>OX376357.1:17503820-19988820 GCA_947369235.1 Udea olivalis | reverse complement strand
GTGCAAAGGAAGTTATGACTAGATTAGACAGTCGAATATTTACATTCACAGAAACCCAAATGCTTGTTGTTGTTATCCCCGGTCTCCTACGCAGTGGGACATAAAAAAGCACGAATAAAATATGTACTTCAATGTTATTTTTTAACATTTTCAGCGGGACTCTAACCTGCGCTTTCCATAATCCAGGTTGACTGTTTTTAGTTTCTATTTTTCGACCATGAAATATTAAAAAAATATGCACCTTTTTTGACATAGTGGGTGTTTGTACTCTTGGACAACTAGGCCGATTGCAGCTAGCGGCCTCGAAACAGCGCCTATCTGTAATTCAAACAAAATCGGGGCAGCAAGCAAAATCTCATCATTAACTGTAATGTTGGGTAATTGCTGCTTTGGTCACGCAAAGCACTCGCCCCACTTGCCTCGCGTGCTGGAGAAAGACACAGATAGTAGTCTCAATGTATCTTTGAACTTGTCTCGATAGACCTATTCGTTAGTGTCGTGACGCTTAATTAATTTTTTTCGATGGAAATCATGAAAATAATCACAAGATTACCAACGCGCGAGTGATGTGCAAGAGTAGTCTCGTATTAACAGGCGATCCGCATGCCTAGGTAGATACTTAATACCGGTGTATAAAAAAAGGCAAAATTTTACTAACCATTCTAACGTTCAGTTAGGTACCCTAGTAAATAAATAACATTGCAGCTACCGTCTTGCTACTACCAAAGAACCCCAAATTGGACTGTCAAAGCTACTTTCATCTATGTACGAGTATACTCGTATGTAAAGCTTTGCATTCTTGAGCTCAAAAAAATATTGAAGTAATAAAAAAGTAGTTAGTGGTGCATATTACCGTAATAATATGTTTCGTTCTAGGTGGGGCAGGGTCTTCAAATTGAACATTTATATATGTAGGTATTGATATTTTATATTGCCCATCATCACCGCCCGACACCTGAAACATTATTATTAAAATAGTTTAAAGAAAATACTTACAACAGAAAGAAAAGTAAAGCAATTAGCCTGCATGGAGTAGGACAGTCCAGTGCTGGACAAGAGCCTTCATCATAAAAATTAAGTCATCGCTACAATTGATGGGCTTTGGCCTAATCATCACGCTTTCCAAATGCGGGTTTGTATATGTGGGTTTGCGGGTGTATGACAGTTTATAAGCAATTAATTATCTGATTCTGATAACACAGCTGGATATGTTTGGAAGTAGCACTCTCGTTATTTTCTAAATCCTACTAATCCACCTAGATTGCAAGGTTCAATGCCAGACTGACTAAGCCAAGTCAAGCCTTTTTGTACAATGTGCACCATTCAGTCACCTACCAATAATTCTGACATACCCAACATTCTGTAACTCTTTAAACCTTAGTATTCTGCTACCTCGTCCTAAATACTTCAGGGCGGGGCTTCAAGGCACCGAAGTCTTTGAAAGCGGGTTGGTGCTGTTTCTTCCTAGGTAAACCCTCTTTCAAAATTCACTTTTATTTAAATAAAACAACTCTAACTTACCAAAAAATCCAACGATCTCACAATACCTTACAAGTTATAAATAATTAATGAACTTTCAATGCAGTAAACACTAACGCATGGCGCGGGAAAAAAAACTCCCGTGTTTTTTTTTATTGGCTTCTGTTGCATGTGTCATTCAGCCAAGTTGCTCCGAGGTCCGCGGGGAGGTTCCGAGAGTTTGATTTAGCAAGGTTCTTTTTTATATTCCATGTTATGCAAGGTTAGTTTTAAAAAAAGTTAGCAATCACCAGCCTGTGCAATGAAAATGATAGAGGTCCTTTAAATACAGATACATAAAATTGAAAAAAAACTCAGGTAAACACCAAAATGAGTGTTCCCCAAACTGATAAAGATGACGGTAAGTATACTCCTTGTGTCAAAACAGACTGCACTAAATCAGCCTTACAACATGTTTTTCACTTTGGTAATGCATTTAAGATTATGAGAGTATGAGTCAGGTCTTATCCCCAGTCCAAACCACAATTTTACATGGTTGGTTGTTCATTTTATGTACCTATGATGATCAGGCAAGAGTTAGCTCAAATCTTCCTTTCCCTATTTAAGATTTCAGTCAAAGTGCTGCAATACACAATACGAAGGCAGGGAACAGTAATAAAACACCAATATTGTAATAAATGGAATATTTTATTGAGTTAAACATAAACAATACTGAATACTGACAGTAACGCGTCCACGACGCCACAAACCACATTTATAAAATGTTTTGTTAAAATACAGTGTTGTAAAATTTAACTAGGGATGTTATTCATTTCGACGTATGGTAAAAGGGACACAGTGGTTTATCGCGTGTGGACGAAACACACACTCATACAATCGTACTTGCACCGCACTTCGTCTTGCCCCCTTAACCGTGTTACTAACAAATAAAAATAAATGCTTTTAATTTAAAAAAACATAGGACTATTCACTATTCACAATAAAAAAAAGTCTATTACTAAACGTACGCGTAAAAAACCATGTATAGAACCAAAAACGCCTGTAGCAATGACAAAAACAATTTATTGAAACGTTGTAAGGAATGTTCCTAAATGCATAAAAATACATAAATGCACCAAATCCGTACTCAAATAGACTTCCCCGGGCACCTGAGGCTGAGGGCATGCACATAAATTAACATTTAAAACTTTCTTGTTGCATTTTAACTAATTCTAATAAAAACGGGTTTTTGCAACGAAACAAAACGGTAAATTGTTTTAACTATTATTCTCGACGTTTCGGCGGCAATTGCATGTCACCGTGGTCGCGAGCGGACCAGCTAAAACAATTAACCGTAGTTTTGTTTCGTTGCAAAAACCCGTTTTTAGTAGAATTAGTGAAATAAATTCATTAAAATTATATAATTTCAGTATAACCTTGTCCCATACAGTTAATATAATTGTAGGCAGCTCATCAAACCATACAGACGCAAGGCGACGTGCAGCACTCTCACTTGTCTTTTAGTGTAACCTTACCTACTCCCACCCGCTACAATACTTAGCGACTTATTTGCTATTTGAAGGTGCACGCTCCTTGGTATGAGTCGCTGAGTTTTAAGTCGCACGCCCTTTAAGTCAGTTTGCACCACAGCATATTCATTGCCATTTTTTAGGAGTTATCATGCTAATAACCTCTACTGACAGTTAATATATTTCATTAGGTTAAAACCATAAGCCTTGAATTTGGGACACCACTTCAGTGGACCTCTGGCTTCAATTTGAGGATAGAGAACAAACTAAATTAAAAAGGCTTTAATTTTCCTAGATGTAATAATAACATCATCGACACAAATTATCCTAAAGCTAATCACACTAAGGAACCTTCACCTCTATTAAAATATATAGTTACATTGTATAATTACATTAACAGGATGCACATGCGCCTACTGCGAACGAAACACAAATGGAACAACAGGCGCAGCGCGAGTACATCACTAGAGGACATTCTGTTATTTCTTGCCCAAGACATAGCACACTTGTCAAATATTAGCTCTTGCAAACTTAGTGAAAGACTGGTTACAAATAATGACATCTTAGTTTACAGAATCTTTTTTTATTACTTTTATTACTTTGTAGGTAAAAACGGGAATAAAAGGGATATCTGTTGACTCATTTCACTGCCATTCCGTCTGTGGTTATATAGTAATTCTTAAGGTCCAACTGTGTCTTATTGCGTTTCCTCGACAGCACTGCAACAGTGGTGGACCCCGACGTGATGTCACGTCGGGGTCCGCAACAGTTACCAACTAGTTGAGTTATAATTTGCTACGTTGGCCAAACCAGTAATTTTACAATGTTTATATATGAACATAAAAATTGTATTCATTCAAACAAACCAGTCTTTCAGAAAGTGAGTATGTACATGTTTATGTCAAGCACCCAATCAGGTGCAAGAAATAAAGATTGTCCGTTTGTAGAGATAATAGCCGTATATTATGTAACCCTATTTGCGACACCGCACGACCTAAACTATACACGTATTCAGGATGGCTGCTAGTTTGGGGTTTCTACAAGTAATATTGAATCTCTCCTCTAAAATTAATAATATTTAAATTTAACTTAGATGGTTTTTACATCACCCATTGAGTATACCATATAATGTTAAAAAAAAATCAGTATAATTTTCATACACTTACCAAAAATAAAACCAAAATAATAACATCCGGGTCCCAATGGGCCCGTGAATTTTCTAAGTAACAACTCTCATGTAATATTTGATTATGCAAGTATAATAACAATTATGATTTGGTTTTTCAAAATTATAAAACTGTAACACGTGCTATTTATATTAAATAAATGCTTTGACTTACAAAAACCAATACTTTTCTAGTTCATACACTTTGTATCATTGAGGTAATAGAATCTATACTCGCTGCAACAACCCCGAACTCGCAGACATCCGCATAATATAATACTTATGTTAATACTCCGCAGCGCGGACCGGCTCTCGTGTGGAATGGCGGCGGCAGGAGCTTCGGGTAAATCAATCTCTAAAACGAATATTTCATTAACGATTTGTCAAAAAGTTTACAAAAGAGGCCGTCGTCGAAACGCGGAACATAATTAGTCTAAATATCACAATGAAACCGTCCCTAAGAACTTTTGTCGGAGAAGTTCGTAGAACAGAACGAAGGCACTGGTGCGTGGTGCGCGGGCGCAGCCGCGGGGCGCGCTAGTGCTGCGAGGGAACACTAGTGTAAGCTTCATTCAAACGCGCTAGGGCATGTATGTCATCGCTTGGTTGTCAGGTGAGCCGGCTAATTGGCAAAACAATGTTTGTACAAAGTTTTGACAGTAAAATTCTGTTCAAGATACATTTTAAAATGTATAGATAAAGTAACAAAAACACTTGTTTGCCAAACTTGATCGTTTCTAGCCATGTAAATAATTGCAAGCTAGACAACCGGTTAGATAAATGGCTGATTCATCAACCAGGCAGCTATGTTAGATGAGTATTTGAAAGTGAGCAATAGACTCGTATACATCGTAAATAAAATCCATCTTGCTACGAATAGTACCCCAGATGTTTATTAACTTTTAAATGCCATTTTTATAAAACGACGTGGACTCGCTTAGCCCACGAGATCAAGCATGAATATGATTCCCGTTATTTATTTGTTCCCAATTCATTAAATCTAACTAGTTAGTCACTAGTATAAAACTAGTTCAACCTGAATACGAATAAATGCTTCATAAAATGCAAATGTATTATTATCATATTAGTATCAAAACTACTACCTTATTTTACTATTAAAATCTTGTCGGGTGGTCGAAAATTCTTGTCTTGATGAATGAAGCTTACGGGGTATTCTAAATCATAATTTCCACTCAACTCAATTCCAGTTATAAGTAAACATTAAAAGCTTTTAAATTTTTTTTACATTGCACGGCTCAAAACTTAATATTATGTTCTATTTAGTAAACCATGCAGTTGACTGATAGGGAATGCATCCAGGATTGGTTTTTGTGTGTGCTTACACAAAGGAAGATTGATTGTTCTTGACCAACCATGAATGAAGTATGTGATAGCTTTAACTAAAAAAGTAGTCAAGTAATTGTAATCAAGCATTTTTTTTAAGTGTCCGAAATGAGTCGAGTGGCTTTAATCGCGTTATAGAATACCGGTGTTATGATTGGCTCGCGTGACACTCGCGCGTCCGCGGCGGCGATGCGAGTAGGACGGAGAAGCCGCGGGCGAGTAGCAAGTCATTGACCTGCCGAGCGGGCAAGTTTGGGGTCAATGACCCGACGCGCGAGCGTGTGGCAGGTCATGGCCCCCGCCGCGAGCGCGTGTGACGTCATGCCGCGGAGCGTCGCGCCGTCACTGCCCCGCGGCGCGCGAGGTCAGCGACCCCGGACAGCGCAGCCGTCACTCGCCCGGTGAGGAAGTGCCGTTCTCTTTCACCTCCTGAAATGTTTATTATATTTTTTTTTACTGTTGTATTAAATTTTCTTTTCGTTGGATATAGAGAAAAACTTTATGTTGCTACTATACCAAAAACACAACTCAGCTTAGTGACCGCTGTTGCCGGTTTTAAAGGAATCAGAGGAACCGTAAGTCTAAAACACACATGCCAGTAGCAGACACGGTCAGCAGAAGCCAACCAAATGGTGTGAATTCTGCAGGAACATCTTTACACCATTGCCTTCTGCTGTCACGTGACACTGCTACTGCAGGTTGCTGCTGCCCACCTCCTGCGTCACTTCCGCCGGCTCCGTGACGCTGATGGACAGGCGCGTGAGCACCGGCTTCTGCCACAGCGTGGTCCACTCGCCCTCGGGGTCGCGCAACGTCTCCATGCAGCCCAGGAACTCCTGCAACATGAGTGTATATTCATTGCAGTGGGTTAAAAATCGAAGGACCGATTTCCAATACTCCTATAAAGAGTTTAAGCCAGTACTTTTAAAAATATTTTAAAACCCAGGCTTTTGACAATCGGCTCAATACAACGTGTTGCTCGAGAGTAGTGAGTCAGGTTTATATGGATAATACGAGCTTATAAGCGCGTCAATGCTCGTACGAGTTACGCGTGCGCCTACATGCGTCTCCAGCAGCGTGCTGATACACTCGTTTGAAAAGGCTAGTTTGAACCCGCTCTTACGGAATCTCAAATATTATCTGCTGTTAAAATCAATATCACTATTGGGTAAGGCCTTCCTTCCTTCTTTTTCTTTTATCCTCGTGGAATTTTAGTCTCCAGCCTATGTAGACCAGACCTTTTCTGAGGTCTTCCAGGTCACCGGTCATACTTCGCTAGGGTCTCACTCTATGGCTGCTTTTGCCCTCACATCGAGCCAGCAGCCAGCGCAGCGCACTCACCTTGCCGTCGAAGCCGCCGACCGCATAGAGCGCGCGGCCGAGCACGGTGAGGCCGGCGCCGGCGCGCGGCGTGCGCAGCGCGGGCAGCGGCCGCCAGGCGTCGCAGCCGCGCGGGAGCCAGTCCGTGCGGCGCAGGGACGCGGCGCCGTCGGAGCCGCCCGCCGACACGAGGGCGCCGCGCCACACCGCGCCGCCCACTGAGCGGCGCGCCGTCGGGAGCGGGGGACCTCGGAAAAAAAAACAAATAATTACAAGCCCCCAAATCATGAGTCCACCCAGGACAAATCTTACACTATCCTATTTTCAGCTGAGGTATTAAAAGAGTCAACTTATGAGGCAAATGAAGTCTATGAAACGGCCGAAGGATTGTACTTTGAACACAAAGCCTTGATAAAAGAGCGTTTGAATAAGATTTTACCCTCCAGCAGTAGCCAGGTTACAGTGTCAGAAGTTCGCAACTCAAGTCATGTTATAAGTTCAAACAATCACATTAAATTACCACAGATTACAATCCCTACGTTTTCTGGAATATATACTGAATGGACAACATTTAGAGATCTGTTTGTTTCATTGATTCATAATAATGACACGCTAGATGAAGTACAAAAATTAAATTATTTAAAAGGCTATTTAACTGGCGAAGCAGATAAACTTTTGCGTCATATACCAATTGCAGCGTCTAATTATCAGCATTGTTGGGATCAACTGAAGCACAGATTTGACAATAAAAAATATTTGTCAGACAATATTTTTAAACGTTTTATGAGCATTAAAACATTGCATTCAGAATCTTGTGACGCTATTAGGGGCATGTTAGACAGGACAAATGAATGTTTGCATGCTTTAAAAAAATCTCGGTATAGACACAAGTACCTGGGACGTCATTGTTATTCATATTGTAAGCCAAAAATTAGATCCAGAGTCACGAAAGCTATGGGAGGCAAAGGCAAGTGAGACAAGTGATGAATTGCCCACACTTGGCATATTTAATGATTTTTTGGAGCATAGGTTTAGATCATTGGGATTTTTATCGCCTAGGTCAAGTAGGTCGGTGAGTTATCGCAATACTTCATCTAATACCCTTCAAATTCAACGCTCTATGCATGAAGCTACACAATTGTGTCCTTTTTGTGACGAGAGCCATAAACTTTGTAATTGCAAAACTTTTGCCAAAGCAGATTTGGAATCCCAACGTGAGTTTGTCCAAACCAATGGGTTGTGTTTCAACTGTTTAGGTCTTAATCACTCGGTATCTAGATGTCGCGTTTGTAAAGCATTATTCGTTGCTTCATCCTAAATTTGTTTTAATATCATCTGTATCTGATGATAAAGATATTGAGTCAGGGAATCAAAGCGTCAATAATGTCACAATATCAACAACAGAGTCAAAGGAATCGGAAGACGAGCCTGCTAGCGTTTCATCGTTCTTCTCCAATGCCACAAATCAAGTTTTGTTGGCAACTGCGTTGGTTAAAGTGTTATCTGACTGACTGGCCTGTTGGCGCAATGGCAGCGATCCTGCCTTTAGCGCCAGAGGTCGTGGGTTCGATCCCCACCCATGACAAATATTTGTGTGACGAACATTTGTATTTGTTGTGTGTGTTATTATCTATTTAAGTATGTATTTAGAAATATTTAAGTATGTTTATCAGTCTCTGACGCCCATATTACAAGCTCTGCTTAGTTTGGGGTCAGATGATCTTGGTGTGAATTGTCCCAGATATTTATTTATTTATTTTTATTTATCTTCAAAATTAGAAGAGGAACAATAAGGTGTGTTAGACCAGGGCTCGCAAGCATCATTTATAACAGAGTCCACAGTTCAGGCCTTGGGTCTTAAGAAGGTGCCTTACAAGGTTTTTATTTCAGGGATAGGTAGTGGACCAGATGACAACGCATCCATCGCGTCAAAATCTGTAGTTTATGTTAAAATTCAGTCCCTACACGATTCCCAAGTTATTTTGGTTGTCAAGGCACATGTACTTAGCAAACTAACTAACTAAAAATTTTATCTTGCAATGTTGTCAATCTTGCAATGTTGCCAAGTCCATGTTTTTGCGAGACAAAATAAAACAAGCAAAAAACAAAATCAAAGCGACTTGGAACATTATAAACAAAGAAACTTGTAAGTCCATACCACGCAATAACTCATTCTCACTTAAAATTAAAGATAATATTATTAAGTCTGACGTTGATATAGCTAATACATTTGAATCATTGAATTCGAAAGATTCAAACTTGAAACAACAGTATTCTGATGTTATTTCTGAATATATAGAACTTGGTCATATGGAAGTAGAAGATAAAACTACTACCAAGGTATGAGTAGTGTTTGACGCTTCTAGTCAGGATAGCAATGGAGTATCGTTAAACAGCGAACTAATAACTAATGGTTGGACCATCGCTACAAACTGGTTCACGTCATATCATCATGCAATGGCGTACTCATCCTATTGCTTTGATAGCAGACATTATTAAAATGTACCGCCAAGGAAAGGTTACCGAAGCAGATCAGGAGTTCCAACGCATATTGTGGAAAAATGGGTCAGACTTGCAACACCTTAGAATTCTTCGAGTAACATTCGGCACAGCATCAGCACCTTACCTTGCCGTTAAAGCTTTGCATCAGTTGGCCAAGGATGAAAGTGAGGAGTATACTATAGCAGCAGAAAGAGTCTTACGCAGTTCTATATGGATGACCTCATGAGTGGGTGCGACCAAATTTCGGAGGGTGTTAAAATCTTTGAAGAGATGAATAGGCTATTAAACAAAGGAGGCTTTCAACTTCAAAAGTGGAGGAGCTATAATGAAGAACTATTGCGCGAAATTGGGATGAAGGCAGACGAAGTTAAAGAGAAATTAGAGATTAATGCAGAATCTTGTAATATTGGGAAGGTACTTGGCTTGGCTTGGGATAGTACGACTGACAATTTTGAATATTCAACTCATCTTCCGAACCAAGCGCACCCATCACTAAGAGAAAGGTAGTTTCGGATATTTCCAGGTTGTTTGATCCTTTAGGGTGGATGGCCCCTACTATAATACCTAACAGCAAAGGTGTTTATCCAGAAATTGTGGATATCTGGAATAGAATGGGACCAGGAACTCCCTCCACATCTGCTCAGTGAATGGTTGACATATCGGGAGAATCTCTCGTCAGTCACTAACTTTCGTATTCCCCGATGGATCCAGACACAGCAAAATGATTTAGGCAGAGAGTTAAATGGCTTTTGCGACGCGTCGAATGTTGCGTATGCGGCTACGGTGTACCTTAGGGTGATTGATAGTAACCAAAACATATATGTCAATCTAGTGACTTCAAAAACCAAGGTAGTACCCATAAAACAGGTTTCAATCCCACGTTTGGAACTTTGCGGCGCGGTGCTGTTAGCTAAACTACTTTTAGAGGTGTCGGAGGTGTTTTCAGTTCCTAAGGATCAGATTCATGCTTGGACTGATTCGTCAGTCGTGTTGGCGTGGTTAAGCAGCCATCCAAGTAGGTGGAAGACTTTTATTGGAAATAGGGTGGCCGAAATTTTAACTACAACAGATAGAAGTCAGTGGTCACACGTTAGATCGTGTGATAACCCGGCAGATTGTGCATCTAGAGGTGTTACTTCTCCCGGAGACTATGACATACATTTGTGGAAAGAAGGCCCAGGTTGGTTAAAAGAATCAACAATAAATTACAGTCCACTCAATTATCAGGATACCAACATGGAAGAGCGCACAAAAAAAGTATGTCATATTACCACTGATAAGGAAGAAGTTTTCTGGGAGCGGTTTTCCAGTCTGCGCAAATTATGCAGGGTTATAACTTTCTGTAGGCGATTCGCTAAATTGACTGCTTCTGGCCATAAACCTGATTTTCCACCATGGTTAACAAGAATAGAAATTTCTGAAGCTCTGCTTATATACATAAAGTTCTATCAGGGATTGAGTTCTAAGGACGAGATACAGAGTATTGTTAAACTAAAACAGTTGGCAAAAGAACCAAAATCGCTTCGCTAAACCCATTCATTGACGGTGACGGTATTTTAAGAGTGGGTGGGAGATTGGATAAAGCCAATATTTGTAGCGAAATGAAACATCCAATCTTGATCCCAAAAAGTCACATCTCACAGACTTAATAATCGACGAAGACCACCGTAGAACTTTGCACGGTGGTACTCAGTTGATGCTCAATCATATTCGAACAAGGTACTGGATAATCGACATGAAGACGCAAATCAAACAGCATAATCGAAAATGTGTACGGTGTATTAGGTATTCCTCTCAGGCTGCACATCAACTGATGGGTCAACTTCCGACTGCGAGAACTACTCCAGCACGATCGTTCTATCGAAGTGGAGTAGATTATGCGGGTCCTTTCGCGGTTAGGTCAGCAAAAGGCAGAGGGCAGCACTCGACCAAGGGCTACATATGTCTCTTTATCTGCATGGTAACCAGAGCGGTTCACCTAGAGATAGTAAGTGATTTATCATCGGAAGGTTTTATAACGGCATTTAAACGTTTTGTTGCAAGAAGGGGTTTCTGTGGCGAATTGTATAGCGACAATGGCAATAATTTCGTAAGTGCAGCGCGCGAATTAGGAAATATGCTAGCCCGAGAAAAATCTACTGTTGCTATTGAGATTGCCGATTGGCTCGCAACTAACGGAACATACTGGCACTTTATTCCGCCTCATTCTCCGAATTTCGGAGGATTATGGGAAGCTGGAGTCAAGTCCACTAAATATCATCTAAGGCGAGTCATAGGCGAATCAAAACTTACATTTGAAGAAATAACTACGGTATTATGTCAAATCGAAGCATGCCTCAATTCAAGACCGATCGCCCAGTCTGTCGAAGTAAGTGCAGTGGATCCATATCCACTAACGCCTGGACCCTTATTGATAGGAGAACCATTAGAATTGGTTCCTGAATCAAACTACGAACACTCAAATGTGAGTAGTTTGCGGCGGTGGCAATTGACACAAAGAATGGTTCAGGAATTTTGGCGCCGCTGGTCTAGAGTACTTAACACAATTTTTCCATCGTTACAAATGGAGCAACGAAATCGCTGAACCTCGGATTGGTGACGTAGTTTTAGTAATGGAGGATGACCTTCCGCCAGGTAAATGGTTGTACGGGGTCATAGTTGAAAAGCACTCAGGCTCAGACAATCTCACTAGGGTCGTTAGCTTACGATGTAAAGGATCCCACATCATTAAAAGACCTATGTCAAAGGTACGGACTCTGCCAATTGTCGAATAAGGTCTAACATGTCCTTATCAGTGCACTTTAGTACTTGGTATTATCTAACGTGTCCACAATGCAAACGTAATTTGTAAGTTACACATTGAATTTGTTGTTTGTTTTAAAATAAGTGCTCTTGTCGTTTATCCAAGGTTTTCTCGTTGTGTTTTTTATATTTTTTGTGGTTCATTAAAATAATGAACACTACCTGTTTTGAGTGAAGAGGTGTTTGAAGCAAGGGTATACAAACTCTAGAATAATTATTGTTAATTTTATAGTTTATATTTTTGGATTTTGTTACTTTATATCACATCTGCTGTTGTCGATAATGAACACTAGGTTAATGGGAGGCGGTATGTTAACGCTCAACTCAGTATGGAGACAGGATATCTATTCTTGCAACCACAAGGTACATGCAAGTTTTCACTCGATGGCGTTATACGTAATTGAATCGCGCATGTATGATGTTTCATGTAGCACGCATATAGTTCAGGTAAGGTTTAAAATATACTCAAATTATTTACATCTAGACGAATTGGTTTTAATTACATTCCCAGACCAATCAAGACTTTTTGGGATTTGAACAATCTTTATGAAGCCCTTGGCATAACGGTAGAGGAGCACTGGGCAGCTGTTATACAGGGTGGTCCAAACATACACATCAATCATTTTTTTAGCTTCCTCACACTCAGGGGTACCCGAAAATACCCCATATATGTTACCCGATTTTTTGTAGTTTTCGAGTTATGAATTTTTTTACGAATTATTGAAAATTTCTGGGTTGAGTCACTTTTGCAGTCACAATTTTTGAAATTGAAAAAGTTAGAAATGCTGTTTTTTCCATGAACTTTTTCACCCATATCTTTTTAAAAAACTTTACTACTCTCTTAACTAATTACAATGTGAATTTCAATGAGTTACTTCAACGGTATCATACCTAAAGTGTAAAATTCATGTAATCTTGATTATAAGTTAAACTAAAAACATCATAATGAAATAAAAGCCATAAAACGCTTTTAAAATAACCATTTTATTGCTCAATATAGATAATACATCCAAACAAAAAAAAATTAAGGCCACAAATGCGTGTCTATTTAGACGACTTTTTTGGGATAAAATATATTTTTTTAAACGACGTCAAACCTATGTGAAACTAAAAAGTCACTATTTACTTATTGTGACGTTTTTCTTATAAATAAATCCATCAAGTCAACTTGTAATCAAGTTTTAGTTGATACACAAATTACTTGAATTTTACACTTCTGACATTTGAATGAAAATTTAGGTTGATACGGTTGTAAGCAACTCATTGAAATTTACATGGTAATTAGTTAAGAGTGTAGAGTGAAGTTTGTAAAATAGATTCGGATGAAAAATTTTAGCTTAATTTTTTTTTTAAAACGGTCTTCAATGTTCAGGGAAAAAACAACATTTCTAACTATTTCAATTTCATATTTTTTTATATAGTTATGATAAGCGTTATGGATGTGAATTCTTCAGAATCATCGATCGCTGTTTCATCTAATAAATAAAAAAATACAAGCATTTATCTCAACAGATCGCGATACAGTCACCGAAAAAGTGACTCAACTCAGAAATTTTGAAAAAATCGTAAAAAAAATTCATAACTCGAAAACTACAAAAATCGGGTAACATATATATATGGGGTATTTCCAAATACCCCTGAGTGAGAGCAAGCTAATAAAAAATTAGTGACGTGTATGTTTGGACCACCCTGTATAGTTGTCAACGAATAGGATAATCGACACGACAAAAAAGAAGTAAGTACAATGATACAATTTTCATCACCTATTCTCAACTTATTCCAATTTAACAAAAATCATCAATTTCGAACGCTTTTAGGCACGCTAAAAGTACTTTCGACCCAAATCGGACTGCAGCCTATGACGCGTCCGTTCGCTCTAGAGATACAATCCCAGCCGTTTACGTCGGTGGTGTTTCGTCATTTCATCATATGAGTGAACCTAATGATGACGGTTGTGATGTTAGCCATGCCAGCATCACCATCTCTAAAAATTCTAACGAGAGGCTTCGACGCCGTTATTTTATTTTTATTTTGTCTATTTTACTTTCTTACTACGAGGATATTGTGATTTGTGTTTTGCAACCAAATCAAAAAACATATAAGAAATAACTCAAGGTATTTTTAATATAAGCCTAATTACCACCGCAGTCTGATCCCGGGATAGCCTCGGGGATTAGGAATCATAAGTCCCGTAATCCCGAGATTGGAAAACATGCTCGTGGTTGTATTTTCTAGTTCGCTTTCACAACCCTAGGCAAGATGCCCGCCAGCGCGAGCTTAACCTGTTACAATTACGTACATTTTGAAGCAAATAAATCGAGCCACTATTTTTCCTATTTTTGAAGTGTTGCCGTTTTTATAACAGCCATCCAGTAAGTACCTAAAGCGTCCTGTGCTCACCTTCGCTCCAGGCGGCGGCGGGCTCGCCGAGCGGCAGCGTCTCGGTGGAGGCGAGGCAGTGCCACGCGTCGCAGCCGCCCAGCACCCACAGCGCGTCTTCCCATACGACGCCCACGCATTGAGAACGACCTAGGAAATACAATACTTAGATATCATATAAATACCATACCCTTACACAATTTTCTCTCACTATCAATCTAAAAGTTAAACCGCTGCGCTTTTGTGCGAATTAATGTCACGAAGACAATTCACTGAGCGATTCACGTTACCTAACGTACAGTAAAAGATCAAAACCGCACGCATGCTTACGAAAGTGGAAATGGTCTGGCAAAGTGGCAACGACGCTAAAACAGCGTAGCGCGGCGTTGGAATCGTTAAATAAGCTCAAAAACATCTTTTGACATGTATTCTCCTTATCCTTCGCCCTAAGTTTTATTTGACAACAGAAAAAACTACTCAAGCACAGAGGGCATCAACTTCAGAGATTAGTCAGTTGAAAGTAGACAACAAGGTCGACGGACAACCTAATAAAGGCCACAGGATTCAGATGAATGCAAACTGCCATAACTTACCTACCTGCCTGGGGAAGCCATTTTTGGAATCGTTCTTTTAATAGCTGCGAAAGTTGATGAAAAAACCCACCAAGCACCCTACCGACCGTCCAGGTCATACGAGCCGAAACGCGAGAGATGCGTAAAGGACAACACCACAGCACGTGGTGCATCCCCCGGGTGTCCACAAACACATTCAGTCCCTGAAAGTTGATGAACAGTGAACTAACCAATGTTGAGCGTAGGCCCCTGGTCCCACGTGTCCGTCTCCGGCGCGTACACGTCGACCCGCCTCAGACTGAGCCCGCCCGCCCAGCCGCCCACCACGTACAGCCGCGCGCGCGCCGCGTCCGCCGCCGCCGCCGCGTGCGTGCGCGCCAGCGGCAGCCGCGTGCGCTGCTTCCACACGCCGTTCTCTAGCGCGTCCACCTAAGAATTGATACCTATATTCAATTGTGAGGTACTGTTTGACGCGCCTCGCTTCATCAGATTTAGTATTTAAGTTAGTGTACATCACTAAAATTAAATCAGACATCGATGCAATTACATATACATTAATACCTACTTTCGGGTCCATTACATACATTGCAGTGAGATGAAATAAACCTAAAAATACAATCATTTACCTCGGCATGGGTTGCCGCACAACTTATCCGACCTCGTAAAAAATGTATCACGTAGAAATAATAAAATTTGTATGCCATTTTGAAGCACCAGAGGCGCTGTACCGAAATCACATACAAAAACGCTATTTACGCGGACGCTAGCGGCTGTCATTGGAGTAAACTCTTGGTAAACATACTGGAAGCCTACTTGGATGCATATTTACGAAGTATATAAATAAATCATACGATTTTAAACAAGGAACAATACACAACCCAGGACGCTGCCTTGCGGGATAAAACGGTTCAAAGGTTTTTGATTAAACTGTTAGTTGCTTCCGGGTATTTCCGTGTAAGTGACTAATCTGCGCATATTATGTCTGGTTACATTGATAAGATCGTCCCCAGTCAATAGCGTTTCCGCGAATGCAAATTTTGTTGAGTATGATAATAAGAATAAGAGAGATACCCTGTCGCAGGCTTTGGACATATCTAGTAGCAGGCGTGAAATATCTCTCTTATATTGTTTAGTACTTCCTGGATGTACATGGACGTGGTGTGGAATGTTTTTCCCGAAAACTCAATTGATTTTTATGGAAAAGATTGGTTTAAAAAAAAGCACTTCTGTTCAATAAAGGATAGTACTGCTACAGGTCGAAAACAGTTGAAATGGTTGCTTTTTCCTTAATGTGTTCTATGTTTGGTAGTTTAATTTCTGAGGATTGGCATGTTTGAAAAGATTAGGAGTTCCCTAGGCGATATTTCCTATCAAAGGATTTTTCTTAATTTTATTTCTCTAGTATCGAGATATTTCAAGTAAAACCCCACCAGGAGCTACACGTATATTGTCATGTACACCCAAAGCTAGCTCAGCGCTCACCGAGTCCAGGTCGGCGTGTCCGTCGCTGCCGCCGAGCACGTAGAGCGCGCCGCCGAGCCCGGCCACCGGGAAGCGCGCGCGCGGCACGCGCATGTCGGCCAGCGGGGACCACGCGTTGGTCAGCGGGTCGTACGCCTCCGCCGCGCGCAGCACGCGGGCGCGGTCGTACCTGGAACACAATACGAAATCAAGACACCATTCTAACACAATTGCCAACACACTAAAAGACATGCCAAGCCGGTCCCCGCCGCGCGCCACACCACGCGCGCCCACGCAGTGTACATACCCGCCCACGGCCACGATGCGTCCCTGCGCGCCGTGCGTGCCGTGCGCGCACCGCGGCAGCCCGAGCGCGCCGAGCCGCTCCCCGCCGCCCGCCACGCCGCCCAGCACGCCGCCGCGCGCCACGCGCCCGCCCGCCGCACGCCACGCCACGCGCGCCCACGCCAGCCGCCCGTGCAGCGTGACCAGCGCGCGCGTGGCGCCGCCGGGCCCGAGCCGCGCCGCGATCACCGTGCAGTCCGAGTTCGTGCGGGGGACGCGCGCTCCTGGAATGATAACATTCTTACTTCTATCTCATCATCATCCGTGCGGTCTATCCCATTTGTGAACCCACACTAGTGTGTCGGGTCAGGATCAGGCTTTTTTTCATATCTGAAGGTAGGAAAACTAAAAAGATACTCATTTTGACTCTAAGTGTCAAGTAAAACAACAACATATTGGGTCTCATATGGATCTAACGAAAAAATCGCCTAGTAACAGAAGATTGCGGTCAATTTGAGACAAATGCTATTTAGGCGCATCCCGAATTAATAAAGTATGCAAACGATCTCTACGACGTCTGAGATGACATTACAAATTTAGCTATTTTGTACTCGCCATGACAGTTTCTCAGAAGAAACGTCAACACTATAATTATGCGATCTAGCTTGGTTAGAACGCACGATAATGGCTTTGTGAGCAGTGATGTCAGGGTTGTACGTGTACCTTGTTTTATAGAAAACGGTTGGATAGGATTTTGTTTCACATAAATTGTTTCTCATATTATCATTTCATAGAATAATGGATGGAGATGTGGTTGAAGCGAAAAAGGAGTATAAAAGATTGAAAGGAATTGTGAAGGATGTAGTGAACAAACGTAAGGAAGAACAAAAGCATGAGTTTGATAAGAGGCTTACTGAAGACTTTCAGACAAATGTCAAGTTATTCTGGAAGTCAGTACGTTCTGCTAGGGGAGCATCGACCGTAGCAGAGCTTTCGAAAATCAGAGGCGATGATGGAATAATTTTAAAAGAGGAAGAGTGGATCTCAAGGAGATGGAAAGAGTACTTTGAAAGTTTGTTTGAAAGAGATGATGCTCTGGCAGAAATAGCTGAGCCATACATGGAAGAAAATGGAGGTGAGGGTGAGATTCGTATGGATGAGATAGTGACAGCGTTAAAAAGTATGAAAGCTGGTAAGGCTGCAGGGTATGATAGTGTCTGTTGAGATGCTCAGGGCCGGGCGAGGCATAGCTGCTAGTCAGTTGTACCGCCTTTTTAATTTGTGTTGGAGGGCCGGCCGGGTACCAGAAGATTGACGCAAGGCTGTGATCGTGCCGCTTTTCAAAGGGAAATGTTCACAACAGGACTGCAAAAATTATCCAGTATAAATTCGCGACCATGTGTATGGGAGTACTCATACAATAAGTTTTAAGTTATCTCATTATCTCTCATTACCTTACCCACTTCTCTTCTTCTGATAGTAAATTCCTAGAAGAGATCGCTTCCCAGCGATAAGGCCGCCTAAATTGTACTAGACTAAGTTTTTAGATTATAGGTACAATTGTAATTATTTTCTTTTCAGTTGTACAATAAAGTATATTTATCTAATCTTATCTTATCTTAAAGGGAATGGAATCGTAGATTTTTGTTACAAATAAAATCTATATCATAGAATAACCAAATGTTTAGTTTATGTAAAACTTATTACCAAGACAAATATTCTTTCGAGATTCTATCGAGGGTCAATTATTCATTATTACATTGTAAACTATTGAAATTGAAAAAACTTTATTGCCACATCATAAATAGTAGAAACCATAACAATAAAGATTAAAACTAAAATATAAACTATTACAACTAATCATTACTGAGTTATCACATTTACAAATATGTTGGCAATGGGTACCAGTCTCAGCATGGTGCTGAGCATAGCCCAGCGCGGGTCTTCAGACTGCTCCCTGCGGCTGGTCGGTTGGTAGACAAATGGAGCCATCGTTTGAAAACATAAATAAATAAATCGAATAACAAAGTGGGTAGTGCGTGAGTGTGTGTGTGCGTGTGTGTCTCTGTGTGCGAGCGCGTGCATGTTTGTATTGTCTGGAGTTTTCTTTTTGGTGACTCCAAGTTTAGGTCATATACTGTGCGGGGGTGTTAACTGCTTTTTTCTGCACCTGTAGCAAGTGGGATCGAACTAGCGTTTTGAATTTTGGCAGAGCCATGGGTTCTCGCAGTGGTGGGGGCAAGTCATTCCACACTTTACTCGCGGCAAATTAGAAACCCCCTCTAAATAGCACTATTTTGTGTTTGGGTACTTTGAGGCTTGTTTCTCTGTGGGCTCTCAAAGATTTCAAGTGCGATTTCTTAACCCATTCCAGCTTCTCAAAGAGGTAACATGGCTTTCCAGTTTCGATGATCTTACGAGTTGTAACAGCTAAGTGTAAGAGCCTTCGGTTGGCCATATTTAGCTTGTCCTTGTTGATAAGGTACGGTGATATGTGTGCTCTTTTCGGTATGGTATAAGTAAACCGCATACACGCATTTCGAACCCGCTGAACTGATCTCTTTGTTTGTTCTAAAAGCCTCGGCCCGTAAACAATGTCGCAATAATGAAATCAATACATTTACATTTTACTATCAGTACATTTTCTTGCCACTTATGTTTATTCTCTAGAAATTTGGTTCTGGAGCTCCGATGTGCTCACAGTTCTAAGCTAACCAACAGATTTTTCTGTGGAAAATGGTTCTTTTAAGTAAATAATCATTGAAACATTAATTATGACACACAATATTATCGACTGAAGATTTGTATGTGGAATATTATTGTTTTGAAATTCTATGAAGGTTTTGTCTGCGAAACAAGGGAACACCTTGTCACAGGCAGTCCAGTTTGGACCGCAACTGTAGCAGACAACGTGCGCGTCCCAACATAAATAAATAAAATAAGTACAAGCACTCACCCAGCTGCAGGTCCAGCTTGGGCGGCGGCCGCGCGGCGTCCTTCGCGGCGCGCTCGCGGCGCCGGCTGCTCGTCTCGCGCCGGTACTCGCCCACGGACGGCGCCTCGTCGCGCGCGCGCGGCAGCTCGCCGCAGTCGCGCAGCGAGCCCGCCGCGTCCACGTACAGCAGGTGCGTGCGGGAGCACAGCTCTTCCAGCTGAAAGAGAAGTTGTTTAGTGAAGATCTGAGAAACACATGTGCACATGTGTTTCCTTCCTCGTATAGTCCCGGGTTCTTCAAGCGGGGCGTGAAAAGGCATTTCTGCCTTCAAGGTGAGGATGGCCAGCCCAGTGATTCGTTGAATGACTGGGCATGTCAACCTCATATCTGGACCTCACGACCGCTTTCCATCTGGTGGAGTGAGGTCATCTTGCCGGGCAATATAAAAAAAAGAAAAATAAGAAACGTAAATATGACACATTCACAAATGGATGAATTTGATTGGTTACGCAACTAGCGCTATGACACCTACCTCTTCCCCTCATGATGAAATAAAGTTTTCAAGCATCTCCGGAATCTTTCGAATTACGATTTAAGATAAGATAAGTTAATTATTTATTTGCTATAACATGGTGATACATGGATGGAAATTTTGTTTAAGTCCTCATGTTGACTTATTGCCATTCAAATACTGGTACAATACAATAACAACTACAATTGACAGTGGTTTATGAAAACTAAGTTGCTTCTTAAACTTTAGTAAAGGCATATCCTTAAATACTTGTGGCAACTTATTATACATTTTAATAGGCATGCAATAAAGACTGCGCTCAAACAATTCCAATTTTATATTGGGGTGTAAAATTCTAGACTGATGTCTCGTAGACATTTTTTTTTTGTTCACTTCTTGTGATAAAGTATTGTGGGTGTTGTTTTACAAAAATGCATATTAGCTTGATATAGATACATGGCAATGGCAATACTTTCAATTCCCTGAATAGTGGTTTACAGGAATCAAGGAAATGCTTGATTCCTGAAGAAGTAGATGGGATTTTGAAAAAGATCATACTACCTTTTATCGCAAAAATAAGTCCTAAAAAAAATATCCTAACAATGTGAATAAAACATTACCCTCCTTCTGACACAGTCGGGTAAAAACTGGTCCACGTGAACAAAGTTTTACTATTAAAAAAATATTTTAGCAGAAAAATGTTAGTAAAAGGTAATTTTAGAAATTTTATTTTGTTTTCATTTTGATCACATCTTCCTTTAGCTAGTGACAATCAATCAGCCAGTATTTGGAACATGTCATATAACAAATATTGTCGTTTTGGAGCTGAATTAAACAGAGGTTGTAGTCTTCGGTTTATAAATACTCTATTTAATCACCTTCTCAAACATAGTCAAAATCTGAATTTATTTTTCAAGTATCCCTTTGCTAACACTAACCTCGACCTCCTTCGCCAGGCGGTCCCGGAGCCAGGCCAGCGCCGCGTCGGCCACCGCCACGGCCTTCTCGCCGCCGTGCTCGGCGCTGCTCTCGCGCAGCATCTCCATGTGCACCTGCGGCAGCGCGGCCAGCGCGCCGCTCGAGCAGATCTCCTCGAACTGGAGTTCATAGCAATGAGAGCTCAGCTTTGTCGATAGTGTTACGCTGTAGCACGGCGGACGGTCAATTATTCCTTTTAGCGAATATAGTTTGAACCCATTGAACGGCAGAGAACAAGATAAATAAATGAATATGCGCCAGACAACACACCACTTGTCATGGTCTCGAAGTAGGGATAAATATTCCTGTGTTACGTTACGAGGTACCAGACAAGGAATCAAGTCAGGAGCGTCTCCCATCACACCCAGACCCGAGTCAATTCAGAAAAGATCTTTCCTGAATTGACCCGACCCTACAGAAATCTAGACGAGAAACCGTGCTACACTATAGCGCACTACGCCAATCGTGTCTTCATAGATTTTATGTCGAGGGCATGGTTTGGCACTTGTTGGAAACACACATTGGATTGTACATACGTTGTCACAAGATTATTTTATTTAATATTTTGAATTTTTAAAAAAGCAGAATAAACAAAAAGAGATAGTAAATTAAAATATAGACCACTCTCAATTTTAATTAAATGAACTCTAGGAAAATAATGATCATTTCAATAGTTTTTGTGAGTACCTTTGGGAGTTAACAGTGTTATTCAATCATTTGATAGATTTTGTGAACTGACATCCTAAGCAAATTGAATCAACTCACATTCTGGGCAATATAGTTATCGAGCTCCCTCTGCAGATGCGGCTCCAGGTCGGGCAGCGCGCGCAGCTCCACGCAGTCCGCGGGCGCCACGCGCCGCGCCAGCCGCTCCGCCAGCTGCGCGCGCACCGCCTCCACGCGCAGCCGCCACGCCGCGCGGTACAGCCGCCGCGCGCCCGCCGCGTCGCCGCCGCGCGCGCGCCCCGTGTACGCGTACTCCACCAGCGCGCGCAGCGCCTCCGCGTCCACGCCCTCCACGCGCAGCGCGGTCGCGCTCGCGCCGCTCAGGTCTAGCACCGGGGTGCCGACTGTGGGGGGCGGGGAGCTTGAGAGTGCCTCGAGGAGGTAGGGGGACGCGGCTGCTAGGACCGCGCGATGGGCTGCCACCTGCACAAATTGATATTCATTACTTATTTATACATCCGGCGCGAAGAACAAATAGCTATTGGGGTAAAATAAATCTGGAATGGAAACTATTTTAAGGCTAATCAGGTCCACCCTGGACGATCGACCTGATACAGTGAACATTTTATGACTGCAAATGATAATGTTGATGACTATTTCATGATATCCACAGGCTATCAACATTGTTTGATAAATAATGTAGTACTAGAGGTAAACAGGAAGGCAGTAGATGCAAGTAATATAAATAAGCTCACTTAAGTGCTATTAGCAACTTACAAGCAGCCAAAGTACTGCTACTAATTTTGCAGCATAACTGATGTAGCCATTTCGCTTCATCTTCAATCTGGAGAACTCCTCGGTCGAAGTGTAAGTAAGCTACTAACCTAAGTTAAATCAGCAATGACTGCAAAGGTTTCTTTTTTCCACTTCGCTCAGAGTTAGCAAAGATGAAGTGAGAAAGCTAACCTCAACGCCATCAGCGACGAGCACGCAGTCGAAGTGCTGGCGCGACTTGCGCAGCGCGTTGAGCGCGGCGAGCGCGCGCGCCGGCGCCGTGGGGTCGTTCAGCGCCAGGTCGTTGTCCTCGCCCTCGGAGCCCTCGCTGTCGTCGGAGCCCGACGCGCTGCCGGCGCGCGAGCCCACGCTGCCCACGCCTCCGGAGCCGCCACCTGACACATCCGAGGGTTTGAAGATCTATTTGTTAAAATAAATGAAAAAAAAGAGGCATATCTCTGACAAAGGTCACAGGGCACCTACAAATTTTACGCGTAAAGAGGTGCCCCTGCTTATATTCATAAAATATTTTGTGTATTTAAGACGACGATACGACGATATTGCACTACTATATTGTATGAAGATTTGCATCGCTTCTTCTCGCGTCTTATTTGACGGCACCCCAATCTAAATTGTATTAAAATAAGCTCATAATCTAGTATGGAGTATAAGAAGGCTCTTAAAATGCCAAATGGTAAGTAGAAGTCACAAATGTCAAGTGTTTTTTACTTTAATTTGCAAATATAAAACCTCATGAACGTAAAGTAGTTTATTTTATGGTTTTAGTTTAAGTTGCAGATGTTTGATTACAGTAAAAACCCTTTGTGCCTCAGGCTTCTTACCTAATCAAATTCATCTCTTTAAGAGGATACAGAGGCGCCTTTTTTCAATACAAACATAGTCCTGTTTCCTCCCTGGATTTTGCTGATAGAGGAATAAATTTTTTCAAGTTATCTATTGCTACTATAAGCATGTCCCTATGTTTTACTTTTTAAAATTAATTAATTATTAAAAGCCCTAATATTCAAAAAATTGGCCAGATTTTCCGCAATGTTCAAACATCCAAACAACTAATTTGACAAGTTTATATAAATAAAAAGGAAAACATAGGAACATGGCCACAGTCCTTCTTTAATTTTTAATAATAAAAGTTATTAAATCAGTCAACTTTTCGAAAAGGGATTAGGGGACTACGAAACGTCGATTTTGTGTACTTTTGATAGGTAATTTCTGTCTGATTTGCATCTGTCTCTATCGCAATCTGCGGGGGGCTCGAGGTTTGCAAAAGACAGCAGTAGATTTTAGTAATACCTATTTTTCAATTCTCTGCTGTGTCCTCTTATGGTATAATTTTCATAGTAAATAATAATAAGTTCATTTGAAATTGTAACAAATATGTGCCATGGAAAACTACAAGAATATAATATATAATATAAGTTATTGCTAGCTTATCTAAATCAAATGAAGGCAAGAAACTAGATGCGGCTAATATGCATTTTATCTGAATAAATTAATTTGTCATGCCCTTACTAGGTTGTGTTTGTAAGAGAAGTCAACAATCAGATTATAATTCATAGGGGCTTATTCAACATAAAGCAGGTTAATGAGGACAATAGACATACTTAAAAACATAGTAAATAGGTAACTTTCAAAATATATGCAAGTGAGTAAGTAATAAAACTGATGAGATCAGTTTTAATCTATTTTGCTTAAGATAATATTCCATTTACCTAATTTATTCAAATACTAATTTCCTTCACATACACTAAAGTGTATCTTACTGTGTATACCTATGTAAATAATGTGTGATCCAGCCAGGTTCAGGACTTTTCACTAACAGGAGTCAGGAGCAGACAGGCAAACAAATAAAAATGTGGCAGATTCCATTAAAATGTTGCCAAAAACAAAAACAGTAGATCTTATCTACTAATATTAGGCAATGACTGTTGCTGATATTACATGTATAATCTTCCTTAACATATTATGTACAAAGAAGCTTAAATCACATGTCACAAAACATTTATGTATCAAATAAAACAAATAATATTTTACTGATTAGACAAAATGGGATTGTACACTGATATGCAAGTAATGCTTATAGTTTTTGTTTTATTGCGCCTTTTAAATTAGTAGTAAGATAAAATATTTACCCAACTACATTAGGCAGTACAAATTTAGAGAGGAAATTTCAACAACCATTATGACTTTTTTGTACCAACTTTTCTGTACTGTGACTAGCAATGAATAAATGAATATGAATATGAGTTACATTGGGTTCTGGCAGTCAATTACTTCAATTGGCTCCACATTGAACCACTCAAAACCAAATCCTGTTTATGCAATCTTCTATGTTTTAATTTAGCTCAGACAATCAACTATTTGCTTAGCAATCTTACTACTTTACCTAATGAGGCAATTTCAATATAAAATAAGTAGAATATTATTAAATCTCACTCATCAGGTATCATATTTCAGCCCCTATTTGGCATCAAAACAACACACTTGATCAATCTAAGAATAAAAATTATATAAAAAGTTTAGAATACTTCTAAAATAAGTAAGCATAATTTTGACAATCACTATAACTTAGCACCTAGAGGCAAAATAGTAAATCTTCATTTTATTGCATCTAAGTCGTTTTTTGTAATCTAATTGAATTTGTCATGCTAACCAGGAAGTTGACATTGACCTTGACCAGTCTGAGAGAAATTCAAGGGCAGTGAACTAGTGGGTGCCACCTTAAATAATAAGACCTCACCGTCGCCGTTTCTGTAGTCGTCTTGGGGCTTCATGTCGACTTGTCTCTCCACGTCTGCAGTCCTCGGAAGTTCGCCAGCGGTCGCCGTCTTTAAAACCTGCGCACAAACACCACGCTTCAGCAGAGCGTCTTGGCCTCCGCGACCGAGATTACGTTACAAACAAGACGGAAACAGCCGTGGCACGACCGGTGTCGATGAGGCCCACCTCACGACTAGCACAACTGATTAAATTATCTGGATTATACTGGAGCACGTGGCCGCGCCTCGAACGAGCGACGCTTGAAGGCCGAGACGCAGTTGTCGACGGTCACATGGCGCACGTAAACAAACCCACCTGATGCGCCGTGCGGTCGCTCGCGGACGCTGCACTGCGACGCGCCCACTTTACGCTCTTTAGCAGCGATAACACTAATCAAATTACATTCATTACGAGCCAATGCGATAGTTTCTTAGAAACTCACACAGCACGCACTCTATCCGACCGACCGAGCCTTGTTTTGAAATATTAATTTTGACATTGACATTTAACACCACTTTTGTTCAGCGCGTTCTTATTCGCCTTGAAATCTAAATTTCTTCACTTTAGTAAACTCACATCGATTGTAGGAAAATAACGATTCTGAAATAGAAAGAAAACCGAACTACGAGGTTACTTACTAAACTTTAGTAGGTAACCTCGTTAAACATCTTTTTTGGTATTATTTTTTTGATATGTGAAGTATGAAAACATTAGGCTGAACGCCTTAACACGTTCACTGCAGGAGCTCAAAACTAAGGTCTTTAGACTGGTGAGTTACGTTACGCGGGGCATAGTAAGTGCGCCCCTTTTATGAACTACTTCAATGTGCGTTACGGGTGTTAGTGACTCCTACCACGATATTTTTACCCCCTGTAAGTTTATGAAATTTTACTTTTTTTATTTTTTAGTTATTTTGTTTGATAAATTATTAAATGGGATTTGCTTAGCTTGATCCGTCAGTAGAAACGACATGAAATAAAGAAATTATAAATCATAAAAAATCGGTACAGATTTAGCTCCATTGCCCACAACGAACTGAATATTTTTTTATTGAGCTATATACAACGTGTTAATTAAAAAGCGCAAAACCTCAGACCCCCACTTATTTTTATTATAAAAGAATAATGTAAATTATTAAATTAAATTTTCACATATATTTACTGATGGTTTTAACGCCATTATCCGCATGAAATCTGCGTCCTTAATATGCAGAGTACGTGGAGGTCACAACAGCATTCTGCGAACAATAGCGGACAGATACACATCGCCGCTGTGGAAGTGCCTGGTTCAACCCTCCCAGTACCTCTTTTTAATCTTAATTTTAGTTTTTATATAGTTTGTATTACTAACCTTAGTAGTTATTTTCTAAGTACTTATTTGTTACTAACCCATATGGATGAAACTTATCCGAAATAAACGATTTTTATTTTTTATTTATTTATTTTATTTATTATTTACGAAGATATTCGCTTTTTTTGTTTCTTGTCTTTGTTGCAAAATTAAAAAGTATATGGTATTAACGCGCGAGCTAGTGCGACGTTCTCGCTTCGCGTGCCGCGATTAATAGAGTTAAGTAATGATTAAACATGGCGTAAGTAATGAAATATTTTTTTGGTTAAAATGTTACCCCTATTTTTTATAAGTGGAATCGATGGTACTCTCGATTCTGAGCAAACTAATTTCAGGTTTTGCGCTTTTTCATTAACGCGCTTTTTAGCAAATAAGATGAACAATGCCGCTATTGGCACTATTTTATTTTCTTAATCTGACATTAGTACTAGTAGGTACTGGGTCCATATTGGTTCACATAAAATTCTAAATCCAATTTTTTCTTACTACCGATTTGTGTTCATGATAATCACTCTACATAATTTGATTTTTCATACTTTTTTCATTTATAAATTTTTATTACTAACAACGGAGCTCATAACAGTTAGTGATCATATTTTTTTTATTAATACCTACTGTTACTACCAATAATCAGTATAAATGTATATATATATACTCGTATTTATAAATTGCCCGTCAAGATGACCTCACTCCACCTGATGTAAAGCGGTCGTGAGGTCTAGATATGAGGTTGACAAGCCCAGTCATTCCAGTCATATATATTTTTTGCAGATATTTTTTCTTCATAACATTCAATGATCATATTGTTTTAATTAATAATGTTGATATTAAGAACATATTTCAACTTAAAACGTCATTGTTCAAAATAGCTTACTTTTTCATCAACAACTTAGTTTCATTAAAGGAAAGGATCTGTCTTAAATCTATTACTTTTAACCTTCGACCAAAAATAAGAGTGGTTTTATAAGTTTGACGTATCTGTCGGTGTGTCAATCTACTTTTCTATCAAAAATTAGTTTCTGGCGCTTCGCCGGCCGCTACCGCGGCATGTTCGCTTCGCTCACTCGGCTCGCGCGTTGTTGGGGTTACAGTTCTAACCTAACCTATTTGTCTGGTAGCATCTCGTTTCTGGTATTTAATTGATTAAAAGTGGAGTCGCATTTTTAACTTAACTTACTTTTCTATCAAAAAATAGTTTCTGGCACTTCGCCGGCCGCTGCCGCGGCACGCTCGCTTCGCTCGCTCGGCTCGCGCGTTGTTGGGGTCACAGTTTTGACTTAACCTGACCTACTTGTCTGGTAGCATCTAGTTTCTGGTAGCAATTTGATTTTCAGTGAAGTCGCAGGAATATATTAGTATAAAACAAATGTATGAATAGACATTATGATTTTCAATAATATGGATAAAAACACATAAGATTAAAAAAAATAAAAACAAATATTAGAATAAAACACATTTATGACTATTATAGTTATTTATTCGAATGATTATGAGTTTCGACCATTAGTACAAATATATGAAAACAAACATTAGTTAAAACTAAGTGTATAATCATTAAAATTATGAATTTCAATGATTATAGATTTTAATATTTAGTTTTATAATTTTTTATGAAGAATGATCATTATGATTTTGAATGGTATGAGAAATATTTTCGTACCTCCGATGATAGGAGTTGAAAAGTTATGAAAGACAATGCGCACCCACTAGTACTAATAGTAAGGGCAGATAACACAAACAGTACAAGTGGACAAAGTCGGACAAATACTATGTTAATTTTTCAGAGTGCAGGGCTGCTACCAAAAAAAAAATGAAATCAGCCTACCAACAGTACAACGGTCGCGTTCAGAATAACCTGATCAGGGATCCTAAATCGGTCTGGACTTTCGTGAGATCTTAAAAAGAGCGATGGAATACGCAAGTTATTGTTAAGAATGGAAAAGAACTAAATGACCTTGAATGTGCGGAGGAGTTCGCTGAGTATTTTTATTCCATATACAGCACCCAGAGGGCGCAGCTAGATGTAAATGCAGCGATTTCCGCAGCGGCACGAGTCCACGTAGCGAGTCTGCAGCTTTCAGAGGTCAAAGAAGCACTAGCGCGGATGAAACCTAAAAGATCGGCTGGGCCGGATGGCATACCAAATTATATTTTTAAGGATTGTCGAGATGTTCTGAGCCGACCACTCCTTCATCTATTCAACGTAAGTTTGAAATTGGCACGGTTCCCTGACTGTTGGAAGACTACAAGGGTCATCCCTGTTCCCAAAGGTAAAGGGGGTTCTGATGTTTCAGGATATAGACCAGTGGCTGGGTTGTCAACTCCAGCTAAAATATTTGAGTCAGCATTGCAGATGTAGGGATTCTTCCTAATACTATATATCAACATATACTTACATACATGCATTACATAATTACATTATATATTTTCACATTGCATAATTATTGTATTTATTTACATACCTAAAACACAACATTTAATATGAAATCATATATATACATTTAAATACCTATCTTAATACTCGGGGGTGTAAGGGGGTCCTCCAACATCTTCGAACCCCAAGCCAACCTCGCCTACAGGCTGGTGCTCCCTGGTGATCAACGAAGGAGGCTCTGGCGACGGCTCCCTTGTATGGGTTGGGAGGTCAGATGGCAGTCGCTCCCGTATAGCCAACTCAAGCCAAACAAAAACATGAGAAGTCAGTTAAGAGTACCCGACTCGGATAGGGCGCCGCCGGAAAACGACGCGCAGGGGGATCGCCCTACTCCTGTGTCAAGTGGGTTAGGGCTACCGGGCCATGGGCGGGCCCGGTTAAAGATATTAGCTCATAGGAAGGTCCTTCGCATCGTGGAACGTTGGCACACTGACGGGACGCGCTCGCGAGCTGGCCGAAGTGCTCGCCAGGCGGAGGGTGGCCGTGGCGTTCCTGCAGGAGACTCGCTGGAGAGGCAACAGGTCCCGGAACATCGGGCACAGCTACAAGCTGATCTACGCGGGTTCTCTTGGTGGGGCCAATGGAGTGGGGGTGGTGCTGTCCGAGGAATTCCAGAGTAGTGTCTTGGAAGTAAATCGCATTAGCGACCGCCTTGTGGTCGTGAGGGTGCTTATCGAAGGGGTCACGACCAATTTGATAAGTGCCTACGCACCGCAGGTCGGTTGTAGCGATTCGGATAAGGCACTGTTTTGGGAGCAAATCGACCAGCCCCTATGCACTATTCCATTGTCCCAAGGCGTCGTTCTGGGTAGCGATCTGAACGGTAATGTGGGTGAACAGTGTGAGGAATACGGGCGTGTTCACGGTGGTTTTGGTTTTGGCAGTCGTAACGCTGAAGGCGAAGAGATTCTCCGGACGTGTATGGCTGCCAACTTGGCCGTCGTGAACACATTCTTCAAGAAGAGTCCCGAGCATCTAATCACCTACAAGAGCGGTAGGAGCGCAACCCAGATCGACTACTTTCTCACCAGGAGAGCCCAGATCGGCAAGGTAGCTAACTGTAAGGTCATACCCGGAGAGAGTCTTACTGCCCAACACCGTCTACTTGTGATGGACCTGCGAGTGAAGCCTCGAGGCAAATGCCGGGAGCGCTGCCCGCCCCAAACCAGGTGGTGGCTACTTGAAGGAGCCAGATCCGAAAAATGATAGAGATGCCAAATGTCTACTATTCGCGGATGACTTAAAACTGTTTATGCCAGTACTCTGTAGGCAAGACGCTGATCGCTTGCAGGATGACATAGACAGGGTAGTAGAATGGGGTGCTAGGAATAGCCTACGTTTCAATTTAGCTAAGTGTATGAGCATTTCGTTCACGCGATCGCGAGCGCCATTAAGGCACCAATATACGGTTGATGGGGAACCGTTGCATCGTGTGGTAGAGGTTCGCGATCTGGGAGTTACTCTAACGCCGGAGCTTAGGTTTTATTCTTCGTACGGCTAGTGGCTTTAGTAACGTTAAAGCAGTTGCAGCTCTGTATAATGCATTGGTCGGGAGTCAGCTTGAGACCAACTCGGGTATATGGGCATGAGGCAAAATATAACCAAATGTTAGAGAAAATACAAAAAAAAATTGTATTTTTTTATATTTGAGGCAATAAGGAGTATATCCATTTTTCCCTCTTATGTACCAAACTCTGTTTGTTTTAGGTATGGTTAGATATAACCAATTAAGAGTGAGGCGGGAATTCTCACTGGTTCTCTATGTGTTTCAACTGCTAGTTGGAAAATCTTATAACTCCCAGTTACTAGCCACCGTTAACTTTTGCGTTCTGAACGACTACGTGGGGCGAAGGCGGCGTCCGCGACTGTTCGCAGTGCCGCGAAGTCGGACCAACCTACTCGCCAGGGCTCCTTTGACGCGCACGTTGCACACACTTAACATGGTTTCGGAGCAAATTGACTTATTTTCGTGTGCTCTGAGTGAGTTCACGAGGCTAACAATGTTTATTATATTTATTTATAAGTTTGTACACAAATAACAGTTTTTTAGATAGAAAAATAAGGATAGCTAAAGTACAGGTGAGCTTAACTCTAAAGAGAGATTTCTTCCAGCAGACCATGATGCAAGGAAAAGCATAAAACAAACAGTGATGGATAGACAAAACTGTGTACATAATATTAAAGATCAAAATTTCTATAAATAGACCAGCTTACTTACAAATAGACATATATTATTACAAATATAGAATATATAAGTACCTAACTAAAATAATAACATATTTAAAAAGAAATAATAATTATTATTATTATGATCCAACACAATTCAAACATTTTTTACGAGTAAAAGATGTTCTTTTAACAATCTCTTGAAGGAACCCACAGTGCGACACCCTCGAATAGAAACGGGCAGCTTGTTCCACAGTTTCACAGCCTAAACAGTAAAAGAGTCACCATATGTACCATATGTCACCATATGTACTGCCCCTACCTGTAGAACGAGCATGTGCTCGTTCTACAGGTAGGGGCAGTCAGCTGTAAATTATAGGCAGAACGATGAGTTCTGTCGGACGATGAAAGATAGGAGAAGCGCTCACAGAGATAGCGTGGAGAAGAAGGGTTGAAGAGGATGTTGTAAACAAGAACCAACATGTGATAATCACGCCGCAAACGAATAGGCAGCCATTTCAACTGCTTTCTGTACTCAGAAACATGATCATACTTACGAAGGCCAAATATGAAGCGAATACAGACATTTTGAATACGTTCTAGCTTATCGAGGAGTTGCTCAGTAGCGTCAGGATAGTAACTATCCGCGTAATCAATAATCGGAAGCATAAGTGTTTGAGCTAGAGTGATTTTAGTGTGAATGGGCAGAAAATTCTGAAGACGCTTCAGGGAGTAGAAGGCTGCAAAAACTTTTCGGGCGACTTGATTAACTTGATAGTCCCACGCAAGGTTACAGTCAAGGTAAACACCCAAGTTCTTGACCGAAACTGCATAGTCTGTGTTCGTTCCGTTATACACCAGTGGTGACAAAGTCAATGCGCCAACCCTATTGTACATAGATCTACTACCGATGATAATGGCTTGAGATTTCAGCGGATTCACGAGCAGACCATACGATTCAGCCCACCCACTAATGCGTTCTAGATTTTGATTCATTTCCACTATTGCTGAATCAATATCATCAAGTTTAAAGTGAACGTAAATTTGCAGATCGTCAGCATGAAGGTGGTAGTTAGCAGACAATACTGAAGTGATTGCATTGATAAAGATCGAAAAAAGCAAGGTAGAAAGGAAGCCACCCTGAGGAACACCAGCAGTAAGCTCACACCAGTTCGATGAAACATCGTCAGCGCGACCGCACTGAAGGCGGCCTCTCAGATAAGAATTAAACCATTCCATTTCATGAGGAGATATGTTAAGCGACTGTAGGATGCCTAGGAGCACGTCAAAGTCAACCGAGTTAAATGCACTGCTGAAATCCAACAGAGTTAAAAGCGTAAGATGCTTATGCTCTATAGCATGCAGTGCAGTAACAGTATTGTGTCCAGAACGAAAACCAGATTGGAAAGGATTCAAGAGATTGTTACGGTTCAGAAACGCATTCAGTTGGCCATTAATAATGCTTTCTAGGGCTTTGGAAAGAACAGGCAGGATGGAAATGGGACGATACTGAGAAGGAGTGTTAGGATTTAATGTTTTTGGCAAAGGGATAACTATGTGTTTTATGTATGTAGTTTTCCTTCTGAAACATGGTGAGGCCTCATACCAGGAGGCGAAGGCCTTCAGATGTATTAGCCTATCCTCGTTTCTACTGAAGACAATGGAAAAGATCCTGGACAGAACTATCAGACCCCAGATAGAGAACAGTGGATCCCCGCAACATGAGAACCAACATGCATACATGGAGGAAAAGTCCACAGAAATAGCCCTCAACAACCTAGTGGCTAGAGTACAAAGATCTCTGAGCAACAAGGAATACGCACTAGGCTGCTTCTTTGACGTAGAAGGGGAATTCGACAAGGCCAGCCCCAAATCGATAGAGGCCACCTTAGACCGCGAAGGCATACACAAGAACATATCAGGTTGGGTGAAGAATATGCTTCAACAAAGACTGATAAAGGCAGACATAGCAGGGGTCACACACTATGGTGCCTAATAATGGACAAACCAGTTATATAAATATAAATATGCGCCAGACAACACACCTCTCGTAATGGTCTCGAAGTAGGGATAAGTAATATCCCTGTGTTACGAGGTACCACACAAGGAAAATAAGCTAGGGGCGTCTCCCAGCACACCCAGACCCGAGTCAACTCAGAAAAGATCGTTTCCTAAATTGACCCGACCGGGAATCGAACCCGGGACACTACGGAAATCGAGGCGAGAAACCGTGCTACAGCGCACTACGCCAACCGTGTCGTCCAGTTAACGAGATAAACAAGACACACATATACACACAGGTGTACTCCGATGACAGGGTACTGCTAGTAACTGGAAAAGTCCTTAGCGTCATATGCATCATCATGAACAACGGATTGAAAGTGGCGCTATCATGGTGCACTAGTGAGGGACTCAACCTCAATCTCGAAAAGAAGAAACTAGTCCTATTCACCAACAAACGAAAAATTGGGAGGATAGAACCAGTGCAGATAGACAACTCCGACCTTGAAATGGTAAAGGAGATTAAATACCTAGGAGTCACGCTGGACAGCAAATTAACTTTTAAAGAAAATATAAGCAACACTTGCTCTAAGGCCAAAATGGCCATGATACAATGTAAGCGAGCCATAAGATGCTCATGGAGAATCAAACCGGTGACTGAATTATGGATATATAGAGCAATAATCCTGCCACGAATCCTTCACGGATCAGTGGTATGGTGGCATAAGGCGGAACTAAGGACCAATAAGCTAGAACTAGACAAGGTCCAAAGACTAGTAGTACTGATGATCACGGGTGCAATGAGAACTACGCCCACATCAGCGCTAGAGATCATGCTTGGGCTAGAACCGCTGGATCTAGCGATTACAGGAAGAGCGACTGAACAATGGTTCAAACTTAGGAGGACGAACCTCTGGATCGGCAACCATACGGACAGAGGGCATCTATGCATCGGAAGTGAAATCGAGAGCAATATGTCAATGATCTTTGCCAACAACGACCTAACAAGGAAAGAAAAGATTTTTGACAAAAAGAAAAAATACTATCACAAAAAATACAGAGTACACATAGGACAGAGACACGAATGGAATATAGACACAAGCGGAACAGTGTGCTACACAGATGGCTGCAGGATTGAGTCAATGAAGCTATCTGGCGCGGGCGTATATAGGGTGCAAGGACGTAACAGTTTTATATAGATCAATCTGCTTAAGCAGGTTTACCAGCGTATTCCAAACAGTAATATACGCCATCATGGAATGTGCTGACATATTAAACAACCAGGACAACGTCACCAAGGCTCCCATATACAGTGACAGCCTGGCAGCGTGTAAAGGCAGAGACGACATAAGCAACTGTCAATGAATGCAAAAAAAGCTCTAGGGAGACTCGCAAACAAACAGAAGTAGTGATTGCTTGGGTCCCTGGACACGAGGGGAATGCCAGCAATGAGCTAGCAGATGAACTAGCCAGAGGTGGTGCCGCTAAAGGCTTAGTGGGTGCGGAACCCAGGCTGCCAATAGCCGATTCGATGGGAACTCATGGGGTCTGACTCACTAGAAGAAGAGGATTTGAAAGAACTGACGGTGGATCAGATAGCAAGATTCTGCAGAGCCACGGGAAGATTCAACATGACGCCGTGAAAATGGGACAACCTAAAGACCCACTGTAAGGGGGGCCCAGGGAAATGGGTGAAATGGTCCACCACAAGCGTCCCCAGTTGAAAATAATAATAACTGTGTATCCATTGAAAAGGCAATAGTAACTGAATTAAAGTCTGATCATTGTGGGCAGAAGATAACACTTTTAGATTTAACTAACAATAGCGTTTACAAAAGGAAAATAATGTGTAGACCAAAGACAGGTAATCGCATTAATAGTTTTATAACTAATTTAAAGTCTAAAGTACCTTCCGTTCATCACAAACAGAGTGACCCTGATGCAGTCTACACATGATTGTTTGATTGTATCAAAAATGAATTTGATGCTTGTTTTCCCACCAAACAAGTGTTTTGTAGAGTTCAGTCTACATTTTGTGAATGGGCCACTCCTGGGATTTACAGAAGCAGACGTAAGATGTATGAGACGGCATGAAAAAGTTTTTGTTCGGTAATGTCAAAAACTACTCCAAAATCTTCAGAAAAGCCTGCGCTACAGCTAAGGCATTGCACATTCGTGATAAAATATCTAAGGCCACTAACAAAATAAAAACCACTTGTGACGTTATAAATCACGAAACAGGTAAAGCTAAAGAGCGCGATACCTCATACACTCTTAATATTAACAATAACGTCTTACAATCAGAAGCATTTGAAAATTATTTTAGTAATATACCTTTTATCACTAAAAGCTTCATTAAATTCCTCACCAACTGAAATAAAACAGCTGTTGAGAGATAATATATCTTGTTGCAGTGCATTCTTTAAATTTAAACATGGGGAATCACATAAATACACATATTAAAATCATTCAAATTAATTGATCTAAAGGGCACCACTACTCATCTTTGGGGTTTATCCGTTAAAATTGTTAGCCACATAATTGACGTGACGGCCCCTTAATTAGCCGTAATATTTAATGATTGTGTTGATGAAGACTTTTCTCCAAACCTAATGAAACACCGCTTTCCATCAGGTGGAGTGAGGTCATCTTGACGGGCAATATAAAAAAAAATACAGTAGGGTTCAACCACTTTTTAAAACAGGCAACAAACAAGACCCAGGTAACTTTACGCCTATTTCAATCCTACCAGCTTTAAATAAGATCTTTGAAAATATCATTCAAGAACGACTAATAAGCCATTTTTATGAGAACAATCTCTTACACAGTGAACAATATGGATTCACAGGTCGATAGTACTGATGCTGGCATTGCACTTCTAAAACACTTATTTGGGGCTTGGAACAGAACGCTCTTGGCGTTTTCTGTCCAAGGCTTTTGATTGCGTTGATCACGATACACTTATACGCAATCTTGATTTTTACGGGGTAAGGGATAATGCTTTAGATTTGGTAATTTCGTACCTTAGTTTAAGAACTCAAAAAGTTAATGTTAACAGTATACTGTCTACACAGGATCACAAGTTAAAATGAGGGTCCCTCAAGGATCTATTCTAGGTCCATTACTATTTCTGATAAATATAAATGATTTCCCTTTTTACTTAAAATATATTTGTGATATTGTATTGTTTGCAGACGATACATCTTTAGTTCCTAAAACTGACAGAAATAAAAACCTTTTTGATGATGTAAATGACGCACTTTCAAAGGTTTTACAATGGTTCACAGTAAATAATCTACAGCTTAATGCAAAAAAGACTAAATGTATTAATTTTAAGTTGCCTAATGTTAAAGATAATCACATTCGTCTAAAAATTTATGGTAATACTATGAAGCTTGTAGATACAACAGTTTTTCTTGGAATCACATTAGATTCAAAACTGCAATGGAACCCTCATATAACAGCTCTCTCAGGCAGACTTAGTTCGGCTGCATTTGCAGTAAGAAAAATTCGGTTATTAACGGATGTTGATACTGCTCGTTCAGTTTACTTTAGTTATTTCCACAGTGTAATGTCTTACGGCATTGTACTTTAGGGTCAAGCGGCGGATATACAAACCATCTTTATCCTCCAGAAGCGAGCGATCAGATCCATCTATAAGCTTCGTGCACGGGCTTCACTTAGGGAGATTTTTAAGGAAATTGGTATCCTCACTGTAGTGTGACGTATTACAATTGCATTGTTTTGGTGAGAAAAAATATTAGTCTCTATACTAAACACAGTGACATACATTGCAAAAATACTAGAAATAAGGATAAAATTGCACTTTCACTCTTTAGGTTACAAAAAGTTTTAGGATCCTTTATGGGGCAAGGTATACATTATTACAACAAAATTCCAAAAACCACTTGTGAGTTACCTTTACATAGATTCAAAAATCACATCAAAACAGCTTTATGAAAAAAGGGCTATTATACTACAAAATACTACCTTATAGATAAATATGCCTGGGTGTAAGCTCTCTGCTCGATGCGGGATTAAATCGCTGTATTGTATTGTAACAGATGTTTTATTGTAATAGTTAATAGGTTCCTAGTATCCACTAGCTAACAATTTTTCTTTTTTAAATGAACTTTTATTTTATATTCTCATAATTATGGTTGTTTTTTTTTCTCTTTGTTTTATATTCTTTAAGGTTTATTTGGATTAAAATGACACACTGTTTGTACTTTATTATCGCCTGCTGTAAACCCAAAATAAGTTTAAAAGAGTAGTTAACTGCTGAGTTTCTCGCCGGGTCTTCTCAGCAATACACAAGGAATATACACGTGCGGGATATATACACAAGGAAAAACAAGTTTCAAATACATTTTTACTAAGTATATTTGTTTCTTCTTATTAAGATGCTAAATGCAAGTAAACCTTGAAATTACGTAATGGTGATGGTGGCAATTCTGTAGAATAAATCTTGAGTGTGATAACTTACCTACATCTTAATTAAACGACATAATTTAAATTCGGCAGACTGAACTTACAATCAGATTTTTATGTTTTTTTGTTTAAGACGTGAATTCTGATTAACATGGTTTTTGGCATGGTAACTGGCATGTAACATAAGTTTTACTTTTTAAGGTCCTTTCAGTCGAAACATGGGTTGTCTTATTTATTTCAACAGAATTATCATCATTAACAGATTAAATTAATTAAAGCGTTTAAGCGCTAAGCCTGCGCAGAAGCCCGTTCCTCCAGCAGCAGCTTGGCCAGCGCGTGCCTGTCTCCCAGGTCCAGGTGCTGGAAGTCCTCCGCTCGGTGCGCGCGCAGGCACTCGCCCCCGGGGGCCACGGGTGCGCCGGGGGCCGCGGGGGCGCCGGGGGCCGCGGGGGCGCAGGGGGCGCGGCGCGGGGCGAGCACCAGCGCGGGCTCGGCAGCGCGGAGGCAGCGGAGCGGAGACGCGCTGAGGATCTCAGCGACGGACGCGGTGGGGCTGCCGGACCAGGATGACATCGCTGGAACAAATTAAATGTTTTAATAGTTACCTTTTGAAACGAGTCACTCAAAGCCGATTTTTAAAATGGTAATTTTGTAGTTTTCAAGAAAAATCTTTTGTTATGGAACACTCCACAATCTGTCCACATCGTGATTTTCTTACAATCGGAGTTAGTGAATAGCCACGCTGGTTTTGCACGATTCTTAAAAATTGATTTACTTAAATACATGCCATAGAGCAGGAATTTCACGAACAAAAAGGGAAACAGCATAAACATTTTGTTGAGTTTTGTACTTGGCAATGTTCACGCTGTTTCCCCTTGATCGAAGACATGGAAAGATTAAACTTATGAGACGGTTTTTGCATTTTTGAAATAATTTTATAAAATTGATACAAAGGGCTCGGAGATCAAACTCGAGTTACAGTTAGTGTTTTTGTTTTATTCCATGGTCTCACCTGCGTCGATGTCGCGCCTATAGGCGGCCAGCACGCCGTCGTGGCGCAGGTTGAAGCGGCCGGTGTGCTGCTGCGGCCGCGCGCCCGCCGCGTCGCGGAAGCGCGGGTGCGCGTACTGCGCGTAGCGCGCGAACCCGCCCGCCCAGAACCACTGCCAGCCCAGTATCGTGTTCATGCGGACCTGCCAGACACGCCAATAAATATGCGCCAGACAACACACCACTTGTCATGGTCTCCAAGTAGGGATAAATATACCTGTGTTACGAGCTTCCAGACAAGGAGTTAAACCGGGGGCGTCTCACAGCAAACCCAGACCCGAGCCAATTTAGAAAAAGAGTGTTTCCTGAACTAACCCGGGACACTACAGAAACGTTGGCGAGAAACCGTGCTACAACGCACTTCGCCAATAGTGTCGTCTAAGTAGGATATGTAAGTGGACAGCCGTCACATGTAAGTGGACTTCCGTCATGAACTTGAGCGAGAAAGAGAAGTGGTTGCCGAATACCTCTGAAGGGCCCATATACCAACGGTGAGGTTGATCGTTACGATCAGTCGTTTCAAATCTATCGTAACGACGAATCGTTTCGATTTAACTAAACACTAACGATTCGTCGCTTCGATCGATCTGAAACGACGGATCGTAACCATCAATCGCACTGTACATATATGGGGCTCTCAAGTGATAGAACAGAATAAGATAGTGCGATTCGGTACATTCAAATTGAGTGCAATCCTAAGTTTACCGACAACTAATTTGGGGACACAATAATTAACACCCCTAAACATGATTGAGAAAATCAACTCGGACTTCACGTAAATGGCCTAAGAGATAACAAGTTTGACTAGTAGACGCTTATTCCGGAAAGCCATAAGCCAGTTGTGTACAGGATATTTTTTTTTGTTATGACTTTTCTCTGTCAATTCAATTTTTGTGTTTAATAACAAGATTGAAAAGAGTAACCATCGAGTTTCTTGCCGGAGTCTTCTCGATCGGAAACAACCTCCGAACCGGTGGTAGAGTCACATTATGTTTGACTATGATATTTACTATCATTGTATTATTTTATGTAAGTTTATTTTAGTATATTTTTGCTATAATTTTTCTTTTGTAACTATATGACTTGTCATAAGTACTTTTTATAAGTCTATATGAATAAAGATATTTTTTACTTTACTTTACTTTACCCGACGCGACGGATGCCCGTCAGGTGCCTGGCAGGCAGAACTGTGCGTGTGTAGCGACAGAAGTCAGATGATGATGATGTGACCGCCCGGATGCTTGCCTGCCAGATACACCCGTGCCTGTCTGCTAGGTATCCGTCCGTAAACATCTGATAGGCATCCGACGGGCACAACCAGCGTGTATGTCTAGCGAATGGATTGTATGCATTCGGAAACACAGGCGTTGGCCGTTAGATTTATGTTAACTAAACGCATAAGCTGACACAGGACTGGACAGCTGACTGGTTTCATTAAACTTGCAGAAACCAGAAGTAAATTTTCCTTCCTTGTATTATGGGAATCAAAAATATCCCACCAACAGACACTGGCAATACCAGTGCAGGAACCGACTTTGCAACTTTTACCCAGGTATTTGTCCACACTCACCCTATTGAGGAAGTCCTGGTTGAACTCCATGTGCGGCACCGTCATCAGCACCAGCGCGTCGCGCGGTAACCGCACCAGCGCCGCGCTCAGCGCGACCTGGTGACGAAATCATTATGTAATGAAACAACAAAGGGAAACGAAAAATTGTGGTGACACCAAGAAGCACTAACGCGTTGCCAACCTTCATTTCCTTAACCCTATTTTCCTTAAGCCTAGTATTCATTCTTCACGCAATAGGACTATTCTATTGCGTGAAGAATGAATACTTGGCTTTGTAGGCGCAGTGGATGTGGTATATGACAGTTGTTCTGTAAAATAATGTAAGCACAAGGAAAATGGTGCCCCAACGTGTGGCCGAAGTAAAGTTTGCCAAAAACCTTGTTGCACCTAGTTTATTTTGTCCAATGACCACTTAATTTTTTTCAAAAATACAAATTTTCCTTGTTTTTTTTCATTTTTTAAAGTTTATTTGAAGTCGCAATTGAATTATATTTTTTAGTAATTTGGTACTATATCGTTTACCTTGCGTAATGTTCAAAATAATTTTATAATCATAGGAAAGATTAACTGTCAAAATCTATCTAGATTATAGTTACGTTGATTAATGGTTTTGTAGCGTAATTAAAAATAATATGTGTTTGTAAATTAGGAATACTACTGGCATAGATTATTCTTATCGTCATTTTATCGACGTAATCGGTTATCATATTTACGTCATTTTTATGTAACGTCTGAAGTGAAGCCTGGTTAAAGTTAAATCAATTCAGATACTAAGGCCCGTATTCTAGAATCGTAATCAAGTACTGATCTGTACTTGAGTAGAGATTTGAAAATGTCAGTTCATACAAAAACGTCACTCAGATTTATACTCAAGTACAGATTTTGTTTTAGAATACGGGCCTAAGAAAAGATGTTTGTATAAGTTTGTTTATGTGGGCTAAAATGGGTCCTGAGATCAAAAACACGCTAAACCCAAACGGCGGCATCGTGCATTCATAACGCTTTTTTTATGCGAGAAATCACCGTATATATCAAAATCAATTTAAATTTGTGGTTTCATTTTCAAAACGCCACTTGTCATGGTCTCGAAGTAAAGTAAAAAAATCGAAAATGTCCTCGTATTACGAGGTTCCAGACCAAGATTTTAGCCAGGGTCCTCTCCCAGAACACCTAGAACCGAGACAATTTAGAAAAGATCGTTACCTGAATTGATCGGACCAAACACCACGGAAATCGAGGCGAGGAACCGTGCTACAGCGCCCTACGCCAATCGTCGACAAGCGGTTGCTTACCTTCTGCACGAGCTGGTCGGCGGCGTGCCCCGCGCCGGCCGCGCCGCCCGCGCCGGCCACGCCGACCGCGCCGCCCGCGCCGCTCGCGCCGGCCGCGCCGCCCCCGCCGGCCGCGCCGCCCCCGCCGGCCGCGCCGGGCAGCTCGGCGTCCAGCACGTCGGCAGGCGCGCCGCGGCGCTCGGCGCTGGCGGCGGCCACCGCGGCGCGCGCAGCCGCCAGCGCCGATGAGTCCTCGCCGGCGTTGCGGACGACTACCTGACAGATTAACAACACATCTGATATAGTAAGGAAATCCTTGCATTGCTTTTAAACTAAATAAAAACAGACGAGAGTTTCGCAATCGTTAATTTATGGAAATAAAGCTCTATTAGTTACTTCGAATTGATAATTTTTTCAAAAAGAAAAGATTTGACAAAAATATTAACATTTAAATGAAAAAATCTAAAATTCACTACAAAAGCTTCAGTATCAAGGCGTCGCTTGCGACGTCACGTTAGAGATAATTCTCTAACGTGCTAGGAACGACTTTTTTAAAAGAATTACTTCGGTGATTTGAACTTACTGCCATCATACCTTATTGATGACGAAACGGACTGTATAGTTGTCAGAGGCTCTAAGACGGTTCCCCCCCATGAGGCTTCGCCTTGTCGTGGCGGGAGGGTTTAGTACTGGTGGCAGCTGCTAGCGGGCTTGAGTACGGGGGTGCTTTTGCCCGCAATGCACGGCTTTCACCGCGACGGCGGAAGTACCTGTGTGCTCCAGGTACCTCCGTGGCCTCCCCCCTTCATTGGGGGGTCGGCTGGAGGGGGCTCCAATACGGAAAAACACTGGCGGCGAGGCGTTGCGAAACTTTTTAGGGACCCCGCCTCGCCGCTTGAGGTCGAGTACCGTGGGGTTTTAGTCGGTAGACGTCTGACATAACCTCGTCGTTCCCCCGGGCGGCGAGGTATCCATGAGGATTTCCCCACGATAATAATAAAAAAAAGGCTCTAAGACGGCTAAATTATCAAATAAGCCGAAAATCAGGAGCAAAAAACTTATAATTCATTAACAACCACACAAAAACCAAAACAGATCACTTAGACAATAAAATTAGAACTATCAAATATAAAAATGTAAAAAAAAGATAATTCTTAATAAAAAGCTATGGAAGGGTTTGATTCAGCTTTCAGTCACCAACATACCTATTGAGCTACCCTATCGACGTTTTCAACGCAGGCGTTTAGACAAAAACAAAATTGTATTTAAAAATAAATATGTTATTTCATATTTCTAGTTATCAATCATTCCGTGACACCATTGGCTATAGCAGACTCACGATATAGAGCTGTATGTTCCTATCCTGCACTCGGCAGACGGCGAGGAACTGCCGCAGCTCGTCTATGCCCGCAGAGGCCCGCCAAGGCAGAACGAGGGACAGCCGCGCCGTCTCCGTGACGTAGGGCGCCGCCACGAGCCGCGCCGCGCCTAGGCCGCGGACCACTTCCACGCTGCGGATTATCTGTGAACAATAGTACTTTTTAGGCAAGAGCGGAGAATAATGTCAATCGTCATCAAGTCCAGATCGATTCCGACTCAACTCTAAGGTACAGTACTCACCGGCAGCGCGTCCTTCGCGGTCAGCGACAGCAGCAGCCGGTGTAGGGCAGCTCCCAGCGCCACGCGCCCTCCAGCAGAGTGGAGCAGCTGTATGGTACAGTACTTACTGGCGGCGCGGCCTTCGCGGTCAGCGACAGCAGCAGCCGGTGTAGGGCGGCTCCCAGCGCCACGCGCCCTACAGCAGAGTGGAGCAGCTGTATGGTACAGTACTTACTGGCGGCGCGGCCTTCGCGGTCAGCGACAGCAGCAGCCGGTGTAGGGCGGCTCCCAGCGCCACGCGCCCTACAGCAGAGTGGAGCAGCTGTATGGTACAGTACTTACTGGCGGCGCGGCCTTCGCGGTCAGCGACAGCAGCAGCCGGTGTAGGGCGGCTCCCAGCGCCACGCGCCCTACAGCAGAGTGGAGCAGCTGTATGGTACAGTACTTACTGGCGGCGCGGCCTTCGCGGTCAGCGACAGCAGCAGCCGGTGTAGGGCGGCTCCCAGCGCCACGCGCCCTACAGCAGAGTGGAGCAGCTGTATGGTACAGTACTTACTGGCGGCGCGGCCTTCGCGGTCAGCGACAGCAGCAGCCGGTGTAGGGCGGCTCCCAGCGCCACGCGCCCTACAGCAGAGTGGAGCAGCTGTATGGTACAGTACTTACTGGCGGCGCGGCCTTCGCGGTCAGCGACAGCAGCAGCCGGTGTAGGGCGGCTCCCAGCGCCACGCGCCCTACAGCAGAGTGGAGCAGCTGTATGGTACAGTACTAACTGACGGCGCGGCCTTCGCGGTCAGCGACAGCAGCAGCCGGTGTAGGGCGGCTCCCAGCTCCACGCGCCCTACAGCAGAGTGGAGCAGCTGCAAGGTACAGTACTCACCGGCGGCGCGTCCTTCGCGGTTAGCGACAGCAGCAGCCGGTAGCGCAGCGCGTAGGGCGGCTCCCAGCGCCACGCGCCCTCCAGCAGAGTTGACGAGTCCGCCTCAGGCCAATGGTTAAGAGACCACGCGTGGGCGGTACGGAGGACTAGCTGCAAACAATATACTCGTAATGTACATTAAATAAATGAGCATCTTTGTACGATAAGTTGTAATCGTCTGAGGGGCAGAAGCTCGTATTTACAAGTTTGCACGTACGAGGGTCAAAGCGGCCTAGAATATTTCCATGTGCCTGTGTAAATGACACTCTCGGTAACCTGCAATGCCGCGCGGTGAAGGAGAGATGGCGCTCTTATTTCCACTTGCTGCTCAACAAGCACCACAAAGAGGTGCAGCCACCTGAACTCCCTCCGAAACAGGGACTAGTGCCCCCGGTAACGCCGGATGAAGTCCGGCCGGCTCGTCGCCGCATGAAGAACCGGAAAGCTGTCGGACCCGATGAAGTCCCTATCGAAGCGTGGAAATCGATGGGCTCTCGTGGTGTGGGCATACTTACCCACCTGTTCAACCGCATTCTACTCACCGGGAAGATACCTGACCAATGGAGACTGAGCATTATCACGCTGGTCTTTAAAGGCAATAGGGCTCGGTGCAGGAGTGCAGCAATTATCGCGGCATAAAGGTGATGTCCCACACCGCGAAGCTCCTCGAGGCATTGTGGACTCTCGGATTCGACAGGAATGTACAATCATGGAGTGTCAGTAGTATGGGTTACGAACCGGGTTGCGGGACCATGGACCCCGTATTTGCCTTGAAAACGCTCATGGAGGGATACAGACTGAGGAATACACCTCTGCATCTCCTTTTGTTAGACATACAGAAGGCCTTCGCCGATTTCCTTCCCTATCAACGTTGGAGTACACCAAGGTTCCGTGCTTAGCCCCTTTCTGTTCAGCGAAATATTAGACGTGCTGTCAAACAGAATCCGAGACCACCACGAGCCACCACCCTGGTTGCTCATGTATGCTGATGATATTGCGCTAGCAGATTCGGATAGGTGACGGCTGGTACAATGGGTGAATAAGTGGAAGAATTCTCTTGAAAACGGCGGTCTGAAACTTAATGTAGCGAAGACAGAGTACATGGCCTGCAACACCACAAATCCCCAGTCGTCCACAGACGCGTTTGGTCGATCGCACGGACCGTGTCAAATACCTGGGATCTGTGTTAAGCGCGTCCGGGAATATCGTCAGCGACGTCAGAGCCCAAATTTCCGCAGCTAGGGCCAAATGGCGTGAGGTGACTGGTGTCATTACTGACCCCAAATAAAATAATAAATATAAAATAAAATAAAATAGTTTTATTGGCATTAACAAATATTTAAATACTTTAACAGGTAACTTCAGGATCCCTTTTTAAGCCTATAAAAGCCTGTGTCAGGGAGATACCGCTCTTCTTTCAACAATTCTTATCTAATAGCTTAAGTAGTACTTAGTGGCAAAACACTTCTTTACTTTTACTTTTATCCTAATCTTAAAATTTAACTTAATTAGTCTGTTGTCTCTTAATAAACAAACAAATAACAATGAACTGTGTGTTTGTGGGTGTGTGTGTGTATTTCCGTGTGAGTGGGTGTTCGAGGGTGGGTGGATGTGTGTTAGTTTGCGTGCGTTGAGTGTATGTGTCAGATCAAGAGTGATTCTATATCGTCATATGTTTTTGATTGTAGCCATGTTCTTAGCAATTTCTTACATTCGAAGAACTGTGTGTTACTTATATTCAACTACTTGTCAATGGTATTGTACAAATCAATCGATCGTCTATCGTATTGGGCTTTAGCGAATTGAGTATTTACCTTGTTTGCTCGAAAAGCACAATTTTTCCTCCTCCTTGTATCGTTATTAGCGTTATAAGGTAACGTTTTGTGTCTTTTTAGAACCGTTTGCATATAATATCGCTTTCTAATCGACAGAAGGTTACTCAACTCATAAAGGTTGCATGTTGCAAAATGCCGATCAAGCTGAAGTGGCAGATCTAAAAAACCATCATTAGGCTTATTCTTATGTATCGCAGTGAAACATGGCCGTTACTAGAGCGACACAAGGCTGCGCGTCACGGAAATAAAGATGCTACGGGGGATGTGTGGAGTCTCACGCAAAGATCGCGTGCGGAATAACCGCATCCGCGGCAGCCTTCGTGTTCGTGACAGTGCAGACAAGCTGCAGGAGTGCCGCCTTCATTGGTATGGTCATGTCTCACGGAGATCGGCAAACTAAGTGGGCAACAAATGTCTGGCCATGCCGCCCTAGCCAGGTACCGATAGAAGAGGTCGATCCAAGAAGCGATGGCTCGACGTCGTCAAGGGTGATATGCGGGCCAACAGACTCATCACTGAGGATGCACAAGACCGCACGAAGTGGGCCAAGAAAATAAGAAAGGCGGACCCTGGGACCCCACACACCAGTGTAGGTTCATAACGGGAATAGACCGCACGGATGATGATCAATAAATGAGCATCTTTAAAGTTTATAAATCTGGGTTATCATTGGAAGTCTCGAGAGAACATGCATCATTTCAAATATGAAAAATTACTAAATAATAAAGTAAGTATACATGTCGTGGGCCGATCGTTCGATTGGCCACGAAACGGCCGGGCACTCTTGAAACGCCGGCACATCGTGTTTTGCGCGGCCACATCACGTCACGATGCTCCCAGTAAAAAGTTGGGGGATCGAGGAAAACAACGTATTTATCGATATTCCCAGCTGCACGGGCAGATCGTGAAGTAGTTGCATTTCGCACCGATGGTGGCGCTGTTAGTCTCAACGTACCTAATTTAGAGGTTAGTATTTCGTTGATAAATGAGTGTTTTTTTTTTGCTAAATGCAATAATTGAGTAACGTCTTTCTCTCATTTCTCATTTTAATATTAGCAGGATTTGTTAACTAACGAATATTTGCACGCTGACGTTCCCATTTTATTCTCAGGTTATTACGATCAGGAGAAGTAAGGTGTCTATGAAACGGGACTCTTCGGAATAATACTGGAGTTCAAAATATGATGTCATTTATACTTCTGACAAAGATTCTTGTTAATTTATTATTTATTTAAGGACAACCAACAAACAATATTCACATTTACATAAATACACGCATAGGTTTCACTACAAATCGCTGTTATACTCAAAGGCTGCCACGACATGCACCTACCTAAGCTCAAAGAAAGTAAACTATTTTAATATTTAAAATTTTACAGAATGCATGTATTGTACAATTCAAAAGAAATAAAACTAAAATTTAGACACAAATAAATCCAGCAACATTGAACTTGCATGGTGAAAACGACTTGTTAATTTTAAATTTTGAATGAGTCGTTTCCATAATGATTATGCGAACAGGTCATTGTTCACTGATACGCGATACACTGATATGCGAACAGGTCACACCAGACTTCTTGACTTCTTTTTGGGCGCAGGTCATTTCGCGAATAATGCATTTATCTACTAAGCCGATTCTTGATATTAATAAAAACTATTGATGATCCCACAGTTCGCAAAGCCGCAATAGAATAATATTTTGACTAAAGTTTATAAAACTGTTGGACATGATGGCAGGGACAAAATTATGTTTAACATTGAAAACAAATTTCATAACCGAAAAAAGCTATAGAAATTTACATTGAATTGTGCGCAGTGCGTGAAATGTAACGAATATCCATATAGAGGTATTTAATTATTACCTAGTTTATTTTAGCATTTTACAATGATTGTTTTTATATCGAAGAAAACTAGAATAAATCGAATTCATCAAGGTCCGAAATTATTTTTCTAGGTATTTATTTGTTCCCAAGACTTGGTTTGTTATCCTATTAATTCTATCACCAAAGAGCTAGGATTCAACGTGGCATTTTTAAAAATTATAAGAAATGACGTTTCGATATCGTTTTAAAATTATAAACATCTTATCTGTCGGTGCCTCGAATGATATCTAAGACATACAATTACCAAGTTATTCGCGAGGCCATTTGCCAGAACCGATCTCGGTCTTCAATTTCCTTTGGCACGTGCCAAAGGAGATAGAAGACCGAGTGTCTCGTAGTGGACATGATGGAGCTTAATAAACACTAATTAAACTCGTTGATTAAGATATAATCAATTTATTACGAATAATTTACAATAGCGTGCGTTCGTTAGCAGTATATGATTTAGAAGGGCGGTTGTACTCATTAAACCTGTGGTGGGTATGTTTCAGTGACTACTGGACTCCTTGTGAAATGAAATAGCAGTGTTGCACTTTTGTGTCATGTTGTGGCCAATTTGTGTTAAGGCTTTAACACCGAGATTGGTCATACTTACTACAAATACGTATTTGTAGCGAGTATAACTCACTAAATAAGTTTAGGATTTGGATGTATTTGGTGACAGCTTGAAAAATTTTTAACTGAAGCTTTTAGAGCACCTTTAGTATTCGTTATATCCACTCATTTTGTTATTTTTATTATTAAATTTTTAGTCTTACAATACATTACTCAAGAATGCTGATTACGCCGTTGTGGTGGTACATATCAGGCCCCTGACTCTTGAATCTAATTTCGCCCGATTGGCATTAGATATTTTTTTTGAACCTTAACGTTTTGGAATAAGGTTCATAAATTTCTTGTTTGACATTCAGCAATGCTTGTCCAATGAAATTCTGTTCAAGAGTCAGGCCCCTGATCTGTGTTCTTTACATGTGCATGTTCATCATAAGATTGTATTAATATGTATCATGTATCATATGCCCACCAAGTATCGCTGGCCAAATCGTCAAACGCTAAGCGTTGAACAATATGGCCGAAGTAAGATGGCCGCCAGATCACGATGTGCCTGGGCATATCACGTCACGATTCGGCCAATCGAACGACCGGCCCACGAAATACACTAATAGACTGTTGCCCTACTGAGGCTTAGGGTGACAACGATTGTGTATGTATGAAAAGAATATGTGCGAGTGTTGTTTGTCCTTATAATTAATGAAATTAAATATTAAGTAAAAAGCTTATTTTTGTCATTTAAAACGCAATGATAACGACAGGCTGCGAAAGCACTACTACAGTAAAAGTAGCAGTTTTTGGTTACAATACATCACCTCGACAGCCTCTTTAGCGGCCCCGGCGAGCGGCCCGACGGCGCGGTGGTCGTCCGGCATGAACGCGTGCGACGCGTTGAACAGCGTCCAGCGGAGGTGGTCGAACCTGACAGATGGCATTCACACGTCAGCAAGGGTGACATCTAAGATTTTTTTTTGTTTGTTTGTAATTAGCAAACTCAAAATCACTAGACCAATAATGATCCTAGAAATTCTTTCAACATTAAAAAGCTTGTCAATAAAATTGAGTAAAAGTAAAAGTTAGCGTCAAACTTCCAACTAATCCACTGTGGAGTAGTATCGCAATACCAATTTTTTATAGGAAAAATAAGGAATGGGGGATCTCTAGTTCTCAGAGCGGACCAGAAGTTTGACGCGAACTATAACTATACTAATATTTTCAGTAAAAATTTTGACCGCAAAATTATCCCCAATTGTCTGCAATAATTGTACTTAGTGCAATTAAATTCGTAACTAAAATAGTAGAGAGCGTCGTGGCCTAGGGGTTAAGCACCCCAACTCGGACTGTGGATCGTGTGGTCCCGAGTTCAAATCTGGCCAGAACCAAATCTTTGTGTGCATAGTTCAATAACTGACTAACTCTCCGATGATGGAAAACATCGATAAAAAACCAAATCAACCCGGATAACTGCTGAAGGAAGGCTCACCACCTACCACGTTGGGTTTTGATACCATTGGTGAGAAGTGGTGAAAAGTCACTTGCCTCTGACTATCCCGTTTGGGATATAATCGTGATGATGGTATGTAAAATAGTATCTTGAACGAGAAATAAACATCACAAATTTTAACAAAAAATGGCCATGATTATAGTTTGATCTTGTTTCTATGTTCCTATATACTCTGTTTATTTATTCATTTATATGGGACACCAACAAGATAAACACTAATACATAGGTAATATTGAGATATTACATTTTAAACTGAAAGCTAAGTGCCACGGCATGCATTGTGAACTTACAATTTATTAGTTATTAAAACTGAACACAGTACTCTGCAGTAATTATCTAATTGCTGACAGGTACCTTTCACTATAGAGCCCAGAATATGCGAATCTAGCAGCAAATGAATAAATATACCTCATAGTCATGTTAAATAAATTAATCTGACTTGGTACCATAGTTACTAAGAGTATCGTTATAAAAATCGTTGTTTTTAAGAAATAGTTCCACAAGACAAGTATGTACCTTGTATCAGGCTTAGGCGGGGCCAGCCCCGGGTCGGTACGGAGACCTGCGGGCCACGTGGCGTTGCGGTAACCGCGCGGGTGCTTCGCCGCGGTTTGCACCAGGAGTGCTCTGAGGCGATCCACTTCCTCACTGTCGCGTTCCAAAAACACCTGTTTCAGAAAATTACGTATACTTTCATTCCCGTTAGTGAGATTGTCACAAAACTTATTAATTAGAAGGGTTCGAGATTAAGGTCTGTATTCAGAATGCGACCTTGCGACCATGTCATGATGTAATTTTAAGAAGTATTTTGACCACTGTTCATACAAAGATCATACTCAAGAGCAGATACACACGCGTTCTATCTCCACCGATATTATACAGAGATAAGCGCTTGTGAGTTTGTGACCGAATTACTACCAAACCGATTTCGAAAATTCTTTCACCAATATAAAGCGTCACTATAACGGAGTGTCATAGGCTATTTTTTTCTTCAATTTAGGCATTGTTTTGACGGGAAAGACAGTCTACGCGGGCGAAGCTGCTGACGGGCAGCTAGTCATAAACTATTATAATAATTTATTTATTTATTTATTTATTTATTTTGCATACCAAAACACTACATAACCCAACAGATGCAATTATAAAAATAAAAACTTAAAACAAAACATGCAGTGCTACAGTAGCAAAAATGTCTCCATCTCAGCATGTGTTACGACACGGTGGCCGAGCCGTAACGCTGATTTTCAGACGGAGGCTCACAAAGGAGGGAAGCTGTCAAGAAAAATTTGCTTTACAAGATCCACGTGTAGTTATTTTTTTTTATTAATTTTTCTTTGCTCAGAATAATAATAAGATTATTTCCTTCTTTCACTTTGCCGCGAAACTATTTTGGTTTCATAATAACTCGAGAACCCAGTAAGTGTCAGTTTACTTCGTCTCATTATAAATACGACTTTAGGCTAAGGCTTTATTCATTTATCTTCATCATTTATTAGGTATTGAGGAATATCTGTTCCCGATATAGTAATAAAACATGATCGAACGACGAACCACGAATACTCCTTTCGATCCACGGCTTTGTTTAACACGTTGTATACGGAGCCTTAATTACAATTAACATCAAGAACGTAACAGGAAGCAAAAAGTCAAGTGCCAATAGAGGAAGTAGCAATCAAATTTGCATGGAATTGATATAACGTTTGCGGAGTTGCCTAATCAATTGTTCATACCCTTGAGATGTAGGCATGCAGCTGGTAGAAGTGCGCCGCCTCGCTGACGGGGTGCGCGGTAACCGCGTCGGCCAGCGCCGGCGACAGCGCCTCGCCCTCTTCCAGACGCATCGACGAATATTGTTCACCCTAAGAAAAAATACCAAATAAGTACACAATATGGAAGAGATACTTACTGTTCTATTTGTGCTGGCTTAATTCCAAAAAGCTGCACAAAATTCCTCAAGCCAAATTAGATCACGTTGCAGTTACCTCTGGCCCGGCTACTTAAGGGCATCATCTTCCGTCGTTTAGAAGCCTTAAATACCTTAATACCAGGGAGATATTATTACCCAACACGACTTCCATAGTTTTCCGAGGCGTCCAACGTGGACACTCGTCGCGGGGCGCAAAATGCATACGTCTGTAATTTTGTTACTTACCTAAAGCAATCATTTTGACATCAATAGCATCATGGGTTTTTTCTTACCCATAATGCAAGCCTCTATTCGATACTTATTAAGTCTTGGCTGTGCGCTAGCATGTCAGGTCAGTTCCTCCTGTCATAAACACCGAGCTAACTACAGCCCCGAGTTCTGCTGTCCTCTGGTGACACCAGCTAACACGGATACCTGCAGGTTGTCGGCGCAGTGGCGGTGCGAGGCGTGCAGCACGCAGCGGCCGATGTTCTCGTGGTGGTGCGGCGAGTACGAGTTGCGCACGCACCAGTCCAGCTCGGAGTGCACCGCGCGAAGGACTGAATTCGATAGCAGGATTCCCCCCTCTGCTTACAATATTTATCACATTAGAAATTTTAGAATAAATAAATAAATAAATATCAGGGACAATTCACACCAAGATCATCTGACCCCAAACTAAGCAGAGCTTGTACTATACAAATGACACAACAAATACAAATGTTCTTCACACAAATATTTGTCATGGGTACAGAATACACTTAAGGAAGCCAGGTTATCAAACTTCATGATATAGTCAGGGTCGCCGTCGCCGAAAACCGATGAGGACTATTTACAGTATTAACGCTCTGTTGACACACAAACTGAGTTGATGAAACAAAACCATGTTTTACTTTAACATCTCTTGCAACTGTGATTTACAAATAAAGATTTATGATTATGATTTTAAATATAACGAATAGAAAAACGAATATAAAAAAAACAAACACACACACAAAATCACTATCAGATGTATACTATTTGATACAAGATATTATACTCACCACTGAAGGCAAGCTAAAATGAGTAAAAGAAGAAGTGAGCAATCAAATTGATTTGAACTCTGAAGATGAACCAACTATGTGACATGGTCAGATAGGTCAGGGCAAGAACAATATTGCAAAGTTATAGCTGAGTTACACAGTTCCATTTTAGTATCTGGATATTAATTGTTTCTATAATTTGAAGGAATATCTTTACCACAATAAAGATTTCACAGTATAATTTTTTATTTTTTTGTTCATATAGATCCATAGTGTGTTGTTAATGTATTTAAATTTTGTTTTATTGTATGTTTTTGTTTAATATGTTTGTAGTACTTTGTAGTACCTACTTTAGAACAAATACTACATGTTTCATCAATCATTCAATCGTTAGTTAATCATAACTAGAATAGTTAAGAAATTGATGTGTGAAAAAAAACTCAGAATACAAGAATTTGCACGCCTGCATAGCAGGCCTAATACTATGTCTGGGCTCACATTTACATCTTTATTACTCCAATGTATTCTAGCAAATAAATGATTTTACTTTTACTTTACTTTTAGTTATCAATCAACTTTGGGATATTTCCTAAAAACTGTAAGAGAAAAGGAGAGAAGCGAGTAAAAAGGTGGTAAGATGATTTCTTTCTACAATAGCGAAACAAACAAAAAAGTGGGGTATAGAATGATTTTGAAGTCCATGGAGCACGCCTCTAAGCTAAATGTTACTGTAAATAATAATTGAAAAGATAAATGTAATTGAAATAAATGCAATTGGTAATACACTGACCCAACGTACAGTAGTGGCTGTCATCCTCCGCTACCGTCCCCATATACACGTCCTGACTAACGCTGAGTTTCGACACCAGCTCGCTCAAGCGGCGCGCGTTCACAAACGACGCGTCCGAAACCAAGAAGAAGAAGTCATACTCTTCCAAGTAGTTATCGGCTAGGTACTTCAGTGCATGGAACGGTTTTAGCATCTCTCTGGTGTCAGTGAAGCCGACGACGTTAGCGCGGCCGGGGGCGGCTTGCAGGGCGGACGCCGCGATAAACACGCGCAGGGCCGGCTGCAGGCGCGCGGCCGTGCGGTTCAGGGCCGCTACCCGGGATTTGAGGGCTTCCTCTGAACTAAGCACACCTGCCATTAGTGACCCTGGGGACAAAACAATTCTAGTTGTAGTACATTGATACATTGAACTACAGTGGGATCTCTATATGATGAATCTCAAGGGGCCAAGCATTTTTTTTATTATAAAGATTTTTTGCTATATGGAGGAAAGAAAAAAAAAACAAAATTCAACAATTACCTACATTAATCATTTTTATGTGTCATTAATCATTTCATATTCTATTGTTTGGATGTAACAAGTCTAACTGAAGTGTGAGATGTTTTCAGAAACTAAACAGTTATTGATGCATTGTTTCAGAAATAAACAGAACTAGTAAGTAAGTAAGTAAGTAAGTAAGTAAATCATTTATTTGCTAAGAATACATTGAGAAAAAACGATGGTAAAACAATGTCTGGACGGTGTATTCGGCCTGCAGGCAGGCGTGCAAATTATTCGTACTACGAGTACATACGAGTAAAACATTTGTTATTCGTGCTAGTATTACATATTTATGCAAGTACCATAAAAAAACAAATAATTTTTTTTTTGCTTAATCACACAAACAGTAGCAAAGCGTTAGGTCGGTACTATATTCAAAACTATTTTACAATAAAAACTTGAACTTATCTACATTTGAATGTACTTACACATAGTAAATAAATAAAATAAAATTTGAAATATACACTAATTAACTTGAGTATTCAACCCAGTCTTGTAAAATTAAAACGCTAGCTGTATATTCCTATACTAAACTAACTTAGTTAAGTACAAAATAAAAATAAGTTAAAACTACAAAGACAGTAAATTATACTACAAAATCTAGTTCATGATACAGGTATTCTTTCAAATTATAAAAACATTTATCAAGCAGCCATTTTGTTAGGGTTTTGTTAAATTGATGACCTTCAAGATTTTTCAATGATTTAGGTAATTTATTAAATAAGAGAAGACACATATTATATGCATTTTGTTTATATATGTAGCATTGACTAGGAGGTTTGTGTAATAAATGTAAATATTGTTTCCTAGGTCGTCTGCGAGATACTTCAGTATGGTTTTGAAAGTAGTGCGGGTGTGATTTGACAAGGCAGCAAATGTTTTTTATGTATAGACCGGGTAGTGTTAAAATGTTTAGTTTTCTAAATAACGGCTTACAACTGTCTAAGAATCCCATGTCGCAAATGGCCCTTAAACATTTTTTCTGAAGCCTAAACGCTCTTTCAAATTCTACTGAATTTCCCCACATAATAATACCGTAACTTAGAACGGAGGACACGTACCCGTGATAGGCTGTTAAAGCAGCCTCGGTTGAAACGGTTTGCCTCAGACGTTTTAGTGCATACACGTATCGCTCTAGTTTGTGACAAATGAAGTCGATATGTCCTTTCCAATTTAAGTGCTGGTCAATTATTAAGCCTAAAAAATTTATGGTGTTTACTTTTTCTATTTCTGTGTTATTATATTTTATCTGAAATTCTGTCTCCGTAGTGTTATATGAGCGGAATTCCATTACTTTGGTCTTTGAAAGATTAATATTTAACTTATTTAAAACTAAAGATAGTCGAAGGCTGATCACTAGTTGCACCTCAGGAATAAACAAAGAAAAGTGCAACAGCATAAAGGATGAAATAATTATGCAATGAATGTTACTGGTACATGAGAGAAGACTAGAAAAAAACATCACTGGTAAAAGAATATCAAGTTTTCAGGCCATTGATGAAACAAATATACATATAAGCACACTGAAAAGGCCATAGGTAATAAAATAATAAGAAAGAAAGAAAGAAAGAAAAAACATTTATTAACCCATACAGTGACAGAATTACAGTACAAATGGTACAAAAACATTAAAACAAAACACAGAACCTTAATGAGTAACAAAAAATAGTGGGTCAACCAGGACCCTGCCTCAGCACGTGCCCCTGACGTGCAGGCACGGCAGAGACGCTGGTATTCTGGCAGGGCCTGCTGAGGTGGTTGTCCATCCTTTATAGGTAATAATTAACATTAATTAATGGGTAAAAAGGTAATTCGTATATGCAAAAGTGCAGTGTGCAGTGTAGTGTGTTGGGAAAAGTGTAATCGTAATGGGGGGTAGTGTACATGAAATATCCAAATTGCCTTAATAACCAAAATTGCATACTGTGGCAAGGTTACCAACTTTTTAATAAACGCAAACATTTGTAAGATAAGTGGTGATACAATTTGTGTGTGTAAGGGTCTAGTTATTTTTTTATTGTATGAAGAGTAAGAGTATATTCTTAGCGGTTGGTAACAGTTAAAACGTTAATAGAATTTAACCTCATTTTATCCGTTGGTAATAGAAACCACTGCTTTTTCAGGTAAAATTATTATTTATTAATTATTGTGTGATTGAATACTAACTGTAAGTACTTTAATTCATTAAATTCTTAATTATAATTATAAATACATCAGAGCTCCTTTTCTAGCATAACAACCAACTCACTGGTGAGTGGTGTGGCAGCGAACCTGTTAAGACCAATTTGGAATCATGAGGTAATAAATAATAATAACTTTGGTTCATTTCTAATGAATGATAGTTTGGGGTTTGATTGACATAGCAAAGAAATACTTAAAAAGTAGGAGTTTCTGTTTATAATAATAATAGCAGAAGGCGGTGCTCCTGGACACAGCTCGCATTGTCAGGCGGTATTCTCTCTCTGCAACCCTAACCACCGGTAGTCTGGGCCTTAACTGCCCTGCTGTCGGCAACACTCTAGGTAAAGGTTTTTATAGTATTTTTATAAATCATTGTTTTTATAACTTCATTTCAGCTTGGGTATAATTATAATTATGTATTTTGTTTATATAATTATATTATAATTCCTAAGTTTTAAAATATAAATAACAAAAGAAGTTAAAACCAGACATTTAAAACAATTCATACAAATTAATAAAACGATACATATAAATTAATTGAAAATTGACTAATTAAATTAATATAGTGTGAACTTACAGTCTCGCATTATTATATTGGACACGCAGGTCGATAAGTGCCCTACCGGTATAGTCGGCCCACAGGCTGCACGTGTAGAAAGACTGGCAGTAAGCCTTAAAAAGTGTTATTTTTACTGCATTTGTACAACATGCAAACCTGCGTGCCAAAATATTGGACCATACAGTCAGTGACCTGCATTCACTGATATCTAAGTTGTCCTTTAGGTCCACTGTAATCCAGTGACCCAGATACTTGAATTTTTGTACCACTGAGACAGCTGTGTCACATAGTTTTACTTCTGGTATGGCGTAAGATTTATTGCCTGCCTTGAACAGTAGCAGCTCTCTTTTTACATTGTATCTGAGTCCATGGGCCTCTGCATAACGCTCACAAATAGACAATAGCCTCTTTCAGCAGCATGTCATCCGCGTAACTGATATTATTAATGCAAACGCCATCAACATGACAGCCAATGCCTGTGTCGCTATTATAAGTTGGTTAATTGGCAATTAACGTGTTAATAGTAGATGAAATACCTCTCATGCCCAGCTCAGTGCTGTAGTATCTCGGGCGCTGCACGCTGCGGCCAGCTTGTCCCGCGGGCCCCAGCGGCCTGTCTTCTCGCTGCGGCTCGAACTCATCGCTAGCCAGCGCCGCCGCGGCCGTGGCAGCTTCCGTGCACGCCGCCACCTCCTCGTCAAACGGCACTGCCATCAACGACACCCATAGTCCGATCACCACGCCTACCAGGAAGTAGGAATTGTGCTTCACTTGCGATACCACGAAACGGGACAACATTGTTCACACCAGCCAGAGACTCTTATTCACACACAAAAGTGTGAGGGGATTGTGTATTTTTACTGAGATATAATGTAGTATAGTAATTCTACGCTTTGGAATAAAGACATCCTATGAATTTATCTATCTAATCACAGAAATAAAAAAATTATCTCGATATTGCACACGACATCAACAAACGTTCAGCTGTCATTTTTTTGACACTGACACTAACTTTTTTCAAGTTCGAACGTTCGAAGGGGGCCAGCTGAAGGATGTCCAACTATACAGCCTGACCTGACGTTAAATATATTATTATGCCGTTGGCATTGTAATAAATGCGTTGGCTATTTTCGTCAAATGATTTTGAGAATTTGATTGACAGGGGCATTAGGAAGTAGTAGCCCGAATGCCCAGGGCTGCCAGAGATTACTTATTTTCTTAGAAGATTTCATTATTAATTATGTTTGCTAAAGAGAAGTACATAATCTAGTTTTAACACTTCTACTTGTTGAGCAATATGCATGTGCTCTGGGCAGCTAGCTGTTTGTATTGTGATATACACGATAGAAAACGAATGTTGTTTTATTACTGCGGCGAGACGTCCGTCGCGACGGTTGGTTGAAGCTACGAGTTGCGAGGGTTCGATTTTACTAGAAATGACTTATTATTTGGTCTGCGTATTGGTTGGCACATATTAATTTGGTGCTACTATTCTATTTACACACGGTGTCGGGTTTCATGTGGTCCAAACGAAAACCATCGATAGAGGGGTCCAGGGGCTACTCTAAGGACCCTCATGTATGTTCCGCGAAAATTTATAGTTTTCGAAAAAACAGCATTTTTCTAAATTTTTTCTTAGTACCCAAAATGACGTATTTTTTTAATGATTTCTCCTAAAGTATTATTACTAGAACCTTGATTTTTTTGTGAATGTGAACAATTAATAGGCCTTTCATTACACTACTACAGTTGTAACTCAAGCTAATTATTTTCTGCAAAAAAAAATAAACAGTGAACTTTTTTTATTTGGATGATTTTTTACTTCTTTCTTTAGGGTGGTGTAACTCCAAAAAAGCACATAACATAAAACTTCAGGACCCATTTCAAAAACTTGCCTACTATGTGGACCCACTACTTGTAAAATTTCAATCAGCTACGGCAAGAGCTTCATGTCAAAAATAAATAATTGTGAAATGGGAGGATTTTAATATTGAATTAAATTTCGTCAGTCATGAACTCAATTGATTTGGAATGGCATTAAAAAAGTTTACTTTGAGATAATCTGTCTTAAGACACCAGACGTCATTACAGGCATAAATTAATATATGTATTAGATTACAGATACCTACCAGTTTTGATCCCTTTGTTCAAGTTTACAAACTGTTTTGTTTGTTAGTCTTCCCTTGGCTGCTCTCGCGTTCGTACATTGTTCATACTATCCCTTTTTAACTACTGGCGTACTTTTCGATTGCTTATTTACTTTAATTTTGACGACTCTGGAACGAAGACTTGGCACAATTACTGGACTAGATTTTGCCCTTAATACGTACTGTGTGTTTGTGTTTGTGGGTTCGTTCAAAGCATAATGCCTTACACGGCACGAGAATATGCAGAAATGCATTATTATTATGGATATGCCAGAGGAAACGCTCGACTTGCGGCACGTCTGTATCAACAGCGGCTGTTACAACGAGGTGGACCACAACCTGAAACATATCCAGATCACACGACTAGGATATTTTACTTTCAGCACGAAATCATAAAATATGTGTAGGGTCAACTGAAACAATGGCTGGTTAGGTTAGGTTAGAACTGCGACCACAATGCAAGAACCGAATTCTACTTATTTTGTTTAGTTATTATTATTTTGTTGGCAGTGTGTATTATTTTAAAAATAACTAAGTATCTATGGAATTTGTATTAGTACAACATTTTTACTTGCCTATAAATAATCTGTCCAAGATGAAAATTGCAACCATGCAATTTAATATTTTTACATTCTAATAATTAGATACATTTGAATGAATGAATTTAAATGAATTTATTTATTTCAAATAACAATGACTCATTTTGTTAGTAATGCTTACAAATTATGTTAGTAAAAAAATTATGGAATTACATATTATAAATACATAAAGGGACCATTCCTGCACCACTCCCCCCGAAATGGCACAAGCATGGTTAACATAAATGTAGTCCAGTCTGCTAGCGACCATGTTCAAGATGCTGCTCCCGCTCGCCCGCACCCTGCGCACCAGGGACGCTCAATGTTTTCGCATTATTGCAAAAAAGCAGTCTACGCCAGCTTCGGCGAACATCCCTGATGCACTATAGAAGCGAGGAAGCCGCAGCAGCATTCTGAATGCGTTTTTGAACTGGACGCGGAGAGCGCTGTAGGTTTTTTGAGTATACCTAGCTCACAGGCTGCACGTGTAGAGAGATGTGCAGAAAGCTCTAAAAGTGTGATTTTCACCTCCCTCGAACAACGTGCAAACCTTCGGGCGAGCATGTTTGCTCTCACAGACAGCGCTCTCCGCTCCCTCTCAATATCTTCATCGTCTTTAAGGTCGGGAGTCAGTACATGACCTAAATATTAATATTTAGATACTCGCAGTAATTTAGTGCCGTTTATTTTGACAGGTGGTATATTGTCATACATTTTACGACCGGCTCCAAATACCATAACTTATTTTTTTTTACGTTATATACCAAACCATGAGAAGTGGCATTATAGTCTTCACATATTGATACAAGTCTACGCAGGCCGCAGATGGATGCACTGAGCAGCACCATGTCGTTCGCGTAACTTATATTGTTGACGCAGACGCCGTCTATATGACAGCCGACACTGGTGCTGCTCAGCTTAGCAATCAAGTCGTTCACGTACAGGTTGAAGAGCGTAGACGAAGTCAACCCCCCCCTGCCTCACCCCGCTCTCCACTCCGTACGGTTCAGACATAGCCCCATCCCATCTCACGCCATCGACCCGGCTTCCATACCAATACAAGTATTTTTATGAGTTCTATTGGCAATTTAAGTTTTTCTAATTTATCCCACAGGATGTCATAGGAAACCAAATCGAAAGCGCGCGACAGGTCTAGGAAGCAGGCGAAAACTGAAGTTTTTCACGCCATGTAGTAGGCGATAGTGTGCTTAACACACAGTACAGCACTTTCTGTTGACAATTTATGCCTAAAACCAAACTGATTGTCATGAAGCTTCACGTGGTTATTTAACTGTGTGTTAAGCACACCATAAAACACCTTAGAAATTACAGACGCCAACGATATTGGCCTATAATGGTTTTTATCTGCAAGGTTACCAGTTTTGTTTTTAACTATAGGCACTACAACAGCGCGTATCATATCGCAAGCCATGTAACTATGCGCCAAACAGTAATTAAACAGGAAAAATAGTGCGAGGAAGGTGCGGTCCGGCAAACCTGAGATGCTCAATACTGAGCCCATCGTGGCCAGGTGATTTACCTTTGGTCATAGACTTTATGGCACCAGCAATACTCTTAACAGAGAAAAACAGTTTTTTCCCCATGCAGCACTAAGTGTTGTTTTTGACGACCCGAGGGGGGAATTTACTGTAAAGTGATCTACAAACATATTTGCAATGTCTACGGGCTCACTCACACCACCTACGCTCACGGGTTGGCCCGAACTACACTGCAACCGTTTGGTATGCTTCCAAAAGGAACCGAAGTCATTTTTAGAGTGATGGGAGGCCAAAATATCCATCTTAATTTGGGTTTCATGATCTTGACACCATTTTAAACGAGATTTAAAGATTTTCCTAGCCTCACACATCTCATCATATGATCTACCGGTTGCTGGTTTGCCCTGCAAATCCCAAGATTGAAACTTAAGCCTGGCCTTACCGTGAGCTTCAGCCACATGCTTTTTCCAGCCTGCAACCACTTTTCTTTTAGGTTTTTTCCTCTCACTTCCGATTTTTGCCGAGTCCATGGGCTTTCACTATATCTCGATATAAATTGTCAATTATAATTTTGTGACTATTATCACTACATATTTTATCACAACACTTATTTAATACAGGAGAACAGTCAATAAGTCTTAGCCTACGATTACATTCTTGCCTAAACAAATCTATTTGCTCAGGTGTTCTTTCTCCCCACACAACCTTATTATGGCGCGTTAGGTTATTAATTTTTGTAGGCAGAACACTACCCAAATTACATTCTATTGCCAACGGATAATGGTCAGACCATAAAACATCATAACAAACATTCACACTTTGAATGGAGTTGACTGCTGCTTTGCTTGATACAATGTGATCCAGCCACCTGGACCTATTTATCTCGCTAACATAAGTGTGAGTTCCACTGTCGGTCCCTAAAATATCAAAGTCCATTATTGACCACTCTTGTTCCGAACAAAAATTAGTCAGTTCATAGTAGAACTGTTCTTGAGGATGGGCATTAAAGTCATAGTCATAGTCATATCATTTAGTGCTCCATGTAGGTTTACAAGATCTTAAATGTAGAACACCAGTACTAAAACATGAACCCCGTAGGGGCACTGCAAAAATGCCGTTGAGCACCTTCTCTCTCAACAAATAAAGTTATCAATACTTAACATCTTATTATATAACTAGTATTAATAACATATTTTTATAAAACATCATATTATATAACATATTTTGTTGTATTAGGTACAAACATCGTGACAAATATGAAGTTTTAGGATTAAAATTACATTTTCAGTTCGAAGTACTCCTGCATACTGTAAATACATTTGGACAGCAATAGCTCTATATGGCTTCTACAGAAAACAGAGTCTTTCTCAATATCCTTCAAAAAGGAAGGCAGCCTATTATAGACTTTGATGGCCATATAATACGCACCATTTCGGACTATGTTCAATTTTGTGTCAGGTAGTACTAGTTTATTTTGGTTTCTTAAGTTGCGTGGCTTTGAATAGTGATCTTTAGCTTTTGTAAACATTGTCGGATTTCCGCGAATTAACTCGCAAAGTTCTAAAATAGTATAAATGGAAGTTAATGTTAACATTTTTGTGAAACGAAATGAAATATGGTCTACCTACAGCTTTCGAGATTGGGTATATTTGTTGAGATTCTTAGGCATCGTTTTTGAAGAATAAAAAGGTCATGAGCTTTCGTGCAACTACCCTTAATGCCGTAACTCAGCCATGCATGAGCGTAGGCGTAGTATGCGGCCAAACCTGTTTTAAGATCTGTGCATTTTTTAAGTTCGTAAAGTGCTTATGTGAACGTAGATAATTTTTCTGAAATTTTCTCTCTCAACAAATGGGACTTCCAATTTAAATTACCATCTATTCCCAGCCCTAGAAGGGTACAAGATTTCACTGTTTCGATTAGGTAATTATTTAAATTAATATTGATTTTTAAAGGAATTTTCTGATATGGGTGATGCTGCATTAGTTTAGTTTTAGGCACATTTAACATAAGATTATGTTCATCTAACCATTGTTCTATGTTTCCTAATTGAGTACGAATTTCCTGTTTTATTTCTTCACTATTGCTAGCTGGTAAAATTAAAGTAATATCGTCAGCATAAAGCACACATGTTTTATCAAGGGTTTTACGCAAATCGTTTATGTAAATTAAAAACAAAGTACAGCCTAAGACACTGCCTCGTGGAATTGAATGTTGTATTGCTAAATACTGAGACCTGTGTTGGGTGATAGTCGAAGTATTTGGGTTGTAATGCTCCATCGCAACCGCCTGCTTTCGGTCTTTTAGATAGGATGCCAGCCACTGATGTGCTATTCCACGGACGCCTATGCCATACAACTTATCTAACAAAATGTGGTGGCTAACTCTGTCATATGCTTTACTTAGATCGAGCATCAATGATATGGCATAATTTTTATTATTAATTATTTCTAATATTTCCTGAACAAACCTGAACATAGCTGTTATTGTGGATCTGTCCCTTCTGAAGCCATTTTGGCTTTTATCAAATATTGCATATTTCTCACAAAAGGCATTGAGTTGATTTGCCATAGCAGTTTCAAAGATTTTAGAGAAGATTGATAACAGTGCTATAGGCCGGAATTGACTTGGTTCGTTTGCTGATCTGTTTTTTGGTACAGGCTTTATTATTGTAGTCTCCCATTAAGTATACACAGTCCATACTACAACTGTCTATAATTGCGCTTACCGCACTGAGGACATCCGTGAACTCGACCAGGTTCATTTTACTGTCTGTAGGCATATACACGCACATCCCGAGAAATGACCTTTCACTAGTAAGTACCTTGATCGCACAAATACGCGGATTATCGCACTCAATCACGGTCACATTCACAAAAACAGCGCGCCGCCACAGCAGAGCTACTCCTCCGTAGGGCCGCCCTCTTAGCAGGCCAGCCGATGTGTCCATAGCCGACACTTCTGTGCCGCTGAAGTCGTCACTTATCGTGTTCAAAAACGGGATCTCATCGTTACGAGTATGCAGCCACGTTTGAACATAGGCATGAATAAGCAAGCAACGATACTAACGTAGTATAAAGGGCATAGTAAAAAATCTTTGTCACGTATAGAGTAGAGACCGCGGTAATGAACACTTACTTTGACAGTCAGAGAACCCGTGCAATATTGTTTGCCACACAGATCTTTAGTTCAGCACCTCCAGATAACAGCACCATCATTATACCGTCGATTTTTATAGTACTGATGACCGTTAAAAAACAATACCGTACCCCGTCCTCTTTTGATAAAACGCGGGTTTTCTTCGAGGGCCCGGGACGGTCCAGGAATAGCTTCCATTTTAAATTCACCACATAATAATACTTTTATGATAACAAATCAAGCAGTCATTTGCAACTGACATTTATAATAGTAAGTCAAATATTCTTTCTTTTTGCTACCAGCCAGCCAGTACTTGATAAGCTTTCTTGGTTATGCGAACTCCTTGCCCTTTTCTAGAAACATTGCGATAGTAATATAGGTACTAACCTATTACTCCTAATTAGACTTATCTTGATATATATGATTTACCAGGGGTAGTCAAGGATGCAAAATGCCTCTTATTTGCGGATGACTTAAAATTATATATAAGCATCAAAAATAAAGAAGACTGTGAGAAATTACAGAGGGATATCGTCCGAGTGGAAAACTGGAGCAAAGAAAACTCTTTACAGTTTAACACATCCAAATTGCGTGACCATCAGTTTCTCTCGGGCGCGCGCCCCGGTTCAGCATACCTATCTGATGGACGGCAAGCCCTTGGTCGGAGTAGCGCAGGTCAGGGACTTGGGGTGAACTTTAATAAAGAACTCAACTTCCGAGAATACATCATTAAAACTTGCAAAAAAGCATACAGGATGTTAGGATTTGTACTGCGGGGGGCTAAGGGTTTTACGAGCATTAGCGTAGTTATCACGCTCTATAACACCCTAGTTAGGAGTCACTTAGAGTTTAACTCAGGCATTTGGGCCCCTCATGAAGATAAGTATATTCTCATGCTAGAAAGAGTGCAAAATAAATTTGTCAGGTACCTCTTAATGAAACTGTACGGAGCATATCCATTTTACCCTTTGATGTATCCAACTTTATTTATTTTAGGTATGGTTGGATACAACAAATTGGAGGTAAGGAGAGATCTAGGTCTCAGTACCTACATATTTAAAGTTCTTGTAGGAAAAATCGAAAACGCAGTGTTACTGGGCCAAATAAGTATTTTTGTTCCGGACAGGTATGTGTGGCGGCGGCGGAGGCCGCGGCTACTTGCGCCGGTGCGCGGTAGAACTAACTTGTCGAGTAAGGCGCCGCTGACGCGCTCTCTCGCCACACTCAACCATATTGCTAAGGATTTAGACCTTTTCTACTGTTCTCTGAGTGAATTCACAAGAATAGCCCTTTATATTTTATCGTATCAGAATATAGTATGTTAAATTGTTTTATTGCTGTTGATGCTGTTCTATTGTATTAGGTACAATACCTGTAATGATATAATAAGTTTTTGATGAATAAATAAATAAATAATAAATAAATATATATCTGTATCAATTGATTGACATGATGTTATTATTTTAAATTGAAATAAAATGTGTGAAAACGTAAAACATCCAAAAATTTTAATGGAATTTATTTACGAATATAACTAAATGGACGTACCCGATCCAAAATAATCGAATCCGTTTAGTTATACTGCTCAGTATAACTATTAGGTTTTTTTTCTGTTCATTTTGTTATATCGTATAACTAGTAGTATAACTAGGTGGACTAACCCTTATATCATATGTTTTGCATAGATCTCGAATGTTATCAACGGATCGTTTCACGTTTTTACAATTAAATGTCACAAAGTTGTATGGTTCCATATTTATTTATTGTCTATATACTGGCCGACTCCTTTAAGTAAAGGCTCCATTCTACGACTTCCTTTAAAGTTAATAAATCGACGAAAGATTATTCCTTGTGGCCACAATTTCTCATCTAGGAACATAGATAGTTAATTCTGTGGCACATAGAACTTATAAGCGTTATAGTTACACCGACGTTGAATCGATATCTTTTCCAAATCGACAGTTCCCTTCGTCATTTTGTAAATATATTTAACGATGTCCGATTCACTGGTATTTTGGTGAATATTCGTTATGAATACAGGTGACTTTCGTTCCGCAGCTCTAAAAGTTTCATCTTCTCCTACTGCCGCTACCCCTGACTTTCCTTCTTCGATTTTTTAACTTTATTTTTAACAACTGTCCATTCATTGTTTCTTTGCTCGGCCACTCGCGCATACGGCATTTTACATTTTACATCACCGCGCAGCTGATCGTCGGACCGCTGCACAGTAGTAAGTACATCGCTCTGTGGCAGCGGCTTCGGTGAATCATCGCTCGGGCAGAGTGTTACCGCGCTCGCGGCGGCTTGCGTCGCATAATATCGCTCTTACCCTCGTTATCCGTACATTTTATGCCACTATTGCATAAACTAAACTCGCACGAGGATAACGGTTAATCATTATTGATATGAGACTCATCAAACAGTGGCAAACCTATAGGACCACTGTCGCGATAGGCTCCTCTCTTCATATTAATTTTTGCTGCCGAGAAAGGTGGCGAAACGTTTTTACTATAAATGGTCTTTTTACCGATTCTAGCTGCTCGACAGTAACTTAAGATGACTTTATTAGCGATATCTCGGCTTGAAAACGTGCCATATCTTTCAAAAGTTTGGATACATCCAGGTGGTCCATTGTAAGATTAGGCAATTTGTCCAGGTCTCTGGCCACAAACACAGGCAGCTTATCAGGCTCAGTGACTTTTAAAAAGTGTAGCATATCAAACACCAGGCGATCCTCTTTTCCTTTTCCTTTGCGAGAAATTTTTCGTAATTCTGACGGCACGGATTCAAAAAGTAACGTATGCGATCTTTGAATGTCCTCACTCGAGAATGTTGATGTGCTTAATCTCACTAAACTTTCTTCGTCAGCTTTTGACAATTTAGCCTTTAGGTAGGCAAGCAGTTCGTCGATCACAATATTACAGTTCACACATTTCACCGTAGACGACATTTTTGCGGGCACGGAGCGACGCAATCCGAAAAACACGCTCGACACGGAGGGATGCGCGCGCGCGACATTATTAATAAGTTTTTGTAAAATCAAAAATTTGGCAAACGAATTATTTAGTCATGTGAACATTATTAAAATAATATTTTAACAGTTGAAATATTTCCCGAATAAAAAATTTGCGAAACCTGTATTATGTCAAATGATTCTTTTTTAAGTATTATGGTTTGCGGAATAAAAGTTTGTCAAATTTTTACTTTTTCAAACGTTGTTCGTGAAATGATCTTTTGTCATACGTTTTTTGTTAGACAATAGTAAACCGAGGCTCAGAGTAGCATGAATGTCGGCTGCCAATTGCCATGGGGACAATGTACCTATGTGTTAGCAATATAAGCTATGCAGACGACATGGTGCCCAAATACCCTATAGCGAATCAGTGAAAAATTTGGGAATAATCATTGACAGCTCTCTTACCTGGGTAAAGCAAATAGGCGAGGTTAGTAGGAGGATGTTTGCATCAGTAGGTACAATCAGGAAACTACGTAATTTTCTACCTATTCCCACCAAAATAGCTCTTGTACAGGCCTTACTTCTGCCGATACTAGACTAGGTATGCTGACTGTTGTTACCTGGATATCACTCAGATACCCCTAAATAAGTCAGAGAGACTCCAAAACTTCTGTATTCGCATAATCTTTGGCCTACGCAAATACGATCATGTTTCTGAATTCCGCGCCCAACTAAACTGGCTGCCTATACGCCGCCGAGATCTTCATATTCTCTCCTTACTTTACACCGTGTTGTTCAATCCCCGGACGCCTCCTTACCTCGAAGAGTTGTTGAAATTTCAGCAATCTGCCAGGAGCGACGTTATGCGCTCGAACCGAAAACTCCTTTTAACTTTCCCCCCACATTCCTCAAGTTATTACTCGAATTCCTTCACTATCCAATCCATGCGCCTGTGGAATTCCTTGCCTTTGCCTATCAAGCAATCTCAATCCCTTTCTATAGGTATTTAAATCCCATGTCAAAGCGTATTTCCTCTCACTGTGACCTTCTGCTCCTCATGGTTATTTTGGTGTCTACTGTGCTGCGACGTTCTTGCCATAATAAATCTTTGTATGTGTGTATGGTATATGTATGTTTATTGTATTATGTACGCATTTTTTTGTATATACAGGTATATACATTTATTATATATGTATTTGTAGGTATATAATCTTAATTGACTGAAGTATTTACATATATTTTATTTTTGTGTTTTTTTCATAGATTTATTTTCACTCCACACAAAGCTCAAGCTTTAAAAAGTTCTTCTGCCCAAAGGTTGCCTGGAAGAAATCGCTCTCTAGAGATAAGGCCGCCCAAATTGTACAAAATGCTTGTTTTATATAATACAACTGTTTTTATTCCTGTTTTGTGCACTAAAGTATATCTATCTATCTATCTATCTATGGTGCTACTCAGCCCCTCAGTCAGTGGACTAAGAAAGTTGATGGGTGTGTACTATACTGCCAGACATGAGTTAAAGTTTAATACATCCAAAAGTGAATGTGTGTTATTTTAAGTACTTTGGACACATTGTAACAGAAGATCTGCGTGATGATATGGATGATATGGATATAGAGAGATAGCGCAGAGCTTTATCTTTAGGAGCAAACATGATAATACATAGATTTAGACATTGTTCAGCTCGGGTAAAATAACTTTAACTAGAGCAAATTGTACATCAATATACTTGCAGTCTGTGGACGAAGTATTATCAAAAGGCGCGCTGGGCTCTACGCGTACGCGTTTATCAATGCTTTCAGGATGTTAAAGCGTATTTTTTGTATAGAAGCTGGCATTGCCATCATCCGCCATATAGTTTTTTTTTTTAAGTTTTATCCGCGCACGATTAAAGTAGACTACTTTAATTGTCCGCGGAAACTTTGGTAGAAAGCGATTATGTCGTATCTCAAAATATCAAAAAACATTCTCGTGAGATGCTACATGATGAGTTCAGCCGTAAGTGCAGTAAATCTGTAATGTTCTCCTCTTTATTTATTTACCACGAATCGGGGAAAAAACACATAATATGGGAACACTGAGCGAAATTGTGACGTCATGAGTTCGCAATGTTAAAAATTAATAAATAATTATTAACTACCGGCTAGATCAACGAAATATTCAAATGGGTTACTTAAAATAGTAAAAGATATTTTAAAAAAATTAAAAGAAAAACCTATTCAAAAGTCTTAGGTACACCTAAAGATATAAAGTTGAAATTTAGAACGTACTTCTAACCAGACACTGTTGACTGTCATTATCCCTAACTTACTACTTCATTGATTTTGAACGATTTACAGCAAGTAATGGTTTAATATCGAGGAGCAGAAATGTTGCATCTGTAAGGTGATAATCAACTACAAATTGATTTACATTTTAATGCGACTGGTCTGCTGTATCTCAAATATTAATCAATAAACATGGCCATTTTGCTATATATGATTTCAGCAAACCAATATTTCAAAACAAAATAGTCTTTTTCACTTCTCCTGCTCTGAAAGAACGCCAATATAGCCCTACGAAGTGGGATTAAAGTGACCACTTCAGTCTCTCTCTACGAAGTGAAAAGTAATTAGTTTTTTAATTTCCTTCATGTGACTTATACAAACTCAAACAGCCAGTAAATATACTATTATCAGTGGAGTATGGACCATCTTCATTGCGAAAATGTTGGGAGTTTTCGTTCCATGGTTTGTCCGCAAAGAAGGTGGCGCCATGTGTTTTGAATCTTTTGTGTTTTTTATTTTATTAAGTAATATTTACTGAATGTTTTTGTACTAAATTGACTATTTTTCTCGCACTCAAAGTGAAAAGTACAGTTTGCACCTCGAGACTAAACGCCAACTTATTATACCCTCGGTTTCATTGCCTCCCTCGCACGCGCGGGAGTCATACCACCTCTAGTATAATAAGGCTTCGTTTAGTTAGGCCCTCGATATAAAATATACTATTATTTATACAACCAGTATTATGAAGTCATAAAAATCAAATGCTGTGTCTGCTTACGAAATTCTTTTATTGAATTCATAAGAATGTAATGACAGCCAAAAATCGAATTTTAGAACAATAACCAACGAAAACATACAATACATTTAAGTGTCTTTCCTTTCCAAGTGTATCCTCCTGTTTATTTTTACATATAACTGTTATGGTTTTTTCAACATAATTATGTTAGGTTCCTAAGTAAAAGAATAGTATTCTTAGGAGGAGTGGAATTTGTAATCAAATTAATTATTACTATTGTATGTGTGACCTAGTGTGTTTTTGAGCACGAGCGTGAAGGTGCAAGTTCGGTGCCGACGTCACGCAGCAGCAGCAGGCGACGTGTCGTCGCGACGCTAACTGATTTCCAAGTATGTATTTTTGGTAATTCAAAGAAAACATAAATTATAATTATGGAAAAGGCGAATGAACTTGCAGAGGCAGTTACACCTCTTGGGCAGACTAAAATGTATCTAATAGTTATTAATATAGAAAATAAAAACTCAAATGTAAATTATTAATATAATTTTTTAACTGAATAATTTATGTTAATTTAATTTCAGTAAATTTTTGAAAAGTCATTGTAATAGGCATTAAAATGTGATCTTTATTTATGAGAGTATCGTGGCCTAGGTGTTAGGGGCAGAATCTTTGACGGCTTAGGTATTTAGCACTGCTTCACCCTTCGCGTTCGTGAGGTTCTGCCCGTATGCTCTTAACAATGCCTATTTCGCCCATAAAGTCGATAATCTGCGAGAAATCTATTCTCTCAGCTTCGTTCCGCACACATGTCATCATTATAAAGTGGCACACACCTTCAATAGACTCTTGGTAAGTGATCTCTCATCGAAATATTCGCTCCATAGTTGCCGACTTCGATTTTTGGCTAAGTGTAGTAAATCTGACTGACACGGCAAGCAGTGCTAGGATATTCCTTCCTCGGTAGCTCCCTTGGCTAAAATGTCTGCTCTTTCATTTCCTGGCGCGTCGGTATGAGCAGGAATACACTGCAAAGTCACGTTTTTATGTTCTAAAGACAGACTGAGAATTGACTCCACAATGGTTAAGCTATCGGTGTTCCTCGAAAATTCGAGGTGCATCGAGTTATGATGTAGGGCATTCTTGGAATCGGATAATATAACGAAACCCGAATAAGCAATTGCGACCAACTCTGCGTACATTATCGACACATTGAAGTCTACTCTCAGTTTGCAGGAAATATTATTTTGTAGGTCAAAGAACGCTGCTCCAACATTACATCTTACATCCATCGTTCGACCGGTGTATACCTACCGATGGGTCAAACTACTACTAATATTGTTTTCAAATGTATACTTGATCACACAATTCTTTCAATTCTAGTCCCATGATATTTTTTTCCTTTATCTATTAGGTTACCATTGATACAATCAGATAGATCCACGCTGCTGACCCAGGTATTCAAAGTACCTAAACATTAAACTAACTTATCGGTGTGCATATATAGGTAGCTCATTTAAATAGCTATGTACATTTACAAGTATGGGTAGTTACCCATACTTGTAAATGTACAAAAAATTTTTTAAAAATTTTTCACGTTGCCAATATTGACGCTGTTCTTGCTAGCGATTCAAAATACTGCACCTAAGCCAATATTTAGCTGCTAGAAGATGTTGCCTCACAAATAAGCGCCGAAAATGTCGCGTAAGGTTGTAAATTAGTAATGTTTCAAAATTATAATGTCTCTAGTTTCCTTGTCACTCGTCTAAATTCTAAATCTAAGATTTTTTGCCGCCGAAAGTTAAAATAGGTATCATTAATCTTCATAAATATCTCCATTTCTTAGTTTTGCGATAGGAGCTCTCTGCCGTCCAATTTATAAACACAGTCTATAATTTTTTTTCGTAAATGCGTTTATTCTATCCACAGGATCTCTAACATTTTAAAAAATGATTCTGCTACGTTTGGTAGTAGCATTGCTGCAAAAAAAAAGCAAGCAGCGAATGGTTATCTTTAGTTTAGGACATCTGCATCTGCAACTTGCGCGTTGCCGACAAAAACAAACAAAGACAGATTTAACAGTCAAAGTAGAGGAAGTGCGACCAGTAATGTCTGCTGGAATGTCCGTTCCGTTTACATAATGATTGTGCCGTGCCCAGACTGTAATCGGCAGATCTGAATATCGCTGCCATTAGCCGACAAGGAAAATTCACTAATTCGAGCTTGTTGTTGCAGCTCTGTGGAAAACACTCGGTGCCTACACATCATCACATGTCTGCAACTCGTTTAACTATATTGTACTCGGTTAAGGATGAATAAACACATTAGGTATCTGTAAGATGAAGATTGGCTCCAAGACTCGGACTCTAATAAAAATTTCCTGTAGGTGGCACTCGGAGTCCGACTGCCGTCGAGGAAAATTATTAGAAAATCACAGTGAAATCGTCATTTTTTGGATCTAAGTTAGATAAAAATAGACCATACTTTCATATAATTATGTTATATGTTAATAATGTTATAAAATGAACCTAAAACAAAAAACCTAATAATGTAATGTAAAAAAAAACAATTAATTGTAATTTCAATTTATTAAAATAGATTATACTTAGATTAGATACGATTTAGAATTTAAGCTTTAGATCTCTTAGACGTAAATTAATTATTGTACGAAATCTTTTAATGTTGCAGTGCCCTAACAGGGTCATGTGTGTACTTTTTAGATTTAAGAACTTGTTAAACCACATGAAGCAATAAATATTTATGACTATGACTATGACTATGAACCTTAAAAAATATAATCTAAAAACTTAAATATATTATTGAAAGGAGTCCCTTTAGGCAAGGTTCCGAAGATACTGGCAGCGTTCTCCCTTTGAATAGCTAGACTAATTCAAAATTGAAATAGCAAAAAGGTTAGTCCACATCACAGGAGACCGAAGAGCTGGCAGCTACCTCGGACAAAGAATTAGTCCAGCTATTCAAAGAGGGAACGCTGCCAGTATCTTCGGAACCTTGCCTAAAGGGGACTCCTTTTAATAATATATTTTAGTAATTAAATTATATTTTTTAAGGTTTTTAGTTCTAGGTTCATTTTAATAACTTCAGATGTTTTAGTATTTATTCAAGATAATGTATGATAAGGTTTATATTATTACGGTGACCAATCTTGGATTTACATAATGTTATTAGATTATATAATTATCTTTTATCAATTAGGTATTATTATGTTAATAACACCATTTATTTTTTATTTTGAAGACGGTCGCCTGATTTTTAGTGCCATAGGTTAGTTGTAATAGTAGGTTTTCGGTAAAGAACAATCTGACATTTTTTCCTGTACTTATTTTTCTTTTTTCGTATGGTAAGTTGTATAAATAAGCAAGAATGTAAATGTTGTTCAGTACCTACCTACCTAAATTGTTTGAATTTTCTATTAGATAATATTTCCACATAACTGTCATTGTTTAATGTGTGACAGCTTCGTCCTACTGCAATAGGTACCTACTGACAAAGAAAGATCTCTTGTTTTATGAAAATCAGATTTAATCCCTTACACCCAGACCCCAAGGAAATGTTTAATTGACTGCGAAAGACATCGCTTCAGTCATAAAAAACATGCAAAGAGGTAAGTCTCATGATGGCCTCAGCATCGAACATTTCAAGTATGCAGGATTTCACCTACCTCGAGTGCTGGCGATGCTTTTTAAATTATGTTTGGGTCACTCATTTTTGCCGGAGCCGCTGATGAGAACGTTGGTAATTCCTGTGGTAAAAAACAGGACCGGGGATGTGTCCGATAAGAGCAATTATAGACCCATCTCACTTGCCACTACTGCAGCAAAGGTGCTTGACAGTGTGCTTAATCGATGCCTTGGTAGCTATTTGAATCTTAACGATGCGCAGTTTGGCTTTAGAGCTGGGCTGTCTACCGAGAGTGCAATTTTGAGCCTTAAGCATACTGTCGAGTACTACACCCGGAGAAGAACGCCTATCTATGCCTGTTTCCTCGATCTTTCTAAGGCTTTCGACCTAGTGGATTACAATCTACTTTGGAAGAAGCTAAAGGAGACAAGCATGCCAGTGGAGGCCGTATCTCTTCTTAGGTACTGGTACAAAAATCAGGTGAACCAGGTGAGGTGGGTAAATACTCTGTCCGATGAATACAAGCTGGAATGTGGCGTTCGTCAGGGTGGACTGACATCTCCGAGCTTGTTCAACTTGTACATTAACGAGTTGATTGAGGGACTCAGCAGTGTCCATGTCGGATGCTACATTGACGGTACCTGTGTCAACAACATCAGCTACGCTGATGACATGGTCCTGCTGGCTCCCTCGATCAGCGCGTTGAGAACGCTCGTTGACATTTGTGAGCGCTACGCTTCGGGGCATGGCCTCAAGTACAACTGTAAAAAGAGTGAGGTACTTGTGTTTAAGGCTGGTACTCAAAAGCCGACCTTCGTGCCTCCCGTTGTACTTGAAGGCTCTCCCCTGAAAGTTGTGCGTCAATTTAAATACCTTGGCCACATGTTAACTGACAACCTACAGGATGACGTTGATATAGAGCGTGAGAGAAGGGCGTTGGCGGTGAGAAGCAACATGCTGGCTCGCAGGTTTGCTAGAAGCACAATAGAAGTTAAAATTACTCTTTTAAGAGCTTACTGTCAATCTTTTTACTCTAGCAGCCTGTGGGTTAAGTATACGCAACGAGCCTTCAGCGCCCTAAAGGTGCAATATAATAACGCGTTTAGGGCACTGTTGGGACTGCCGAGGTATTGCAGTGCCTCTGGCATGTTCGCAGACGCCCGCGTCGATGGTTTTAATGCCATTATGCGAAGAAAAGCCGCGTCAATGTTTCATCGGCTCCGAAGCAGTCCCAATAGGATTCTGAAAATGATTGCGTCCCGCCTCGACTGTCCTATCCAACAGCACTGGGTGAGTGTTGTCACAGGTCAAATATAAATATAAATTAATGTAATTCTCTCTTAGCTGGACATTTTAATTTTAATTTTAATCAATGCAATTGTTTTAATATGGATTTAATCTGAAATAAATGATTTATTATTATTATTATTATTAATTCAACTTACATTTGAAACCACTCTTCATTTAAGTACCTACTTAATCATTCCCATTTTACTAATAAATAGAAAGATACACTTTTTAGCAGACAATATGATATACAAAAAAAAACAATAACATTGTTTGTGTTTGTTGCGTAACGTGTCTGTGTGTTATTTTATTATCTATATAAATATATACTTAGCACTATTTAAGTATGTTTATCAGTCTCTGACACCCATAGTACAAGTTCAGCTTATAAATAAATAAATATGCGCCAGACAACACACCTCTCGTCATGGTCTCGAAGTGGGGATAAATATCCCCACTTCGAGACCATGACGAGATAGCAGACGAGGTAGCAGACAAGGAATTAAGCCAGGGGCGTCTCCCAGCACACCCAGACCCAAGCCAATTTAAAAAAGATCGTTTCCTGAATTGACCTGACCGGGGATCGAACCCGGGACACTACGGAATTAAAGGCGAGAAACCGTGCTACAGCGCACTACGCCAATCGTGTCGTCAAAAAATCGTGTGTCTGCTTAGTTTGGTATCAGATGATCTTGGTGTAAATTGTCCCAGATATTTATTTATTTATGCATATTTTAGTAAATTTTAAGTAACAATAATTACTAGACAGCGATTTCTTCAAGTAACCTTTTATTAATTACAACTTACGAGTATTTAAAAAATTAGGTTGATCGTGATTTAATTTTCGGCTCCAAAACTGCACCCTGTCATTACCATCCGTCCCAAGTTATCAAAATATGTGTTGACAGTCCGAATTTAGACAAATTTCATTTTATTAGAATCATGATATGTGGTTGAACTTTAGGATTAGGAAATTAGGAAATGCTAAATGCGGCCTTTTTAGAATAACAGATGTCCTAGACCACACCTCACCGCATCGATTGTTTATAATAATTATCTCAATAAATTGATAACCGTGGTGATTACAAATTGTGTGCATTATTGTCGACTGTGTTAGAATACATTATACATGAGACAGGTCGCGTTTAGGGAAACGTGCCTCTTACTCACGGCGGGAAATTTTACCACCATGATGAGGAAATAGGTGCTCGGAACTTAATTTTGCAGCTAAGTATAATGCATGGAAATATCAAAAATGATACGGCCTTTTTTTGAAATTCAAATTTAAAATTCAAATCGCCGCCTGCATCGTTGGCTTTGAATAAAATTGGCGAAGTGTAGGCTTCTAAGAGTTCCATTACCTTTACTAATATATGCTAATTATTTAACTAAATAAGGTGAAGGCACCTAATTACGCGGTGAAACAACATTAAAAATTAAGTACTTATTTATCCTTTCTGGAGGATCGGGCTCTTTTATCAGAAATTTTATTTACCCTATTTTGTTAATATACTAACTAACTAAAGTTTGTTAAAAGGGTTAAATTATTTAAAAATAGGAAGAAGTCCGAAAACCCTAATTGCGGTTCAAAAATTCTAATTCCGATGTATTTGGTTCCTAATTCAGAGTGTACAAAATATATAGGAGAAGGCAGTGATACATGATGTTTAAAAATCGAGTCTATTTCATTGTTATCGGTTTTCAAAATTAGTGTTAGTGTCTGTGATATACGAGTATGGTTTGTAAAAATGCACCTTAACGGTGTTGGTGTTTTCCTAGCCGATTTCGGCTACAGCGACTAGACATAATATTCTATTACAAGCTTGATGTTTTGCTCGCATGTGACTTATGTCCCCAATCTATGCTCCAAAAACCCGCAAGCAAATACTGCACGTACCCTTACGTACCTACCATTAGCAAAATTATATAATATATTCGAAGGCGGTCTATTTTTAAGTTGGTCACGTTTATGATCGAGCTCTCGCCTTCTCTCGTCTTCAATCAAAACATAAACACTATTCTGCATAACATGGCACCACTGATTAACGATTTACTGCCTTAGAGCCCTACTGAGAGGGCTCAATTTTGCACATTAAAATTCTTACAATATGTAATTAACTAAAATAATAAGTAAGTAACATTATTTTAAATGTTAACAGAAAACACGAAAATATTCTGCCAAAGGTAAAACTCTCAATCCTTAAAGGAAATCCAAGAGTTCACGCTTCTTTAATAGTAAAAATAATTTCGTCACTTGTTTGTAGTTGCTACCCACAGCACGTGCGCGGTTTACGCATCGCGAACCGGCCGCGGCGTGATCAGCAGCGCTGTAGTGACACAGGTATGTTTTATAGACCAACCTTATCCTAATCTACAACCGTCGCAGAAAAGAGTGTACCGTTTACCTTAACATTTTTTGTCATTACTTTGCTTACGGCAGGTTTATTTACTGCGTTCCCTGTGGTTAGGGGAGAAGAATACTGCGTAGGTATCCCTGCCTGTCGGAACAGGCGACTAAAAGGGCCCTTGAGGTCGTGAGGCGCACGTGTGGGGCCTGTGTGTGTTTCGGCTTACGATCCTGAGGATGAAGGTAACGCTCATCTTCAGACACAGTGGTCTGTGTTATCGTGCACTGGAGTAGAGCTTGCTCCTCCCGAGGCTGGCTGCCAGGCGGACCGCTTAAGGATCCCTAGAAGAACCCGGGTCCCTTCCATTCTGCGCCGAAGACGACCACCGTCAGGTTTAAGTGGGTAAGGAGTCTCCGTTTTTCCAGGAGTTCCGAGTCCCACATATCTCAGGTGGCCCGAGCCCAGGGCCCTGGGGATGGCTAAATGCATTTCCTGACGCAAAAAAAGGTTTATTTACTGCCGAACCACGTGCAGACTGTTACATGCACGCGTCGCGCCAGACATTAAAACTTAAGTACAGTACAGTCAGCAAAACTAGTAACTGTTATGAAGCAGATACCAGACACTGAGGCTTCTATGCTAAGGCTGCCTGTACACTAGACGCAAGATGACTCCAAGTTAAAGATGCAGGAGTTAGGGCCTATGTACTGTTCCGTCGGACCCCGAGTTTGCGATCTGTTCTCTGCTATCTGTTGCTTATTGTTTGTTTTAAAACGGCTGGTGAAGCGAGATTGACTTTGCAACTAGCGCCGCTTACAAAAAACGCACTAACGGTTATTTGGCACCCCTTGCCGAGCACTAACTTAAGCGACCGCTCCTCTGACTCCACTATAGCTCTTGGACGTTCGTTGCATTGATCAGCAAGCTCTTCTGATCGTCGCAGTGACCATGAAGTGTTTGACGTCAAATGATAAAAGACTAAAAAACACGGTGAAATCTGGGTTTTACCGAAGCTTAGTTTTTCAACTAACAGGTCGTTGCGAGTTTGAAGCCAGTTTTTGCCCATCAGATCCCGTAGAGGCATCCGTAGAATATCAGTGCTACGTCACGCACGGCATATGCTAAACGGCTTTTTGGTACAATTATATTAGATTTCAACTTATATTAGCTGCTTCCTTTTTCGATTAAATAAACTTTTTCATTTCATGTCATTTCATCAAGCAATATATCAGGAATTCATCATTCATCATTTCCAAATTGCCAAATTACATAAAATCTTGATAATTATTATGAAATTACGCTGTATTACTGAAAAGTTGCATCCAAATCCGTTCAGTAGTTTTTGCGTGAAAGGGTAACAAACATAAATACATCTATTCTTTGTCGGTACGCTCTTGCCAGAGCGGTCGTGGTCGTCATGAACTGGTCGTGTTCCGGGCAGTTGTGATCGCCTTTACGATTTCTCGCCATTTCTGCCTGATAGCGGTCATCTTAGAACACTCATGCAAAGGGCCACCCACAGCAGATTTGATTTGGTAGGTCCATTGCATGGGCGATCTACCGCGCGGTGCCTTCAATTTTGCCTTGGAATAAGCAGCGTTCGATTGAATCCTTGTCCCGCTTAAAGACGTGTCCGAAGAACTTGAGGATGGAGGTAGGCGCTGTTTGATGCGTAGTTATGCAAGGATGGATGCATTAGTGCGGACCTTGATCTATGATACCCCGAGCGTCCTTCTCCAGCACCACATTTCCAGAGCGTCAATCTTTTTATTCTCTAGCGTCCACGTCTCCGCGGCGTATAGAAAAATGGGGAACACAAGTGTCCGGACTAGCCGGGTTTTAGTGGTTTTGGTAAGGTTTCAGTTCTTCCATATTTAAATATATAAATAAATAAATAAATTTTGCGCACCCATCCATTGCAGTTCTCGTAATTGCCATACGTTTCTTCACCTCATCGATGCATCCGCCATTGTTTGAGATCAAAGAGCCAAGGTAAACAAGGTAAACACGGACTGGAAAACCTCACAATTCGCTATTTGGGTCACTTGGGGCGAGTTATGGTTAGCGCAGTCCACAATTATCATTTTTGTCTTACTGCGATTGATCTTTAATCCAAATTGGAGGCTCAAATTTTCCATTCTACCAAGCAATTCCTCCATTTTATCTGCGTAGCGTAGATTTACATTTTCTGTAGCCACCAACCACTACACCGTCTATCCAAGACGATAGTTCTCAAGTGATATGCACATTATGAGCTCGGTGTAGGTACCTACGCGTTAAAAAGGAGCGGTGACATAACATACATACATCCTCACAAACTTTCGCATTTATAATATTAGTAGGATTTGCAAATTCGTAAAAAATACCCAGGTTTTTTCAATAGTCGGCATGACATCCCGTAATCCCCAATATTCCCTACTCCACAGAACTCAAACGAGGTTAATGCTGCCCCCTTCAAGATTGGATTCGCACTCAAAAAGCACCTTGGTCATGGCTGTTAAAATTTATAATAAACTACCGTTAACTTTTAGGGATATACCAAAAGAAAGAGAATTTACTAAACATTTAAAATAACTACTGATCAGTAAAAGTTATTATAGCATAGATGAATACTTTAGACAACCTTTAATAAAAAAATAAATTATGTTTATACATTGCACATGTCCTCCTCCCTTCTAATTTGCTGTGCCCGCGGGATCCATGATGATCTAGATACCATACGTTGTCTTATACCTTAATTGTTACATTGTGAAATAGCAATAAATAAACAGACATACTCGTCCCCCGGGTCTACTTATGTCAGTTACTTAGTGCGACAAACAATAATAGAGAGCATCAAGGCTAATTGCAGCTGCCGTCCACTGCTGCTGTCCACGCGTCAAGTTACATCTTCGAGAACAGCAGAACCCAACAAACGGTGTGAGATGTCCAGCTCCGTCCCACTGCCAATGGACAGCCAGCCTTAGATAAGATAAGATAAGATAAATATTCTTTATTGCACAGTAAAAAAATAACAATAAAGGTTTGTATTACACGAAATAGTAAGATGACATAATTCGGCGGTCTTATTTCTAAACAGCAATCTCTTCCTTATCTGAGCTATGATGAGCTTTCATCGCTATAAAACCGCATAATCCTCACAGAAGAGATATACAGTGATTTATTTATTTGAGTGCGTTGTGGCCTAGGGGTTAAGAATCCCAAATAGAATAGTGGATCGTGGGACCACGTGATCCACTTTTCTATTTGGGTTCAAAGTTCAAATCTGGCCAAAACCATCTTTGTGTTCATTGTTTTCCACCTAACTCTCCGGTGGTAGGAAACATCGATAAAAAACCAAATCGATTCGGATAACGGTGGAACGCTTACCACCTACCACGTTGGGTTCTAATACCACTAAAAAAGTTGGCTTCTGAGTGTTCCGTTCACCATGACGGCAACAGTTACTTGCCTCTAACTAACTAATTTTGGAAATAGTCGTGATGTCGGTATGTTATGTTAAAAAAGTATCGGCTCCGTGTGTTCCGCTTGAGCCGTGGCTGACTGTACAACAGAAATGCCATAAATGTATCCAGTTCCCTGTCACGTGGTTAGTAAACACGAGTTTATGGCAAGGTCGTTAATTATAATTGAATGTCTCTATGAATATGATTATTAATTTGTGTGCATGAACATGTCTGTTTGTACTGGTCTGGGTGTCTCCTATGTATAATAAGTATGTATTTACAAAAAAAAAATGTATTTAAGTATGTTTATCCGTTGTCTAGTATCCCATAACACAAGCTTTAATTAGCTTACTTTGGGGCTAGATGGCGCTGTGTGGAATAATGTCCAGGGATATTTATTTATTTATTTATTTATTTATTTATATCATGTTGTGAGAACTCACACCTGCCCATTAAGCTCATCTTTTATGGATATAAACTTTAAACTGGATATTCCTCAGAATAGCCTCTTTGTAGAAATGTCTTACTTATGTAGAAAAATTGACCCGAAAGCTGGCGCTCTTATTCAACTACAGGATTATAATTTTATCGTAATTATCATCTTCACATCGATAGCATTTATGACATTTCAAAATGGAAAACAAATTTTTGACTATGCATTCTATATCTATAATAAGATTGACCTTGCTACGGCTACTCACTTTGCTTTCATATACCTTTCCTTACTTCAAGCTCAGCAGAGCTTGCAGTATCGTTGTAACGAACTTAAACATATTTGCTTAAAAGAATCGACATGGATTTACCGAATCAGTTGACAACGGTGTGCAGGTTCAGGGATAGACTTACAGAATTTTAGGCGTAATCACATTGCGCAAAGAAGCGCAAAGCGACATCGTTCAGCGTTCAGTTTATAAAAAACTAGCTGTCAGCGGCTTCGCCCGCGTATACTGTCTTTCCCGTCAAAATATAGCCTAAATTTAACAAAAAATAGCATATGTCGCTCCCCGATAATTTAGTTAGCTTTAAATTAGTGAAATAATTTTTAAAATCTAATGTAGATTTAAATAGTGATTCAGTTCTGTCGTTACGGAGCCTATTCGATACAAACAAACAAAAAAATATGTCCTTTTTATATAACACCGCGCAGTCTCTCATGTGACAAACTAATCGTAGATGATGGAAGTTTGTACGAGTGAACACTTTTAAATACCATATTATACCATTATTGCGTCGCTGAACATGGATTCACCCGAAAACATGTGGGCCCGTTGTGGCCTCTACTCACCGACATAATGTAAATTTCATCAGGAAGTGTCCTTATCAATTTAATAGATGATCATTTTTTCTGCCTTGCTAAGCTCACAATTTTACGAGTAGTGGCGTTTAAATGATAAAAAGTACTAAAAAGTTAAGTGATTTGCATTGCTTAAACCACTGATTCATAAAAAATAGAGAATAAATGAATTACTGAAAGTAGCCAATTGACAAAACGTATTTAAACGTAACAAGTGCGTGAAGTTTCTTAAGATCAGATAATTTCCTACACGATTGAGGTAAAAAGGTATATTATTGTGGTTTAACAAATGTTTCGATACCTACAGCAAAATGTACTTAGTTACTTCTCAGAACCTAGTTTAGTTACCTACTACAAACGATAAGGTTAGGAAGTTGAAAAAAAATCTTAATTTTTTTAATTCACGCAGCGATTTTCTTTTTGTAAATAATTACCTGAGTTTTTACATACTTAAAATAGTAACTTAATACAAGTATTTATCCCGTTATCTTATCGCATTTTATACCCCTACTGTATTCAAAATAATAAACAGAGACAGTCAGTAATTAATAATTGTTCTTTTCCTGCCTGCCTTGAGCAGCTGCAGAGCTGAAAGTTCAACGGCTTCAACTTGCAAATATTGAATCGGAAACATGTTCCGATTCGTTACAAAGATTAACGTATATACCAGCTCATGTGTCTATTTAATGTTCTTCATATTCCGGACAAACTGCCACACTCATCATTGCCCAGCTTAAACCAATGAAAAATGAGAGCAGATTATTTTACAAAGCTTAACGCAAGTTTTAAAATACCTGTTCTAAAATAATGAAATGGGTTGAAAGATGAATATTTCTTTCAAAAAGGATCCGCAACGACAGTTAACAGATGATGTCAAGTAACATCACTCTCACGCATGCGTTTGTTTTGATCTCGCGTAGTAGCCACGAACCGGCGCGCGCGCACCGGGTTTATACAGCGAAGCGTCCTTCTCCGCGCACAGTGCGTGCTCAAACAGTAAAGCTTGAGTACGCTTGTAACAAACTGTTCATAAAATAAATACAAATAATCGAAATAAAATAAAGTCTACAAGTTTTCATGTTTATACATTTCCGAAGTGACTACACTCGGTTCGTTGAACAAACTGCGGATGGCAACCACTGCAATCCAAGCTGCAAACAAATATAATTTCGTGTGCGAGTTTGCTTTGATGATTGTGGTGATAACGGCTTTGAACAATAATATTATACAAGAGACTTTAATAATATTAAATATATTTCGTGCCATTGGTGTTTGAGTGCGCCAAGATGAGGGCCATAGCTGAAACTACGCGCGTGCGCGGCTTGTGCCATCAGCTGTTGATGGTCATACTAAGTAAGTGAATATATAATAGTTACTTAATAATCTCACAATAAACAATAAATGCTGCGGCTATAGAAACACAGACAGATGGTGTCGTAGTACAGTTAGGTTTCAGAGACGTTTTGATTGTGGAATGTGCTCCCTGTGGAAATATTCTAAATGAGCTTTCAGCATGGAGTGGATTAACCCAAAAAAGTACCCCTACGAGTCTACGCTGACGACGGTCACTCACGTCTGACTATTATTAACATTTAAAAATTACAAATATATTTTCTGACATGTCATAAGTGTACAAATGAAAATTAAAAATGAATGATCTGATTTTTCGTTTGTTTGTAATAAAAGTACTCAAAAACTACTGGACCGATTTTAAACACCCTTCCTCTATCTTATGGCTATCCATAAGATAGAGGAAGGGTGTTTAAAATGGCTATCCATAAGATAGAGGAAGGGTGTTTAAAATCGGTCCAGTAGTTTTTGAGTACTTTTATTACAAACAAACGAAAAATCAGATCATTCATTTTTAATTTTCATTTGTACACTTATGACATGTCAGAAAAGTATATTTGTAATTTTTAAATAGTAATAATAAACTCTAATAAAATAAAAAATACCTTCTATAAAAGAAGTACATATCGTAATTAAACAAAATGCGAATCTACCACCGATTCAGACGCTGCTTCTACGAGTATCGAGATTACTCCGGCAAGAAGCTCGATCATCTCTACCTGTTCTGTTAGTGTAGATTACTTAGTTTGAGATATTAGGTACCCATTATAGTTATGTATTAAACACGACTCAAGTTCCTTGATTCTTCTTCCTTTTTACTGTAAGAAATCAGTTAGCCCACATACATTTTTAATATTTAGGAGCTTTTCTAATTTCTGTAGCACTGCATGTTGTGTTAAGGTTTGTATTTTAAGATTGTCTGTCTGTGTGTCACGTAGCGTTTTGATATGCAAAAGAAATCTAAATCATCGGGGAACTGTTTAGTTGAAGGACAGACCTCTTTTCTTCTTGCTATGAATACAAAAGCTCCCACTACCCTTTAAAAAGCTAAAGTGGAACACTAAGGTTTTACGAGCTTTCGACGCTATCAACTCTCATGCCACGCGCCCCCGCCGTACCGAGTCGGCCACACGCGAGTATACTAGTGCTCCACGTGTACTAAGACTGCGGTATTCCCTTACCATCAGCCAATCAGCATGCTAGTTTGCCACCGACAAACTAAAAAATCAACAATGCAAGAGTTTGATTTGCTAGTATTGCGAAAACTCTTCTCTATGTTCCAAATTTCTAATGCCTTACTTCTTACCAATATTATAAATGCGAAAGTTAATGAGTATGTATGTTTGTCACCCTTTCCCGCAAAAACTACTAAACGGCTAAACTTGACAGTAATACATCTTATACATCAGAATAACACATAGGCTCAATTTATAAAATATATAATGTAAAAATAAAGATCACGCGGGCGAAGCCTCCAGCGAATAGCTAGTAAAGAATAAATCAATTATTATGATGATTTACATTAGTGTTGTGATTGCCATAGAGGCATAGACAATGTTGATAAATATAGGACGCAAGCATTCTAGTGGTTTTGTGTGTCATTTTCCTCGCATAAACCACAGATCAAAACCTCCATAACACGCTACATACGAGTACCATCTACACAAACCAGTTAAAAAACCTAGGGTGCATTCAGATGGAAATGATAGGCAATAAACTAAAGCATCGCAAAGAGAGAGAGGATAGACCCAATTTTATCGTAGGCTAACTATTACCTAGCATGCAACCGTGGGCATCATGAAGCAGTTCTTTGCACTGAGAGCCTAATAATTTACTTTGATTTCTAGCAAAATTTGGTCAAAAACGAGGTAGTTTTAAAATAATATATAAGAGAGAAGGTGGCTCAAATTGTTTTCAGTATAGGAAAAGAAGTTTCATGTACCTACCCAACCAAACTGTATCAAGACTGGTAAAGAATGCCTTTTGTCATTTAGTCTGCATAATGTTTTGTTAATTTTGTGTAAATAGAATAAATAAATAGAAACAAAACTAAATATTGAAATAACTTAATACACTATCTTAACAAATAAGAAAGATAAAGATCAGAATACAAGGAGGCCGACTGCTTAAGTAATATTTTATTTAGTACCTACCTACTTGTTTTAAGTCACAGTTGCTCGTGATATGACTTGACTTACTGTATACCAAAGAATTGAAAGAAATAATGATTTAACCACAAAATACGAATACCCACGTGAAACAATAATTAGGAAATGGCTTAATGCTCAGTGACAAGAGGCATACCTACTCAGCTCGAATACGCGTCGCACGTGCGCCGGGTCCCGCAGAATCAAAATAAACAAGTTGCTACGTTGCCAGGGTATGCCAGTGCCACCCGGCAGTTATACACGAAGGGTAACCTCCGACCGACCTACCTTGAAAGCCGAGCCATGAGCAGAGGTGGTTGCCCTGCGTTACCTACTTCTTTCTTTCGCAATTTATTCTCGTTTTGTAATCTTGTAGCCGTGTTCATCTTGTTGGTGGTCTCATATAACAACATTTGACGCAGTGTTTGTATGAAGGGCGTAAAAACAGCAACGCTGTTCTAATTTCTAAGCTTCTCCTTTGTGACTTTAACGGCAATAATAAGAATAGTACGAACAGCGACTTTATTATAACTTAAATAGTTACCTACTTAATATCTTCTATGATAAACTTATATATATAAAAAAGAAAGTAGTGTTAGTTACAAGACTTTTAACTCAAGAACGGGTGGACCGATTTTCATGATTTCTGTGTTTTTGGATTTGTCTACATCGGGAATAGGATAATAAGTATTAAAAACATTGAGAAATTAACGAAAAATGAAATATAAGCAAAAACATTTTTCCATACAAAGTTCACAGCAGTCAAGCATTTGCCAATAACTTTTGACGGAACGAAGTTTGTCGGGGCCGCATAATAATGCCTTAATAATACCGTAAAAGTCTGATTGGAAGCTCGATAACGTCTGATAACAAGTTTAAGGTGTCAATAGGAAGGACAATACGGCACTAGGAATACTTTTAGTTTCGTATTGTCCTTCAGTCAATCATCTTTGTATTCATTGTTAAAATTCCGACTAACTCACTCACCACCTACCACGTTGGGTTCTTATACCATTGGTGAAACGTGGGTTTCTGAGTATTTCGTGTGCCATGACGGCCACAGTCACTTGCCTCTGACTAATCCGTTTGGGATAGAGTCCTGATGGTATGTGTAACCACTACTCCATAAGTTGTATTCTGTTTTCATGGTTTAATGGCGTTCGTGCGGAACTCTACTTACTCGGTCTGTTATTAGGAATAACCATAAATGAGTTGGTTTTTTACTAGCTCAACCAGCGACAAAAAATCGCACAAGAACTTTACAAAAAAGTGGCATAGTTAGTTAATTTTCCCGTATTAAAATAGAACAAAACCATTTATTATAGATCTTTACTGGTATGGGTGCTATTATTGTTCCTCATAAGAGCGTAAGCAATGTTCATTTATAGAATGGTAAAATTTTCCAGACAGTACAAAAACGTCTATAGCAAATTATTATGGTTGAGGTTAAAAAATTGTGTTAGTTATTTATTATTTTATATACGAGTATTAGTTTAAGTCTTAGTTATTAGGTGCAGTAGGTATGCCGATGGCTTCATTTTAATTGCGTTTAAGGCCCGAGCAGTTACACTCTTGGTTGACCTATAATATTAGGTGAATGGTCACCAAGAAGTTTAGTTCATAGAAAAATCCGGCATGGGTTTTGCCAGATGTTTAAACACAGTCCCCAAGCGATACATGATGGATCCACCTTGTAAAAGAAGTAACTACTTAATTCGTTCGAAATGGAATAGTGAACATAAATAAGTAATTATTAAATTGTATCAACATCCATCTAGTAGATACTGCTCTAGTACCAAAGTAAGATTTTCCCTGTTCTATGGAAACTAGTATAACAACAAAGGACCCGCAAACCTACAGACCCATTTGTGCTCGTGCAGTAATCGATTTCACGAGCCTTTGAGTCTCAATCGGCCCCCAAACAACTGTGCTTAACGCAAACGTCAGATTTATATTCAAAATAAAAATAAATATGCGCCAGAGGAGACAGCAATTGTCATGGTCTGATTCTTCAGACCATGACAATTGATTGGATACATTTATTTTCTTCTGTTACGAGGTACACAGACAAGGATTGAACCAGTGACGTCTCCCAACTCACTTATACCCGAGCAAATTTAGAAAAGATCGTTTACTGAATTGATCCGATCGGGAATCGAGCCCGGGACACAATCGCATGACATGGCGAGAAACAGTGCTTTAGCTCACTGCGTCAATTGTGTGCGCCGTATGGTAACTGTGTTGTTCTAACCCAATTTCTTCTCCAGTAAACATCCCAACCATATCCCTGGGCATGGCCATGGGCTGGGTGTCCCTGGTGAGCGGCGAGCGCGAGCCGGGCGAGGCGGGCGGCGCGGAGGCGGAGGGCGCGCGGGTGGTCGCCGCAGCAGCTACCACGTTCCTGGCGTCGTTGGTGGGGGTGCCGCTCAGTGCGAGGGCTCTGTTGTTGGGGAGGAAGTTCGCTATTATAGCCACCTCAGCGTGCTTTGTGGTAAGTGTCTTTAAATAACTCATGAACAGTAACTAGTAGGATGCCAACCTTATCCGTCACCGTCAGGATGCTCCTCAAAGCAATGGAGCATACTGTATGCTCCATTGCTGCATACACAATGTTTATTACACCCCTAATGTATAGATTCTCTCAAATGGAATGGTGGCTGTTCCTCGATAAGTCAGTAGAACAGAGAAAAAAGCCTAATCCTTTTGAAAAACATTGAAAAGTTGTTTAAAATTTAAGAATGAGTGACTTAGGGCATTAGTGGATTAGTTTCGATAGATCGTGAAACAAAACAAATACTTAACTAGGCTCATGCTACAATGATGCTTATAGGGAAATCAGATGATTTCATTAAAATTAAGCAAGCTGCAACCTCCTGCCGCCTGACATGTTAGCTTTACATTCTTGTCTTGTTTTAACGTGTTTTCTGTATTTTCACAGGTGTGCTGGTCATTGAAGTTAATAGGAGGCGGCTGGTGGGTAGTCGCGGCGAGGATCGCTGCAGGGCTCGGCGGGGCTGGTGCCTACTCAATATCTCCTTTGGTTGCTAGAGAGGCGAGTGATATCATTTGATAAACTACCTGATGCGACGAACTGTACTCGTAGTATATACATAGTATCTAGTGTAATCCAATATGCAAGAATTATTGGATTGAATTATGTATTTGTTACTGGTATGGTATTTTTTAATAGCAGTAACAAATCCGATACATTTTTTGCTGTAACGCGTAAAGGTTTATAGCGCCAATGAAGTGAGTCAAAAGCGAAGCGTTGTGTAGTTTGGGGTGATCTTGGTGCTGGATGTCTTACATATTCATTTATTATTTCATTAGTTGTGAACGTGTCATCGGGTCATACTCTTGACAAGTTCCTGCGCAATTGTATAACTTGTTCTTATTTCCCCTGCAGATGTGCGAGAAGCGCGTGCGCGGCGCGGCGGCGGCGGCGCTGATCCTGGCGCACAACGCGGGCTTCCTGCTCATGTACCTGGCCGCGGACTTCGCCGTGCCACACAGGTATTACAACAAAAAAGAAAACTAGTTGGTACGAAGCTGCTGTTTGAGTTGGCACGGAGGCAAAAACGGCATTTTTGGCAATGCATCTTTTCCAGTGAAGAAAGACAAGAAAAGAAGACGCCTTAAGCACTATCAGCACGCATGGTATGATGGTAGTCTCGCACGGTGTATTAATAATATAGCACCTGTTTAGCGCAATGTTAGAGAGCGGAAGTTATAACTTAATGGGCCGAGGGTTCGATACCCACGCCAGTACCTGTGTACATGCGTGATGGATGCGATGAGATGTTGTCTGTTTTGACAAGTTTTTGCAGGGGATTTCGGTACAGTCTGGTTAGTAGTTAATGTAACTAAAAATGGCATCATAGTTTCTGGAGTTAACTATCGTAATTTATTTGCAGTAAACCCATGGGAGGTGTAGATACCTTTATATTTTAGTTAATGTGCGAAATGGGAAGCCCTTTGGAATAGTCTATGTGCAGTTCCCACATCGATGATTTAAAATTATCTTCCTACTTTTAAATTCTTCTGAATCAAGTTATTATTGTTTGTTATTTCTTTAAACAACTAACTAATTTACATGCGACAAAAGTATTTTTTATTTCACACTGAACAATAAATCGGTTAGTTCAGGGTCACTTTACATGTTAATTAAAAATTAGAAGTGAATTGTTTGCAATCCATGAAATCCAATGGTATATTGAATGCAAGAAAAAAATGAAATATAGTATATTTCAATCTTAAGTTTTATGCTTAACATCATTGATACGAGTAAATCTGCGATGTTAGTTAATTGCTGAAAACGAGCTGTTGAGCCCAGTGATTACCACCGCCGGTTGAATTGCAGAGTGTCACGGGTTTTATTCCCGGACCAGCGCGAATGTCTGGTGATGAACCCGATATTTGTGTTGGGTCTTGGTGTTTGTGGTACCGTCGTTCCTGTTGGTTTCCATGATACAAGGAAAAAGCTTAGATAGTTACATTGAGCTCAAGGAATGTTTGGAGACACGATAGACGTGGCGCGATAAGGACGGTTTCTCGCCTAGACTAAAGTGTCCATCACTTTTCTATCCTTGTGTTGCGAGGTATCGTAATTCCTGAAAATTCGTGTTCTGTCTGGCACTGATAATATATATTTTATATTGTATGTAATGTTGACTTATATTTTTAATGCGTCTGTGATCATTGCAGGACCGTGCTATGGGTGTGCCTGGCGATATCCTTGGTCCACTGCGCCGCCTTCCTGCTGGTGCCGGAGTCGCCCGCCTTCCTCGCCGCCAACAACAGGCATGAGGTATGTTACTGAAGCCACTGAAAGCGAAAAACACGATTTAACTATTAGATAGGTATGAATGTACTATCCACTTCACTCTTTTAAGATTATAGCGCATACAACCACGGTCAAAATCTCATTTCACTGTTCGTTCAGCGACTAACGTTGCATACTTCTAGTTGCCAACAAAATTAACTAAAGATATCCTCAATGTATGTTCCCAGGAGGCAGTCTCGTCGTTGGCCTGGCTGCGTGGCGTTGACGTGCACCACCCGTCCCTGGCCGAGGAGTTGCTGACGCTGCCTATTCCTGAAGAGACGCACACCAGTCCCTTTGCTTTGCTCAAGGATATGCGTAAGGGCAATTTTTCGATTTCTGATTTATTCCATCGTTTACTTCAGCAAAGCTGGTATTTTGTTAGTTACTTTAAAAATCTCAAAGTTTTGTTAAGCATTTTTGGAGGACCAACGTCCAACGAATTTCATGACTAAAACTTGCATCTGCCGTAGATGATTTGCATAAGCTTTCAATAGATTTATTGGAAATATTCTTAGCTGTATTGTTTTGATGGTTGCGGCCATTATCGTCTACATTTAGATATAACACATTCTTTAGCAGTATTCTAATTAAGTTTGTGTTGTCCCACAGTGGGCGACAGCAGCAGACGACGAGCATTCATCATCAGCTTCGTGGCGATAGTCGGCCAAGAGGCTTGCGGCGTGTACACCCTCATGCAGTTCGCGGAGCGCACCTTCGTGCTCGCACGCGACAACGCCACCCCAGCTTCAATCTCCAGTACATTATTCGCTGAACCCTCATTGGCTACAATATTGTCAAACGCTTCAGAACCAATCGCAAGCGCGCTCATTGCTGACGCATCAGAGATGAACCTGACAGCATTCGTGAATGAAACGATACTGGAGATTCATGGGAATGGTGGAGTGCTGCTGTCGCCGGCGCGGCAGGCGGTCGTGCTGGGCGCTGTGCAGCTCGTCTCGTCTGCTATTGCGCTGTACCTCGTGGAGCGAGTTGGACGGAGGGTAAGTGTTCAGTGAGACGATGTAGTTGTTTATTTTAAACTTGCAGAGGCTCTAGACTGTCTGTGATACCCATGGCATGTGCAGTTCAGATCACTCGTTACTCAAGTCACTAAGTGTTCTGTCCTATCTCCAGCGCCTGCTAGTTACATCAGCGTTCGCCACCGGTGGCTGCCTGGCGCTGGGCGCGGCGGCGGCGTGGCTCGGGCGCGGCGCGTGGGCGAGCGTGGCGCTGGCGGGCGCGGTTGCGGCGGACAACGCGGGGCTGCAGCCGGCGCCGTACGCGCTGCTCGCGGATATGTTCCACTACCAGGTAAATACGAACATTTTGATACATTGGCTGGAAAAGGAAATTCCTAGACTGCTTTGTTTTGATCAGTTCCCACCCCCAGGTGGTTGACTTCCCAACACAACGGTTTGCTGCGTCTTTTCTGGTCCGCACTGCTAGGGAGTCAATCGCTCTTCCTGCGCTGTGTTTCCAAACAACCTTACACTTTCAACCTAGGTATCTTCAAGGAGAGAGTGAATAGGCATTTTCTTGGTAAGCGTTTTCGTGTACCATCATTGGCCTTGTCATCGCTTACCACCAGGCTAGCTAGACAAAGGCCAAACGCAAACCAATTTTAAATGAAAACAAAAAAGTTCCCTTACCAAGTTGGTTGTTAAAAAGTGAATTGAATTGACACTAAAAAAGACGCACAAGTTGCTGTAGTTACTATCATAGTTCCTGTAGTTTAGATTGTTCTGTGTCTGGGTCCTGGGTGCTAATATTCATCAAATTAGATATGTATTCAGCAATGCAATGTTCATTGCTTTCTGACACGCTTAATAAGAAGCCTACGTCTATTAGAGGACTGCGATGGCTCACAGTCATGATCATCAGATTTAACTAAAAGTTATTTTGTCTTGACATCTTCTACCTCGTGTCGATGATCCTGTCGTCTTTACTTAATAATAAATAATAATATAATAATAAATATCCCTGGACATTATTCCACACAGCGCCATCTAGCCCCAAAGTAAGCTAATTAAAGCTTGTGTTATGGGATACTAGACAACGGATAAACATACTTAAATACATTTTCTTTTGTAAATACATACTTATTATACATAGGAGACACCCAGACCAGTACAAACAGACATGTTCATGCACACAAATGTTTGTACTGTGCGGGGATCGAACCCGCGACCTCTGGTGTAGTAGCCAACTTCTTAACCATTACACCAAGTCGGTATAAAATAACAAGTTCTCTACATTTTATCATGAAGTTACGAAGCCAATATTCAGACAATAAAATCTTGCAGCTGCCCCCCTGTAGATTGATAATATTCCAGAAAAACTCCTTTTATATTGCAATTAGAGTTTTTAATTCGTTACCAGACAAAATAAGAGCACTGCGTGGACTTCCTTCAAAGACAAACTTCACGCATGGCTTGTGGAGGGGTCGTTCTAGGTACTCATTGAACGAATATTTTAATGTTATTTTTTGAATGGTTATTTTGGGTTAATTTTGACATGTAAATATTATTGTAATTTTATAAATTCAATTGTCAATTTGTTTTTTGTGATAAAAATCTTACTGGACATTTTCATCTTATTTATAAATAAATAAAATAAATAAATTGCGCCAGACAACACACCTTCTTCTTCCCTGTATTACGAGGTACCAGACAAGGAATTAAGCTAGGGGCGTCTACCAGCACGCCCAGACCAGAGTCAATTTAGAGATGATCGATTCCTGAATTGACCCGACCGGGAATCGAACCCGGGAAACTACAGAATTCAAGGCGAGAAACCGTGCTACAAGCGCACTAAGCCAATCGTGCCGTCATGCATTATATCGGACATGCGATTTAATGATGAAGAATGACTTTTTTGTTATTGATAATTTGTAATTTATGGTGTTTATTTTGTAACTTTGAGATATCTGCACGCTTCTCATTACTAGCAAGTTTTAGTGATACTTACTTTATTTTAAAGATAAATAATGTATCTAAAGTTTTGCAAATAATATTTCTGATTTCTGATTTAAAACGACTGGTGTTTCTCAGCCTCTAAAATGTTCGTGTTTTTCTTCCCAGTACCGCAGCGCCGCCCTGATGTTAGCATCCGCCGCGGCGTGCATCGCCAACGCAGTCGAAGTCGTGGTCTTCCCGATCCTCGCGGCGAAGTGCGGCCTCGGGCCAGCGCTCTGCCTCGCGGCTGCCCTCACCAGCGTCTACGCGCTCTTCGCACTCTTCGCCGTCCCGGAGACCAGGGGGAAGACGCCGGAAGCCATATATCTGTTACTCGGGAAGAAGAAGCAGGAGGTTGAAAATGGAAAGGATGTAACGCAAGAACAAACGCATGAGCAAACCAATCAGGGGCTTGGCAAAGATGACAATATAGATGAAAAGGTTCAAGACCATGAAACTGTTAGCACTCGTGTGTAGTAATGTAAATAATTCAGATGCCTAATCGATGCTAGCAAAACTGATTATTGGCGAATGAATTCGATAGATCTGAGGAAAGAGGAGAAATGGCAGACTTAGATTGAAGTATTTGTGGTTGGCAGAGTAGCATGTGCCGTTAAAGTTTACATATAATTTATTTATTCTTTATTTATTGTTTATTGCACTAAGAAAAAGTACAATTGCCGGACTCAATGCCTAATGGCATTCTCTACCGGTAAACCACCGGGCGAAGCAGTGTTTGCAGCGTTTTGTAATAATAACCTAGATTGGTGAACATAAACAATATGCTCAACCAGAATAAAATGTATTGTTAATACAAATATCTACCTGTACGACTACCACAAGTAGCCACTTTAAATTTACATTCTAATTCGCGTAAAAAATGTATTGAGATTTGACATTGAAATGTCATGTCATGTCATGTGTCATCCCAATACATTTTTTTACGCGAACGATAACGTAAATTTAAAGTGGCAACTCGTGGTAGACCTAAACGTACTGTGTACAATCATGTAATTTATGAATACATACTTTACACTAGTAAAAAGTAAAGAATATATTTCTTTAAATAGACTTAAAAAGAGTATTTATGACAATTTAAATAATACAAAAAAAAATAAAGCAAAAATATACTAAATAAAAATAAACTTACATAAAATAATACTATGACAGTAAATATTATATATCAAACATAATGTGACTGTACCACCGGTTCGGAGGTTGTTTCCGATCGAGAAGACTCCGGCAAGAAACTCGATGGTTACTCTTTTCAATCTTGTTTTTAAACACAAAAATTGAATTGACAGAGCAAAGTCACAACAAAAAATGTGCAGAGAAGCAGATTATACCTAAGATGAGCACAAATTCTTCACTCCATATACATATGCCTATGTTATAATCTATGAGCCAGCAAAGGCTGAACATTTGTAATGCTATGTGTCTCGTTACAAAATGTATTCGTTTAAGAATGAAACTCACATAGAATTAAGTTCTGTGATATTTACTAAATAAATAACCTAAAGGTTTTAGTTGTATTATTACATAAATAAATGAAAATAAATAGTTACTTGTTCTTTTTTAAAATTAATTACGGGTACTCTCTTAATGTACGATGTTTATTCTAAAACTGAAATAAAATGGGCTCTTAGCCTGTATGGCCTCGAGCTCATCGAGTTTTTAATTAATAACTCAATGTAAATAATGTAAAATAAGATGTAGAAAACGAACGCACATTTTTAATATCCACCGACAACAGTTACTGACATTATAAAAAGCATGGCCCACGATCTTGGTCCTGTGTTAAATCCGCTGCTGATTTTGAAATATTTTAACGATAATTAACTATACAATCTTTTGTAGGTATCTTAAAAAATAGTTAAATTTGGTAAGAATCTTCTAGAAAAGATCAGGTCATGAATAGTTTAAACTAAGGAGTACTGAAGAAAGGATTATTGAAAAAAACAAAACCAACTTCAAAACAAAACTATTCCAAAACAAAGCACTAAAAAGTAAAGAAATAATTGCCGTATTCTTCTAAAACTGATACGATAATATAATGTAGGTACAATTATGTTTCACAGCTTCATTCGACGCGATTTATAGTTTACATGTTGTAGTGGCGCCCTCTAGCCTGAGCCTTGCACGTATTTTTAGAGCGGGTATACTTTTTTCTTGTATAATTTTTCACTACCCTCAACTCTAGTTCTCCTGAGCGCCTCCATTACGGATTACAAGTCATTCGTCGTCTTCGTGCTCAAGCCTTCGCACGTCTCCTGAAGTAGTCCAAATTTATTTTGAATTTAAAATTAAATAAAATGGGAAAAAGGAAACACGATTATAGTGAGGAAGAAATTCGGCGAAAAATCAAAAAACTTACAAAAAAGTTAGCGAACGCTACAAATAAAGATGCCGAGGAATGCACTGTGGTCGAGCAGACACCAGACAGTAAGTGTTTTTTAGAAAATATTCCGTGGTTTTGGGTCAATACGTGATACGTTATTCTGAAAAGTCGAGCCGTTACTTTCACAATTATTGACTACCGCTAGTGATGCGAGGATACCGTACCTGGGTTACCTCTGTCACGTTACAACGTGATGCGTACTGCCAAAAACTGGGCTGATACTGTCACTTGGTTATTATATAACGTTTTCTTACGAAAATGTTTGTCTCCAGGCTCTCCACTGGATATACCTTATGGCCAGTCGCTTTACGGCGAGTCCGCCTACGCGTCATCGCTGGCACAGCATGAAGAATATGAACTTTTTGTGCCGAGTCTGACCACACAGCGCCCGGTTTCACCACAGCCAGACCAGCCGGCGCAACCAATATCACCGCTGCCGCCACCGTCGCCGCAACCTGGACCTTCGGTGGAAAAAGAAGCAACGCATGAACAGCAACTGGGAGAAGAAATTCTAAAATTACTTGGCGACGCTCCTAAGGATGAGGCCTCTTTAGGACCGTCCATACATAAGGATATTGCTCAAAGATGGCAAGACATCCTCTCCAAAGGTTTGTCAAAAGACACCAAGGAATCACTGCTGAAAGACTATTTAGTCCCTAGCAACTGCGATTTCTTGTTAGCTCCAACTCTCAACCCGGAAGTTAAAGCGGCCCTACCAGACATCCTAGTAAAAAGAGACTCGTCACTGTCTTATAAGCAAAAACAGCTTGGTATTGCATTGTCCGCTCTGGCTTCAGTCACAGAGATGATTATATCTGACGGAACTTCCAAACAAAAGCTTCTGAAACCGCTAAGCGATGCCTGTCGTATTCTTTGTGATAGCCACCACGCTGACACAAAGATTCGTCGAAATTTTGTGATATCATCAATCAATGCGAAATTAAAAGATGCTTTGATTGAATCCAGCAGAGATAAGTTTTTGTTCGGCGAAAATATTGCTGATAAATTGAAAACTGCGAAAGCAATACAACAGTCTGGCGATGCTCTAAAAAATGCTCAAAGGACAAGATTTCAACGGTCGAATAATGGCCCAGCCACTGCAAATAAGGGACGTTTAAACTACGTGCCTCAACATCGCAAGATGGACAACAAGACGCACGAAGCCGGTCGGCGAGCCCCGATCGCAGCATATCGCCAGCCACAGAGCAGCCAGGCGACTCAGGCGAGGCGCCCAGCCGAACGCTCGTTCCCTGTGAAGTCACAGCCTGCACATCGCAGATAAGTGATAATCAGGTACAATATGCTGGAAGACTTCAGCACTTTATTCACAACTGGGCAAAGATTACCAATGATAGAAATATTCTATCATGGATAGAAGGTTATTCTATACCCTTTAAGTCTATTCCTTATAGATTAGATCAACCTCGTGTTTATCCTAAATCTTTAGAAGAAAGAAATAATTATGATTCTGCCATAAAAACACTATTGAAAATTAATGCCATAGCCCAGTGTGATCATGAACCTGGTGAATTTTTATCTTCTGTATTTCTAGTGCCAAAGCCAAACGGAGGCCAGAGATTTATTCTCAATTTAAAATGTCTCAATAAATTCATTAATAAAAACCATTTTAAAATGGAAGATTACCGTACAGCTTCTAAATTCATAACAGAAAACTGTTTCATGGCGTCAGTCGACTTAAAAGACGCTTACTTTTTCGTCTCAGTTCGTAAATCAGACCGAAAGTATCTCCGGTTTAAATATGACAATGTTTTGTACGAATTTAACTGTCTCCCGTTTGGTTTATGCACAGCTCCTTTCGTTTTCACCAAATTACTTAAACCAGTCATGGAAATGCTTAGATAAACGTATCAGCTAATCTCAGTCATATATCTTGATGACATATTTTGCATTGGGAGGAGTCTCTTAGAATGTGAGAATAACGTTAATATAACAAAAGATTTACTTGAAAAGCTAGGCTTCCTGATAAATACAGAAAAAAGTTGCTTATTACCAAACACACAATGCAAGTTCTTAGGTTTTATATTTGACTCTAAAAATATGTTACTTAAATTACCTGCTAACAAAATAACAAAAATAAGGGATTATATATTGAAGTTTTTAAAAATTAATCAGTGTAAATTACGGGAATTCGCACGATTTGTTGGCCTTCTAATCTCTGCTTGTCCGGCAATTCAATATTCATGGCTATATACCAAGTATTTTGAGCAATTTAAGTACACCTGCTTACTTAATAACCATAGTTATGAGCAAATTGTACACATTTCTGAAAAACTTAAACTTGACATGACATGGTGGCTTAATCATGTTAATACTGGGTATAATCCTTTGAGTCCCAGTGAATTTCATTTAGAAATATTTTCTGACGCATCTTTAAGTGGTTGGGGTGCCTATAGTAACCATAATGAGTGTTTTGGATACTGGAAAAAATGTGAGCAATCCTTGCATATCAATGAATTAGAACTTAAAGCAGCCTTTCTCGCACTTAAATGTTTTGCAAGAAATATAAACAATTCACAAATACTTTTACGTATTGATAATGTTACAGCAATTTCATGCATTAATAGAATGGGCAGCGTTCAATATGAACATTTAAATATAATTTCAAGAGAAATCTGGCAGTGGTGCGAACAGCGAAAAATAATGGTGTTTGCATCATATATTAATACTAAAAATAACTACGAAGCAGACCTTTTATCAAGAAAAAAGTTTCAGGATACTGAATGGGAGTTAAATGATGCTATATATAATCAAATAATATGTTCTTTCGGGCATCCCACAGTAGATCTTTTTGCAAGCAGATGTAACGCTAAGTGTCCCACTTATACAACCTGGCAAAATGATCCAGAAGCATTTGCAGTTGATGCGTTCACTATTTCCTGGAAAGACACGTTATTTTACGCTTTCCCACCATTTTCGCTAATTACCAAAGTCTTACAAAAAATAATAAAAGAAAAAGCTGAAGGCATTGTTGTATTTCCATACTGGCCGACACAACCTTGGTTCCCCTTATTCAACAAAATTGTTACCTCAGAACCTTTGTATTTTGGCCCTAATATTAATTTACTCACGTCTCCTTTCAGATTGAGTCACAACTTGCACCAAACGTTGAGATTAGTTGCCGCGAAGCTTTCAGGCAAGCTTTATTGAAGAAATGTTTGTCACCAAATACTGTAGAAATTATGTTATCATCATTATCTGAATCTACATATAAGCAATACAATGGTTGCATTAAGTCATGGATTCATTATTGTAATATCCACAACTATGATTACACATCAGCTTCAGTTCCTATAGTTCTTCACTTTCTTACGGATATTTTTCATAAGGGCGCCAAATTTGGCACTATCAATTCATATAAGTCTGCTTTATCTTTGTTGCTTGATAACTTAGATGATAAAAGAATTAAACGCTTTATGAAAGGGGTTTTCAGATCGAGACCTACTGCACCAAAATACAATTTTACATGGAATCCAGGCATAGTTCTCGAGTACTTATCAAATAAATGGCCTAATACAGATCTTGATTTGGAAACTCTTTCTAAAAAACTTGTAACCTTGTTAGCTTTGGTGACAGCGCATCGCGTCCAAACCTTTTCCTTAATGAAACTTGATGACATTAAAATACATTCTACACAAGAAATCACAATAACAATAACAGAATTAATAAAAACCTCAAAACCTAATTCTTTTCAGCCAATTTTAAGATTGCCCTTTTTCAATAGTCGCCCTGAAATTTGCCCTGCCAGATGTTTGGAAACTTACATAAATAAAACACAGATGATTCGTAATGATAAAGACAAGAAATCTTTAATAATAAGTTATAAAAAGCCCCACTCAAAAGTATCTTCTCAAACGATAGGTAAATGGATAAAAACAACTCTTCATAATAGTGGAGTAAATACTTCCGTCTTTAGCGCTCACAGTACGCGCCATGCATCCACATCCACAGCCAACAGGTTAGGAGTAAGCATAGATCTCATACAAAAGATTGCGGGTTGGACTGACTCTTCGTCAGTTTTTGCAAAATTTTATAACAGGCAGGTTGTTAGTGATCCCAATCACTTTGCGACAACGATTTTGTCATCCAGTGTGTAATCTGTAACAAAAACATTATTTTCTGATTAAGTTCATTGATTTAAGTTGTACCTACATAATAATTTATGTTATTTTATTATTTAATAAAAACGAGTTGATTATACTTACATGATTATTTATTTACATTTCACATTTTCCTTCCTCTGAACATCTACAACATGTAAACAATAAATCGCGTCGAATGAAGCTGTGAAACATAATTGAAAATCAAACGAACTTACCAAAGTGAAGTTCGATTACAATTATGTGAACAGCTTCATTCGACGCGATTTACAATAACCCTCCCTAAAACAGATTGTTTGTTCACCCAGCCCAAATATTTAAAATGTGAAATAATTGCTCTAAACGAATGACTTGTAATCCGTAATGGAGGCGCTCAGGAGAACTAGAGTTGAGGGTAGTGAAAAATTATGCAAGAAAAAAAGTATACCCGCTCTAAAAATACGTGCAAGGCTCAGGCTAGAGGGCGCCACTACAACATGTAAACAATAAATCGCGTCGAATGAAGCTGTGAAACATAATTGAAAATCAAACGAACTTACCAAAGTGAAGTTCGATTACAATTATGTGAACAGCTTCATTCGACGCGATTTACAATAACCCTCCCTAAAACAGATTGTTTGTTCACCCAGCCCAAATATTTAAAATGTGAAATAATTGCTCTAAACGAATGACTTGTAATCCGTAATGGAGGCGCTCAGGAGAACTAGAGTTGAGGGTAGTGAAAAATTATACAAGAAAAAAGTATACCCGCTCTAAAAATACGTGCAAGGCTCAGGCTAGAGGGCGCCACTACAACATGTAAACAATAAATCGCGTCGAATGAAGCTGTGAAACATAATTGTAATCGAACTTCACTTTGGTAAGTTCGTTTGATTTTCAATTATTGTTATTGTTGGAGTCGGTGTCAGCCTAGAAAACACTACAATATACCTAGCAATATACCTATTTCTTACATATCACGTTTACGTATGTATGTAGGTAGGTAATTCAAGAGAATACGCTAACGGGAAAGGATCTAGTTCTGACATTGGCATCCATGAGAAAACCATATAAGTCTTAAATCTAGATAGACAAAATGCGCGACAAATGGACGAATAACTCAACATTACGCCAACCGATTTTGATAATTCTTTTTTTATTTGAAAGCTGATGCTGGACCACACGGTCCCATTTTAATTTGGTCCAGTTCTGACAGTTGCATCCATGGGAAATCGATATAAGTCTTAAATCTAGATAAACCATATACGCGACAAATGGACGAATATCTCAATATCACGCCATGTAGGTAGTTACAAACCTACATTGGCTGACACCGACTCCAACAATAACAATAATTGTACCTACATTATATTATCGTATAAGTTTTAGAAGAATACGGCAATTATTTTTTTACTTTTTAGTGCTTTGTTTTGGAATTGGTTTTTTTTTGAGTTGTTTTTTTTTTGTTAAAATTTTTGTTTATTTCTTTGTTTTTAGTGAATAGTTCTTATTTATTTTATACATCGAAAAAGTATCGTCCAATTGCTCCTAAGAATTGAAGAGTTCCGTTACTTTGTCATGGATCCCATAATCAGAACCTAACCAAACACTCATCAAACTACTCTTGAAGTATATCCTTTCCAATAAAAAAAGAAGCATTGAAATCGGTTGGCGTGATAATGAGTTATTCGTCCATTTGTCGCGCATATGGTTTTGTCTAGATTTAAGACTTATATGGATTTCCCATGGATGCCACTGTCAGAACTGGACCAAATTAAAATGGGACCACACGGGCACCATCAGCTTTCAAATAAATAAAGAATTATCAAAATCGGTTGGCGTAATATTGAGTTATTCGTCCATTTGTCGCGCATTTTGTCTATCTAGATTTAAGACTTATATGGTTTCCTCATGGAAGCCACTGTCAGAGCTAGACCAAATCAAAATGGGACCATTCGTAAAGCACCAGCTTTAAAATATTTCTTTTTTATCAAAATCGGTTCACCCAGTCGAAAGTTATGAGGTAACAAACATAAAAAAAACATACAGTCGAATTGAGAACCTCCTCCTTTTTTTGAAGTCGGTTGATAAGGAATGAGCCTTGCGCAAGTGTACGATTTGTACTCCTAGCAAGTGGAACAAAGGGAATTGGCCTGTTGTTAACCTTGAACGGAAAAAAGATTGCTATTTCTTAACCAACGAGCTGACAAACAAGCAAACGGACCGCCTTATGTTCATTTTTTTGTTCCTTCTATATTAAGAATTATTACGAACCGCTCGACTTATTGCCCGCGCGTTGCCACTCTGTAAGGTTATGGTTAACTTTTTAATGTAGTTAGTAAGAAAGAATAAGGTATAAAACTGGACCATGCAGAAGTTCCCCAATGAGCATTGGCTACCTTGTTCAAGCCGGCAGGAATGCGACCCAGGCAAACCCGTGTTATTTAGCAGCGTTTTACCGCAAGGTACATTGCATCCAGACTGGGCAGTCATAATTAGGGTGGAATAACCGTGCCCTACCTTTTATACATTGTGTACGTAAGCAAAACCAAGTTTTAAACGTCAACGCGGACGAAGTCGCAGGCGGCGGTTAGTAACCGATACTATCGTAAATAGAAGCTACCGATACAATTAAATTAACCGCGGCGCTGGGCATGTTTGCTCCGCGTTGCCAGGCGACGGCGTTCACATCGATACACGATTGAATTTGCTATTTCACGTTCATTTGCACTAATTCTACCAAAGCAATAACATTATCTGATTAATTGAATGTCACTCCTGTGCGTAACTACTATAGGCCAGTTAGCAGCTAAAGCGATAAATAAGCGCATATTGGAGATCGAGATGGAGCTACGAGATGGCTAGGAGTCAGGATTAGTTTTGGTAAGTACTCTGATTGTCTTGCACAACATATCCACCCACACATAATAACAACTTTCATTTGTGTTACCGGTGTGTTTTATCGATTCTCAAAAGTACGCCGAGTAGGTTAGGCCTCAAATAAGGATACTTACTTCGGAGTTGAAGTTGTAAACATAAGTCAGATTGGTGGTGATCACTTGTTTCACAGACCGTACTTTCATATAATTTCTGTTCGCAGAAAATGTTTCATAGAATATTCAGTCCATATATTTTCATTTCGAATATTATTGTTTCATCGACTATCTTACTTCTTAAGTACTTAATATTATAAATGCGAATGTTTGTGAGTAGGTATGTACTCGTATGTATGTATGAATGTTTGTTACTCTTCCACGCAAAAACTACTTAACGGGTTGGATGAAACTTTTCAGTAATACAGCTGCTTATACATCTGAATAACATATGGGCTACAATTTATATAGATTTTATGCAATTTGGCCATAAAACATAAGGAAACGCGGGCGAAGCCGCGGGCGAAGCCGGGTGGATAGCTAAGTACTTAGTTTACTTCATAAAATATTCAGTCCATTTATTATTTCAATGACTTTTTACTTCATCGAAACATATTTGACAGAAAAATATATTGGTTAGGTTAGGTTAGAACTGTACGAGGTACATCGCACATTCCACAGCCGTCAGCAGTCTAGCAGCCTACTTACGCCGGCCTAGTGACCGATGGACCGATGAAAGGCAGCGTCGGCTCTTTACACCTCTTTACACCGACGTCTCACAAACAATTACCTTTAGTAGTGTGCATTCCCTTAATTATGTATTTAAACAAATACTTTCACAAATAAACCAGATTTCAACCGAGCGTGTTGACTTCTCATTTCCCACCGCTGCGGCCAAGACTCCTTTCGCCGTCAGTAACATGATCAATAGTTTGAGCCTACGCTTTTGGCAGCGGTTTCAACACCCCTACCTACTTCCCCGGGAGTAAGCTACTTTCAATTCTTATTATTCCCACTTGCTTCCCAACCGTACATTCCCAACTCTTCCCGCTTGCACCCGGGCACCCCGGGTCCAAGTTTGCCCCTTATTATCTAAATATTTATATATTGTTAGGTAGGACTAGGGCTCTAGTGACCTAGCGTCTCGGCGCAAGGGTCTCTAGGCTTACCAGGGAGTTAGGTTTCCTTTTCTAACGCTTTATTCCTTCACTGTGCGGCCGGGACGCGGTGACTTACAACCACTTAGCTCTCTGCTCGTACAGAACCACAGCGCACGAGCCGAGCGAACGCGCGGCAGCGGCCAGCGAGTGCCAGAAAAGAATTGTCTGCGATATATTCATTATTCAGTTTTTTTTAAAATAATGTCTGATTTGGAAGTTAAATATAAAAACTATACATTACAAAACTTTTAATTTTTGTAAAACCAAAATGTCTTTAGCATGTATGAAAACTAACCCGTAGACAAAAACTTCATTCCAGAGCAACAAATCTTCAGCTATGGGTCTTCTAGACAAGATATCAGTATGGTTCGGCCGAGGGCAGACAGAAGTGACGGTCCTGGTGCTGGGGCTGGACAACAGCGGCAAGAGCACGACGCTGAACGCGCTGCGGCCGGTGGAGCAGCGCGCGCAGCACCTGCAGCCCACTGTGGCCAGTCAGCAGGACAGCTTCCAGAGTACGTACAAATAACGCAACGAGCTGTTAATGTGGCTTCCATAGTACGTACCTACTCCACAAACTGTTGTGGTTAACACAACATAGCGAACGGAAACGGCAACATAAGTTACTGGATTTCCAACGCAACGGGAAATAGAAACAGTATAGTTAAGGAGTAAAACAACATGAAAATAAAGTAAACCACACAACCTGTTAAAATAACCACGAATATTTAAAGGTCACCGGGCTAATCTGACCCGCGTTGTGAAAAAATGCGTACAAAAACAGATAAATAAATTTTAATCAAAAAGTTAATACTATAGTTTTGATTTCATGTCTACACTTTTATTTTTACAACGAGAGTAAAAAATAACATGTCATCAAAAATAATTATTTATGCAATACACATTGAATTTTTATTTACACCCACATTAATGCAAACCATACCAATCCACCTTGTTTTAAATCTGTACAGCTTGGGTTTAGTTTCGATAGTATGGTGCCCGGTGACCTTTGTTGTGTGTTTCCGGCTAATTTGGTGTGATAAATATGTAAAACCAAGTTAAACTGTCAGACATTCATTTCTCATATCAAATCGATTCAAAATATCTTTATTCAAATAGACCTAAGCAATACCTTCAAATAGTCAGAAAATATAAATAAACATGAATACCATACTCAATGAATATATAATTATAAATTATAATACACGGAAGACGCCCCTGGCTTATTTCCTTGTGTGGTACCTCGTAACACAGGGATATTAATCCCCACTTCAAGACCATTACAAGAGGTGTGTTGTCTGGCGCATATTTACTAATTATTTATTTATATAAATAAACAGTATACAACCACTTATGCGACTCCGACACCTCGTCGGAGTTGTTTCTTACTGAAAACACCCGTCGAGAAACTCAGCAGGTACTTTACTCTTTTAAACTCGTGGTTTCGGGGACTCGTTATTCATAACAGTGATATTATTAAAGACACTGAAATAAAACAAACAATCAATTAGATATTCTTCCATGAACAAACAGTAAAACATTTACCTTCACCAAAACGCAAACATTGAAAATGGTTTTTACCTATTAATCTGCAGAAAACTGCCAATGACTATACATACCTATAAACAATACGTTTATTTGCTTTCATGAATGCTACAAGACAAGTAATATTCATGTGAACTATGCTTGTTCTTTCTTCACTGTTAGCGGTAGTGAGCAGGTTTTCTGGTCAATCCCCTTCAAGCTTCTTGCACCAGAACTCGACTCTACATACTTAATGCTAAATAAAATGTATATACATAATATAATATATCCAGTTTCCTTTGTTTTCTTCGTCATTCAATAAAAAATGTTCTCCAAGGCTTTCTTATCAAAATAAGTAGCCATTGATTTCCTTGTCAATATTCCCGCCAAGAGTGCCTGTTCGACCTTCCGAGATAATGCGGTATTTGTTGCTGTCTGCTCAGCGAAGCCTGAGGATAATCAGGGCCTCATGAGTCGCACTGGGGCTATAACTTTCATGCCATCGGTTTTACGACGGAGAGCAACATACAACAGTGAAAAGTAAACAGAAGTCTTCACTGTTGTAGGAAAATTACCAGAGGAAATATCTTCTACTTTCGACCTTCAGTTCATTGTTATACAATTTTTTTTATAATGCCAGTTAAGATGACCTCATTCCACCTGATGAAAAGTGGTCGTGAGGTTCAGATGTGAGGCTGACAAGCTCAGTCATTGAAACGAATCAGTGGGTAAGACATCCTCACCTTGAAGGCCTGCAGAAATGCCTTTTCACGCCGCGCTTGAAGACGCTTATATTGTAAAGATATTTGAAATCGATCGGATTTTTCTACTTCATTAAATTGACTACGCCTGAAATATCCTTGGGTGTCAGATTTTTGTTAGTGAGATTGCATAAAACTTTTCATAAGGCACGGTTACAAATATTCTAAAATCCATGCGTGGTGGATAATTAAGCCAATATCCATACATTTAACAGTATGCAAGCAATAAGTTATTTACTCAACTTATTTCAATTTGACAATGCCCAGATTCGACTTCCTGGTGATGTACAATTGGTTCTGTACAAGGTTATCACGTCTCGCGTCAGATTTACTTACGCTCAACTGCTCAGACATCCTGAGTGTTCAGTTAATCGAGACATGAACATGGAAAGTTGACGTATTTGATGTGATGTTACAGGCGGTGGCGTGTCTTTTAGCGCGTGGGACGTATCGGGCGCGCCGCGTCACCGTGCGCTGTGGGAACGCCACTACCGGCGCGCGCACGCCGTCATATTCGTCGTTGACTCCGCTGATCATCTGCGATTGGGTAAGTGATGAAAGCTTAAGATCATGCACTAGTTTTAATATGTTTGCTAAGCTAAGTTTAAGGTCGAAAGTTATAATAACTCTATTACAAAAAGGTAAAAGTTATAATAACTCTATTACATACATTGCATTGGCAGAAATTTATGGAACGTCATGTCAACCCTTAAAATATTAAGATTACTTAATTCAGAAACAATAAACTGCCGTCTGAGCATATTTTGCGCCGCCTGGGGTGAAAATTAAGCTGATTATCACAGAACCACCAAGATGGCCTCGAGAAGACCTCGCCAGAAGAAGCACTGATGAGTTTTTTTTTGCTTCTTATGTAGGTCGTTGATTTCTTTCGGTTCTATTGCAGTGGTGGCCCGAGAGGAACTGGAGCTGATGCTGGCACACCCGGACATGTTCGGTCGCCGCCTGCCGCTGCTCGTGCTCGCCAATAAGTGCGACGCGCCGCACGCGCTCGCGCCCATGCAGATAGCCTCAGGTCTGTACTGGTTCACAAGAAGCCGGCGCTGATGCTAGCGCACCCGGACATGTTTGGGCGCCGCCTGCCACTGCTCGTGCTCGCCAACAAGTGCGACGCGCCGCACGCGCTCGCGCCCATGCAGATAGTCTCAAGTCTGTACTGGTTCACATGGAGCTGGCGCTAATTCTGGTGCACCCGGACATGTTCGGGCGCCGCCTATCGCTGCTCGTGCTCGTCAAAAAGTGCGACGCGCTGCACGCGCCCGTGCCCATTCAGATAGCTTCGGGTATGTCATCATCATCATCATCACCATCAACCTTTTGAAGTCCACTGCTGAACATACGCCTCAGCGAGCAGTTTGCAATGTTTTTTTTTATAAAAAAGGGAGCACTAGGTTCACCTTGGGACCGCCTGGTGTAAACAAATATCTAACCATGCCTATGACAACTGCACAGAGGTGCAGTTTCGTGAAACGTTCCTTATTTTTCGACTAAGAAATATGCCTTAGTTGACTAAGAAATATGCCTTAGTAAAGGAAAGAAACATCACGATAACAGAAAAATGTTTACTGAAAACTATAAATTCGATTTTGTTTATTTATGTCAACTACGGTCGTATATCTTTATTTTTTTCATAATCATGTATTATTAATAAATTATACTGAAATAATATCCCAAAAATACTTTCGACATTTATCTTAAAGCGTTTGAAAATCCAAAAAAATATATAACAAATTTATTTGTGATAATGGAATAAGTTTTCTCGTTCTACAATTTATTATCTCTGTCGTGTGCTGGATTGGATCCTGGCAATTATATTTGGTTCGAGGAACAGTCTAGTTGACATTATAGATATGCTGGCCGATATTTGAATCAAGAGAAGTAAGTATCGGCCAGCACGTTTGGTAGCGGTCGCTCTTTCCGCAGCGAGCGCAAGAACGTTGGCTACTTCCACTATTGAGTGAAAAGCGCCGCTTTAGCTAGAATGGCGTCTAAACCGGAGTCTGGGCACGGACACGAAAATGCAGTGGTCCGTTGATTAACACAGGCTCATGGATGCACCAACGTAACTAGGTATTGTATGCTCTTTCAAGTTAAAACATAGTTTATATGATCATTAGGTCAGGTGAGACACAGCCCGGTGTATGATCAGCAAGTTGCATTTGAAAAACCCAGCAGAAACATAAAACACAATTTTCCTATTCTGAGATGTGAACTTGGGATCTCTTGATTTTGCACGTCCTCGCTGCCACTCCTTTAACAATCTTATACAGTATAATTACCCTATATTTCCATCCATCTCCAACCATTTCCATCAATGCATGAAACTGTAGCGCAATGATTGGTACGCTGGTTAAGATGAATGTAATCGAATGTGTAGGTAATACGAATACTGAAGAGGCAATTTAAAGCATGTAACTGATAGTACTTATTTTATTTTCAGCTCTCGGTCTAGAGCGCATCTCGGACAAACCGTGGCACATTTGCGCGTCCAGCGCGATCTCCGGCGCGGGGCTGGCGGACGGTGTGGCGTGGCTGGCGCGCCAGGTCCGGGACATGCACCTGCCTCGCTAGAACTGACAGGCCTGGAAAGGAATGAGACGTGCAGGATCTAGCCGCATTGTCGCAATCAAGAATCATTAGTCCACTCTTTGCGAGGCGATGCCGTTATGGATTCATATATAATACCAGGGAGACAGTAAGATTATGGATGCAACCCCAACCTCAAGCTCTCCAAGACCTTCCCGTGCTAACGCTACTGTTTAAGCTGGTAGCATGGACTAAAGAGGACTAGGCTTCACGGCTGTCTGTCCACTGGAATGAAGAGTAGAGAAACGAATCGGAGCTGTGCCAATATTAAACAAAAGTATTGCTTAGAGGGGAGCCTCCAATAGCATTATTCTTTTTCTCATACTACAAGGTAAACAAGCTTACGGCAGTGAACATGCCAGCACGGTATACTCTTAGCCAACCCAGAACGTAAACCGTTTTGATCACTCCCCGAAGACGACAGGCAAATCTGCTGGACCAAACTTTATACTAATTTCAGCTGATTAAGCTTGGTCTTTGGTGTAATTTGAGACACTTCATCAGGTTGTCAAAGATTCAAAGTACCATCTGTATTAATAACATCGTCTAAATTAGTTCAGCGCGTGGGGACTGGGTTTAATTCCAGTTAGATTTGAGTTCGTCTAAGTTATTCTATTTACATCTTGGCAATCGGCCTGGATAAGTACTTATGAATTGGACCTGGATTACTTTAGAATCTGAGCTCTGGGTTTATTTTGGCGGTGCTAAGCCATTTTCTAGGTAAATCTCTTTTGAACTTTACTTTGTCATTTTCTTGGTATAACCACTGCACCATCTAAAAAATTATGTAAGTTAGGTACTAAGTCTTTAACGGGTACAAGTTTAAAATTCCGAATTTTCATAAATCCGAATATTAAAAATCCGAAATTTCTAAACTCCGAATGTTCATAAGTCCAAAGTCAGAATTCCGAATTTCACAATCACGAATCAACAATAATCCGATCTTTAATAAATACGAATTACGAATAATCAAAACTCCGGAAAATCATAAATCCGAAATTTATTATGTTTTTATATTTTTTTTAGCAGAATATAATAATTCGGTTCTGGCACTCGCCGGCCGCTGCCGCCGCTGCACGCTCGCTACGCTCGCTCGGCTCATGCGTTCGTTGGTCGCAGATATAACCTCAATTTTTTTTTTGCGTCAGGAAATGCATCTAGGCATTCCCGAGGCCCTGGCTTCGAGACACCTGGGATATGTGGGACTCGGAACTCCTGGGAAAACAGAGACCCCTACCCACTAAAACCTGACGGTGGTCATCTTCGGCGCAGAATGGAAGGGACCCGGGATCCCCAACGAGGGAGAGACTCCTCGTAGGACCCTTCGGCGCGCAAGGCCGCCTGGCAGCCAACCTCGAGAGGAGCAACCTCAACTCCAGTGCACGATAACACAGACCACTGTGTCCGAAGACACGCGTTACCGTCTTCCTCGGGATCGCAAACCGAAACACACGCAGGCCCCCCCACGTGCGCTTCGCGACCCCAAGGGCCCTTTTAGTCGCCTCTTACGACAGGCAGGGATACCTCGGTAGTATTCTCTCCCCGTAACCGCAGGGAACCGCCGGGATTAGGCACCACCACCCTGGCAGCCTCGCCTCGACGCCTCGTCGTCGGGCGGAATTGTCCCGTTCGCGCTGGCGCTCGGCGCTGTCGTGTCGCAGGAGAGCACCGCATCCGACGAGCTCGCGCTCTCTACCACGGCAGAAACCACGGATAGCAGCGAGAGGTCGCGCCCGATCAAGGCGGTGAGCGTCTCGCGCTCGTTTGCCCAACCTGGGCACATCTCCAGCGTGTGCTGAGCCGTGTCCTCGCTGGCGTCGCAGTGGTGACTCGCAGATCTAACCTAACCCAACCGAATTTATTTCTTTTCACGACTGAGTTTTTTTTAAGGGGGCTCGCCCGCCGGACCCCTTTCCCGGTGTCTGTGCCGACACGGTGGTCAGGATTTTTTGGATTTTAAAACATTGGTTGGCAAGTGTTAATCTGGCAAAAAAAATTCGGGGAAAAGGCAGAATACGCTGACCAATAGTAGCTTTTTGAGCGGGCTCTTCAATTACTCTCTAGTGTAGGGCACAGCACACAAACTCTGCTCATAAAATTCTTTCATAATTTTACGTTGTAATTGTAAGGCTTTTTTGCTTCGAATCGTCAAATAAATACTAGTTCGTTTTAGTGTTATCTAGTCTTTAAACTAATATTATTATGAGGAAAGATTTGATTGTTTGTTTGTATTGAACAGGCTCCGAAACTACTAGCCCGATTTCAAAAATTCTTTCACCAATATGAGGCTACATTATCAGGGAGTGACACAGGCTATTTTTTATCATGATTGAACAACACCACAGTGAAAAATAATAGTATTTTGTAAATCAAGTCGGAGAAACGCGGGCGAGATGTGCTGCTTTACCGACGCCGCGACGTGCAATTACTTTTCACAGAACTCGTACTCAATATTTTTGTAGGTAGTTACTAAGTTCTTTCAAATTAATCTGTATTGTTTCTATAAATGTTTAAGAAAAACACGGATGATATTAACTGTGATTTAGTCTATGGTTTTCAGATAAACTTTGTTATGACTCTTTGTCAAATGAGACATGGTACTGGCTATTTTAGAGTTAAAGTAGGTGAAGAGCATTGATTACTTTGTGGACCAGCCTTGCCGAGTATCAACAACCACTTAGACCTGCCAATAATCCTTAGGCGATTATCCCACTGCACCGCGCTCCGCCGCGTGGGTGGAGCGGCGAGAGTGCCGAGTGCGAGTTGCAATGAGAGAAGAGAATAACTTCACCATCGCGTTTGCGAGAAACAAAACGCGAATTTGTATGGCATCGAGTGAGCGCCATCTAGCGGCCTGAATGTTGCCCGAATTCGCCGCTAGATGGCGCTGACTCGATTCCATACTATTTGACATTTACGTGCTCGCAAAACGCGATGATGAAGTCATTCACTTCTCTCACTGCAACTCGCACTCGGCACTCAGTACTCGGCTCTCTTGCGCCGCCGCGTTGTCAGTGGATGGTCCTAGGCGTGCGCTCTATACAAATTATGACACTTGCATACAATTTTAAAACCTGCCGCCCCGCGCACCGCGGCGGAGCGCGGAGCAGTGGCATAATCGCCTTAAGGTCATAGGTTTGGTACCCAACCAGGACAAACATGTTTGTCTTTCTTCCGCCTCTGGAGACTTGTTAGCTCACACGTAAGTTTTTAAAATCTAAAAACTTAGGTTAGCTCACATGTAGAGGTCGGACAGATATTATTTACCTAATAATCTTCAAAAGATCAACTTGTTCTTCTTCAATTTAATTTAATTTTCATCTTTCCTTGTTTACCACTCCACAGCTAGCATTATGTCTTATTCATAGTTAGTTATCTTAACCTTTAGAAAGTACTCAAAGAAAAACATACAACATAACATTTACCATTTTTCCTCACTCATTTGATGGTAAAGGGATGTCGACAACAATAAAAAAATGGCATTGCATGGCATTCTGTTCAGTCCGTTCGTTAGACCGTCCAAAAATGTTAGACATATATTTTTCGCTTCATCAAATTATTAGAAATATACAAAGATAAAGAGCTTTTAAGTTCCAGAGTGGGACTTGTAAAGTCACTTCTAAATAAAATTGTACCTATGCGTGACGTCACGCGAAACTTCAACGCACTGTATCGTCGTCATTCGTCGTTTACGAGAAATAAGACGTGTCCAGATTCTTTTGATAATCTAACTGACGGACTACTTAAATAGTTTGATTAATCGTCTAGCCTATTGTACCTACATGAATTTAATAAATGTTTGTAAAATAATAAAAACCTACTATGGCAACATACACTCTTTTATTTGAAACTACAAAAAGTTTACGTCGTTACTAAGTTAACAATTTTAACCGATGTACGTAGCACTGTCGATTCATTCACAATCGTTCAAATGTATGAGGAAGACATAGGCGCCAGTGACAGCTTATGTCATCCTCATACATTTGAACGATGTCTATTGTAGAAATCGTCGTGACGTGTTAATCTTGGCTAGCCCCCCTGCAGAGATTTATAACACAGTGTGCCTAGTAACTTAGGAGTTTCGTTCACTATTCGCATGGGATTGCATTCGTGTGACGCCTCTAGTGGCACGTTCACGCAACCATTTCCTACAACTCCGCGTTAGCTTTCTCGGTGCGTATGATCGAATGAAGCACTAGGCACAATTCTGTTTATTTCAATGAATTGACGAATAACTGAGTGACTGTACTATTTACTCTGTTGTTCTAAAAATCAAGGCCTACGGACCAAAATAAATGAATTGAATTGAATAGTTCGAACAATTACGTGCTCAGTAAATATGCAAGAGCTCTGAAGGCTACGCTGACAATAGAGAACAAATCCACTAACAGCCTAAGCCCTTTTCGCGTTCATTGTTGAAAGCTTTGTCTTATGTCAGTACCTATTAGATACTCGTATTAACTATTTCCTATTAGTTTACTTTTACACATTTATTTCTAGCAAATATATTTGATTATTTGAGCGAATATGAACAACGATTTTTGAATATCTGTTTTATAATGAATGTTGCTTCTAGTCGAGATAAACGAAAATTATTTAAGTCCTCTAAAGTCTGTTTCGAGGACACTAATTCAAACAGTGAATTTTAAACAAAAAACACACTCAAGTAAATATTTTATAAGTAATTAATTCATCAAAGTTAATATTAAGTTGACTAAATTTTAAATCAACTTAAAGAATCAATTTAAAGAAGAGAGAAGAAAGATCAATTTAAAGAAGTACACAGTTAAAAAAATAATCGGCTTTATGGGAAGGTTGTTCATTTGCTTTACTTTGCAGCTACTAAAAAAAACAACTTAGAGAAAGAAATGGCACGGTTCAGAGCATAATACCCACGATAAAAAATAAATTAACTAATTAAGTACTGCTATTTTCCACTAATGATATTACACTACAAAATAATATAAGTAGCCTCCTCTATTCATTGATGAGATAGTTCAAAGCATGCCGCCAGGGCGCCTCGACGCCGCCGGCCGCGCCGCTTGCTTGGACCGCGCCATCCATCCCCCATCCTTGATCCGCCACGCCACGCCATGTTGGTTGGTCGGTCAGTGAGACGCCGGCTGGCGACTGCGGAGCCTGTGTGTCAGGCGCTAACTTGACGCGTCCCAAAGTTACATACGACGCAAAAGTTAACTCAAACTTATTGTGTTCTGTTTTGTGGTTGTTTTAGTAAGTGTGTGCTTCGTACAGAGCCACGGAGATGCAGTGGGATAACTAAGTGGTAAGTATTTTTTCTTAACCTCATTAAAATTGAGATTTTATTGCCAAAATTTGTTATTGTAATTTCAGGATCTGCTACTGTTTGGATTAGCATTTCAGTTTAATGTTTATCTCATTTAAAATGTTAAATCAGAAAGGAAAAGCTGGTAAATGGAATGAAAACAGTTAGGTACTTATTGTCCCACACTGCATCTTACGAAGTGAGCTTTTTCGATCACAAAAGTCAGGTACTACAAAAGCTCAAATAGTACCTAACCTGGAAATTGTTACAGAAACGTAAAACTATCAACCTTAATTTAAATGAATCACATAAAGGTGCTCTCTCAAAGGAATCTGTCCATGCTTTGGAGGTACATAGTTGCTGACATACCTAGCTACCTACTAATAAACAATCACAAACACAAAGATGAATTAGTACACAATATTCTCCTACCCTCGAGTTCAATCAAACTCAGGAAGTCTTCAAACTAATGCTGTCCCGTTATAGGTCCCGCTACAGCTTTGATGTTTTTTTTATGAAACGTCGTTGGCTAACAAGCATACGGACTGCCTGACGATTAGCAGCTACCACAGCCTATGAACAAATGCCACACTAGAAGCAAATATATCATTATTCATGCGATGCCTTGATCTTTTTACGGAATTATGTAGGGGTTGCTTAGTTTTCAGTGCAGAATTCGGGGAGCTAGGCATATTTTAGCAAAACTATGCTATATCATCTCACTCTGAAAGATTTCACAACCTTTGATAGTAATTGGTAACCCAGGGCATGGTAAAACGGATTTTAAAAACCGCATTTAAAATGGGTGGTCTGTGGTAACGCGTGATACCCCAAAGAATCAATTAGAGGGTAGCCAGAGTGTTCTGGAATACCGCCAACAAATTGTGAAAGTCTTCTTTTCAAAACCATATTTTTATTCATTAGATTGTATACTTACGCCGAAATAGGGTACAAGAGGCAAGTTGATTGTTGCTGTCGTGATGAAACGAACCGTCGGAAGGCACACTTTGCCAAGGCTGGCGTAGAACCGAAACCCGTTATGCGTGTATTTGGAGTTTTGGACCTAACCTGATAAAGTACGCTTTTAGGCGGTAGGCGCCAGCCGGGCTGCAACTGCAGGATTAGGTTATTTATCGAAGTTTAGCATAACTAGATAGTAAAGCCGACAAATCTATGTACCATACTAAATCTTATTAAGTGTTAGTATTTAGAGTTTTTGACCCAACGTAATAAAGTAGGCTTTTAGGCGGCAGGCTTGTGCCGCCGCTAATCGGGCTGCATAATTAGGTTTTGCAAGAGTAGATAATAAAGCTGACAAATCTATACTAAGCTTTATCGTCATAACAGTGAGACTTTTCATAATATTTTTGTTGGATGAAATACATACTCGTACATAGTTGCGATGCAGATATGATATTTACAATGCTGAATAACCCTAAAAATGTTTTTAGGGTTTGTGTCTCACTGTTTTTGTGTTCCATCGCCACGTAAAAACATCTAAATAGATTTTAATTAAAGTTTGTACACTCAAGAGGGTGAAAATTGATGTAAGGTAAGTCACTGGCGACGGCTAGTTCCTGATAAAAACAACGTTAGGGTGACGTTAGGACGGTGACGGCGACGGTGAAGTTAGGGCTGGGCCCAAAGGCCTAGCAAGTCTTTGTGCTGAACCCAGGACCGCATGGGCTCTATTATTCTAATTAATTTGATTTGACTCATTCATTAAAAACAGATGGCGAATTGATGACGCGCCAATGATAATAGTGTATGTAGAGTTTTAAAATTGTATCGCCATCGATCTGTAATTTGATATAATCCTTCCTTTTCCTGTAGGTTGGTTGGTAGAGATCGCTTGTTAGCGATAAAGCCGCCCAAATTGTACAATGTGTTGATTATCTGTAAGTTATTATTATTCTCTAGTGTGCAATAAAGAATATTTACTTACTTACTAATATTATGAATGTGAAAGTTTGTGAGGATGTTTGTTACTCTTTCACTCCTAAACTACTGAACGGATTTGGATGAAACTTTACAGTAATACAGCTTATACATCAGAATAACACATAGGCTACAATGTATGAATATTTTGTGTAATTTAACGCGTTCACGCGGGCGAAACCGCGGTCGGAAATATAGTATTATATAGTTGCTTAATGGTAATATAAATAAAGGCGAAGTGAAAGAAGAGGTAGATAATATAGTCTATGACGTTTATTTTTAAAAACGGTGAATTCGAGTAGTAAATGGAACGTAAAAGTAATATAAACTATCTCATTGCTAGGCAGAGGCCTCCGTCATTGATAACCAGTCACCTGAACACCTAATTTGCGAAATGCGGATAGTTCATCAGAAACCAGGGTTTGATCAGAAAAATCCTATAAAATACTACCTCTCCTGGGATTTGAATGCGGGCTTCGGCCATCGAGGCTGTTAAACGTAATTTGCTCTGTTTTTTATTTGTTGACTTAAAGCATTTCGTGATACAAGAATGAACCACGAACATTTTATGTTTTAACCAACTCTTTAGATCGAATCAGATTGGCTCGAGATAACTGTCTAGTTAGCCTCTGTTTCTTATTTACCGATCAAAGGTCAATTGGAGGAAGACCAATGCAAGGTTGCAATGTGGGGGGTGAATGGGAGCAGTACGAAAGAAATGCGAATGGTGTATCGACCACGTCCTGCGGAGATAAAGTACTTAGCCATTGCTCCAGTTCACACTTTATAGGTTTTGCGACAGATGCTCTACGAAGAGAGAAGAAATGAATACTTCTTTAAACATATCATTTTCCTATAAGTATATTAATAACTTTATACCCCACATGCAAACCTGAATAGGTTACTATGATATAGTGCTTGAAACTAAGCAAGCGATGAAAAGAATACCTATTTTTGTCAAAAATAATAATTATAATTTAAATAAATATCTGGGACAATTTACACCAAGATCCACTGACCCCAAACTAAGCAAAGCTTGTACTAGATATGGGTATCAGAGACTGATAAACATACTTAAATATTTCTAAATACATACTTAAATAGATTCTAAATACATACTTAAATAGATTAAAGTTCACTGATATTCACTTTATAATGAAATAAAATAAATGTAAGTAAAATGATAAGAATATCTAACTATTATAATAATGATATATCTATAATTATAACGAACTGATAACATTAATAAATGCAAAATTAATAATTTCTCATTAATATTTACTTTGAATATTAAGAATGAAATACCTACGTAATATGTAATTTATTTAAATAATACGCAATAATATGCAACAATGTAATAATAACATCGAATGAAAATAATATGTACCTACCTAATTTAAGCCTGGATGTAAAACTATTGAAGCATGTCCACGGGAACCACTGCCGACAAACTGTTGCACAGTTTGGCAGAAAATAATGTTAAGCATCCCTGTAATTTTTATGGTTTAATAAATAAAAAAAAAAAGATAATAACACCCAGACACATAACAAACAAAATAATTCGCCTTCGTGTTTTTGAGGATTAATTGACTTCCAAACAAATATGTACTTCCAAACTACATACTCATGCATGTCACGTCACAAATAACTGACTTGAGCTCAGAGGACGTAATTGGTGCAGCCTAGTCTTACGGGTGATGATGATGATAATGTTATTGTATTACGTGTTGAAATTGAATCGAATGAATGAATAGTGATTCCCGTTATATTATACAAGTCTCTCTTCAGAAGGTAGTCTGGAAGAGATCGCTTTAAAGCGATAAGACCGCCTAAATTGTACATTTGATGTCTACTTACTGTTTAACTTGCTGTATTTGTTTGTTTGTGCAATAAAGATTATTTATCTTATCTTATTGGTCCCGGTTGATGTCGCAAGATATCAGTCGTAAAGCCTAGTCAGAGGCCTAAAAGGCGGCTTGATAACATCTGACGGTAAGGTTTATCACTGGCCTTACATTCACCTCTCCAACAATCCGCACTGAGCCCGCGTGTTGGGGTATGGCTCGTACCACCTCATAGTTGAGGTGAGGCCTGTGCCCAGCAGTGGGGCGTTTATGGCTGTATTTGTTGATAAAATAAATAAATCATCAAAACAAAATTTATACTACAGAATGTAGAGATCATGTGAAAACCACCTGCATTTAGTATTAAATAATTATATTAAACAAAACCGAAGAAAGTATAATATAAAAGCAACATTCAAAATAAAGGATACGGCATCAAATTGACATCCGCCCGCCCACAGGGGCGGCCAACCACTCGTTGCTTTTCAAGTGGATAAACATCACATTTGATACCTGAGCTGAGATTACCGAATTTCTGTCTGTCTGTCAGGGCTGATTATTTGGCATGTTTGAAACAAAAAATAGTCACCCACGTGCAAGTCAAGTGTAATATTCAAGTGTCAGAAGTGAAAATGTAAAAAAAACCCAATGTTCAAGTTACAAAGGAAGTTTGCAATTTGATCTGTACGTCTACCACGAGTTGCCACTTTAAATTTAGACTATCGTTCGCGTAAAAAAATGTATTGGGTGTCATGTCATGTGTCATCCCAATACATTTTTTTACGCGAACGATAGCTTAAATTTAAAGTGGGAACTCGTGGTAGACGTACAGTACGTCTATCCTTATCATCTTTAAAAAAATATTGTACATCTATAATAGACTTCTTACATCTATTTTAATGTTTCTTTTCTCTTAAATTATATTTTATTCCTTTGTTCTATATTGTACAAAATTGAAAATACCATGGACTTAATGACAAAAGGCATTATTAGGTATCTTTGTCCTGTTGGTCTTATAAAAAACACATCTGCAGCATTTCCCTACCGCTGGCCTTACCTGAATACCCCTCCATTGCTGCTTGCAGCTTTACTTTGCAGCAAAAAAGCAAATATACGGTCGAATTGGGAAACCTCTTCGTTTTTGAAGTCGGGTAAAAATAAACTAGAAATTCTTTTATTCGCTATACAGAGCTGTATAGAGTTGGACAGTCCGCCGAAGATACCAAACGGAGCCGCAGGTCGAAGTAGCCTAAATATTATGATTTTTTAATCGCATATCAATTAACACGGTCTGAACGCGGGCGGCGCCAGGCGGGCGCGAGGCTGAAAGCGTCTCGTAGCACGCTACGGCGCCTCTACGACGCCCACGCACCGGTTACGCGCTACGAACGCACCGCTAAATAAGGGACTATCTTTGTTCCTTCTGAATAAGCAAACATTCTTCATTCAATGTTCATTTATTTATGTTAGCTGTGATTGGCAGTGCCGGATTTACGCTTAGGCCTACAAGGCCCGGGCATAGGAAGCCTGGTTCGTCTCATTAAACGGGTCTTTATCCAGCAAAATAACTAAGAAAGCTTAAAAATTAGGCGCTTTTACTTTATTAACAAATAGGTCAAGTAATGGCAGTAAATCTAATCTTAACATAAATAAATGTTATAATCGTTGGTTTTTAATCATTTTTTAATTAATACAAGGACACTGATGCTAACACATCAGTCAGATTTGGTGGGACGTAATGTATGTATGTTCAGGCGTTCCACTTTCGCGTTTCGGAGGCTGTTTGGTTAGATATGCCTCATTATAGTGATTCACTGCTACATATAATATCAGCATTTTGTCTGTCTAGGCACGGTTCCATGCAAAGTGTTCCGTTCCGGAAAATTAAGTGGATGACCGTGGCGGGGAGGCGGACTCCGCGCCCCCGCAGACGGGCCCACGTAAGTGCGACGGCCGTCGCGTGTGTACAAACGAACTTGTTCAGTCAACAGCGCCACATGATACGTGCAATGAGAACCCTCGATGAGCCTCATCCACCATATACTCATCCCATTGCCAAGGCGCACTGCGGGTTGTTTAGTACGGCCGCGTGCTTCTTCTACTATGCGGATAGCTCGTGCCGCATCGGTGCGCGGCACAAGCGATCTGCCACCCGCAGCCCTTACCACATCATCACAAAACTACAGAACAAGACAAAGAACAAAATAAGTACATTTCTGGTGTACCTAAATTAAGTTTGTTTAGCTCAGTGTGAGGCTTATTTAAGTTTTACTGCTATGTAAGCGATGAAATAAAAAATACATTGATTTATTTATGTAAATTTATTTAAATAATTGACAAGTTGTCCAAGAATGCAGCAGGAGCTCCGAAGTGATCCTGATGACAAGCGTACCCCATGTACCATAAAATGGAGATTATGTGCGAGCAACACCCAAAGAACTGTGTGATTTACAGCAGCACAATAACAATAATATCCTAAAATGGCTTCACTCCTTTGAACTACATAAAGTCTACTAGGACCCTTCTGTGTAAAGACTCAGGTACATGAAGTTTTTCCCAATCATCTCACTGTGGAAACAAGCAACGGCCAGCAGTTGCAGCTGCTCTTCTTATTCTTAAAAAAGCTATTTGAGTATTTGCTTCATTATTTGTTTGCTGGGTTTCAATTGGATTATGTTTTTCTGCAACATGTGGTGCAGGTAATTCTGGAGAACTACTTTCTCTTGCAGTTTGATTATTTGATGAAAACGAAAAAAATATGTTATAAATATTAAAATATTAAAAATCAATCGTAACGTAATGTGAGTGATTTGACATTGACTTTGATGACAATAATGGGAAGGCAAAGAAGTATATGCCCATACAGCCTCTTTATCAGTTTGTTTTTTCACTTTGCACTAGAATACATTCAAAATACAAGTATATGGCTTTAAACTGTTCATTTAAGTGTATTGATTTAAATAAATTAGGTAAAAACAGTTAAAATATAACTTACCATAACACAAATTGAAAATAGAATTGATTGCCGTGATTGAAAACTCCTGCATAGATTGGGATACTCTTACAGGAAATAGAACCGTTTAGTTTTTGCACTTTTTGTCACTACAGAAAAGTTTTGTTTCAATGAAATCGGGAGAAAAACATCTTTGACCTCCCGATTTTATGGAAATAAATTTAACAAATTTAACTCTATTTATTTAACATGTTTCCGTTTGGTAACGTCTTTGTAAAATATGCAGTCGAGTTTCGCCGCCCTTCTTTATCTGCTCGCTGTCAATTGAGTTGAAAATGAAAATTTGATGTGTTCTGCGAAATCCTCTGGGGACAAAATGCCAAAAAAGGCCTCAAATGAAGACCACAAGAGGAATACAAAATAATATGATGATTTCACTGTTGCAGGATTATGATATATTTTATATCATGCGTTATCGTTATATACGAGTATATTATGGCCAAATTACAAAAAATCTTTATAAATTGTAGCCCATGTGTTATTCTGATGTATAAGCTGTATTACTGTTAAGTTTCAACCAAATCCGTTCATCATCATTCATCCGCAGTTCTTGCGTGAAAGAGTAACAACATCCATACATCCTCACAAACTTTTGATTTATAATATTGGTAGGATGATTTCAGTCAATGCAGGCCATTTACAATTGTACGAGTACGCTCTGTAGATACGAGTATCACTGTTTTTAAAAAAATAAAAAATCTACCTGTAGCCTCTGTTTTGCACCAGATGGCTCATGGATGTTAAGAAAATGAGGTTTTTCGTTTAAATGACATCTATAGCGTGTCGCCTCCCGTATTAAACATAGCCGTAGCGTTATCCGGCCTTTTTATGTAATGGAACGAAATAGTTCCAGCTTTTGCCGCGAGCGCAAGAGCGCGCCACTTGAGCAATGGCTGCCGCGAGAGAGACCGGGTGCGGATCTCCGTTCTCGCGCCATTGGTAGTTTATGCTAATATAACTGAAACCTACACGGACTTTTAAATAAACGATTTTACAGTAACTGTGGTTTGGCCTGTTACAAGAACCCGCATCATAGCGCTTGAAATAAAACCAAGATATTTCCAATCAACACTAGTTATATTTTCCCTTGTTCACTTTAGCAATCCACCTTACTTCACAATTATCACTTAGACTCTATAATGGACACAGATCCAGCAAGTAGTGTGAACACTGCCGCAGTCGGCTCACTACTGACTAACCATCTATTACGCTCGGTCAGGCCCGAGCTTCGCTCCCCACTCCGTCATTATTTTCATAGACAAAACAAATAATCGTTGAAAGACAGCTGTTAACAGTGTTGCCGTTTGAAATTTCTGAAGTTATTCTAATATATAATTGTAATCAAAAATTAAATTATAAAATCACGACACGCTCGACGTGCTAAACATCATAATTTTAGTTTTAACATTCGCTAATATCTGCAACCCTACTGAAGGCTATGTTATGGCCGTTAAGATATACGATTCACACAGTCAAATATATTTGCCTACGATCGTTTTATGGTTCATAATGGGATTGTTCGGTAAACAATAATGGATTGGGTGTTAAGTGTTGCTCCGACTATGTGTCCCAGAAAGCGACAATGTCCAGAAGAGTTATAAAATACTGTTAACGACCTTTAACGTCAAACAGCTGCCTAAAGCCATTTTAATCAGAAGCAGTCACCTATGTCTCTGCAAGTGTTTTTTATAATGGCAAATTTTAGCGTTAGAAGCATAGTTCTAGACTTAGGTTACTTAATTACTATATAGTTCAGGAAATTATTCCTGTAAGAAAGAGATAAAATGATTAAAATGACGATATATGTATTTACATGAATATGCTCCTTGGTGTCCTGTCATACGTTGTCATAGTCCTCTTACTTCTACGAGTAAATAGTCTGATCTAATTCAATGTTACAATTCGTCAGGCCGTACAGTCACTTGAAGAGGAGGCCAGCCGTGCTAAGACACTAAAACACTAAGTGCTATATTTAAGATCTTGTGAACCTACATGGAGCAACAAATGATATGACTATGACAGGAGCTCACTAAGCATCACCGTTTCTGATGCTGACGACCCTGCAACAGTTGTTTCTGAGCTCGTTGCATAGCTCTACTTTAGCTCAGTGATCGGTGATCGCACATAGAGTTCAGAGGCCCTCAACAGCTTTTCTTCAGTTAGTATCAGGAAATAGCCTTCAAGTGGCTGACCGGACGAATATCAAGGTATGAGTATTTTTAACATTTTTTGAGCCTAATTACGTTTGCCAAGCCCACGAAAGAGTTTAACCGGTAAATAAAGTAATGGATACTCACTTTCATAAAGTTTGAAACATCGCTGCTGATACCAATTATAATTGTATTTTAAGTGTGAAAATAAATTTATTTCCATTTCTTTTTTCCGGCCTTTGTAAGTAGTGTAAAAATAAGTTTATTTTCTTATATGGAGTCAAAACACAAATCATTGTATCGATATTACAATAATATGATTCCCAATTAAAAAGTTACCATCTCAGATAAAGCAAGCATTATTATCTAAATAAAGAGGAAGTTACTGAATAAGTGTATTTGTTCGTAAATTAAATTACGCAGACTAACTTTTTAAATGATATCCAAAGTTATTTTAACACAATAAACCCAAAGGAAGGTACGCCTTTAGACCTATACTTCATTCATTATAACATTAGAAATAAGAAGCTGAGGTGCTAAAACAAATGACAATTTGTATTTGACGTTGCCATGACGATAACATACCTGAGTATAAACTGGCAAAATAAAAAACCCCTACCGCCACAACGTATGAGGAGATTATGTAACATTTTAGGTTTGGAAGAGTTATAGTGACAGCAAAATATGTTCAAACTCAAACTCAAACTCAAATAACTTTATTCAAATAGACTGTATCAGTACTTTCAAATCGTCAAATTTACAGCAAAATATACTAAATAATAGACATAAATACCATAATAATATGGATATGTAAATAAACAGTATACAGACATAATGCGACTCTACCACCGCGTCGGAGAACTCAGCAGTTACTCTTTTAAACTTGTTTTGGGTTTACAACAGGCGTTAGTAAAGTACAAGCAGTGTGTCATTTTGATACAAATAAACCTAAAAGAATATAAAACAAAGAGAAAAAACCAACCATAAAAGAATATAATAACAAGAATTCATTTAAACAATTCAAAAACAAAAATTGTTAGTCAGTACATACAAACTAGGTACCTATTAACTCTTACAATAAAACATCTGTTACAATAGAGCTATTTAATCCCGCATCGAGCAGAGCGCTTATACCCAGGCACTTTTATCTATAAGGTAGTCTTTTGTAGTATAATAGCCCTTTTTTAATAAAGCTGTTTTGATGTGATTTTTGAATCTATGTAAAGGTAACTCACAAATGGTTTTTGGAATTTTGTTGTAATAATGTATACCTTGCCCCATAAAGGATCCTAAAACTTTTTGTAACCTAAAGAGTGGAAGTGCAATTTTATCCTTATTCCTAGTATTTCTGCAATGTGTGTCACTGTGTTTAGCATAGAGACCAATATTTTTTCTCACCAAAACAATGCAATTGTAAATGTATTGTGACGCTACAGTGAGGATACCAATTTCCTTAAAAATCTCCCTAAGTGAAGCCCGTGCACGAAGCTTATAGATGGATATAGATGGATCTGATAGCTCGCTTCTGGAGGATAAAGATGGTTTGTATATCCGCCGCTTGACCCCAAAGTACAATGCCGTAAGACATTACACTATGGAAATAACTAAAATAAACTGAACGAGCAGTATCAACATTTGTTAATAACCTAATTTTTCTCACTGCAAATGCAGCCGAACTAAGTCTGCCTGAGAGAGCTGTTATATGAGGGTTCCATTGCAGTTTCGAATCTAGTGTGATTCCAAGAAAAACTGTTGTATCTACAAGCTTCATAGTATTACCATCAATTTTTAGACTATTGGGGTTATCTTTAACATTAGGCAACTTAAAATTAATACATTTAGTCTTTTTTGCATTAAGCTGTAGATTATTTACTGTGAACCATTGTAAAACCTTTGAAAGTGCGTCATTAACATCATCAAAAAGGTTTTTATTTCTATCAGTTTTAAAAACTAAAGATGTATCGTCTGCAAACAATACAACATCACAAATATCTTTTAAGTAAAAAGGTAAATCATTTATATATATCAGAAATAGTAATGGACCTAGAATGGATCCTTGAGGGACCCCCATTTTAACTTGTGATCTTGCAGACAATACACTGTTAACATCAACTTTTTGAGTTCTTAAACTAAGGTACGAAATTAAAAAATCTAAAGCATTATCCCTAACCCCGTAAAAATCAAGCTTGCGTATAAGTGTATCGTGATTAACGCAATGAAAGGCCTTGGACAAGTCACAGAAGACGCCAAGAGCGTTCTGTGAATTCTCCCAAGCCCTAAAGATGTGTTTTAGAAGTGCAATGCCAGCATCAGTAGTAGAACGGCCTCTCGTGAATCCATATTGTTCACTGTGTAAGAGATTGTTCTCATAAAAATGGCTTAATAGTTGTTCTTGAATGATTTTTTCAAAGATCTTACTTAGAGCTGGTAGGATTGAAACAGGCCTAAAATTACCTGGGTCTTGTTTGTTGCCTGATTTAAAAAGTGGTACAACCCTACTGTGTTTCATTAAGTTTGGAAAAACACCTTCATCAACACAATCATTGAATATTACGGCTAAATAAGGGGTAATCACGTCAATTATGTGGCTAACAATTTTGACTGATATACCCCAAAGATCAGCGGTATCTTTTGAATTAATTAATCTGAATGCTTTTATTATATCTAGTGACTCGACATGTTTAAATTTAAAGAATACACTGCAACAAGATACATTATCTTTCAACAAATGTTCCGCTCTAGTTGGTGAGGAATTTAATGCAGCTGTAGTGATTATAGGTATATTACTGAAATACTTATCAAATGCTTCAGCAACAGATGCTTCTGATTGTAAGATGTTATTGTTAATATTAAGAGTGTATGAGGTATCGCGCTGTTTAGCTTTACCTGTTTCGTGATTTATGACGTCCCAAGTGGTTTTTATTTTGTTAGTGGACTTTGATATTTTATCACGAATGTGCAATGCCTTAGCTGTAGTGCAGGCTTTTCTGAATATTTTGGAGTAGTTCTTGACATTCTCAACAAAAAGTGGATCGAAATTGTATTTTTTCATGCCGTACAACTCATACATCTTACGTCTGCTCCTGTAAATTCCAGGCGTGGCCCATTCACAAAACTTAGATTGAACACAATCGAACAGTCTTTTGTAGACTGCATCAGATTGCAGATGCATCAGGTTCGGATAATAACCCCTGCTTCTATTAGGTTTTTACATCGACAATATAATTTATTTAAGCAAAAGCCTCCTAAATCATGAAGTTACTTTACTTTAAATGAGAACAATTAAGTGTGACAGCTGCTTTATAAGTTATATTTTAATAAATTCGGCATAAATATTAAAAGTAATAATGTTTATTGTACTTTTACCACAAAGTGTACCCTAAAAAGAACCTTTTTTACTGCTGTCTAATACTTTATTGGATGGAGTTTAAGTGACTTAAGTTGTATCACTTAAAATAACCAAGAATGTAATGTTTTTGCCTGGTTTTTAAGATCATGTTGTGACAAACCATCGAGCGTCATGTTCGCAATGTGGTTCGTCAATACTCGATGTTCTGACAAGTGAATGCTCAAATCTATCAGAACCTTTACATTTAAGGAATTAGATCGTATGTTATCTGCTAACAAAGTTTTACTATGATTATCATAGAGTCTGTCGAGTCTGACACAGAAGTAGGATCAAAAAGTAATTTGTCACCATGACGGAATCCTCAAGCAACCTACTTCTGTCCCCTAGCCCGATACGTCATGCCTTATCAATACACCGATAGAATTGCCTCACGATTATATTTGCATTTAAATGAAATCACGGAAATGGTACTCTCATCTTTATTCCTATGCTTCAGGGTTGTTATTGGCCTGGGGTGGCTAAGACTTGTGGGCGAGGTACGTGATAAAATGTATTAATGAGAAGTAATGAAATTCTCTCGCGGTGCAGTGAGTTGTTCCGCCTTTGTGGCTGCTTTTTACTGGAAATATAACCGCCCTTAGAAGCCTTTATAGTGATGGTAAAACTGGAATAGTAAATATAGGATCGAATAGTAAAAACTCCGCACTAGTCATTTACCTAAAGCTTTTTGGGTTGTCCGTGGGTTAGTAAAGACAGCGGATTGGATTTGCCGATGTTAAGTTGTATTTTTTGGGATGAATTGTGACATGCTTCCTTCCTACTGACGTCACGATTGGCGTAGTGTGCTGTAGCACGGTTTCTCGCCTTGAATTCCGTAGTGTACCGGGTTCGATCCCCGGTCAGGTCAATTCTGGAAACGATCTTTTCCAAATTGGCTTGGGTCTGGGTGTGCTGGAAGATGCTCCTGGCTTAATTCCATGTCTGGTACCTCGTAAAACAGGGATATCTATCCCTACTTTGATACCATGACAAGAGGTGTGATGTCTGGCGCATATTTATTTATATGTATTTATTTACTGACGTTGCTAAAGCCGAGATGCACGCCTCGATATTATCTGACTTTCAAGTTAACCACTATGCTATCCTTTGTACCTGTTTTTTATTAATGTTTTCATTGCAATTGTCTTTTTAAAAAAAAGCACGTACATACTACTCGTACCTCATACATGAGATGAGGCCTGTGCCATGCAGCAAGACTTGTAAAGGCTGTATTTTAGTTCATGTAATGCTGAAGTTCACAACTATTACTAACCATATTCCTTGCCATAACATCTAACAATGTTTAATTATATAGACTTGAAGAGGACAGAAAATTTCGCATGAACTCATGTTTAATCTTTATTGAAATAAGTATGTGCCTGTTAATAAAAAAATAACATTCACGACTATATACGGGGTAGTCAGAGCTGACGGGTTGCAGCATTGAATGTTGCCGTCATGGTAAACACTAAGAAGCTTACTTAGCGTATTAGAACCCAACGTGGAAGGTGGAGAGCTTTCTGCTGTTATCCGGAAAGCTTGGTATTATTATCGGTGTTTTGCGTGACCGCAGAGTTAGTCTCAAGTTTACCTAATAATAGGCACAACTATGTTTCTGGCCACTTTTGAACTCGGGACCACACGATTCACGATCCCAGTTGGTGTGCTTAACCCCAAGGCTACGACGCTCTATTACTCATAGAAGTAATTTAAACGCACTTTCAAAGGCTTTACAATGGTTCACAGTAAATAATTTACAGCTTAATGCAAAAAATACTAAATGTATTAATTTTAAGTTGCCTAATGTTAAAGATGACCACATTGACCTACAAATAGACAGAAATACTATAAAGCTTTTTGATTCTACAGTTTTTCTTAGAATCACATTAGATTCAAAACTCCAATGGAACCCTCATATAACAGCCCTCTCGGGCAGACTAAGTTCGGCTGCATTTGCAGTGAGAAAAATAAGGTTATTAACAGATGTTGATACTGCTCGTTCGGTTTATTTTAGTTATTTCCACAGTGCAATGTCTTACGGCATTGTACTTTGGGATAAAGCCGCGGATATACAAACCATCTTTGTCCTCCAGAAGCGAGCGATCACATCCATCTATAAGCTTCGTGCACGGGCTTCACTTAGAGAGCTTTTTAAGGAAATTGGTATCCTTACCGTAGTTTCACAATATACACACATCAAAAGTGTCTAGGGATCAAGCATTTTTATGCGGATTTCTTGAGATTGAGATGTGGCTTTGTAATAAATTCATGATTTTATAAATTTATATGGATCCTTTTTGGTGCATTTCATAATTTGAAACAGGAACTGTCAATCAAATGCGAGTAAAAGATGAAAATCAGCTGTCAATATTTTCCCTATAAAAACATACAACGCATTGAAGACATTATTAGTGCTACTGTTTCCCTACCACTGATTAAAACCAACGTTATTATGGAGCGGCGACGTCATTTAAGCAGGGAAGAAATGCTCAGAGCCGTGGGAATGATAGAAGCTGGTTCCCGGCAACGTACTGTGGCTTTAGCTCTGAATACAAGTCAGAGTGTTATCAGTCGACTTTGGACACGTTATCGAAGCACTGGTACCGGGGCTGAGCGCCATGGAGGACGGTATCGCTGCACCACACGGAGACAAGACCGATACATTCAAATCACAACTCGAAGAGCTCCAACAATAACCGCCATGATGTTAGCCGTGAGGCTTCATCACTCTTCAGGGAACTTAATTCGCGACCAAACAGTCAGAAACCGCTTGCATGAAGTGAACCTTCATTCCCGAAGACCGCTAAGGGTACCACCTATAGCAATGCACAATCGTAGGATTCGATATCAATGGGCTCTTGAACACAGAAATTGGGCAGAAGAACAATGGCGTTTCGTGTGCTTTTCTGATGAGTCTCGTTTTGGTATGAGACCGGAAACAAGACGTATACGACACTGGAGAACCCCTGGACGCCAACAGCGATTAAAATCCTGCCAGGAAGTCCATCCTTATAGTGGTGGAACCATCACGGTATGGGCGGGTATTTGGATCGGCGGAAGAACTGAGTTGATTTGGATCAGAGGCAACCTCAACGCTCAAATTTATGCTGAGACGATTGTATCAGACGTCATCGTTCCTCTACAAGTGCAAATCGGTCCCTTATTTCAGTTAATGCATGATAATGCACGACCGCACACCGCAAGAGTTGTAAGACAGACTCTCGCCGCAGCTAACATCAATGTCCTGCCTTGGCCTGCTCAGTCGCCAGACTTGAACCCGATTGAGCATGCATGGGATAAGCTACAGAGAAGAGCTCTGCCGAATATGGAGGGTATCCAGTCGCAAGAAGACCTCTTTTTGTTGTTGCAACGAACATGGGCGGCCATTCCACAGCGTGATTTGGATGAACTCATTTTGAGTATGCCAAACCGATGTTCTTGTGTTGTTAGTGTTCGCGGTAGAAACAGGGATTATTAATTGTTTAAGTTACCCAATAAAATTTTAAAGAAAACTGTTATTTCAGTCTTTTTTTCGAACTTTAATGTTAGTGGTTCAAATGTCAAAAATCCCTTTATTTGGAAAATGGCAAATTTCTTTATTAATGCAAAGGTGACTTGGTTTATCGTTACTGTAGACAAACGAAAACACTTTATTTGATGAATCCTTAAAGAAAATTTTAATTAATATCAATCAGGAGAAAAGTTATTGCAAAAATATATGTTGATCCCTAGACACTTTTGATGTGTGTATTTACAACTGCATTGTTTTGGTGAGAAAAAATATTGGTCTCTATACTAAACACAGTGATATACATACTCGATAGAGGTATGACTGTTACTACCTAAGATGTGTAGGCATGTTAGTAACACTACAACACAATATATATTTATATACATTTATAAATACATACACATGTTTTACTAAATATCAATTAATTGAAGATACCTCTCTCTTCCATCTGTCTAATATTTGCCGTACCTATCAAGGTGCATGTTAGTTTTGTATGCATGTATGCAATAAATAAATACATTGCAAAAATACCAAAAATAAGGATAAAATTCCGTTTCTACTCTTTAGGCTACAAAAAGTTTTAGGATCCTTTATGGGGCAAGGTATACATTATTACAACAAGATCCCAAAAGCCATTTGTCAGTTACCACTACATAAATTCAAAAATCACATCAAAGCAGCTTTATTGAAAAAGGGCTATTATACTACAAAAGACTACCTTATAGATTAAAATGCCTGGGTGTAAGCTCTCTGCTCGATGCGGGGCAGATTAGATAACTCTATTGTAGCAGATATTTTATTGTAATACCTAGTTAATACTTAGTTTGTACTGACTAACAATTTTATTTCATAATTGTTTAAATGGCCTTAAGTTTTTATTCTTTTATGTTTGATTTTATTCTATTGTTTTATATTCTTTGGATTAGACACTCAGTAGGTTTATTTGTATCAAAATGACACATTGTACTAACGCCTGTTGTAAACCCAAAACAAGTTTAAAAGAGTAACTGCTGAGTTTCTCGCCGGGTCTTCTCAGCAAGAGACAACTCCGACGCGGTGGTAGAGTCGCATTTTGTCTGTATACTGTTTATTTACATATCCATATTATTATGGTATTTATGTCTATTATTTAGTATATCTTGCTTTAAATTTGACGATTTGAAAGTACTTACTATGAAAGTTGAGTTAGAGTTTAAAAAATGGAAGAAGATTTCACAAAAACGCATATTTGAATTTTATAAATAACTCTAAATCACTTTATAAATAAGAACGTCGTGGCCTAGTGGTTAAGCACTCCAACTCGGATCGCGGATTGTGTGGTCCCGAGTTCAAATCCGGCCAGAACCAAAATCTTTGTATTCATCAAACCAAATCAACCCGGATAACGGCGGAAGGCTCACCACCTACCACGTTGGGTTCTAATACTATTGGTGAAAAGTGGGCTTCTGAGTGTTCCGTTCACCATGACGGTAACAGTCACTTGCCTCTGACTGCCCCGTTTGGGATAAAGTCGTGATGGTATGTGTGTTTATGTTAAATAACTAGCCCTTCGCTGATTTTTCTTATTTATACCTTATATACTCGTATCTTGTTTATACCATTGAAATACGGTCTTGAACATAAAATATAGCTTATTTATATATAGCTTAAGTCACTCCCTGACTGGTTTTCTGCTAATGAAATAAACTTTAAAATCAGTCTAGTAGTTTCAGAGCCTATTCAATCCAAGCAAGCAAACAATAAAATCTTTCCTCTTTATAATATTTTAAGATTCTTTTTATTATTATTACTTTAGATGAAGTACGGTTAAGAAAAAAGGTTTTATTTAAGGACTACTAAGTTATTATAATTTAGCTTAAAACGACCTTGTAACGACCCCATGATTCACAGGACGCGCAAGCTGCGCTGGTCACTCACTAATTGAGAAATAAACTCGGCAAACGGACTTAAATGGGCCAATTCAGTTGCTTATAGCAGGGCAAATTACTTATCCGAGTTAAGCACGCTCATAACTAAAGTATGATGTTCTTAGATAATGCCTAAATGATGCCTGTCTGAGTAAGATTCAATCTTACTATATTCTATTTAAGCGTGCTAAAAAATGCATCATGTAAATAAATAAATAGTACCGCATATTATCCAAGCTTTTACTATTCGTACGTTTCATTAAAATCGATCGAGTAGTTTTTACGCGATACTGAAACATACAAAACGGAAAAACAGAATCAAGGTTTCTGAACGGCAATTTTGAGTTATGATTTTATTATAAAATTTGACCCAATCGTAATTAGGAAATGCATTCTCGCAAGATTGGGGCTCAGGTGAGATCTCGCGAGTTTATCAATATCAATACCGCGAGATCGCGCGAGAATGAACGCGTCTCCATCTATCATTACCTTTCAATGAACGTTTAAAAAGTAAACTTTGACGTATCTAATCAAATGAAAAATAAAATAAGCAACTAGTTCAACTCCCAAACTCCCAAAATCAAACAAGAGTATTTTAATAATAGAACGGTTCATTTATATAACAAAACAACAAGAAGTCAAACACTAAAATGAAACTAAGTTGAGTTGACTACTAAACTAAGGTATTTATTATCAATTGAAGCAAAACACTTACTCTGAGATCTATTAGAAATTAGAGATTAATCCACTAAATATACCAATCAAATTAAAGGCTTGTTCAGTTCACCTCACACGCCATTATAACGAATTATTTTGATATTAGATCCATAGGAAGCACATAAAAAAATTCTTCTTATTTTGATTCAAACCATTTCACCTTCTTTACACCTAATTTAAAACTTGATCTAGAGATAAATGCCTGTAATATATCTGTCTGACTGTTTTGTTGACTGGTATAGAATGCCTCTAGGCATTAAAACCGCCCTTTGTAACATAGACTATGTGCAATAAAGAATAAATAAATAAATTTAGCTTTCGTGAAGGGATGCGTGTTGAAATGGTGCTAGAATATAATTATAGTCCAGATCTAGATTAATTGGAAGACCAATTCAATTCCACCAAGAATGTGAAACGTTAAAATATCTAACCGTGTTTGTACTATTCATGCTATCTTAAAAAGAAGTTACCTTGCATGGTTTATCAAAATCAATAACTTAATAATTTATATATACTTATATGTTAAATAATTTAGTATTATCCGTTGTAATATTTATTTTTATCATGTTGAGAAACTGACAAGCAGATTTTCACAAATGTTTGTAACATGAATGTTTGTCCAGGGTGGGGAACAAACCCATTACCTCTAACGCTGAAGGTAGGATCGCAACCATTAGGTCTACATGCCTGTCAATACCCGACTATACCCACACAGTACAATCTCTGTTTGAACGATCGGCCTTACAGTCGATAGATCGAATCGGTATTACTCGTTCAATATGCATGAACCATGTCTCATCTTGTAAAGTGGTGACTGTTTACACAGTGCAGTCGGACACTAAAACATGCATAGAACCCTTCGCAGTAAGGTCGTAAGTTCGAGCGTGGGCTTACTGTTTTAAGGATTGTTACAGAGTGTTTGAAGTCGCTACAGTTGATTCGTCGTTGCTCTAACGCCTTTGTATACAAAGTACTCGATACTCAGCGACAAGTTTGTCGGGCTGAATAATGAGTACGATCTAAAGGTTATAAGACAAGAGTCGAGTGCGTAGAAGTGTGAGATCTCTTGTATGCCCTTTATAAAGAACGTCAACGGCTACAGCTTCAGTCACAAGCACGAGTATTTATTTATTCATTAGTTCGTACACGAAAATACAGCTTCAATGGATACAATTTAGGTATACAAGAGTACAGGTGAGCTTATCTATTAAGAGATATTTCTTCCAGCAGACCCTGGTCACAGGAAAAAGTTAACAATAAAGTTATGGATAGACAATTTGTGCACAAGTAATGCAATAATATATTGATTCCTGTAAAAACACAAGCCTAACTTATCAATAGATAAACATACATAATATATATAACATACATACATAAATAAATATACACAATAAATAATTTAAATATATGATTATCTAACTGATACAAAATTATGATGAACCCACGCAATCTAAACAATGTTCAAAAGATGTTATTTTAAATGTCTCTTGAAAGAACCCACAGTGCAACACTCACGAATGGAAACAGGCAGCTAGTTCTACAGGTTCACAGCCTGAGCAGTAAAAGAGTCACCGTACATGCACGTGCTACAGGTAGGGGCGGTCAACTGTGAATTATAGGCTGAGCGATGAATTCTGCCAGACGATGAAAGATAAGAAAAACGCTCACGGAGATAGCATGGAGGAGAAGGGTTAAAGAGGATGTTAAAAAGTAGAACTATTGTGTGATAGTCACGCCGCAAACGGATAGGGAGCCATTTTAATTGGTTTCTGTACTCAGAAACCTGATCATGCGTTCGAAAGCCAAATATGAAGCGAATGCAGACATTTATGTTGTAGTATGTTGTTATGCCTTTTATTTTAGGTGTAAAATTGCGAACATTTTAAGGCTTGTATTTACTTAAGTTTGCAAACAGCTAAACGTGGACAACATTTTATATAAATTCCACCTTCAACAAAGGACATACCATGTAAGTCTTAACAAGCATACACCGCATAGCTTCTGCACAACAAAGTCACGTTACCTATCTTCGAGAATGAGAAAATAAATTCCTGATTATTTTTCAAACCATGCCAAGAATAGTCTTGGCATGGTTTGAGAAATAATCAGGAATTTATTTTAATTTTAAGAGCATAGGCTCTTCTCGATTATTCAAATAAGAGGCATGGCATGATAACAAAGGACCTTGTAAAATTTCCCTTTAATTTTGTTATTGGAACTTGAAACAATGAAACAATGAGGTACGAAGCTTTACATGGGGCCACATAAAGCTGTTGACATAATAAGACCCATTTTGCAATCTTCTTGCTAAATATTTTGAATAAATAAATCTTACTTCATACTAATATTATGAATGCGAAAGTTTGTGAGGATGTATATATGATATAGGTAATATTTGCATGCTGTTATACAGTTAAGTGTGTGCACTAATTTTGTTAAAATTCTTATTTCTAAGTCTAAGTGGTCTTCCACTTGTTACCACATTTACTGCAAATAAAGAACATTGACTTTGACTTTGAGAACCGGCGTTCGTAACCACTGCACTTTCCGGGACGTCTTTTTCTGTAATGGGTCAGTAAATAATAATTGTAATTGAAACTTTAAAAATAAAAGAAAGAATATGCGCCGGACAACACACCTCATTTAACATAGTCTCGAAGTAGAGATAAACATCCCTGTATTACGAGGTACCAGGCAAGGAATTAAGCCAGGGGCGTCACCCAGACCCGAGTCAATTATAAAAAAGATCGTTTCCTGAATTCACCCGACCGGGAATCGAACCCGGGACCCTACAGAATTCAAGGCGAGAAACCGTGCTACAGCACACTACGCCCATCATGCCGTCAAACAATATAAAATAGCCTCAGCAAGCGCAACTCATAACGTGCTCCTAAGCTCTTTTGCTTGCGGTCAGCTGTGAAGGTGGCCTTACCTTGATTATACAAAAATGCTACTGTTATGCTACCTAAGCATTGGGACATTTCTGTTAAATGCCAGTACTTGTTCCACCTTATACAGAAAAGAGGACGGTCGCTATTTCCTTGTAGTGAAATCCCATCAAAAACAAGCCCAAGGCTGACTTTGCTGCCGGCAAAATGTAATAATCTTAACCTTTTGTTTTCGAACAGTTGCAAGACACGATGATAAGCAACTGTTACGATTAGTTAAGTGCTCATTAAATACTTAAGTATGAATTTCCTAGTAATATTCGGTGACTCGTTTCTTTGTCGTACCATCCAGACGTGGAACGCTCTTCCAGCACATGTGTTTCCTTCCTCGTATAGTCCCGGGTTCTTCAAGCGGGGCGTGAAAAGGCATTTCTGCAGGCCTTCAAGGTGAGGATGGCCAGCCCAGTGATTCGTTTGAATGACTGGGCTTGTCAACCTCATATCTGGACCTCACGACCGCTTTCCATCAGGTGGAGTGAGGTCATCTTGACGGGCAATATAAAAAAAATAAAATCGCACCTAACTTCACTGCTTACTCATCCTGATTATTCAGGTTACATAATACTAGCGGATAGAGCTTGTCTAATTTGAAATGACGCGCCCCTGTACTTTTTTAGTTGATTCAGATGTGCCGAGTGTACTTTTGACGCGTGTTCCTAGGTTCGAGTCCAACCGGCTACTGAACGCCCAATTGGGTGCAAATATCTATAATAATTATGCGCAAATGTATATGTGAATGTGTAAAGGGGCGCTTCATTTCAGCTAAAACAAGTTTTACCTATGAACGTATCCCAAACGCGTGTATCATTATTTGTATGTAAGTACATCACTGTTTAATATGAATATAATATGTTGTTATCACTTTAAAATGTTTCGAAAGTAATAAAAATTAATATATTAACTCACTTAAGCATTCTTGTGTTCAATTTTAATTCACCCTTGACTTGTCTGGGAGAAAAAGCTCTTTAGCGATAAAGCTATTAGGTATATTTGGGTAGATTTTCTTCTTGTCTGTAAGATTTTGTGCAACGAATGATATTACCGTTCATTACAAATCTTGCTGTCATATTTGTTAATAAAGAGGCAATTAGTAGTAAATCGTGTAAAAAAAGACGTTCCTGTTTTTAATTTGGGCGGAACAGAGAAAGGCCGCCCTCCCCCAGTTTAAGTAAGGTTTAAGTCAGCCGACAAGTTGACAAACAACACTTCGGATTGTTCTTGTGTTGGTGTTTCGCGATTAAGACTTTATGATATAACTTGCGAGCTGAATGTTTCGTGGACAACTTTGCAACGTTATACGTTATGAGAGTATCTGTCATTTCCATGCGTTTCTGATGGATTTATCACATTTAATTCTGGCTAAGCGCGTATTGCTGTGACCTTTTAAAGGCTATTAAGAACGTGAAGACTTGCTGAAACCACTCTGAGTACTTAGTATGAATTTGTAACGTTAATGGTGAAATTTGATTAAATTTTTGCAATTTTAGGGCAATTGTGTCAACACTGGGGCGCTTCTCGACAAACTTTTACAAAAAACAAAAATGTTTCTTCAGGTGTATTTTTATAATTCCCAACGGCTTCAATCCCGTCGGTGACGCGTTGGAGGAGCCGTAGAAATAATTATCATTCATTGTGCGCCGACACGAGATAAAACTCAATTTACCTACACACTTGCATCCCAGGAACAGGGCTGGCGCGGGAGTGCTCTCAGTATCAAAGAAAAAAATCAGAGACACCGTCCACCAAGATTGTTCATTGACTATTGTCTAGAACTAAGCCCAGGCACAGAACCAGTAAGAATATGTTGGACCCGAAAATAATAAATAAATAAATATATCTTTGTGTAGTAAATAAATAAATAACATAAATATGCGCCAGTCAACACACCACTTGTCATGGTCTCGAAGCATAATAAATATCCTTGTGTTACAAGGCATCAGTCAAGGATTATAGCCAGGCACGTCTCCGAGCACAGCCAGGCTCAAGCCTATTTAAATCGGGAATCGAACCCGGGACACCACGGAAGTCGAGGCGCGAAACCGTGCTACTGGACACTATGCCAATCGTGTCGTCAAAAATGTTTTGCAAATAACAAAATGAATGAAGAGTATAACATTTTTGTATCTATAATTTTAAACGACTTGTTAAAAAAAGATGCAATTAATTAAGAAGCAATAAAATTACGGAAATAATGATTTAAGTTCCTTTGCGAATAAAAATACTGTGTGAGTGTTTTTAAAAGTGCGTGTCAATAGGATTTAATCATAAGATGAATGTTTCTTTAAAACTAAGGAAAAACATTTCAACATCTACAGCCCTGGTGCTGGCGGGGGAGGCAAGGCGGAGGTGGGAAGGGGACAAATTTGCATAAAGTTAGCGAGCCGATGTTTTAATCAAACGCTTTCGAAGGCCACTCCAGCTATGCCAACAGCAACTTTAAGCTCTTGTACATAAAAGTGTCTCACAATAGCAGCGATGGCTATTTGTCTTAACCACAGACATGATTGACTTAGGTGACACGAGTACTTTTGACTGCATAAGGACTGCAGACTAATGCTCTTCTGCAACGCTGCTTCATTTAATTCGCGCTCTACCGTTAGGGGACGGAGTTCAGAATCATGTAGCTTCACATTGATCATTCCTACTACTTACATCAAAATCGATTCAGGAATAGAAAACTCACAGCATTAAGAGCGGTTTCAGACTTTTTTCGCTTCAAAAACCCAGACTCGTGTACATGGGCTTATTGCGGCTCGAGTGAGTCAGTATCTATATGAATTATACGACCTTGTAAGCGCGTCAACGTTCGTACGAGTTACTCATGTGGGAAATGCGCCTGTATGCGCGTACATGCGCTTAAACAAACTAACATTTACGCGCGTATACAACGCTAGTCTGAAACTGCTGAAACTGAATGGCTTGCGTTATCTATTCAGATCTGTGTCTGCGGTCTAAACCGCCATGACAGATTTTTCCGCTGTCCAAATTGGTGGGTATTGTGTGGCGAGGAAATTCAGTAACGTGCCGCCAGTTTTTAAATTTCCTTCATTAATCATTTGCTTGAAATGGCTTTCTACAGACTAATATTTAGCTGTTTTAGTTACTTCTAACCAAAATTAAGTTACACGAAACTTTATTTGTTATATTTACTAAATCTTAAGGTTCCGGTCATTTCTTCTGGAGTACCTACTTAACCCCTAGGCTACGACCACAAAATAAAGAGTTCACAGAAGGACCGCTCTCGCTTTTTTCTATCAACTTGCCTGATCGCCTAGGGTTGCTACTCGCTACTATATTCGCCAGATAAGCGCGATTTGACAGATACCGCCAAAAATAAAATACATCAGTGAAAAATTGCACCTAGTTCGACAAAAACAAAAATATTCAAAAGGGGTCCAGTTAGATTAAGGAGTTAAGATGGGTGAATCCGTATAAAAGTATTATATTATGAGTAGTAATTTACCGGGGTCCAGGTGCAACCTGCTAGCCTATTGGCCTTGATCATACAGTCCTACCTATCCACCTAGTAGGCTTTAGATAACACCATGAGCCACAAAAATACTGGTGTTTTACCAATGCATGATTAGATAAAAACTTATATATTTATTAGATATATTAGTACAGTAAAAATTAAAAAGAAAACCTTAAATAAATATAACTAAAAACTACTAAGAAAATTTTGCACCTGTGGTAAGGTACCCAAGATGCTGGCAGCATTCCCCCGTTATTTATTATTATTAGATAAGTTACGGAAAAAGTAAAAGTCCATTTTTACTAAATTTGAATGTGTTACGAAATATAATGGTTTACCTACATATATACTTATAATACTCGTACATAGTACTACTAACTTGCAAACATTATCTGAGTTTTACTTACCTTTCAACATCTTTGGTAACTTAAAAAACGTAAAACCACAATTTCGTGTGGTGTTCATACAGCCAAATACACTGCAACAGAAATATCTGCGCGAACATATTTTTGACCATTGAACTATAATGTAAGTATCTGACGACAACCAAATAATATCTCAATGTTTATGACAGTGCGACTGACCGCGACACTGAAACTCACTGACTTCGCCTGTAAACTCACGTCTCTGTTTGCGTGTGTCAAAAATGGCGTGTTGTTCTAAGCGGGCTATCTGTCAGAGCGCCGCGCATGTCTAATTTGTGCTACGATGCTCTCGATATGACAAATAGCTAAATTCAGACTAACTTGACCTTCCGCGGTCGGCCAGTTGGGCCACAAGATCGAATTTTCAAATTGCACCCTTCAACTTCCATCTCCTTCCGGCCACAAATGAAATACATCGGAATTGCCCCGCGGCGGATTGATCCGGTTTACGACCGGACAAAACCGGCTTTTTGCGCTTCGGTACAAAGTAACGATAGCAAAACAAAGCCCGCTGATGATATCGCGAAATAGGCAAAAGGTTCACTTAAATTATTCTGTGAAAATGTACAAATTCTTGCGGTAATTTAGCGAATTATGAGACAGAGATAAGTTTAGTTAATCTAGATCGTTTTACAACCTTATTAAAATGACAGAAATGGTCTATTCTGATTAACTTTAGTCATTGTAAATATCAAAATTAAGACGTTATTGTAAGTCAATTCGCAATCGCCACTGCCGTCGCCCGGCCGATACATGTCAGATAAATGTTAGTTATTATTTTGTATTTTCTATAGCTCTCACTTTAGAATTTAGGTGTGAAGATGCAAACTAAAACAGAGATGCTGTAACTGTTCAATTTTTAACGAATACTATAAAAAATATGAAAAAACTCTAAAAAAAACAGTATCCACATCAAAAAAGCTTAATAACATAAACAGAATGGAAAAATCCGAAAATTCAAATAAAACAATGTGGCATATCATAAAAGAACAAACTAACAAAATAAATGGAAATCAAAGAAAAAATATAACTCAATATTCAAGATAAAAACATAGAAGATCCATCTACTATTGCAAACCATTTTAACAGTTTCTTTGCTACTGTGGGAAATGATGGACTGACCCAAAACTCATCATCACCAAAAGGGCAACCAGTCATTAATCCAACCAAGCATTCAATGTTTCTTGGGCAAGTCACTACCCAAGAAATCTATAAAATTATTAGAAATCTCAAAAACAAACGAAGCGCCGGACACGACGAATTACCTCCGTTTCTAATAAGAAGATGCCCAGATATATTAGCTCCCATATTGTCGTACTTAATTAACCAATCGTTTGCAGAAGGCACCGTACCAGATTCATTAAAACTTGCAGTAATAAAACCACTTTACAAAAAAGGTCATCATAAAGACTGCAATAATTATCGACCCATAGCACTACTGTCCACCTTCTACAAAATCTATGAAAGTGCAATGGCAACACGCCTTTACACATACTGTGAAAAATTTGGAATATTTAATGAACAACAAAACGGATTTAGAAAAAACAAGTCAACGTCACTAGCGGTATTCAATTATAAGAGAAATATTAAATGTTATAGATAACAAAAATCATGCTATAGGAATTCTTTTAGACATGAGTAAAGCCTATGATCGCGTTTTATATCATATATTATTGAACAAATTATATGGCATCGGCGTGAGAGGTATAGCATACGACTGGTTCAAATCATATCTTACCGGCCGAACCCAGTATGTTGAAATTGTAAACTACGACCACCAGGCAGGATAAATAAAGAAAGTTAAATCGGAAATAATTGATGTGACCAAGGCTATTCCGCAAGGTACAGTCCTCGGCTGTATCCTGTTCTTACTTTATATAAATGATCTCCCACAGATAATAAGTAGTTCATGTACTTTATTTGCAGACGACATTTCAGTACTAATTTCTTGCGAAAATGAAAATAGTTTAAATAATGAGCTAGACCATATATTGCATAAAATAGAAAACTGGTTATTGGAACATAATTTGGAAATAAATTTAAATAAAACAAAACTCATGCAGTTTCGACCATATCAAAGGACACCAATAAATATAAATTTTTATTTTCATAATATTAAATTAGAATGCGTGAAACATTATTCTCTGCTAGGAATCGAGCTCGACGAAAACATAAATTGGAAAGAACACATAAGGAAAATTACTGCTAAATTGTCCAAATTCACATATGCTTTGTATGAACTAAAGAAAAACACCTACAAAAAAACGTCAATAAGCGCTTACTACGCCTACGCACATGCTTGGCTTCAATATGGAGTCGTACTGTGGGGCAGTAGTACCGAAATGATAGAATTATTCAAATTACAAAAAAGATGTCTCCGAATTATAGTCAACATAGACCAAATGACAAGTTGTAGACCGTTCTTTGTTCGGGAAAATATACTAACTCTTGTGTCCATATATATTTTACAAATAGGTATATTCGTTAAAAAAAATATAAACTTGTTTCCAATTTATGAAAGACCTCAGAACTTGCGCCATCGTACAAAATTAGCGCTACCTTTTTCGAAACTACAATTAGTCCACGCAGGACCCTATGCTATGACAATTAAAATTTATATCAAATTGCCAGAAAATATAAAAAAAGAGGATAAAATACCTACGTTCAACAAAGAGCTAAGAAAGTTTCTAGTGCATAAATGTTATTATACTTTGCAAGAGTTTTTCAGCTAATACCTACTTTGATTTATTGTTCTTTGTAGTAATTGTGTTTTAGTGACATCCGTTTGTTATTTAATTGATGATAAAATTATGATATATAATGAATAATATAATTAATAACTTGCAATTTATAAATTCAATAACATAAATTAATTGTAATATTTTATTAATTTAGCATAGAAAAGATGTGATATTCGTAGTTGTTTAAGTAACATTATTAAGTAAGATATTTTTATTTTGATGTGCCCTATCAGGGTCTATGTTTGAAACTTTTACAAACACCACCACCATGTATGTACAACATAGAAGTGCAATAAACATTTGAACATTTGAACATTTGTATTGTATTTGATTTCCACCAGATTTAGGCGTGTAGGTGAGTGGACACTGATAAATAGTAATAAGCTTCAGTAAAGCGGTTTTTGTTTTGCCACGGCTTCTAATAAACACTGCTGTTGATGAGGTGACTGCATGATTTGGTAAATAAAATATCTATCCAATTCGATGTAAATATTTTGAAAACCTGAGCAACTTCAGTAATTTCGGAGAAATGAAGTACATTCCTTTGTGAAGAATGCCTGCCTGCATTTTGTGTAAACATCTTAGAAATTTGGGTCATTTAATTGAATATCTCTTCGCAAGCCCTAGCCAATCTTGTTGATGATAATTATTTTGGTATATGTAGAATTGATTATACTTACATATGAAATTAAATAGAAACAATTTATTTCGGGGCTTATTCGTATCGGGGCTTGATGAAGCTGCCAAAGATTTATATACGCACCAAACTTATAAGCAGTGGCTAGTATAGCAAATATATTCCTTATAGGTTTACAACCATCTCATACACTTGAACCTTTCCAATAAGATCATCCTGTAAGTCTGCCACAGACGACTCTGGCGAAACCCTTTTGTAGTTTATGTAGGTAAGTATTTCAAAACAGCTTGAGAGTGCGTGGACGGAACTTTATGCGTTACCCATGATATACATAATCTTCTAAACCGGGCACTCAGTCCCTGCAATATCAGGAAAGTGGGCACATGTTAAACCCGACGTGAGATTAGCTAGGCCAATCTTATATGATTAGTTTACATCTTTGAGTGGCTTTGAGGTTTTTTTATGTTTTATTTGAGGTTAACCCAGATAACGGCGCGGCGGAAGGCTCACCACCTAGATACGACGTTGGGTTCTAATACGATTGGTGAAATGTTCCGAGTGTTACGTACACTATGACGACAACAGCCACTTGCCTGTGACTACCCCGCTTGGGATATGGTCGCGATGGTATGTTATGTTCTGCTAAAAATAAATATCAAATAGTTACCTAAACTCATATTCCTGTTATGAGGTATTTAGGATATGTGAACAAAATTTAAAAAAAAAAATCTCTGACTTTTAGGATTATTTGCATTGCGGTTTTTTTTCCAGTATTAATTTTGTTATTTCGTTTCCAAAATTCAATCCAGTTACGGTAGTATGCAGTATGTAGTATGAAATGTAATGGAGTTTCTAACCCACACATCCTGGTTGAAAGTTGTACGATTCACGAGATTCAATCGCGCAGCCAATTGTACGAACTGGAATTGAACCCGCGTATGAATGCGGGACGGGCTACGTACGAGGCCACGCTAAATGCACGGGAATAAAGAATGTAGGGGTGAATGTGCTCTATAAGCTCCTAACGCTGTCTGCGTTAGGAATTTCAAACCACATACTGAAAACACTTGACGTTCTTTCTGAAATCTTGTTTTGAACTGTGTACGGTACAATTTGTTTTATTTATGTAGTTTTTAAACTGACCTGTTGGTGCAGTGCTAGTGATCCTGCCTGTAGCGCCAAAGCTTTCAATATGCCAGTACAAACATAAAATGAAAATGTTTTTTTTTTCCAAATAAAATGGTAAACATAGGAATAGATGATATGCATAGGTGGAACAGATGTGAAAAGCACATGTATCACTATTATAATTGTAGCATGCGAATGTTACAAATTAATAAGCAAATTAGGCAAAACAATATTATTGAATTAATTCAGTAAATTAAAATATGTAGGATGAGTGTGCGCGTATAGTGGAGCGTGAGGAATTTGGAGTTATCAATTGTTTAGACAATCAAACACGATCTAGATTTGATCCGATAATTATACAATATTTAATAAGGTTTGTTAATTAATGAGAGTGGAAGAAGCGCAAGAGGTGTGTCAGGAACGTAGCAAGTGGAAAGATGTGGTCTCTGCCTACCCCGTTGGGAAAAAGGCGTGATGGTACGTATGTAAAAGGTTGCATTGTCTGTGACGTATGATTCAGTGCATTGGCCTGGTTAGGGTGCACTCAACTGTACAGACCTACAAATACAATAAGTCTAAATTATAACAAAAATACATGCATACCATCACGCCTTTTTCCTAACGGGGAAGGCAGAGACCACATCTTTGCACTTGCTACGGTCCTGACACACCTCTTGCGCAAAAAAAGCAATTAAAAATATGGTTGTGGGTTAAATATGAGAGTCAAGTGGAATTTAACTTTTAAACTCCCTCCCAAATAAATAATTTTGTATTTTCGAATTAGAATCTACGGTCAATTAAATCTTCAATGACATATTTTTTGGTCAGTGAGCCATATATAAAGCTTCGACTGGAATAAATTCATACTAAAAAGGTCTTTGATGCCGTTGGGAATTTTATCTGAATACACACATTTAACAACTTTTTTCTTGCCTTTAGCCGGTTATAGAAACAAATTCAATACAAGTTCAGGATTCAGAATGTGGCTTAATTAATTTATTTATTAAACTAAATGATCGCTACATCCTGAATCCCGATAGATGATTTATTGCACATAAAAATAAAGAACATCTGGCGGACTTTATGGCTGGAGACATTTTCTACCGGTTGACTGGTAACATTGTTGATGTTTTGGCGAGTGGGAAGTTGAAATTTAAGAAAGAAATTTGTTGAATTCTGTCTGGCTAGGATTAATTAATAATTGACTACTTTTTTTTTTTCTAGTGTTAAAACTGTTATTTATTATTTACATACCACACACAATTTACAGTTAAATATATTATTGATTATTATTATTATTATTAAATATATTATCACTAAATATATTATATTATTGACTACTTGATTTATGTAGTTTCATAAATAACTTCACAAAGTTTAGCATACACAGTGTTTTAATAAAATCGCTAACATAATTTTAGGTCTTTGTTGTTTGTTATAACGATTTTCCGCTAACCCTTTTAATTTCATTAAACTTAGAGCATATTGTGCCCACATGTTAAGAGTTTAAGTCTAGATCTATACTACTAATATTGTATTTTTTTCGGTCTATTTCTGACTGTAACTTGTTTTGTGAGCCTTGAAATAAATAAATAAATAAAATAATTTATTCTTTGTCTAGGTGTTAAAATTTGTTAAAGAATAATATAGAAATAGAAAACATTTATTAAATTTTTGGACATCGTTACATATGAGAAGAAAAAAAACACGTAGGTGGTGGCATAAAACAACAACAAGACAAAACAATACATCAGACAGCGACGTCCCGATGCCCACAAAATAAAAGGACCTCACTCAGCATTCCGCCTGGGCTTATATCAGTTTGTTTCTCACCTTTACGCAAGCTCTGTTTAGTTCGGGGTCTTATATTGTTTTTAAGATGTCCCAGAATTCCATTAATCAATAAAATTATTCTGAAGATGATTCTTTGATAATTATGTGCAATTCCTCGGTGGTAAGTGTCGTCGGCCTGAAATCCAGACGTTTAGAGTTTAAATCCAAGGCTGGTCTAAGTGAAATCTGTAGAAATGGCTTAGTAAGAGAGAGTAAACTTGATCAGTCTAGTTCTCTAAGGCGTCTATTGTCCACAAGAGGAAGTGTACCAACATCCTTCCCTGCACTCATAATCAAAATCTTTATTGCTTCATGTATAAAAGTTGTTAAAATACAGATAATGTCCTGCCTAATAGCCGTGCTAGGGAACTGCAATATACTTTTACGATAAAATTATTAAAACATAGAATCAACTTATTAGAAAACACATAAAATTATTACAAACATCAAATGGATAAAAAAAATTACATAAAATTATAAAATCATAAAATCAATACGAGGGTCGTTTGAAAACTTCTTAGCCTAACATAGTTGGTCATTGTTTTATTTTTATTACTACACTTATTTTGTAGCTACATTATTTAGTAACAAGTATGCACAGTTTAGTTTATTCACAATATTTTATTGTTTGTTTACACGGAGTCAAGTCAGAGCTAATTTTGAAAATGGATAAAAAATATTGAACATCGTGCAGTGATAAAATACTTTAATTTGAAAGGTTCAACTCTACAAGCTATATGTTGCGGACCCCGACGTGACATCACGTCGGGGTCCACTACTGTTGCAGTGCTGTCGAGGAGACGCAATAAGACACAGTTGGACCTTAAGAATTACTATATAACCACAGACGGAATGGCAGTGAAATGAGACAACAGTTGGTAATAGTCTGGTTTATTATAATTCTACTAAAGCTTATATACGAACTCATACACGTAGACTGTGTGTGCCTAATCTCACTACGTGACCAGACGGCACAGTACTCCCCCCTTTTAAAAAAAAACACAATTTACCCTCTTGCAAAATTGAAGTCCTGAAAAATTGCAATGACATAGGATGTTAATTATATCACTTCAACGGAATCTGAGCACTGGTTTGAATAATCTACCTTATCTTATCATGTACGTGCTCTTTTCTTTTTCCAAACCATCACGTTCTCGAACCATTATTTATAATAAACGGTATTATTTATAATAACGGTGGTAGCACGGTTTCTCGCCTAGATTTCCGTAGTGTCCCGGGTTCGATTCAGGGTCTGTTCAATTCAGGAAACGATATTTTTTTGTGTGCAGGTAGACGCCCCAAGACGCTCAAAAAAAAAACAAGTGAAAAAAAACATATTAATAGATAAAATAAATAAACCCTAAAAGTATTTCCCTTCGGACTTTTTTTGGGCGGTACATGTGAAAAAAGCACACATTGGTTGCAAATTATTTATTCTCAAAAATTAATCATAGTTCATAATTTAATATTTTCTTTCCTAAAACAACCTTAAATCACTTCTGCCTGCAACATATATTGGAGTCAAAGTAATTACATGCATACTTAGTAAAGTTGCAAACACAAACCTGCCGGTGACCACACTTTCTGTCTAATTGAGGATTTTGAACTTTTCACTGCACTTGATATTATGGATAAGAGTCACAACATGTTGGAAACACAAGCACTCCTGAGGACACTAGCGCAGAGGATGACGGATTTCGAAGATCACCTGGAGGCTGCCAAGGGTTCATCTGCCACCCCCGACAACTTATCAACTCTATCTCGAGACTTCTATGTGTTTCGGGACCACACCTGGGGTGTTTTGAGCATACTAATGCAGCAGCTTCAGGATGTATCAAGATCTGTGGATGCTATCGAGATGAGGCACAGGCGAAAATTTTTAATTATTTCTGGTGTCCCTGAAGAGGCCGATGAGGATCTGTCAGATACAGTGGTGTCTCTGCTGCACAAAAATCTTGGCCTCACCGATCTTGACAAGTCTTCGTTCGCTAACCCACATCGTTTTGGAAGCACAAGTGAAGGACGTAGCCGTCCTGTCATGGTGAAATTCACAAGCCCCGTTGTCAAGGCTGCCGTTTGGAGGAAGAAGACTTCGTTAAAGGGATCTCCCTTCGTCCTGTCAGAATTCCTCACCAGGAGTCGTCAGGCGATATTTCTTGCCGCACGCAAGCACTTCGGTATGAGGAGTGTGTGGTCGATGGATGGTGTTATATTCGTCAAGCTTCCCGACGGCACCCGCGAACGTATCTCCGATTCTGACCATCTGGATCGGCTGATCGGTTCCCACGAAGGCGTCGAAATACCCGCACAACTTGCCGAGTCGAGTGCTACTCAACACCAGCCTTCTCCTCCCGTGAAGAAAGCGAGGTCCACTGCGGCTGCCAAGCCTGGGGTGTTGAAGACAAAACGCCGTCCAGCTAAGTAGTTTGTCCGCTTTTGTGTTCACAAAGTCATGGTATACCCAGCGCTTCGTTTTTTATTAACACTCGTAGTGGTTTTTTTGACACCCTCATTTAGCTTTTTTTTTTTATACAAATTCCTCTTCTCTCACCGTCCTTATTAATTTTTAAATTGTAACTTTTTACTTTTGCCTTATTATAACCTATAATTCGTTCGTGGTAGTCTGTTGACAAATTGTAAGTTGACATGTTGTTGACATCTGTCATCTTAACGTTATAACGTTTGTTTTTTTTTTTTGGTTTGGCGGACGTGGTGTCAAAATAACTCGGCAAAAACTGCTATCTGCTTGTAATTTTTTATTTTTTTATTTTGCGTTTTGTTTTTGTATCATGGCTTTGAGCTTTTGTTTTTTAGCCTATTGATTTTGTTCTGTATTCATTAGTTTTTCTTCTATGTAAACAGTCAACCGGCAGGGTTAACGCGTACATTGTAATATTAATATTGCTTTTCTTTTTTTATATTTATAGGGACTATATATATATATATATATATTTATAATTATTATTTTAAATACTTGCTTGCACTTGGCTAAATGTCTTGTGATGGTAGTTTTTATTCAGCGTTCGGGTCTCTTTCGTCGTCGTATGAATCTCTAAGCTCCTTTGTAGATAATTACACTATCCAGAAAAGGCTCGCTGCTGACCTACTTGATAGTCGCCGACATCTGAACGTTTGCCATATAAACGCCCAAAGCATACCTAAGCACCACTCTGAATTGCTTAATACTTTCTCTGGTGATTTGGTACATGCTGTACTTGTGTCTGAAAGTTTACTTAAACCGCATATTAATTCTACATCTTACAGTGTTCCTGGGTTCGTTCTCATTCGTAATGACAGAACAGATAAGGGTGGTGGTGGAGTAGCAATCTACCTACGTGGCGATATCCCTTATAATATTATTGCCGCTACACCGTCTGAATATTCTCGTTCCGTCGAGTATCTGGTTATAGAAGTCAACTTCAGAGGGGTCAAGGCTGTTCTTGGCGTCGTCTACTGCCCACCTAATGTAAACTATTTCTGTAAGTTAGAGGCCATGCTGGAACAAATCTGTTCTGATTATACTCACATTATCGTCATGGGTGACTTCAACACCGACCTTCTGAAGGTTGGTTCTCGTTCCCGTAAACTTCTGTCCATTGTTGAATCTGTCAACCTGTCTATTCTTCCTTCATCTCCCACACATCGTAACGTTGACTCTGACGACACTTTGCTTGATTTAATTTTATCTTCTTCTCCTGATTTCGTGTCTAAGCATGGACAGCTCCTAGCGCCAGGGTTTTCTAATCATGACTTGATCTTCTTGTCTTATAACATTCGTCCACCTAAGCGCAGGGCTGAGTTTGTACATCTCCGCAGTTTCTCAAAGATTGATGTGGATAAGCTGCAGTCTGAGGCGACGGCCATTGACTGGTCTTTGTTGGCTGAGGCAGACTCAGTTGACGGTAAGGTTTCTGCACTAAATAATGCTATTTTGGAGTTATTCGACAAACACGCTCCACGACGCGCGGTGAGAGTGAGACGGCCGCCAGCCCCCTGGATAACAGAAGCAGTCCGTATGGCAATGTCTATAAGGGACAAGGCGTTCCGTGATTTCAAAGCTGATCGCTGTATCCTGAAATGGGATAAGTTCAAAAAACTCAGAAACCGCTGCAATATGGTGGTGAGGGCTGCCAAACGCCATTACATACATGAAAACGTGCTGTCTTCGTCCTCCTCTGATATCTGGAAATTTCTTAAATCTCTTGGTTTCGGCAAATCGTCATCTCATCTTACGCTATCTTCTTTTTCTCCAAATGAGCTTAATACTCACTTCTCCCATTCCACTTCTCTCGATTTTACTACGTTAAACTCCACCTTATCTATTATAAAATCTTTAACTCCCTTGCCAATAGAAACCTTTTCCTTCTCACCGGTATCAGAGTCAGAGGTTCACAAGATTATATTGTCCATAAAATCAAAGGCTGTCGGGTATGACGATGTTAGTAGAACAATGATAGTTCTAATTTTGGCCCAAATACTTCCTGTGATAACACATATTGTTAATTTCTCTCTTGATCGTGGGTGTTTTCCCTCTGCATGGCGTAAAGCCTTTGTCATTCCACTTCCCAAAGTCTCTAGCCCTGACTCACTCAATCAGTTTCGCCCAATTTCAATTTTACCTTTTTTGTCCAAAGTCTTAGAAGCTGCTGCTCACAAACAATTATCCTCCTTTATTTACGCTAATAACCTCCTTAGTCCCTACCAGTCTGGTTTTCGCCCCAGTCACAGCACCACCACTGCTCTCATAAAGGTCACTGATGACATCAGAGCCGGCATGGAGGAGTCGTGCCTAACGGTACTTGTTCTTATTGATTTCTCTAACGCCTTTAATACCGTTAATCACGACATTCTCCTTGCTGTGCTCTCTTACCTTCGAATTTCCCCTTCAGCGCTTGATTGGTTTTCTTCGTATCTCCGTGATCGCCACCAAGCTGTTCGAGTGGGACAATCTCTCTCTGATTGGTCAGGTTTGGATACTGGTGTCCCTCAGGGTGGCATATTGTCACCTATGCTATTCTCAATTTTTATAAACGTTCTGGCTGGCGAACTTGGATGCCCCCACCATTTTTACGCAGATGATCTACAGATCTACAAGCAGGGAAAGACTGTTGAGATTAACAGGGCTATTGGACAAGTTAACCGTGATCTGGAGTGCGTTGTTGAGTGGTCTGCCAAATTCGGAGTCAAGGTTAATCCTATCAAATGCCAAGCCATAATCATCGGTGGCTCACGACAACTGGCGAAGCTTGATATGAGTGCAGTTTCACCTATTGTTATGGACGGTATCGTTGTTCCTTACTCCCCTTGTGTGAAAAATCTTGGCATTCATATGGACTGCTCTCTCAGCTGGACCAAGCATATTAGTGAAGTGAGCAGGAAAGTAACTGGGACTCTTCGCGCTCTCTATCGCCTGAAGAACTTTCTGCCGTCATCTACAAAGACACTGCTAGTGCAAGCCCTTATCTTGCCGTTGATTGATTATGGTGATGTCTGTCTCAGTAACGTTTCACAGGAGCTTTTGAACAAAATGGATCGACTTCTAAATAATTGTATACGTTTCATTTTCGGACTGCGCAAATATGACCACGTCTCCATTTTCCGCTCTAAACTTAACTGGATGCCTATCCGGCAGCGTAGGTCCATTCGAATTTTAAATGTTCTCTTTTCTATTCTTTTTGATCCGAATTCTCCATCTTATTTAAAAAGTAAATTTCAGTTTCTTCATTCTTCACATTGTCGTCAGTTGCGTTCTGAAGATACTCTTTCCCTTCTTTCGCCCTCTCATTCTTCCGGTTTCATGTCTAGTTCTTTCGCTGTATCTGCGATTCGTCTTTGGAACAAACTTCCTGTTCCAATAAGAAAATCTATTAGTAAATACAGGTTTAAAGTAGCTGTTCGAAAGCATTACGGATCGGTGGTCACGCATTAGGGATGGGTCCTTGAGTCACTGTTAGGTGAATGTGGTTCAAAGTTAATACGAGGTTATTCTGAGGGGTTTATATGGCTATTATTATGTAATATTTTTTTTTTTTGTGGCAAGCAATTCTTGGTTTGGTTGGTTCTATTTATATTATGACTTATATTTATGTATGTTTATTTTTATCGATTTATATTGAATTTATATATAATTTATTTTGTTGTTTTGTTATTTATAGTAATTAGCATCTGTTGTTGTTTTTAAAAGTAATTTATTTAGTTTAATCTCGTGCACTGTGTTTAATTTATCTGTTTAATCGTGTGGTTGACTGGTAGAGAATGCCCTTTGGCATTAAGTCCGCCAATTGTATCATTAATTTTGTGCAATGAAGAATAAATAAATAAAATAAATAAATAAACGCTGTGCAGGCAAATACCTTCTCATAAGTGATTTTGTATGCCTATGCACTTTTACGACAATATTGTCACGGCCACTTATGTGTGCAATATTGTGAAATAACACACAGTGTACGTCGCTAATCACGTCGGGGTCACCACTGTTGCAGTGCTGTCGAGGAGACCCAATAAGACACAGTTGGACCTTAAGAATTACTATATAACCACAGACGGAATGGCAGTGAAATGAGACAACAGTTGGTGATAGTCTGGTTTATTATAATTCTACTGAAGCTTATATACGAACTCATACACGTACACTGTGTGTGCCCAATCTCACTACGTGACCAGACGGCACACTATACATGAAGACATGTCTGCTACTTTGGGTGAGTCCGCTCCTTCGTATGCGACTGTTAAAAACTGGGTGGCAGAGTTTAAACGTGGTCGTCAGACCATTCAAGATGAGCCCCGTAGTGGCCGGCCTTCGACTGCTTCCACTGATGCAAACAAAGACAAAATCTTGTAATTTAATTTATTTGATCAAAGATTGACTGTCGAAGAGATAACTAGGACTGTAGGCATCTCTCCTGAGCGAACACATAATACGATACAACAATTACTACTTAATTAATACAATACAATTACTAATATATACTATAATTAATACAATTACTGAACTTGGATTCTCTAAAGTGCTGCTTTCAGTGGAACAAAAACGTCACCGACTCACAACTTCCTGCGACTGTTTAGAGTTATATGAAGCTGGCCCACTAGAATTTATTGAAAGATTTATAACCATGGATGAAACCTGGGTGCACCACAAATACACCAAAGACAAAAGAATAGTCGAAACAATGGAAAAGAGTAGAATCACCACCCCAAAGAAGGCAAAAGTGGTTTTATCGGCCGTTAATGTCATGGCATCGGTTTTTTGGGATGCAAAGGGTATAATTCTGTTGGATTATTTCAAACAGGGTAAAACAATAAACTTCGATTACTATTGCAACCTGCTGCGTCGTTTGACAGAAGAAATCAAAGAAAAACGTCCAGGTTTATTGATAAGAAAGGTCTAGTTTCATCAGGACAATGCGCGCGTTCACACCTCGTGCAATCCATGGCAGTAATCTGTCAGTGTGGCTTCGAATTGTTACCTTCTTCTTCTTATCGTGTCGATGGCTATATCCTTTTTGACCAAAATTCCGCCACCCTAACAGCATGGTCGTTGTCGTTTTTTTTGTTACCTCATCCCTCATATTCACCGGATTTAGCACCGTACGACTTTTATTTGTTCCCAAAGCTGAAAAAATTTTTATGTGTTTTTTTTACACCGCCGTTTTTAGCCGCTTGTACTCTTATTTTGAGGAGTTCGACAAAGTTTTTTTTAAAACGGGTATTGAGACCTTTCCGGGTCAATGGAAAAAGTGTTTTGAGCTCAGCTCCCCTGAGCGAGTATGTTAAAAAATAAAAACAAAATCATGTGGTTTCATTAAGTATGTTAGGCTAAAAACTTTTCAAATGCCCCTCGTATAATATTAAATTATCAAAACGTAACATAATGACGCAGATTTTAATTTTTATAATCTATATAGTCTTACATACATTACTGTGCCTTAAAAAATTCTTCAAAATCATAAAAACTCTCTCATCCGTATTTCCACTTTCTGTGGAAGTAAACTTTGGTTTTAAACCATACAAAAGGTACTCTATGATTGCAATCAGGAGTGAGAAAGTCAAATTGTCTATAACAATAATTAAATTGCCATATTACGAGTACATAACCACGTTAAAAACAATCAAAACCTGACTTCCTATGCTAAATTTCGCTTTTATAAATAGGTAAAACAACCGACATACTGCCCTGGGTATTGTTACCTAATAAGCTGAGTAAAGAGCAGTAATTGTGGAAGCTACATTATAACAACATGAGTAGGAAAGCGGCACGCAATGGTTATTAAGTGACGCCATATTGTGGTCGCTAGGGAACCATAAATAAAATAAAATGTAATGTTACTTAGTTACTATACTACTTTCGCCGTATGATGATATCCCTGACAGGTCAATTGACAAATAGAGTGATGTAACGAATGTAATTTAATCGGGTTGGCAAAGGAAATGGAATCGGACTTAACGATTTTTAATTTTTAAATAAATTCTTCTTAAACGGGTTGTGGCTGATAAGTTACAGAATAAATCGCGGTATCTCGGAAACATTAGTTAAAAAATAGCACACAAGGCAGACGCACTCCTACTGATGCGAATGACGTGATTACAAAATGGTCGCTCCTATTCATCGATTTTTAGTCGATTCAGTAGTGTTACACTATTGAATGGCGTCCCTTTTCACGCATCAGGCGATGTAAAGATATATTAATTTAATTTCATTCACTTCATTTATCAACAGTTAATAAAAATAACAATAATTTACTTGATGATATTCGAAAGGCCAATAGTTTTTTAATAGTTTATAACATTTTCTTTCGCTAGTTTCTTTTTATTTAGTTTGAAGCAGTAAGTATGCGTGACACGGAACAATAGGAGCTGTCAGGCATATCATCTTACAGTGAAAATAGTACAATAACTCGGTGGCTGAGTTTGCGTGACAGATCCTGGGCCTCTTTACAATCTCTTTTCACTCACTAAACTGGGCGTAGCGTGCAATTATTATCATATAACGAGAATCCTCGATGCTGGCCAGCAATACAGGAGCCGGAGCGCCGGGATTCGTCACACAATATATAGTTAATAAAAGATCAGCCAATCCAGTGACTTGTTTATTAAATAGGATAAAAGTATAGGTAGGAAAGAAGAACTGTAACAAAATAACAATAAATGAATACAAAGAGTCCTAGGTAATAGATTATCTAATAGTAATAGGTAAGTAAATAGGTATGATATGCTTACCCCGATACACGGGTTTCTGTTACTTATAACTGTTTTAACTGTTTACAAAATTGGTTATTTAGAGTATTTAAAAATACACCATCACGTAAGTTATACTAGTTAAACTGGTAATCTGGTAAAATGCTCACAAACTGTTCAGTACGATGGTTTTGGTAGAACTGAATCAAAAAAGCTGCGCATGCAATGCGAAACAAAAATCGAATTGAATCAAATTTGAAAACAAGTACAAAATACTTTTAATGGCCAGCAGCTAAACCATGAAGTTTCCAGCGATCGTGGAGGTTGTAACGTCCACGAGACTGAAGGGAAACGGCATCGTTACAATACCGGGGTGGCCGGCGCAAAAAAAAATCTTTAAGGATTTTTTTTTTGAAAGTTAAAGTTAAGTTAAGTTAAAGTTAAGTTAAGTTAATCTTTAGTTAAGTTAAGTTATGTAAAAGTTAAGTAAAAAAAATAAGGTAATGTTAACGATGTCGTTTTTACAATAAGTTAAATTTGGAAGATAAGTTGATAGTTACAAGTCAACAACCAAGTCAACAAACAAGGCAACAAACAAGTCACTTATTTTATAAAAAATACAATATAAGTAATAACCTATTAATTAATTAAATGGAAGTGCATGATAGAATTTTGGGTAAACGAATGTTTTTTACAGTGAGAAATTTACACTAGGTTGGTTTCGGTTTCATTCAAATACTAACATCCGTCGTATCTAACAAAGTCTTAATTCTGTAAGTTTGAATTAAGGCATCAGTCAAGTAGAGAAATCTTATATAATAGAAGATGTTTCTCATGAAACTAACCCAGATTAGTGCAGGCTTATTTAAATATGCCAGTCACCACCCGCTGGCTTTTGGTGATCATGTTTAGTTTTTATGTGTGTGATGAATGTCATGTGTAAGTGTTGGTGTTAAGTGTCTTAAAAATGTACAAGTTTACTAACCTTAATATGGTCAGAAGATAAGATTTAATCTCATTAGGGATTATAATAAGTAACTACTTGTTAAAAGTAATTACTAATAAGGTAATAAGTAAGTTGGTTTTAGTCCAACTACTAGGTAGAAAATAACAGAGGCTTATTTAAGGAGTTGTTATCCGCTCCAGAGGTAAAAATACGACGATTACTATAACATAGGCTTATTTAAGGAGTTGTTATCCGCTCCATAGAGAAAATGACTAATGACTAAAGCCGGAAATACGACTAGTCGTTTTTAAAAAAATAATAAAACATAATAATCTTATATGTACAAAATTACGTATTGACATGGTAGTTAATGGTTAGCCGAAAGGATGAAGATGTATATAAAAACAGTACCTATATAAATCAAGAGATTAAGTGACATGCGTCACGCTTAAAGTAATAATAAATTATAATAAATCAATAAGTAATTATATAAAGAAAATATGGTAAATTAGAGTATACGGTGAGTAAAAACACAAAATAGGGAATATTAACAAAAGTCCTAATTATATAAAGAAAATATGGTAAATTAGAGTATACGGTGATCGATAGTTATCTTAATTTTGGGATAGGTGTCATGTCTTTTACATGCCAACGACCTACGGTTTATTGGTTATATTGTACACTACACATAAATAATCTATAGAATACATACTACTTTATTCAATACACATATGATAATGATAAACTCTCTTTCAAGTGAATCAAACAATTCCTGGCTATGCTAACGCCAGTAACTGGATGAACCAACAAGAAAATAAGTGACCCCGTTCAATTACTGGGATTCACTCATGAGGAACTCATAAAAAGGTTAGCATCAAATGGTAAAGGCTTATTTATTAGGAGTTACCTACCGCTCCTGGTGGTAAGGCTTATTTCAAGAGTTACCAACCGCTCTTAAACTATGGAAAAAATGGGAATAAGAATATACTTTTACATAAACTACAATATAGTATTTGAGAAATCAAAGGGGCTAAGGCTTATTTTTAAGTTCTCAAGCCGCTCCTGGTAATAAGGCTTAGTTTAAGATGGGAGTTACCAACCGCTCCAAAACAATTATTGAAGGTTAAAGAGAAATAAATAATAAACTACACCCGAATATAGAATATTAAATAAAATATCGACTAAACCGTACATGGCCTTGTGAAAACATGAGTAATATTAGGTGTTATTTTTGGTGTAAGTAAACCATTACAAAATTATCAAATATATTATTACCAAAATCACTAAACATCCACATGTATGTATGTATTTGGTTCTGATAGGAAAATGGATAGGATTTCACGCAATTCAACGGCAGTTTGAGTTGGTTGAAAATTTGCGTTACGTAATCTAAGTTCGTAAATAATTTCTGTATTGTTCAATTGAAAAATATCCATGTTGTACAACTGGTATTATAATAAGATAAAAATAAGGTATAAAACCTTTTCTTAGTTTGAAAAGAGAAAATTATTTGATTTGAAGATAAATAGTGTGACAATGTCTGACAATGTCAGTTCAGAAGCAAAGTTGACGTTTTATATTGAAAATAGTAATGATTATAAATTATTGTAAAAATTATTGCTCAATTCTAGTAAGATAAATTGATGAAGTACGAAAATAAGTTGGAGAGTGGTGTATTTGGTATAAAATATTTTGCTTTGCGATGTATGTAATGTTTGTAAGTATACTTAGCTTGCGTAAACTTAGTCGGCCTCGAAGACCTAAAGAAATACGAGCTAAGCGTGTAGTATCTTGGTTAAGGATACTCTCCAAAGCCAAGGATGTGGTAACAAACGAGATTTGGAATAACCAAGGGTTTAAACTCCAAAACCTCGAAGGTTTATGTAGCTGTCGGTTAGACAAGCCGTAGAGTAGGTGATGTCTGTAGGGCTGTGGTGTAAATAAAGTAAAGGGTACTGAAAGTATCTTTGGGATAATAAGTAAGGGTAGGTAATAAGTTTGTGAATGTAATGCCTCCGCTACTAAAGCATCGGGAACCGATTACATTTGTAACCAGCAGTAGTAGCGTCGATCGTATTATTGTCTGTAAAATGTGTGTATAGTGATTGAAGTATATTTGGTTGTGAAAACGGTATGGTATAGTGTAATGAAATGGGGTTGAATAATAGTACACAAAATAAGGTAGGGTAAATGCACTAAATAAGTACCACACTTAAACACACATTATAAATTGCACAAACGTCCTAAATTATCTTCTTTTTCAGTTACTGGAAATAACAAATATTATTCTTCACTCGTGGTTTCGAGCTGCAGAGAAGAGATATCTTCGATTTTTTGTTCGGGCGCCATCACTCACTAAACTGGGCGTAGCGTGCAATTTCGTAAATGATCTTTTATAACATATTTGCTCGTAAAGGGTCTCTTATTTCACCAATTTCAATAACGTAATGTATCTCATTACGCACTTGTGCGGTAATGTAATGTAAAACGCACGAGTTTTTTTTATTATGGTAAAACGTACGGTTTAGCAAGATGCTCCGTCTAAAACGAACGGTACTTTTTTAAATTTTAGCAGAGTTTTTATGTCAGAAAAGAGGTCAACATTTTATGAATAAAATTAACTTTGGGAGATGAAATATAATAAATAAACATTTAATTCTTTAATTTATTTAATTTTGACAATAAATTACAACCATCTGTAACAAAAACACAGAAATATTAATTTACTTTATTAGTAATACTGGCTGTTTTTAATGCCTTTTGCCTTAAAAAAAGCGCTGATGCGCGCGCATCGCTAATTTGTGAACAAGTAAACATTTTCTAACTGCTCTAGCAAGTGATTAAAGATTTTATTTGTTTTAGAAAGTCCGATTTTTATTTATTTCCTCTCAAATATGTTATAAAACGTCGTATGACATACGTGCGCTTTGATAATTACAGCCTCTGCTTTCTTGTAGCCCTCGCCTACGGCTCGGGCTAGCAATATCGCCTCGGCTGTAATTTTCAACTTACCGCACTTATAACATAATGTACTATTATTTCCGGCCAGTCGGGTACAATTATTGTTATTGTTGGAGTCGGTGTCAGCCAAGGAAACACTACAATATACCTAGCAGTATACCTATTTCTTACATATCACGTTTACGTATGTATGTAGGTACTCGTAGTTACAAACCTACATTGGCTGACACCGACTCCAACAATAACAATAATTGTACCTACATTATATTATCGTATAAGTTTTAGAAGAATACGCAATTATTTCGTTACTATTTAGTGCTTTGTTTTGGAATAGTTTTTTTTGAAGTTGGTTTTTTTTTGTTAAAATTTTTGTTTATTTCTTGATTTTCAGTGAATAGTTCTTATTTACTTTATACATCGAAAAAGTATCGTCCAATTGCTCCTAAGAATTGAAGAGTTCCGTTACTTTGTCATGGATCCCATAATCAGAACCTAACACTCATCAAACTACCCTTGAAGTATATCCTTTCCAATAAAAAAAGAAGCATCGAAATCGGTTGGCGTGATAATGAGTTATTCGTCCATTTGTCGTGCATATGGTTTATCTAGATTTAAGACTTATATGGATTTACCATGGATGCCACTGTCAGAACTGGACCAAATAAAAATTTGACCACACGGCCAGCATCAGCTTTCGAATAAAAAAAGAATCATCAAAATCGGTTGGCGTAATATTGAGTTACCCGTCCATTTGTCGCGCATTTTGTCTATCTAGATTTATGACTCATATGGTTTTTCATGGATGCCACTGTCAGAACTAGATTAAATTAAAATGGGACCATTCGGGAAGCACCAGCTTTCAAATAAATAACAAATGATTAAAATCGGTTCACCCAGTCGAAAGTTATGAGGTAACAAACATATAAAAAAAAAAAAAAAACATACAGTCGAATTGAGAACCTCCTCCTTTTTTGAAGTCGGTTGATAAGGCTACTGGACTGACTAGTGAATGCATTGTGTTTGTAGGTATGTGAACTATCGATCAATAGTACTATCAATAATATCGTAATTCGTGACATTGAAAAATAGTCACAATTTCGAAGACCCATAGTTTACGATTCCATTGTTAAAGTAAATACAATCATAATTACGAAAATTTAATAATTATTCAATAATCACACCTACACAAATTCATTTACTGTGCAATCCATACGTTTATGGAACTGCTTACCTTTGTCCATCAGACAGTCACAGTCCCTTCCTGTCTTTACTAACTACTAACTAGAGTGGAAGCACATGTTCTTACTCTTACTCTTACTTAAATTATCTCTTCGTCTTTTTGTTTCTTTCTATTTTCCTCTTGTTGTTAGTTTTATCCTGTGTCTACTTTGGGTTTGACGTTGTTATAATGTCCTCTCCTGTAACAAATGTATATGTAATATGGTTAAACAATATTTTGTATTTATTATATATAAAATTATGTAATTTATTTATTAGAAAAAATATTTTTCAATACTTTTTATATCTCTGCACTTGCTGATCCTTTCTGTCATATTTCCTTTACCTGTAGTGGGTTGTCTGGAAAAGATTGCTTTTAGCAATAAGACCGCCTAAATTGTACATCAACTTTCTTTGTAATCCTTGATTTTTCCTCCGTTTTTGTGCAATAAAGAGTATCTTATCTTAATCGATAGTATTGACATACATAACTAGGAATAAAGCCCTGTATTATGTCACACGTTTACTCGGTTGACTATTTAAATCATGTGGTTAAATAAGAAAATACCTAATCCCATTTTCTACTTTGTTGAAAATCCGTTCATTACTTTGTTTGCCTTTCCGGACGTTGTTTTGAGAGCGTTTTCCGCGCCATTACCCGCCGGCGGGATCCGGCGGGTTCCGGCGATTTCCCGCACGCGACGGCGGTGAGCAACCGCTTTAAAGACAGATTCCTAGCACACACTAATTACTGTGAGCCAAATTAAACTGGGTGTGTTTGCACCTTAATAGAAATAGAAATAAATTTATTTGACTGGCCTGTTGGCGCAATGGCAGCGATCCTGCCTTTAGCGCCGGAGGTCGTGGGTTCGATCCCCACCCATGACAAACATTTTGTGTGGCGGACATGAGTGTTTGTTGTGTGTCTGGGTGTTATTATTTATATATGTATGTATTTAGAAATATTTAAGTATGTTTATCAGTCTCTGACGCCCATAGTACAAGCTCTGCTTAGTTTGGGGTCAGATGATCTTGGTGTAAATTGTCCCAGATATTTATTTATTTTATTTACATACACAGGAAACAATTGAAATAAAATCACAAGAGTTGTCAAAAGGCTCCCACTCAGCATATGCCGTAGTACTTTGTTCAGCACCACGACGCTGGTTTTCAGCGGGGACCCTAACAAAGAGGGAGAAGCGGCGCAATTACCATTCACTTGATCACTATTTTAATTAAACTTTACCAAAAAAATAATGATTACATAGATGATGAAATGACAAAGAAATTACAACAGTGAACCCAAACTTAGCAATTATAACTATAACTGTGTACATAGCATTCAAAATATATATCATTTATTACGCGACCAAAATATCAATTTACGTTTACAGACTCTGTAATTTAATTTAATTTTCTTTTTTTAATGTATTTGTTGCAGTTGTTATAATTAAAGTTTGTGTGTAAGGTACTGTCGCCTATTCTTGTGCGGTTGAATAAATTGTTTAACGTGCAATGTTTTGATTTCTGTTTTGAAACAGCTGAGAAATCAAAACATTGCACAACAAAGTTTATGTAACTGTTTATTAAGTAAGTTGAGTCTGCTTAGTTTTAAGTGCCTCCTAGAATTTGGTGATAATATTAGTCCCAAATTTATGTTAGTCATTTGACACAGCAGCGTTTATAAAATCTACACGCACTGTTTGCAAACCTATGGGATGCCACAGTCATGTTTGACCGACGAAATGACCAAAATGTAGACCGTATAACCAACCTTTGCCAGACTCCTGTTTATTTCACATTATTAGATGCAAATATCAGTGCCCAAAGCAACTCGGGGCCTAACTTAATCAGAGGAAAAATTGAACTAGCAGAAAGCAACCCCTCTTAGCAAATTGCGTGCCCCTGGGACCTGCAAATAAAGCTCACCACATCGGGAATGCTCCTGGTCTTACCCCATTGCGATAAGGTCGAAATTGGCGTGCTTTGTCGGGTAATGTTCTGAGGGAAGTCACGATCTGAAATAATGAGGACTGGTGGAGACAGAGCTTGTAAACGCAAAGTTTAAAGGACGATGGCATTATTGCTGAGGTCTGTCTGATAATTTGACTTTACAAATAAAACGAACGAAATAAAGTGACAGTAATTGTAGAGCACGAGCTGAGATCTTTCGTTAAAACAAACGGTGTGCTCTTACTTTAATTTGATAGCCCTCCATTTGAGATTCAAACTCATTAAATATAAAAGAATACAAATACGAGTATATACAAAAATTATAGCAGAATAAAAATATTCGTTAAGTGATGGATTATAGAATTTTCTAATTTGCCTTGGCTTAAATTGGCAGTGTAGAATATAATCTTACTCCTTACTAATACTTAATATTATAAATGCGAAAGTTTGTGAGGATGTATCTATGTTTGTTACTCTTTTAGGCAAAAACAACTGAACGGATTTGGATGAAACTCTACAGTAATACAGAATAATACATGGGCTACAATTTATAAGGATTTATGTAATTAGGCCAAAATATACGAGTAAAACGATAAAGCGGGTGTCGCCGCGGGCAGAAAGCTAGTAGAAAATAAATAAAATTTGACAAACACAAGTTATAAAATTAAAATATGATCACATAGAGTAAGGCTATAGTAAGATAAAGCTTAGATGGACCAGACTAAGTTCTGTACGTCTACCACGGGTCCTTTACGATTACGCCATTATCTTATCACCAATATATGCGCAGAAACCAAGACATCATTTTATAGAATACTTTCAATCTTAGTATCTTCAAGGCCAAAGTGAATAGGCATTTTCTGGATAAGCGTCTACCACCATCCGCCTCGTCATCGCTTACCACACGGCGAGACTAAAACCAAACGCAAACCCATTAGGAATAAATTAAACAGATAAAACCAACAACAATGTGGGCCGAAATAATTAGAACAGAGACATCTCGCTGTGCCCACCAGTGCTCTCTTGAGTCAAGTTGACCTTGGTGCAGAAACACAGTTTTTTGTCTCTGAAAGAAGGTCCAAAGTCGCCTTCATTCAACCAACGTGGTGAATGCAATGCAGCGCTAAAATGCGTCGCGGAAAATGCATACATTCATTCAAATTGGGGCGAATACACAAACCGCCTATGTGAGGGAGTGACGCTCGAATACCGCTTCTCTGCTCTGGGGATAAGGTCGTAGGTGAAGTGCAGCGTGATGAATGGGCTCAACAGGTCGTTCTAGGGGTTTATTTCGCTCGGGCAGATAGGGTTGGCGGCTTATAGCAGGATAATGTAAATAGTAGACTTAAATTTGACATTTGGTAAGTATCGTCATTGCCAGTTTTCCCCTTCAACTGTAGTGATAACTTGATTTAATGATGAAAATATGTGCCCTGAAAATCTGTACAGATTTGGTTAAGAGGCTGTACCGGAACGAAAACGCACCGAGCCAGTGAGAACTTATATACAGCATGTTATATGTTTCATATGGCATAGTCTTTAAAATAGCACAGATAGGTCATTAGAAAGAAAGTCATGCATGCCGTGGTTTAAAGTGGTATAATAATAATATTTTATTTCTTTCTTTCCTTAAAAAACATAAAATCTTAACCTATCTTAGTGTAAATTATGAATTTAATAATGCACTGGAGGTTAACGTCGGCGGCTGTACTAGTATGAACTGTGTCACAGCTGCCTGCGTCTTCAACCCTGGTACCTGGTCACGGTAACAAGGACAATAACGACTGTTTAGGTTGTTTTGAAGTTATATATAAAGAAAAAATAAAAAAACTAATAAAAAAGATACGAGATAACGAGCAGAAGTTAATTAATTGAAAAAATTTTCAACATAGTTTTTATACCACCATTATGTATATGTATTATATAAGTAGTACATGTGTGTAGTGCATGGAATGTTGTGTGTGTGTGGGTGAGTGAATGAGAATGTTGAAAGGATGTGTGAGAGCGTGACTGTGTGAGTATGTGTGTGTGTATTTAAGTAGTTTGTGTGCTGTATTGTCAAATTTGTTGTTGTAGAATTTTCTCCGTGTCATGATAATTAAGTGTCAGGAGCCAATCCTGCACTGTGTCTATGCATTTTTCAATTGTGAGAGGGTAAATATTCCTCACTTTATTTGCAAAATTATAAAGGTGGGCACAAATTACATAAAAGTGGAGTCTTGCAAATGATGTTCGGTGTTGAGTTGTTGTGCAAACTTTAGTTTTAGTACGCCTTAGAGAAGGCACATAGGTGAGACCTTTGTGCTTACGAATAATCGTATGCAAGATGAAGATTTGTCTCACGGTAAGCACTGGGCATTCTTGGTAGAGTAGGGATGTGCTGTACCTACGTGGTTTTCCAAGCATTATTTTGAGGATAGAGCGCTTGGCACGTTCCAAAGGTAGCAAAGTATTAATACTGCTCCCACCCCACGAGACAATGCAGTATTGGAGCAAAGACTGGATAAGAGCATGGTAAACACACATCAGTGTATCACGGTCTGCAGAATTTCTCAGTTTACGGAAGATAGGTATTAATTTCCTTATACGAGATGTCAACGTTTGTATATGTGCGTCGTGCGTCTGTGTTGGGATGAGGGGGGGACGGTAGCACCGCGACGACCGCCGCGCCTATTGCGACGGCCTCCAGCACGCACCTCGTATGCCGCTCATGCACCCACTACCCGTGCTCTGCGTATGATTGGAGATATGCTCGCCCATGACTATAGTATTGACCTATTTGCGGACCGCTTTGGGCTTTTATGTTCAAAAGCAATATTGTATATAAGCATGCTGATGAATGAAAAAATTATCTAATATTGTATGATCAATCCATTTCTAATTTTAATTTTGTGTGAATTTATTTTTATTAGATGTTAAGTTTATTTATTTTGACATCTTGTGATCTATTATTGTTTTAGTTGACTTTTGTTTTGTATTTGATTGTATATTAATTGTATTTGCTTGACATATGTATTTGATATAATTGTTATTTTTGATTTACTGCATGTATTAATTTTTAATTTGTAATTATTAATTTTGACATACTGGCGTTTTGGGTAAACTGTAAGTCAGTATGTCCACAATTTAATTTAAAAAAAAAAAAAAAATGTGGTGGCCAATTTAGATGCTTGTCAACCACTAACCCGAGATATTTTATGCTAGGTGTAAAGCTTAGTTTGTGGCAGGTACATGACTTGCTCCTCCAATCATCACAAACGTGTGCTCTAATGCAGAAATTAGTGGAGGGTTGGGTATTTGCGGAGAAAAAGTAATATATTTGGTTTTATCCAAGTTTAACGTTGAAAGATTACCGTCCAACCATTTAACGACCTCTCTGAAGGCAGCTTCTGCATGGTATTGAGCCTGAGCCCTGTCCCTTCCGTGCACAATCAACGCTGTAACGTCCGCGTAGGTTGCAGTTGTTAATTGGAAGCATACACAAGCTGTTGATGTACACAAGGAAGAGAGTGGGACCCAAGACGCTGCCCTGTGGCAAACCGTACGAGGAACTTGCATTCGCGCTCAAGTAGTCCCCCACCTTAACACATTGAGAGTGGTTTGATAGGTACCCGCTGAATATTTCCAGAGCAAGACCACGTACCCCAGCCAGTTCCAACTTTTTTAGGAGTAGCGGCACTGAGACAGTGGATGCTGTGACGCTTTTGATAAGTCAAGGAATATCCCTACAACCTTATGTTTGTTATCAAGGTGTCTAACAACTGCCTCAGTACGCTCTAAAGTTGCGTCTTCCGTAGCCTTAGCTTTTAGAAACCCAAATTGATTTTTAGCAATAGTGTTTGTTCTATTCAAGAAACTCGTAAGTCTACTATTTATCAACTTTTCTAGAATTTTAGAGACAGCAGTAAGCACCGAGATAGGTCTGTAGTTCCCGATACTATCTCTGTTTCCACTTTTATGTATGGGGAGCACGAGAGCCCTTTTCAGAATATCCGGAAACACTCCAGTGGACAGACACAAATTAAATAAGTGTGTCAAGGGTGGAGTCAAGCAACCTTTAGCTGTTTTCATTACACGTACAGGAATATTGTCGACACCAGTAGTACAATCGTTTTTTAGATTGCAAATTATGGTCTCGACTTCCTTACAATCCATTGCAAATAAAGCCATGGAATCCTGATGTGATTGTTGACTAGTATGAGTCATGCTGGGAACTGACGTACCTTGTCTTTCTATAATAGCCTCAGCTAACAATTTACCAATACCCACGAAATAATTATTTACCTGATTTAATGAGTCGTGTGGATTCTCGGTGAGATGTAAGAGGTCAGTGGGACGTGGGACTACTTCCGTAGTGTCCTTTTTAGGTTTGTAACTTTATTTATAGTTTTCCACATGCCTTTGGGGTTACCTTTAATTTTCACAAACTCATGCTGTTCATATTCCATTTTAAGATTTTTTAGGAGATTATTGCAGAAATTACGGTATCTGGAATAGGTTACCTGGAGTATGGTATTATCAGGATTACGTTTGGTCTTTTTGTGCAGTTTATCACGGTTGCGAATACATCGTACAAGACCAGGTGTAAGCCAAGGTTTGATAGCCTGATTTCGATGTGGAACACTAAATGATGAAGAGTGGGAAGATATTGCATTGGATAGAATGTCAATTAATGCGTTTGCGGCTAAGTTTGCATTATTGCCAAGGTATACTTGACTAAAGTCGGTGGCCAGCAGGTCCTTGGTTAAGTTTGGGTAATCAATCTTAAGGATACGAGTCTTAGCCACATTTCTCTTTACTTTATGCTCCAGCTCAAATACAAGGGGCGCATGATAAGTTATCAGTGAATCTAATATAAACGTTTTTGAACATCTATCCAATCTTAGCATTACGTGATCAAGACAATTGTGAAAGCGTGTGGGGAGCATGTGCGCCGGCAGTAAGCCTTGGGATGCCATTAAATCTAGGTACTTGTCACAGTTTTAATCCATACTACCTGGCGCTATATTTATATTGATGTCGTCAACTAATATAACCGACTTAAACGATGCTAAGGAAGAAAAGCAAAGATCTAGGCTATCGCAGAAGTTATCGATATTCCTATACGATGGAGATCGATAGAAGGCCACTATTGCAATCCCATCGTACCTTAGGATTGGGCTGTTGGCGTCTCTTATTTGAGTGTTCATTGTGATGCTATTGTCAGTTTTAACATAAACTACAACACCGTCATTTTGGTTTTGGTACTCCGAGGCATACGACACGTATCCTTGTATTTCCGGAACTGTTGCAGATTTACTTAACCAGCATTCAGTGAGTATTAGTACATCACATTGAATAGTGTTTTTTTTTTTTTTTAATAAATAAATAAATATATATGCGCCAGACAACACACCTCTTGTAATGGTCTCGAAGTAGGGATCAATATCTCTGTGTCACGAGGTACCACACAAGGAAACCAGCCAGGGGCGTCTCCCAGCACACCCAGACCCGAGTCAATTCAGAAAAGATCGTTTCCTGAATTGACCCGACCGGGAATCGAACCCGGGACACTAAGGAAATCGAGGCGAGAAACCGTGCTACAGCGCACTACGCCAATCGTGTCTCAAGTAAAACCATTAACATGTCAAAATTACAGTTCAGGCTACGGATGTTCGTGTGTATTATTTTAATGGATCCTAGTGGTGATTTGGTAAGATGTTGCAGGGCCTCCGGAGTACATAGTAAAGACTTTGACACCTCCATAAAGTCGATATCATTGGAAATATTAGCAATAGTATTGAATTTCAAAAATATGAACTAATAGGGTTGTATTTACGGTTGGGTACACGATTTCATTTCCTTTTTTACATAAGGCGTAGAATTCACTGAGCATCCGTGAATTTGTGGTGAGTGCGTTGATTTGACAGTATGGGATTCATCTTGTAGAATGTATGTATGTATGTTGTGTGTGGTATTGTCAGGATTTGTCAGGAGGTAAAGTGGGAGTGTCTGTGGTTGATTATTGTACATAAGATCACAATTGAGTTTTATGCTTAAAACAAAATGGACATGTATAAACTAAAAATATATAAGTAGCATGCACAGACATATAAAAACATACAAGATTGGGTGGGCGATCATACGTCGTAGTCACTTTTCTAGGGATTGAAGCAGTTGATTCAGGTCGTCTTCCGTGTCTATGCGTTGGCACGGGGCACCCTCTTTCTTGCGTAAGAACACCTTTCCATGAGCCGTCCAGCAGTAGGTGAAAGAGTGGTTGTTGCTGAATTCCCGGGCTAGGAAGTATAATTTCCTAGCAGCCGGGGTAAGACATTCTGCGACAAAAACGGGCCTAGGTTCTCCATCTAAATTCAAGTTGCCCGTGTGCAATTTGTTATTTTTATTTGCGATGTTGTTAGTCTTCACTGATGATAATAATTTCTCCTTATGAACAACTGTGGTAATGTCTACAATAAACGGCTGGTTACTCTCTTTTTTGGTTTTATGGCGAAAGACGTCACAAATCTGTGACTCATCAACACTGGCATTTACTGAATCTCCAATTATTTTTACCAGCTGAAGCAGGTCTTGCTTGTTTTCCGTTTTCTGCACAGGAACATTCCTGATTTCTATACTAGCTTGTTTCTGGTTTCTTTCAAGACTCGACTTTTAGTTCAAGGCTTTGGACATAAGCTAGTTGGATTTTTCTATCTGACCCCATTTTCAGTCATTTTATTCTTCATGTCCTCATATTGTCTTGATATGAAGTCCATAGAGTTTTTTATGTCATTGTTTGTTTTTGTATGTCCTTAACAATTTCCTGCACCGTTTCTTGTTGTGTAGTTAAGGTTTCTATTAATTTTTTAATGTCCGCCATAAACGTAGATAATTCATCATCATGTTGACGTTTGCGGGGGCGATTTCTACTCGATACACTCGAGCCCTCATTGTCTGTGTCAGTAGCCGGAGCAGAGCTTTGGTTTGTGTCTGATCCAATAAATACCCAGCTTTGGTGGAGTTCTTTTCAAAGGCATGTTACCGAGGTATCCGAATACAGGATTGAGGTTACGCTCGAGTGAAATAGGAACACGAGTCACACGTTACCAGGAACCCAGGACAAACGAGCAAGTCACTTACTAGTTACTATGTCGTATAAGGTAGCCACCGTAGCCATTTGTAGTCGTAGCACACGCACTGTGGGTTGTCCCGTACGTCAACTAGTAGCGCAGTATTGCGAGCGTCGTAGCTGGGCGGGCCAAGCACACTTTATCGTAGCACTATACTGTGTGCCGTAGCACAGCTCCAGTTGGCAGTTGGCCTATGCGCTCCTGGTACTCTGCCGAAATTATTTATAATTTAGGATATTTAACTTGTGATTTACACAAAACACGTCTACACTCAATGACATCCAGGGGGGAAGAGGATGGAAAAAAAGGAAGAGAAGGTATTTATTAAATATATGACTAACCAAACTATTTGCCCTAGTTGGTGGAGTTTTTATCTATTATTGTGTCTGATGAGTATAAGGTTAATATAAATAATCACAAAATGCCCGTTTTTCCACCCTATTTAATAACTAGCTGATTCAAATTCGCCAGCCACGTCTGCCTCGTCTGTGTGCACCCCGTCCCTATACACAGGTATACGAGTCGAAAACGCGTGATGTATTAGCATGGCAAGAAATTTTTCACTCGTTATTTATTTGGTGTGCAAAATAGTGCCCTTATAGTAACTAATTAAAGCTAATTTAGCAACTACCTTGTATTTTTTTGATAAATCAAGGATTACGATAAATGCACTAAAATGGTACAGAACCATCATAATTGCTTACTTAGGCCTTTCATTGATAAACGTGAAACATTTAAAGTCGGTCAATCCTGACTTTATATTATTTCGTTTTTTTTTTGACGACACGATTGGCGTAGTGCGCTGTAGCACGGTTTTTTGCCTTCACTTACGTGTGGTTTCTCGGGTTCGATTCCTCATACTTGTACAGAATAGGGAATTGTCGGTACGAGTTATGCGTGTGGCAAAAGGCGCCTGTTAGCGCCTACATGCGCTTCCAAAACCGATTTTATACGCGCGTATCAAACGATAGTCTGAAACCGCTCTCAAACGCAATCCTAATAAAACCTGGGACATAGTTAACCAACAGTATGTTGGATCGTGGTTCATCAGTTAGGTAACAAATCAAAAAAAATCAATCACAACTTGTAGCCAACATTGTGTTTGCAAAATACAAACATATTTGTTCTTCCTGGGATACGTCATTTATGGGCACTGAACTACTGAACGTTATGCATAGGAAAAAAATCGTTTGCTTTTTAGGTAACTATTTATTTATTAATTCAGGAAACGAAAAAAAATTATTCTACCTTAAGATTACTCAAAATAAATCACACTTAAACCAGTTAAGTTTCCACTGATGTTTTACACAAATCCTCGAACAATAGATTGACGTTATGACTTTAAATTCCAAAGAGTGAATGAAAAATAATAAAAGGAACTTAAAATGCCCACAAATACACGGGTCTTCCTTAATTGTTACCTCCTAATATTTTGCATGCATCGTTTCTGAACTTAGAGGCGCTACTACCAAAGATATCTAATTTACAAAACTTCTTATCAAAGTTATCAGTCGATCTAAACAAACAGGCGTTGTTTTGTTTTAGTAGGTGGCATCCCGAATTTCAGCGAGACCTGTCCCAGGGCATCTAAGTCGTAAAGCTTTAACAGAAAAGGATAACTTCACCTATATTTTTTTAGCAGCCGCAGTACGTTAACTGCTGAAGTTAAACCATCTAAGCTCGTCCTCTTCCAACATCCATCAGTTCAACGCCCTATGTGCTCTGTCCTCTGCCACGTTCACTGACTAGGCTACGTCACGTCACCACGCTGGAAGCTTTAAGTCTTTTGTTTTTTTATAATATAACAACAGCTGTCCGTCAAAGCCTTCGCCCATGAAGACTATTTTAAAAGAGAGCCTTAAAATTGCCTATGTAACTTTATTGTGAAGTAAAGTAAGAGTAAAACAATATTTATAAGCATACCACAGAGAGGCACAATAAGCAATAAAAAAATATTAAAAACAACGAAAATTAAAAAAAAACAATAAGAGAATAAAAAAGCCTCAAAGTGGGGCCAACCAGGTCCAAGCTTTATCTTGGTGTAAGATTTTTTCTAAATCGGTCAACTTGTTTCGGCGCTTAATACAATCAAATCAATCAAAACAGACGACCGACTTGGTGTAATGGTTAAGAAGTTGGCTACTACACCAGAGGTCGCGGGTTCGATCCCCGCACAGTACAAACATTTTGTGTGCATGAACATGTCTGTTTGTACTGGTCTGGGTGTCTCCTATGTATAATAAGTATGTATTTACAAAAGAAAAATGTATTTAAGTATGTTTATCCGTTGTCTAGTATCCCATAACACAAGCTTTAATTAGCTTACTTTGGGGCTAGATGGCGCTGTGTGGAATAATGTCCAGGGGATATTTATTTATTTATTATGACGATACGATTGGCGTAGTGTGCTGTGGCACCGTTTCTCGCCTTGGCTTGCGTGATGTCCCGGTTTCGATTCCGGTCCGGTCAGGTCAATCCAGGATATGATATTTTCTAAAAAGGTGTGCCTGGAAACGCCCCTGGCTGATTTCCCTGTCTGGTACCCAGTAACACAAGGATATTTATCCTTACAAGTATTGTGTGGTACGGCATATTAAAACTACATATGGAATGATGGAAATACATGCAGGACCTCATGTTTTATTTAATTTCCTCTCATTTCAAAACGGTACCCCATAAACAGTTTATTGATCATTCGCCAGTTCGCAGTTCATTTGTTGTCCGGCTCGATGGCAAACAGCGGGCAGCGAGGCGTGCCCTGATTCAATCAAAACTTGTAGCTGTAGACCTAACTTGAAATAGATGACGCAAATACGTACTTCGTGTGTCAACATAGAGTGCACTTTCACTTCTTTTGACGTTGTTTCATTTCATTAACGCACAACCGTCATGGCAACGGATATCGAAATCAAATAGATTTATTATTATTCACGACACGATTAGCGTAGTGCGCTGTAGCACGAATTCTTGCCTCGACATCCGTAGTATCCGGGTTTGATTCGCGGTTTTGTGACCCGAGCTCGGCCATTCGATTTGCGCCGATGCCATACTAAGGCCTCTTACTCACGGTGGTTTTCGTTTAGGTCCGACCGAATCTTTACAGATTTTCTGCTGAAAACATTTCCTGACAGGCTCTGGATGTTTTCGGTACAGTTTTGTGCTGATTGGTGTGAGTGAGGCGCGCGGCGGAGCTGGCGGGGGGTGAGATGGTGGAGGTCGGCCGCTCTGTACAGGTAACTCGTTAAATAAGCTGTACCGAAACGAGTCTGAAAAGTATCATTTGATTACATGCACTCGGTAAACAATCTATACAGATTCGGTGTAGAGTCGGTACCGAAACGAAAACCCACCGATCCGGTGAGGAAGAGGCCTAACTGTACCGATAAATATAATATCTCGTCCGCAGCTTGTGGCATTCACTTGTGGCCGTTTCTAGTGTGTTCCAGTATGCAGCACTTACAAGTGTCTTTAATTTAACTTTTTATTGGTTTCAGGACGGCTGAAAATGTCTTACGGCGAATAAAAGTGAGTTTTACCTTTGACGTCGTTAGTTTGTGTGGTTTCCTGAAAACTGGGCTGTTCGTTATTTAATGACCATTACACAGTTCATTTGTATTTACTTGAAATCTTACTTATTCTTTTATTTTAAAAAGGATAGCTGTTATCCGGCCATCTAAATTATTGCCTATCGCCATGTGACTCCTTTGCTTGTCGCAGCCTATTTGAAAGCAGCCAGTGACAATTTGCTATTTGACGGCAAATAACAAAAAAAATTCACTACTCATCACTTCAAGGGATTTGTCTGGGATACAGGCTGCTTTTGCTTCAGAGATGTGCTATGCTACCTTGCTGTGTATGCGTAAGATATCCAACAATCACATTCATTGGTAGCCATAGGATGGCACTGGTTGAAACGGGCTCCACTAAGCTAACTACGTTTTTAATATGACACATGGATGCGTGCTGGCGTGCGTCCCTACTGTCGATACATCGCATAGCTCGGGCTGCTCATCTTGATCGTACAGCTAACTTGCGGCGCGACATCTTCGTAGCACATCTTATTCGCTCCGTAACATAGCATAGCATCAGTGAAAACAGTCTTCGATAAACAGGAACCACCCCCCGTTCAAACTGTCATAAACATGTTTACCCTGTGTTTTCATTAACGTTCCGTTTCGAGTCCGCGACGGGGTGATACGAGTTTTATTGTGTTTGTCGACAACGAATGGACGATTGAGAAGCAATCACTGTGGAAGTTTTGTTCGGAGCTGAATTTCGTATTGTTTGTGAAGTTTGTTTTGCATTTTTTTAAGGTTTTTTAGTTATTTTATTTTTACGCCCGTAAAAAAGTTAAATGCCATGTTGCTTCTTGAATTTACCATGAATAATTAAACTTTTTTTCTAACAGTAACATTTGGTGTCTAGCGCCCGAATCGAGAAATGGAAATCAAAGTTCGGGTTTAAGACATTTATTTCTCAAAAATAATTACAATTCACTTATATGAGAAACTTAAAAAAATGAGAGTAAATTAAATAAAACATGAGGCCCTGCATGTATTTCCATCATTCCATATGTAGTTTTAATATGCCGTACCACACAATACTTCTAAGGATAAATATCCTTGTGTTACTAGGTACCAGACAGGGAAATCAGCCAGGGGCGTTTCCAGGCACACCCAAACGCAAGCCAATTTAGAAAAGATCATATCCTGGATTGACCTGACCGGACCGGAATCGAAACCGGAACATCACGCAAGCCAAGGTGAGAAACGGTGCCACAGCACACTACGCCAATCGTATCGTCAAAATGTTTTTTTGTTCAGACCCTCTAGACATGGTCTCGAAGTAGGAATAAATATCCCCGCGTTACGAGATGCTAGCCCAGGAATCAAGCCAGGGGCGTCTTTCAGCACACCCAAACCCGATCCCAATCAGAAAATATCGTTTCCTAAATTGACCGAGCCGGGAATCGAGCCCGGGACACCACGCAAGTCAAGGCGAGAAACGGTGATACAGCACACTACGCCAATCGTGTGGTCAACAATATGTTAATAAGTACTTGACCTTATTAAAAAAGACTAGGTCACTTGAGTAACTATGCAGCTGGAAAACTCTACATACTCGTAGTGTACAAGTAAACTTGAGAAAACACGTTAGTATCTACATACGAGTATCACCCATGCGAACCCGGGGTGGGTCGTCAGTTTATACTATTATAATAAAAGGGGAAAGATTTGATTGTATTAAGCGCCGAAACAAGTTGACCGATTTAGAAAAAATCTTACTCCAAGATAAAGCTTGGACCTGGTTGGCCCCACTTTGTGGCCTTTTTATTCTCTCTTTGTTTTTTTAATTTTAGTTATTTTTAATATTTTTTTACTGCTTATTGTGCCTCGATGTGGTATGCTTATAAATATTGTTTTACTCTTATTTTACTTCACAATAAAGTTACATAGGCTATTTTCAGGCTCTCTTTTAAAATAGTCTTCATGGGCGAAGGCTTTGACGGACGGCTGTTGTTATATTATAAAAAAACAAAATACTTAAAGCTTCCGGCGTGGTGACGTGCGTACACTTTAAATTATCACTTACTTCTGCTGTTGACTGTACTGGACCTCCGCGGCGCGGGCGCGGTGGCCACCGCTGTAGTACAACATTGAAGTATTATTATGTTTTACTAGAACCGACGCCGCGAACAATATCTGTGCACCACGTGCAGCAGTGCGGGGCGCGCGGGCCGAGTCAATTGTTTTATAGATGTGAGAAAACTACACAGAGTCGACACTTTGTTTATATTCTGCCTAATGAATTACTCTAAGGAAACGTAATTAAATAAAAAGCAAATGCAACTGTTTTAACTACAATATTTATTGTACTTGACACCCATAGAAGGAAAAACCAAAACTAACAAACAACTGCAATACAATATTTCATTTCCCTTGAATAATATCAGTTTTGTTAGTTTCTGCCGTTTAGTAAAGTAATCTACAGTTATTGCTTTGTGCAAGTGCAATCGTATTTTTGTGTACTGATTTATTATGGCTCGAGTTAAATGGATTCTGTAGTTGAACGTTGAATTATGCATTGTAATGGTTAAATAAAATATTTTATCGTGGTTTTTATTAGTATGCTTAATTTATTTGACTGATATTTAATACAGCATCAGAACAACTAAAATGTATGGTAATTGAATATATTGTTACTCTCTTTGTTACCTACAACATCAATAGTGTCACACCTGCGTAGACCATTTCAAAGTTACTTTATGAAATTACCGAAGCATGGCCGCCAGCGCGGTGACGTGCCGCCACAAGTAAAATTTATGAATATTACTGTGTTTTACCAGTAATACAGTGAACTTACGTGTGAAAAGTCACTCCTTTGTCTTTGGCTGTTTCTGGTTTACACAATATGTCAGTGCACATGAAGGCATATTTTTAGGGCTTCGAGTTAAACACTCAAAGACGACACGTTGCGGCAAGCGCTTGACACAAGACTAAGAAAGGTTGAGCCCGTGGACTCTAACGCTTGTAGCAAACAGCCAATGCGGGACGACTTTTCTAGTACGCTAGTACATAATACTTCAATGCAAATTTGTATGGTACGAAAAAGAAACGTGTCAAGCAACCTTTAAGTTCGGGCTAACAAATGCTGAATTTCTACTTGAAGGTTGAAAAATTTTGGAAAACATGGCTTAAATACGTCAGTCTAATCTGCTAATGGATGCTGCATCTCCGATGGACACAATTTCTAAAGCAAACCTTCAAAAAGGATGCCAACGTATGCAGGGGGTTACCCTTGTATAAGTTGGCAACCTTTTTACTATTCTGAATAAAATAACACACGTACACAAAAAGTAGCAATAGTTGGTTCCAACCAGAATAACTTATTTATTAGACACGCTCAAAGTTTCGTTCATAGGATAACTTGTGAATTGCAAGTAGCGTCTGTAATGACTGATGTGCCTTGCCAGTTGCTTCTAACTTCATGTCTGAGTATCGCGGTTATCTTCGGGATCACTTATCTTACTAATATTACTTATATTTTAAATGCGAAAGTTTGTGAGGATGTATGTATGTGTGTGTGTATGTTTGTTACTCTTTCACGCAAAAACTACCGGACGGATATGGATGAAACTTCACAGGAATACAGATTATACATCAGAATAACACATGGGCTACAATTTATAAAGATTTTATGTTATTTGGCCATAATATATAACAATAGCGTGGGCGAAGCCGCGAGCGGAAAGCTAGTAGACTATGCGCCAAACAACACGCTACTTGTCATTCTCTCGAAGTAAGGATACTTGTGTTACGAGGTATCAGACAAGCATTAAAGCCAGGAGCATATCCCAGGTCAGCCTACTAAGACCAGAGCCAAATAAGAAAAGATTGTTTCCTAAATTTACCGGGCCGGGAATCAAACCCGGGCACGCCCGCAAACTAAGGCGAGAAACCGAGCTACAGTGCACTACGTCAATCCTGTCGTCGAAACGATTAGTGTTTAATGCCATCTTTGTTTTTTCTCTGAATTCTGTTCAGCTTAATTCCAACTGCTTACTAAAATATTAAGGACGTTGACTTTATTTTGTTAGAGAAAGGGTCTCGCACTCTTGGCTTCGACTAGCCTTTTGGCGATGTTAGAGATTCTGCTTGTAGTACTGAAAGACGTCGGTTCGATTCCCACCGAGGACAAACATTTGGGTTTGTTATGGGTCTAGGTTTTATTGCATAACGAAATACCTATCGCAGAACCAAGAGTGAGGTACATAGAGTTATTATAAATGGTCCTTGTAACAATGGCCTGGCAATGTCTCTACGCAATTGGACAGGCTCAAGGGTCAAAGTTGCCTCTGGGTTTCCAATAATACGGATAGCACGCCGCTGCATCCTGTCAAGAGCTTCGAGTAGGTACTTGGGGGAACCGTCCCAGAGATGAGACCAGTATCCCACACACGAGCGAACTTGTGTCTTATACAAGAAACAGAGCTGCTCAGGCGTGAAGAATCGTCTCACTCTGTTCAGGACTCCGAGTTTACGGGATGCAGTTCTAATGACGCTCTCAATGTAGTCCCGCTGGTTTATGTTGCTACGAACATCCATGCCAAGGATGTTTAGGCTATCCTTAATCGGTAGCGGGGTGCTCTGAAGAGTGGGATGGGAAAGGAAAGGCGACGCCTTTGCTGTGAATCCACACACCTGCGTTTTCTTGGCATTGAACTCGACAAGATTGCATGCACCCCATTCTGAAATGCGGTCCAACACTCCGTCAAGCTCAACCACAAGACTTCGCCTCTTCTCCTCGATGTCGGTCTGCTTTGCCCCAGGGCGCTCGAAATAACGCACGTGGACTGTGCTATCATCCGCATAGCAATGAATATTATAAGAGATAACATGTCATTGATATGCAGAAGAAACAACGTCGGCGATAAGACGGAGCCCTGCGGCACTCCGGCATTAATCTGGAGAAAGCGTGATTTTCGACCATCGCAAAGGACACGAATTCTACGTCCCTCCAGAAATCCGGCGACCCAGTCGCATAGGCGAGGTGGCAGACCATATGCTGGAAGCTTGGAAAGTAGCGAACGATGCCATCGAAAGCTTCGGCAATGTCAAGGCTGACGGCTAAAGATTCCCCATGCTTGTCCATAGCCTCCCCCCAGATGTGTGTTACGTACGCTAGAAGATCACCCGTAGACCGTTTTGGTCGGAAGCCGTACTGACGGTCGGAAATGAGAGAGTGATCCTCTAGGTAGCGGATGAGCTGCGTGTTTATGATCCGCTCAAACACCGAAGCTAAAACTGAGGTTACGGCTATTGGAGGGTAATTGGCAGGGTCAGACCGGTCCCCTTTTTTGGGAACTGGTTGAACGTTCGCCTCCCTCCAAGACAGCGGCAGAGGACCCGAATTGTAGGAGAGGCGATCCAGGCTAGTTTACACTGGTGACAACTAAGCTACACATTTCTTCAGCACCGCAGCTGGAATTCCATCAGGGCCACTGGCTTTCCTGACATCGAGTGACTGCAGTTCGGCAGTTGACTGCTGATACGAATATCAGGCATTGTGGAGCCGCAATGTGGAATTTCAGGCGGCGCAGCACCGCAGTCATCGATGCAAGAGTTTGCTGCAAAGAAAGTTAGCCAGTAAATCGGCTTTCTCTTGCGGCTGATGAGTCAACGATCCATCAGTAATCGTTCATCAGGGGAATAAAAACGGGATTATTAGAAACTGAAACCTTACACGCTAATTCTTACGCGTGCTTTCGAGATGGCTATAGGTACCTATTATATATATTGGCGCCACGATTAGCGTTGTGCGCTGTAGCGCGGTTTCTCGCATCGACTTACTTCGTGTCACGGGTTCGATTCCCGGTCGAGTCAATTCCGGAAACGATCTTTTCTAAATTGGCTCGAGTCTGGGTGTGCCCCTGACTTAATTCCTTGTCTGGTACCTCGTAACACAGGGATATTCATCCTAACCTTGAGAACCTGACAAGTGGTGTGGTATTAGACCCAGACTAACGCAAGTCGAAGTCAAGTAAATTACGCTACAACGGACTAAGTTAATCGTATTGTCAAATTATTACGCGACTGGACGCAACATCAGCTCGAATACGTACGTTAAGGTTCGCAGCAATTTCAACCCCTTTCCAGTACCCCTACAATAAGCTTAAACCAATGGCACTTTTGTGTGCGATTTCAATACAGGGCCTCGAGTGATTAGAAATGAAACTAAAAACTGCATACAAATTTCTGAACTCAATAATCGGCATTTTTTACTACCTAACGTTAACTCACGGTACACCTACAGACATGGCCTTAGCAAAAGTATAAAACGTTAACCCTGTCCAAGCTACTTTGCTGTCTATTGGCAATGCATTAACGTACTCATTTGCATGCTGGCGGGTGATAGCGCCTGGCTTTCTGCAGCAGGAGAATATGTATTTTGTAGGGGTCGTTTTTTGCCTACCTGTTTTTGTTAAACACCAAAGCTGCGCCCAAAGATTTGTACTATTCATATTCAAATTTAGTAATTTTAAGTATAATAATGCACTGGAAAGTTACTCACTCACTAATTTACACCATCACAAACACACACAAACACACACACTCTTACACACACCTTTATACTCAAACACTCTCTAAAATATTTAAATACTTTTATAATATCCAAAATATAACTATTGCATTTACAGATTTGCCAAAATTAACACTTGTTTTACACTATCACCCACAAAATGGATAGAACACTTCACAATGTAATAGAAATGGACAATGTGGAATTTGCCAGCGCAACCACTTGCGATACCGAAAAAGTTGCCCAACTGTTTAATGTTAAGTATAATGATTTTATTTTATTAACACAAAACATCAGAAGTATTTACCAAAATATTGATGATTTTATTGTGTCTATTACGCAACTAAACTTCAACCCAACTGTAATGGTCCTCACGGAATGCTGGCTATGTGATTTTAAACCAGTCCCGTCTATACCTAACTATAAGATGTTCTCGTCAACACAACACAAAAATAAAAGCGATGGGGTGGTTGTTTATGTCCGTGACCATGTAAGTGCCGACGTCAGGGAAATATCCCTGAGGGACGCATCTTGTCTGCAACTTCAAATTGAGGAAAAAAGTGGATTTGTTACTTCTTTAGACGACTGCTTGGAAAGGATCACTGGATGCGGCTCCGTGGTTGTAGTCGGGGATATAAACATTAACATAATCCCTAGAGAATCTGAACAAAGTTCTGAACGCAGAAACAGAAATAGTTACTTAGAAATGCTTGCTTGTCATAACATTATGCCAGGACACATTCTTCCGACTAGAGAAAATAATTCGCTCGATCATGTTATGATCAAAACTGACAAAACAAAAATAGCAGCGCAGGTAGCTGTTCTCAATACAACTGTCACAGACCACATGATGGTTCTCTTACACCTAAACCACATTGCTACATTAAACAGATATAATAAAACTAAGCAAGTTATCAACTACGGAGACGCATGCGCGGATCTTGCCAATAAAAATTTGAATGAATTATTACTGTGTAGGGATTCGAAGATGGTTGTTCAGGGCTTAGTTAGTAAAATTACGCTTTCAATTAAAGAAAACAGTAAAACGATTAGAGTACCAAAAAGCAAACAGGTTCTAAAACCCTGGATAACCCCGGGAATCTTGCGCTGTATACGACACAGAAACAAATTACAATCTAAACTGCGCTCAAACCAGACTGACGGGATTCTTCGACTTACTTACAGACGATACCGCAATTTTTGCAATAACTTGATAAAGAAGCTTAGACGTAATTACGAGCAAAAACTACTGCGAGACTCTGAAGGCGATTCGAGGAAGCTCTGGAACAGCATCGCCACTATCACTAATCTAAAACAGACTAAATCAGATAATACAAAATTACTACACAGTAAGTCTTCGCCAGTAGAATCTGTAAATTTCATTAATGGCTACTTCAGTGATATAGGTAGGGAACTTGCCGGTGCCATACCGCCACCGCACACTGGCTCGCCAGACATGACACCTTCAGGTACTCCAGTTGCTCACTCATTTGCTCTGTTTGACACTGACGAAGAAGAAATACACCACGTGCTAATGCATTTAAAAACAAACAGCGCCCCCGGATGGGACTGTGTTTACACCAGTTTCCTCAAACTAGCCCGATTTCTAGTCGTACCAATAATCTGCCATCTTACAAATATTTGTTTTGAAAAGGGAATTTTCCCTGCCATGTTAAAGGAATCGATAATAACGCCGGTTTACAAGGGTGGCGATGGACACGATGTCAACAACTACAGACCTATTTCTGTGCTAACATCGATCTCGAAAATTATAGAAAAAGTATTGAATAAACGAATTGTGAATTACCTAAATAAATTTAACATAATAGCCAAAAATCAATACGTTTTCCAGTCAGGGAAGTCTACTGTTGATGCTGTGGAGGCTCTGACGTCTGTCGTTGTTGATAACCTGGATAGAAACCGTAAGTGCCTAACCGTTTTTCTCGACCTGAAAAAAGCCTTTGACACCGTGTCCATCCCGATCCTTTTAAGGAAGCTTGAATGCATTGGCTTCAGAGATGTTTCACTTAAACTCCTCAAAGACTACCTCAGTAACAGGACGCAGATGGTCAGGGTGGGCGAAACTGTGAGTGAGGTTGCTACTGTAGACTACGGGGTACCACAGGGTAGTGTACTGGGTCCAACTCTATTCTTGGTCTACCTGAACGACCTCTGCACCTTAAAATACGTAACGCTCGCATTTTTTCCTACGCGGATGACACTGCGGTGGTATTTTCTAATACGGCTTGGAGTTCCGTTAAGGTTGATGCGGAGGCTGGACTGGAGCTGATTGCGGGATGGCTCGGAAATAATTTGCTTACACTTAATACGCTTAAAACAAATTATATTACGTTTACACTCAACAGTTGTACTCAACCTGAAACTAATTTTGATGTCAAGGTACACAGCTGTAACATCGCCCGACGCGCTCCAAGTTGTAATTGTCCCTCAATAACAAAAGTAACTAGCGTAAAATACTTGGGCGTCATGCTAGACCAGAGACTATCATGGCAGTCCCACATTGAACTGGTCTCTTCCAGGCTACGTAAATTGATTTGGATATTCAAAACTCTACGGCATGTCGCTACAAAAACCTTAATTAATCAAATTTACATTGCCTTAGCTCAATCCATATCCATTTACTGCATAACAGTGTGGGGTGGTGCAGCAAAAACAAAACTCATTGAAGTAGAACGAGCTCAAAGGGCCCTACTTAAAGTATCTCATTTCAAAAAACGAACATTCCCAACACAATCTTTATACACTTTAACGGACTCTCTCTCTATCAGAAAGCTCTTTCTACTACACACCATCTTAAGAAAACACATCGGAGTTGACTATGACCCCGTCAAAATAAAAAAAGAGAAGAAAATTTGACGTTGCTGCGGTCTTAAAGACTCGCACAAAATTTGCGCAATCGCAATTTCATTTTTTAGCTTCGTTTATGTATAATAAATGTAATAAAATCTTAAATATCTATCCCTTGACACAACGCGAATGCAAATCAAAATTTACAGCTTGGACTATAACGGCTCAAAACACTGGACTATAACGAAACCGAACTACTACTAAAAATTATATCGTAAATTTAATAAAATTAAATATTTGGATTATTGTATATTTATATATTGCAACACACACACCCATACATCTTTCCTCAGTTGTTTATTATCAAATTTATTTCGTTGTCAATCCTAGATGTAAGAGTGTGTTAAGGAAGAGTGGCTTCTTCTGGCACAGGTGCTTCTTGCACTTAAAAGAAGAAGTCAACCCTATGTTTTTTTTTTTTTTTTGCGCCAGACAACACACCTCTTGTAATGGTCTCGAAGTAGGGATTAATATCCCTGTGTTACGAGGTACCACACAAGGAAATCAGCCAGGGGCGTCTCCCAGCACACCCAGACCCGAGTCAATTCAGAAAAGATCGTTTCCTGAATTGACCCGACCGGGAATCGAACCCGGGACACTACAGAAATCGAGGCGAGAAACCGTGCTACAGCACACTACGCCAATCGTGTCGTCATGTTTATTACTTTAAAATGTGTTTTTTATGATGAAATAAATATTATTAATAAATATTATATTATTATGTATTCTGTGCAGCAGGCACAGATCTGCACCCATCTGTTTGTGTAGCCGTGGTTTGATCGGATAAACAAATGCCAAGCTCAGGTTCAGGAGTCAGGTACACCGTTAAGCCTAGTTTATTTATACCATGAGTTACAGGAGTCCATTTATCGTAATACATTTGTCAAACAAGGACCAATATTCGGTTACTAGTAGCAATACAGGGATAATTATTTAGTTGTGCGTCTATTTATTATGTATGCTCGTACAAACTATTGGAAAAATGTTTTTTAATTATCTCTTAAAAGATATATAAATTCTATGTGTTATTTTTTCATATCTTTATAACAACCCATTAACCGCTGGAGTTGTATAAATGCAACTTACCATTTTATGCCTCTAGTGTTGAAAATTAGCAACTAAAGTCTTTAGGTAGTTTTGTTCAAGTAATGTGAATGACACTAATTCTTCTTTTTATTGTTTTCATTCTGTCCTATCTCTGTCTGTATATATTTCGTGTGCTCTAGCTTGCTACCTTACTCTCCAAACAGCACTGCCTATTATTTCGCTGTGGTTTTTCATAGGTTAAATAAAAATCATTTATTTCAGATTAAATCCATATTAAAACAATTGCATTAATTAAAATCAAAATTAAAATGTCCAGATATGAGAATTACATTAATTTATATTTGACCTGTGACAACACTCACCCAGTGCTGTTGGATAGGACAGTCGAGGCGGGCAGTAAATACGGTGTTTACGTCCGGGCTCAAAATGGGCAACGGAATCTACTATTTTCCATCACTCTTACCTGATCCTCGTAATATCATCAGCAGGATAAACTTAACGTTTCCATAATAATCTAGATTCTAGAACTACTTCTTTATTTGTTTACACATTCCCGATCGTCAGTAAAAGGGGCATCTTTCTGGGATATTCCACTCTATCTAAAAGCATAATGTTTCCATACATTACCCTATTTTCTGTGAGAGGGATTTGTCCGACAGACTAACTATACTTAGAGTAGGTTTATCACTTCGATTGCTGGGCCAATAACAACCTTATGGAATGCGAGATACGAAATATACGAGAAAGCGCGGAAAGAAAATGGTTTGAGTGCGTAATACTCTTAGTGTACAAGGCCAAGTTTCTCAACTTAGTATGATTATAAAAAAATCATTGTTTTACAGACAAGTTGGAAGTGAAATTAGATTTATTCCTTAAAAAGCGTTATAGATATTTGCAAAAAGTTCACCCTAGTAACCCTTAGGACAAAAATTTATAGTTAACGAAATGTAAGCGTATTTTGCTAAAGCTGCGATGGTTTCTCCTTGAGTAACAAACTGCTGAATCCCCAATCTCTTTAGAAAGCTAAATAGCTAGCAGTAGTTAAAAGAAAAAGCACGAAATCTTTGTATATTCAGGAATCAACGATTTTGCAAGACATGCCGTAGCACAAGCAAAAAAATTACACCATTTATTCATATTCTAGCTTTACAAAATATCTTTGTCAACAGGGTATTTCTTTTTTAATTTTTGCTCATCACTTTTGATAACCAAAATATTCAACGCTGACACCAAGAAAAACATCTTGGCTTGTTTATAGATGACAAACAAATTTGGAAATTACATATTGAGCATGTCAGATCAAAAGTAATGTCCGTGTTAGGAGCATTACGAAAAGTCGCAAGTTGTATTCCGTTCAGTGTACGCCCGACTATTTATAACTCTTTAGTAAAGTCGCACCTTGAGTATTTAATAGAAGTGTGGGGCTCGTCCGCCGCAAAGAACTTAAGCCAGAGTTACAAAGGACTCAGAACAAAGTGATTATAGTATTATTTCATTTTTCCTACGTTACTCCAACAAAACAATTGTATACCAAAACTAAAATACTTAATATCACTCAATTATACAAATATTATACCTGTATTCCTTAATAAAAATATTACTACAAATAGTATTCAATCTAGTATAAAATTACACAAAAAAGTAAACACACAACATTTAAGAAATAATGATAAAATAATGCTTACTACAGTCCAAACTAATTATGGAAAGAGAACGATATTGTTTGAGGGAGCACAGCTGTACAAGTGTACTCGTACAATAACTTACCAAACTATATTAAAAACTGTGATAGTTTAATAATGTTCAAGAATAAACTCAAAGAATATATTGTAAGCACATTGTGATTTTTCAACTAGCGACCCAGAGGCATATCATAATTTATAATTTCATTTATGACTTTGTATCTCATTTTAAGTAAACTGTATGTTTTCAAGAGAAATAAATTCTTTAAACCTTACTTCAATACTTCCTCAGAGGTACATACTGCGTATGTCAAAAGGTAAATAAATGATTGCACGGAGTATAAATGCTTGGTTAGAGTTAGTTTCGCGAAGAGTTGTCGCAGAGATCAGCAACTTGGCTCCTTTTTTACAAAATGTTGTATATGTCAGTCACGTCTTTCGCGAATATCGTCCATTCCGTCCAGCCTTCGTTCTCCGAATTCCACTCCTCAGCCGGCTATGGCGACTCATACTTCATCAGGACTTAACCTTATGACAACTGTTTGCTCAGAAACAGAGATATATCTAACTGGCTTTGATTAATGTCTATTCCTAGATTTAATATTACGAGAAACTTATCTTTTAACATCTAAAGAAAGAAAGAATTGTTTATGTAAAAGAGTGTTCTGTCTTAACTTATATTTCTACGTAAACCAAATGGAAGAAGAATATAGTTGAAGTGAAAAGCTTTTTTTAAAGTATTTTCATTGGTACGTTTCGTAGTGGGTCTTGGCTTCTATGAGCACAGTGTGACTTCTAATAGTTCCGAATGCTAACTACCAAATCATCTTTGACTACACACCCGTAACGATTGGCGTAGCGTTGGTGCTGCACGGTTTCTCGCCTAGATTTGCGTGGTGTCCCGGGTTTGATTTCCGGTCAAGTCAATGCAGGAAAAGATCTTTTATAAATTGGGTCGTATCTGTGTGTGCTGGGAGACGCCCCTAGCTTAATTCCTTGCCTGGTAATTCGTAACACTGGGATATTTATCCCTACTTTCATGACAAGTGGTTCATGACAAGTTTGACGACACGATTGGCGTAGTGTGCTGTAGCACGGTTTCTCGCCTCGACTTCCGTAGTGTCTCGGGTTCGATTCCCGGTCGGGTCAATTCAGGAAACGATCTTTTCTGAATTGACTCGGGTCTGGGTGTGCTAGGAGACGCCCCTAGCTTATTTCCTTGTGTGGTACCTCGTAACACAGGGATATAATAATCCCTACTTCGAGACCATTACAAGAGGTGTATTGTCTGGCGCATATTTATATTTATGAAAAAAAAAAGAAGTGGTGTGATGTTGTAACCGACATAACCGACGTAAACTATTCATTTATATGATCGGTGAAAGCAATTACGATGTAACCTAATATGAACGATTCTGAATACGCAGAAAACGTTATTATAATTTGTGTCAGTCTGTTTTGATTCAGCATCACTCGACAGCAACCGGGTGAATTTTTAGCACTCAGTTCAAACAGGATGAAACATTCCAAAAGCTGCGTCCCTGATGTTGCCAACCAGTTGATAAATAAAATAATGCGCAACATGCAAAATGAACTCCTCTATTTGAAACTAAGGAGAGAAAATGTTATACTTGCTTCTGTTAGCTTTTTTATAAGGCAACACTATCAAAAAGTAGATTGACTATCGTTTATTTTAAATCAATACAGAAAACTGTCTTATTGTTATATTTATTAATTACTTTTATTTTACTTGTTTAAATCTATTTTAATAGATTTAAACCTAATGGGTAATTTGTTTCGATAAATTGAATAGTAACGAACCAAGCGGTCGTCATTCTGGTTGGAGCTGTCATAGTGATCGTTGGTATTAAAATACGGTTTTGTGTGTGATACTTGAGATTGAAACGTAAGTACCGTTTAATTGTATGCATAACCAATGTGTGTAATTGTAAGGTAACATGAATGTGAGAAATATATATTTGAATTATGACGAATTCGTATCTTTGAAAAATCCTATACCTCCGAACTGACGGCCAACAGTTCAGAAGTGGGATCGTAAGAGAGTTCTTATAATTCTCTTTTCACGTCCACAATAGTAATAAAGTAATTTAGTAATAAAATTATAACGTACAATTATTGCCAGTGAGGGTAACATGAAGCTTTGTTTTTACTTTAACAAAGATTAATTGCTTTCCGTATCTAGACTGCTATTATCTTTGCTATATTGTTTAAACCATTTTGATTTACGTTTCCGAAGGATTATCAGTTTACTTTAAATTATTATCAACCTCTTAGTATAATGAGTGATATTTTTTTTTTGAATCACGAAGAAACGCTCCAATAAGTTACTGGACTATAAATTTTACTTTAATTCCCTCAATCCTGACCTTATTTTGTTCAACTGAGTTTTGGAAAGTGTTGTGCATGCTGTAGGTACTTACAATTATCTGATTATGGTTACAAAATTAATGTTATTGTAAATTCGTTTGGTTACTGTTTGTAGAACTAAATTACTTGAAGTATAAACGCTGTCGAATTCATGCACTTGATTTTTATTTAACGATCATTTTAGCGCAGTGGCTCAGAGTTCAGGGGTTACGGGTTCGATTCTCGTACCCAGCATAAAAATGTATTCAAAATATTATAGAATGACAATGTGTTTCGTTTTACAAAGTGCAAAATTGCCCATGTTATAATGGAAATAATAATGAGAATAAAATACAATTAAAAGTGAAAAACACATTGATCTTATTGTATATAGGAATATATTCAATAAATAAAAGGATGATTACCACATTATGTAAAAATAAGCTGTTGTCAAAGAGACTTTTGTGGTCACACACTAAGCTCACTACTTTAAGTTCCAGATAAGCTAACTATGGATGAGGATGAGCACAGTCGAGGGGAAGGACAGGTGTTCAATAAGGACGATTACGGATTACCCAGGTTAGAGGGTACAGGTGAGCCCAGGTTAGAGGGCCAGGAAATGCTCAGGTCAGAGAGCACGGACACGCCCAGGTTAGAGGGCAGGAGAACGCCCAGGTCAGAGGGCAGGGAAGCGCCCAGGTTAGAGGGCAGGGGAGCGCCCAGGTTAGAGGGCAGGGGAGCGCTCAGGTTAGAGGGCAGGGCAACGCCCAGGTTAGAGGGTAGGGGAGCGCCCAGGTTAGAGGGCAGGGGAGCGCCCAGGTTAGAGGGCAGGGGAACGCCCATGTTGGAGGGCCAGGGTATACCCAGGATTGAGAGGAGGGAAACGCCTAGGTTAGAAGGCATAAGGGATTACAGGATGCATTTTTTACAGGAGCCCAGGTTAGAGGGCCACGGGATACAAATTTCTGAAGGTAGAGGATCGGAGACGGGATCTATGAATAATTGGATTGATACGACATCAGGACGTAACATGGAGCGGACATCACGGCACACCAGAAGCAGGAAGAGGAGGAATTCAATATCTGATTCGGATAGTTCATTGGAAAATAGAGGAAGATTAAGGAAGTGCAGAAGGAGATCGAGGGAACCTGAAAGGAGGTCAAAAAGAAGGAGGCATCGAAGCTATAGCTCAACCAGTGGTGAGTCAGTGCACTCTTCTAGACATAGGAGTAAGGATAAGGAGTCTAATAATAATGTAATGTTAAACAAGTTTTTGTCAATTTTGGAAAATGTCAGAAGTTCAGATAAGCCTAAATTATCATTTAACACTAACGTATTACCGGAATTCGACCCAATGAGAAAAGAACAAACTGTACTTGTGTGGTTAACCAAAATCGAGGAATGTGCCGAAATATACGGGTGGAATGAAAAGGAAATAATACACTATGCTCTTCCCAAATTAGTAGGCGTAGCCAAAACCTGGTACCAAGGGCTACCTTCTCTATTAAACACTTGGAATGAATGGAAGAAGAAACTAATTGAGTCATTTCCTTGCCGCGAGGACTACGCTGAACTTCTGACAGAAATGCTTGCTAAACGTGTTAAATACGGAGAATCATTAGAGCATTATTATTATGCAAAAATCAACTTGTTAAATAGGTGCAAAATCTATGGGAGGCAGGCTGTAGATTGTATTTTGTACGGAGTAGATGATCGTGCCATCAAAGTGGGAGCACAAGCCGCTCAATTTAGTGAACCTGAGCAAACACTTAAATATTTTAGGACGGTTAAGGTAGGACAAAGTAGAGAAAGTCACGATCCTAGCAATAAAAGCTATGATCGTAAAATTCAACCGAACGCAACAAATCGGTCCTTGAGTGGAAAAACAGGGATATCTAATTCAAATATTCGTTGTTTCAATTGCAATGAAGTGGGTCATCCAAGCTTTAGGTGTGAGAAACCCCTTATAAAGTGTCCTCTTTGTGACAGGCTAGGACATCAGGCTTCTAATTGTTTTAGAAATAAAACAAACATCGATACAAAAAGAAATGAGACGCAAACAAAAGATAAGGCAGAAAAACAGGTTTCAAAACTAACTGCAGTGAATAATCCTAATGATAAATATATTTTTGACATTAAAATTAACGGCCAGTCGGTACCCTGTCACGTTGATTTAGGTAGTCAATGCTCGTTGATCAGAAAAAGTACAGCTAAAGATCTTAATTTGAATATTAATACGACTGTTGAGCTCCCTGTACTAAGAGGCATAGGCGGCAATTTGGTGTCTCCTTTAGGATTTGCTAATACAACGGTCGAAGTACAAGGAATTGAAAAAACCATTGATATATATGTGGTTGATGACTTTGTTTTAAGCCAACCATCACTTCTTGGACACTCTTTTACGGAAATGCCTGATATTGTAATTACCAAAACACCATCTAAGGTCATTTTTGAAAAGTTAAATATTACTAAAATACATTTAACATCAAATGATAACGTGGTTATTCCAAAGGATCGCTTACATCCTGTTCCTATAAAATCAGATCCCAATTTTAGTGGTAATGTTTTAGTACAAGGTTCTCTCAGGGGAGAAGAAGGTAAAGAGTACTATCTTTTGCCAGGTGACTATGCAATCAAAAATGGATATGGCGTACTACTCATCTATAACGTGTCTAAAGGTGATATGACCATTCCTAAAAATACTTTAATAACGAGGTCTGTTCTAAGCAAATATTCGGATTCATCACCAATTCTTAACGTTTGTGAAACATCTTTTGACACTAACGGGTTTGATGAAACAATAAATTGCGGGAAAACCTTGAATGAAAATGATCGAGCACGATTACAGGAATTGCTTAATGAACATAAAGATTGTTTTTCAAAAGGTCTGAAAGATCTAGGATTCACTAAAGTAACGGAAATGGTAATAGAACTTGAGGATAACGAACCTATTGTATATAGGCCTTATCGCTTATCACACGCTGAACGATTATTAGTAAATGACATGGTCCAAGAAATGATTGATAGTGGAATAGTGAGAGAGTCGTCTTCACCTTATGCTAGTCCTATCGTCCTTGTCCAGAAAAAGACTGGTGAAAAGCGCTTGTGCGTTGATTACCGTGCCCTTAATAGGAAAACTAAGAAGGTTCACTATCCTCTTCCAAGGGTCGATGATCAACTTGATCAATTAGCTGGCAATAAATTGTTCACCTCTCTCGATTTAGCCTCAGGCTATTATCAGATTCCAGTGTCTGAGGAGTCACGACATAAAACGGCTTTCGTCACCCCAGACGGTCAATTCGAATATAATCGAATGCCGTTTGGTCTGGTCAATGCCCCGTCAGTATTCCAGAAGACTATTAATAAAATACTTCATGATGCCAAAATTAAATACGCCATAGTCTACATGGACGACATTTTGGTCCCATGTAAAGATGTGAATGAAGGACTGATTCGTGTAAAAGAGGTACTGAAGCTTCTTAAAGAGGGTGGACTGACATTGAGGCTTAGCAAATGTCATTTCTTTATGGATTCTATTGACTTTCTAGGTTTTGAGGTAAATTCAATGGGTATTCGACCAGGCCGTAGAAAAACAGATGCTATATTAAAGTTTCCGACACCCACTAATCAGCACGAAGTTAGGCAGTTTTTGGGCTTATCCGGCTTTTTCAGGAGGTTTATTAAGAATTATGCCATAATAGCATCACCAATTACGAACCTACTAAAAAAAGATGTATCATGGAATTGGGGAAGTGATCAAGATGAAGCTTTTAATTTAATTAAGACTTTACTTACTCAACGACCGTTACTGGCTCTTTATGACCCTAAAGCAATAACACAGCTTCACACAGACGCATGTAAAGATGGCCTTGCAGGCATACTCTTGCAGAGCGACTCCCAAGGTAAATTTCACCCAGTCTCATATTTCAGTAGAAAAACTTCTGTTGACGAGCGTAAGCTACACTCATATGAACTAGAAACCTTGGCGGTCGTCGCGTCTTTAAGTAGATTCCGGGTGTATTTGTTGGGATTACCATTTACAATATATACTGACTGTAACGCGTTAAAGTCTACGTTAGTTAAACGTGATCTGGTTCCTCGAGTTGCACGATGGTGGGTGCAATTCCAGGAGTTCCATTTTTCTATAGAATATCGACCAGGATCGCGTATGACTCACGTCGATGCATTGAGCCGTAGTCCCGTCGAAGATCCGGTCTCAGAAACCAACGTCTTAGATGTTTTACCTATTGAAAACACAGACCAGGACTGGATTGCCACTGTTCAGGACGCTGATGAAGAAGTGCAAAGAATCAAGGGCATACTTACAGACACTGATGGTGAGATGATAATGGACGTGCATAAAAACTATAAACTGAAAAACGGGCGGATTTATCGTATTGTAGGTGCTGAAATTAGGTGGTTAGTCCCAAAGGGAGTAAGATGGCAAATATTAAAAAGAAACCATGATGACATTGGGCATTATGGTTTTGATAAAACTTTAAATCGCATTCAAAAACATTATTGGTTCCCCAAAATGCGTCGTTTTATAAAAAAATACGTGCAATCGTGTCTAGAATGCGCCCATCACAAGACTCCTGGTGGTAAGCGAGAGGGAGAACTACACCCCATCGACAAAGGTAATGTTCCATTCCATACAGTCCATGCTGACCACCTTGGACCCTTTGTAAAAAGTAAAAAGGGCAATAACTATTTATTATTCCTCGTTGATAGCTTTACCAAATATATCAACATCAAGGCAGTGCGAAATACGAAATCAATTACCTCCATCCGAGTTTTAAAAGAGCATATTAGCTACTTTGGTGTACCTACTCGCCTTATTACTGACAAGGGTACCAGTTTCACGAGTAAAACATTTAAGGAATTTGTCACAATGCATGGTATAAAGCACATTGTCAATGCAGTTGCAACACCAAGGGCAAACGGCCAAGTCGAAAGATTTAATCGGACAGTTTTAGACGCTCTCTCGACTTGCACGCATGGCAAAGATGATAAATCATGGGATGATTATCTATATGATATCCAGGTAGGTATTAATACAACCGTTCATAAAACTACTCGGAAAAGTCCATCAGAGTTATTGTTTGGTTTTAACATCACTAGCAAATCGGAAGGGATATTAAGTCCAATTATTTCGGACACCACACCAGTAGTAGACCCTGAAAAGTTAGATAATATAAGAGATACAGCGAGTGAACATATTAAAGTACAACATTCAAAAGATATCGAGAGATTTAATAAACGTAGGAAAATTGGAAAGAATTACCAAGTAGGCGATCTCGTTCGCATTCAGAGGCAAGTACCTCATGATGGCAAATCGCAAAAATTAGTGGTTAAATACCAAGGGCCTTACCGCGTGGTGAAAATCCTACCCAATGATAGGTATCTTATAGAAGATACGCCTATGACACGCAAGAATGGTCGCCGCTACGAAGGTGTAGTAGCATTAGACAAAATGCAACCATGGTTAGCATTTTGTAGGGATTTAGAAAGCGATGACGATGATAAAAGTGATAGCGAAAGTGAACAAGAATAGTATTTCTATTTCAATTATTCAACTAAAAAAAAAACAATTATTGTTGTAGCATAATAATTTATTAAGCACAAAAATTGAGTGTATTGAGAGTGTTTTTTTTTTTTATGCTTTAATGTTAAAATTGTCTAGATGTATATTAATTTTAATACATGTTATATGAGTGAATTATAATGAGTAAAATAAATCTTTATTAATTATAATGTGTGAATCATGGTATCATTGTTATTGCCAAAGCATAGTTATATATTATTTGCGTCAATTATTTTTGAAAAGTTGGTAAGTTATTATTGAAATTTAGGTCTTATTATTATCTAGATTTTTAATTATCTTAATCAAGTATGAAGAACATTTTTGTTTTTTTTATTTATTTTTACGTGTTAAGTCAGTGTATAATTAAATAACTCAAATTATTTGAATGATATTGTGATATCTAAATCTAAACTTCAAATAGCATGTAATTATAAATAATCCTATTTAGGTAACATGATAGGTATATAGAGTGAGGCAGTTGTGAGTAAAACTGAAATATTATAGTGTTTTATTTTATGTTTATATAGTTAATTCAAAATGTTAATTAAGCGTGAGGACACGCTTCAAACAGGATGGCCGAGCTGTTAGCTTTTTTATAAGGCAACACTATCAAAAAGTAGATTGACTATCGTTTATTTTAAATCAATACAGAAAACTGTCTTATTGTTATATTTATTAATTACTTTTATTTTACTTGTTTAAATCTATTTTAATAGATTTAAACCTAATGGGTAATTTGTTTCGATAAATTGAATAGTAACGAACCAAGCGGTCGTCATTCTGGTTGGAGCTGTCATAGTGATCGTTGGTATTAAAATACGGTTTTGTGTGTGATACTTGAGATTGAAACGTAAGTACCGTTTAATTGTATGCATAACCAATGTGTGTAATTGTAAGGTAACATGAATGTGAGAAATATATATTTGAATTATGACGAATTCGTATCTTTGAAAAATCCTATACCTCCGAACTGACGGCCAACACTTCTCTCTGGGATAGAGGACAACCGAGATAATCAGCCTCGTGACTGTTTCAGCGCAATATCGCGCTCCAATAACTCGCAGTTCATGACATTGTATTGACGTAGGCAAGGGGCTGTTTGTTAAGTAGACAGATATAGAAACTCAACATAACATAACATACCATCACGACCTTATCCCAAACGGGGTAATCAGAGGCTAGCTGACTGTTGCCGACATGAAGAACGGAACACGCTGTTTACCATGGTTATTAGAACCTAACGTGGTACGTGGTGAGCCTTCCGCTGTTAGCCGGTTTGATTTGGTTTATAATCGATGTTTTCCATCACCAGGGCCAATTCCAGTTAGTCGGAAGCACGAACACAAGATAATGGTTCTGGCCAGATTTGAACTCGGAACTATCCACAATCCTAGTTGGGGTGCTTAGGCCCTAAGCCAGGACGCTTTAAATAAATAATGAACCTTATTCTAAACTAATATGAAAGGATTTTCTGTTGCTGTGATATAAGTTACAGAGATTTATATAGAATGATTAGCCCCTAGACTAGACACGGCAGCCTCCAGTAAAAGTTAGCAAATAGCCCAGCTAATAGCAGCGGAGAGGTTCATATCACACATAATCTCCGCTCCGAGCGGACGCGAATATTACGCTCTCGAGTGGGTTTGCCTCACCTGCCTTAGTGCTTCTTATTGCAGGGAGCATGAAGATAAAGATAAAAATATTTTGAACATATAACAACATACCATCACGACTACATCCCAACAAAAATATCGAATTGGAGAGAATTCGCAGCCTTTCGCAGCTTTATATTTAATTATTTTAAGAAATCGCTATATATTATACTCGACCATGTGATTCTATTAGCTCTGTAGTAGGTTCTACATATCAATATTTAGTGTCGGATTATTGTTATTTGAGTTAAAATCAATGTTCGACTTTTATTCTCGTATGTGTGAAAACAAAAGCTACCCACCCAATGGAATAAAATTGAAAATGTAAATCGTCGCTAGAAATCCAATACTAAAGCTATGCTTTCTTAAGTAAAGACCTTTTTCACTTTGAGACGTATAAATTGCACGTGACAACTACATCCTCTCGCCGTGATCTACAGCGCTTTCAGTTTTCCAATTCTCCAGGACATAGTGGATGGGATTCCCAAGATTGCGATTAAGGACGCTGAAGCATTTGCAGAGTGGGAAATCGGAACACATGAGTAAATACACGGAACTGAGACAAAGCTACAACGAGTGCGCTGAGACTGGTATATTTATTTAGGTATTAAAAGCATTTCTTAATGAATAGACATCGTCACACTGACATAAGAAAGAAAAAAAACATAAATCCCCCCATACAGCGGTGTCTCGATGTCCATCAATAAAGAGGACCTCACTCAGCGAATGCCTGGGCCCGATAGGCACAGGCGCTGATTTTCAGTGGACCCTGTTCCTGTTGTTGTAACCCTGTTTACTGCTACACGTGTGTGCGTGAGTTCTAGCTTGACCACTGGCCGAGTTGGTACAAGATTGCTTTTTCACCAGATATGTGCTATGGTACGTTCCTATGGATGCATTTGATATCCACTAATCATATTTATTGGCCTAAATAGCATAGCACTGGTGGAAACGGGTCTCAAAATGGGTGCTGTAGATGCGTGCTGTGCGTGCCTTCCCTACCGTCGATACATCGCATAGCTCGAGCTGCCCATCTTCCTTGTACAGCTACCTTAGCCTAAATTGTGCATTGTTTTAAATGTAATACTCTGCATATCTTAGTTAAATGTACAATGAACAATTATCTATCTATTTATCTACCTTAAGGCAGCGCATCTCCGTAGCACATCTTACCTACTCGCTCTATTACATAGCATAACATCAAACCTACCACCTCCCATGGCCCTATACCGACCGTCTTGGTCATACGGGCCGAAACGCAAGAGATGCGCGCGGAACTTGCTACTGCTGGGCAGCGTGCACTCAGCCGCAAGTTCCTTTATCTCTTATCCTTTGTCCCTTTGCCAACTCTCCCCCTTCTGGGGCATGACATTACAGTAACGCCTTCAGCGTCGGGGCATCACTGAACTACTCGCACTTTTCTCCTGGCGCTCTCTCATGCTCCTCCTCCGGTACCACGCATGTGCAAAATCCCGCAGTCTTCGGAAGTTCTCCGCCGAAGACACGAGATCGTTGTAGTATACTGGTCCCGGTATAGCATAACATTAGTGGAAACTGTCTGTGGCGACACAATGTATTTCGGAGAATGCTTATGTACAGAAAAGCAGCGGCCGCGTCGATGCGCGATTCCGGGCCGCCGATCGCTCACAGACCCAGCACAACAATATGTTACATCAACAGATATTCAGTTCTGGTGCGGAAATCGAACCCGCAACCCTTGGTATACCCACTTCGCTAAAGACGTCACAAGATAAACTTTGGTAGCCTATGATCAAGTTGATTAGTTTGTTCGCCCGCAGTCGGCGAAACCTTATTACGAACTTTGGACAGTCAGTAATTAGAAGAGTTGGACTCTACGCAACAAGTGAAGACAACTTCAGTATATATTCTAAGGTTTTAAGAATAGAATGAACTGTGAACACATTGTACCAAAAAGCTCAGACGTAGCTAACTAGCTTTCACTAATATGTTAAGATTGTAGTTCAACTTAGAAATTGAATTCTCTTTGAAATCTAGGTCGTAGTCGGTATGTAACTAGCACTGCACTCTACTTAGGACTATGTATATTCAGTGCACAATTAAATAAACAAACATGCGCCAAACAACACACCACCTGTCATGGTCTCGAAATAGGGATAAATATCCTTGTGTTACGGGGTACTGGACAAGGAATTAAGCCAGGGGCTTCTCCCAACACTTCCAGAACCGGCCAATTGAGATGATATTGTTTCCTGAATTGACAAGACCGGGAATCGCACCCGGGACAGCACGCAAGTCTAGGCAAGAAACCGTGCCACAGCACGATGATGTCGTTTAATGATGATTCAACACCAAGGTACTCGTATATCCTATCTAAGTATCTCTTCACACCCAACTCTATTCGTTGTACCAGATTTAATATGGCGGATGTCAGACACATTGTTTTCAAGTGATGCTTTAGCTCCTTCAGTCAATTATCAGTCTTCAGTATTTACCCTTCTTAATCAGATTACAAAGATCGTGACAGACCGACATCTGGCAAACTTCGTCGCGGACCCAACATGGAAATTGGGAACCTTCGTGACTGCCAATTATAGTTCCTGTAGTTAGTCTGCAATGCAGACTTAATTACTTGCTTCCGTCGTCAGATTGGCAAGTTTACGTCACAGACAAAGTGGTTTTGTTAGGTTTCGCACTACAAACGTTACAGATTAAGCGGTTTTGGGTAACAAGGAAAAAGCCTTAATCCATATTATTTCGGTTATAAATTATTTCATAAATAATAGACTTATACGAGCTACGAGCATTGAAGCGCTTGTAAGCTCTTATAAGCGCTAGCTGCTCTACTGAGTGATACCACTACGGGTTCGAGCGAACACGCCGAAATATAATTATATTATGCCTGCGTACGAGAGTATGGTAGTTTGAAACTGTAGCGTGCCTGTAAGCGCGTATGCCGAAAGGGAACACCCAAAAATTCCGTATCCCACATAAATATTAAGATCATGTTTATTAAGTTATGTGAATGGTCGCGTGGTAAAATCTGGTCCGTACCATATTTATGTCCATTGTTGAATTTCCGGCTAACTCTCCAGTAGTAAAAACCACCGTCAAAATCCAAAGCACAGGGGCTCGCCACCAACCAAAAACGGTTCAATTTTTTGCATTTTTCAATGCTCTGTTTTTCATTGATAGATTTCTATCTCGAGTCCCACTGGAGCCATTGGAGCAGGGTTAATTTTTTCCCATTTTGTTCCTTCCTAATAAGTTTAGTGAAATGTGAGCTCCTGATCGTTTTGTTCGCCAGAACTCAACACTCAACTCAAGAATCAATTTGCGTCTGACTAACCTACGAGTATTTGGGATATAGTCGTGAGCGTATGTTATGTTTTTTCTACAAAAACTCAGAAGAGGGCGAGTTATGCAGGACTTAATTTCTTGTGTCGTGTGATGTAGGTCCTTACGAGAGTTAAATTAACGAACATAGCCTAGTAGACCTAATGTGTGCCAATAAAAAAGCTATTGAGGTGGCGGAATACTACTCGTATATCTATATCTTTCAAGAGTTTCTGTCACGTAAACTACGATAGTTGACTTCAGTACGTCTACCACGAGTTACAACTTTAAATTTACGTTATTGTTCGCGTAAAAAAATTGTATTGGGATTTGACATGACACGATGTCAAATCCCAATCCATTTTTTTACGGAAATGTGTAGGTGTCCCATTTTTTGTTCCATGAGATAAGATAATATAAACTTTATTGCACAAACCAAATATTACAATATCATTTAAATAAATTAGGTGTACAATATAGGCGGCGTTATCGCTAGTAGCGATCTCTTCCAGGCAACCTTCAGGTAGAGAATCGGGAAGAAAATTAAGTGGCGGTGCAAGATGATGAATAACTAATTTACTGTAGCATAAAAATAAACATACATACAATACCGAAGCAAAATATAAACTTACATATACTTACATACTTATCATACATATAAAATAAGGTATGGATTAACTTATAGGTGAAAGTAAACTCGAAAGATGGCGATTGGGTCAAAGTGACAGAAGGTAAGCTTTAACTCGGGATTTGAAGATGGGATGTGATTTAGATAGCCTTGTGGACACGGGCAAAGAACTCCATAAGCGAATAGATTTAACAGTAAAGGATTTAGAATAAAAGTCAGAGGAATAGAAAGGAAATGATAGAAGCAGTTTACGGCGAGAACGCATATCTTCACCTTTGGCCGGTTGCTGAAAACTGAAACGTTGTTTAAGATATGGAGGTGACCGCGGATCAAACAGGATAAAGTATAGCAATGATAGAACATTTCATTTATAATAACTAGGGGCGCTGTACCGTAATCCCATGCTCATGGTGGACATACTGGTCAGATAAAACATATTGCTGTTAACATGGCATGATTAGGGAGTTGATATGGCAGTTAGCAGAGCACATAGCGCGTGCACAGAGGACTGTAGCAGCAGAGTTCCTGATGGATACCATTTACACGATTCAATTTAATTATTTACTTATAAGGTACACGAGACAGAATTATAACAAAAACATGTCAAAAATCACAATTCAAATCACACGATTTTTACACAATGATTCGCTATACTTCCACAAAGATGTGTACACAGCAAGTTTAACATTAGGTAAGAAACTACTTTCAAGACAATTGTCGTCAATGCATCCTGCAACGGCTCCCGAAAATAACTAATTCGGGTTGTATCGGATGCAGGCCGTCTAGAACCATCTGCTCTACAGACAACAATGGCTGCCTTAAGTGATAATGGGGATGGTAACTTACAAAGAGAACGTACATACGTGAAAAAGCTTAGTAAAGTTTTATTTGTTGACTTACTTTTTCTTAACTATACTTATGCAGACGATTTCATTCTGGATTTAATTTATCGTTGTAAATTAATTTGAGTTAGTAGGAAGTTATTATATTTGGTTTGATTAAGAAGTGTTCACAAAGCCTCGTAACTTTTGAAGGTAACCTTTGTTTGGTGCTAAGGCGTTGAGGTTGCTGAAGTTTGGTATCTGGATCTTTTGAGTTTCCTGTCGAGTCAAAACTAAACTCCTGTCTCGAGGAACGTCAGTCAAAGAGACTTCGCTATCGCCTTGAACGCGTTCGGATAACTTGAACGCTTTGTCAGGTTATTATAAGAAATTCTGCTGAGTTTGGCTACATTAAGGATGACTCTCCATTGTCCTATTTATCAATATGCTGTTTATTACTTTGTGCTCTAGCTAACCCTTCAGTTTTCCTCTACTAGTATTTTTGGTGTTCCTCTTCTCCCTCTCTTCTCTTATTTGTTGTTCTTATTCTTCTGTATATCAATTATATACTTCCTAACTTAATCATAAGCTCCATTTGTTAATTCAGCAATTCTCGATTTTAATGTATTTTTAAGTTAATCGTCTATTTATAATGACGTCTTTTTTAAAATCTTACTAATACTATAAATACAAAAGTTTGTAACGGTGTATGTTTGTTTCTCTTTTACGCAAAAACTACTGAACGGATTTAGATGAAACTTTACAGTAATACAGCTTATACATCAGAATAACACAGGCTACAATTTACAAAGACTTTATGTATGTGTCGCAGTAAGATAGATAATGCCGTAATATAGTTATATCCCTAGGGATATAATTTATATACCGTAACATAGTTAAACGAAAGCGATTCATTACTATCTCACTAGGAATATAGTTATAAAACGGTCCAAGTTTAGTGATATACTTATATTACTAGATTGAGTTCAGTGTTATAAATATGTTACTTGATTAAGCTTAGTGAAATAGAAATCTACCATAAATTATTAAATAAAACAATATTATATTGGTTTTATCTTTATTAAAAAAACAACTTTTTGTATCCTGCAGTTAGTTACAATACTTTGTGACATTAACACGTATTAAAAAAATCGAATATACAGTGTTCTACTAAAAGATGTGCCTGTAAGAAGCATTCAGTGCTATGTAATTCTAGATGTCATGATTCCTCTTCTTGTCCGAACAAAAATCAAAAAATACTTTTAAAAGAAACCAAGATCTCAACATAGTAAAATAAACACAAAAATATAGCAATGAAGTTCACGCGGGCGAAATCGAAATCGGGCGAAAAGCTAGTTATTAAAATAAACACAAAAATATTATGACAACATAATAAATATGTATAATGGTGGTTATCGTAAATAGTAACAAACTAAAATATAAAAAAAAAAACTGAACTGTAACCTGTTATCGATAATCAAAACCGGAATTGAGTTTAGCCTCAGAGTCAGTTCTGGTGCCGCTTACTTCGTTATCCAATAAACGAGCCAATTAGCCGATATTGAAGAGAGGGGGAGCTTCTGCTCACCCCCTTCCTTTTTAGGAAATAATTGGAATTATCCTGTAGAGGCGTTCGGTAGGAAATGGTTCGGAAGGTTTACTAACTATCTATACAGGATGCTTTCAAAAGTGTGCGTCGGAAAGTTGTATTGTTTTAACTTTGCTATCGAAACAAAGTCTCATATCATAAAGTTAATGGTTCAAGTGAAAGTAACGGACTTCATTCCAAAAACTGTCTCTACCAATCATGGATACTTCTAGACAGAGTATTACTCGTAACAAAGTAAAACAAAAGTTTATTTTGCATAATATACATAATTAAACTATGCATAATAAACTTCCCTGATGAATCAACTAGCATTACCCAACTCTATATTGTATTGTATTGCAAAAGATAGTAAAATATTTGGCATATAAGTCGCACATCATTGCACCCACGACCTTTTGCGTTATAGGCATTACCACTACGAATTCCTGCAGCAGGCAAGTCAACAATATCTGACCGTAATGTGTATTAATGCATGTACGAGTATATGAATTGACTCCAAATGTTAGAGCTGCTGTACACTGGGCCACTGGTCGCAACCACTAGACGCGACAACTGGTGTAGTTGAGCGGTCATTAAAACCGTTTCCCTGCGGGTAATGGAGTTGAATGCTGCCTGTCGTAAGAGGCGACTAAAAGGGCCCTTGGGGTCGTGAAGCGCACGTATGGGGCCTGCGTGTGGTTCGCTTTACGATCCCGAGGATGACGGTAACGCATTTCTTCGGTCGGAAACAGTGGTCTGTGTTATCGTGCACTGAAGTTTTTTTTTATTGCGCCCGACAACACAGCATATGTCATGGTCTCGAAGTACGGATAAATATCCCTGTATTGCGCGGTACCAAACATGGAATTAAGCCAAGAGCATCTCCCAGCACAAACAGACCCAAGTCAATTCAGAAAAGATCGTTTCCTGAATTTGACTCGTTCGAGAATCGAACCCGGGACTCTACGGAAGTCGAGGCAAAAAACCGTTAAGCTTGCTCCTCCTGAGGCTGGCTGCCAGGCGGCCATGTGCGCTGATGGGTCCCGATAGGAGTCTCTTTTTGGGGATCCCGGGTCCCTTCCACTGACCACTGTCAGGTTTTAGTGGGTAGGGGTATTTTTTTAGGTGCATAATCTTATCGTGTTGCATTAAAATTGTATTAATAAGTTTGTTTATTTACCTATACTATAGCTAAAGTTGCAATTGTTAGTGAAGAGTTGAAAGAACTGTAAAAATGGTCTACTTGAATGAAATATTTTTGAATTTTTAATAATCCTCTTGAAGCCTTAGAATTCTGCAGACCAAAAGTAATTAAGCGAGCGTTGTAACTACCGGCCGACCACTGGTGGCGTAGTGTGCCAGCACTTACACAAATAATGAGAGTGCTTAGCCACAAACAGCCCCCAAGAGCCAGAAGCTCTTCCGCACATTAGCGGCAATGTTATCCTCATCACTGGGGGCGGAAGCCGGATTCAGTGACGTCATATATCACTCGATAATGCAGATGGAAGTCTCAGATCGTTAGCCTCTAGGGAGTATCGAAGGATTTATAGAATAGCTACGTCTATTTGATGCTGAATGTTGAAAGTCTTTATCATGTCCTGGGTAGTTGAAGACGTCAAAGATTTTTTATGCTCCAGGCATTACACCACTTGTTATGGTGTCGAAGTAATGATAAATATCCTTGCGTTACGAGGGATTTAAGCCAGGGGCGACTCCCAGCTCACCCAGAAAAGAGTGTTTCTTAAATTGACTCGACCGGGAATCGAACCCGGGACACTACGTAAGTCACGGCGAGATATCGTGCCACAGCGCACTACGCCAATCGTGTCCTGTGAATCATGTCGTGGGTTGTTGAGGACGTCAGAGTTGTAAGTAACATAAAAATAACATCTTAATTAAAGTGATGTTGTGAATATTGTTTGGGTAAATCAATTGCAATGTACAAATTGAACGAATCCAAAGTTATTATTTGCTTGATTGTAAGTAAATTACCGCAGCACATGAAAACGAATGAATGTTTTTTCATGAAACTAATACAGTGAAACAGTTTTAGTGCCAAGATTCGTGGCAGGGCTCAACATCCTGTTTGACCAGGCACTCTTTGTCGTGCCATAGTATCGTAAGATTGCAAGAACTCACAACGCACTTATAATTTTTAGCGAAATTGACGTATTTATAACTGACTGTTACTGTTGTTTACTGTGACAGTTTTTTTGACGACACGATTGACGCAGTGTGCTGTAGCACGGTTTCTCGCCTTGGCTTCCGTGGTGTCCCGGGTTCGATTCCCGGTCGGGGCAATTCAGAAAAATGGGCTCGGGTCTGGGTGTGCTGGGAGACGCCCCTGGCTTATTTCCCTGTCTGGTACCTCGTTACACAAGGATATTTATCCTTACTTCGAGACCATGACAAGTGGTGTGTTGTCTGGCGCATATTTATTTATTTATTTATTTATAACTCCATAGTGGTATATGCCAATTTTTCTGTAGCAAAAGGACAAAATGAACTTTTATCTCGACATAATAATATAGCTATGTAAATGAGTTAATTTGTTTTAACTAACTTTTATCAAGCACGTATTTTGTGATCACTGACAATTTTGTCGCGTAATTAATCACGTTTCCGTAAAAACCAGGCCTTCATCCTTAGAATTGTAATCAGAAAAACTTGGGCCATTACAAGAAGTCGTTACAAAGTTGGACTGTTGTGCTGCGGTGGGAAACTCAAATTAAAAATACGCTGACAGTTTACTTTTTGTGTAGTCATGGCCTAGAATTACGGCCTGTAATAAATTACTTGAAATACGCTCACAACAAAACCTTAACGAGATAGTCGCAGGAAAGTTGACTGATGCCGTGAACGGAACATTCGGGAGTCGACACTTCGCTAAGCTTATGTAAAGATGCAGGGGTTCTGGCCAGGCTTGGTTGACCACGCGGCCACCCAGTTCTAGTGTCACATACCAATTCTTCATTGCATCCATATTATACATAGTTGTTATTCAACCTCTCTTCGCAGGTTTTACACATGTTGATGTAAATAAATCTCTTGTAAAGTTAAAGGCACGAGACCCTTTCCCAAACTACTGAGATTTATTTTAGTGGCCTCCCCGACCAACCTCCCGGTTATGCAGAAAAGTTAAAGACACAGTGTTACAAAAATTGTTTTCATTACTCATACACGGAAAGTACGCTTGAAGTTGCCTGAGCATAGGGTTGAAAGCCTCACTTTCAGCCCTAGGGCTGTAAATAACTGTCAAATGTCACCTTCTATTTTGACATTCCTTTTGCGGCAAGTCGATGTATTCTATTCAGCCACAGCTGTATTTGAAATTTCTTTATCTTGATTTCAAATGAATATTTAAACAATCGAAGCAGGAATATACTCATTAATGTATGTTGGTTGAACTTATGTATCTGATTTTTATTTACTTTCCTTATATTCGTAATGAAAAGCAGAGTGTTTACCTCGGAAGAAAGACCTTTTCAATGCCCTCGAACTATTAGCGCTCTCGCTACGCTCGCGCGCCAAATCATCTCGTGCACTGGAAAGGTAATTTGCCCACCTTGTGTAACAATCTACTATTTCTGACTGCATGTGAGTGGAACACTCTCTCTCGCATAATCATTAAATCTAACCCAGCTCGGCGAAAACAACAAACAAACGCATAAACTGTTGAAACATTTCACTTGAAAGAAATACACTTCCAATTTATTACACAGTTGGAAGACAGCTCACCTATATTCCCCAAACTTATCCCATAACTGAAATCTAGGTGTTCTAGTTGTTCCGAAGTGCTGCTTGAATAATTTGAAGGCGAATCTAGTGCGAAATCCACGCAGACACGGATCCCCGAAAAGGTTACTTTTAAAGCATCTATAGTTCATAGTTCTTTATTGCTTCATGATGGTACATAAGATCTTAAAATTAAAATAGAACCTGTAACATGAGCCCTGCTAGGGCATTGCAACACAAATAGATACCTAACTTACAAACTAAAATGCTAATTTTTTAATGTTTATTCTTCTATTAATTTAATACATGATGTAATATCGTAATTTACAAATTATAACTTTTTATTTAAAAACTCTCCCTTTCATTGCCAAAGCTAAAATTGGAATTTTCTGCTCGTGGCCCACATCTTTTTTTATCCCACAACTTTTAATTACAGCAAATACTCTTTGATTCTGATGGCCACGCCCACCTAACTTTAGTTCAGACCTTTCTCTATAGGCCCATAAAAAATACATTTGCGATAACGCTCCGGCCCACTCAATACACTTCATACAAAACTCTTCGGACACTACTTCACGCGACGTCGCGTGATTGGCAATTAACGTGTTAACAGAGTAAAACATTTCCTAATTAGCCACTCCTTTAAGTTCCTACAAAAAATGATTTTTGTGTCTATGTTCTGAATTTCAAGTGGCAGTTTGTTAAATATTTTTACGGACATATGGTATGTACTCGAATTAACCATATGTCATTTGGTAAAAGGTTGCACTAGCCTAATTTTGTTCCTTAAGTTCCTTGGTTTTGTGTAAAAATCCTTTGCTTGCGAAAATTCTTTAATGTTATTCTTGACAAATTTACTTATTTCGAAGATATACATTTAAGCAAGTGTAAGCATTTTTAGTTTTGTAAAATGTGGTCTACAGCTTTCCATATCTGTTATATTTACCATAACCTTACACATCTCTTCTGCAATACAAATAATTGTCCTACATTTATTCTCAAACATGCTGAGTGAATAGAATTTACATGGATTACCGCCATTAGATTATCCAGTTATTAAACAATGACAGAGACACAATGTAAGGATCAAATCAAAATAGTGCATAGCTGGCGCCATTTCTGACCTTCTTAACCCTTTGAATATTGGTCCAATTTCTAACCGTTAAAAAGTTATGATCGATTTTGTTTTTTTTAGAAAATAGGCTAAGTCTATACAAACTTAATTAATAAAAATATTTATCAAAGGTACCAACTTATTTTTTTTGTCAAAAGGTTAGCAGGTAATTTGTCTTACTTTGACTAGTTATTTTATAGAGCTAGAAAACCCATGTCTATTTAAAAATTTAAAATTTTGCAAGAAAATATATTATCTAATTCTAAAAATGATTTCAAGTTCAAGCTGATGTCGTGAAAGAAAAATGTACTACTGAATGTTGTTATTAAAAAAAGTTGTTCATTTATTACAAATTCTTTAAAGGCATAAATCACAGATACGAGTAAATTCTAATAATTTCTAAAGTTGTAAGTATTTTGAACAAGCAAGTCGTGTTTTTTGGACTCACAACTTTATAAATTATTAGAATATCTCTGTAATTTGTACCTTTTAAAAAATTGTAATAGATGCGCAATTTTTTTAAATACTTGGACAATTTTCAGAACTTAGTACATTTTTTTTCACAACATCTGCTGGAACTTGTAGTCGTTTTTTTCTCGTAATATTTTAACATTTAAAATCAACATGGTATTTCTAGCTAAATAAAATAACTAGTCAAAATAAGGCAAATCACCTGCGGTCAGCAGGTGGTAAAAAAAAAATAGATACCTTTGATATTTTTTTTAAATTATTATTTTTGTATGGATTAAAGTGATTTTCTGAAAAAAAAAAATTGATCATAACTTTTTAACGGTTAGAAATCGGATTAATATTGATAGGGTAAAAAGGTCAGAAAAGGCCCCAGCTATGCGCTACTTTGATTTGATCCGTACTTCCAGGGCCCTGTATATTGGATTATATCACTTTATTAGTATCTTAGGGACGGGTTTCCAATATGTCGGACCGGCTGATTTACCAGCACCGTAAAACTACCGGAAAAGCTATTGTCTAAATAATTTCAATGAAACTGTATATCACGCCGGATTCGGCGAAAAGACCGAGACCGGCATTTCACGTATTGCCTTTCCGGCAGTTTTAAGCCTAAATTCTACATCAAATCAACTTGAACATGTTGTTTTCCTTATTTGTAAACGCATACAATGTTGATGATTTGCTATCCATTTATCATTTACAATGGCAAAAACAGGTAGGTTGTTTCTCGGTAGCTAAGTTGTTTCGAGGAGTCGTCGTATCTTGAAGCAGTTAAAGTAAAGAATCGTTATAGTAAATATGCTGCGATACAACCCACACTTAGTTAGCTATTTCTTAATTTTGCTTCATCTTCATCTCCACATAACTTCCTTCAAAGGTAGTATTTCTAGAAATATTTTTTTCTTTTTCTTCTTATTTTGCGATGCTTCGCCATGATTGAGGAAGGTCAGCATGTCGGTGGTATGTTTCTAGATAACGCTTTTATAGAGTTAATTAGCTACCAATTCGCACTTGTACGGCTTTAATGCGACCTACTTAGTCTGCATGAATTGTCCCAAAAGCTGAATGCAATTGTCGCAGTCAGGCATAAATCCATCTAATTGTTGAATGCTCTCCACCATCAATTAGCACCCACTCGCGCGTAGGGTACGGTCAGCGGCAGGCACACTAGGGGAGTCAAATGCTACCGACGAATTCACATGGGAAACTTCGTCATTGCGAATTCGTACGAGTATTGCGAATGGTTGCGACTTTCATATTTGAGTACCAAAGATTTTTCAAACAGACTTATAATTCAGAGGTCATACTTTAGAAGCATTTGAAAGAGGATTGAATTACTAATTACCAATTAAATGATCCAGAAATATATACCAATCTCTAAAGTGAATAAATTCTTTGTTTCTTTAACAAAAAATCTTTGAGTTTGTTATCAACTTCAGATTTTTTTGAACGTTGGTCCTTATTTTCTTGATTTATTCGCCTCACTTGAATAATTGGAATTACACTTATAGTATAAATAACCAGTAGGTACTCATTGAACCTTATTCCGAAAGCAGAATAATGTTCGCAACAGATTTTATTTATGAATAAGCGATGTAATAAATCAGTTTGCACACAATTTACTTGAAACCATAATGAGGTTTGCGTCAATTAATTAATTAAACGGTAACGAGAGTCGATGTGAATTACGAGGAGGACAGTGCGCCGCAAATTGAGCGGTCATATTGATCGTCCGTTCAGTACACTTAAAACGTGAACAAAATCTAATTAAGGAAAAGGCTTTTCGTATAAGGAATTACAACGCAGCAACGCAAAAAAAAACCACTTATTTAGTTTCTACATCACCTAATGAGTGAGATATGGCAGAGGTCATAGCATTTTTTTGCTTTAAATTGAATATTCTGTTGCAACTGTGACGGACATTTGGGTTTATTTATGTAGTTATTATTTTAAGTCTGTTTATCAATTTATGAATCCCCCAAGTCCGTACAAGCTTTGCTTAGTTTAGGATCATAGGATCTTTTTGTAAGGTACCTATCCTGAATATTTATTACTAATTCTATCCCTTGTGCTCACCCCTCTAGACTGGCAAGAACAAGCTATTTTCCCGTATATCGTACCTTGAAACCAATTAGCCAAGGTGTTGTACTCCTGTGCTAGTAAGATTCAAATCCAATAGCAAATTGCAGTTTCCAGGAACAATGGAAGAGCGCGATGGCCGCCATGTTTGATAAAGCCTGTCTAATACTACACTGGCGAGGAATGTACATTATCAGCGAATGACATAAGCTTTTCTCAGGCCATAATTTTTATTTGAACGGGATACTGCCTTAATTTATTTAGCAATAGTCTACGCAGGCGAAGCCGCTGACGGACATCTAGTTTTTTTAATAAGAGAGTGGTGAAAACCTAAATATAAGAACACAATACAAAATGTATTTAGCAGTGAAACATGGCGATCAGTATGTGATATGCCTTAACGCTTTCATTTTTTTTCAAAAAGCTTACTTGACTAAACCATGGAAATATTCTACGCATGCAGTGGCAACATAATTTGCTCGCCAGTGTAATAAATAAAACAAATTCGAACCGGCTTCGTTATAGTTATTAGATATCTACACGTCCTGTACAAACAATGAGAGCATGTGCAGTGTTCTCCGTTCGTTATTATGAGTAGGTATAACTTAAACGCGTTAAATGGCATTCATGTTAACGCACGCATGGTAAATCCAAGAATGATAGCTGATTATCTGAACTGTTAGGCTGTTTTCCCACCAGAGATTTGTTTTGCAGCTATGCTGCAAGCAAGGATGTGCAAGCTAAGCTCTGACAATATGCGAGACCGTTTTCACCGTTTGCTATGTATCGCGAGGATGTGCTGCAAAGATGCGTCGCCGCAAAGTAGCTGTTCGAGAAAGATGCGCAGCTCGAGCTATGCGATGTATTGACAGTAGAGAGGGCACGCACAGCACGCATCCATGTGTCATATTACAAACATAGCTTAGTAGAACTCGTTTACACCAGTGCTATGCCATGTGGACCAATGAATGTGATTAGTGGATATCAAACGCATCCACAGCAACATAGCCTAGCACATCTCTGGTGGAAAAGCAGCCTGAAGCTATTTATGTCGCTAACCTGTAATAAAAGCAAGAATAATTGTGTATCATGATAAGCAGGTAAAGTCTCTCAATGAGGTACCATAACAGTGCTTTGAATATTACTATGACAGATTTGGAAACGTCCTAGACAAAGGAACACATTTTTAAATTAACAGTATTTAAGAAAGTGTGTCTCCTCCAAGACTGCGAAATATGAGGACTTCCTCAAGGATTAATGACAGGGCGTTTTTCGAGTGCGTTTTATCACAAACCACTTCAGTGATTAACAAAAGGAAGGAAATGTAGGGACATAATCTTTTGTCTGAGATTAAGTAGGAAACGTATATTCGGGCTAACCGCAGACACCCTTAAAGAAGGTTAGTTACTTTCATTAATTTATCATCCCCCTGTCTCAGGTAACTGCTTGACATAAGTTTTTCGTCTTGACGCAACCTGGATGATTTCAAAAAGGATGATTTCTAAACTATTACACCACCGGGTTATTGCAACGAAAATAAAAACACGGTAAATCGGTTTACCTATTTTGATGTTAAAAAGTTACCAGAATAATGTTTTACTTGTTTTAGGATGATTTCTTTGTACACAAGCACACACTTGTATTATTTACTACCATGTATTGCAGATCTTCCGGACTCAGGAGACATCGGAGTAATTACCAAGTTTTATTGGTCTTTTACTGCTGGCCGGAGTACTGTATCATATCGAGTTACGTAATTATATTGTTACTTTCCAACACTCTGTACATCTTCCACGAGTTGCCACTTTAAATTTACGTTATCGTTCGCGTAAAACAAAATGACATTGTCATATGTCATGTCGAATCCCAATACAATATTTTTACGCGGATGATAACGTGACGACCGACTTGGTGTAATGGTTAAGAAGTTGGCTACTACACCAGAGGTCGCGGGTTCGATCCCCGCACAGTACAAACATTTGTGTGCATGAACATGTCTGTTTGTACTGGTCTGGGTGTCTCCTATGTATAATAAGTATGTATTTACAAAAGAAAATGTATATAAGTATGTTTATCCGTTGTCTAGTATCCCATAACACAAGCTTTAATTAGCTTACTTTGGGGCTAGATGGCGCTGTGTGGAATAATGTCCAGGGATATTTATTTATTTATTTATTTATTTATTTAACGTAAATTAAAAGTGGCAACTCGTGGTAGACGTACTGGTCCCAAAGCAAGGATTGCTTTAGGGTTATGAAAACCAGAAACAAAGAAAGTACCAACACCTCCGAGACTCAACCCAAATCAATGTTCTATTATCAGACATTTGTGCTGGGACGGGATTTAGAACCGAGACCGCTTGCGTCTCAACCGGCACTCGACCCACTAGGAACAGTTCATCAGGAATAATAAAAATACTTTCTGTAATGAAGTGTATTTTATGGCAAACGCATTTGACGTAGGTAGTGAACAGTAACACGGTTTCTGCACTTGACTCGATGAACTACTACTACTTCATCCGGCCGGGTTAAAACTAAAAAACAAACTTTTCTAAATTGGTTTGAGTCTAGGAGACTCCTCGCTTGAATTCTTGTCTAGTCCGTAGTAGTAACTCAAGGTAGAATTATTATTATCTGGAAACCATGACAATAAGTGTGTTCATCATCGTCATCATGGGGTTCATGGTGGTGTGTAAAGTCCCAGGGTCAGCCTTCTTATTTTCTTGGCCCACTTCGCGCGGTTTTGTGCATCCTCAGTGGTGAGTCTGTTGGCACGCATGTCACCCTTGACGACGTCGAGCCATCGTTTCTTGGGTCGACCTCCTCTACCGGTACCTGGTGGGGGCGGCATGTCCAGACATTTGTTGCCCACGTAGTTTGCCGATCTCCGTGAAACATGACCATACCGACGAAGGCGGCACTCCTGCAGCTTTTCTGCGATGTCACGAACACGAAGGCTGCCGCAGATGTGGGTGTTCCGCACGCGATCTTTGCGTGAGACTCCGCACATCCACCGCAGCATTTTTATATCCGTGACGCGCAGCTCCTGCTTGTGTCGCTGTAGTAACGGCCATGTTTCACTGCCATATAAAAGGACAGGCCTAATGATGGTTTTATAGACCTGCCACCTTCAGCTTGATCGGCATTTTTGGGTCACAAATGACACCAATCACCTCACGCCATTTGGCCCAAGCCACGGATATTCGGGCTCTGACGTCGCTGTCGATGTCCCTGGGCGCGCTTAACACAGATCCCAGGTATTCGACACGGTCCGTGCGCACGACCACGTCAACGCCTATGCGGGCGGACTGGGGATTTGTGATCTTGCAGGCCATGTACTCCATTTTTGCCACATTAAGTTTCAGACCGCCATTTTTAAGTGAATTTTCGACGTTTACCGGGTTACCGTTGAAGCAGCCGTCCCCTGTCCGTATTCGGACAATCTTGCGCAATATTATCAGAATACATGAGCAACCAGGGTGGTTGCTAGTGGTGGTCTCGGATGCTGTTTGACAGCACATCTAATATTACGCTGAACAGAAACGGGCTAAGTTAGGAGCCTTGGTGTACTCAAACGGTGATAGGGAAGGGAAGCGTGCTACCAACCGGAGTCCTGACTATGGAACTGGAATCCTTGTACATGCCCCGGATAATGTCAATAAATACTTCGGGAACGGCCCTGGACCACAGCGCCTATCCGATCATCTTACGAGGGACACAGTCGAAGGCCTTCTGCATGTCTAAGAAAAGGAGATGCAAAGATGTATTCTTCAGTCTGTACCCCTCCATGAGCGTTCTCAAGGCAAATACGAGGTCCATGGTCCCGCAACTCGGTCGAAATCCATACTGCCACTCCGAGATTGTACACTTCTGTCGAATGCGAGAGTTCACAATGCGCTCGAGGAGCTTCATAGTGTGGGACATCACCTTTACGCCGCGATAATTGCTTCACTCTTGCACCAAGCCCTTGTTCTTGAAGACCGGCGTGATAATGCTCAGTCTCCATTGGTCAGGTATCTTCCTATTGAGGAGAAAGCGGTTGAAATGGTGGGTAAAATGCCCACATCACGAGAGCCCATCGGTTTCCACGCTTCAATAGGAACTCCATCGGGTCCGACAGCTTTCCGGTTCTTCATGTGGGCCGACTGGACTTCATCCGGCGTTGCCGGGGGCACTAGCCCCTGATTCGGAGGGAGTTCAGGTGTCTGCACCTCTTCGTCCTGCTTGTTGAGCAGCTCGTGGAAATAAGAGCGCCGTATCTCCTTCACCGCGCGGTCCTCGCATAGCAGGTTACCGAGAGTGTCATTTACACAGCGGTACATGGAAATGGTGCCGCTTTGACTCTCGAACGTGCCAACTTGTAAACGAGCTTCTGCCCCTCAGACGACTCCAACTGATCGTACAAAGGACGTAAGTGGTCACGTCTGGCTCTGGCTATAGCTCGTTTATAGTCAATAGTCATTTATTGGTAACTATGAATCATAAGATTTAGAGGCTCGTTTGGTATCCCTGTACGTGGCGCGATCTTCAGGTGATTTGAACGCTTGCTTAAAAGAGGCTTGCTTTAAAGAGGGCTTTTTTTTATCCTGATCTCCTTCTGGACTGCTTCGTTCCACCGCCAGGTCTCCTTGTCAAGCCTAGGTCCACCCCGAGACACACCCAACGCCACCCACGCCGCCTTGGTGATAGCTGCCTGACACCTTATCCCAGAGCTGTTGCCCGGACTCACTATCCGCTGCGATGCACAGGTCACCGACAGCGGCAGCAAAGTCACGGGATCTGGCTCCTTCAAGCAGCCACTACCTGGTTCGGGGCGGGCAGCGCTCTCGGTATTTGCCTCGAGGCTTCACTCGCAGGTCCATCACAAGTAGACGGTGTTAAGACTCTCTCCGGGTATGATCTTACAGCTACCTTGCCGATCTGGGGTCTCCTGGTGAGAAAGTAATCGATCTGGGCTGCGGTCCTACCGCTCTCGTAGGTGATCAGATGCTCAGGACTCTTTTTGAAGAACATGTGCAGGACGGCCAAGTCAGCAGCCATACACGTACGGAGAATCTCTTCGACTTCAGCGTTACGACCGCCAAAAGTGAAACCACCGTGAACACGCCCGTATACCTCACACCGTTCGCCGTACAGATCACCACCCAGAACGACGCCTTGGGACAGTGGAATAGTGCATAGAAGCTGCTCGATTTGCTCCAAAAACAGTGCCTTATCCAAATCGCTACAACCGACCTGCGGTCCGTAGGCACTTATCAAATTGGTCACCCTCATGACCGCAAGGCGGTCGCTATCGCGATTTACTTCGAAGACACTATTTAGGAATTCCTCGGACAGCACCACCCCCACTCCATTGGCCCCACCAGGAGAACCCGAGTATATCAGCTTGTAGCCGTGCCCGATGTTCCGGGCCCTGTTGCCTCTCCAGCGAGTCTCCTGCAGGAACGCCACGGCCACCCTCCGCCTGCGAGCACTTCGGCCAGCTCGCGAGCGCGTCCCGTCAGTGTGCCAACGTTCCACGATGCGAAGGACCTTCCTATGAGCTAATATCTTTAACCGGGCCCGCCCATGGCCCGGTAGCCCTAACCCACTTGACACAGGAGTAGGGCGATCCCCCTGCGCGTCGTTTTCCGGCGGCGCCCTATCCGAGTCGGGTACTCTTAACTGACTTCTCATGTTTTTTGTTTGGCTTGAGTTGGCTTTACGGGAGCGACTGCCATCTGACCTCCCAACCCATACAAGGGAGCCGTCGCCAGAGCCTCCTTTGTTGATCAGCAGGATGCACCAGCTTGCAGGCGAGGTTGGCTTGGGGCCCGAAGATGTTGGAGGACCCCTTACCCCCCTCATGACAATAAGTGTGTTGTCTGGCGCATATGTGTATGTTATCGGATGCGTCTTGTAATAATTTCATAACACAGTTTTTACAAAATTATACTGTTTTTATAAAATCCGCCTTTGTCCTCATTATAAACAAACAAAATAATTGAAAAATGATCAATTTACTGAAATTAGTCTCTTTAGAGAGCTTTTAAAGCGCTTGAGATTATTAACACTACGTAACTGTTTTATAAAGTTCCTCATAACCCCAGGCTTAGGCTCTGCGATTATGAACTAAGATCCTTTAGTGTTACGGTGCAAATAAAGATGTGCAAAGAACATGCATTAGAAATGTCTCGTGACGTAGAGCCGCGTAAATCCATTGTGAAACGGGTTACTGAATAAGGCGCAGTTTCACTGACGAAAACGAATGCTACACACATACCTTAGTGTTTTGTTCATCGAAGCTTGTAAAATAAGCTTTTTTTGCTACTTCTTATTTTCTAGCTGGTAGCTACTCGTACCAGCGACTTCATCAGCATTTAAGATTTTTCATCCTGTACTCATACAATAAATCTATAAGTACATACGCCATAAATAAATCAGATTTTGAAAATAAGGAGCACATTTATTAAAATTTTGTCTTTTTCGCGTGATGCTGGAACAATTTAACAGACAGACACTAATGCCAAAAATAAGTTATATGTAATGAATATCGCCCTTCATATGTCCAAAATATATTGAAACACAGTGATACATCAGCAGCTATTTATAATGTTTATAGAGGATTTGATATCGCGGTTCGCCATTTTTTAAATAGATTCTTGACCCTACATGTACGTGGGAAAAGTTCCATGTGAAAGCTAGTCTTCACTAGGTAATCTATACTTCTATACATAATACATAATATAATAATCTATACTAATATTATAAATAGTGAAGATTTGTTTTTTTGTTTATATATATTGAATAAGCTCCGAAAGTAAGAAACCAATTTAAAAAAATATTTCATAATATAAAGCTTCATTATCAGGGACATGACATTGCTATGTTTTTTTTTATTAAAGCAATATTTTGACAGGAAAGACAGTCTACGCGCGCGAAGCCGCTGACAGACAGTAAGTTCTGTAATAAAAGCTCAGCGAACTAACAAGTACAGTCCGTTACAGAAACTTAATCTTATCACGCAAAGCCAAGCCCGGTCGAACCCATGTCGGGATAAACCCTCAACTTTGCGTATTACATGTAGTAGGCTGCGGCGCCATACGCTCGTCGTGGCGCTTAGCGGGGAATTATTGCTATTAAGAAAGGTTTTGGAGAGATTTCAGGTCTTATACCTAAATATAATTCCACACGATATAAAAGATCGTTCAAAATTTACGCGGCAAGCATCTAGAACAATCTACCTCCGCTTTTATGACAATAAAGAAAAGTACCGATTGTTTCAAAAGAAAATACAAAGATGCCTTATTAAGAAAACAACTTGCTGCGGAAGATCTTATTAGTGGGTTATTGGTATTATTACTGCTCCTGAAAAATATTATATGTAACCACATACACTCACACACACACACAGGATTTAGTCGGTCTCTAAAAAGTTACGCAACGCCCCGCCGCCAGTGCTTCCCCGTATTGGGGCCCCCGCCAGCCGACCCCCAAATAAAGGGAGGCCACGCAAGTACCTGGAGCACACAGGTACTTCCGCCGTCGCGGTGAAAGCCGTGCATTGCGGGCAAAAGCACACCCGTACTCAAGCCCGCTGGCTGCCACCGTACGCGGACCCTACTAGGTCCACCACCAAATTAAATCTAAAAGGTGGATCGGCTGCTGCATCTGAGCCGCAGTACACAGTGCAGTGCAGGAGGGCCAGCCGCGGATCACTGACCCCCTCCAAACGATTGTGCACCGGGGCCCCCACCTCGCGCCCTAAGGCGATGCGCCCGTGGGCGCCCCTTTGGGCGGGCAGTGGTAGGCACCATACCACCACCAAGTCTGGCGGCAGGCAATGGGTGGGTGGGAAGTCTACCGCACTGCCATGCCTGAGCCCTCTTAGCTTCCCGGTGGTTCCACCTGCCACCAGTAATGAGCCCTCCCTCACGACTAGGCGAAGGCTCATTTATCCCGATCCTAGGTCAGCATGAGCTGAGCCACCTGCAATTGCTTTCAGTGTTTTTTATGTTTCATGACGATGTTTTTACTGTTGAAAGCAATACACACATTTTTTTCTTTTTTCGGCATACGAGCATACACGCAACACGTACATTATGCGCCTAACAAAGCGGACTCGCGTACGCGGACATATTACACGAGCTTACAAGCGAGACAACGCTCGTGCAGACGCGTTCACATCAAACTTTACAAAACCATTACAAAATGGGTCTTAATATGTCAGCAGCATAAGGTGCCTCTATATAAAGCTTGACGTGAACGCGTGTGGCAACTGGTGCGCCTGTCCGCTAAAGTTGATTCTAACTGAGAAGACCTGGCGATAAACTCAGTTGTTAATTATTTAAATATGATTGAATTAGAAGTTCCCAGTCGATAGTAAGTTACCATAAGATCGAACCTACGACCTTTGCGCTAAAGGCAAGATCCCACCCTCTGCACCAATAGAGCAGTCGTATTATGTGTTAAATTTACAGGTAAAACAATAAATGTGTGGTAGAGTCGCATTATGTCTGTATACTGTGTATTTATATATCTATATTACTATAGTATTTATGTCATTTATTTAGTACATGCTTTGAATTTATCGATTTAAAAGTCGTTACTGTGAAAGTCTATTTGAAAAAAGTTATTTTAGCTGGAGTTTGTATAAACCTACAAGTTTAAAACTTAAAAATATCATTAAAAAACGTACACCATTATTTCGCAGGTACGGAAATTATTCTCCAAATGGCGTTATCTCCAATATTAAGGTAATTAATAGTACCCCCAAATTCATATCTCATGATGAATAGTTCACGTATAATTGAACCGGCTATCAATCATACCCTGGGTACAGAGGGCCGGTGGACGACATCTTTATTAATTCGATAGATTAATGAGGAAACGATTTGGGATCACTTGGGAAGACAACGATTTTGGTAGCATGTTTAATGGCAGGGACCTGAATATCGAGATATAATATATGCTGTGTATCAGCTAAATACGTATTTAGTCGATAACTTCTATGGAATCTACCTGCGGTTTACATAGTTTTACTAACAAATTCGAAAGAGTAACACAGAATGACAGAAAAAGCTAAATAACTTCAAGATTCGTTCACGTCCATTTATTCAAAGAGAAAGCTCTTTATCTAAGTGCTGTAGTTTCCGAGTAGTTAAATGACAAAGATTTTACATGAAAATGTATGTGTTTTCAAGTACAAAAGTCTAAGGAGGTTTCGGACTGTTACTTAGCAATTGCTGCTTAGGTTTTAAGTAAATATTTTAGCGTTCCTACTTCCTACTACAGCAGCCTACAAATGTGATCTATTTAATACCTGGGACGGTTTTTGGGTGGTTTGTAAAATAAGTAATGTCTCCCTACAGGGTGCTGATGACCATACCAAAGACCTCGGCCAGAATAGTAGAATAGCTCGTCTGAAGGGATTCTTTCCACCTTTCAAATAGTGTGCAGCAAATTGTTTGTAACCTAATATTACATAAACATACTGAATCAACGTAAATTAATTAATTCGTTTACTTTCCCAATCATAATAAGGTACCAGGTTTCAAAAGGAATTAAGCAAGGAGGGTCATCCAGCACACCCAAACCAGGATCAATTTAGAAAATATCGTATTCCTGAATTGACCCTACCAGGAATCGAATCCGGGACACCAAGCAAGATAATGACGAGGAACCGTGTCATCAAAGCTCAGTACCGGTCAGTTTGTTTAATTTCTATATCCCGCATCGGTGGCCTTACTTGAAGTTATGTTTAAGTTTGTTTATCAGTTTCTAATACCAATAGTACCAGTAATCATTTAGTTTGTGCAACTAACGCTGATTGAAACAAACACTTGCAGAATAATTGATGAGTCGCCGAAGCAACAGGGTCGTGCGTCTGCGCCCTGACTCAGGCACCCCGGGGTGTTTGTATTCAATTATTCATTTGGCTCTGGTTGCAGGGCTGACAAAAGAAGGTAATTAAAATTAACAAGATAAAAAAAAGATTTTTCATCTATTTTTGGTTTCATTAAGAATGTAGTACATATACTAGGTACTTATATAGAAAAATATATTGCACTGTTGTTTTAAAATGTGTTTATGTATGTATTGTTGGTGTGCCTTTACCATAAATAAATAAATAAATGAATTTCCTTTATAGAGGGACAATTTTATCACCAAAATAGCAGTTGTATCAATCGCTCAGCAAATGCCTATAGATAGCCATATTGGCCCACCGCCCTCTATCCGCCGAAATACTGAGATAGTTCGTGCACTGTGGGCGTGCTGTACACACTACACACGTACTTATACGCGTCATTTTGCTTGAAATTATATTCTCCATTTTGGAACTTTATCGCCTCAGGTAAGTGGCAAGTTACCTTACTTAACTACCGGGCTACGTGGCTTTACTTTTCCTAGTTGCGTGTAATTTGCTGCCGTACGGAGTTTTTGCGGCATTAAAAAATACTTCGCCCATGCTTTTCTTAAAATCTGTTAAAAACACAAACTGGGTTCATCCGTGTAGTAGTGTTTTATGTTATACACACAAAAAAAACTGTGCCTTTCCACAATTATCTATGGTAATTAGGAGTATTTCTATGCATGCAGTGATTCAGAACCTTTTGAATGAGTACCAAGCAACATAGCATATATTGTTTGTTTTGTTGGTGACAACCCTATCAAAAGGCTACGCGTGAAGGCCTCTGGGTTTCCTCAAGTGCTGTGTACATTTTAGGGTTGAATGGGATATGGGCGTAGGGATCCCAAGAGAATTTATCAGGATTCCTTAGAATTGGCTGGTTGAACGATGTTTTTGTTACTGAGAACGCTATTACGAAGCAATATTAGTGTAAATAAGTAACGTCAAAAGAAAACTTTTCTTGACAGATTTAGCGCTTTTATCTGGAAACGAAAATGAGCACTATGAAAGGGTTTTCAGAAATTTAACACGTGATGGCTGAGAAAGGGGTTGTGAGGAAAATCAAACCTATAAAAACAAACTACCTATTGCAAATAAATAATGTCATAGTCTTTACTAATATTATTAATTATTTGTAGGGTTACCGACGCAAGATACAGCATAGATCTAAGTTGCTTATAACTAACTGTTCCCACACTTAAGGGTAACCACATCATGCAATATATTTATTTTTTACATGAAATTAGAATGAACCATTTACTTTTAATATTACACATAATCAAAAAATTTACACAAAAGATAAAAATAAAAATGACTAACCAAAACATGAAAAACGTACAACAATTACAAAATTATGAGGAGATATTTGTTTGTTTGTATTGAATAGGCTCCGAAACTACTGGACCTATTTTAAAAATTCTTTCACTAATATAAAGCTACATTATAAGGACATGACATAGGCTATATATATATTTTAATTTATGCTATGTTTTGACGGGAATGACAGCTAGCGAAGCCTGTGACGGATAGCTAGTTATTTTATAAAGCAACTCTTAAGGACAAAAGCCTGAAATAGGATAGGAAATGAATTGAAAGTCTACACTTTAGGTATGTATTACAAATAATATTAACGTGTAATTGTTGATATTATAGCAAACGTATGAGCTAGTAATTTATATTTTTTTCCTAGTTATCTATACTATCTAATATTATAAAGAGGAAAGATTTGATTGTTTGTTTGTATGTATGTATTGAATAGGCTCCAAAACTACTGATCCGATCGTAAAAATTCTTTCACTGACAGAAAGCTAAATTATTAAGGAGTGATATAGGCCATATTTTATTATGATTGAACAAAAAATTCAGTGAAAAATAATAGTAAATGTAAATCAAGTCAGTGAAAAGCGGGCAAAATGGCTGTCAAACATTTAAGATAACGAAGTCTAAACTCAGATTTTTTAGTGAAACGAAATCTTTCTAATGAGCCCCCAGAAGGTCGAGGGTGGCTATCTCGCGGGCAGATGGGCGAGATACATCAACGCCGCACTTGACCTAAGAGCTGGCCTTCTGCAAGCTACAAGTGTTGCCGAATTTAGAAACATTGATTTAGAGATTCTTATCTGACGGGAAAATAAGAGTAGTAGTATATGTTACGTATTAACAATTCCATGCTCTTGAAATAAGGGGTTTACGTCGTGTTATTGAATCAAACTTAGTAACTTTTTTCTTTTTGGTTCACCATAAGGTCGTCGTGGTGTCTAAGTTTGATCATTTATGATGAAAATTTGATTCGATTTAGTCACCTCAGATAAAAAATGCTGATTACCCATTCTTCCGACTTTGCCTTATAATGCGAAAATTGACATTTTTACAACTCAAATATAACATGTATACAACAATCCGACAACAACCGTCAGGTAGTAGCCCACCAGAAACAACACCCGTCTGGTTGGAGGATCCTCCCTTTTCAATGGTGAATGAGGAACTATACACCCTGTTCCTCAAGACCCCATAATGGCATGAAACTCGATAATGACAGCCCTAAAGAACAATTAGAGACAGCACATCACCAACTCATAATTAAACTTTATCAAAACACGAACTCAGAGAAGCAAAACAAGACTAATATAGCCCCCGTTAGCGGTCGTAGAACTTGTTTGTGCATAGCAAACTATAGTTAGGTACTATTCTGAGTTGTGTTTGGACGTGTGAAGTGGTCTACAGACATAATTAACACCTCATTACTCTGTGTGAAGGGTGTATGTAATTATAAATCATATGAATGTTGGCTGAAACTTCAATTTACTTAAAAATAGTGTATACGATCAACAGATCTTGAGACTTGCTTGTGACAACAAGTAATTCATCTAATATGAAAAAAATATACTATGCAAACAACATGTTTGTTTACCTTATTTACAATTGCGACATACAAATTGTATTATATTTTGATCCTCTGTGAGTTATTGTTATTTACTAGTGTATAATAAGTAATATTTTCTTAATTTTGAATACGACTATAACACGGAATGCTAGAAAAGCCTGCCAACACTTTATTTCCCTTTTTTCAGATATTGAAAAGAACGAAAGGTACGTTAAACTTACTTCGTAGTAGATATTAAAGTGCTCCCTCACCTGGAGCATTTTCCTGTAATGTAGCGTTACTGAGTCCAGTATTACATCAGTGAGGGAGGAGAACCGAGCATTACAGTGCGCAACCTGTAAGTAATGTTACAAATTCGAGCATAACGTTGGTGAGGGAAAAGCACCGAGCATCACAGTGCGCAAGTTGATGCTACAATGTGTGATATTTTGATACCCTTCTCTAAAAGTCTGAAACGTTAGGTACATTACAGGAAAATGATCCAGGTGAGGGACCCCCTTTATACGAGAAGTTATTGTTCTGTACGTTATAAAGAAAACAATATTTGGTACTTGGTAATATATATTTTTTGACCTAATATTATAATTTATCGAAAACCTCTTTTGGCTCCTTGTGGGTTAATTCCAGCAGTATTTGCACAGATGGCGTTAACTTGTTTATAGCTACTTGTGAGTATTATCAATTGAGCATTGATGGTATAAATATTTCTTAACAATGATTTACTTACTATGTGGGGCATGTATTATGAATATAACGTTGGTGACTGATGAAATGACTATGTTTGTGAATTGATGCTAATATTGAGTCTTATTTGTAGTCTTCACATAACTATTTTCGGTTTAACGCGAATAAAGTAGGTTTATATACCCAAGTGCAAAAGGATAAATGAGTTTTCCGGAGAAAAGTTGTTATTGACAACGTCTCTAGCAGAAATTAATTTGCGGGCTTCGTAAATAATATAGCACAGGAGTAGTTTACTAATATTGAGTCTTATTTGGGTTGCTATTATGAGAAAAGTCGATAAAGGCTTCCCATTGGAATATTTTTGTATTACTTCGAAATGGAATGAAGTTTGATTTGCGTAAGAATTTCACAGGTATTTATGAAAACTCATTAAACATGAAATATTATGTAGATCGAGTAATCTAAATAGACGTCAGTACAAGTTCACTATCATTTCCATACTACCTCCTCCTCGCGTCGTTTTCCTCATTACTGAGGGTCGTGATCCCCCCGTTGTGTCAGCTTGTGCTTGAGAATGTCCTGCCATCATCATCCTTGGCATTATGGAGCGCATCGTGGAGTCTCGTGTCTAGCAATGACCGAATCTGGTCGGACCACCGCAGTAGGCATCAACCTAGCCTGTCACCATCAGTTGTTCTAGGTTATGGCCATCTTTGAGTTTAAAGATATATTTATTCTCATTAAAGACAAGAAAAAACAGTCACTTACATGAGAAACATAACCAAACATAGGTCCATAATTTCTTCACAGTCGTTCGAACATAATATTATAACAAAGCATAAACACAACACTATAAATACACTTATAGCACATAACAACATTTTGTTTACATGTTTTCTATCACATATTTCGCAAGACTTGTTTTGAATACATTTAATGATCTTTCCTTGCAATATGACCGAAAAAATTCAACACCCTTTTCAGACAGGCAGAGGAAAGCCTGGTTTTTATGTTTAGTTCTCGAAGAATGGTGTCACTGGTCCGGTAAGCAGTCCAGGGTATACGCAAAATTTTCCCCCAGCACCACATGTCGAAAGCATCAATGCGATTGCGATCGGCTTTCTTGAGAGTTTCTGCACCGTAACCGAAGATGGAGAACACCAGTGACTGGACTAATTTTACTTTGGTGTTCCGAGAGATTATAGATTATGTTAAGTAGTTATAAGTAGTATATTATATCATATTGTAGATACTGTTAGTTATACCGTCGCATTAGGTTAAGAAATCTGTAAAGATGGTGTGATGTGAAAATAAATAAATAAATGTTACGGTCCTTCGAAACCCGCTACAGTTGGGACGTTCATAGTACAAGCTATCCTTAGTTCGGGGTCAAATGATCTTTGGCGTAAATTGTCCTAGATATTTATTTACTTTTTAATGTACAGAGTCACAAGAACAATTGGCAAAATAAAATAATCATTTGATGTTATCAGTGTAAATGATAGTCTAAAGATATGAAAAACAAGCAATGTTAAATGCTAAAATTATCAAAGTAATAATTAAATGATAGTCGTCATACTTATAAGATAACGTACTCTCCCTTCTCCTTGTATCTATTTTAGTGACAAGAGTTATCTATGGATAGTTTCTACATTATCTTAAGAGCAAAATTACAAGTACCTATCTTAAATTATTGTTTACGATATATCTGTTGTCAAAGTTTAGATAAGTTTAACTTATCGAGTGAAGTGGCAGAACCACTAGAATGTCTTTATAATGTTAATAAAGCAGTTATGAAAATGTGGAGGAGAAGGTTCTAAGCATTTTATATTTTCTTGGTTCCAAGTTCCAAGTTAGAAATTTTTGAGTATGTATTTATTTATTTATTACTTATTTCCCAATATTCGTTCTGTGTGGAGGCAAAGTAAAAGTTTTTGTGAGAGGCCTCCTAGGGCATTTACGAGGCACAGTCATGTTGATAGCGGCAAGCAGATCCGGATACGAAACATTATGATTGATAATTTTGTAGAGGAACTTCAAATCCTGCAACGTGCGACGTGCGAAATCATACCAAAGAATCAGTAGTAAAGTATGTAGATGGGATTGTAGTTCAGTTCAGTTACAGGTTCAGTCTAGGAATTTGTTTCTCATGGCAATTTTTTATCAAAATATAACTCTTTCGTTACTGACGACAACGCACAGCTGAAGCTACTGAGCTAAGCAGGGAAATGGACATGTGGGTTTCAAAGGGAGTGCATGTGAGCACTAACAAACGTTACCTGATATGCCTTTTTGAATATCAACGGGTTTTTATGTTTATACGCTTAAGAAGTGGCCGGCAATAGTAGATTGTTACCCTAGGGGTGAGAGTAACTTATTTAGTCCCGAGACGGGGTTTGGCGCCCGGAACGAAGTGAGGGCGCCAATAGTTCGAGGGACTAAATAAGTCTTTAACCCGAGGTAAACACTGTGCTTTTCATTACAAATACAAGGAAAGTAAAAATAAAAACATGAATTAGCTAAAGAAAAAATGAGTAAATTTTATTTTCCACTACCGCCTTAGCCTCTTCTCTCTAAGTCTAAGTTATTTTAAAGAAATTGTTGAAACTAAATTAAAATAAAGTTCTTTAAAAAATATATATTCTTTAATCAATACTTAACTTTAAGTTATTTCAATTTTACATCGTGGCTGTATAGAAAGTTGGAACATGGTTCAATAGATATGTGAAAACTAGTTTTTTTAAAAATAATTTGACAGCTGTCAGTTGAAAGTGATTCTCCCTAGGGATGAAAAGTATTACTTTCATCCCGCTCCTCAGGCAACTTCAGACCTACTTTCAGAGTATGAGTAGTGAAAAAGTATTTTATTCTGTGGCAAAAGCTAGGGAATGATCAGGATGTCCCAATGTCTTAGCGCTTTGTAGCTCCTTTCTATTTCCGATCTTCTCGCAACCGCGTCATTCTTGTTGCGAAATACCGAGCAACGCCTAGCCTAGTTAAGTGACCTTGTAGGTACTTTCTTATGAGGCCATATGCGAAGGACGTATGAATAGTTTCAAAGTGCCTCGACATTTTGCTGCAGCAATGTCATATCGATCACGTTCTAACGTAATAGAATCTTCATCGATTATATAAATCGTAGTAATTCAATTTGCAAATTGACCAGTCTCGAAGCGAGATTTGATTATTTTGTGGCGTGTATGGATATAAATTGAAATAGATGACTTGAAACAGGCGGCAAAATCCGCAACTGGTAATGATTGTCACTTATCATTCCCCATTCTATGAAGTGAATGAAATCGAATGTAAAATAGGAGATTCCTATCTCTAAAATACTATAGTGGCGTCACGATACTGGCACGTTTGGTGTATTAGTCCATTTAAGAAAGTTTAATTCATCAGTGTGGCAGAGATGGCGTTGTGATCATTAGCAATTACTATTCCTGGGAGGTGATGTTAAGATTTTGCTCCTTTATTATTCAAGTACCCATCTAGGAACTTAATACTAATGCTTTAATGGATTAATTCTTTGACCGATAAACTGAGTGTAGAAGTTTTCATACTAACGAAGGCCCTTGCGATATCTTTTAATAATTATATCGGTCTTTTCGTGCGAGCTTTCGTGTCGGGTGACCACTGTGCTTGGCGAGCCAGCCGTCTGCGGCCTTCCGCCCACTGCTGTTTAGTCTGGAATGCTGGAGAAAGAATCCAGGGTGTAAACCTCCGTTTTGGAACGCTTGTAGGTCATGTTCGCTATGTGTGTCGGCATTTGTGGCACGAATATGAAGTTCGGTTTGCTGCGTCTTTTCTGGTCCGCACCGCTAGAGAGTGGAATGAGTCTGTGTTTCCGGTTGCTTACAATCTTGGTGTCTTCAAAGCCAGAGTCAATAGTCAATTTCAGAGTAAGCGTGTATCGACATCGGCTTCGTCATCGCTTAACACCAGGCGAGATTGAGGTCAAAACGCAAACCTGTTTTGTTTAAAAAATTACACAGTTTGGGGATGACAAGAATAGACTTTTGTGCTAGTACTCTCTCGGAAGAATTAGGCTAAAATAATGTTAAAAATCTGGCAAAACTTCCACCATGATCATGTGACCAGGCATAAAATCAACACAAACGTTCGTCGTTCATCACATGTGCGTAAACCGTGAGCTTCTGAGTGTGATCACCAGTAAAGCAGCAGCTAACTTGCCTTTGACTACCCCGTTTGGGAGAGTCGTTTTCGTTTGATTAATCTATTACAAATTAAGAGCACAATTTTGTTTATACTTTCCTAACACTTGCAAATCTATATCGCATTCTATTCAGTGCCTCGTTGATAAGTGCTCTACTGAGGCTCGGGCTTGGTATGCTGCTTTGATTCTATTCGTAATTATGTGTTACTTGTGTGGTATTCTGTGCATTTCCTATGATAACTGTACCATAATATACACTAGTGACATTTGTATTAGGTACCAGTAGATATTTGAAATAACATTGCAGGCTTAGGACAATACAGAAGCGCCGTTTTTCCATACAAACGTAGCCCCCTGTTTCTTCTCTGGATATCGCTAGTAGAGGAATGTTTTTTTCCATAAAATCAATTGCCTACATTAGCATGTCTCTACGTTTTCCTTTTTAATATGAATTAATCATTAAAAGAGATAAAAACCTTCAAAAGTCTTAAAAATTTGCGAGCTTACCCGCTGTGTTCGAGCATCCACAAAACAAATTTGAAAAAAGTAACTAAATTGGTCAACTTTACGAAAAGGGAGCAAGACTACGAAACGTCGATTTTGTGTACTTTTGATAGGTACTTTCGATCCGATTTGCATCTGTCTCTATCGCACTCTGCGGGGGGCCCAAGGTTTGCAAAAGACAGCTATAGATTTTACAAATACCTTTTTTTCAATTCTCTCGACCGTGCTGTGTCCTCTTAAATAGTTTTAGAATGTTCGCATGGGTAGCGTAGCGATATTAATACAAAATTTTAGTAAGAATCACATTGCTTTTCAATTCAAGTAGGAATAAAAACTATGGCTTACTAAAACTCGCATTCATATAGATAATAAATTGGCTAATTAGTATCTCGAAACTAGACTGCATAGAAGGACTAGGAGATTTTCGCCCAGCAGTGCGACATCACAAGGTAATTAAAGTTATTATTCATTGCTTACGAAAGTTGGCCTTCCCCCAGCCCTACGCACACGCGAGATGGTATCGTTTGAAAATACCGCGCAAACTGACCGCATTATAGCCGCTATTACCGACCGCTTTACCGGTAAAATCTCTCCAGGGTTGCTAGTTGAGGCTAAGAACTGACGGCGCGGTTTTCTCCGCGCCCGCCGCGGCGGTGGTTCGGCGGTTTTTTACCCAAACTCACGAGGGCGGAGTTTTGTGCGGTGCAGCCGAAACGTTTTCGATTTTCGCCCGCAAAGATAACTAACGGCTGCTGCGCAAATCGCGCCCGTCGCGGGAATTAATCGCGCCGTGAAATCTGCTTACAATTTTTCATACATTTCTGCATTCTATAGAAGCCGCGGGCCCGCAACCGGGCCGTCAGTTCTTAGCCTGACGGGTATATATTTGACTAGCCTGTTGGCGCAATGGCAGTAACCTGCCTTTAGCGCCGGAGGTCGTGGGCTCGATCCGCATCCAGGACAAACATTCATACGACGAACGTTTGTGTTTGTTGTGTGTGTCTGAGTGTTATTACCTATTTATGTATGTGTACATTTGGCAATATTCATGTATGTTTATCAGTCTCTGATAGCCATAGTACAAGCTCTGCTTAGTTTGGGGTCAGATGATCTTGGTGTAATATAATGTTCCAGATATTTCTCTACTGAGTTTCTTGCCGGGTCTTCTCTGTGGAATCATACTTTCGACGCCGGTGGTAGAGTCACATTATATTTGATGTATGTACTTATTATATTTTTTATATAGAATGTATTAATATTATTTATGTATCTATTATAGCTAAATTTAAAGTGTTAAATGACGATTCAAAAGAACTGTATATGCATGGTCTACTTGAATGAAGCATTTTTGAGTTTGAGTTTATGTTTATATTTTGAATATAACCGCAATGGCAAAGCTGGTAGGTAGGCGGTAGGCGGTGCCTGTGGCCTATCAGTGATTTAAACAGAGGCCTTATCTAACAGCAACACAAGAATCACTTTCTCAATGCAAAAGCTTAGAATTGGTTATGGAATGACAGAAGGACTTGTCTACTTAAAATGTCATTAAAAATGATTTTATGAGGTTTCTTGAGGTCGAAACGTTTGTTACTTTGACAGTGGCTTTAGGAGTATCCCTTCAAGGTTTGCCAACCCCCCAAAAGCCCAACTCCATTTAAAAGCACTATTTAGCTGATTATGTTCCTTAAAAATTGTAAAGTCAAACTTGGCCACAGATTGCACAAAAGCGACTGAAACCTTATCGTATTGCCATTCAGTTCATATCATACAACTAGATCCCTGAGTTCTTACTACTTATTTTCCTAACATTTTATTAAAATTGCAGTAATTACCCTATACAAAATATATGGTCTCTCTCTCTCTGGTCGGTCCTTCATGTCTGAAGATCGTGATTATGGTGGGGTGTAAGTTTGGCGCGAACAAATTGTCTCCACCAGCCTCTGTCGGTTGTAATTTTAGCGACTGTGAAGAACGTTGGTGTTTCTGCATCTTTAAGTTAATCAGACCATCTCGTTGGTTATCGGCCTTTAGGTCTCTTTCCTTCCGTGTTCCCAACAATGATCATCTTCTCAAGGCTTTCGTCCCCACGCCTCATTATATGCCCGAAATAGCTGAGTACGCGATGGTAGCAGGTTGTGGAAAGACGTTGTTTTACTCTCAACTGTGATAGAATTGTTACATTTGTGCGTTTGTAGATTGTGACAATAGACAAAACAAAATATAAGATAGCTACACAAAATACAGCACATGCACATACCTGCTATAATCTTCAAAATTGCTATTGCTATAATTCATGAACTTTTATTCTGTACTAGCTTAACTGTTTATATTTTACGAGCGTCAACCCTAACAGCACAGGTTAGTGAAATCCCGTGATTGTTATCGGAGTTTGTTCTTTGAGTGTCCCGCTTTATAAACTAATATAGTTAGTAGTAAGCGGGCTGCGTGAACAAAGTAATAATAATATGCCAAACTAAGGACTGTGCCAAACATGTAATATTGGGACCACAATAGAGCTATAATTGCTGTAGTAATATGTAAGTGTGCCATTTGTGAATGGACTTTAAAGCAACGAAGTTCTTAAGAAGACACTTAAAGAAAACAACAATACGCAGGCCTGTGTCACTACGTAATTCGGTTTACATAATCACCTACGCGTTCGGTCCGCCCGTGCGGACAATTTAGTCGAGTGTCACGCACGCAGTACGCAGGACGCGATCGACGCGGCAGTTTATTTTCGCAAGCTAAAAGGTGACACGATGGTGAGACAAAAGCGTTACTACAACATAAAATTTAAAGATAAGGATTTAACCTTTAACAGACTTCCCTAAAATCCTGAAAGCGAAAAAAAGTGTGCTTATTTACGACATCACATTAGAAACCTCTAAAATTATCAGTGTTTCTCTACCATATTATTAATGTTATATACATACTTATAAACCTTCTTGAATCACTCTTAACTATTAAAAAACCCGCATCAAAATTAGTTGCGTAGTTTTGAAGATCTAAGCATGCATAGGGACAGACAGGCTGAAAGCGACTTTGTTTTATACTATTTAGTGATTAACAAAAAACCACTACAAAGCGTTTTACAGTATTTACAGGTACCTAAGTGGCACACGCAAGCGCTTCATATTCCAGTATTTGCAACCCTATGAGCGACACGCAGCCGGGTTACGTCACGGTCGTTCGTGAAAGCGAGCGGCGAGCGCTCGTAGCGCCTTAGATTTAAGATTTACTTTCGATTGTCCCGGCCGTTCAAAGATTTAGGTATGAGTACAGGTGCTGAGTTGTTTTGGACCGTATTGGCGCGTGTCGAAGGTTGATATTGTAGTGCAATTGTGCCGAAAGTGCGTCTTCTGTTATTTATTTTATTCTGTGACATAAGAGCGGTTTCAGACTTGTCTTTAATACGCGCGTATAAGCTTATACGAGCGTTGACGCGCTTATAAGCTGATATCTTCCATTCCAGTAAGTATATATACTTACCACTACTGAGTCGAGTGAACACGCCGCAAGAAGCCCGTGTAAGCGCGTTTGGGGTTTGTAAGCGTGAAATGTAGTGCGCATGTGCGAAAAAAGTGCTGTTACGTTCAGGCGTCTACAAACTTCTGATTCCCGGAATAAGTATGTCAAAAAAGTTTAAGACAGGAAGATGAACTTTGAAGTTTGTGGTTGAACGTACACGAAAAGTTTTTCCTGAACAATATTCACTCCGGGTAAAGATTTATGCTTAGTTTTTGAGTTAATCATTTAAAGAATAACATGATTATTTCACATTGATCCACTGACCACATTCTAAAATAATATAAACATTATAACAATATAAGTAAATATCACAAAAATAGCCAAATTATTTTCAGGAACTAATCTAACTCATGAAGCGAAAGTATTATTTTGTATCATGTGCAAGTTTCAATCAAGGTTGGATTGTGAATCCGCCTACCCCTAAAACATAAGAACACATGCGGATTAATTGTGAAAAAAAAACAACTTTTAATCTCTCTTCTTATAACATGAATAACGCTGGTGTTTATCGCTATGTACATTTATTATCGCAAGAAGAGTAGTACGCGACTTCGTAAATTCATGTCTCATCAGTCGTATAATAGGTTGGGGAAAAAGTTTCTTCGCATTTTTTAAGAAAATTCAAAACATTTTATTATATAGATAGTTTATTTACATTAATTTAACTGAAGTATTGTAGGTGCCATTTTGTTCGATTACTTTTTGCCATCTTGTAGGTAGGGACATGATCCCATTGCTATAGGAATTTTGAGGCTTCTGATCAGTATACCGCGACAAATGGTTTTGGCAGTCTTCTCGTGATGTTAACCTGAAACTGCCTAAAGAATTCTGAAGAGACCGAAACAGGTGGAAATCTGAAGGTCAGGACTATACGGCAAATGCATTAACACCTCCCAGCCAAACTCTCTTAATTTTTGCTGAGTGGCTAAAGATGTGTGAGATGTTATCATGATGAAAAAGCCACACCCTTTCTGATGATTCATTCCGGCCGCTTTCTCTCAACTTCTTGCTTTAATCTCATCAGTTGTTCGCAGTAGAGTTTAGAATCGATGATCCTGCCTGATGGTAACAGCTCATAATGAATAATGCCCTTCCAATCCCACCACACACACAGCATCACCTTGTTGCGAGTTAATCCGGGTTTCACCACAATCTGTGAAACCTGACCGGCCTTTGACCACGACCTTTTTCGCACGTTCTTGTCGTACGTGATCCACTTTTCATCACCAGTTATCAGCTTCTTCAAAAATGGTTCGGTTTCATTACGTCGTAATAAAGAATCACAAATGAGTACACGGTTCATTATGTTTCTTTCAGTGAGCTCGTGAGGTACCCAAATATCAAGCTTTTTTGTGTACCCAGTTTTTTTAAATGCGCCAAAACTGTTATGGGGTCAATTCCCAGTTCTTCAGCTCCGTCGTAACTACTGATATGCCGATCTCGCGGCACTTTTTCAAAAATGGCATCCTTTTTATCCGTAATAATAATCCGCGACCAGGGCGACGTGCATCTTTGACATCAAAATTTCCGGATTGGAGACGCTTAAACCAAATTTGTGCTACTCTCACAGACACTGCACAAGGTCCATAAACATCGCGAATGTTTTTCGCGGCTTGCTTAGTTATATTATATCCTCTTTGTGCGTTGCATTTTTACCTTTATTCTAGTAAAATTTTAGAAATTATCGAATTTCTTCATTAGATTCACTCATATTGACAGTATGAAAAACAAATGAAAATCACACATTTTCCTAATTTGAATTTTGAAATTTCTTCTTTGAAATTTAAAGATACAAATGGATAGCCAAAGAGATTTTATTACAAGTTGATACATACTATAATATGCGAAAAGACTTTTTCCCCAACCTAATATATTCATGTTTGCTGGTTTAGGAGTACTTAGTAAATGTACTTAACGTTTTACTGACTGCACCGGAGATCGTATTCATTCCCCACTCATGAGCCCACCACAACCCAAATTGTGTTTGGGTGTGATTATTCATTTGAGTATGAATTTAAAAATATTTAAGTATGTTTATCAGCCTCTGACAACCAAAGTTTAAGCTCTGCTTAGTTTGGGGTCAGATGAACTTTGTGTATTTGTCCCACATACTCGTATATTTAATATTTATTAATATACTCTTTCTTTTACTTCTACAATAGTAACAGACTTCTTGCAGAGTTAACTATAAACCATTTGATTGATTATTATAGTTGCTATTAAGTAGATTTCAGGTGATCATACTTATGCATTGCTCCAAGCCGTGAAAGGGCCATTAAAACCTCAAAAAGTATAAGAAAATGTACCACTACTTTCGTAGAATTGTTTTCGATACTTAACCGACGAAGGAGAAAATTTTCACACTACATTTCCGCTGAGTTTAATGGTGTGGAAAATACACCCACATAGACACACATACATAACCATATTAACTTAAGACACTCATTTCACGAACGCCTTATAAAGAAATAGTGAAGTTCCTACTTGGGTCAAACTGTTAATCGTCCCGATTCCAATAGAAACAAAAAGGTGTGGCAAATCATCACATACAATGAAAATCTATTTCTTTCCTTCATTTACACCATTGGTTCCCAAAGTGGTCCAGGTGAACCCCAAGGGGTCCACGGGAGACTCCACATGGTCTATGTTGGCGTCACATTTGTTTTCGAGTTTCGGGAAAATGGTAGAATGTAGCTGCAGGGGGTCCACTGGAACCAGCAAATTTTTTTTTTTTATGCGCCAGACAACACACCTACACACCTCGAAGGTCTCGAAGTAGGGATTAATATCCCTGTGTTACGAGGTACCACACAAGGCAATCAGCCAGAGGCGTCTCCCAGCACACCCAGACCCGAGTCAATTACGAAAAGATCGTTTCCTGAATTGACCCGACCGGGAATCGAACCCGGGACACTAAGGAAATCGAGGCGAGAAACAGTGCTACAGCGCACTACGCCAATCGTGTTTTCAATTTTGAAAGTGGTCTATGCGAAAAAAGTTTGGGAACCTCTGATTTACACGAAAACCAGCTTCTGTCGTCGACATTTTTCACATCGTAAATACATTCGAGCTCACTGTTGTTTGAGCAGCACATATTATATTGTAATTATAATTGTTTGACATTTATATGGGTCCTAGCCGTGTATCTGTAGTTTTTTACAGTGCTAGCTTGCCTAACTTTTGAGCAAAATTACTAAATTCCATTCTTGTGCGAAAATTCTCTAAATAATCGCTACATTGAGGTGTCACAAACTGGCACGTTTTCCAAAACGAGTACGTAAGTACTTGCTGGTAACAACATTGTTATTGTAAAGAGTTTCAGGGGCTTCTCATTTCTCGAAACTTCGAGAATAGTAGCTTTTATGTGTGGCTCGGTTACAAAACTTGATTTATTTGTTTAATGTTCAGCTTGGCACACGTTTCAAAAATAATTCATACTTGCCATGTACAATACCTATTTACGTTCCAAAGGAAAAAAACAGTATATAGCGGGAAAGGGAAAAACGTGATTGTATTGCGTTTAAGGAAAATAAAAGATTTCCCAAATTTTCCCGGGAATTCGAAAAGTATCGGTATAGGTGTAAGTCGAGGTAAAAAGCTGGTCTTACTAATATTAATTTTATTCTCACTTATCTTACTTATATTATTCTTACCAATCTTACTTACTCTTACTATCTTTTTAATAATATAAATAAAAATAAATAAAAAATAAATGCGAAAGTTTTTATGTAAAAACACACATATATAATGTGTTTGTTACTCTGTCACGTAAAAACTACTAAACGGATTTGGATGAAACTTTACAGTTATGCAGCTTATACATCAGAATAACACATAGGCTACAAATAAAAGATTTTAGTTAATTTGGCCATGAAATATAACGATATATATAAGTATCGTAAGTCAGAAAATGCATGTTATAAATGAAAATCACGCGGGAGAAGCTGCGCGCGAAAAGCTAGTAAAAGATATGACTTCAAGAGTGGTATCTGATTAACTACCTACTTCTTTAGAAAGCCTCTTTCAACCCAAGGTCGGAACGATACATCACAAGAACATTAGGACGTCCCGTGCTTTCTCGAGCATTTTGTCCGGAAGAAGTTAGACGCAAGAATTTTTCCTTAATCATTATTCACGAGAATATCATAAATTTTGTAAAGGACAGTTAAGGCGAGGTGGTTCTCCACAACATTTCCCGAAGGAAACTGGTGAGCGCCACGCGGACCGAAAATCACTAAAATAATCGATAAAAAAATTATAGATGTAATTATGTTTATGTTTAAAGTATTTATTCTCAAACAAGATTACAGGGGATCCATTTACATGAGAATATTGATAAGCATTAAAAAATAAAACAATAATAATACAAAAACTTAAATCTAGGCGCCACTTTGAGTTCACAATCACTACAAACTATTTCTCGCACATAAAACTATCAAATAGCACTTTACAGCCCAAACCCCTATTCGCAATGATTTTCAAGAATGTGACTGCGCTATTGAGACTTGAAACTGATTAAGGAGTCCCTATCTTTATTATATGAAGGTAATTTGTTGTATATATTTGCTCCCTCAAACGTTATACTTTTACTCCCTAGTTTAGTTCGCATCTTAGGCAATACCAGTAAGCTAGGTCGACGAAGGCTGCGTTTCGTGATTCGTGACTTTTATAAAAACGTCAAATTGGTTTGAATATTATTACAGAGGATCTTCCTAATCAAAATGCGAGTGCTATATAAATAAAGTTGCCGTATGTTTATTATTTTAGTGTCGTTGAAAACTTTAGAAGTTGGTGTTAAGTATGGATAGCAGAATAGGACCTTTATTACTTTATTCTGCATTCTTTGTAGTTCTTTTAGTCTTGTTTTTGTCGCACTACCCCATATTTCTATAAGATAGAGCAAAAGTGTTCTTAGCAGGGAAATGTAGATAGTAAAGAGTAGCCTTTTAGGTATGCACTGATTTGCGTATCGGAGTGAACCTGTGGGTTTCGTCAGTTTGCTTTTTATGTGTTCAATTTGCCTGTTCCATGTTAGATGACTGTCCATTCTAAGACCAAGGTATTTTTCACATGCTTTTTTTTCCAGGACAGCGTTATTAATGGTCAGGGGATCATGATGGGAAATTATTTTGTTTTTAGGTTGGAAAATAGTAAAGCAAGTCTTTGAAATATTAATTGTTGATAAGTTGTGTTGAAACCATTCCATCAATCTGTTCAAGTCCTCTTGAGCCCTTAAAACCGCCTCTTCTATGTTTGCAGCGACATAAAATAAACATGCATCATCCGCATACAGTGTAAGATGATCATGAAGTCTTAATTCCACTATGTTATTAATATAGATAAGAAAAAGGAGTAGTCCCAGTATAGATCCCTGCGGGACGCCATACGTGATGGGTTGCGTGTTACTTTTGGTATTACCTATTTTGACTATCTGCAGTCTGTTTGTTAGGTATGATTTGAGCTTTTTCATGGCACTATCTTTGACACCATTGTTTTCTAGTTTTTTTATTAGCAAATCATGACTCACAGTGTCAAAATCCTTTTTCAAGTCAATATAGACACCCAAAACGATCCTTCTCTTATCCATATTTTCCTTTATTTTAGTCGTTAGGTCAACTGTCGCTGCCGTGGTACTACTTTTTGATCGAAAACCATACTGTCTTGATGAAATAAAGTTAAATGAGTCCAGATAGCTCAGCAAGCGGTTGTGTATAAGCTTTTCCAGTATTTTGATAGTACCGGCAGTACAGAGATTGGGCAGTAATTTCCAGGGTCAGTCGCTGGCCCAGATTTATGGATTGGTGTTACTTTTGCAACTTTCAATGAGTCTGGAAATTTACCGTCAACCATTAGTTTATTCAAAGAAAGTGCTAGGAATTCGGATATCAGTTCTTGTAAACATTTTCCTACTTAAGTGGTAATTCTGTCTGTACCACTGCGAGAATTCGAATCAAGATTTTGAATAATTTTCTTAATTTCGCTTGCGTTACAGGGAGCAAAGCTATACAGTACATAATCGTTTGCTTTATGTGCTTTGTAGGCAGCATTTGAGGTACTACCATAGTATTTAATGGGTATTTTCTCAACTATGTACTATTGAACCTATTGTTGAGAAATACTTATTGAAAATATTACAGATTTCAGCTGGATCAGTAATTTGCTTCGAGTCTATTAGGAGTTTAGGAACAGTGCTACTTTGTTTTATCTTGTTGTTAGCTAGACTGTTAATAGGCGCCCACGTTTTTTTAGGGTTGTTTGTGCAGGTGGCAAATAGTTTGTAATAGTATGATTTTTTTGTATTTCGTATCAGTTTGGCTACTGTGTCCCTTTTATCTTTGAAATCTCTTTCTAAACTTTTATTCCCTTGGTTTTTCTTGAGTTGTTTCCATAGGTAGTTTCTTTGATTAATTCCAGTTTTAATATCACTATTTATCCAATTTTCTTAGGGAGAATATTGTATTTTTGTCTTTATGACTCTGTTATGCGTTACGCATTCTTTATTTTTTTTCTCAATGTCTTCAAATTGGTCTGTAACGTGTTCAGATGCATATAGTTTCATTTCAGTGTATAGTTTACCGTAGTCCATCGCCTCAAACTTCAACCGTACATTTTTTGGTGGCTTGTATCTGTTCAACTGTAGGAAAATTTGCTTATGATCGGTCATAGATTAATTTATAATAGCAAAGTTGAAAGGCTCGCATTTTAGATTCGTGCTGACATGGTCTAAGATTGATTTTCTTTTGTCCGAATCCCATGTAGAGTAGTTTTCATGTATTTTATTCAGTAACCTGTACCCGGTTTCCTTCATAGTATGCATGTATCTAGTTGAAGTCTTGTCCTTGGTCAGCAGGTCAATGTTAAAGTCCCCAAACACAATTGATCTCTTGCGTTGCTGTAGTTGTGCACTGTATGTTTCCAATAATTTCTCATGGTTCGTGTATTCGGGTTTGTACACCACACCAATATTAATTGCGAAATTAGGAAAACCATCGAATGAAATCCCTCCAGTTATCTTTAAACTTTGTTTTGGTAAAGGACCCATATTATTAGATCAAATATTTTAGTAATAAAGCCCAAAATAGTAGACAAAATGTCACGAAAAGACGTAACTTTGTGAATTTATTCTATCGAGCCAACTTTATCAAATCATGTTTCCACCGGATGAATTCCCTGTATTATCCCCTCAACAACATCAGTCAATTTTACTAAATTATACAATCACTGTTTACTAATTCAAAAATAAATTCTAAAAAGGTGTATTGTGAACCACCTCCCTTAAGTGACGTTCTAAGTATGTCTTATGAACGATATAAATTTTCCTTTGAGTATTTTAAAAGTCTGAACATTAAAGCCATTGAACTTCTGATGGTTAATAAGTAATTAATGCAGGTACTCGTACTTTTGCAACAGGTGGCCAGTCTGACGTTGGTATTATACAGTGTTTTCTAGCACCGTAGGGACAGACGTAAACCACATCGGTAGGTGCCTACTTGAATAACCAGTTTTAATAAATTCCATTCAAAAATAAATATAATAATTTCAAAATATTACTCTGGATATAATTGACGAATGAAATCATTCCAATGAAAATTCGGAAATCTTAAATAGTAAATAAATCATAAATCATGCTTTCTTGTGGAACACAGGTATATACAGATTACAGATGTTAACGAAAGTGTCTTAATTGTTCAACTGTGACCTACCTCTATGGCCGAACAATAATTATTCAACAGAGTTGAAGGTATTTCATGGAAACATGCTACACACACAGTAAAGAAAGTAAAATAATAAGGTTTGTTTTGGGAGAAGTGGTCGAAAATTAGTCATAATCTCACACCGACATTTTATTTGTTAAAAATTCATTGGTGGAGTAATAACACTTTACAATAAGGAATTATGTAAGCTTATTCTTGAGAATCTTTACATCATTAATGTCCCGAATGGCCTCCGGAATACATTGTAAATGCGAGGAGCAAAATATAAACTTACTTAGAAAAGTGGTCTTACTAAAAACTAAGCACATTTTTTTCTTTTGTCTTTCACGAATTCTAAATTGAAAATTCTCCATGCTATTTTTTACAAATACCCCACTTTCTACGATAAAGATGCAGGTAAGTGTTCAGATGTTATGTTTTTTAAAAAATGGTTCACACGTGTCGTCTGATTTTAATCGAAACAATGATCGGATGCATCGTTTTTGGGCTCTGAACACTCGTATTATTTCTTTGTCATAGCAATTACCCCAGAAAATAACTCCGTATTTGAGAGTAGATGCTACGTAGCCGTGGTAGGCAGTAAGAACAGCAGCCTTGGTAACAGTTTTCTGTAATTTGTATAGAGCAAATGACTACTCATACTCCCAGTTCTGGGTATGTTGCGAGCTAAGTCATTTCGTAGCATGCTGGTATTGCTGTCCGTAGCACGGTCGTAGCATTATGCGTAGCAGTTATCGAACTAGGTACACACACAAGTTCTCGGCAGAAAGATAAATATGTTTTGTTACAAAATATTATTGAGAAATATTTATGAAGACTCGTTTATTTATTTTTTATGCTGCGGTCTTAATGCCAAAAGACATTATCTTCTAGTCAACCACACGATCAAACTGATAAATTGATTAAATGTACAAGTCAGGTGTTAGAAAATAGTTTGATTATCTCTTGTCTAAAAAAACCTGTTGTATTTGTATTTTTTTACAAAAAATATAATTTATCTTATCATATTACGAAAATGTGTTTTTGTGTTACGCTCTTAAACGAAACATGTGCTGAGCTATTATGACACTTATTTATCCTCAAACATTTTCCTTTATTCGCGATACCTATCGAGCTTTATTGTATCTGTGTATTGTATAAAGAACTATTATTTACTGTATGACTAATGGGAATAGCCCACAGAGCGTGGGGATTAGCGCGGTCATAAATCGTCCGTATGCTAGGTGGGACAGAATGCAATTTATCATGGCACTGCACTGAAACTTTATGTTTGTAGAAAGTTTTATGGTCTAACGCTTTAGTAGTCGGAGCTTCAGTTAGGTGATTATAACAAGGTGCAGACAGCGCAGGCGTCATTATATGAGATTTATGACAGACTGGTTACCCGCTGAGGGTTTGCACGGGTGCTATTGGACATGCAGCTTCAATTGAGTAAATAAATATCCGCAGACAATACACTTGTCATTGTCTTGAAGTGGGGATAAATATCGATGTGTTACGAGGTACAGTCAACAGCAGAAGTAAAGGATGATTGAACAAACTTCCAATTTGTTTTTATGAATGAAAAATACGTTGAAAATTTATCACAAGCAGCAATATATGTGTTATAATGAATAAGACGTCTCATTTATATGCTTAGTAGTTTAATACGCTTTATAGTTTTTGTAAAATCATCAATTTTGGCACGTTAAAGTATCACTTACTTCTGCTGCCGAGTGCGACTTGCAGTGAGAGAAGTAAATGACTTCACGATCGCACTTTGCAAGCACGTAAATGTCAATTAGTATAGAATCGAGCCAACGCTCTCTAGCGGCAAATTTAGTGAACATTAAGGCCGCTAGATGACGCTGACTGAATGCCATACAAATTCGCGTTTTTATTCTCGCAGAACGCGATAGTGAAGTTATTCACTTCTCTCACTGCAACTCGCACTGGGTACTCTGACTACCAGACAAGGAATTAAGCCAGAGGCGCCTCCCAGCACACCCAGACCCGAACCAATTTAGAAAGGATCGTTCCATGAATTGATTCGACCGGGAATCGAATCCGGGTCACAACGCAAGTTAAAGCAATAACAGCGCTACAGCGCACTACGCCAATAGTGTCGGCCATTTCTTTTGTTAACAAATAGTTGATACGTGTACTTTTTAGGACTCTTCACACGTGACCCGCCGACATAACCCAGGTTACCCAGGCGCCCAGGGCTCTTAAGTCAGGGGCTTGTCAAAAATGACTAAATTTCACAAGGATCGTATCGTGTTTCTAAATTATTCTCGTCACCGGGTTGTGTCACCAACTCTTGGCGGCTTAGGTGTGTAGACTCCAATAAGTAACTAATACAACATTTCTGTTTTGCTAGAGATTTCTCATATTTTAGGAATTAGAAACCGCGCCTACCACTGACTAAAAATGTAGGTTACTATGAAAAAAACTGGTTTGTGGTTTTTGAGTTAATCCTGTACAAACACGAATTCAACTATCAAATCTTTTCTTTTCATTTCAGATCTTAAAATTTAGTTTCGATAAAAATGAAAATCTAAAGTTAACCTGATCTTCCTATTGATGGCGTTCATAGACCATACTTATCTTGCCCTTATAATGCAGAACAATGTAAACAAGTTATTTACAGACACGAAAGAGCAATGATCTCCGTCGTAACTCGGGCCCTTATCGCCTCCGTATCGCTAAACGATTATCACATCAAAGGGTGGTGAGAACTGAGCGACTAGTGTACTCTCAAGAGCGGAAGCGAAGACACTTTTGAAACTGCAAACATTGTTTATGCTAGCTAAATATAATATAAGGTAAATAAATAAATATGCGCCAGACAACACACCACTTGTCATGGTCTCGAAGTGGGAATAAATATCCCTGTGTTAGGACTTACGAGATACCAAACAAGGAATTAAGCCAGGGGCGTCTCTCAGCACACCTAATTTATAAAAGATCGTTTCCTAAATTGAATCGAACCCGGGATACTATAGAAGCCAAAGCAAGAATCCGTGCGCTCTATCGTGTCGCCATAAATAGGCAAACATTGTACATGCTAGCTATTGGCATGTACAATACATTAACTAAGTGAATGCGACAGCTAAATGTTTTGATTATCTTAACATGTATAATTGTATATGCTTTAAACTCACAGCTCACATTTGCTCTGTCCTAGTAACACAATCACATTCACACTAAACAGTCGGCACGTGTTTATATATTTGATTGCACTCATTTACTACAACAATTGATAACTCAACACACTTGTATGTCACAAATGTGCTGTGCGCTGAGCTTAGATCCTACTGAGCGAGGCCCACTGAAGGTAACCGTCTGAGGCTGTAGCTGGCTCAGGCTGCGTGAGGTCCTCTTTATTTTTGGACATTGGGACGCCATTCTTTGGTTTGGATTGTTTTTTTTCTGCTGCGCTACTACGCAACGCGAGGGCATACGCTCGGGGATTTATGCACTGAAATTGTTGTTTTTTTATTCATTTGGATATTTAGAACATAAAATTGCAACATGACATGAGGCAGTGGTTTTGTCAGTAAGACAGCTCATAAACCACAGATATGCAACTTCCATATTATTATTTTTCATGCTTATGGATATTCACACCTACACAATTTATAAATTCTTTAATGTTTATATTATATTTTACTTTCACATGCTTACATTTTTGTCATATTTCCTCTGTCTGTAGATCGTCTTAAAGATATTGCTTTTGGCGATAAGTTCGCCTAAATTGTATTTTTTTTCAAGTTCATTGTGCAATAGAGACTATTTTTTCCTATTTATTTTTGACTTTCATAAAACCATTCCCATGTTCTTGCCGCTTTTTCCATCAACATGTCCTCTCCCTCCTTGTTAGGAGGGGGGATTCCTTGACGCCTCGCTCGCAAATGACCTGCGCATTCCTCCGTGATAACAATACTGATAAGGCTGAGGGATACAGGGGTGAGGGTACCTATTATTGGAAATCGACTTGGGAATAATAAAAAAGAGAAAACTGAAATCAGACAAAGTCAAGGGTATTTTTATTCGAAATGATTTTTTATATTTTACAAAATAAAAATAAAACGAATATCTCTAGAAGTTCTTACACATTACAATTTGATTGAAAAATTTATCCTCGTGGTAGTGAAGTCGCCTGCAGACCGACTGCTAGGTCGTCATTATCGCATTTGCATTATGTAGTTATTTTCAGAAGGCGTCGTGGTGTACACCAAATTACATCAAGGTTCACATGGGGGCACCCTATGCAGCTGACATAGGAGGACATTATGGTTCTAAACATGCTCAATTTGTATTGGTATTACTGTCTCAGAGCCAACTTATACAACTGAGAAGTTTTAGACTGAAACGTCAAATAAGAGTTCCTTAGACGAAATACGACGCGCAGAAGTTGAGTTTGCCTGACGTAATGGTCTCGTGACTGGGAATATGAGATCATAATACCAAAATGCAAGTACTCGGAGGAGCGCTGGATGCCTGAGTTATGAAAACACCCAAAAATTCCGAATTTGGATATTCCGAATTTCATCATTCCGAAGCAACAGAATTCCGAATATTCAAAACCACGAAAGTTATTTTTCCAAAAAATACAAAGATTCAAATTTCCGACTTTTGTTCATACGAAAAACATTATTTCAAGTTTCAAAACTCCGAAAATTCATTGCTAAAATTTTTAAAAAAAAATAACAAAAATCGCATAAACATGTATAAATTAATCTGACTAACTTTATAAACGGATTAATTGTCTAGGTTAGGTTAGAACTGTGACCAGAACGTGCGAGCCGAGCGAGCGAAGCGAGCGTGCTGCGACAGCGGCCGGCGAAGCGCCAGAATTCTTAATAAATACAACATTTTATGAGTATGTTATTTGCTTCCTTCGTATTAATGATAATTCGGATTTTTGTTGATTCGGAGTTTTGATGATTCGGTATTGTGGAATTTGGAATTCTGACTTTCGTACTTATGAACATTCGGAGTTTTGAAATATTGAATTTTCAATAATTGTATTTATGACAAGTCGGAATTCTGAAGCATTAGGAATTATAAAAATCGGAATTTTTAAATTCGTGATTGTGACTTTCGGAGTTGAGTGTTTCGGAATTATGTTACAGGTATATAACCTAGTTCAGGCACAGATATATGTGAAAACTGATAACTTAATCTAAAAAAAAACAGTCAGGCTAATGACCTACATAGACCCTGGTTTCAAAATTTATATTCCTTTTTTTATAGTGATTGTGATATTATCAGTAACAATTTTGATTCAACGTCCATTGAACTTTAATCTACCTCTATTTATATGTATATGAAACATAAGTATGTCAAAAATAGCAAAATTTGTAGTATGTATCGAAATGTTTCTACGAAAATCAACTGAGTCATAACAGTAACGATATATCGTAAAATATTAAAAATCTACTGGCCAAACAAGCAAAGAACAAAGGGGTATATTATTATAATACAGAAATATCTAACTAGTAAATAAATCGAAGCCTCCTGATCGAGCCTATCAATTCCTACGAGATCCCACCGGCGCGTAACTTTTTATAGGAACCCTTTACGAGCGCGAGTTTACTGTCGGGCGGGGGTCGTGAATAAATAACTGTAAATGCTCGGGTAGTGTTATTAGAATTGATTTTGTCCTTTGATAATCTTAAATTTTGTTTGTTCTCGATTTATAAAGCTTTGCATTGATCGATCCTTTCCTTTTTATTGTCTATTGTAGCAACTTTATGTGCTGCCGGATAGTGGACCACCTAGTTTCTTTTTATTAAAATTCGGTTTGCGTTTGGCCTCAGTCTCACCTGTTGGTACGATGACGAGGCCGATGGTGGAGCACGCCTACCTAGATGATGCCTATTCACTCTGGCCTTGAAGACACCAAGGCTGTAAGTATCCGGAAATACAGACGCAGGGATAGCGTTTCACACCTTAGCGGTGGGGACCAGAAAGGACGCAGCGAACCGTTGGGGGCGGATTGATGGGAAGTCAACCATGGGGGTGGAAGCCCTCTCGGCGTCTAGTGGTCCGGTGGTAGAAAGTAGAGGGCGGTATCAGGTTATGTAGTTCCTGAGCACACTCCTAAATACAACTTATAAAAAACCGATAGACAGGCGACTTCACGCCGATGCTCCAAACTCTGGAGTTTGGTTCCAACGAGCGCATCTTCGTCAGTGAGTCTCCTGGCTCTTCGATCCACTGAGTCCAATGTATCCAGCTGGTTGCATTAGCGATTACTCGCGACCACCAAACGCGACCGCGACACCGTGGTGTCGCGAGAAGCTGGCGACTTTGCGAGTGAATAGCGACAGCTTGTGGCCGACACTTAAGTGGCCGCCTCTTGTTGCCTAGTGTGTGGCAGCACTTTAACGAGCACAGCCACTGACAACTTAAAATAGATGACGCGAATACAAGTTCTATTACACGTCGAAAATAAGTGCAATGCCATATATTTTGACACTGCTTCAATTAGTTCACGTTCAGCCTTCCTGGCATCGGATGAACATCAATTGTGTTTACCGTTTTACTTCCTGTTTCTGTAATCTTAATGGACAAGTATTTTTAGCCTGTTTAGCAGAGCAGGCAAATGTTGTATGTTTAATAAATTCTGTTACAAAGCACAATTGCCCAGCTTATTAGCCGTAAAATACACAAAGTATAATTCCTCATTGAATAATGACTTACATTATATGGGCATCCGTCGACTTTTGTTATTATAATTATCAGGTTAGTACGTACGAATAATTTGTGACCATTGTTCTACTGAATTGAACTAGTAAGTTCGGTGTTCATTAATATATGTTAGGAAGCAGATAACTGTGTTTTAGAAACAGTGAGATTATGACACAGGGAAACTAAAAACTTAGCAACTACTGAGACCAGGGTCGCACATTACAGTATATTCGCAATGTGTTAAAAATAACTACAAAAAGTAAAAATATACTACTTTACGGATTTCAAAAGTCAAAAGTTTTGTATTATTGGCCACTCTCTAAACACATTTTGTTACTTGCTATGATTGTTCTTACTCTCCCTTAACTTCCTCCTCTCCCTTATATTTCTCGTCGCGCTAACTGTTAGCAATTCTCGGCAACAACGAACCTAAATGTCATTATAAAGGCTTATCTCACAGTTGTTGCAAACCAGCGCAGTCCTTTGATGAATAAAACGAATCACCATTATGTAAATCAGTTAAAATGACTTTTGGTGGCTGTTATGTTTTCAAATTACCCTTTCACTGAGATCGGTCCTGATTTATAACTCTTTAGTCCTTTCAGCTGGTGAGATTTTTATTTTTAATGGAACGAAATTAGTATTGTCAGTGATGCCAATTCCAGTCATTCTAACAAATCACTGGGCTAGCCATCCTCACCTTGAAGGCCTGCAGAAATAAATAAATGCAAAAATAAAATCGAGATATTTAATATGAAATTGTAAATAATTTTCACCCTTTGAACTTTATCTGTACTTTATCTGTTCTGTGTATCTGTCCTCCTCCTTATATGTTATTTTATATCTATGCATTATGTATTGTCTTTCACATATTCCTAAGTAGTGCAAACAATTTAACATGATAGGTATTTCTTCATTGTCAAATGCAAGGTAATGCAAGCACTGCCTGTTTCAACCCTAAACCGCGCGGCGTCTCAAATGACCAATGGTTATCAAATTGCTCAGCAAACAAGACAATCCGATTGGTAACACGATCACGTCCTGCCAATATGACCTGTGATCTTCCCTTTCAGCGCCCATCGGGAGAAACAGAGACGGAAATAGCGCTTCATCAAACAAGGACAAACAATAAGAGAGCTCGTACGTGAGATGATAACTTTGATGCTAGTTTGGCAAACATTTGGAGTAGTTTATTATTACATATTATTAGATGTGTTATTTGATTTTTCGTATCGTCTTGTTATTTTTTTCTAAATTGCATCAATTCATAATACGAACTGAAAATGAGTGAAATAAGCTTACGTCACAAATTTAGAGAATTTTAATCATGACAAGCTGTAAAATTCTTCACAAGTCTTTTAAATACCGTCTCTTTTACACAGGAGGTCTTTTTACCAAAAGATAAATAAAAAGCTGAAAATAAGTGGTAACATTTTTCACAGTCCGTTTCAATTACGTTTAAATTCTCAAAGAGAAACTCTGTATCCACCATTTGCGGGTTGCTTTATTGCGGGCTCCAACTCATTTGGCCTTTTTGTTTCAGATTATCCGGCGTCCAGGGATGAATAACGCACTACTAACGAATCAACAGCGGGAATTTGTAAAAATAATTTGAAAAACTCCAGTGCTCAGTGAAGGGTTGGAAATGTAACGGTTTTTTGTCGAATACGAGCTTCGAGTGTGTCAAAATTTCGTGTACCTATGTTAGTACGTTGCGTCGTGAGTGAGTTTAGATGTTTTAGTGCCAAAATAAAAGCAAAAGACTAAATTAACAGTTTAAGTGCTAACTAGAGAAGCAGTTTTTTTCTGAAGTGCAAAGACAGCAAAGAAACTAATTGAGTGCACATAAAGGACGAGTGTGAATATGTCAATCCGATCTCCAAAGAATGGTCTATCAACTGATTCCATTGTGTGAATTGTCAGTCGTTGATAAAATGCGAGTAACAATCGAACAATTAAATACAAGAGAGTGTCAGTGAGTGCGCGTCTGATGGTGTCCGCCGCCATCTTGTGATGACGATATAACTGTGATTGTGTCTTCAACATGCAGACGAACGTGCAGATCGACTCGAAGGGGTTGCGGCATTCGCCGGACCACGGTAAGGGGAGAGGCAACTACAAAATCACTGCTGAGGTAAGTGAATGTCATTCTTGTTTAAAAGCACAGAACAGAAGAGCGATTCTATAAAAAGACTTAAGACTAAGTTTAACATTTTCCTGATTCATAAAGTATAAGTGACCTAATTTTTTTATTGTTAATTTGACAAAACGATTTCGACTGCGATTTGAGAAATGGTCTCGAAAAGATTTCTTACCAATTATACCATCAGTGAAAAATACTGTCAATTGAACTAGTGCGCCCTAGGCAAATTTGAACCTTATGCCTTTGACTACAGGCGCAAAAATGGGTAACATAAATGCCACGAGCCTCAATGTACCCTTTGCGTAAGTGTTTTCACACTAAACTATTGTGTCAGGGGTGGCACCTAAGTTACGACTGTTGTAATGGCGGTTATTACGTCCTACCGGCCTCCGTCACTTGTCAACACAGATTCACACCCATAGGGTTAGCACTTGGTTGGCTAAAAGTATGATTAGCAGCTCTAAGTTCCACTATTTGTTCTTCATGGACTGGCTAGACTAAAAGTGTTGGCACAATTAGTTGACAGACATGCATACTAAAATATGTAAGTACCTATTTCAAGTACAGAGCCATCATAACGTTCGTCGCTATAGGGTGAGCGTAATTTGTATACTTATATGGTTATGTAAAAATTTCTGCAAATCTTCATACAGCGAACTGCATAAGCCATCTTTTTAATTTTCTTTTTGCGACCTGTGAATTCTCTATCAGACGTTGCAGAACCTCAAAGTCAAAGTTATTATTTTGCAATAGATGTGGTACTTAAAGGTCTTATTTTAATTTTTTAGTTTCACACACTTAACTGCTGGCCAGCATGCAAATTTAAATTTAATATTTAAAAAGTAATTATAATTTAATAGCATTTCTAATGTAATAAAAATAATGTTACTTTTCAATACATTTCAATTCATTTCAAAAAAATCAATTTTCATAATTCTAATAAAAACGGGTTTTTGCAACGAAACATAACTACTGTAAATTGTTTTACCTATTTTCTCGACGTTTCGGCGACAATTGCATGTCACCATGGTCACGAGCGGACGGTCAGGTCAGTCCGCTCGTGATTAGAATTAGTTAAAATGCAACAAGAAAGTTTAAAATTCAATTTTCATATTCTAAAGATTCATTTTCATTTGCAAGTATTCATTAATTGTATAAAAAGATTTGTTAACAAAAACATGCGTAATTTGTGCCTAAACCTGGTCCACGTCAGTTTTTTTATTTCACCTGACAAATGATTAAAGATTTTAACACACATTGTATGTGGCAATTTCCACTACAAATGTCAGTTGAGCTGCGAGGCAGCATAAGGCGATTTGGATACCTTGAATTAAATCTACTAACATCATACAGGGTTTTAAAAAAAGATAGGTATTTCGTCACAAAGTTACGTACTTCAAATATAAATACTAGGTAATGTTAACAGCTTCAATTCCTTGAACAAGGGTCTACAGCTGGTCATTGGTGAGACATCACAGATTGCTCGAATACACCGTTTCTGTGTAATGCTGTATTAATTTGAGTTGAGTAAAAGAATACCATATCTTTGAGGTACATAGCCATGGTATGCTAATAGAGTAGTGGTAGTTTCTTTGTTGGAACCTTTGGATCTTAACCGAGGAAAATATAGATTTTTGTATTTAGGTAATAGATAAAAGAAAAACTGAATACTTTCTACTTTCAGAAACTAAACTACAGACATATAACAAAACAGTAAGATATGTAAAACTATCCATTTAGTATTTTTGAATAAAATGAAAAATTTGCTTGAGTTTGTGTCTGTCTGTTTGCATGTTTCAGCATCAAGTTTTAATGGGTTTGCTGGAAATACTACTTATGCTACTTTAAATTATTCATACACAGAATTGTTGTTGTATCCTGTAAGTTGGCCTGCTGGAAGAAATCTCTTTTTAGAGATAAGCTGTACTTCTGCTTTCTCTGATGTATCTTGTGTGTACGAACTAATAAATAAATTAATAATAAATAAATGAAAAGTTGTATAGCTAACTCCACTCGGACGAAATCGCTATGTACTAAGGCCTCTTCCTCACCGGCTGGGTGTGTTATCGTTTCAGTACAGTCTCTTCACTGAATCTGTACAGATTTTCTACTGTAAAACATTTCCTGACAGGCTCTGGATGTTTTCGGTACGGTGATGTTCATTCTATGTGACAGGTGTCAGTGAGGTGCGCGGCGGGGGTGAGACGGGGGAGGCCGGCCGCTCTGTACAGTTTCTATGCAGAGGCGCACGTATGTGATCAGTAAAAAAATCTGTACCGAAACACGTCTGCCTGAAAACTAATTTAATTACATGCGCTCGGTAAACAATCTGTACAGATTCGGTGAGGAAGAAGCCTGAGATGGTCATCATAAAGCGACAACCCTATCGTGTCCGGCGCTGTCGCGGCGGATTTCATCACTTTATTGCGGAAAATAAAATTTTACTGCCTTTTGGGGGAAAAAATCATTTCTCTTTTTATATACGAAATAATATTATGGCGGCACTAAAATTACTTTATTGCCTTTGTTTTAGGGGGAGGAAGCCCTTTTCAGCGTTTTTAATAAGATTTCTTAAGGTAATTAGTTAGGTTATATTTCGCTGCCTTGTATGACTATTATATGTTCAGTAGCAGGACGTCATATAGCTTTTTCAATTGTTTAAATTTACAGAGCCCTCGTTCCAACCCAATTCAAGATGAAGAGTTCATTCTCTTGACACCTGAAGCCTATTCAAAAGGGCTGACTTCGTAGGCTTAAGGTGACCTTAATTGTACCTAAATGGGAGATTTACTCATAAACATCACTCGTAGATTCTTCCGTTAGCTTTTATTGAAGGTGAATAGCGAAAGGTCTAGAGTTTGAGTCCTGTCTTAAAACTCAACCGAGATGATTTTTTCTAGAATTCTATCTTCAGATTTCAAACATCAGTGTAAAATACTATTTAATAACGTAATATACCTTTATTTCTTACCAAAAAATACACATTTAAGATGATAACACAAGTTAACTTAAAGTAAAGGAAAAAAACACAAAACATAAAATGAATAAATTAAATGGTAATCATCATCACCATCATCCGTGCGGTCTATCCCGGTTGTGAACCCACACTGGTGTGTGGGGTCCCAGGGTCCGCTTTTATTATTTTCTTGACCTACTTCGCGCGGTCTTCTGCATCCTTAGTGGTGAGTCTGTTGGCACGCATGTCACCCTTAACGAGGTCGAGCCACCGCTTCTTGGGTCGACCTCTTCTATCGGCACCTGGCGGGGGTGGCATGGCCAGACATTTGTTGCCCACGTAGTTTGCCGATCTCCGTGAGACATGACCATACCAACGAAGGCAGCACTCTTGCAACTTGTCTGCGATGTCACGAACACGAAGGCTGCCGCGGATGTGGGTGTTCCGCACGCGATCTTTGCGTGAGACCCACAGACAAATTAATTAAATGGTACAAAACACTATTTTATAGTGTGTTGATACCTGAAATAGGAAGAATCCTGTATCTCAGGTTATCATCCCTCCGCCCCAACAAAAGTTTCATATAATAGAGTAAGTTCTATAAGTGAATAGAATTAAGTTATCGTGTTTATTGAAAACAAAAACAAACAAATAACAAAACTTGTGCAAAACACCACACAAATATAATCAGAGGCTGATTGTCAGCTATTTTTAGTCTTATCGCCACGCCAACAAAAGCTGGTTGATTTGTCGAGCAATCCAACTTGACTGGTGCTTTCCCCTTACAATCAGGGCTGTTAGTTTCCCGCTTCATTATGACAATCAGGAAACCCTCGGGATCTCATTAGGATGAGAAAAAACAGATGACAGGATGCTTGGACTTTGTTTAATATTTTGTTTACTTTATCCTGACTTTAAGCACAGATTGAAATAAAAACTTTAAGGCTGCTTTTCACCAGAGATGTGCTATGCTGCGTTGCTGTGGATGAGTTTGATATTCACTAATCATATTAAACGCAAGCTCTACAACTTTTGAAAAATCATTCAACAATTTCTATGTGTTCACAAATCTGATCAGTGATCACACTTCACCGTTTGGAAAACATTTATAAAAAAACTTAATTGAACGATGAATCTTATTTATTTTGTTCATTATGTCCTTCTTTGCTGATTGTTTGAAATTACTTTCATAATATTGTTATTTAGCTAATTAGATTTTTAATCTGTTCGCTTACTGGGATGTTATTTCTTCATTGAAAATTAACCAGGGCCACAAGTTATTGCAAAACAATAATAAGATGATAATCCATTCAGCGTCATTATTACCTAACAGAAACAGGAAACACATCGATGCTATTAAGTGGCCCGTAGCAACAGTAATTACATTTTCTACCAAATAAAATAACGAGGTGAAGTATTTGTTCAGTTTTATAATTGTGAATTTTACATCTAAACCTAAAAATTTAATATAACTTAAATTTGGAAATATACGTAAAAAAACCAATAAATAAACAAATTATCTGGAACTCTTCCACCCAGAAAATCGGCCATTAATCTAAGCAAAGCTAATACAGAGGCGTTCACATCAACCTTTATAAAACCATTGCAACATGGCTTTTATTTCAGCAGCATAATGTGCCCTTTGATGTGAACGCCTCTGTACTAGGCAGCTGCCATGCCTGCGATAACAACAATTACAATGTTTATAAATTCAAATTGAAATTAGGAGAGGGAAAGTCTTTTCGTTTTGTGTAGTTAAGTTGACAGAGATAGTAGAGAGAGATCTCTCCGGTTGTTTGTATCTGGCTACTTTAGTACCATTTGCTTTTTGTGACATTTCATTCTTGATTTACGTGCCTGCTTTCGACATCGTTCACTCGTTCTCCAGCTGAATGAACGACGTGCGCGAGGTGAGAAGCCATGAGTGGCTGAACGTGAGCCCGCACGTGGCCGCGCTGAACGACACTTCGTACCGAGCACGTTCCGCGCAGGGTTGTTAACGGCAAGATGTTACGTGATATTGTAAATGCGAATGTTTGTGAGTATGTATGTATATTTGTTTATCTTCCACGCAAAAACTACCTAATGGATTTAAATTAAACATTACAGTAATACAGCTTATAATCATTTGACCGTAATACATTATGATAAGTATCGTAAGTCGGTAAAAATCCTTTCACGCAGACGAAGCGGTGTGAGCGGACAGCTAGTTGAAAATAAATAAATGTCAGGCAGATCTACACATAGTCATAACCCCATATTACGTATTATATTATATTTTTGACGACACGATTGGCGTAGTGCGCTGTAGCACGGTTTCTCGCCTTTAATTTCGTAGTGTCCCGGGGTCGATCCCCGGTCATGTCAATTCAGGAAATGATCTTTTCTAAATCGGCCTGGGTCTGGGTGTGCTGAGAGACGCCCCTGGCTTAATTGCTTGTCTGGTACCTCGTAACTCAGGGATATTTATTCCTACTTCGAGACCATGACAAGAGGTGTGTTGTCAGGCGCATATTTATTTATATATTTATATTACTGCAGCCAAAAGTGCAGCCTTCGAAGAAAAATAGAAAAACCTTCGGAAATAGTGCAAAATCAACTTTGAAAATTACTTAACGAGAATTAAGAACAAATGATTAACAGAAATCAAGGTTACACAGAACAAGAACTTCATGATAAAATTGTCGCTGCAATATACAAAAGCCTCAAAACCGCTCATGACTCTACGAAGCACAAAAATACTTACTCCATTATTTCAGAACATACGAGAAATTTAATCTTAAGACGACAATATCTCCAAAATACTAAACCGAAGACACGAAGCATGAAAAATTAACTAAAAGCTCTCTACAAACTTATAAGTGAATTAATCCGCAACGATTACAACGCCCATCGAAAAAGACCATTGAAAAACAGTCCAAAGTACTACAGTCTGGAAGCTTAAAGAGAGCTAACAAAGAATTACGATTACACAAAACTTGGATAGAAAGACTGAAAGCTTCGGATAAAACAACTGGCAATAGAAATGAAATACTTCAAGTTGCAACTCATTTCTATAAAGAATTATACAGTTATAGTAATAACAAACCGTCCTTTATTTTTCAAAATCAAGCATCGTTAAATACACACGTACAGAATATACAAGACATAGACGAAACGAGGTAATGAATGGAATTTCTGAATTGAAGATTGAAAAAAGGCCAGGACCTGATAAGATTACCAATGAAGCTCTAAAACTAGGAAGTATCTATCTAACAAGCCCTCTAACACAGCTCTTTAATGTGGTGCTGCAAACGGCGAATATACCTAAACCATGGACTGAATCTGATATAATTCTACTATACAAAAAAGAAGATCTAAATAATTTTAGTAACTACCGACCAATAAGCCTACTGTCGTCAATATACAAATTATTCTCAACAATCTTACAAAAGAAAATCAGAAGCACTATTGTAAAGCACCAACCAGTAGAGCAGGCCGGTTTTAGAAGAGGTTTCTCTACTGTGGATCATATTCACTCTATCGAAATGCTCATAGATAAATACCAACAGTTTCAAAGACCTCTCTACCTTGTGTTTATCGACTATCAAAAAGCTTTTGACACTTTGTACCATCACTCGATTTGGGAGTCTCTAGAACAGCAAAATGTTTTAATGTCATATCTGAAGATACTACAACATATATACCAAAATTGCAACAGCAGAATAAAACTAGAGACGACCGGGCCCTGGATACCAATCAAAAGAGGAGTAAGACAGGGTGACGTCATCTCACCAACATTATTCATAGCAGTGTTACAACGAGTAATTGAACAACTTGACTGGGGAAAGGTTAGTTTAAATGTAAACAATCAATATTTCAGCCATTTAAGATTCGCCGACGATATTGTTCTGTTTTCTGAAAGCGCAGCCGAGCTTCAGTCAATGATAAACGCCATGCACTCCGCAAGCCAAAAAGTAGGCCTGGATATTAATCGCAGCAAAACCAACATTATGACAAACTTTATTAAATATCCTGTATACCCTGAAAAAGAAGCGCTCGGGTACGTTGACACCTACATATATCTAGGTAAGCAAATCTCGTTTGTTAGGCAGGTAAATAAACATGAAATAGAAAGGAGAGTTTCAAATGCATGAAAAAATTTTGGAGCTAAAAAGAAGTTGTGAAGAGTGACATGCCAATCTTAATTAAACAAAAAAATATGGACTCCTGTATATTGCCATCATTAACCTACGCTAGCCAAACCTGGAAGCTCACACAAAGAGTGAAATCTAAACTCAGAACATGTCAAAGAGGCATGGAAAGGAGTCCATTAAAAATTAGAAGAATCCAAAAAATATCACACAAAACTTTTAAGGAAAAGACAAAAGTTAAAAATTAAAGTGGCGCTGGGCCGGCCACATATCTATACTAACAGACAATAGATGGACTCACAGAGTAACATGTTGGAACGGACCGCCGGGCGCTAGGAGGAGAGGTAGACCAGCTGCCCGCTGGGCAGATGACATCGTGCAAGTGGCTGGCAAACAGTGGATGGAGATAGCGAAAGACAGGGATACTTGGAAATCTCTAAAGTAGGCCTTCACCTTCGAGAACGAGGGGTCCTTACTAGCTTAAAAGTTGATGTACTTACATATTTTATTATTATATTTTTTAAGAATGTAGTGTAGTTTTTAAGTAAAATGATGTTTTGTTAATTTAGACCTACTTAGTAAGAAATAAAAGGCTTTTTTATTTTTATTTTTTATTTTATTTATTTATTCATTATTGCGCAAAGCTTGCACAATAAATGACAGAGACTGATCCATATAAGTGTAGGACACGCTGATAGGAGTGAAGAGATACGATTTATTTTTTTGTTTGTATTGGATAGTATCAAAAACTACTTAAACCGATTATTTTGAAAACTCTCTCACCAATATAAAACTGCATTTCGCTTTATGTTTATTTTAAGCTACATTTTAGCGGGAGCAATATTTTATTACACGAACACAAATGCTTGTTCCAAGTTAGGATTGAATTCACGCCACCCAGTTCGTAAGCAGACCTGACTAAAAAGTAAGGATCTAGTGAAGTAATGTGTCGTTATATTGTGTAAAATAACAACTCAACTGCCAACGATCCTGTTATAAGATAGTAAATCTCAGTAGCGCCACTATACTGTTATCCACCAGTAAGTTTAAAACGTAGAGAAAACTTTACTAAAAAAACAAATCAATAAAAACAGTCGATCAACGAACAAACAAATTTGTAGCACTTTAGCAAATCTGAATACATAACTTTAAACGTCAAACTGGTGTAACAAAGGAAATAAATTGCCAGCTCAGACAAAGTCATAGAAAACGTCCACTTTAACTGAATTTATCACTGCAAATGCCTGAATATGACAGCACAAAGTTTCTCCGAATGGTAAATGAGTTCCTGAGCTCGTAATTTGTTGACAGCCCTAGTTGCCCTAGTTTACGATAACCCGGAAACTATCTAGCGACAAAACTAAGTGGTGGCAACCCTGGCTTGTATTGGAAAACTGCAATAGACTGTGAAGACCTCCTTGCTGTTCGTAAAAGTGTGAGGAATGTAGTTTCTTTAGTTCAGTTGACAGTTTCGAGGACCTGTATGTTTTTATTATTACAAAAATATAATAATTAAATGCCTATAGTTTGTCCAATTTAGGGTATTAATTTTGACAGCTCTCAATAGGGATGGGGTAGTTAATAATAGTTTGTGAATCGATTTGACTATCGATTCATTATATCATAGAACTTGGGATCGTCAGTTTATTTTAATGTGCATTAAAGAGATAATTATTCGTAAATAAATATATCAAGACTAAAGAAGTCCTCAAGTGAATCAAATAAGGTAGGTATTAGGATTTAAAGTTATATTACTAATAATGGTGCACACCCTAAATCACTTTTGTAATCATCGTCGTCAACATCAATAGAAGAACTGTCCCCTGAGTTTAATTTTATCAATTTTATTCTCGTTTACAAAAGATGTTCACTTTTATATTTTAGATTAAAGATTGATTTTGTTTCACAACCGATTTTCTATTGTCTTCTGTTATTCGTTTGCAAGGCACTGCACTAAGTGGGTGGTACCCGTCAATAAAGTACGATGTTATCTGTAAAACACTTCACCAAAATAAAATGCAATACTTCCTATGCGTGAACTTCCATAATTATCATCTTAAATTTGACAAACTATAAAGGCAGGTATTTGCCCTTTATTTATTGATTTTCAGCATTTAACAATTCACTTTTTTTACACAAAGATAGAAAATAGAAAAAAACAACCTGATCCTAGGGTGTTCCGCTTGAGTCCCTAGGATCAGCTCGATTTTTTCTAGTTTCCATCTTTGTGTAGACGTTAGGTTAGGTTTTCTGATTACCTACAACATTTTTTAGTTGTTATAAAATGTTGGAACTGCGTGAGTTAGTTTCGCAGGCACCTATTCACGATTGGAACATAAGACGCACTTTGGCTTTCCACCCGTTGTGGATATTTCGGACATTCTCACGCGTTTCATGTGGATGTCCGAAATATCCACAACGTGAGGGTCCAACGACACGTTTTCCAAACACTTTTTTTAATGGAAGCAGCAAAGCAGTTGAAGTCACATCTTGCGTGTGTGTTTCCGAATCAATACAATATATAATACGAGTATCTTCAAGACAAGAGTGAATAAACATTCACAAGACAGATATGTTCTATGATAGATCACATTTACCACCAGGACCGATTGTGGTCTACGAATGCCTAGCCAAGTATTCAGTATTATAAAAAAACTGGCAAATGGCCTGACGGTAAGCAGTTGACGCCATGTGACGCACACGGGTCATTGTCAAATAAGAAATTTTGGTGGTCCAAAAAATAAAAAGCTTATATAATTTAGAGAAAAATGTTTTAATCGTATTTAGTATCGCGTTAATTATACTTAGCAATGTAGAAATGAGATCATTACACATTGATTCCAATAAAAAAATAAAAAAATCTGTCAAACAGCACCACAGAAAAGATGCACATGACCACCGAAAGGCTTAGAATCAAAATTATCTCTAATCACAGTACAAAAATAATGAAGCCCTAAGTAATAATCAGTCTAAATTAAATTTTGCTTTCAAAACGAATCAACTCACATTTCTCATAATGAACACATTTGAAAAATCACAAATTAAATTCGTGATTGATTGGATTAGAAAATCATTTCATCAAAAGAGCCGGATTCTTCTTGTTCTTCACACCGGTCTATCTTTCACTTGTGTTAGTGGTATACTATCTTCTGATGAGTCAGAATCTGAACTATAAATAAATAAATATGCGCCAGACAACACACCTCTTGTAATGTGTCTAAGTAGGGATAAATATCCCTGTGTTACGAGGTACCATACAAGGAAATCAGCCAGAGGCGTCTCCCAGCACACCCAGACCCGAGTCAATTCAGAGAAGATAGTTTCCTGAATTGACCCGACCGGTAATCGAACACGGGACACTAAGGAAATCGTGGCAAGAAACCGTGCTACAGCGCACTACGCCAATCGTGTACTGTAATAAGTGTACTTTTTTCCTGTTGAAGTGGAAGGCATATTAAAATGCGGGCTATACAGCCCGTAGGGGGTTCTGGTGAAAGATCCTCTAATATCTCGGAAAATGATTAAGGATTAACATGAATCTGCCCAATTTCATAACGTTTACTAACAGAATCATTACGACATTCCATACAACTCAATCTTCGAGCACGTAGTAAACACGGACTATCTTTAGGCCATGCGAGCTTTTTTTCGTTTCTCTGCTAAAGCTACAGGATTTGTTTTATTTTTACTCTTAACCTTCGCATTCAATTTTTTTTGCTTACGTCGCCTTATTTTTCGATCTTCTTCTGTTAGTTTTTTCTTGTTTTAGCCATCTCCCAAAGCACTAAGCAACAAAAACGAAAAAAGGTAAATCAAAATCCCATACAGAAAAGGCAACCCTCATTATGTGAATGTGCATAATGTTAGAAAAAATGTTAGAAAATTAGTGTTCTATATTTTTAAATCAAGTCTATATATTGTAAGAAAATTAAGTCCTTAATTATGATATGTAGCTTTATTTGTCTAAAGGAATATTCGTATACCTTTAAGGTGAATCGGAGCGGATTGTAAAATATTTACCACCTTTAATTACCTACGATTTGTAACGAATGAATTATCATTTCATTTCATTTGCATTCGTAATTATTAATTAGTAGCAAATCCAAGATAATTTGTTAGGAGCGTTATTTGCATTTAATGCATAATACCTTTATTTTTATATTGCAAAATATTTTTTAAGCTTTGGCAATCACAACAAAATAAATGGTGAAATATCCAAAAAATCATAAGCAGCAGAGGCAAACCCCACTTTATTTTCTGAATTTGCAATTGTAATTAGTTGTTAAGTATTTTGTATTTATTATAAAAATTTAATATATTAAGTTTTTTATGCATCAAAGCAGAAAAAAAATGTTCATTTAAATATTTGAATAACTTGTCGTCAGAAATGAATAAAAATGACTGAATATTACTTTCAGTTAAGCCGCAATATCACCCACAGCCTAAGAACTTTAAAAAAATGTAGCTGAAAATATTATGCATTACTCCCCTAAATTAGTTTTAAATGTACCTATATACCTATGTATAACATTCAATGAGACTGTTCTGAAAATAACCGGCCTTTTTAAAGCTAGCCATAGCAAAATAAATAAATTTAAATAAATAAATAACTTTCTGGTGGTATTTAGTCTCTTCGGTGGTCTAACACAACCACCGGAAAGATGACCACCGAACGGAAAAATGTAGATTAAACCAGTACAAATCAAAAATGTTTTAGGTTAGAGCGCAATACGCCATATATTTAAATAAAAGGCGCATTATTTCAAGACGCCATTGCAATATTATTGAACTTTGATTAAAAACCTACCAAAAAAATCAGTAACCGGAAAGATTCAGTGAAGTTTTACAAAAAAACAAGACTATACGCAACACATCGTTAGCCATTGCACAAAATTGACACCTAATATGGCCGTCACGTGAGTTTGGAACTGTCAAATTAGATGTCAAAATGAATGGGTGCGTTCAGAAACTGAATATTTTAAGGAATATTCGTCATTTTATTTGTACTACCGAAAAGTCGAACGTTCTTTGCGACAGATGACAATGTCTTGTAATTTTTATTTTGGAAGCTTTTGCAACAATTGCTTTGCTAAGAAATAAAATAGTCTTCACTCAGAACCATTTTGAAGAAACAAATCAAATAACAAGGTAATATTTGACTTGATTATCTGGGTTATAATTTGATTCAATGGTATTGCGACGGACCACCGAAGCGGACGTTTGAAGCTTAATAATGAAATGAGGTAAAAAATATTCATATTTGTAATTGTTAACGAATATAGGGTACTGCATTGAACCATATTTGTTTATTTTTTACACATAGTTAGTTTTATTTGTTTTGACTTTAATAGATATAGGTCATTTCTTAAATTTTTTATTACTCTCATGGTATGTGGTATGTCAAATAAATGCAGATCTGAATAAATATGTTAAATAATATTTCACCTTCAACTGTACCTTTTTCCGGTATTAAAGTACTTACTGGTGTTTGGGGCGGGCAATCTCTGCCATATTTTATTGAAATCCCTTGAGTCTTTAAGGTATCTTTGAACCCTAATATACATATTTAAATTATTCACTGCGAATCCTGAGGATTACGAATTGGAATGAAATCATTGCTTCGAGGATAAGTCCTCAACTTTTAGACACAATTTAAATACATAAAAACAAATTACGCATGCGTCGCGGCGCCTCTGACAGATAGTCCGCTTAGAACAAACCAGCGATATTGGTCACGCATTCAGGCACAGTGAGTTTATAAGCGACACCGTTGAGCATCAGTGGCGCGGCTAGTCGCACTGTCGCGAGGGTTTTTTTTTATGTCGAACTTCGAGCAATTTTTCACATGATGGATGTACCTAGATAGAGAAAAGGCGCGAGCGGTCTTTCTGTAAACTCATTACTTTGTGACATGGACAAGTTAACGCAAAGAACTAATAGCCGTTGAGGCAGAAGAGGTCAAATGAACCATTTGAAGGCGAAGTCTGCTGGAAATGCGACTGCGGCCGTGTGAGCGCGGGAGGCGGGCACAAGCAGTTTGTGGCTCAGACGTGACCACTAAAACGCTCAGTTCGCGCCGATTCTATACTACTTGGATACTACTTTGGATTATTTGCACTCTTTATTCCCCGTTCACATTATTCCAGTTCAGCGCTGGAATATCCAAACTGAAAAGTCCACATTGATTGAGCGCTGAATTGATTGAGTTCTGGAATGCTGGACTGGAATAATGTGCACCGGGCATTAGAAAGGCTTAGTTGTTTGACATATTTTATCGGTGACGCGAGTATTTTGTCGCAACGGTTGGAGATTACTATGTCTTCGCTGCAGCCTTGGCTGAAGGTCGCTCGCCGATGCCACGATTGCTCTGCTATCATAACGCAACATACACAGAAACTCACACTTCCACTAGACATTGGAATTGTCAACTGGTAAATCTTTTTTTTTGTCCGTGCGCCCACTCAATGGGCCTGCTGAAAATCAGACACACACAGACAATAGCAGTCCAATTGCCATTTTATCGACATCGCGACACCACTGTCTGTTATTTTGTTATCTATGGTTTTTTTTGCGTTATTGTTCTTGTAATTGTAAAAAAAAATAGTAATTGTTTTAAGTAGGTACTTTGCAATGCGATGTCCTTAAAAAATTTTTTTTTTCTTTCTTTCTAATTGTATTTAATGTAAAAAATCTCGTTCGCAGCTCGTGGCGGTTACCCGTAGCTGTGATTAGTGCCCCAGTGTGCGGACACTCTTGATGTTGCCTCGGTGGCAATTGAATCAACTATAGACCCGTAGCGCTAGGTTTTGATGTTTCGAAAATAGTAAAGTTTTTTCTACCTCCGGCACGATCCGTATCACTAACCACTACTACGCTCATTCAAGCTTATTACGACACGACGCGATGCGCTGCAGCACGGTTTCTCGCCTTGACTTCCGTAGTGCCTCGGTTTCGATTTTCGGTCGAGTCAATTCAGGAAACGGTCTTTTCTAAATTGGCTCGGGTCTGGGTGTGCTGCGAGACGCCCCTCTTCTAATTCCTCGTCTAGTACATCGTAACACAAGGATATTTATTCTTACTTTTAGATCATGACAAGGGGTGTGTTGTCTGGCGCATATTTACATTTATAGTATATTTATATTCATTGATTTATTTCCTTGTTTGCGCGAGAACCATAAACAACGTACAAAATCCCAAGTACAGTCAGCCACAGCTAAATTTAACCTTTTATTACCATTAATGCGAATACTGCGACCTGTGGGTGACTGTACATTATAAAAATAAAGAGTTTCTACTAAGTTTTTATAACCTTAGCTCATCCACCAATATCTTGGCTCAAAACACTCACTTGAGAGCAATCTTCGGATTTCTTAGAAACATCCCGTTGCAGAACAGGAAAACAAACCCTACCTCCAATAGCACAAGCTTCAGTTTCCAAAAGCAAAGTTTTGGATTAAATTCTCTGAAGCAAATGATAATGACCCTTCAGTTCTTTCGGAGGAGATGTTAGTGTTGCGTGTTGGTTTATTCTATCGATATTATCGATAGCGAATAGCGCTACGTTTGATGCAGACAAAACTATTAATTGTATCGATGGCAATGCATTAAAATGATATACTATTAACAGTATCAATAATATTAAGATAAGATAAATAATCTTTATTGTTCAAACAAACAAATTAAAATACTTGATTTGACTTGACTTCATCCCTAAGAATCGATGTCTTCTAAACTTATTTAATTTGTTTACTGTCTTTTTTGATGATTTAAAAAAATATATAGTTTAAACTTGATAGATATAAATAAATTTTAAAAAATTGTGTATTGATATATCGTCAATAGCTTTACCTTTCAATAATATATCGTTTTAAACTTTCATGATCACTAAAATTAGAACAGATTAATTATTAATTACGAAACTCGAATAAAAAAATATGGTAAAAAACCCTTAATTAATAACTATTCTAATCTTTGATTAAGTTTCAGAAACAATTTGCTCACGATTATAATAATATAGACAGCTTACCTATATTTTTCAACTTTTAAAGTCAAAATTGTATCGATAGACTTTCCTCTTTTATATCATTGTTCGCAACACTAGAAGTGATATAAAAATATTTTTCGCGACGATAATTAGACGGGCCCGGTTCAATTCGCACTTCATAAAAATTAACATATTTTTGGCAAAAAAAGTTTTTTACTCTTCATCGGCAGGCTTCTCTCTGGCTTATGTTTAAAATTTTATAAAAATCTACAGAATAAAATATACACAAGAGGTCAGGAGGAAAATCTCATCGTGTTTTGTTTGTTTGCAATAACATCTCTTTGGTTGTATGCACTGTTTGTTTGATGAAAAAATTATAATTGATAGGTATGGTCTGAATTTATTTTGAGCAGCGTAATAAGCGCGTATAAAGCTCGTTTTTGGAAGCGCATGTAGGCGCGCACTGGCGCGTCATTTGCCACAAGCGAGCGTTGACGCTCTTGTAAGCGGCTTTAGCGCGAGCCGCTTACTAACACCACTACGGGTTCGAGAAAACACGCCGCAATAAGCTTGTCTACGCGCGTTTGGTTTTTTGAAGGGCGATTTGTAGCGGGCGCCGCAGATGCAGCAGCAGCTGACATTATAAAGCTGAAAATCTCTTGTACTGTTGTAAATCTTCAGTTTGAACCGCACCGAATTTAGGCTACGGCTAATTGCCCAGCGCTCCAGCGCGCCAAGACAAGAGGCATTACGGAATGTATAGTTATCTATCTATACTAATATTATAAAGAGGAAAGATTTGACTGTTTGTTTGTTTTTTTTGTTTGTATTAAATAGGCTCCGAAACTAGTCTACTGATTTTAAAAAAATTGTCACCAATATGAAGCTACATCACCAGGGCACTCCCTGGTGATGTAGCTTCATATTGTATGTCACTACATAGGCTATCTTTTATTATGATTGAACAAAACATTCAGTAAAAAATATTAGTATATGTAAATCAAGTCGGAGAAACGCTGGCAAAGTGTGCTGCTTTACCGACGCCGCGACGTGCAATTCTTTTGACAGAACCAAGTCTATCGAAGCAGCTAGTTACAGAATGACAAGTGATTTGCTGGGTTGGAGCGGTGCCGGTTTAAGTCCTATGCCTTAATAGTATCTTAATAGTAGTATCCTCCTCACCCAAGGTTCAAAATACATAATATATTTATCCATCACGTTCGATAATGACTTTAAAGCTTTTTAAGTCTTACAGAACTTCGTAAACGTTGCGCCGGAGTAGACTCCCTGAACAGATACGTCGCGTTGAGGTAATGTAAGATATGCGTTGCAAGAGAAGGCTTTAGGGCTAGTCGGGAAGCTGAGTGGGTATAATTTTTTCCCAATAAATATGGCCACTATCAGCATGTCCCTATGTTATCCCTTTTTTGATAAACTAAATATTAAAAGAGAGAGATATGCCTCTTCATAATTATCTTTTCGGCTTCTGTATCGTTAGTGCTAAAATATACTAAAAATAATAGACCGTTCAAACCTAAAAAAACGGAATTGCCCTTTTTTGCTCCCAAGTATGCATAATTACAAACAATACCGTACAATGTGACTCATCCGTGATGAAGGAAACTTAAACACTGTATTCTACACAAAGGTAGAAACTAGAAAAAATCGACCTGATCCTAGAGACTCAAATTTGAAAAAATGGTCAGATTTACCGCTGTGTTCAAACCTCCATGAACATATTTTATTAGATTATTTAAAAAAAGAAATGATAGGCACACGGCCAAAGTCTTTTCTAAATTCTTACTAAGAAAAGTAATTCAATCGGTCAAGTTTTCGAAAAGGGATTAGGGGACTACGATGCATCAATTTTTCGTTCTTTTGATAGGTAAATTCGGTCCGATTGGCAGTTGTCTATAATGCACTCTGCAGGGGGCTCGAGGTTTGCAAAAGACAGCAGTAGATTTTACAAATACCTATTTTTCAATTCTCTCGACCGTGCTGTGTCCTTATATTTAAGTGTTGAAGATAAAGCGATGCAAGAGAGAAGTTATGCTAATTTCAGAGCTGAGTGCCTTCCGGACCTAGATGGGAACGCGGTATAAGAAAACACCGCTAGATTTTGATAACATGCCGGACATACGACTACTAGCATTTACGTGATGGCTTTACGTGCTCGCGTGGAGTAGGAACGAAATGCAATAGTATTTTTAAAGGTCTGTAGCTACCGAATAACGTTTAAATTGATGAAATGTCAGATGGGATGGATAGATGATTTAAGCTTCTTATTTATTTATTGATTCTTTATTGCTCATACAACACAGCAAAAAAGCGTCAACAGAGAACGTAGGTCATTTGTTTATTTATCAATACTAACACTATATTTAAAAATTATTGTTCGGGTGAAACTGAAACTGGGGGATAACGCAACTAACCCAAGGATTTGATCGTTTGTAACCGAAAACTTTGAACAGATTTAAAATATTCTTAGTCCAATATAAAACTACATTACCAGCGAGTGACATGAGCTATATTTATTTTTATTTTTCTACACTTGATTATATTGACGGGCGAAACAGTCTGTACAGGCGAAGCCGCTGACGAACACCAAGTATTGTATACTAAGCATTTGATAATACTATCAATATTTATCTTGTAAATCTGTACCTAAAGATAAATGGTCATTTAATGAGGATCATTCCGAATATTTATATAAATAAATAAATAAATATGCGCCAGACAACACACCTCTTGTAATGGTCTCGAAGTAGTGATTAATATCCCTGTGTCACGAGGTACCACACAAGGAAATCAGCCAGGGGCGTCACCCAGACCCGAGTCAATTCAGAAAAGATCGCTTCTGAATTGACCCGACCGGGAATCGAACCCGGGACACTAAGGAAATCGAGGCGAGAAACCGTGCTACAGCGCACTACGCCAATCGTGTCGTCACAAATTAAATCGTGTCGTCAATTATATGATAATTGGCGCCATTAGTAACGACGCCAAAGAGTGCTACTGCTCGTATTTATGAAATTACGCTACCTTTTTTGAGCTTAACATACCTACCTAAGAGTATTATTTTTTGCCTAAAACGGCAAAGTATTCAACATAGTTGTATTGTATTTTCAAAATATATTCCATCCCTTGGGTTTTTTTTTAGTTTTTATGGGAAGTTTAGTTTTTATATTTGTATATAGTAGATAAAAGAATTGAAGACAAGGAAGGTACCTACTGTGGAAGAAAAATACCTTACTTAGTTTTAAGAGAATAATTAGCAATTTCAAGATACAAAATCGGTGATTTTGTAAACCGTTTCATATAAATACAAAACTTAACTGAATTCTTATTAGATTACTGTTTTTTTACGCTGCAATACCTAATTAGTCAGTCACGATCTTTTTTATTGCACTTCAGAGTGAGACCTAATCTGTTTAAGGTTTTAATTTCAACTCGGTATCTCAAGCAAGATACCGAACATTGATTTCACAATCTCAATATATTTGTTAAGCCGGCACTAAAGCCCAGAAGAAAACATTGACATCGAAAACAACCAACTGTTGCTACTGACCTCTATCCACCGTCCGCGCCCCGAACCGTTGCCATGGAGACGCGACCTTGACAAGGTCGTCAGGTTCTGCTACCCGCCACTGCATAGCCCGGCGCTAGTGTCCGTATTACTAAATGAACCAAAGCATGCACGAACCTCGCTTTCAAAGCTCGGAGTGTGATGTCGCTACTGCGCGGTAGATGTCAGTAGGAGTACTTGAGAATGTATTTCATAGTGGCTTCCGTTTAGTAAGTCTAACTTAACTGCGAGGATTACTAACATAGTAATTCATATGATTATCCTTATTTACTTAAAAGCATACAATTTTTATTCCGTAGTTCCTCTATCGGTATCTATCTATCTATCAAAGAAGTAACGATTAAATCACGTAAAAATGTAACATGTCTCTTTACTTACTTTTTCACTCAATTAAGGATAATAGTGATTGACAGTCAAAATCAGTGAAAATTACAAAAGGCCCGATTTATTGGAATATTTGAATTAATCATTGCAGGGTTGTTAACCTCCGTCGTTCAGAGGACCCTTTTCACTAGAATTGTTTTTTGTCGACACAATGGAATTAGGAATCCATTTTAATTTCACCCTGACTGTGATGAATGATAATCGAGTCTTTACCTCACAGGTATACAATCTGATAGAGAGATAGACTGATAGTATGGTAAATTTTGGTTTAACTAATACGTAGGTACGTATCCCAGCATAGGGACGCTCAGGAAGGTAATGCCTTGGTAAACGGAACCGTCAAAAGCCCACACTTCCCCAAGCGAAAACCTTCGTAAGTAAGTAATATTAGCCTATAACCTGTCCCACTGCTGGGCAAAGGCCTCCATCATTGAAATCAAGTAATTGCTACAATGGATGAGTATTGGCTTAATCACCACGCTTGCCAAATGCGGGTTGGTGATCACGAACCCGGGCTATGTTCCGAAAAACACACTTTGCCCGACCTGGGATTTGAACCCAGGACCACCGGGTTTTTGGGCTCTGGAACCACTCGGCCTCGGAGGCGTTACCACTATAAACTCAACTCAACTCAAATAAATTTATTCAAATAGACTGTATCAGTACTCAAAAAACTACTGAACGGCTTTAGATGAAACTTTACAGTATACATCAGAATAACACATAGATATGCTACAATCTACAAAGATTTTATGTAATTTGGCCATTAAATATAAATCACGATAACGCGGGTTAAGCCGCGGGCTGAAAGCTAGTATTACGAAAGTGATTCAATATGTACCTTACTATGTAAATGATAAAAATATTTTTTCAATTGACGTTAATTCTAATGTTTTCATACAAAAAATAATGACTGTTTGACTGATTAGTTCATAATTTACTGAATAAACGTTTTCATTATTATTGAATTGTATGGCGACCTTGAAATGGAAGTTTATTTAAGAAAAATACCTCTGGCACAGAATAAATAATTATACGTGTACTAGTAGCCTCTAGTCAAAAATCAGCTGCTGAATAAAATCCGGCCATTTTGTTGCGCTAACGACAACGTTTTGACTTTCCTTTCATTATCCTTTTTTTTTGCGATCGCGATCGTAGCGAAGGTGAACCCTGAAGGTGCTGCTTGTCTACGCATTTGAGTGGGATTACTAGGTGCTGCCAATTGGTGGGGAATTCCCGGATTTACGGGGAATGGGAGGTCAGTGCGTAGAGCGTGCAGGGATTGGTTCAAATGGGAATTTTGGGAAATGGACCATGCGCAGTCATGGTTTAGTTTCGAAAAAGATTTAATATCTCTCATCAGTTTTCTACCAAAAACACTAAGAAGTTTATGTTTATTATTTTTTACCCTTGCTTTGCTAAAGAGCGTCGTGGCCTAGGGGTTAAGCTAGCACCTCAACTCAATGTGTTTCCTTCCTCTTATAGTCCCGGGTTCTTCAAGGGGGGCGTGAAAAGGCATTTCTGCAGGCCTTCAAGGTGAGGATAGCCAGCCCAGTGATTAGTTTGAATGACTGGGCTTGTCAGTCTCATATCTGGACCTCACGACCGCTTTCCATCAGGTGGAGTGAGATCATCTTGAAGGGCAATATAAAAAAAAACGTGGATCGTGTGATTCCGAGTTCAAATCTAGCCAGAACCAAAATCTTTGTGTTCATTGTTTTATTTCCGACTAACGCCCGAATCCACAAACGCTTTGTTGCTTTTTCCAAATCAATAATAGCAACAAATCTTCTTGTTTAATTGAGATCAAATTCAAAGACTTGTTTACACGCCTTGGCAATAATACAATCCTCGTTCAGGATTTTCACATTCAAAATGATATATTTGGTGCTAAGAATAGGGGCACTGTAGTGGTTACGCCAAGTCAAGCAAGCAAAGGCTTGGCTGTAACTTTTTCTCTAGTATATCGCAAGCCTCATTAACGCCCCTTTTTAATTGACTATGGTTTCTTTGGTACAGATGATAGGACCTGTCTGAATTTCGGTTACACTATCGTAACATAACATTCTTTACTTAACCTTAGTTTTTAGTTTACAACAGTGCCTAACAAGCGCTCTGATCGCCTCAGGCAGGATAAACGTTACCGCAACCAGCGACCGTAGCTGACAACAGCATCGGTAACACTCGCCTGTGGATAAGTCTATGAGCATCTTTTGAATCGGTTACTTTCTGATATTTACCTACACCCAACTGCTCATTGAATAAATAAATTGAAATAAAACGACAGAAAATAGAAAAGCTTGTCGTCATTTATACATTAACCACTGTTGGGTACAATTGTCATGCATATGTATTTACGAGTACTTTTAATTAACCACACTGTACTTAGCTTTAGAAGTGTTAAGTAAGATAGATGTTGTTATATGCAAATACTATCTTTTTGCCCACGGCTTCGCCCGTGTGAACTTCTTTTTTTAACATAAAATCTTTAATGTGTTATTTTGCTAAATAAGCTGTATTAATGTAAAGTTTCATCTAAATCCGTTAAGTAGTTTTTGCGTGAAAGAGTCACAAACTTTCGCATTTATAATATTTAGTAAGATTATTATGAACACTGTTGTATGCCTTGAGGATGTGGACCGAACCACGACCGTTGGTGCTATGCCTCTAGCTAGGCATTGTAGCAACGGGGCCGTATACCCACCAGGACTATATGCCATGCCTCATTCTGAGCCTCTTGTACGACAAATACGACAATGGTGTATTTAAGGAGTTCTTCTACGGACTTTATTATTTTTGATTCGATATTTTTGAGGAATACCTTGTTGAGTGACTAGAGTGACATTTGTATTAATTTACTGCACAAAAGACAGTTTAAATTGCGACTTAATGCCTACAGGTGGTCCCTCACTTGGAGCATTTTCCTGTAATGTTTTAGATTCGATTTTGAGCATTACATTACAAAAGTGCCTTACAAAACTTCAGGGAAGTTGTATCAAAATATTACACATTGTAACAAAAGTGGCGCACTGTAATGCGCGGTTCTCCTCCCTCACTGATGTAATGCTCCATTTGAAACATCACTGTTTGCGCACTGTAATACGCGCTTCTTCTCCCTCACCGATGTAATGCTCGACTCTGTAACGTAGCATTACAGGAAAATGCTCTAGGTGAGGGAAGCTCCTCAAGATATAAGTTTGTGACCACACAAATGCATCACACTGTCAGCAAAAGAACTGTTAACACTTTAGTACCTTCTCACATTATGTTGTAAGGGAAACAACAGATGGGAAGAGGAATGGAAACAATTATGACAAATTTCTCAGCTACTTTTCTAGGTGACCGTACCAACCATTAAACATGTCATCACATTCTTCCCATTGCATTATTACTGCGAAATGAACTTTAAAAGAACAGTCGTAACATACAATTTGGATTGTGCCAGCGAAATTACTTTTTGGAGACAATGAAAGGGCACCAAAAGTTTGTCCTTTTATTCGATAGAAAAAGTTTTTGAGACGACTTTTTGTGTCTGGACAGACGGAATTTTGTGTACAAATTTTTTGTCCGGCCTCATACGGAATTGGAGAATTGGAAGAAATGTTGTGTGGATGAAATTAGATTTTTGACCAATATATCTCTATTTGCTTTGTCCACTCTGCTTTCATTTATGTCAGAACATACATTTATCAAATAAAAATAATCTTCATAATAGAAGCAACCTCCAAACATATATTTTTTATTTCATTATTTATTCATTGAATTATCATGCTTGCTTACAGTTTTGTAACTATTTATTTATTTATTTTATTTATTTATTTATTTACTAAATAATGAATGTTAAGGCTGGCTTGACTTGTGTCATTTGTGACCCCAAAATGCCGATCAAACTGAAGGGGCAGGTCTATAAAACCATCATTAGGCCTGTCCTTTTATATGGCACTGAAACATGGCCGTAACTAGAGCGACACAAGCAGGAGCTGCGCGTCACGGAAATGAAGATGCTGCGGTGGATGTGTGGAGTCTCACGCAAAGATCGCGTGCGGAACACCCGCACCCGCGGCAGCCTTCGTGTTCGTGACATCGCAGACAAGCTGCAGGAGTTCCGCCTTCGTTGGTATGGTCATGTCTCACAGAGATCGGCTAGCTACGTGGACAACAAATGTCTGGCCATGCTGCCCCGCCAGTAACCGGTAGAAGAGGTCGACTCAGGAAGCGATGGCTCGACGTCGTCAAGGGTGACATGCGTGCCAACAGACTCACCACTGAGGATGCACAAGACCGCGCGAAGTGGGCAAGGAAAATAAGAAAGGCGGACCCTGGGACCCCACACACTAGTGTGGGTTCACAACCGGGGTAGACCGCACGGATGATGATGAATGAATGTGAAAGCTTATACGAATGAATAATGTTGTGACTTTAACTCGAAATATCTCGAATAACTTACAGCAAGGTCATTTGGCTAAACTACTAGGGCTTGTATTGGTGGACACAGACTTGGTATCGTACTTTGAAGAAACTCAGAATTAACAATCATTTCTCCTTTATGAATGTTAGTGGGGATTGAACCCGCTACTTCAGCGTAGGATGGGAGCCTTACCCACTACGCCTAGGGGATAGTCAAGTCATGCATTGTCGAAGGTGTTTCCTTTTGTTATGGCAAGCGAAAAAAACAAACACTCAGACTCCAGACAGGTATCTAGAAGGCTAGCCAAGAGCAACAGGCCACGACGATTTCTACAATAGAAATCGCCACAATAAAAAAAACGCCATCGACCGCTATATCATCCCCATACATTTAAACGATTTCTATTGTAGAAATCGTCGTGGCGTGTTGCTGTTGGTTAGCCCCCCTGTTTCTTCCATCCCTCCCATCTACATGCAGGAAGCGGGAATACAACTGACAACTAGTCGTCGCGAGAAACTTCATTTTTAATTGTGTAAATAAGTTGGGTGATAGTAAAATTGTGATAATATTTTGCATTGTTCTTTCACACCCACTGATGCTTATTTATAACAAATCTTTGTCTTCTGGTGTTTTTCCTACGAAATGGAAGGATGCCAAAGTAGTCCCGGTACATAAATCTGGTAAAGAGGACCTTATCTCTAATTATAGACCCATCTCAATCCTTAGCACATTTGCAAAAGTTTTTGAATCACTGCTCTGTCCATACATCAAACATCATCTAAAGCTTTATCTTGCCGAAGAACAACACGGTTTTGTTGGTTCAAGATCTACCACAACTAACCTTTTGTCTTTTACTGAATCCTTAATGAAGGTAATAGATTCTGGAAAACAGTACGACGTTATTTACACAGATTTCACAAAGGCATTCGACAAAGTCTCTCACAAAATTCTTGCTCAAAAATTATCAGTTTATGGTATTCATGGCTCCATGTTTTCATGGTTCGTTTCCTATTTAAGCAATCGTTCTTTTTGTGTTGTAGTAAACGGATCGCAATCCGCCAGTCATGCAATAACTTCAGGAGTTCCTCAAGGCTCACATTTGGGTCCAATTTTATTTACCTTGTTTATAAATGATGTTCCCCGGTGTTTTCGTTTCTCAGAGGTGTTCATGTATGCCGATGACTTAAAGTTTGGCCGTAAAATTGAGAATCAAAAAGATGGAGAACTACTCCAGGCTGATTTAGACGAACTTATGAACTGGTGTGACCTCAATAACATGAAACTCAATGCTAAAAAGTGCTTTCATGTAAAGTTTTCAAGAAACCTTCATCAAGTCAGTTCGAATTACCATATAGACGGTGACCCAGTGCTGGAAGTGGAAACCATTAGGGACTTGGGTGTTCTTTTTGATAAAAAAAGTTACTTTTAAGCCTCACATTGAGTACCTAGCCAGTAAAACATCTAGGATTTTAGGTTTCGTAATTAGGAATGTAAAAGATTTTCGCAAGGCTAAAATCCTCATTTACAATAGTTTAGTGCGTAGTACTTTGGAGTATTGTAGTGTAGTGTGGAGACCACACTATGCTGCACACACCTTGCGTCTGGAGCGTCTACAGAAACGTTTCTTGTGGCATCTCTCTTTTTGTGCAGGAAAGGCGAGGTCACTAAAATCATATAAGTCTAGGCTACAGCACTTCAGAATAAGTCCTCTGGATATGATTAGAGAACTGAGAGACTTGCTTTTCCTGTATAAATTGATAAGAGGTAAAATAGATTGCCCCGGACTGCTGAGCTATTTCTTGTTCCGCGCACCACCTAGAATACCACGTAAGACCATGGTGCCTTTATGTCCACCTTCACGTAGAATAGTACTGGGATTTAACTCTTCTGTGCCTAGGCTTAGTAGGACTCTTAATGCATGCAGTGAATTATTGGACGTACATTTTGATTCATATGGCAAATTCTACAAAACTGTTTTAAAGTTTTTAAAATTAAAATATATGTAACCGAACGCAAAAAAAAATAAAAAAATTTTTTGCTAAGAAAAAAGTTTTTGTGAAGAAATAAGGAATTATATCTTAAAAAATAAGGAAGATTCTTAATGCATGTGGAGCTAACCTTTAAGTATTTGTTGCACTTAGTTATAAATATATTTATAAGGTATAATAAGCATGTATTAGTGTAAGCAGATGTTGGTTGGTCTAAATAAATAAATAAAATAAAATAATATCTTGTAATTATGCGTTCGCATTGCTATTGTTTTATAAACACCCAAAAAAGGTACATGCCTTTAGTATCGGTAGCTCAGTTGCGCAGATGACGAAAAACTGCGGTTTCGACTCCCCGCATTATCCCTAGATTAAGTTTTCGAGAAATTCTATAACTCACATTAACTTATTTTGATTTGATCAGTTAGAACGAGGACAAAACATTTCTGCAAGTGGCTGCCATAGAGTTAGCTTAGGGAAGCACACTGGCCATAATTTCCCTACATAATTAGCAGGAGCAGTTCTGGCGTACTCCATATTATATTAGGCAATAAAAAGGTGGTAAACTACTACTGTCTGGGGGGCTTAAAGTATACAATCGAGAGCTTATACATCGTAAGGCTAATTTAAATTATTTGTGCAGTTGGCATACATGATACGTTCTGTTGACCGGAAATAATGTATAAGTTTGAAAACTTACAAAGTCGGGTATACTGAACATTGCGTATTTTTATAACTTTCTATGGATAATATTTTCAGCGATGCATAAATAAGAATTATTAGAGTAAAATAATTATAACACTCAGGCCCGTATTCTAGAATCGTACTCAAGCACTGATCTGTACTTGAGTAGAGATTTGAAAAAGTCAGTTCATACAAAAACGTCACTCAGATCTATACTCAAGTACAGATTTTGTTTTAGATTACGGGCCTCAAAAGCCAAAATTCGAAAGTAAAGTATTGTTCATATTAAGATGATGTTATTATTTTGAAATTTGCATGCGTAATCTTGTAGATATGAAGTGACAAATAAAAAAGTTGGTGTTTCTAGATTGATATGATAGATTTGTAACAAATGTTATTTCTAAGTGATTTTTTATTTTTAGCATTAAACAATGCTCTATTTTCTACACAAAGATAAAAACTAGAAAAATTCGATCCTGGGACTCAAGCGGGATTCGAACCCGCGTTCTTTCACAATCCGGGTCACTGCTCTTCCAACTGAGGTAACAGACCTGGCGAATTTATCTAGTGTATTTTACGTTGTAAGCTAACGTTGTTTCATCAATGTTTTAGGCAAGCGCCTTTAACACCCGAAAGAAATATTTTTACAAATATTTGACTTTCGATTAAGATGAAACTAGCTATAGAATAAGTGAATTTTAATTTTTAGCATTAAACAATGCTCTCTTTTCTACACAAAGATAGAAACAAAAAAAAATCGACCTGTAGGGCTATTCCTAAAAACTCATTTCGAACCTCACCCAGTGAATCCGCCGTGAGATTCAAATTTCGCATCTTGTAAAACTGGATAACGACGAAATGTCACCTTTCTGATGAACGTGTTCATAAAATAAACAACGTCTAATGAGATTTTGATATCAAGTTTATATAAATTGTGTGTATATAAGCAAAAGTGAGTTCGATCACCTGAGTGAGATCGGGTTTCGAATTTTACAGAATCGCTCTACTGATCCTGGGACTCAAGCGGGATTCGAACCCGCGACCTTTGACAATCCGGGTGTCTATTATTTCGTTATTTATCACGAAGTAATAACTCCAAGACAGCTGTATCACCTTTAACAGTTTTCAATTAAGTAACTAAGCTGTGATTACTTCAAAAACCTTTTAAATTTTAATCAAAGACATTGAAGGAAAATATCTTCCCAACGGTAAAGTAATGACCAATTTTGTCATTACGAGCGCCCGTTATGGAGCCGTTTTGACGGTCTTTATTGACTGTTTTGACGACCGTACTCACAGAATAATGATACACGTGTTGTAAGATGAATTTATTAAGTAAATCAATGTCGCCTCTTAACTAACTACTAACACTGAGGTGTTACGAACAGAATCTATACTAATATTATGAAGAGGAAAGATTTGTTTGTTTGTATTGATTAAGCTCCGAAATTAATGGACCGATTTTAATCATTCTTTCAACAATATAAAGCTAGGTACATTATCAGTGACATAGGCTATTTATATTTTGTAATTGATTGTTGTTTCAGAATTTGGGCAGAATACTACTGTCGCCGTATGATGATATCCCTGACAGTTCATAATTAACCTAATAAGTTCCGAATTACTTATTACTTCATAAGTTTCGAAGAGACAATAGTTTTTTAATAGTTCATTACATTTTCTTTTGCCTTTTCTTTTTATTTAGTTTGAAATAGAATGCGTGACACGGAAAAATGTGAACTGTCAGGCATATCATCTTAAAGTGAAAATACATAGTATAGAACAAACAACACATTCGAATACACACGTTCTAAAATTTAACTCAAAAAGCACCCATGAAATGCATGCTAGCCTGTCACGTTATGTTAGTGAAAACTAAAGTGACAGCTTCAAATGTAAAGGCGATTTCAGAATATGGGCGTATAGTGCTAGCGATATGTACAACTCAATATTCAGTCAGAACAAGGCGACAATCATTTGGAACTCAAACTTATAAGATTACCGTAACATTCGAAAGTAATTTAACCATTTTTGCTCATTTTTTGGTTATAGTGGATCCGAGACCCGTTCTCTATTCAATATTACTTCTTGAACATGGAGCCACCGGTCTTTCTTTTCAGTCAACGACGACAGACTTAAAGCAACCAGAGTGTTTCCTTAACGAAATGAGGTTAGACCTGGCTCCTGTACAAAGTCTGCTCTCTGCCGTCGGCGTCGGCTGCCGTCGACGTGTTGACGGCATAGGTTGAAAACTAATGACGTTTGTGTGTGAGAACTCGAACTGCAATAAGTATTCACTCATATCGCGTCACGGAATCGCGTGTCACTGGACACGCGATTCCTACCCACTCATGACCTCTATCCGTCTCTCTCTTCTGTGATCCTACTGCTGATGGGCTTTAGAGAGATCGCAGTACTGACGGACAAACGTATCCAATTTAGGCTTAGTGTTAGCCAGGGACCGATAAGGACAGCCTTTATAGGAGTTGAACCCTGTTTTGTTTAAATAATTTAGTTTGTAAATGCCAGCAAAAACGAAAAAGGTAATATTTTTTAATACTGGGTGCTTATATGAAAAGACTGGCAGATACACTTTAATTTATCTGAGGGAAATAACGCTAGTGATCTTGTCAACTAAACCTTTACACCAATAGCTTTCCTCAAAATTACAAACTGTCTTTACGTAAGTAACACTTTGCTATGTTAATGAATGAATGAATGAATGATTAGGTAAAACAAAAAAGCTGTTGAAGCAAAGTGCACACTCACTTTGCTTCGTCAGCTTTTTTGTGGAATGGAACAATCAAATTACAATTATTTATCATTAATTACACCTAAAATACCATAAATAATACTCATAGTACTTTAAGCAACCTAGTGAGTGTCTAGAACACTGGACTGCCAAAATCAGGGCCCAGTTTTTGGCAACATTCACAAAGTGACATTAGCAGCTGTCAGTTTACTCCGTCTAATTAAAAAACGACTTTAGTTCTCCCTTTGATCGCACTTCAGATGCTCATTCGATAGGAAGAGTGTTTATATGGTTTTCAGCGAATGTATTTATTACATAGATGCTTGTTGTACCGTTCTGGTTATTAGAATTAGAACGCTTGGCTTCAAATCCAGGGCCTTGGGTTTAAATCCCCAGCAAAGTCTTTACGGAAAACCAGAGGTCGACCAAGGTGACCAAGCCATAGCCCATTAACTGTAGTGATAACTTGATTGCACTGATGGCACTGAGGCCTTTGCCCGGCTATAAGACAGATATCTGAACAACTAATATAAAGAGTGAAGATTTGATTGTTTGTATTGCATAGGCTCCAAACTACTGAACCGATTTTAAAAGTTCTCTCACCAATCTAAAGCTACATTATTAGCGAGTAATACAGCCTGTGTTTTTTTTAAGTCTATATTTAAACAGGATAAATAGTCTACGCTAAAGTCAGTTGGCTAGTAATTTACTTTATTCGTGTTAATAAGCATTTTAAACCCAGAATATCAAGAGGCAATCATTTAGATCCCAGTCTCAGAATTCACGGCTGAAAGTACTCGATCTTAGCTCGCTGCCTAATAATTTATCACGTGGGCCTGCTTCACTAAATTACAATTTGGCGCTATATACGGAATTTATTGCTTAATTTATCTTTATAGGAGATACTAGAAGTATTGAAACGAAAAATTAAGAAAGAAAAAGTTATGGGGTGGAAAAGTATTAGGTGTCCATATAAAAAATAGGAATCTTTTGATACATACCATTTGCGGTTGGGCCAACCATCATCTCCTAAAGTAATATTAAAACAATAATTCACACATCAATGTCTTATTTGTATTATTGAGCAAAGGTTGACATTAAGTAGAATTATCTGAGTTGGACTGCTTTAATAACCTGTTAAATTTATACTCGCGCCAGTCTGACACTGTACCAACTGTACTCTAAATATTACCAAAATGTAACTACCCATTTCTAAACGGTTTCAGATAATATGAATATGCAGTATAAAGGCATGAAATATGTGCATTGCAACTACGAGTATGCCAGTTATTTGTGTCGTAGTTGGCACAAAGCTCGTAGCTCGTAATCATGAAATTCGTAGCACTGTAAGCTTCCGTAGCGTATTCGGACCGCTGCAGGCTATGCGCGGAAAGAGCCTTGCGTAAATTTTGGTCAAGTCACTAAATATTAATAAATTAAAATATCTGTACAGAATTTAATTAAACCATTACTGATTGAAATCAGGGGCCTGCTACGGTACAAATTTAAGTTTCGTGAAACTTTGAAAGGGTAAAAAGGACACAAAACGTAGTAAGTTAAGAATTTTTTTTCTTGTATTTTGTACAATAAAATATGGTGATTAGAATGCAAAATCTTTTACGAACGGTTAGCATGTTTTCTTAAGAACGATAATTCCCGTTCCTACTTTTACCGCCACCGGAAGTAGGCCTTCTGTTCATTTTATATTTCTAGGACAAATGTATTAAATATAACAGAACGGTTTTTTTTAGAATAAGAATAGTTTTTCATTACGGGTTTTTTACCATGTTTTTGGGAATCTCGAGAACAAAAACATGGTAAAAACCCCGTAAATAATAATTATTCTAATGTTAGTGACTATGAAAGTTTAAAACAATTTTTTTTTGTAAAGTGATGGATACTGTGAACTATACTGAATATGACATAATCTTTTTTATAATACTTTCTAGTCTTTTTCAATTTTCCAGCATCACGTGAAAACAACTGACTAGATTGTAGTAGTAACTGTGTTAATAACACACAGTTTCAAAGGTAGATTAAAATATGGGGTACTTTAGATTTTTAAACAGGATGTAAGTTTAATGTATGCCTACTCCTTTCACTTTAATATGGCAGATAGAGACAAAAGGCAGAATGTCACTGGGTCAGGTGTACCATGTTTAAGCGTTTCAATTATCCAGTAATGGTAAATCATTGTTTGAAAGTAACTTATTTAGTCCCGAGACGGGGTTTGGCGCCCGGAACGAAGTGAGGGCGCCAGTAGTTCGAGGGACTAAATAAGTCTTTAACCCGAGGTAAACACTGTGCTTTTCATTACAAATACAAGGAAAGTAAAAATAAAAACATGAATTAGCTAAAGAAAAAATTAGTAAATTTTATTTTCCACTACCGCTTTAGCCTCTTCTCTTATAAAATCAAGCGTTAAATTAATATCAGAATCAGATGAACTCATTTTATAGATACAAATCTCTGCTATACGTATAAACAAAATTGTTTTTTTTTTCTGTGGCCGGCCAGCTATTCAGCCATTATTTTTTATTTTCATCATTGGAAAAATGGTAAATTATTTGCCCAAATCTAAGTTATTTTAAAGAAATTGTTGAAACTAAACTATAATAAAGTTATTTAAAAAATATATATTCTTTAATCAATACTTAACTTTAAGTTATTTCAATTTTACATCGTGGCTGTATAGAAAGTTGGAACGTGGTTCAATAGATATGTGAAAAAGAACTAGTTTTTTTAATAATAATTTGACAGCTGTCAGTTGAAAGTGATTCTCCCTAGGGATGAAAAGTATTACTTCCATCCCGCTCCTCAGGCAACTTCAGACCTACTTTCAGAGTATGAGTGATGAAAAATATTTTTCGTTTATTTAAATGTATAGGAATGACATTAGAAATAATCAGAAGTGTGCTAATGGCATGCATTTTAAATGTTAGCAAAGAGTAAAGTAATAAAGGGGGGAAGAAAGCCCTCTTGTGAATTTTTTTGGCATACAAGTTTGAAGCGCCATCTAGAATTTATAACCAGAAACTCATGCATGCTAAACACATAATAATATACCTAGGTACCTACATATAGTATAGCACCATATTTATTAATATTGACTGAAATCATTAGTCAGTTTTTTAATCTCGGCCACTAAACTGACCGTTCAACCCATAAAATCAACATCTGCTAGTTACAGTTGTTAGGGTTTAATTGTCAGGTCAGTCTCCGGAATTAAAAAACAGACTATTGAATGTCAACTGGCTTACAAACAGAATTAAAAAGTAAAGGAAATTCTTCCTCAATGACGAGTTAATACTTTCTTCCTATACGCATTGTTGTAACACAATTAAGTTATATGTTGTGTGAAAATGTATGGGCAGCAAGTTTTGTCTCATCAACACCAGTGTATGTAATTTTACCAGATAGGATCCGATTTACCGAAAACGATCTACACCAACTATATATTAAAACATTTACTGTAGTATTTATAAAACACTTTTTTAAATTGGTACTTGCTTCCAAAAGCACAAAGATGGGGCATCGTAATGAGGCTGTTAATAGCACAGATTAATAAGTGCCCTTTTCACAAAAAACACAACACAAAAAGCGTCTCTTTTCGCACCAAATATTGTTATTTGTAGCGTCTTTTCTTGCTAAATTCAAACACAAACGGCTATAAACCCAATCGCCGATTCGACACAAGAAACTGCATTCCAGGACAGGAGTTCCAAAACCAGGAGCCAGGAGCGAGCTCAACTTAGCGTCACTGGTGATAAAGGCACTTAATCCAAGAAATATAGACCGAATAACATTCAAAATGCGTAGAGTCATTCGGGTCAAGTGTGCGCACTTTGGTAAATAAGGGCTAACCACGCGTAAAATATAGCACTCATAGATACAAATATTGGTTCTGAGATTAAACATTTATAAGGCTCTTAATTAAAATAATAACAGTACCAGAAACCATGGCGGTTTTTTTTCTGTAATTAGTTAAAAACATAAAATCGACATGCGCTCACTTGACCCGCGTTGCCGGTAAATATGCGCACCCGTGCGGCGTAAGCGTATGCATATGGGGTAAGTAAAGGCATTTGAAAAAAAGCACAATAATAAAGAAGAAAGGTTCTATATTATATAACACAACTTATAGAATATTCTTAATTTGTCATTACTTATTAGTCTTAACTGAACAACAACTTACACTTGTCATAAAAAAACTTGAAATTACTTAGTTTTTTGGACTTATCTTTTGGGTCACAATCAACATTTTAGAAATGTTAAGACTTAACAGTAGTAAATAGAGATTAATACGGATTTTGACGCAACGCTGTTTTCCGATATGCAAAAAACTACGGATGAAATGAAAAAACAGTTTTTTTACGATTAAAAATTTATCGGCTGACCTCACGCCACTGTGACATATCGAGACTAGTTGGCCACTTAGGCGCCTCATCTCGACACAAACAAACTACCCTTCCCCCTCGCCCCGTTTCGGAGATACACTCGCTGCGCTCAGTTACCCCGAATGATCTACTTAGATGTGTACCATCAAGACCACAAGACGCGACAGTCATCTTGTGTCTGTCAACGTCAGAAATTACAGACGTCAAAATAAGAGACATTCATTGTCAAAACATTCTAGTTCTTGGTTAGAACATTTAGATGCCGCCTCTATCTTTGCGATGTTGGTGGTTCAAGGCAACTGTCCCCCCCCCTGAATGTTAGGTACATGAAGACAAGGTAAAAACTTGTTGCTCATGGCTGTTCGATATAATACCGAACACTTAGGTTTTAGCAAACTGCATCGTCACCAGCGTCGCCGCGTGACCATAACTAGGTCATTGGCCGCCGGACAGTGCAATTATATCATTTACGTAAATCAGTGTATTCTTAACCGTCCATGCAATCAGATACACTAAAGTAAAGTAAAGTAAAGTAAAAAATGTATTTATTCATATAGACTTATAAAAAGTACTTATTACAAGTCATATACAAAAAAAAATTGTAGCAAAAATATACTGAATAAAAATAAACTTACATAAAATAATACTATGATAGTTAATATCAAAATTAAATATAATGTGACTCTACCACCGGTTCGGAGGTTGTTTCCGATCGAGAAGACTCCGGCAAGAAACTCGATGGTTACTCTTGTCAATCTTGTTTTTATACACAAGAATTGAATTGACAGAGTAAAGTCATAACAAAAAAGTGTGCAGAGGAGCAGATTATACCCACTCATCAACATTCATTATCATCTTAACAGTAACTTATCATTTAAGAACTCTTGTAAACATTTAATATAGTTTTATAGTCTTCCTAAACAGTCTTTATCATTTATCATTCCACTAAGCTCAGGCACCAAACATGGCTGTAGCACCTGGTAATATTTTGCCGTATAAATTCAGTTTCCTCCAAGGTGCACAGAGTAACCTCGTTACGGACCCGATAATGCTATTTCCGATATGTTTTATCGAACGTCGTCTAGAGCATCTCCGGTCACGTGGACACGTATATTATGTACTCGGATGAAGTCAGAAATAGGGAGATACGGCACTTATTTTTTTTCCACGTAGATTGCCAACAAGCAAATCTTAAAATATTAATGCGGGCAACATCAGGGGCGATACTTGCAGACCCAGTATATAACTTTTCTCTCCGACCAGCCTCAGCTGCTTCAGCTCGCCCGGGTATATGAGATTCACTACAGCGGGCGAGGGCTGCTCTCCCTCCGCGCCTCCGGCTCTTGAATTACACTATAGTGTTGGGCAGACTAGTATCACGGCGAGGTGACCACGGCAAGTCGGGTCTACCTATGTCGGATCCAAGCCAGCTGACCTAAATGCAGCCGTGCTCGCTTTTTTTTTACTTTATTTTCCATATTACAAAACTTATTTACAAAAACAACATCTGCCAAACTGAGAAACAGTTTGTCGGCAGTAGTTCTCGTGGATATTTCAACACATTCATCGTGTAACAAAGACATTGTGAGACATATACATAGGTAACATAAGTACTTGATTTTCTTTTTAACATACAAAGTGAACGTCGCACCCACTTTAACATACAAACATAGAGATACATGTACAATAATGGCATTGATCGCCAATATTGAGTAAAATGTTATATCAGTGTAGTAAAAGTATGACAAATAATTCGGCCAGTACCTAGTGAAAAGTTATTTTGAAAATCGGTGAAACGTAGTTCGGTAAAATGATACTTATGGCAAATGATATTTCGATGGTTTAAAAATCTGGCAATTAATACTGATAGCAAAAAAGACGTCGGTCAACCGTTTTCGGTCAAATGAAATTCGAACTAGTAAATTCAAACTTTTCTCTTCGAAGTAAATGACTTAAGAACCACTTTTGTTACATATTTTAGATAAGACTTGGAAGCTATGCTCAACAAGAGAAGATGCCATATCTATTTTTTTATGTCAAGTATTACTTTGCTTGCTCTGTGATAGTACATTCTATAAAAATCACATGTTCATTGATTATTTTCCAGTGTAGGGAACTAAAACGTAAACTTCCTAATATAAGTTAATAAATGAGCTTTATTGTTTTATTTTTCAGTACAGATTATGCAATTAAGCAGGTACATAAGTCATAAAAAGATTAAGGATCAGCAAGTTGCTGGAAGGATTAGGCTAGCCAGCTGCTGATATTCTGCCCTAACCTGCCATATAATATTTGAACAATGAACATAATTTCACATTGAAGATTATCAAATTAAAACATAGGTAATTTTATATTTTGTAAGAAAACCTATTGCTATTCAACGAAGCCTAACAAGAGATAATGCTTCTTAATAGGCATTTTGCGGTTAGATAAGTGAATTCATCAAATTCTTGATCGTAGCTATTTAAGCACAGCGATCTGATACTTAGTTCATAAAATATGTTAACAATTTTGCTGCATCCACATATAATAGGCACAACTTGTACTTCTTCGCTTGTATTACTACAAATACCAAAATACATCGGGATTCACTAGAATCCATGCGCTGAAGTATTTCTTTTTAAAATATCGACAAAGATATCGGCTATTGAAGTCCATCCAATTACATGGGATGCGATTGCAGCGCCGTTACCTCGATAGCTGTACGCTCGCAATCCTTCGGTTAGGCGCTTTTCACACAGCTGACGAATTAGCTAATGTCATTTTTGACAGCTTTTGTCACTGTGACAAACTAGTACAGAGGATTAGAAAAAAAACTCGCCGGCCAGTGTGAAAAGTCAGCGATTACTTATTAGGTAATACAGAGTTTCTTAACATCGTTTATTATCGGTAAGATGAAACATTGCTTTTGCGAAAATCTATAGTCTTGAAGTTTTCGTTATTTTAGAACTTTCGATATTTTCTTACTAGAATTTTTTTGGATCACTGTACCTAAGCCACCCTGTATGAAAATAAAGTAAATACCGCATATACTGTCTCACTGTCACAATCTATATAAATGACCTGCCTTATTTTGTCAAAGACCTATGTGGGATTGTATTATTTGCTGATGACACTTCTCTAATTTTTAACGTAGATAGAAGTAACAAAGCTCTTGACGACGTAAATAATTCTCTTTCTAAGGTACTGCATTGGTTCACGAGTAACAATTTACTGCTTAATGCTAAGAAGACCAAATGTATCAAATTTTCTATGCCCAATGTAAGACAGGTCGATACCATTATAAACATGAATAACGAGCCATTAGAGATTGCGAATTCCACTGTATTTCTGGGAATTACTCTCGATTCCAAGTTACAGTGGGGTCCGCATATTTCTGCCCTGGCAGGAAGACTTAGTTCGGCAGCTTATGCTGTTAGAAAAATAAGGCTCCTGACTGATATCGCAACAGCAAGATTAGTGTACTTCAGTTATTTTCACAGTGTTATGTCGTATGGTCTTCAGTTGTGGGGCTCGGCAGCGGATCTCAACACCATCTTTGTTCTTCAAAAAAGAGCCATCCGCTCCATTTACAACCATAGACCACGCGACTCGCTTCGTGAAGTATTCAAAGAGATAGATATTTTAACTGTGTACTCTCAATTTATTTATGATAATGTAGTATATGTCCGTAAAAACTTGCATCTCTTCAAGAAAAACAGTGATGTTCATAAACTCAATACCAGAAATAAAGATAAGCTCGTAACTCCCAGTCTAAGACTGCATAAGGTAGGGAAATCATTTGTTGGTCAATGTGTAAAATATTTTAATAAGATTCCGCAAACTCTTGTTGAACTGCCTCTTCACAAGTTTAAGTCACAAATTAAAGCTAAGTTAATGAAGCGGGGTTATTATAGTGTTGACGATTTCTTAAATGATAAGAATTTGTGGTCATCTTAGGTATAATCTGCTCCTCTGCACACTTTTTTGTTATGACTTTACTCTGTCAATTCAATTTTTGTGTATAAAAACAAGATTGAAAAGAGTAACCATCGAGTTTCTTGACGGAGTCTTCTCGATCGGAAACAACCTCCGAACCGGTGGTAGAGTCACATTATATTTAATTATGATATGAACTATCATAGTATTATTTTATGTAAGTTTATTTTTATTCAGTATATTTTTGCTACAATTTTTTTTTTGTTACATGACATGTCATAAGTACTTTTTATAAGTCTATATGAATAAAGATATTTTTTACTTTACTTTACTTACTTTACTGCAGAACTATTGCCACCATCATTGAAATCAGATCATTACTACAATTGATGGGTACTGGCTTAATCATATACCATATTCACCGTGCTTGCCGAATCCGGGATTGTGATCACTAACTTAGGCTATGTTCAGGAAAACCAAAGACACATTTGTCCTACCTAGGATTTAAATAAATGAATAAATAATAAATATCTGGGATAATTTACACCAAGATCATCTGACCCCAAACTAAGCAGAGCTCGTATATATGGGCGTGAGAGACTGATAAAGATACTTATATATTTCTAAATACATACTTAAATAGATCATAATACCCAGGCACACAACAAACACAAATGTTCGTCACATAAATGTTTGTCATGACTGGGGATCGAACCCACGACCTCCGGCGCTAAAGGCAGGATAGCTACATTGCGCCAACAGGCCAGTCCAACTCAGATTTGAACTCAGGATCTCTGAGTTCGGAGGCCCTGCTATATTATTTAATTTGGTGTCTCTTTGCGTGATGAGATCCGTAATTGAAGTGGCAATAGGCGGGTCACATCGCCCGCCGGAACTGCTAACCGCTGGGGCGTTAGGGCCCTTGAATGGCGACCATAAACTGGAAGTCCCAGCGGAAGTTGGCCACCCACCCGGTGGAACGGTGACTTGGTGCAATTTGCAGAAAGCCGCTGGATGCAAATAGCCCAAAGCCGCTCGCTCTGGCGTTCTTTGTCCAACAGTCGACTTCTAGAGGCTGTTGATAATGATAATGATGATTTAATCGGGAGCTACATGTATCTATTGTACCATTCTGGTGCGAGAAAATAGTCGCTTTCTCGTCGACAGTGTGACTAGTGCCTTAAAAATGTGATCTATAAGCTTTAGGAGCTAAGATAAAAAAGGGCAATGGTAGAAGAAGTTTAATAGGGTCCATTTGAATAAAGATATCACTGACGAACGGTTTCGATGCCTGATTGGACCAAACTTCAGTTGAGCCTAAATTTACAAGTAGTGTTAATACTCTATTTAAAAAGCCAGAGTGGAAGCTCTTTCGATAAAAGCACGTAAAATACTTTTTGTGCTGTCAATACCCATCACACCTGTATTTGACAGTTTACTTCGTCCCCAAAAAACAAACTATAAAAGGCTTTCCAACAAAAGCTGAATAATGGTTTTCAGGCATACGCCGAGCTTCAAAGTTGGGATATAAAACTATTAACTATTTTAAGTACTAAAACGCGGTGAGTCGGAAGCTAAAAGTACGGCGACCATGTTCATAAAGGTTTTTAACAGACCAAAAACACTAACAAAAATAGTTATTTTACAAAATTTAAAAATATAACCTAAATACCGGGTGATTATAAAAATGACCTACAAATACTATATGAGATACTCAAAATTTGATGTAGAAACCAGCTGAGTGAAAATGAACTTTATTTAATTAACTTACATCTCCAGCTCACTATACAAATCAGTCGAACAGTTAGTATTTTTTGTAAGAAATCCTTAAAATTAAAGTCAATTGAAAAATTATAGAAACTAGAAAAATTCGACCTGATCCTAAGGACTCAAGCGGGATTCGAACCCTCGACCTTCCACAATCCGGGTGGCTGCTCTTCCAACTGAGCTACCGAGGCCGCGGGTTCGAATCCCGCTTGAGTCCTTAGGATCAGGTGATTTTTTTTTTAGTTTCTATCATTGTGTAGAAAATAGTGCATTGTTATATGCTAAAAATCAAAAATTCACTTATTTATCAATTGAAAAATCAAATTCATTCATACATCACATAATGAGTATGCCATACTTATAGTTTTTGTAGGTCTTTCGATAACCATCCGGTATAATATTACAGTAGTACATAGTACGTAGTTTTCTTAAACAAAATGTTTTTTTTTTTTTTTTAAATGTCCGTCAGGATGACCTCAATCCAACTAATGGAAAGCGGTCGTGAGGTCCAGATATGAGGCTGACAAGCACAGTAATGTAAAGCAAAGCAATCACTGAACTGGCCATCCTCATTTGAAGGCCTACAAAAATGCTTTGCGCTGTAACGACTTCATTCGTTTTTATATACAAGGTGTCGGGTTTCATGTGGTCCAAACGAAAACCATCGATACAGGGGTCCAGGGGCTACTCTAAGGACCCCCATGTATGTTCCGCGAAAATTTATAGTTTTCGAGAAAAAGATTGAAATTTTACAAGTAGTGGGTCCACATAGTAGGCAAGTTTTTGAAATGGGTCCTGAAGTTTTATGTTATGTGCTTTTTTGGAGTTACACCACCCTAAAGAAAGAAGTAAAAAATCATCCAGATAAAAAAAGTTCACCGTTTATTTTTTTTGCAGAAAATAATTAGCCTGAGTTACAACTGTAGTGGTGTTATGAAAGGCCTATTAATTTTTCACATTCACAAAGAAAATCAAGGTTCTAGTAATAATACTTTAGGAGAAATCATTAAAAAAATGCGTCATTTTGGGTACTAAGAAAAAATTTAGAAAAATGTAAATTATAAATTTCTCGAAATTTCTAAATTTTCGCGGAACATACATGGGGGTCCTTAGAGTAGCCACTTGACCCCTCTATCGACGGTTTTCGTTTGGACCACATGAAACCCGACACCGTGTATAAAACAATAACATTAAATACTTCATAACTAGAACTATAAACCTAATCATCATAATCAAATTGTGCGCGATCATTGTAGCAACAATATCGGCACGCGAAGCGCTCGCGTTGGGCCGGCGAACCGGTTTCGGTGAGTGAGCGGCCAAAGGATTAGGGTACAGCAGCGCGGGCGCAGCCGGACAATCTAAGCAACGTTGTCTGAACGCATAGACGCATCACCTATAGATATCATCGAACTTGATCTACACTCTGTTCGTGATTGTGCCTTAATTGTTTGAAAGTGAAATTCAACCTAACAATAACTGGTATTATTAATTGTGTTACCCCGATATAGGGTAAGTGTTGCAAATACATTTTAGTGCTTTGTAGCTATAAGTACCTATTAAATAAGATTATTCAAATGTAGTGTCATGCATGTTAATTAAGTTCTATTGCTAATCGTTGAAGTTCTAGTTATATCCTTGCCAATAAGCTATAGTTAATTATAAAGTTAAGTAGTTAATAAATTTGATGCGAACATCTTTTTCATACACACGGTTTACTAACGACCTTCAAGGGTCACCCACTGCGTGTGCAATAATTCTTGCTGTTCCTTCTTCTGTTTGCTTTTTGAGTAATTTTCTATATATGTTCTATAATTTTTTAACATACTTATTCAAAATAATTAGGGTTCATAAAAACTTATATTTTAGTCACCTATTTTAAGATAAACTGTTAGGAATTAAATTAATTTGTTCTGTCTGACTGCCGAATCAATAATCACTGTTTTTGTCAATAATCATTCCAACTGTTTCGCTTACGCTGCTTGGTAGATTGCAGTCAGAATCAGAAAGTTGACAATTTATAAAATGTCCGGTTTCCGGGTTTCCAGGGTCCTACTTCCGGCTTCGAGTTTTACATTTGTGCATTGGTCGATGCAATAGAACAAGCTGACTGAAACCAAGAATCGCCTCGCCGCCCCTGCACTCTGTCTCATCTACCCTGAGCGTCACCGGAAGCAATCACCACTACCAAGCGGTTTGATTATAAACTCTGGTAGCGGATCGGTTGTGATTGCGAACGATTTTAGGACTCACTTCCCTGTGACTATTTTGTGTAATATAACTATTAAATATTGTAATTAAAGACTTTTGTTTTTGTTATAGCTACACTTTAACTTATTTCCTTCCCCAGCTAAAGGGAAACGGTACCGCGCATTGAAACACATGCGCTGGAAGAGCGTTCCACGTCTGAATGGTACGACAAAGAAACCTACGACAGAAATATGAAGACACGATTGGCGTAGTGCGCTGTAGCACGGTTTCTCCCCTTTAATTCCCTAGTGTCCCGGGTTCGATTCCCGGTCAGGTCAATTCAGTAAATGATCTTTTCGAAATTGGCCTGGGTCTGGGTGTGCTGGGCGACGCCCCTGGCTTAATTCCTTGTCTGGTACCTCGTAACACAGGGATATTTATCCCTACTTCGAGACCATGACAAGAGGTGTGGTTGTCTGGCGCAATTAAAAAAAAATATATAAAAAAAAACCAGTCGCCGAACCTTTTCGTACGGACAACAAATGCAGGATTGTGTGTGGATGACGCCGTTAAGGAGCAGAGTAAGAATGGAACAAGTTAGAACAACTCGTCAGAGCATTCCTCATTGTAGAAGAGATAGAGAACACTCAACCTGGCAATTCTCTTCGCGATTGGATAGGCTCAAGAGTTAAAGATGCCTCTGTTTACATGTTTAAAGTAATTCGTATGGCTGAACACATAAATACCGTAACACACGCGGCGCGAAACGACACTATAATTCATTTCTTCTTATCAGTGGCTAGACTAGGATGTCCATTTAGCCAAGATATTATGGACTAAGTGTTTTTTTTTAATAAGTAGTCTTTTTATATTTTGCTTTAAAAGGATTTCCTGGACGCATTCGCATTTGCCTACGCGAATGTCAGAAATATTCTGACAATCGCGACATCCCCTTATCTGCTTTCTAAGCTGAAATGAATATAGTGATTCCGGAAATAAATACTGCCCTCAATCTGGACAAGGGCTTTCATCATAAAAACAGGTTATGACTGAATCATCACGTTTGTCAAATGAGCGTTTCTGATCACAACCGGGTTATGTTCCGAATAATCCTGAAACAAAATTTGGGCTGAGTGCTTGAGCCGTAACAAGAACTAACATTACTAACAAAATAACTGACCATCATGGTAGATTAGCTGTGGCCACCAGTGTACGTGATCAAATCAACATTATTTGACGACACGGTAGCGCAGTGCGCTGAGGCACGGTTTTACGCCTTGATTTGCGTGGTGTCCCGGGTTCGATTCCCGGTCGGGTCAATTCAGGAAATGATATTTTCTGAATTGACTCGGGTCAGGGTGTGCTGGGAGACGCCCCTGGCTTAATTCCCTGTCTGGTACCTCGTAACACAAGGATATTTATCCTTACTTCGAGACCATGACAATAATAAAAAAAATATATATTAAAAATAAATATTTATTTTATTATTCTGGCGCATATTTATTTGTTCAAAGAAGTCCGCACACTATGCCATACAAGTGAAAAAATCTTCCAGATATTTCATTTTGAGGTAAGAAAAACCCTAGAACTTTGCTTTGATATGATTTTTTCACAGTTGAACAGCAACTTTTAACGACATCAAGAAAGTTATTTTGCAGTTTCCGAAATTCAATAGATAATAAAGTCAACTTGATTCTGTCCTCGAACATCAACCACTTGGTATGGACACCGTACTCAGTTCTCGAGCGCCATTAAGGACAAATTGGTCTCTTACATTAAACCTTATATTTGGAAACAGTTTCAGTTTTAAAACAGCAGTTTGAATAGAAAAAAATATCGGAACGATGTTTTACATAACTTACGTGTAAGTGAGCAAAATATGCAAGCATGAGGAAGATAGCACTATGTTTTTTGTTTCGAAGCTTTGAGTGTTCTGTTGTGATTAATCCATCGAGATTGTAAGTGTCTAAAATACACACTATGCAGAAGGTGCGCGACCGAAGTTCCGCGGCTGATATAACGTTCCGACGTATTCGGCTGATATTACACACCATAAGCGCCGAACTTACGCGGCAGAAATTCAGTTGCTCAACCTTGTGTGTGTATTCAAAGTCTATAATTCTGGAGCTCCAATTATGGAGCATCGATACTCGTTGAAATATTAAATTCCAGTTATTAATTAGATTTAATTATTAAGTAGACTTGTTGTGTAGATCACCGACGTAGATCATTTAATACAACGACGTAGACGATACAGACACAACATCAATGTACGGTTCATTAACAGACATTTACTTAAACGGAAATCGTAACAGTGACGGACGCAGAGGGCTTCTCAACTGACTCTTAAGGGCCCTATATACGGTACGATTGAACTTCTTCGTTTCAGACCGATCGAAACGACGAATCGTTAGTGTCTAGTTACTGTAATCGTTAACAATCTTTACATACATACATTGGGCCACCGTGTTCGCCGGGTGCGATGTAGGAGGTTGGAGAACCACGAATCGATCATAGCGCGCTGTGGCCAAAAAAGGAAGTTCAGGCCGACCAAATGTCACTATTTACTATCGAAAACATAAATATGCGTCACTAAACCTGTTGCGTAGTTAATTGCAAGAACAATGGCAAAAACCGTAATAACAAATTCTTTAAAGATTCGAAAGTTTTTCAGACGTTCAACACAATTTTCTATTTGTAAATCAATCTTAACTTAGTCAACTATATTCTTAACAATTTTGGTAATGCATGCATCATTGTTTTCCGTATTAAAACACAAAACACCAGTTTCCATTATGAACTCTAAAGCTGACTCTCCCTTCAATTCCGAACCATATAACGGCAAAGGATCACACCTAATTTTCTTTGCCGGTGAATACATTTCTTTACAGTATTGGCTATTGCCCTTTGGAGTAGTTTTCATTGGCGAACTAGGTCTGCCCCATTGCTGCTCTTCACTGGTTTTGTTAAAGCTTGCTTCATGGTTAATGGAGTATATCAGAGCGGTAATATATTCATATTTACCACACTGATTGTACAAACAATCACATTTTCCACTTGTAAAATGACGACTACAATTAATCTGTAAACATTTTTTTATTTCTTTACATTCTTTTAAATTATTGCATTAAAATGGATCTTAATATGTATGTACAGAGGCGTTCACATAAACCTTGACATAAGGGCACCTTATGTGCCTGACTTAAGACCCATTTTGCAATGGTTTTGTAAAGGTTGATGTGAACGCCTCTGTACTTACTACGCCAAAGATTGCAAAAAAGAAAATAATTGGATGTTTTGTATGGAGTCGATATTACTGAAGTTTGACGAATTACACGAGCTTCAATGACGACACGATTGGCGTAGTGCGCTGTAGCACGCTTTCTCGGGTTGTCGGGTCAATTCAGGAAACGATCTTTTCTGAATTGACTCGGGGCTGGGTGTGCTGGGACACGCCCCTGGCTTAATTCTTTGTCTGGTACCTCGTAATACAGGGATATTATTCCCTAATTCGAGACCATGACAAGTGGTGTGTTGTCTGGCGCATATTTAAAAAAAAAATGGTGATCTTCACATGTGGTTTCTTTTACATCTTGCACATGTCGAGCTAAAACGAATTGTTTTTATTTCATTGTTGTTTGTGGTTGGAAAGCGATGAAGTGTGTGTTTTATCGGAATACAGTTTTATAATTAATTTAGCTATGTTTAACTGAAAATACATAAAAAGCATGCATTACTAACGACACTACAGTCATGAATAATCGTCTCCAATATATATAAATTCGATACCTATTCAATTACATTTGCTTTACTCGCTTCTCGTGAAAACAGCCATGAGAAAATTCGAGTGTATTTATATACCACAGACTATTTAATAGTTACCAACGTAACAGATAAATCAAATCAATGGAAAAATGTCAATTTTCTTAATTATAAATGCGTATAGTCATGTGTCATTGAACCGCAAGATTCGCATCCAAATGCTCTACGCAACTGTTGACGATCAACTGCCATTGCCACTTTAAATTTACATTATTGTTCGCGTTAAAAAATGTATTGGGATTGTACATATGTTTTAAATAAACTTATTCTTAAAAAAGACATTTACAAGGTCACTTATATGAGAATATCCCCTTTTCACCATCGGAGCACAAGACGCACATTAGCCTTCCACCCGCACGTTGTGCACATTCCAGCTATTCGCACAAAACGTTTTGCGGACTCCTTCATAATCCGAACAGCGAAGGAGTGGAACTCGCTGCCCGCGCATGTGTTCCGAACCAATACAATCTGGATCTCTTCAAGACAAGAGTGAATAGGCATTTACTAGGCAGACATGTAATAGATTGCATCGTCACTTACCATCAGGTGCGATTGCGATCAAATCACTGTCTAGTCTTATATAAATATATATATATATATATCGTATGGTACCTTATTCCAATTGCAGTCAGAGGTCTCCAGAGTTCAATATTAAAGGTATTAGGTGCAATGGCATAATTAATGTATCATAATTTTATTAGTGTAAAGGATATTATTATTTATTATGTACTTTATAGGATTATAATATAAGGTTTGTATTTATAGATAAGTATTAAAATTGTCACATATCGCATTAGGTTAAGGTACCTGCAATGGTTGTGATGAAGATACTAGTGAATAAATAAATAAATAAATAACCAAACCAAACCACAACAATAGCATAACCCAACACACGCATTCATGTCAAGTCGTTTCGTATAAAGGCACCTTTTGTTGCTGACATAAGACCCATTGTCATGTCATGTCATGTGTCATCCCAATACAATTTTTTAACGCGAACGATAACGTAAATTTTAATTGGCAACTCGTGGTAGATGTACTGGTAGGTAATTGTCACGCGCAAGCTCGTGAAGTGACAGGGGCCTGACTGTACTACCTAAAATTAATTTATTGAATACAAGAAATAATAGGTCAACGTAAATATCGACACTATAGATTTACATGATCGAATATAAATAAAATAAATAAATATCTGGGACAATTCACACCAAGATCATCTGACCCCAAACTAAGCAGAGCTTGTAATATGGGCGTCAGAGACTGATAAACATACTTAAATATTTCTAAATACATACTTAAATAGATAATAACACCCAGACACACAACAAATATAAATGTTCGTCACACAAATATTTGTCATGGGTGGGGATCGAACCCACGACCTCCGGCGCTAAAGGCAGGATCGCTGCCATTGCGCCAACAGGCCAGTCAAACTTAAGTAAATTACGATATTATTGAAATTATTTGTTTGTATAAATACTTACTGTTGGCGCTTCCGTCGCGCACCCAGCGAATATGAGGCCCCATAAACATTGCACGGAACGCAACCGGGGAATTCTCGTAAGAATAAAAATTCAAATCACACATCCCGTGATTCTCCCGTTTCTTATCTCATCAGTCTAATTACCCACGCTTCTCGCGTCCGCTAACGGTAGATTCCGATTCGTTTCCTCATTTAGCTCGAAAGAGGAAAAAGTAAAAAGTGGTTTGTTCTTTCTTTGCGAAAGTGGCAAAAAGTGCAAATGAGGTATGAAATGAATGTGGCATTGTAGGCGATTTGATGACTGTGACGTTTTAAGCTAATTTATCGTTGTACCAGCTTTGATCTTATCGTAATATGTATCTTTTATGGCCTAATTAAATAACATCGTCATAAATTTTAGTCTTTATGTTATTCTGATGTATAATCTGTATAACTGTAAAGTTTCGTCTAAATCCGTTCAGTAGTTTTTGCGTCAAGAGTAAGAAACATTCACACATAAATACATCGTCACAAACTTTCGCATTTATAATATTTGTAAGATAGTTAGATTTCAATAACTAGTTTCATCTTCATTGAAAGTCAAATATGTGTAAAGATTTTGTGGATGTTGAAAGGTCTTGCCTTAAAACTTAGATGAGACAGAGTTAACTTGTAACGTACACATACACTTATAAAAAATTGGCAGATCTGTTAAAATGGTCTCGAATGCTCAGTTGGAAGATTTATGGCAAACTAAGGATAATGCAAACATCCAACACTTACAATCAAGTTGATTGCTTCTAGTTTTTATCATTATATTTTTATTATCTTGTAGAGTACTGCTCGCTGAGCAGTGGTGCCATTGTTTCTACAGTTTTGCTCCTCTCTCAATATAACTATTTCTGAACTAGTTTTGATAACGTACCTACACGTACAAGCGTTTATACTAGCGATGCGAATCAGCGGTGCGCAGAAAAACCAAATATGGTTTATAGCGTGCTTTTTAATTTAAGTTAGTTTAAGAAACTTTTGTTATTGTTTTAAATAAAATTGGTTCATTTATACTCCGATATCATCGCCATGCAGTTCGCTCGCACACTCCCTGAAATAAAGCCTGTAAAACACGGACAGACTAGCACGCTGCGCCGGTGTTCTAGGTTCTGCAGACCAGCAGAGAGAACCGGATCATTAATGAGCCTCAAGGCACGTGACTCCACAAAACACACTACATTCTTCGTAAAATGGTTTACGTAATCTATATATAAAAGCGAAAGGTCACTCATCACGAAATCTCAGAAACTACAAGTGCTAGGAGTTTCTCATTTTCCATGGGGGTGCTTTTTATGACGTAGGTGGTCACTAAGACGGGATTTTGCGAAATTCGACTTTTTGAAATTTCGGTATTTTATGAAATTTCATCACTACAACTGCCACGGACTCAAATTTTGCACATGAGATTTTAGGAATAATATATTATAACTACAAGTATCGTAGGTCGAGAAAAATCTTGTATGTCATGAAAATGAAGTTCAAGTGGGCGAAGCCGCGGGCGGAAAGCTAGAAGGTACTTTATATTATACGCAATCAAAAATGAACTAAACCAGAATAAACCACTAGCAACATTTTGCCCATTCGTGTGGTCAGCTGTCCGGTATACGTGCATTTCAATGTGGCGTATCTTCACACATGTACCGGGCCTCTATCACTGCATGGACTTGCGCGCGATAATTACCTACCAGCCGCCGGGTATTCCATGACTCAATTGGCAGTTGGTTGTCAACAGCGTAGAGCATTTGTACGCGAATTTTGCGGTTGAACTGACGCGATGACACGTACTGTAAGTACTGACTACTGACTACTGACATCTATATCAAAAGTGGTGACCCTGGCAATATATGCCTGTCACCTGACAGCACGCGTTTACGATTAAGAAAATTTATTTTTTTCTATGTATGTGATTTATCTGTTACGTAGTAACTATTAATTAATCTGTGCCTGTACGGTTTTGAGGTATTCTCCACGGCTACCTATGAAGCTTTTACAGGTCAATGCCTGCTAAGGGCACGTTGCCGTGCGAAACTGAGTCATGCGAAATTAAGTCGTGCGAGATCGTGCGAAAGTTAGTCATGCGATTTAATGACCTAATAATAAATAATAGTATATTATTATTAAATGACCTGAAATCTGTTATTTGTTGACTAAATAACACGAAAAACGACATAATTAGTCGATTTTAGTCAATTCCACCTTTTTGTTATCGATCTTAAACTTTAAATAACTCGGGAACGTGACACTTAGAGTACCATATTCTTAGAATTTTTTGTTTGTTGAAACATCTAAAAAAACAAAATGGCGGCACGTAGCTATGCCAGCTTCCATACAAAAATGTTCAAACCCCTAAATTCAGGCATTTTGTTTGGCGAGAAGTCGTTGCCTCCTACACGTGTTAATTACACAGAGGTGGTATGGATCAAATGAAAACATAAAAAATCTGGCGGTTCTGGTATCTCATTTGGGCCGCCTTTTAATGTAGAACTTGCCTTTTAGGTGAAATTATTATAAAGTGGCGGGGCTACAGGTAATTAAAAATAGGTAGGTAAATAAATGGTTTTTCCTAACTGAAAGTAGGTACATTTACAAATATTACACGTACCTATGTCATGTAGGTATGCCTTACGTTACGGAGGTTTTTCTTACTGAAAGAAAAAACTTAGTCGGGGCTAGATAGCATAACCTAGTCTTGAATTTAAACGTAAACTTGCATTCAACATCTTCAATTTAAAAGAAAAACCCCAGTAGGATTCATTAATGAAGTCTCTCAATGAATTCAAGTGGATTCCTCTCCCGTTACCTAGACGCCCGCGTCCCGCCAGCCAGTGCCGAGTCGCGCGGGAGGCAACTCGGTCGCATCCCCGCGTTGCGTCGCGACGGACCAAGCGCTCGTGCTATTTTTTACGACCTTTTTAGATAGTTTTAAAACTATACACCCTTAGGTAGTGGATTGTTTTGTAAGTTTCACTGGGAAGGTTATATGGATGGCTTTTTTGTAGGTGTATTTGAACCAGTTTGTTTGCGTTTACCTATACAGTGTTGGTTTATAGGAATGGAAGTGCATTGAAATAATGGAAATTGATATTCAGGAGTAAAACACACTTCATTTGCGATCTTTATTGCTCAAACATCCGCGAGAAAACTACATAATTGTACATTAAATTAAAAGTTTATAACAAAACCTTCAAATAAACCAATTTTAAGTTAAATCAATCAACATATTTAAAAGGTGTGATTTTTATGAATGGGGTAGTATTTATAGTGGTTATTTGTAGTCAAAAATCTCTGATATAGTCGTTTTTCAAAAGTGATCAGCTGATTGTTGAAATTAACATACAATGTTTTGAAATTGATTGCTCCTATGCCAACGATAAATAAAACAAAAATCTAGGATTGCTTACACCAAGATTTCCTCTAAATATCTTAATTTAATTACACTTAGTCCTGCTTGTATTTTTATAATTGAGAAGTAAATAACAATTGAGTTTCTAGACGGAGACTTTATGAAAATGTTGAAAAACAAATAGCGAATAACAATAACAGTGTAGAATCATATTATATTATGTTAGCAATAACTTAAATAACCAATATCCTAGTAAAGCATTTTGTTACCAAGGATAATGTCCTATTTTATGTGGGTTGTCAAAATGTGATTGCCATGATAAAGTTGGACCATTAAAATCGTATTTAATCATGTTAATATTAAGTGCAATATCTGTCTAAATAAATAAATTACTAGAGCAGGTTAGCTTATACCATGAGTGCCAGGCAGGAGACTGACAAAATATTTAAATTCTAAAACAAATAAATGGGTTCAGACACTCAGACACAAACCTTCAAACGAATGTTTGTCTTCTGTGATGCATGATGATCAATCCTTGAACATCGAAAGCATGCCAAATCATTATTTTTATAACACCACTAAAATATAAGTAAATATCTTTGACAAATTACACCAACATCATTTGACCCCAAACAAAGCAGAGCTTGTACGAGTACTATGGGTGTCAGAGACCAATAAACATACTTAAATAGATAATAACACCCAGATACAAAGCAAACACAAATGTATAGCATTTTCCTCTCCTCGTAAGCCCACCCCGACTGTCAGGGCGAGTGATAATGTTTGCCCACTTGACAGGCTCGCTAACCGTCGACGAAGCGTGTTTAGCCGACCTGTACAGGGTGTCCAGGAAATAGTACGACATACTGCAGGGAGTGATAGCTGGGATCAATACCTACTAAAATAACTCAAGATATGTTCATCGAAATTTTACGGTTTTAAAGTTATACAAAATTTTCCGAAATATTGAAAATTCACGATTAATTTAATGTAAAAAAAAATTGTGTTAAAGGAATTTTTCATTGAGATATGTAAAAAAATGTTTTACAAGGTAGATTTTTCAATATTTCGGAAAATTTTGTATAACTTTAAAGCCGTAAAATTTCGCTGAACATATATTGAGTTATTTTGGTAGGTATTGATCCCAGCTATCACCCCCTGCAGTATGTCGTACTGTTTCCGGGACAACCTGTATGTTGGGATTATTACACCGATTGTGTTTTCACAGAAATCCTATGTATTTGTAGGCAAGAAGTTACTACCGATATTTGAAAAAACATTCGAACTGCCTCTCCAAACAGCACACACGATGACATTATGTGTACGAATACAGATGTCGTTAAGGTGCAAGAATACTGTTCAAATAATTTTTTTTTAACGACACGATTGGCGTAGAGCGCTGTAGCACGGTTCTCGCCTCGATTCCCGTAGTGTCCCGGGTTCGATTCCCGGTCGGTTCAATTCAGGAAACGATCTTTTTTGAATTGTCTCGGGTCTGGGTGTGTTGGGAGACGCCCCTGGCTTATTTCCTCGTGTGGTGCCTCGTAACACAGGGATATTAATTCCTACTTCCAGACCATTGCAAGAGGTGTGTTGTCTGGCGCATATTTATTTACATATTTATTTATAAAAAAAAAAAAATGAAGTTACTATGGATAAGAAAATTAAACCTTATTCTGGTAATATTTTCATAACTATTTCTGCCTGAACTAGCATAAATACCTGTAACTCAGCCTTTGGCGCTCCTAAATTAAAAAAAAGATCGAACAAAAATTAAAAAGAAGCATTATTCATAATTCCTGTTCAAGCGAGAAACTCTACCATTGTTATAGAAAGCTTTATCAAAATCTATCTTTATTGAAGCGAGAGGTCACTCATCACAAAATCTCAGAAACTACAAGTGCTAGAAGTTTCAAATTTTGCATGAATGTTCTTTTTAGGACGTAGGTGCGCTCTAAGACAGGATTTTGCGAAATTCGACCCCTAAGGGGATTTTTTTCGGGGTTGATAGTCTGTATGCAACTTCGTTTTTACAAGTGCTAGGAATCTCAAATTTTGTGCAGGGGTGTTTTTTAGGACGTAGGTTCTAACTGAGACAGGATTTTGCGAGTACCGTAAGACGGGAAACATCCTGTATGTCCTAAGAATGAAGTTAACGCGTGCAAAACTGCGGGGGAAAGCTAGTTAGTTACAAACAAGAAATATATATAGGCATTCAGTTTCCCGACGTACGGAACCCTTAGGCCGCGAGCCTGACAAGCACTTGACCGATTTTAAAACTCGATATCTATGGATTGACACGATTGGCGTAGCGCGCTGTAGCAAAGCTTTTCGGCTCGATTTCCGTAAAGTCCCGGATTCGATTCTCGGTCAGATCAATTCAGGAAACGATCTTTTCTAAATTGGGCGAGGTTTGCTCTTCTGAGAGACGCTTGCTGGCTCAAATAGTTAAATCCCAGTCTGGTACCTTGTAACGCAAGGATATTTATTCTTACTTCCAGATCATGACATGTGTATGGCGCATATTTATATTTAATGGTTTAGAAGTTTGCGCTCTCTCAGTACCGCCCTTAACCGATTACAGTACCACACTTCGGAGGTCCCAACGTATTCACTTAGACTAAGAACTCACGGAGCGGTTTTCAACCACGCCCGCCGTGGTGTCGGTGCGGCGGTTCTTTACCCAAAACTCACGTGACTTTATGCGGTGCCACAGCCGCCGCGGTTGCGATTTTCGCCCGCAAACTTTGCGAGCGACTATCACAAGACGGGCGGTTAGGCCCCGATGGACCGCAGAGCGCGCGGCCGCGCGGCAGTCGCGCACGCCGGAGAATGCGTCGTAAAATCTGTCTTTTAGTTTTTCGGCAGAAAACCGTTCCGTCAGTTTTTAGCCTTACACTTCTTGTTTGTAGGTACACCTTCAGATTGCACAATACAACATTGTGAAAGTCATTTAAGTATATTAAGGAAGAGAATAAATCGTTCGGAGAAAAATGAGTCATTTCTTTTTTGAAGTCGGGTCATTTTCACATGTTCTAAAGAGAACCAAAAAACTGTATTTCTTACCAATTTAACCTCAGCATCAAGTATCGAACTTAACAACAAACTACTTCGCAATTTGCCCACAAGTTATGAATTTGACGTCGAAGTTTGACAATTAGGCCTTTAGACAGTTCTTAACGACTTCGCAAACAGACAATTTAAAATTAATCATTTTGATACTAATTAGGTTAGCTAGTTGAGAGAAGTCTTCTTTTAATCCTGCGACTTAAATCAAGTCATCTGTCTTCTTTACTTCGTGTGCCATCACCATCAAAACATTATCTGAGTTACAGAACTTGTCTGCGCCAGCGCTTAACAGGTCATCCTTACTTTGTGGTGATTTGACCATTGCGATCAACAATCCAATAAATCGTTACTCGGAAACTATAAAATATCACGTAACATACATGGGACTGCAACCAATAGTCAGATAATAATGTTGTGAGTCTGTTGTCCCAAAATTGTGCTTATTACTTAAAGTACTCGTATGTATAGCCCTGTGTAGCCACATAGTGCCTTCATACTCAAGGACGGGTGTAGGCTCCACCAGGCAAGTTTCCACACGACTTACTTAGGGTGAAGCGTGAAGTAGACGCTTTTTATTTTGTAACATAACAACCTCGTTACATAACAGCCTTTGTATCTTTTCATCCTGTACACATCTGGAGAACACATATTGTAAACCACAGCGATACTACGAGTATCTTGTAAATCTACGAAGTTGCAGTAAAATGAATTTATAATTTTCACGTGATACTGAAATATACTTGCACAAAACCAACTGACACAAATTTATAAAAATGTTTATTTCGTACTTATCATCTTTTATTTGACTGGCCTCTTGGTGCAATGGCAGCGATCCTACCTTTAGCGCCGGAGGTCTTGGGTTCGAACATTTGTACTTGTTGTGTATCTGGTAGTTATTATGTATTTAAGTAGATATGTATTCAGAAATGTTTACGTATATTAATCAGTCTCTGATACCCATAGTACAAGCTCTGCTTAGTTTGGAGTCAGATGATCTTGTTGTAATTTGTCCATGATATTTATTTACTATTTATTTAAATTATTCTTTATAGAATGACAAGTGATACTTGAACCCACATTTACCACTATCTAAATGGACGTCAAGATAATCACTAGTTCACCGAAATCATATTAGCTTAGGGTGATTTTCCGCACCTATAACGCATTATTAATAATAACATATTCCATTAATCACACATAACGTAGCCAATTATCCAAAAACAGCACAATACCCACTGGTAATCCGAAACTGATATTATCGATGAATAAATCGCACGAATCAGAAACCGAGTTATACAAATCCGTGATACGGAATAGCATTTCTCGCAAACATGATATCCTTAGGGAGAGGCGGGAATCAACCGAGATGAAAAAATATTCTTTGTGTTATCTGCTGCAAGAACGAAAGAAAATACATTTTTAATTAACAGACACACATCGTTACACTGACATAAAAGAATAAGAAAATAAATATCCCACCAGACAGCGGTGTCCCAATGTCCATAAATAAAGAGAACCACTAACCAAAAATCAACCTCAACCAGCTCAAATCTTATTACAAATTCCTTGAAGAGTTCAGCCTTCTAGATGAGAATGGCCAGCCCAGTGATTCGTTTCAAGACTGTGCTGGTCAGCCTCAGGTCTGCACCCCACGACCGTTTTACTCAGGTGGAGTGAGAAAATATAAAAAAAATATAGAAAATAAGTTAGTCTTACCAATCGCTAAAGTACACAAGAAGCTGATCACTTTATAATAGTGGTGTAGGTACATACAAAATTTAATGCTTTCAAAGTTCAAATATATCGTTGTTTCGCCAAGACCACATCGCAACTTACAAAGCAATCCCAGCTTAAAGGTTTCGTGACCAGTGTAGTGTAGCTAGTGGTAGCGTCAGCAAAAGCGGTCCAAAAAACGAATTTTTATTTCGAACATCCTGAACCAATAGTAAATCAAGGGAGCCACAGACTGAGATGGGATCAAGCAAAATACGAACGTGAAGATAAGAATAAAGCTGAATTCACTGCATCAGAAGATATCGCTGCGTAGTTTTAACCTCCTAATAGAAATGAAGTAATTAGAAAAAACAGTGAACGGAACGTATCAACGTAGGAAGTTTTAGAAAAATTTACTCCAAAATATTTAGAAGCTTTTAGATGATTATGAACACTTGATCATTTCAGTGACTAATTTGATTTTCGTCTAATATAATTTGGAAATTTTCAAGTTAAACTTGAGTTAAAATCAGAGTTGACAGATGAGTCGTCAAATAAATCGTCGAAACGCGAGTGATTAATCGATTCTAAATGATTGGTGCGCTTATTTCTTATGAAAAAAGACGGTGGAGTCTACGGCTGGTGATTTGAAGGATTTGTAAGTAATTCAACTTGAAAGTGCCGTTCAAGTTTGACTTGCAAAAATTATTAGGGAAAGCAAAGTTTTAGTATTGATAATAAAATAGTGCCAGAATAGAACTAGTAAAGAAGATTAGATGAAATTCGAAAGTGACTCAAAATCTCACTTAGTTGTAATTGACTGTAGTACAATTTCAAATTATTCACTACTCCTCTCCCAAATTATTGATATCCCCAATAATTGACCGTGTGTGTGACTGTGAACTTTAATACAATTTGCATTGAAGTACTAAACGCATAAAAATCTTTCAAACCAGATTTCAAGAATTTTCAGAACGTAAGCCGATGAAGTGTATCTTTCACACCTCAACCACACCTGAAGTGTTTCTGCAATTAAAAATATGTGCCAAAACAGGTGCAAAGGATTTCCATTCTTATCCCCTGGCAAATAAAGTACGAAACCTTTAATCCTACAATTATGATCTGTTGTGGAAACTGTTCAAGTGTTTTAAGTATTATTTGTTTTGATGCAACAAAACAGGTGTACATTTGTTGGTTAACCAATTTCTCATATAAAACCAGGTTTTAACGAAAAGACAAACATCAAAAAAATACCATCAAAGTGAAAAAGAAAGTGACAAGTGGTTTTGTGTCCTAGTGCTTCGTTATTAAGAAAATCTTTACGAGTACAAAATAGGCTTAAAAAACTTCTATTTATACTAAAAACTTACTGTGAAGTGTATTTTTAACAGTGATACCACAAACCACTTGATAGTGACGATCAGCCAAGTGTTTTTGTGACAAAAGTGTTTTTGTGTGTAAGTGAAAAATGAACGTGCCAATGAAGGGGGGGCCAGCTCCCACGGTGGCCGTGGTGCCCGTGCCGGAGAGCGAGATGGACGCTCTCCTGCTGGGCAGGACAGCGGTGAGGAACTTTGATCAGTACATGAGAAATGTATGTATATATTGGCTACTAATAACGTTAAGACTCTGCTTAGCTAAACTTTCTATGTGTGATAACAATGTTAGCTTCCCAGCTGTGAATATATCCCTAGACCACCCCTGACGCTTTATGCAACCTAACACTAGCCTCTCAACACTTATTCACTCGTGGTTCGTTGTGTGTATGTGTGTATTTACAGCTGATACTATTGTAATGATGACCACGACGGTTATCAGTTCTATGGCATATTCAGGCATATCTCTGCCTGAGAATTTTGTCATTAATCTAAGCTTAAGACGACAAAAGAGACGGGTCTGGAGAGACTTGTGATCACTGGCAAAATCGAGGGTAGAAGAGTAATAGGAAGGAGCCCTATGCGATGGAGCGACCAGGTTCGCACCACCCTTGAAACCACGTTGCACGATGCCATTCACTCGACAGAGGCAGATGGCGACAAATAATTCTCGATAAGATACTCCATAGGATGATCACGACCCTCAGCATCGAGGAGACCGGCGCAAGGGGGAGGACGACGACAAAAATATAAAAAAGGGAAGGTTATAATTAGAGAATTGTCTGAGTTTAGCTGTAACGTAGCGCAGGCGTCATACTTATCCATCCTTTTTTAACCAGCACTTGACTTTTGGGTCTGATCCCAGTGTGCCCATTATTTTAGACACGATAACTCCTGAAAGTTCACAATCTTTACAAGATACGGACCCTTTTTCGCTATCTGTCCGATCATAGATCCGATTTGACTACCGAAGAGTTACAAGGAACTACTTTCATGCAACCGAAGCACGTAGGTCATTCCATTTACGACGCAATCTTCTTACGTATCCTTTGTTTAGGACATGCGATCGCCTTCCCCATGGATAAAACCCTAGAGAGTTTTATTTGGCCTCGAACCCGCGAATCCAATTTTGTATCGGAGTAAGCTTACTTTAAGCCGGGCGTATTTGATCAAAACACTGGTCAGGTTATTTATTACAATCGGTTACATACAGTAAAGTTAGGGCAGCAAGCAATTTTGAATAACCATTTTCAAATCAAATCAAATCAAATCAATTTATTTGTTGAAACATAGGTAAAATAAAATACATGGTCTTATAAAAAAACAGTAATCACTATGTTAAGCCATTAATTGACATACAAATGTTCAGTAATAAAAATTAAATTAAATAATTAAACAAATACAGTTAAAATACAAATTCAAGCTAATTCAGTCAAATGTCATCATCTTATTTGTCAACACGTCAAGGCTTACTATATCGTCATTTCATAATATTAAAGTTGGCGCAATGGCAGCGATCCTGCCTTTAGCGCCGGAGGTCGTGGGTTCGATCCCCACCCATGACAAATATTTGTGTGACGAACATTTATATTTGTTGTGTGTCTGGGTGTTATTATCTATTTAAGTATGTGTTTAGAAATATTTAAGTATGTTTATCAGTCTCTGACGCCCATATTACAAGCTCTGCTTAGTTTGGGGTCAGATGATCTTGGTGTGAATTGTCCCAGATATTTATTATTTTATTATTTATTATAAAGTTGTAACAATTCTTCAAGGTGAAGGTGCATTACAAGAACAAAGCTACGTAACGTATCGCAACAAATATAAAGTAAATGTCGTGACAGAAAATTCGTTCCAGGAGTTGAGTAACGATGAAAACGATGAAGAGGAGTATGAATCACTACCCGCCTCACCAACGAGTAACCAAAATAGCAGCTACTCAAACTTGAGACCAAATAATAACGCCTTAATACAAGATTTAGAAAAAAAGATTAAAAAACTCCAACAAAAATTAGCAATCGCAGACAGTACCATCATTAACTTGAAGACTGAAAACCAGTCTCTTAGTAGGAAGCTGGATGACTATTGTTCGAAAGAAAAACTAAATTGTAACAAGCCCTTAACAGGGAGGAAAAATCATAAAATACACACGAGCATCGTCACTTCGGATTGTAGAGAAGAGAAAATTACAGCGACATCTACTGTGTTCAATACGCAAAATCAGGCAACTGACAGTCCATTGCATGATCCGTCTAGTCCAAGTATCACAACAGAAAGCCAACATGTGACTAAAGAAAAACGAATGATGCCTAAGATTTGTTTAATTAGTAATGACAACAAACAAAAAACACTAAACTTGGCTCATCGTTACTTTCCACGGTCAGAATTATGCCACTACACGACACCTGGTGGGGGAATACAACAACTTTTTAGTGGCTTAGAAAGTAAACTAGCTGACTTTTCACTGAAAGACTACTGTGTACTATTTATTGGAGAAAATGATTTTATGTTTTCAGACAATTACTCTGAAAAAATAAGTTATATTAGAAACCGACTAAAGAAAGTGCAACACACCAATATTATAATCTGTGTTCCTAATTATAAGCTGGGTAACTATTTCAATATCTATAATCAAAGAATAGAAACATTTAATAAAATGCTTTATTAGATAACTTAAATAACGAATATACATATTTATTAGATACAAACAAAAACCTATCATACTCATACGAAATGTTCCAAAGTGTAAATGGATGCATAAACAAACGAGCATGGTTTACTATTTTCAACGATATCTCGAATTCAATGAAAGAAATATCAAATTATTACAATAGTTGCGACGACAAACTAACGAAAGAGAACCAAGACAAGTTTTTTCGTCCCTAAAGCAAATGAGCAAAACAACATTCGTGAAGCTTTTTCATCAAACTCACCAAGGAAAAAAATAATTAAAGACAGAAATAAATTACGGATTTTACACCAAAACATCGCGGGGTTATGCGGTAAAGCTGATTTAATAGACTACACGATAAATGAGCTAGGAAAAAATAGTAAAGATATTGATGTTTTATGTTTTTCAGAAACAAATGTGAAATTGGGTTCAGAAAACAACGTTAAACTAATTAGATATAAATTAGTTGCCTCTTTTTGTCGTGAAATAAGTAGAGGTGGTACCTGTAATCTGGTAAAGAAGTCAATGGAAGTTAAACCACTTCAATTCCCACCGAAATTAACCACAAAATATAACTTTGAATGCTGTGGAACAGAAATAGTTGGTCTGAATCTCATCATTTTAACAATTTACAGAATCCCAAATCACACTTTGTCTCATATTAATAACTTTCTTGGCAAACTAGATCAACTTTTACACTTCTTAGCTTCGAAACATACTAGGAAAAAAATTGTGTTGTGTGGGGACTGGAACATTGATCTATCTAAAAATAACTCATTTTCTAAGGATCTCATAGCGGTTTTAGATAATCATAATTTCACTGCACATATTCAATCTCCGACCAGAAGAAATGCTTGTTTGGATCAAATAGCCAGCAACACCAAGAATGCAGAGTCTGAAATTTTATATCTTAGCCTTTCAGACCATGAAACTGCTCAAGTATTATCTTTAAATATAAAAAAACAAAAGTCTTTCACTACCTGGTTTGAACATAAGCGAGATTATAGCGACGAGAACCAAAATAAATTGATTAACGCCATATCAGCTCTTTCGTTCGCAGATGTTATAAACACCAAAGATACAAAGAAAGCTTTTGATATTTTTTATGATACGATTCGCTTATTCTACAATTTGTGCTTTCCATGTATAAAAGTAAAAATAAATAGCAGGGTAACAAAGCTTAAATGGTTAAGTAAAGGATTTAAAAAATCATGTTTTAATAAACGACAGCTCTATCTTAAATACTGCAACAGTTCACGCCAAAATAAACTTGACAAAAATCAAATAAAATTCAAATACAAAAAGTATAATACTATCTTAAATTATATATATACTTTCATTCTCAAATAATTTAATTAATCTAATTGACATCAATCCTATTATTAATAATAATATGTACCTGACGATAGGTAGATTTCATTTATCAAATTCTTATAAACGACAGATAGCTATGTCGCTATCTTATTTTTTTATGATTTCAGCCAATCACTTGGCTAACTACTCTGCTTTTATTGAGCAGAATGCCGTTGTACCACAGACTTTGGAACTTGTTCCAAATAATTTAAATTAGATATAGAGACAACAGAGGTAAACTCTTGCAAATTATTGACAAGAGAGAAGCCCCAAAATAATTTTATAAACTTTGTGCATCAAAACATGCAAGGCTTCTCTGGCAAAGAATTAGAAGTAGGATTATTCTTAGACTGTATGGACATACATGTCTTATGTATAACCGAACACTGGTTGAAAGAAAATGATTGTATGATTAGCATTGATAATTATAATGTCATTAGTTCGTTCTTGAGAAGTTCTGCTATTCGCGGTGGGTCACTGATATTAATTCATAATAAGTTTAAATGTAGAGAGCGAAAAGACATAGTAGCACTCTCAATTGAGCGAACCATTGAACTTTCATGTGCAGAGTTAGAGCAGATTATTATTGTTTGTGTGTATAGACCCCCTTCGGCCGATTATTGTCGGTTTGAAGAGACGATGGAAGAAGTGCTGAAGAATCTTTGTAAAGCAAACAAGAAGGTGGTTGTATGCGGTGATTTTAATGTTAACATTTTAGACTCTTCTCAGACCTCTGTAAGATTTTTAAATCTTTTCAAATCATTTAATTTACTAAATCTATATGATAAACCAACCAGGATCACTGACACATCAGCCACCTGCTTGGACAATATTTTTTGTGAAAATATCTCAATTGAAAAATCAATTATAAATTGTTTGAAATCAGATCACTGTGGTCTATTGACTAAATTTGAGCACCGTCACGTCTCTCAATCAGTGGATATTAGTTATAGACTGGTTACTAAGAATCGAGTAGAAAAGTTCAAGAGTAATGTGAATAAAAACCTTTCTAATCTACTACCCCAATGCCACAACATAGATGATCAGTATATGCGTCTTTTTGAGATAATTAAACAGGAACATAATTTTATTTTTCCTAAGAAGAAATTAAAGGTCGATAATTTTAAGTTTAAGTTTAGTGATTGGGCTACGCCAGGCATCCATAAAAGTAGAAATAAATTATACGAATTATATGGTTTAAAAGCTAATTCTAAGTGTCAAAAACTAGTAGATTATGTCAAATTATACTCAAAAATCTTTAAGAAATCATGCCATATGGCTAAGTCTATATTTTTGCGTGACAAAATAAAACAAGCAAAAAATAAAATTAAAACTACTTGGAACATAATTAATAAGGAAACTTGTGAATCAAAACCTCGAGATCACTCATTGGCTCTTAAAATTCAAGATAATTTAATTGAGTCTGAGATTGACATAGCTAATACCTTTGAAACATTCTTTTCTAATATACCCATTGTAACTACAAGTACCTTAAATTCTAGTGCACCGCTAGCTAGGTCCCTGCTCACATCTAGTGTTGATGAGTGCTCATTTCAGTTCAACTTTGTTCATATAAATTCTCATGACATAATCAAGGTGTTTAAGGAACTTAATATGAAAAACACCGAAGATCTGTGGGGTATTTCGATAAGTCTACTTAAATCAATCATAAATATCATCTCAGCCCACTTAGCAGTACTTTTTAATAACTGCATTGACGAAGGTCAGTTTCCCAACTTAATGAAATTTAGTAAAGTCATCCCGCTTTTTAAATCTGGTAGCAAAAGTGACCCATCTAATTATAGACCCATTTCTATACTACCAGCTCTTAGTAAAATCTTTGAAAAAATTATATTAAATCAGCTGCTTTCACACTTTACTTTAAATAAATTACTACATGAGAAACAATTTGGTTTTACTAAACATAGAAGCACTACTGATGCAGGTGTAGCACTTATCAAACACATATTTGATGCTTGGGAAGGCAAGCAGGATGCAATAGGAATATTTTGTGATCTTTCGAAAGCGTTTGATTGCGTGGATTATGAAATCCTACTGATTAAGCTGAGACATTACGGTGTTTCGGATATTTCGTCTAAACTTATACAATCTTATCTCACAGACAGAACACAAAAAGTGAGTATAAACGGAACCACCTCTTCCGGTGCCACCATTAGCATGGGAGTGCCCCAGGGATCGATATTGGGCCCACTGCTTTTTCTTATTTATATAAATGACCTTCCCTACTTTGTCAAAGATATTTGTGAAATAGTATTATTTGCTGATGATACCTCGTTGATTTTTAAAATCAACAGAGGTAAGCAAGCATTTGACGATGTAAATAATACTCTTTCAAAAGTACTATGTTGGTTCACAAGCAACAATTTATTACTAAATGCAAAGAAAACGAAGTGTATTAAATTCACTATGCCTAATGTTAAACAGGTTGATACCATTATTAACATGAATGATGAGACTTTAGAAATTACGAACTCTACGGTATTTTTAGGAATTACTCTAGATTCTAAGTTACAGTGGGGTCCACATATAACGGCTCTGGCAGGGAGACTTAGTTCGGCCGCTTGTGCTGTCCGAAAAATTAGACTGCTGACTGATATTGAAACAGCAAGACTAGTGTATTTTAGTTACTTTCATAGCGTTATGTCGTATGGTCTACTGTTGTGGGGCTCAGCTGCAGACCTTAACACCATTTTTGTACTCCAAAAAAGAGCTATTCGGTCGATATACAACCTTAGGCCACGCGACTCGCTCAGAGAAGTATTTAAGAAGATTGATATTTTAACTGTGCACGCTCAGTATATTTTCGATAACATAATGTATGTGCGCAAAAACTTGCATATGTTCAAAAAAAACTGTGATACTCATACACACAATACTAGAAATAAAAACAAACTTATTACTCCAAGTCTTAGGCTACATAAGGTAGGAAATTCTTTTGTGGGTCAATCTGTAAAGTACTTTAACAAAATACCTCAAAGTCTTGTTGATCTACCTCTTCACAAGTTCAAGTCTACAATTAAAACAAAGCTGATAAAACAAGGTTATTATAACGTGGAGGATTACTTGAACGACAAGAATTTGTGGTCATAGTAGGAATAATCTGCTCCTCTGCTCAAATAATGTATATTTATTGTTCTTTTGACTGTACTCTGAATTTATTTGTTGTAAAACAAAACAAAGTTCAAAAGAGTAACTATCGAGTTTCTTGCCGGAGTCTTCTCGATAAGAAGCAACTTCCGAACCGGTGGTAGATTCGCATTATGTTTATTTAGTATATGTACTATTATTGTATTATTTTATTTACGTCTATTATCGTTTATATATATTTTTTGTGAGTTTTGACATTTCATAAGTGCTTCTTTGTAAAAGCTTAAGTGAATAAATGATTTTTTACTTTTTACTTTTTTTACTAAAAAAATGTATCTTTACCTCTCAAAAAATTCTTAATAAGAAATATTTTCAAAAAAATGGTAAAAGCTCAAAAACGATATGGAATACAATTTCATCTACAATATCTAATAATCATCATAACAATGACATTAACTGTATAAATTTTAAAAACGAGACTCTTTCTGATCCTCAGGAAATCTGTGAACTATTTAATGATTATTTTATAAATGTTACGACCGATAATTCTTCTAATGCTATTGTTTCACAAATTTCCATTCCCGAAAATATAACCACAATGTACCTAACTCCAATATCTAACAGTGAAACATATAACATCATGATGGCCTTAAATAACAGTAAATCCAGCGGTCATGACGACATAACTACTAGAATTTTAAAGCTAAGTGCTTATAACCTTTGTTATCCACTCAGCCATATTATTAACCTATCTTTCGAGCAAGCGCACTTTCCAGAGCAATTAAAAATGTCTATTGTCAAACCGCTGTTTAAAAAGAAGGGTGATAAGTTAGATATGAATAATTATAGACCTATAACTATAATACCGGTAATGTCTAAAATACTAGAAAAAGCCATGCACAAAAGATTGAACGATTTTTTTTATCAAATTCAAGGTTCTACATGCACAGCAATTTGGATTTCGTAAGGGTAGTTCTACCTCTCTTGCATGCTTCGACCTAATTAAGTACGTAACGGAAACTATAAATAGTAAAACACCAATTTCAGCCATTTTCCTCGATATGTCGAAAGCATTCGATTTTGTTGATCATAACACTTTGCTTCACAAGCTTGAAAAATATGGTGTAAGAGGTAAACCATACCAATAGCTACAGTGTTATTTAACAAACCGATTGCAATGCACCCAAATCATACAAACTAATCCTCATGAAAACATTATTATAAAAAAAAACTACTCATCAACTTATTTACTCAACAACACAGGCGTCCCACAAGGCAGTATTCTCGCTCTCTTATTATTTTTAATTTATATTAATGACATACCTCATGCAACTCAACATAAATCCATACTCTTCGCAGACGACACCACTTTACTTATAAAAATCAATGATAAGAAATCTATGGAACAAATCACAAATAAAGCTCTTTCCGACATCATACAGTGGCTGGATTTAAATAAGTTAAATATTAATCTTTCAAAGACCAAAGTAATGGAATTCCGCTCATATAACACTACGGAGACAGAATTTCAGATAAAATATTATAACACAGAAATAGAAAAAGTAAACACCATACATTTTTTGGGCTTAATAATTGACCAGCACTTAAATTGGAAAGGACATATCGACTTCATTTGTCACAAACTAGAGCGATACGTGTATGCACTGAAACGTCTGAGGCAAACCGTTTCAACCGAGGCTGCTTTAACAGCCTATCATTGGTACGTGTCCTCCGTTCTAAGTTACGGTATTATTATGTGGGGAAATTCAGTAGAATTTGAAAGAGCGTTTAGGCTTCAGAAAAAATGTTTAAGGGCCATTTGCGACATGGGATTCTTAGACAGTTGTAAGCCGTTATTTAGAAAACTAAACATTTTAACACTACCCGGTCTATACATAAAAAACATTTGCTGCCTTGTCAAATCACACCCGCACTACTTTCAAAACCATACTGAAGTATCTCGCAGACGAACTAGGAAACAATATTTACATTTATTACACAAACCTCCTAGTCAATGCTACATATATAAACAAAATGCATATAATATGTGTCTTCTCCTATTTAATAAATTACCTAAATCATTGAAAAATCTTGAAGGTCATCAATTTAACAAAACCCTTTTTTTTTTTTTTCTTTTTTTTTTTTTTTTTTTCTTTCGGGGGAAAAAATGCATTACGCACTATCCCACTGCCTGGGTGGGGCAGCGGGGGACCCCCGGTATACCTCATCGCCTTGACGGGACGACACGGTGCCTAGTTCGGATTACCATGCCGTCCCTGGCGGACGGCCCAGCCTTCACGCCGGGCCTCCTCACGCAGCAGGGGCATCCCGGTATACGGGGACACCCCCAGACAGGAGCACCGTGCAATGGGGTGAAAGTCCCCCGACTTTCACCCCGGTGCTGCTTTTAGGGAGCAGGGAGAAGGCGTGCAAACCGCCGTCTCCTCACTCCCCGCCGTCTGCGTCGGAGAAGGGCCGCCTGAGGATCTTCCTCCCGGGCCCTCTCCGCTGTCTCCTTCTGCGACATCACCTCTTCGCAGAAGGAGACCATCGCCTCCCATCCTCTCTCGCTCGCCAGCATGGCCCGTATCAGGGCCGGGAGCGAGAGTCCCGGGAGCGGGAGGGCGAGTCGGCGCCGACCACATTCACTAATGTGCGACGCTGCACCACCCAAGCAGTGCACACCTCAAGGGTGTGCTGGGCGGTGTCCTCCTCGGCGTCGCACTGGTGGCACCTCGGGGTGGGCTCCCTCCGAGCGATGTCATGCAGGTACTTTCCGAAACATCCATGTCCGGAAAGTACCTGCACCAGCCGGTACGTAAGGGGCCTCTTTTCCCTACGTACCCACTGGTCGAGGACTGGCCTGATCGCCTCTATGGTTAGTCGGCCATAGAGCGGGTCGGCCAGGTCCTCCGCCCACCTCGGCAGTAGCGCGCTCTGGGCACGCCGGCGCACTCCCTCAACTTCGTCCCAATACGGGCGGTCTCCTCTTGCTCTTGCTGCTGTGCGGGACTGGTACACAGCAGCGAGAACATCCGCCTCCAGTTCCCAGGGGGGCATGCCTGCCAGGACACAGGCAGCCCCTCCCGACACCGTACGGTAACCCCGTATAGCCCTCAACGCTATAAGCCTCTGAGGCGCCCGTAACAGGCGCCTATTTTCAGCGTTGAGGGCACCCGCCCAAATTGGCGCTCCGTAGAGCGCCATACTTTTGAGGATGCCGGCGTAGAGACGCCGGCATGACTGGCCCGGGCCGCGCTCGTTGGGCAAGAGCCGACCCAGAGCACCCGCGGCGCGGATTAGGCGGGGCGCGAGACGGGAAAAATGGGCCCCAAAATGCCACCGCCCATCCAACACTATGCCCAGATATTTTATCTGGGCCTCTACCCTCACATCAACGCCGTTGAGGCAGACCACCGCGCCTGGAGGCGGTCCCTGCCGAGGCCCATGGAAGAGGAGGACCTCAGTCTTATTAAGGGCCAGCTTCAGGCCTAACGCCTCGATGCGGCCCACCACCAGACTGGCGCCGACTTCTGCCAGTCTTTTCACCTCTGCAAATGTTTTACCTCCCGCAATGACCAGGGTGTCATCCGCGTAACATATGACGCGCATCCTCGGAAGGAGCGCGCCGCGGAGCACCCAGTCATACCCCATGTTCCACAACAGGGGCCCTAAAACGGACCCCTGGGGAACCCCACATCGCATTGGGCGACGAACCAATGCTCCTCCTCCCTCATAGAGGACCTCTCGCCCTCGGAGGTAGTCCTCCAACAGCCTGCCGAGATAAGTAGGCACTTCAAAATACTGAAGTGCCTCCCTTATCACGCTGAACGGCAGGCTGTTGAAGGCGTTGGCGATATCCAGGCTTACCGCCAACGACCGCTCGCCCCGAGCGGTTGCTACCTCCGTAACCTCCTTGAGTTGCGCCAGCGCGTCTATTGTGCTGCGCCCCGCACGAAAACCGAACTGTTGCCCGGAAATATTTGGACCCCTCCCGTTTAGATGCTGGACGAGGCGAAAAGAGAGGAGTCTCTCGAAGACTTTTCCAGCCTCGTCCAGCAGGACAATTGGCCGATACGCGCCGGCGACACCTGGGGGCCTACCCTCCTTCTGCAGGAGGCAAAGCCGCCCCTCCTTCCACAGCTTCGGAAACCGCGCTGATGTTAGCGCGGCGTTGAAAATTTCCCGAAGCTGCTCCCCCAGGTGTTTTAGGGCCAGGCCGAGGACCTTGCCCGGCACTCCATCGGGACCAGGAGCCTTCTTCTTGCCCTTGAGTCGATCCAGTACTGTCTTCATTTCCTCGTCGGAGACGAGTGGGATCGGCTCACCATCCGGGGCTCTAGCGGGAAGAGCCATTCTGGGAGGGGTGAACGGCGGGGGTTCCGGAAAAAGCTCCCCTACCACCCGTTCCAACACCTCCGGCTGGAGGGTCTCCATCACAGGGGGGCCTTGAAAGCGCAGTTTATCCCGCGCAGCGCGGTACGGCCGCCCCCATGGATCTCGGTCCAGACCCTCCAGCATCTCTTCCCGCGCCCTGGTCTTGGCCTGCCAGATGGCCAGCTGTAGTGCCTTCTTGTCGGCTTTATAAACCACGTACAGCTGGCCTTCCCTCTCCTGGTCCCTGTGGCTCCTCCTCAGGGCCCTCGTATAGGCCCTTCTTGAATGGGAGCACCTTTCCCTTAGTTGGGCAATATCCGTAGACCACCAGTAAACTTGGTGGCGCCGCAGAGGGGGTCCTCGAATTCGGGGCATGGCGGCATCACAGACCTTTGAGATGAGATCTCGAAAATGGCCCGCTGCCTCATCGACCCCCGATGTTGTGGGGGTCATGCCCCAGGCCGCCACTATGGCCGCCTCCTCGGCCAGCTCGGAGTCCAGTTTGGTGAGGACCCACCGCGGAAAAAAGGCGTGGCCCTCCCGTCTTCTCGGCGCCGCTGAGCCTTCGGAGGTGGAGACCTCGAACCTAATATACTTGTGGTCCGAGATCGTCTCCACCTCACTCAGCACCCGCCAGCCCCGGACGCGCCGCGCGAGGGAAGGGGTAGCAAACGTTACGTCCACCACGGACCCCCCGACCCTGCGCACACACGTGAGGGATGTCCCCTGATTGAGTGGGGACATCCTGGAGCTGACAGCCCATGACTCAACGGCTAACCCCCTCACGTTCGTCGACACGCTCCCCCAGAGGGTCGACCATGCGTTCAGGTCGCCCATGACCAAGACTGGGAGAGGGGCCAACCGCTGGATCACCGAACCAAGAACCCTTAAGAAATTTTCTAAGTTGGCAAGGCCAGTGTTGGGAGAGACATAAACTCCCACGACAGCTATGCCCCCCCAGGTGGCGGCTACATAACCGGCCCCTCTTTCCCTCACTTCTAGTGGTGAGCGAGACCCTGCTCCGACCACTATGGCCACAGAGCCAGAAACATCCCCAGCCCAATTAGGCTGGGGGGAAATAAAATAGGGCTCTGCAGCCACCGCCACATCTATCTCCCACTGCGCCATGGACTGCATGAGCAGGTCCTGGGCCGCGGCGCAGTGATTGAGGTTACCCTGTAGGAAGCTGTAATGGAGGACTGGATTCATTGCTCCATTACTGCTTCCTCTGGCGCTACGCGCCTCCCGCTATCAGCGGTGGCCTGGGTCCTTGGTGCCGCCCTTGCTTTAGTGGGGGGAGGGTTGCAACTCCTCCCGCCCATCGTGTGGCCCGAGGGCCGCCCCGCTTCGGCGCACACGACGCAGTGCGCTGGCGCCATACATCCGGCGGCCCTGTGCCCCGGCCGTCCACACCGGAAACACAGATCCACCCTCTCTTTGTCGGACGGGCACAGCTGACGCGTGTGCCCGATCCCCATGCACTTGAAGCAACGCATGGGGAGTGTGTCGAGAGTTCGGACCTGAACCGAGCTCCACCCGACCAAAAGGCGTCCGCCGTTGATGAGCGCCTTTGCCGCCGCAATCGGACACTTCACCACCACTGACCCGGTCCCGTGGGGCCCGAAACGGATTTCAGCCGCCTTGACCAGGGCCGGGTCACAACCACCCTTGGCCGCGACTGCGGCCACCACCTCCTCGCGGGTGACGGTGTCGTCGAGCCCTGTGATGCGGAGGTCCGCGCATTTTGTGGGCCTTGACACGGCGGCCACTCCTGCGAGCGCCTCCGTCAGCTTGGCCGCCAAACGGTCAGCGGCCTCGGCACTTTTGGCCCCCGAAAGCTCGAGCATGCGTGCTCCTGTGGCCGTCTGCCGGACGGATACTCCAGGGATACCTAAGTCCGGCAGCGAAACCACCTCTCTAGCCTTCAATAAGGCCGTCTTATATGTAAACCCCCGCTCAATGGCTTCGGGCTGCAGTGTCACCACTACAGCCGATGAGCGAGGGGGGGTCAGCTTGACCGCATTTTTATTATTCGTCACGGGGGGCGTGGCGAGCTGTGCCCTTCTGGGGCCGGCAACTGGCTGTGCCCTTTTCGGGGCAGCAGCGGGTTGCGCCTTTTTTGGGCCAGGTGGCGTTGGGGAGGATTTGTTACCCTTTCCCCTCCTCTTCTTGCCCCCACTTGCAATCTGCCACCCATCTTCAATGGCGGCGGGGTTTTCTCCGCTAGCTACGGTCTGCCTCGGATTTGCCGAGGCAGAAGTGCTGGCGACTGCCGGAACCGTCGCAGGGACGGATGAAGGGCCTGAAGATTTAGGGCCCTTCCCCTTAGGCTTTGCCACAGCGGCGGCTGGAGCATCCTTACTTGCTGGCAGCAAAGCTGCGGCCGCTGCCCTCTTCTTGTCCGCCGCGAGAGGCGGGCGTACAGAGGGCGTCAGCGCCCCCTCAATGCGGGCGCTGATCATATCTCCCAGCGTGACAAGGAGGTCCTTCTTGAAGGCCTCCATGTCGACCGGTGGCCCAGCCACCTGCTCCGTCACCGTCTTCCGTGTCGAGTAATCTCGCCGGATGGCCTTGACCTCCAGTTTTAGGTCATCCACTTCACGCCGAAGGTTGTCCCGTTCGACGCGAAGTCGGCGACACTCCTCTGAGGCGGAGCGGCTCACCGCAGCCTCGACAATTCTGCTCAGAAGTCGGGCATGGTCCTTCAACTCCTTCTGGAACGTGCCCTTTAAGTGGCCCGACTTCACGGCCAGCTCGCATATGCGAGCAGCACCCTTCGTGGCAGCTGACCGCATCTCCTCGAAATTTAGATCCTCAGGGTCTTGAGGGATCTCCGGGACTTTATCAGCCCCCTCTTCCGCCACTGGAGCCAGTGGCTTCTTATAACAGCGGAGCGAAAGGCTCCTGTCAAAGTCCTCCTCTGCCGCGTCCTCCTTACGCTGGCGGAGGGTCTCCTTAGCTCGGACCAAGCCTGAAGCATGCCCCGGGTTCTTTACTTTGCCCCTCTTAGACGCCGCCGCCCGAGTGGGCACGGTTTCAGACGTCTCTGGTAAGGCGTCGTCCATTTCAGACTCCTCACCGTAATCGAAAACAGCCGTCGCCGCACGGCGCTTTGGGAGGACACCCCTTGCGTCGGTGAAAACCTCCTCCGACCCAAGGTTGTCCTCGTTAGTACCCCTCCGAATAGACATATTGCCTAATCGAAAAGACAAAACAAGTCAAGAAAAGTCAAAGTCAAAATGTAAGCAATCAACGAATCCGGTATAAAAGCCAAAAAGTCGTTGAAAAGATCCACCAAGAAAATATCCTCACGAAGAGCCTATTAGGCCCCGCTCAATCTGAAACCGGAGACACCTCGACGGCCAGAGAGCTGGGAACACTAATACGCAAAAATCACAAGGATTGCCCCAAGTGCTAGAATTTGGTCACCAGCCTGGCACTGCGTTACCGATACCAGGACTGGGAGAGCCAGGGGAGACGACGGGGACGTATCTAGCACTTAAATCACAAAATCGCAAATCACATGGGGCCTCCCCCAATTTAACAAAACCCTAACAAAATGGCTGCTTGATAAATGTTTTTATAATTTGAAAGAATACCTGTATCATGATCTAGATTTTGTAGTATAATTTACTGTCTTTGTAGTTTTAACTTATTTTTATTTTGTACTTAACTAAGTTAGTTTAGTATAGGAATATACAGCTAGCGTTTTAATTTTACAAGACTGGGTTGAATACTCAAGTTAATTAGTGTATATTTCAAATTTTATTTTACTTATTTACTATGTGTAAGTACATTCAAATGTAGATAAGTTCAAGTTTTTATTGTAAAATAGTTTTGAATATAGTACCTACCTAACGCTTTGCTACTGTTTGTGTGATTAAGCAAAAAACAATTATTTGATTTTTTATGGTACTTGCATAAATATGTAATACTAGCACGAATAACAAATGTTTTACTCGTATGTACTCGTAGTACGAATAATTTGCACGCCTGTCTGCAGGCCGAATACACCGTCCAGACATTGTTTTACCATCGTTTTTTCTCAATGTATTCTTAGCAAATAAATGATTTACTTACTTACTTACTTACTTACAAGGAATTGTAATCAGGGCCGCGACACTGTATGGGATATATATATTTATTATTCAAGACAAGAGTTAAATGCACTATCTCTCGCTTTGATTATTCCTTTTTTTCATTTTATGATTTTCTACCTAACTTTGGACAATCTGCTTGCTATATCTATTCGCTATTGGTCCTGTACCATCTGTTTGTTTTGTTTCTTCACATTATTACAATTATATGTATCTAAATATCTCCATATGATCATATATAATTAGGTTTATATAATTTCTGTTATGAAATTTACGTGTTTCTAGTTCTAAATAGTTTTTGTAGTATTTATGCAAATACTTGCCACTTTTTTTATTTTTCCTCTTCCTGCAGGTTCCCTAATGGAGATTGCTATTAGCTATAAAGCCGCCTAGACTGTGCATTGTTTGAAAATATATAGCGTTAAGTTTATTTTTTAATGTACATTAAATCATATTATCTTTCTATAATATCTTTAGTCCGCATTTGGCAAGCGTGCCAATACCCATCAATTGAAGCGATAACTTGATTTAAATAATAAATAAATATCTGGGACAATTTGAACCAAGATCATCTGACCCCAAACCAAGCAAAGCTTGTACAATGGGTGTCAGAGACTGATAAACATACTTAAATATTTCTAAATACATACTTAAATAGATAATAACACCCAGGCACACAACAAACACAAATGTTCGTCACATAAGTGTTTGTCATCGGTGGGGAGCGAACCCACGACCTCCGGTGCTGAAGGCAGGATCACTGCCATTGCGCGAACAGGCCAGTCCAATGATGGAGACCTTCGCCCAGCACTGGGATACCAGGCTTATTACTTTAAGGTTTAGTTTTCTTTGTTTAAATAATTGTTTCATAGAAAGTCTGGTTTGAAACCTTTACTGTGACTTTTACTGGCGTTATATAATTTTAAACGAGCTTCCGTAATCTCGTTACAGCGGGATCTGCTGAATAAAGCTGCCGGGACTTTTCTGTTTGGTGTAGATTTGTGTAATTTTATATTTTAAGGTCACATGCAAAATTACGTTGATGAAAAACCCGCGAATCTGAATCGTGCTCAATGCTGAGCACTATTCAAATTGACGCTGGATGTAGTCGAAATGAGAAAGGTTAATAATTCTGAAAGGTCCGCTTAACGTTGTCAGAAGTTTTACAATTCAGATCATAGTCTCATTTTTGTTAGCTCCTCGAGCATATTTTAAATTGATGAAATAATTATTACATTTTGAAACATTTGAATCTGCTGCTAGAGGTAAAATTACGTTATTAATAAAAATCCTGTTCTTATCTTACCGTACCGTAAAATTCGTGATTTAAGAAAATAATTGAATATAATATGAATATTGAAAATAAGGTTAAAATAACTTTACATAAAATAATGTTGCATGTACGGTTAATATAATACAGGTGAGTGGTCAAATGATTTCCAATACACTGGATAAAGCACGTCATACAACTGAAAAACTACAACATTGCAAATGCATTGCACGTGGCAGTGTCATCGTGCATATACTAGATCCCTGTTCTGTTATATTGAAGGTTGGCTGAAAAGAACCAAACACAATTTTTTTACTAACTAACCCATAAGTTTACATTTAACTTTCATAACGAAGGTTCAAAGAATCTCGAGCATAATCCCAGCTGGCTCTTGTCTTTTTTTCTAATTACTCTCTGGACTAGAATAATTTTCTGCGGAGGAAAAAAGGCGATTACATAACATTTTTATTCACATTTTATGAACCTTAATACCATTTTGAAACACGGGTTTATAACTATTTTCTATTAATTATTTCGCTTGAATGGAGTGCGTGTTGCGGAGTCAAATGGCCTGAGTGGTGAACATTTAACCACAAATGGTGGAATTTTGCATTAAACTACTGCAGCGGTTCAAGTGGTGTTAAACTCATTCGATGGTGCATTATCAAACAAACTAATAACCGTTTGCGACCGAAAAGTTCTGAAATGATTTTCATTCAATCGTTTTATTTAAGTTACGTTGACGACACGATTGGCGTAGTGTTCTGTAGAACAGTTTCTCGCCTTGACTTACGTAGTGGTACCTCGTAACACAGGAATATTATCCCTACTTCGAGATCATGACGAGTGGTGTCTTGCCTGGCGCTTTAAAAAAATTAAAAAATAAGTACTTTTATCATTTGATGGCAAACAAAAACGAGTCACAGTCAAACCTCGTAGCACTAATAAAACATAGAGAAAAGATCTAGCTAGAGACGAGCGAAGCACTTGTGATCGCGACTGTCCATAAACGTCAATCAAAGTTTGAGCGCCCTTCAAATTGATGCTGTCCTGTCACTTGCCAGTAGATATGAAAGGAACAGGATATTTGAGGTGTACTCACCTTTAAGTTAAAGTATGATTATGCAACATCACTAGAATCAAAAATACCAAACAGTGATGAATTTGTATAAAGTGCAAACAATTCGTAAGGAATTGGGAAGGTTGCCTGAAAGAGTCTTTCTAGCGATAGGGCCGTTTTGATCGTACTTCTAAAGCTAAGCAAGTTTTTTTTTTGTAATTGTAAAATTTGTGCAGTAAATAATATCTAAATTTATTTCATCATCATCATCATCCTTTCAGCCGAACGACGCCCACTGCTGGGCATAGGCCTCCCCCAAGGATCTCCACAACGATCGGTCCTGCGCTGTCCGCATCCAGCGGCTTCCCGCGACCTTGACCAGATCGTCGGTCCACCTTGTAGAGGGCCTGCCCACGGAACGTCGTCCGGTACGCGGTCGCCATTCGAGAACCTTTCCGCCCCAACCGTTAAACCGTAAATCGTTCAAGAACAAAATTGTCGCCAATCGCATGAATAACTTCAATATGAATGTTTAAACTTAAAAGCTCTCTAAACCTTCTTACTGGTAAATTACTGGCGACTTAATTAGTTTAAAGCCTCAAATTAAAATCACTTAACCCACTTTGTCGTTAAGTGCCATTTACGAGTGAAAGCGTATTCAGCATATTGTAACCCGTCATAAGTTATGTCACGCTTCTGCGAAACGGGTTTATATTTTGGGATTCGGGCAAAATCTGCGAAAACAAACCTTTTTCACGGCCGGGAATAAATGAGTGGGGTAAATATTTTAAGTACATAAGCTGGCGAATCAGTGTTTTGATGGCAAGGGACTGATTTTACTATGCATATACTAAAATTGTAGAATAGTAAAAGTATATACGACATGATTGGCGCAGTGTGCTGTAGCACGGTTTCTCGCCTTGGCTTACGTAGTGTCGTTAGTTCGATTCCTGATTGGGTCAATTCAATGGACGATCTTTTCTTAATTGGCTCGGGTCTGTTTGTGCTGGAAGACGCCCCTAGCTTATTTTCCCTGTCTAAGGGATACATACTTCGAGACCATGACAAGGTGTGTTGTCTGGCGCATATCTTACTAATCTTACTTCTTACTAATTTTATAAACTATTATTGCGCCCGCAGCTTCGCCCGCGTGAACTTCATTTTTGTAACATTTGTGCATAAAATCTTTGTAAATTGTAGCCTATGTGTTATTCTGATGTATAAGCTGTATTACTGTAAAAACTTTCGCATTTTTAATATTAGTAAGAAGCTAGATGCGAAAGTTTGTAAGAATGTTTGTTACTCTTTCACGCAAAAACTACAGAACGAATTTGGATGAAACTTTACAGTAATACAGCTTATACATCAAAATAACACATGGGCTATTATTTATAAAGTTTTATTATAATTTGGCCATAATATAATACAATGAAACGCGGGCGGAAAGCTGGTATGTTTATAACCAGTGTTATGGATTATAAATTAAATCAGTTCCCATCAATTGTAGCAAATACTTGTTTTTACGATTAAAACCTGCAGTAAGACAGTGTATATGCTTATAATTACTTTAGTAGGTACTTACGTAACGTTACTTTTTCACGGTTTGGTTTCAGATGGCAATGTACTATGTGTGTGTGATTTATGTTTCACACAACTGTCAAGCAAGCATGCGGATGGATAATAATGTTTGTTTGAAAATAGAGTAATGACTGTAACCTACGTGGCTACCCTTGATTTTCATGCGGACTAAACAAAAAGACAAGCCAAATAACGGTAAACCTCTAACAACACCTGAACGAGTTTTTAAACACGAGCAGGAACATTTTACTGTCTTAACAGTGTATTGCAGGACGCACAAACATTTTATACGAGTTGAATCACGTTAATAAAGAATTAAAGTGAGGCAGAAACGATCATTTACTTGTCAATGACAAGTATGTTGGATACAATTGTATTTTCCCAATTGGGATCTCTACTCTCTACTAACTTGATGTCTGATTGATTAATTAACCAGCACAGGGACTTACTCTAAACTAAATGCAACAGGGTGATTGAAGTCTTGATAGGTTTTGCATTTAGTGCATCCTTTATTCGCAGCGTCTAGTGCTCTTTTTAGACAAGTACGTTATTTCTATGGAAGTACCTCACTTACTCGTATTTTATCCCACCACTCCCAGAGCTTAAGAGGAAGCTCTTTTGGTCAACTGAGGGACCCCCTATTGATAATTGTGCCGGATGGTCACGTAGTAAGATTAGGCACACACAGTGTACGTGTATGAGTTCGTTTATAAGCTTTAGTAGAATTATAATAAACCAGACTATTACCAACTGTTGTCTCATTTCACTGCCATTCCGTCTGTGGTTATATAGTAATTCTCTAGGTCCAACTGTGTCTTATTGCGTCTCCTCGACAGAACTGCAATAGTGGTGGACCCCGACGTGATGCCACGTCGGGGTCCGCAACAGTGGTGACCCCGCTTCGGAACAAATACGCGACCCTGAAACAACAAAATGGTATTTCCGCGCAAATTGTATATCAGTGCGTCGCAAGAAGTCGCTACCAGCACCGCCGTCATATTCCATATTCCGGAATTCTGGAAGGATCAGCCCGTCTTTGGTTTGCCCAGTTTGAAGCAGTCATCGCACTACAAAAGCAAGCCGTCACAGAATCTTCGGGTCTAGATAAAGGACACCCTGCTTATACGACAGCGCAAGCGAAGGTCATTATTAAATGTTAGAAGGTGTGCTGACACAACTAAAACAAGTACTTACAAACGGAGTTGTGTGCAAAAACGATACGAAACGCAAGTATAGCCGACGCAGCAATTATCGCAAGTATGTATTACGCACTAAAGTCAAGTTCAAGATCGCGTAACCAAGCAGCAACAATTTGTCATTATCATCGTAAATATGGAAAATACGCTCACAGATGTGAGGAACCATGCAATTGGAAGCAACCCTTTTTAGCGACCGAAAAGGTCGAGGTTGAGTTTTTTTTTTTTAATCGATACAGGAGTAAATATCCTAGGTAATGTAACCCCTCACTGTTACCGACCGAGAAGGTCGAGGTTGAGGTTTCTAAATCGATGCCGGAGCGAATATCTTGGTTAATGTAACCCCTCATTGTTACCGACCGAAAAGGTGGTATGAGGTATTTTAACGATACCGGAACAAATGTCTCCGAAGTGTAAGCTACATCTAGGCCGCAGATGGTTCAAAAATTAACCCACGGAGATTGTGTTCGAAAAATTGTACGAAAATGGGTTGATGAATTGGTTAGTTAATTCCTCCAGAGCGAGTTTGATTTCTTAGGTTATCGTGTAACAAAACGAGCCAAGGGATACGCCAGGAAGAAGAAATATTATAAAGCATCAACAAGTTCCCCAAGCCGAGAACAACAAAGGTGCTAAGAAGATTTTATTTCACAATATTGCACACATAAGTGGCCGTGACAATATTGTTGTAAAAGTGCATAGGCATACAAAATCACTTAAGAGAAGGTATTTGCCTGCACAGCGTTTATTATAAATAATGGTTCGAGAACGTGATGGTTGGAAAAAAGAAAAGAGCACGTACATGACAAAATCAGGTAGATTATTCAAACCAGTGCTCAGATTCCGTTGAAGTGATATAATAAACATCCTCTGTCATTGCTATTTTTCAGGACTTCAATTTTGCAAAAGGGTAAATTATGTTTTTTTTTTAAAAGGGGGGAGTACTGTGCCGGATGGTCACGTAGTAAGATTAGGCACACACAGTGTACGTGTATGAGTTCGTATATAAGCTTTAGTAGAATTATAATAAACCAGACTATTACCAACTGTTGTCTCATTTCACTGCCATTCCGTCTGTGGTTATATAGTAATTCTTAAGGTCCAACTGTGTCTTATTGCGTCTCCTCGACAGCACTCCAATAGTGGTGGACCCCGACGTGATGTCACGTCGGGGTCCGCAACAATAATCATTGGACGCAAAAGTTGTTGGCCTAGGATTTTCTTGCGTCAGGTTTTAGCACCACGGTTCCTTGCGGATAGGAGAGTAGAATACTGTCGCCTAGGTATCCCTGCCTGTCGTAAGAGGCGATTAAAAGGGCTCTTGGGGCCGCGAAATGCACGTGGGGGGGGGGGGGAGGGGGGGTCGCGCATGTGTTTCGGTTTGCGATCCTGTGGAAGACGGTAACGCTTGTCTTCGAACACAGTGGTCTGTGTTATTGTGCACTGGGGTTAGGCTTGCTCCTCCCGAGGCTGGCTGCCAGGCGGCATTGCGCGCCGAAGGGTCCTGCGAGGAGACTCTCCCTTGTTGGGGATCCCGTGTACGGTTTGGCAAACGTACATTTGTGCCGAATCAGCTTTTCTTTACTTACATAATAATATTCCAAAAATCATGCGCCTTACTCATCCAATCAATGCATTTCCTGACGCGAACAAAAGGTCTTAGCACCACTAAAAAAAAGTCGCTACAAAATAGTTATTAGCCTATCTAACTGTCCCACTGTTGGACAAAGGCCCCCATTATTAAAATCAAGTCTTCGCTACATTATATGGATATAAGCTTGCCGAATAGGGCTCGTGATAGTAAACTTGGACATGTTCCGAAAAATCTGAAAACACACTTTTGCTGTCCTGAAATTTGAACTACCTACTCTACTAACTACCTACTACCCGCTCTGCATTGGTTGCGTGGGGGGAGGAAATATGAACGATCATATTCTAATTTGAATGATTCGTATTATCGCTGGTATTCGACTGAAATATTTTGCGTAGTGGGCTGAAAGGTCGCGATTATCAAACATATAGGTCCAACGCTGGTCATTGTATACTACTCGGTTTAACATTTATGTGTTTCAATCTATTTTATTTTTGCAGAGTTATTTATTTAGGCTATTAATTAGGTTTCTGATCTCTAAATCTCAAGCGCACATGGTGACTTTTAGAGAAATCACCATGATATGGTTTAAAGAACGAAACAAAAAGCATTAATTAATGAACTAGCTTTCCGATCGCGGCTACGCCCGCGTGGACTGATTTTTATCACATGTTAAGTTACAAATCAAAGTTTTCATACGGATCCCTAACGTTTTTGAAAAATGTATATGCTTATAGCAATTAGGCATAATGTAGCTTTTTAACAGTGAAATAATTTTTGAAATCGTTTCATTACTTTCGGAGATTACCTACCTCAAACATACAAACTCACAAAGGCTTACCTCTTTATAATTAGTGTAGATAGACATCGTTACACTGATACAAGGAGTAAAAAAAGAAACAAAGATAGACAACAGGAAAAAAAAACTAAATCCCACCAGACAGCGGTGTCGCGATGTCCGTAAATGAAAAGAGCCTCACTCGGCCAATGCCTGGGCCCGATAGGCTCGAGCACTGATTTCCAGTGGACCCTGTTGACTAAACAGTTGATATAATAAATATAAATAGACATGCGTGTGTGTCATTGAGTGTAATATTGTGTGTAGTGTAAATAGGTGCTTAATGTGTTGATGGGTTATTTATTTATTTATTATTTCGTACACAAAGAGACAAATTACAGAGAACACAATAAGCACTACAAAAGTACAGGTTAGCTTATCTCTAGAAAGAGATTTCTTCCAGCAGACCATGTCGACAGGAAAAACTCATTTAAAATTGTTATGGATAGACAATAACGTGTACAAATGAAAATGTAAACGAGAGTTACATATTCAAAAATCGTAACAAACTAAAAACCCCTAAGTACATGTTTTACTTACAAACAAGTAAATTAATATTCTACAATAAGTACATAAACATATAGATAAACATAATAATACATACCATGAACAAAATATAAATAAATATATGTATACATGTAAACATAATGATCCAACGTAATTTAAGTAAAACTCAAAAGATGTTCTTTTAGCAGTCTTTTGGAAGAACCTACAGTGCCGCAATCACGAAGAAGGAATACAGGCAACTTGTTCCACAGTTGAACAGCATGAACAGTAAAAAAATTCACCATACATGCACGTGTTACAGGGAGGAGTAGTTAAATGACAGTTATAGGCTGAGTGATGAGCTCGGCCAGAAGACGAAAGATATGTTAAACGTTCACGGAGAGAGCTTGGAGAAGCGGGATTAAACAGTACATTGTTACAAGGGGTTCTTATAGCTGTGTTTATAGGAACCCCTTGAAACCCATTATTGAAGGGCCATAAAATGAATCGTACATAAATAAACCAACCAAAAGTTTTAAAGGGCCCGTTTTAATGTATTGCGCGTGGCGGGCTGGTGGACGAAGAGGGCGCGGCGGGCTGGTGGTCGAAGAGGGCCTGGCGGCCGCACTGAAGGAGGGCCGCATCCTTGTCGCGGCGCTCGACGTTACATTACATTAAAACCAATATTATCTGATAACCCACATGATATTTCTTTAAGAACATTATTTTTTACCAGGTTCAACAGGACACAAAAAAGTGGTCCGCTTCGAATTTAAATCAAAATGTGTTACAAAATAGTTATGTTATGTCTAAAAGAGCCAGCAACAAATACAAAATGTTATTCCCGTTTCAATATAAAATTACCTAAATTTTCGTTTTTATTACGACCATTGACAATTCCACAAGCTGGTACTGAGAAAAGCTCGTATTAAGGATTCTATACTTATTACCATAAGCTGAGTAAATGAAGACAAATGTACGATGTATGTTGAAAAACAAAGTTACCGTTTTATTTGCATACAATATCCTTGAAACGTGCGTTGGATTTTTATACCCTACAGGTTATACCCTATTTTTATACTTACAAGTTGGTTCAATATCTAGTAAACCAGCAAAGCCTTCTCTGTAATTTACATAACATAACACATCATCACGACTATATCGGAACGGGGTGAGCAGAGGCAAGTGTCTGTTGCCATCATGGTTCCGAAACACTCAGAAGAGTTTCCTGTGAGGTAAGTATCCAACTCAATTTACGAGCGGAGGAATCCACTGGAAATTACCACTTATTATTATTTACAGTGTACGGATCATTTTGGTCAAAAAGCTTAGTTTAGCACCCCAACTCGATAACTCGAAATCGTGAACCGTGTGGTCCCGAGTGCAAAACTGTCCAGAAACATACTTGTGTTCATTGTCTTTCGGTGATGAAAAACATCGATAAAAACCAAATCAACCCGGATAACGGCGGAAGGCTCACCACTTACCACGTTGGGTTCTAATACCATTGGTGAAAAATGAGCCTTTGAGGGTTCCATTCACCATGACGGCAACAGTCACTTGCCTCTAACTACCCCGATTAGGATATGGTCGTGGCGTGGCGTGATGGTATGTATATACAAACATACCATCACGCCTTTTTCCCAACGGGATAGGCAGAGACCACATCTTCCTGACACACCTCTTGCGCTTCTTCCACTCTCATTAATCCTTTCATACATGCTCGTCGATTATGGGTACTCCTGACCTGACCTTTTCTAAGCACGTCTTGGACTCGTCCTAAGTGCGTCCGTCTAGGCCTTCCCCTTTCAACAGCTCCATCCACCCTCGCCTTGTAAATTTGTTTCGTTAATCGCCTTTCATCCATCCTTTCCATATGCCCAAACCATCTTAGAATTCCCATCTCAATTTTCGTGACCACATCCTCTTTCACACCACAACGCTCTCTTATTATGCTATTCTTTACTTTATCACTCAATGTCACTCCTGTCAAACTTCGCAATGCTCTCATTTCCACTGCATTTATCCTACTTTCATCCTTCTTTTGCCATACCCAACTCTCACTTCCGTACATAAGCGTCGGCACTAACACCCCCGCATGAACAGCCAGTCGCGCCTTTTCTGACACCTGCTGGCTGTTCATAAAGGCATGCAGCGCTCCATTTAACATATGTATGTATGTATGTATGTAAAAAGCTAATTCGCTTTAGTTGTGGCATGCGTGTTACAACTTTTATTAATTTGATATCATCTATGAGCCGTTTAATCGCGTTTGCATATTCATGCGAGCGAAGCCGCGGGTGAATCCACATGAATATATTCAACCAGTCAAATCTGTTGTGAAATAGAATTAGTTCGCTATGTCGAAGTAATATTGTTGGTGAGATCGAAAGGCAATTGCTGGAGTTTTCAATTAAGAACAGAAACATTGGCAAAACATATTATGTATCTTAGAATTATTTGCTTATATTTGAAAACTTCTTAGTGAGACTCTTCTTACTCGTAATAATACAATGTTAATTCTTCTTGCCTGTGGTTACTTAATGGTAAAAAGTAATAATATCTTTATGAAAAACTCATTATTTTACTATGAGCCGAGTAATTTGCGTGCCCCTTCATTATTTTTCACTATGTATAATAGTATTTTTATATCTTGCATGGTAATTATTTTTATCATTTAACTATGCGGTTATCGGTTAGTTATTTTTTGGAATGTTATTATAAATTTCCAATATTTATCATTACAATTGTTGTTTTAAGTGTGCAGTATATTTACCATATTTGTTTTGTCAAATGCTATTTTACTAACAGACAGAAGATTCGCAGGACAAGCATAACCACTAGACAAGCATAACAATTAAAGCTTCCAGTATCGCAAAAGCACTTATTTAAGACCTAGGTTTTATTAAAAGGCGGATCGGACTAGATTTATGTAGGTATGTAACGAGGCAGGAAGGCGATGCTATAGATGTTATTGGGCCATGTTTCAAGCTCGGGATAGGTTTATTAGGGAGTCTGGGTAATAAATATTGGGAAAAACTTAGAGGAACTTTGTGGAAATATATAACGGCTCGTCCGCTGGACGAGCGATTGAGTGCTCTCAGATCTCAGGGAATATTATTTTTAATTATCTGTAGCAACTTACACCAACATTGTAATATTTCTAAATACATTTGTAAAACTCTGGTGGGCCTACTTACGAATTCCAGATCGGGCATAGTGTGTTTTTAGTTTTTTCGGAAAATAACCCGGATTTCTATTCACCAACCCGCATTTGGCAAGCGTGGTAATTAAGCCAATACCCATCAATTGTAGCGATGACTTGATTTCAATAATCTAGGACTTGTCTACCATCGGGCCAGTATAAAGGCTCATATTAATTTTTTTTATACTACGTCGGTGACAATCAAGCATGCGGACCACCTGATGTTAAGCGGTTACCGCAGCTTAAGACGCGTGCAACACCAGGGGTATCACTCGCGCGTTGTCGACCCTGCAAAAACCTTTTCAAACCCCTCTTGAAGAACTCCATACTATAACTCATCGGGAAAACCTCGGCAGGGATTCCACAATTTAAGCGTCCTCGGAAGGAAACATCTCTGAAACCGCACTGTACGCAACCATTGCGGATTCAGAGTGTGACGATGGGGCGATCATCAAGCGTTCAATGTCGTGGTGCGGTGGTAAAAAGTAGCCGTGGGCATCATATCAAACAGTTCTTCAGAACAACATACTTAAACAGTTAATAACACCGAGACCCCAAACAAAGCATTTTCAGGATAGCAAAAATTGTCTTTCATAATAAAAACTTTCTGTTGACGTGTAGCTTGTCGTTGTTGATATAAAGGAGCAACTGAATTCTAGCCTAGTAGCTAAAATATCCATGCTCCTTTGGCGGATCTGTTAATTATCCTTCACCGGGCCAGTTCTGACACATTCATAGACCGGACATATTCCCATGTCTAGAGCACAAAATATTCCATTCAATAACTTGAAATTGCAGCTACCAATCCGATATCGTATTACATCCCAGGTGTATCCATACTGTGTTTTATGTCGTAGATGTAGGATCTATTTCAGGTTGGACTGAACTTGTCTAGCCTGGGGCAATAATCTAGAAACAATAGGTACTGGCTATCTGCCGCCGTCATGCGATATTGATTGTAGACTCAATGGAGTGCGTTATCTTGAGTCGAGCTTGAATGCTGAGCTGTTCAATAGAGTTTTAGATACGTGGAATGTTAATAGTCAAGTTGAATCAATACCGCCAAATATTATAAAGTTACCAATTTGAATCAATAAGGAGTTGTGAGATTAAAATAAGAAAGTTATTAGTCTATAATTCCTGGATGCAGCTTGGACAAAGCTTCAGTATGAATCTAGGCACTGACTGAATTAGTACTAGACTGTCGATCCCACAACATAAAGCATCCAGTAAACGTTTGAGTTGTTTGACAAATTTTACGTCACGTCAAATTGTTTCATAGTCTAAAGCCGTGTACGTACGTACGAACAAACTTGTTGCGTTGCATGATACGCAACAACTTGGTTCCACTAACGAACATCGAACACTCTGTTCGTCAAACATGTTTGCGGCGATCTTTTTCTAAGAACTGTATGGACGGTGTTCTATAGCTTTAACGAAAGTAACGTAACAAGCACCATAGCTATTCAGATAGAGTTCACGACTTTTGTGCGCGAACTCGATTCGAACTATGTTCGCGTGCGAGTTCGAATATGCCGTCCATACGTAGAAAACAAATGTTCATGTTTGTGTTCGCTATGTTCGTGTTCGCACGTGCGGACACAGCTTAAAGTTTGTAGTTTGTTTGACAAGCACGTCAAACAAAGCCCCAGACTATTAAATAATTTGTTCAATACTTGAAGTTTATCAAACAATTTTATCGTTTACCGGGCGCTTAATATAACATGGAAAATTATAATTTATTAGGAAAATTTAATCCGCTGTAAACAGGGTCGATTGCCATTTTGTGTGCTGTTTGTGAAACTAAATGAAAAATAACGTCATAAATTGTTATTAAAATAAAGTTTTAAGAGAGTCAAGGCTAGTGGTCTGACAGAAGTCTGGAAACGAATGTTTTGTCGCCTAATCATCACGCTTGCCGAATGCGGGTATGGGGCAAACTATATGGCTATGTTTTGCAAATGTTCATCTAGCTAGAAATTTACTCTTTCTTTTATTTTTGAGCCCTCAACGCCGAAATACCTTATATTATCAGACAAAAATATACAAATAATCGCAATTTTTTCTTGCTTAAAAATTGCTTGTTTTCAAATGGCGTCAGGGGCGAGGTTTGAATAAGAATCCACGGCAGTGAAAAGGCTATACCCTTTTAAATGAATTTTTACACCGTATTTAAGGACGGGCTTCAACATTTGACCACCGAGGCGTTAAATTAAAATTATCATGAGAGTAATAATGAATGCATACCATTTCCTTTTTTGTCCGCTCCGACCGGCGGGCGCTAGACTCCCCCTCATTAAACTCGACTTGCAGCCAAGTTAACTAGGCATGATCTTCAGTGAGTGACCCAAAGCTAGTCTGTAAATTAAGGCGAGAAATCAACACAAAATCAAAAATTCCGTAGTGGTCAAAGGCCTACTCCTCCTAAACGGAAAGGCAAAAAAATCTAAAAAATATATGTAATAAACTCTAACATGTTATCTTCATTTTTTAAGTTTGAAATTGTCGTAGCATTGGAACTACTATACTAAAAAAATCTTAGAAAAGGTCTTTGTAGGTATAACTTCAATTTGCTAATGCTCCTAAACTTTAAGTGTGATCTTAATAGTTTCTACAAGACAATATAGCCCATCAACCTTTATTTAACCTATTAGTTAGGTTTTCAAAAATACCTCCTGAGCCCCAAGAAATTGTAATTTTTAGTGTTTTGTTGCGATAGTCCTCGCAACAAAACACTAGACACCCGCGCCAGCGGGGGCGACGGACGGCTGTACCGCTCTGGTATGTCAATCAGAGGGAGACAGAAAATCGACGAACACAAGGGCCCTAAAAAGCTAGCAGTCAGTGTCAATTCGACATAGACAATACAAAGTTATAAAGTTACAGACAGACGGAAACAGCGACAAATTACCCGCTTATAACGAAGTGATTCAACTTTTCTCTTCTCCACTCGTTTGCGACAACTCAAATAGAAGGAGTCCATTCAGTTGTGTAGTGACACCACGTGATAGAAAAAATATATAATTTATTTAAACATTTTTTATTACTAGCTAAGTACATCGTCAACGTCTCGATCCTAAAAGTGCTGAAGATAGAGGATGCTCAGCGCCTGTTTCCAACGTATAATGCAGTATTTTGGACATATTGCACGAAGGAATGACGACAATTTGGAGCGCCTGATAGTGACGGGAAAAGTTGAAGGTAAAAGACCTAGGGGTCGAAGTCCCAAGCGATGGGCAGACCAGGTGTCGCAGCATCTGGCGATCCCGGTCAGTGCTGCCCTACAGCAAGCAACGGAACGCAACCTATGGAAGCAGCTGATAGACAAAATCAGAAGGAGTCACGATCCTCAGCATTGAGGGAAACGACTGAAGAGAGAGAGAAGTACGTACGAGTATAGTCGCGTCATAATTTTTTTATAATTTGGTTTGTATTTAAATATATTGTTTTGTTTTAAATAATGTACCTATGTACCACTGACTGCGTTAGGATCCTCCAACCTGCGTATTAGGCATATTCTCACCACGGTAAAAAAAAGAAGAACACCAATGTTGTTTGTCATAAAGTAAATAAAGTTTATCAAGGTAAGTTTAATCGGTATAGTATTGTTTTTTTAAATACTTCTTGTTAGGTAAATACCAATATCTTATGAATTTGTAAGATAATGCTTTGACTTTAAGCATTTAGCAAGTCCAATGGACGGAATGAGTACGTGATTGTCTGCTAATGACGGGTAGGCGGAGGAATGCTTCTGTTATCTTTGTTTTTGCCCATTTTGATCTACACAGTGCAAAAGTTCGTATTTCGTTGAACTTGCATGCATTAGGCCTTTATAGTTTCCTAAAACTAATTAACATAATAATAAGTAGATCATATGATTTAACACACTAAACATACAAATCAATACATTTCAATGTTACTCTTCAATATTATCATCGATTTTGTAAGTCATTTAACTTGTACATGACAAAATAAACATATTTTTAATAAGATATAATTTTTTAATTTAAATTATCCTCTTGTTGTACCTCACCAGACACGGATTTAGGCCGGGTGCATCACCTAAGCGAATTCATAAAACTTTGGTTCCTGAATTGACCCGACCGGTAATCGAACCCGGGACACCACGAGAGTCAAGGCGATACGCAAATCGTGTCTTCAAAGCTTTGCTTGTAATTTTATTTTTCCGTTATGATAAGGGTTTCATGGTGTCCCTACACATTTGCGATCGGCCTGAATAAGTTAAAGGGCGCTTTGTGTCGCTCGATCGATCTCGGAATCCCAATCGTCACAGTTACCAAGAACATCCTGTAGAAGTGTAGAGTATGATGATATTTCAGCAAAAAAACATTCAAGTAAAATAACAGGCTGGGGGTGGATCGAAAACGTCGCATTTTTGTAAGAGTTTCGTGATTATCTTATTGAATAACTTAAATTTTTGCTCTATTATTGTGTGCATAATACTGTTTAAAAACACATTGGATTGTCTAAAATTAGGTAGTCGCCAACTATTTGCTAAATTCAATAAAAAACTTTTGTTTAATTGATAAGACACTTAAATAAATTAATAAAAATTAATAAAATATCATTTATTTCAGGCTAGTGAAAGAAACATATAAATTGCATTACATGTAAATCACAAATCCATGTCACATTTCATCAAATATTAAATGAAATCAAATTAATTAAAATTAATTAATAATATTTTCTTATGATAAAAAATAATTGCACTAAAATTACAATCAAAAAAAAGTATCTAGGTAGGTGTGTACCTATCTATTTGAATAGTCATCTTTCATGTCATCAGGTTGCACCTATAGTAGGGGAGTTACTGACATATACAGGGTGTAACCCTGTAAATAGTATATTTGAAATATTGCAACAACTAATATATATTTACATTTTTGAAGTCTAGTTTTAAATGGTGTTCTCTAATTTTATACATAAATTCATGAAAGCCATCCACATGATGATCACTAAGCATACCGATCGCACTACACCTCCATGGCAAACCTAACATAGCACGGAATGCATTGTTGTATTGTACCCGAAGGATATTAAAAATTTACTGTACTCAGCTAAAGTTTTAATTTTGAAATTAAAAGGTGTATTCAATAATAAAGAGATAATTTATACTTAATTTGAATTCAGCTATATTATCACGAAAACCTTAAAAAAGCGTTGTTTACGATCTACCTCAAACGCAAAAAGCAACCCCTCATAAGGTTGTTTTTGACTGCTGAAGCCACTTAAGAAAGTACTAGCTTTTGTCCGCGACTGCATCCGCTTGGACTATGTTTTTATTTACTGAGAAAAGTTTCATTTACGCGACAGTGTTCTTTCAAAGTATCTCATCTGACTCTATACCAAAAGTTTTCGTTAGTTTAAGTGGTTTTGACGTGAAAACTTAACAAACAGACATAGTTACTTTCGCATCTCTAATGTCAGTAAGCGTGGATTAAACTTACTGTCGGGTTAACTAGTTACTATGTGGTTTATGTAGTTTATTGGAAAAAACCTTAGAACCCTTGAACCTTAATTAAAATGTCTCAAACTTAGGCCACATTCAAAAAATCAACACGTGATTGTTTGAGAAATTCCACCTAATTACCACTGATTTTCCTCCATCATCTACATTACTTATGAATAAGTGAGTATGATATAATATTAGGTATGTGTATATGTATAGTTAAGTATTGTATTATTACTTATATATAATTTATTGATATTGTCGTTTTTAGTGTCTTTGTGTCTTTTATTTTTTTCTCAAATCTAGATATTAGCACCGCATACAGCTTTTCTGTCCCGCCTAATGGTTAACTGGTAGATAATACTTTTAGCATTAAGTCCGCCGTTTGTACTTCGTGCATTAAAGATTAAATAAATAAACCTTCGTATTTCTACATTGTGAGAAGTATCCGTGACCCATGTCCCCACGGTCTACTTCATCTACGTGACCTTGTCGCTAACTTACTGGTTTTTAGTCACGTCTTAGTACTTTATCTCTCTTACTCTCACCTACACAGTTATAAGTCAGTCTGTCACAGAAAATCTAATTGTTTTGGAACATAATATTTTTACCAAATGATTATTTACGCGGTGAGGAAAATAATATGGTCTGGTCAGTGGGTTATGTAGAGTCTATTTTAGTGAAAATTAGTTATTTAATACCATCTTTGAATTTGAGTTTCTCATACAAAATCGAACAGACTTTCGTATTTTTTGTTACAAATATAATATTTCATTCATGGAGCTAAATAATATTATGATATAAAGATTCTCAGGATCAAGCCATTCAGCGGTCACTTTCTGTTACAAATCATGGTTTATTTATTAAATGAGTAAGTTAGTAAAACGTATAGGTAGTTTATACAATTTGCCTCATATAATTAAATTATCTTTGTAAAAAATTTGAATGTAATTTATAGGCGTAATTTGGCTACCGTTTACCAGTGTACTAGTTTCCCTCGCTTGTATTAAAGAGTTCAATGTTTTATTAGGTAAACTATATATACATACCATCACGATTTTATCCCAAACGGGGTAGTCAGAGACAAGTGACTGTTGCCGTCATGGTAAACGAAACACTCAGAAGCCCACTTTTCACCAATGGTATTAGAACCCAATGTGGTAGGTGGTGAGCCTTCCGCCGCTATCCGGGTCGATTTCGTTTTTTATCGATGTTTACCACCACCGGAGAGTTAGTCGAAAATTAAACAATGAACACAAGGATTTTGGTTTTGGACAGACCTGAACACGGGACCACACGATCCGCGATCCGAGTTGGAGTGCTTCACCATTCGCTCTCGTTATTATGTAAACTAAAGCACCTAATATTATGTGCCTTCAAGGTTCATGTCTAAAGCTAATCAGTGTAAAAGGTTTTATATATTATAAAAAACGTATCGCAGCTCGCATGCCCTCCACATACGACCAGTTTTTGTGGATTCTGAGTGAACAGTAGTTTTTGCTGAAAATAAGTGGCCTGTCAGTCCGAGATCAAAATGAGAGGAAATAAGGTAAGTACGTCATTTATTTTGTTGACATTCTGCGGGCTCTTGTGCAGAGAGGGAATTTTTATTAACACGAACGTAGATTTAGTTCATGAGAGGGCAGAAGAACTCTTTACTTTGAAACAGTAAAATAAAATTACCTCTTAAACAATAACGTTATAACTCTGCCTCAAATGTCCCACAGACTTCAGTTTGGCTGTTTGACAACCATAATAGAAGCTAGGTCTGCAATGTATGAAATCATAATGAGCCTGTGATGTTTTTTTCGGAAATTCCGTGAATCTTATGAGGCCCATAGGAACTTATATCTTGAATAGATATTTATTTCTTGAATTCTGGATTGAGATAACAAATATTCACATACATCTTGAAACATAAAGACTTGTTACACGGAACAAACGAACCGTTCCGTTCCTGGCGGAAGTTGTTTAGGGAACGGAAGTCGATTCAGTGCGGCTTACCTCAAATGCGTATACACACGGCATTCGTGATGGAATGACTTTGTAGTCATAGAGTGATAAATCACAATATTGAAAGCGAGCTCTTGTATGGAATTATTCTTCTAGGTTATATTATATTAAGCTTGTAGCGAAAATATAATAAGGAAAGTATTCTCAACTTCAATTTAGCAGTTGGACCAATAACTTGTGGGATTAGAGCATTTGCTCAGTGAGACAATACTGTCTACGTACTGTGTATGTATACACATACAGGTTACTTATAATTTTGGAGGATATAGGTACCGGGTTACTATCAAAAGACTTACAAAAACGTGGGAAATATGTAAGTGGAAAATTAGATTTTTTAGATTGACTTAAATTTTAAGATTTTCATACTAATTTATACTGTTCAACTGATTTTGTATAGTGACCTTGAAATTGAAGTCAATTGAATAAATCAAATTAAATAAATATAAATAAATAAATATGCGCCAGACAACACACCTCTTGTAATGGTCTCGAAGTAGGGATTAATATCCCTGTGTTACGAGGTACCACACAAGGAAATAAGCTAGTGGCGTCTCCCAGCACACCCAGACCCGAGTCAATTCAGAAAAGATCGTTTCCTGAATTGATCCGACCGGGAATCGAACCCGGGACACTACGGAAATCAAGGCGAGAAACCGTGCTACCGCGCACTACGCCAATCGTGTTGTCATTATTTTCACTTACAAATAAGTTACTTCATATAATATCATTATCTTCTGATAATCACCTGGTATAAGCCATTACAATATTGAATGTTTTAGTTTACAGAAGATAGTAATTAACAGGCAGTTGTGTCGGTTTAATTATGATTTTCAGTATATGTTCTGTAGGTATCTGAATAGTTCAAATTACACAGCCTGATCCCCCCTTTCCCATTCCACCAATAAATTGACGAACTAGTTCATGCTCAGTGTAGCATTCTATGTAAACATACGAAACGTTTTGTTTCCACATTTATGATGCAAACCGAGGAGTTAAATGCTTCCCAAAACCTGTTTTTTATATTAGGTTAGGGAAAAAGTCTTTTCGCATATAGCATTTATGAACTGGTAATGAAATCTCTTTGTATCTGGCTGGTTTTGGTATCATTAAAAGTTCAAATTTTACAGAAGAAAATTCAAATTAGGAAAATGTGTGATTTTCATTTGTTTTTCTTACTGTCAAGATGAGTGAATCTAAAGAAGAAATTCGATACATTTTAAAATTTCACTACAAAAAAGGTGGAAATGCAACGCAAGCCGCAAAAAAATTTGCGATGTTTATGGACCTAGTGCAGTGTCTGTGAGAGTAGCACAAATTTGTTTTAAGCGTTTTCAATCCGGAAATTTTGATGTCAAACATGCACGTCGCTCTGGTCGCCTAATTACGAATAAACGGTGCCATTTTTGAAAAAGTTGCGCAAGATTGTGTTGATTGTTGGCATATCAGTAGTTACGACGTAGCTAAAGAACTGGGAATTAACCACAAAACAGTTTTGGCGCATTTGAAAAAACTTAGTACACAAAACAGCTCGATATTTAAGTAAAGTAAAAAAAGTAAGTAAAAAAATCATTTATTCATTTAATCTTGTACAAAGCACTTATGAAATGTCAAAAAAAAAAGGATATAGAAATAATAATAATAAACGTAAATAAAATAGTTCAATATTAGTACATATCGTGAATATACATAATGTGAATCTACCACCGGTTTGGACGTTGCTTCTTATCGAGAAGACTCCGGCAAGAAACTCGATATTTACTCTTTTAAACTTTGTTTGTTTTACATAAAATAAATTCAGAGTACAGTCAATGAGAGTAAAAAAAAGAACACAACATTGAGCAGAGGAGCAGATTATTCCTACTATGACCACAAACTTTTGTCGTTCAAGTAATCTTCTACATTGTAATAACCTTGTTTCATTAACTTTGCTTTAATTGCAGACTTAAAATTGTGAAGAGGTAGATCAACAAGACTTTGAGGTATTTTGTTAAAGTATTTCACAGATTGACCCACAAATGAGTTTCTCACCTTGTGTAGCCTAAGACTGGGAGTTTTCAATGTTTTTATTTCTGGTATTATGTTTATGAGTATCACCGTTTTTTTTGAACAGATGCAAGTTTTTGCGCACATACATTATGTTATCTAAAATATACTGAGCATGCACAGTTAAAATATCGATTTTCTTAAATACTTCCCTAAGCGAGTCGCGTGGTCTAAGTTTGTAAATGGAACGGATGGCTCTTTTTTGAAGTACATTTGGATACCTCACGAGTTCACTGAAAGAAACCTAATGAACCGTGTACTCATTTGTGATTCTTTATTACGACGTAATGAAACCGAACCATTTTTGAAGAAGCTGATAACTGATGATGAAAAGTGGATTACGTATGGCAAGAACGTGCGAAAAAGGTCGCGGTCAAGGCCGGTCAGGCTTCACAGACTGTAGCGAAACCCGGGTTAACTCGCAACAATGTGATGCTGTATGAGTGGTGGGATTGGAAGGGCTTTATTCATTATGAACTGTTACCACCAGGCAGGACAATCGATTCTGAACTCTACTGCGAACAACTGATGAGATTGAAAGCAAGAAGTTGAGAAAAAGCGGCCGGGATTAATCAACAGAAAGGGTGCGGTTTTTCATCATGATCACACATCTTTAGCCACTCAGTAAAAATTAAGAGAGTTTGACTGGGAGGTGTTAATGCATCCGCCGTATAGTCCTGACCTTGCACCTTCAGATTTCCACCGGTTTCGGTCTCTTCAGAATTCTTTAGGCAGTGTCAGGTTAACCTCACGAGAGGACCGCCAAACCACTTGTCGCGGTATTTTGATCAGAAGCCTAAAAATTCCTATAGCAATGTGATCATGTTCCTACCTATAAGATGGCAAAAAGTAATCGAACGAAATGGCACCTACCTACTTTAGTTAAATGTAAATAAACTATAATAGAAAATGTTTTGAATTTTCTAAAAAAATGCGAAGAGACTTTTTCCCCAACCTTTTATAACCTCGGTGGCAAACAAGCATGGGACTTCATAATGACTAGCGTTTATTTTATAGCTTACGGATATGCAAATATTAATCTTGTATTGCCAACCTTAACATATAAGACACAGCACGGGCGAGAAAATATAAAATTGGTATTTGTAAAATCTATTGCTATCTGTTTCTGACCTCGAGCCCACCGCAGAGTAGAGACAACTGCAACTCGGAACGAAATTACCCTTATAAAGTACACAAAATCGACGTTTCATTGTACCTTGATCCCTTTTTGAAAAATTGACTGATTTAGCTACTTTTATTTATTAAAAAATAAAGAAAGACTAGGGCCGTGTTCCTATTTTTTTCTTTTTTGAACACAGCGGATTTTTTTTTCGATTTTTGAAGGTTCATATCTCTTTTAATAATTAGTTTATAATTAATAGGAAAACATACGGACATGCCAATAATGGGAATAGATTTAAAAAAATGATCTATCTACTAGCAATATCCAGGGAGGAAACAGGACTACGTTTGTATAGAAAAACGGCGCTTTTGTATCCTCTTATGGATACCATCCGTGATCATCGGAGCCCAAAGTTCTTGTGGCAAGCGACAGACGTTGGCTTAGTTACACTTGAGCTGAACAGCTATTTAGGTTACGACGGTATTATGAGTACTGAAACTTCAGACATATTATCAAAACAGATGATGACAGTGTCAAAAATGCAATGCTCTATTTTCGACGCTGCTCCATTCATTCCATTCATATCAAGTACTTAAATATTCATTTCAACATTCCTTTGTCGTTGGACTCGATTTAAATTGATTGGGAAATTGAGTGTTGCCATTAATAAATAGCGTAATGACATCGCAGTAGTTTTCCAAAACGTGGCACTTTTAGTATTTTTTCACACGGAAGAAGACAGGGACGCATGTAATGTAGAGATTGTTTCGAATTAGGTCTGTAGTAGGCGAGCCAGTATTGAGAGTGCGATCTGAAAGCCTAGCATACTAAGTTTCAAAGATTTCAGAGAGTAATAATCTACTAGCTAAATAGCTAGCACTTACCTTTTTTCAACTGTTTATCCTATAAAAAAAACATAATATTTCATAGTCAAAAATATTACACTTTCAGTTTCACTTCGGTTACTGTTTTAACATATTGTAAGTTAATATAGATGCCTGCGGGGCTAGCCAAGAGCAACACGCTACTTTTGTGTCGACATGTCAACTTTAAAAATGTATGTAACTGACATCACACACACACAGTCCAGCATCTGTTGGCTCGCACTAAATGCTTCGGTGACTCTTTACTCTGTCGTACCATCCAGACGTGGAATGCTCTTCCAGCGCATGTGTTTCTTTCCTCTTATAGTCCCGGGGTCTTCAAGCGGGGCGTGAAAAGGCATTTCAGCAGGCCTTCAAGGTGAGGATGGCCAGCCCAGTGATTCGTTTGAATGTCTGGGCTTGTCAGCCTCATATCTGGACCTCACGAACACTTTCCATCAGGTGGAGTGAGGTCATCCTGACGGGCATTTTAAAAAAAAACATCAAATTAATGTCATCTCCATTAGACGAGTGATAATGTCACTCCCGTACATCTTTCACATTTGACATGTCGACACGTAGCAAGTTGCTCTTGGCTAGGGCCACAGGGTTCGATTTGAAGAAGTTTCTTTATAGAGACCAAACTTGCAAGTATGTCAATCGGCCTACTTTTCTCCAATTTTTTGCTATTTACCCCTGCGGCTTATGACTGGGGTGGACGGCCATCAATCAATTAGGCGTAATTGGCGGCCGCTCCTCGTCATACAACATACGTATAAACGCACAGAGTTCGATAATATCGCCACATTACATATACGTATACGGTATGACGCGAAAGAGGCGGGTAATGACTGTCGGGTACCTGGCCTATAAGCTGTTTTATATCAGGCGATCTGTATGTTCGTTTATAGGGTTCCTTTCTAGGGAGTTTCACAGTAATTTGCGAGTAAAAAAGTTTGTATTGAATATGTTTCATTTTGGTTTAAAGTCACAGAAGGGCATGTTATTGTATTCACGTTTATTCAAAGTATTGGTTTATGTTAAAAATGATTTTATTCTATGAAGCCATTTCTTGCACACTATTTGACATTTTAAATACTTTAAAATGTAGTATATTTTTTAATTTTTTTTTATACCACAAGGTGGCAAACAAGCTTACGGCCCGCCTGATGGTAAGCAGTTACCGAAGCCTATGGACGCCTGTAACATCAGAAGCATTACGTGCGCGTTGCCGACCATTTAGGAGATACCTATTAACTCTCCTCTTAAAGGATCCCATACTGCATTCCCCCGGGAAAACCTCGGTTCATTATACAATCGAATTCCTCTGAAACCGCACTGTGCGCGACCATTGGGGTTCCAGTGTGTGATGATGAACACCCTGTCGATGGCGAGCGGTGCGATGATCAAAAGCAGCTGTAGGCATCATTTCAAACAGTTCCTCGGAACACAACCCGTTGTATAAGCGGTGGAACACAATAATCCTCACATAATAATCTAAAAGGTGACATGTATAGGGTTTAAGAACTTTGTCGCAATGGTATATATCTCTTTGAGCGCCTCAAATCTGTTGTCAGTCATTAAAATGGTTTGAAACCGAAATAAGTAACGTCTCACAGTGTATTTTGTAACGTAATACTTCTATTTCCACCAGCTCAGTGCAACGACGAGCGAATCTCAATCATGCACCTCTTGTAGTGCTTTGTGCATGCACAGACGGACAGATTTACTGCATTTCCGGACGAGAATAACGTAGTTAGGAGTGAGACGGACGAATCTGTCCAAACAATGTGCAAACAGTGCGAATTTAAAGCTTTTGGCCCAAATAAATCAGTATATATAGTGTTCTTATTTTGCTGTGAGACTGAAAAGAAGATGAAAAATGTTTCTGACCAGGGCTATAAAATAGGTTTAAGCCATGTGTTGCCAGATTTAGAGTTTCTCCCAAAAAAGTGTTTTCTTTATTGATTATTTGACTGTTAAAAATAAAAAAAAATATGCGCCATACAACACACCACCCGTCTGGGTCTCGAAGTAAGGATAAATATCTTAGTGTACCCTAGTGTATCCTAGTTGTACTAGACATGGATTTAAGCCAGGGGCGTCTCCCAGCACACCCTGACCCGAGTCAATTTAGGAAAGATCGTTTCCTAAATTTACCCCACCGGGAATCTAACCCAGGACACCACGGAAATCAAGGCAAAAAACCATGATACAACGCATTTCCCCAATCGTATCGTCAAATGCTTAGATACGGTTTAAAAAAGGTTTCATTAAGAGTATTTAGACGTTTTTATACTGATTATTATGGAAATATGAATATTTTTCTGTTCATTTTCATTCAGAGGATTTAAAGTAAAACTTCTCTTAAATGATCTAATAGTAGAGTAAATTACCAAAGAAAACCTAAAAGCAGCTATTAAAATAGTTAAAAGATACAATAACAAGTGAAATGCATTTGTTAGCGCCACTGTAAACCCTATTAGTGCTAACAAAAGCCCTAGCAATGCTTAAGCCGCGTAATCTCTTCCTGTACTTAAGATTCAGATTAAAAAACTACAGTCTTTGTGAGCGATCTAATTAACAATCGCTGGCTCGCTCCGTCCCGGCTTATCTTTCGAGCGATTCGGGAATAAGGCCTTGCGAACACTATTTTATCAACCGACTTCAAAAACAGAGAAAGTTTGTTTTTTATGTGTGTTACCTCAGAACTTAAACCCTAAAACCTAGCCTAAATTATTGTATGAATTGTTTATATTGTTGAATATTATTCATTGTTTTTTAGTATCATAAAGTATATTATCTATCTTACTTCGTCATTTATTACTCGACTTGAAAATTTTCCTTTTTTGTTTGAGAGCGTATGCTTTCCGATTATTCGATTGGTACCATTTCAATTTGAAGAAAACAACCTTCCTAAGAGTACAAAATAAGGGTTTTGGTCGCGTGAAATTAGGTCTCTTTGGAAGCCAATAAGTACCGCTAGCACTGAAAAATATATCGCAATCACTTACACTAAACAAACACGTTTTTTTTTCATACGTGGTCGGTGGCAACTAGTGGCAGGATGCCACTTATACTCGTAGCCACTTAAGAGTACAACAGTACTCATTGATGCAGTTACTGCATCACTAGAAATAATACTCGCGTTTAACATGCACCAAGAATTGTATCTGGCAATTAGGATTATAAGATAAACAAAAATTTTAACAAAAAAAAAACCTACTTCAAAAAAAACTATTCTAAAACAAAGCACTAAAAACTTATACGATAATATAATGTAGGTACAATTATTGTTATTGTTGGTTGTACCTACATTATATTATCGTATAAGTTTTAGAAGAATACGCAATTATTTCTTTACTTTTTAGAGCTGAGAGAATGAGTTATTCGTCCATTCGTCGCGCATTTGGTTTATCTAGATTTAAGACTTATATAGATTTCCCATGGATTCTACTGTCAGAACTGGACCAAATTAAAATGGGACCACACGGACAGCATCAGCTTTCAAATAAAAGAAGAATTATCAAAATCGGTTGGCGTAATATTGAGTTTTTCGTCCATTTGTCGCGCATTTTGTCTATCTAGATTTAACACTTATATGGATTTCCAATGGATGCCACTGTCAAAACTAGACCAAATTTAAATGGGACCACACGGGCGGCATCAGCTTTCAAATAAAAAAAGAACTATCAAAATCGGTTGACATAATATTGAGTTATTCGTCCATTTGTCGCGCATTTTGACTATCTAGATTTAAGACTTATATGGTTTTCTCATGGATGCCACTGTCACAACTAGACCAAATGGGACCATTCAAGAAGCACCAGCTTTCAAATAAAAAAAGAATGATCAAAATCGGTTCACCCAGTCGAAAGTTATGAGGTAACAAACATAAAAAAAACATACAGTCGAATTGAGAACCTCCTCCTTTTTTTTAAGTCGGTTGAAAATATGTCTACTAGGGGTTTATGTGCCTGAGAATAATTAATGTTTTTTTTTAAAATGGGCTATAATATCCAAATAATCAAACTTCTTATCCTAATAATTGTGGAGCTATCAATCGTAATATTTTTCTTTCTACTGACACGGATAGGTAACCTGTATTCCACAGATTTTTTATAAATACAAAATGATTTATTGAACGTTAGTTCCTGCAACAGGGCTATCCTGTATTACACATAAATTGTTAAAAAAAATCATCATCTACAAAAAGCCTTATTTGAGTTAGGAAATACAGGTTTTTTGTCAAGACATTTGAAGGACGCTCAACCTCCCTTCAAGATGGTATCTGTAGATGGACACGGTTTCATTACAGATAACAGAACATCGGCAATCCTGACGTCGAAAGATTGAGATTTTTTGCTTCCACGTCAAATACACAAAGTAAAATAAAGCAGTTAAGTGGCCCACAATCTCTTACCTCCATTGCAAGGTGATAAGGCCCATTCTTCAACACGCAGGCTCAGTGTGGATTGTTGGATTCTATTTTCAAGACTGGTGATGAACTTAAACTCAAGTAATGAATAAAAAACTCAAAACTCAAATAACTTTATTCAAATAGACTGTATCAGTACTTTCAAATCGTCAAATGTACAGCAAATTATACTAAATAATAGACATAAATACCATAATAATATGGATATGTAAATATACAGTATACAGACATAGTGCGACTCTACCACCACGTCGGAGTTGTTTCTTGCTGAGAAGACCCGGCGAGAAACTCAGCAGTTACTATTTTAAACTTGTTTTGGGTTTACAACAGGCGTTAGTAAAGTACAAGCAGTGTGTCATTTTGATACAAATAAACCTTAAAGAATATCAAACAAAGAGGAAAAAAACAACCATAAAAGAATATAAAATAAATCAAAATGAAAAATTGTTAGTCAATAATTTGTTAGTCAATAATTTGTTAGTTAATATTCCAGAATTATTATTATTATTTATTAATAGAGCACACGAGCGGGCGTCACAACTGACCCGCAACCAGAACTAATACAGTCGCTGTAGTCGAAACCGGCTAGAAAGGAAGGAGGAGGAGGAGGAGGAGGAGTTAATATTCCAATAGACCTGTACAAGTACTCTAGATTAAGCTTACTCTTAAATACTATGTTATTCAGCTTCCTCAGGCTTCAAACAGCGCACTTAAACGCGAACAGTGTCTCGTCTAATCAGAATGAGATTAGGTATTATGTATCTCATAATTATGTTGTTCAGGTGTACATTTTTAGCTTCAATGTCGATTTGCCCATTTTTCCGATTAGGGTTGAATTTGTCAGAAACCCTGCCTTAGTACTACAAAAGAGACCGCAGAATTTTACGTTCTTATTTTAATTATATCAGACTGTGCGTTGCTATGTCAGTTAGTTATTCAGTTTCCCTATTAGAAAGATACTTTTCAATGATTTTATCAGTCATTGATCCGATCTAAACGTATTTTTCGCCCACCGATCCGATTTTTCCAAGCCAGAGCCTTTTGTAATAAGCCAGTGGACGAACGGAATCCATTATTCGACCAATCACTCTCCACTCCGTTCATTCGCTCAATGCGGTCGCTACGCCTGGCGATGTATTCTTTCATTCGTTCAAAAAACTATTTTTTCATTTTTATGTTACGTTCCGTATTGCACGCGTACATAGGTTGCGGTAACCGCTTACTAACAGCCAGCACACGGTACGGTTGTATGTCACCGACGTAGTATGAATGAAAAGACCTTGTTGGAGTTTTTTTTCAGCAATTGGATTGTTACTATCAAGTTCAACTTATCTCGTTCCAAGAAATATATCGCTACTATAACTAAAAGAAGTTTATGCGACGCTCTTTAAAAGTGTTCCCTTAAGACATCTTCTTGTTAGCCAGTTTAGAGATGGCTTAAGTTGAAGGTCTAGCTAGAAGAAAACTTCGAGACTCAATACGAATAACATCGAATTTCAGTTACAATAAGATAATACAAATGTGAACTACCGTTGACTATACTGACTTGAATACAGCAACAAATGCTATGTTCCTATAAAAATATATAATTTGCACAAAAATTGTATTCTGTTTTGTTAGTTTGTTGTGTTTTGTACACAGCAAACAAACAGCACTAATTCATCACGGTACATGACTAACTATAAAGGCTTATTCAGACCTGAGCGGTATTCGCTGCCGCTGTGAGTAGCGGCACCATTTGTCGCGGAACTTGATACTAATTAAATGAGCGAAACCCGGGCGGTATTGTACCGCTAACAAAAGCGGCAGCGAATACTGCTCAGGTCTGAACAAGCCTTTATAGTTAGTCATGTTAGTTAGTTTGAACAGGCCTTAATGATTCAAAGTATTGTATATTTCAATCCAGCTTCATAGTATGAGTGTTTTATTAAGTTTTAACATCCATCCTGTAGTTATCACGTGATTCTGGGATTAACAAGAAGACAGAAATAAATCTTACTAATATTGTAAATGCGAAAGTTTGTGCGGATGTATGTGTGTATGTTTGTTACTCTATCATGCAAAAACTACTCAACGGATTTAGATGAAACTTCATAGTAATACAGCTTATACATCAGAATAACACATAGGTTACAATTTATTAAGATTTTATGTATACATTATGTTACACAAATGAAGTTCACCGCGAAGCCGCGGGCGGAAAGAGAGTTAATATATTATAGTGCCGCACAGAATAAAATAAAAAGTGCCGGGTTTTTCGAGCGGGGCGTGAAAAGGCATTTTTGAAGGCCTTCGAGATAAATATGGCCAGCTCAGTGATTCTTCTGCATTACTGTGGCTTTCCATCAGGAGTGAGGTCATCTTGACGAGCAATATTTATAAAAGACTCTGAAAATGTCTTTTACGTATTCGATATCGTTGCTATTGTTCATCGCAATTGACTTTTCCGAATATTACATACGTATGTATGGATAAGTGTCGACATACACTGAAGCAGACCCAGCTATGTTCAGCGGAAATTAATGGGTTAGTTCACGACTGCCTTCCTTTGTACGCTGATTAATAGCATTCAGTTACAGGGGTCGCACTCACTAGCGAATCGTCCGTTGTTTCGCTAAAACGAATGTGGCAAAAAACCTACGACAAGGTGATATTCTTGAAGATTTATTATAGCGTTCAGTTACAGGCTTAGTCACTAGTAAAATGTCCGTTGTTTCGGTAAAACTATTGTGTCGACATAATTTACTACAGTGTGATGTTGTTAAAGAAATTTTGCATATAATCGTGACATCCGCGCATACTGAGTGTTCTAATGACCGCGTGCGAGCTACAAGCTTTAGATTATGCCAGGCTTCTGTCACTCCATGTACTCGCGCGCGATTATTACCTACCAGCCGCCGGGTCTCTCTTTTGGCAGTTGATTGTCAACAGCCGACTACAACATTCCTTAGATAAGAATGTACTGAGCGTAAATGTAAGTACTGACTAGCTGACATCTTTATCGAAAGAGGTAGCCCTGAGAATATATGGTTATGTCTGGCACATGAGAGCATTCATTTACAAATGACAAAAAAAAATGAAGTGATTTATTTGTTACGAAGTAACTATTAGGTAATATGTGCTTTAGGTTATGCGGACATTGCGTTAGGGGGTAAGCCCCTTGGTTTGAGCATGTTTGTAGTTGTACCGGAGTACTATTCCTATTCTGTTGTTGTACATCCAACATCCGCTCAAGTGTAACACGGCTACTGGCCAAGACAAACTTATTGGCAATACTTATTACCGACTTGGTGTAATGGTTAAGAAGTTGGCTACTACACCAGAGGTCGCGGGTTCGATCCCCGCACAGTACAAACATTTGTGTGCATGAACATGTCTGTTTGTACTGGTCTGGGTGTCTCCTATGTATAATAAGTATGTATTTACAAAAGAAAATGTATTTAAGTATGTTTATCCGTTGTCTAGTATCCCATAACACAAGCTTTAATTAGCTTACTTTGGGGCTAGATGGCGCTGTGTGGAATAATGTCCAGGGATGTCCAGGGACTTATGACAATGAGTTACCTAACGAAATGAAGTGAATGCGGGATTCGGCAATATTACAGGTCGCAATCGCAAACCTCCGCCGACTCTGCCAAAATATGGTTTGCAACGATGGCTGGATCACACGTCAACTTGTGAACAGGTGCCACCCTCAGGTACTGGTTGGGTTAGGTTCACTTCTTTTTGTTTTGACCATCTGAAGTAGACCCTTTTAAATGTTTCAACTGTATGAATCTGTCAGCATGTCTACAAATGAATACCGTCAGAATTTCCTTTCATACATTAAACCCGTCAGTTGGCAGACGGCAGCCTACAATATTTGCGACGCAAAATCTCTTTCGCCGCTGAGCTCACAGACTTAAGTCTGAATAGATAACGCGCACTTCATTGTTTGAGTACCAGGCAAGCGTGCCACTTTATGATACTCCATTCACTATCGCACTATAGAGAAGTACAAAAGGTTCTTTTTAGAGTACACTTTGTGGTAAAAGTACAATAAATATTACCTACTTATTACTTTTAAGAGTTATGCCGAATTTATTGAAATCTACTTATACATATAGCAGCTGTCACACTTAATTGTTCTCATTTAAAGTAAAGTAACTTCAGAATTTCAGGTATGTCATTGTCATGGCAACGTCAAATGCAAATTGTCATTAATTTTAGCACCCCTGCTTCTTATAATAAATTATAATGAAGTATGGTATTTTGAAGCTTTCAGTGATAGGAATCCAGTATTAAATTTTCTTAATCGATTTTAATTAAGTCATAAGAAGCGGAAGTACTTATAAGTGTAACGCCACAATTGGTGTAGTGCGCTGTAGCACGGTTTCTCATAGTACTTGCATAGTGTCTTGGGTTCGATTTATGTTCGGGTAAATTCAGGAAATGAACTTTTATAAATTAAATTAGCTCGTGTATGTTTGTTATTGCAAACACCTCTGGCTTAAATCCTTGTCTGGTACCTAGTAATACAAAGATATGTGTGTCTACTACGAGACAATGATAATTGGTGCTTAGTCTGAGATCATCTTGACTTTGGTAAGAGACAATGATAATTGTTGCTTAGTCTGAGATCATCTTGACTTTGGTAAGAGACAATGATAATTGGTGCTTAGTCTGAGATCATCTTGACTTTGGTAAGAGACAATGATAATTGGTGCTTAGTCTGAGATCTTCTTGACTTTGGTAAGAGACAATGATAATTGGTGCTTAGTCTGAGATCATCTTGACTTTGGTAAGAGACAATGATAATTGGTGCTTAATCTGAGATCTTCTTGACTTTGGTATTTGTTGCCATAACGGTTGAGAGTGAGCATAGAGAAAAAGAAAGTAAGGAAGAAAGAAAAACAATTTATTGACCTAATCATAAATAGCTTAAACTAGAGGGTACAAAGTAAATACAAACAGAACAAGAAATAAAAACTAACGAAGATGTAGTGGGCCAATCAGGACCCTGCCTCAGCATGTGCCACTGCAGTGCAAGCACGGCAGAGACGCTGGTATTCTGGCAGGGCTTACTAATGTGTTCGTCCAGCCTTAAAGTATTAAAAAAAAGGGCTGCACTCATTTTTAACGCATATGTGTTTCCTTCCTCGTATAGTCCCGGGGTTCTTCAGGCGGGGCGTGTAAAGGCATTTCTGCAGGCCTTCAAGGTGGGATGGCCAGCCCAGTGATTCGTTTGAATTCACGTGGAGTGAGGTCATCTTGACGGGCAATATATAAAAAAATAATAAAAAAAAACACTATCCTGACGTAAAAAAATACAAAAATAATAAAGTCATACAATTAATAAGTCAGAGTGTCGTGTTCGTGACATCGCAGACAAGCTGCAGGAGTACCGCCTTCGTTGGTATGGTCATGTCAACATCGAAAGCTCTATCGCCTTTCTCACCCAGCAGAATGAAGAGCTTAAAAAGCAAATGGCAATTTTAGAGGATGACAGGAGGCAGGATAGGCAGTATATCCTATTTCTGGAGAACAAGGTGGAAGACCTGCAGACCGGAAGTAGGAAATCAAATATTGAGCTAAGAAACGTACTAAAAAAGGATTAAGAAAATAAGACAGATCTGATCGACATGGTTGTATGTCTCTCTGAGGCCATAGGGTGCCAGGTCACAAAGAAGGACACAAAGGACATTTACAGGGTAAGAGGGAAAAATACTGATAAAAAAACACCCCAATTATAATAGAGACCACTTCCACTCTCCTAAAAACAGACTTCCTCAAAATGGTAAAGTCCTACAATGTTAAAAATAAAACGAAGATATGGGCAAAACATCTAGGCTTTAAAACACAGGAAGATACTCCTGTTTTCCTTGCAGAGCATCTGACAGCAAAAGGCTCTTGTTTACATTTCCTAGCCCGAGATTTAGCGAGCTCAAAAGACTACAAATTTTGCTGGACATCCTTTGGAAAAGTATATCTAAGGAGGAATGAACAAGCGCCAATCATCCAGATCCGAAGCGAAGAACAAGTTCATCACCTACTTCTTGAGGATTGACTATTGAGGGGCAATAATTATGTGATTATCCAATCACTTCAGTGCCTGTTAGCTTGTTATTTTATTATTTTGTTATTATCTTTGTTAGAAAGCGCGTACATTGTATCACTACATCATTTGTCTCTCATACCCACAGTAAATAAATATCCCTGGACATTATAAATATCCCTGGACATTATTCCACACAGCGCTACTCATAAAACACAGTGTCACTCATAAAACTTACTCATACTCACTCAAGCACCCTTACACCACAAAAACTCTCTCATACACGCAAATCCTTACCCACTTGTCTCATACCACACAACATGCAAGATACACTATACACCCAACACAACATAACACACGCAAATTCTCTCTTCCACACATTTCGATGAAAACATCACTGTTCTGTAAAAAGAGCTCGCCTTCATACAATTCATTTCCAACACAAAAAGTTTCTGAATACAGCATGAATGAAAATAAAAATGGCATGGCCTTATGCACTTGCTTGCATGTGACATGTTCATGCATCTACAGTGTATCTGTCAAAATTCAGTATGAGTAATACAAAAGAAACCTTGAAAGAAATAGATAATTTTGAAATAGCCAATTCATTTGAGTCTGAAGTGCCTGAATTAGAAAATCTTATTCGTGTAGGAAAATCGGATTTCACTTTAATATCACAAAATATACGTAGTATATTCCGGAATTTTGACGACTTTCTGACTACATTATCTGACCTTAAATTAGATGTTGATGTTATTGTCCTCACTGAGTGCAGACTTAGTCCTTATAAGCCTATCCAACAGCTACCCGGTCACTGTGCCTATTCTACAGTGTACCAGTTGAACCAAAATGACGGGGTTGTAGTTTATTCTAAAAACACTTTAAAACATTATATCAAGGAAATCAAATTATCTCAGGCATCTTGCCTTCAACTGGACATATTGAACAACTCCGTACTATGCATATACAGATCCCCTTCAACTACTAACACGGATAACTTTCTTAACTCACTGGATACACATTTGGATACCCTTAAATCGAAGAATAAAAGCATAATAATAACGGGTGACATAAACATAACTCCTAAACTAAATGAACCTTTAAATGAACAAAGAAATAGAACAAACTATTTGAATACCCAGTCTGCCCATGGAATACTGGCAGGACACTCTATACCTACACGAGAAAAACACTGTTTGGATCATATTATGCTAAAAATCCAGAGAACTCGACTATTAGCTTCAATAACAGTGCTGCACACAACAATAACAGATCACTTTACTACACTGTTATGTCTGTCAAAAATAAAAACCAAACCTAATATTCTGAAAACAAAGACTAAAATTGATTATGAGAGCGCACTGGCACACTTCTGACCAAATTAATAGACAGCCTAATCCATAAATTAACGGAGTCAATAAAACTACACACTACACACATCACTATACCAAGAAAATTACGTAACATAAAACCTTGGATCACTCCGGGTATCTTGCGTTGCATAAGAAACCGCAATAAACTACAAAAAAGCTCGTAGTGAACCTTTTAACGAAATAAATAAAATTACATACAACAGATATCGAAATTACTGCCACAAAATTATATAAAAGTTACAAAGAGACTACGAGAGACAATTATTATCTAATAGCGTAAAAAATAATAAACTATTATGGAAAAACATTAAAAGTATCACATACACTAACAACAACAATAGTACAAACTCGGAATTACTTTACCTAAAATCAAGTCCAACTGAATCGGCAAACTTTTCAAATAATTACTTTGAAAACATCGGCAAACAACTAGCTGAAAATATATCTAACATACAATCAAATACATCCATAGCGGATAAACTAGTCAACTCTCAAACTATATTAAACAGTTTCGCTTTGCTACACACAGATCATAAAGAGGTTTCCAATATTTTGATGAATCTTAAAACAAGTAGTGCCCCTGGCTGGGACGGTATCGATAAAGGAGTTTTTCCATCCCCGTTGAAACGTGCTATTGTTACTCCTGTGTACAAGTGTGGGGATAGGGGCGATATCGGAAACTACAGACCTATTTCTGTGTTGCCTGTGATATCCAAAGTTGTTGAAAAACTGCTTAATGTAAGACTCCTAAAATACCTCGATAAGTTTAACATTTTATCTTCTTACCAATTTCGATTTCGGCAGGGAAGATGTACGGAAGATGCTATCTCAGAACTCAGCTCCTTTGTTATTGAACAGCTAGAAAATAAAAAGAAATGCATTTCTGTATTCCTCGATCTGAAAAAAGCTTTCGATACCGTCTCTGTCCCCTTACTTGTCCATAAACTACATAAAATAGGAATAAGAGGAACTCCACTTGCCCTTTTTACGAGCTACCTGTCTGATAGGAAGCAGCAGGTCAAGCTGGGTGATTTCTTCAGCGAGGAGGCAGAGGTATTATATGGTGTACCGCAGGGCAGTGTTCTAGGTCCCACACTGTTCCTTATTTATATAAACGACCTCTGCAGTATGCAAATAAATGGCGCAAAAATAATTTCCCACGCAGATGACACCGCAGTAGTCTTCTCTGGCCAGACGTGGAGCGATGCTAAAGTTAATGCTGAGCGTGGACTGAGTGATATAAATAGATGGTTAAAAAATAACATTCTAACTCTGAACACCTCCAAGACCAACTTTATTTGTTTTAGTATGTATAATGATTCACAACCTGCTGGTGATTTCTTTTTAAAGTTACATAACTGTGACAAATAAATAAATGAATATAAATATCCCTGGACATTATTCCACACAGCGCCATCTAGCCCCAAAGTAAGCTAATTAAAGCTTGTGTTATGGGATACTAGACAACGGATAAACATACTTAAATACATTTTCTTTTGTAAATACATACTTATTATACATAGGAGACACCCAGACTAGTACAACCAGACATGTTCATGCACACAAATGTTTGTACTGTGCGGGGATCGAACCCGCGACCTCTGGTGTAGTAGCCAACTTCTTAACCATTACACCAAGTCGGTCGTCTAAGGCACTACACTGGTACCTGATACGAGCTGTAGCTGTGCAGACCTACAAAAGGTTTCACAAGCCAAATATCTAGGGGTTGTTGTGGACCAAAGACTGTCTTGGTACCTGCATCTCGAGTTAGTCATAAATCGAGCCAGAAAATTAACTTGGATGTTCAAAACACTCAGACATGTGGTGCCAAGGGTAGCCGCTGGATCTCGAAGTCGTGAAAAAAATCGACTTAATGAGATTTACACATCCCTAGCTCAGTCCATATTGGTATATTGTATACCTATCTGGGGAGGTGCTGCAAAGTCTCGTTTTCTTGAGGTGGAGCGAGCCCAGCGCCGCCTTATCAAGGTGATAAATTTCAAGAGCATGAGATTCCCAACTGAACTTTTATATCGAGAATCATCTTTACTAACAGTAAGACAATTATACATTACTCAAACAATTCTAAAAATGCATTGTAAACTAATCTATGACCCAAACATACTGAGTAAAAGGAGAAAAGATAGAGTTGTTAAGCTGCCTAAAGCTAATTCTCTATTTGCCAAAAGACAATACAACTATCGTGCTGCCCATGTCTATAATACAGTTAATAAAGAACTGGAAATTTATAGCAAACCTTTTTATGAATGCAAGGTAATCATAATGAAATGGCTTCAACTTAAAAATTATGAAGACACAGAGAGAATACTTGATACATTATTTTAATCTAAACACACACCTATACTACTGTACAAAAACCCACATACATACACACACACACACGCACACACACACAAGCTCGCGCGTACTTACTAGCTTTTAATTTCAATATCTGTATTTTATTTAAATTTTAACTTTCTTTCTTTTGGTAATACTAGTGTAACACTAATGTAATATGTTTAGAAGAGCGGTGCCTCCTGACACAAGCAATTTTATGCTTAAAAGGAGGCTCCAGCCACAGTTAATGCTAATGTAACTTTTTTTTTTTAAATAAAGTATTTATTATTATTTTATTATTATTATGTCGGTCATGAGTCATGGTCACGAGGTCGATGTGCGCGGGTAACTTTGAAGTATCCAGAGTTTCGAACTATTATGGTGACAGAACCCTAAAAAAGCGTTTACCTTATCTGCTAAATAGTTTGCCAGAAGACATCCGCCTTCAACCGAATAAAAACAAATTAAAAAAAAAGTTAAAAAAGCTATTCTTGGATTCGCTTGTGTGAAAATAACATATTTAACTAAGGCGTATACATTAAGCTGTTAAGTGGTAATACATGTATTATTTGAGACTCCTTCCTGCAGTCAAACTGTTAATACAGTTTTGCAGGGTATTTTTAACTGTATGATAATTTTTCTGTATTAATAAATAAACATAAATAAATGCATAAATGTCTCACGGAGATCGGCAAACTATGTGGGCAACAAATGTCTGGCCATGCCGCCCCCGCCAGGTACCGGTAGAAGAGGTCGACCCAAAAAGCTGTGGCTTGACGTCGTTAAGGGTGGCATACGTGCCAACAGACTCACCACTGAGGATGCACAACACCGCGCGAAGTGGGCCAAGAAAATAAGAAAGGCGGACCCTGGGACCCCACACACCAGTGTGGGTTCACAACCGGGATAGACCGCACGGATGATGATGATGACAATAAATAAGTCAGAGATACAATTGTATCTCTATTAATTGTATAACCATTAATGGTTCTTACTAAATTGTACCGGGTATAGTCGGCCTGTCGAGTTTTTGACATTCATGATATTTATGTGAATGTGTAAGAGTACCTATATGCAATATATTATGTGGAAAAAGTACTTTCTTATAGTAAAGTACTTACACGCGCGTCATCTGCCTCAATAGGTATATGTCTGTAGCTAAGCCGGTTTGTTATTGAAATGATTCGGCTTCCCGCCGGGCACAGTAATCCGCCTTTGAACCGGGAATTCGGATATACTAACTATATAAGCGCTAGTTTAGCTCTGTCTGTGTGTCACGTTTGCCTTCTGTAACAATGTTATTGGCGCGGGATATCTTCTTTAACCCTTTGACTGATGTGATAGAAAATCAATTTGCTGTCACACTCCGGTAAACTGCCTCTTAACGTCGACATCAACGTGTCTTTCATCTTTATGTAGTATTTTCTGATAAGAAAGAAACAGAGGATATTTTACTTGATCTCATTCAGGATGAGGATGCTTTTGCATGTAATATAAAATGAGGGTACTATCTTGACTGACCTGTTGGTGCAATGGCAGCTGGATCCCCACCCATGACAAACATTTATGTGACGAACATTTGTGTCTATTGTGTGTCAGGGTGTTATTATATATTTAAGTATGTATTTAGAAATATTCAAGTACGTTTATCAGTCTCTAACGCCTATCTATAGTACAAGCTCTGCTTAGTTTGGGGTCAGATGATCCTGGTGTAATTTGTCCGGGATATTTATTTATCTTTTTCCTGCGACTTCCCGTAAGAATTCCGGGAATTCTCATCGTGCTCTCCTACCCTCCCCAGAGAACCTACATGCAAAATTTTGCGATTCTCATTCACTTCAGACAAATGTGTATTATATTATATATTATATCGAATTAGGAATTTAAACATTTTGATGATTAAATAGTGATAATCGGTTATTCACCTTCGGCAAGTTCGAAATATAAAAAAAAAAATTGGTGACCTTTATAACGATGAGTATGTTTGTATGAAGTGAGTGAATGCAGGAAGTGTGCATATCCGCCCTTAAGAAGAAAGGTGTGACAGCATATTTTTATACTTCACGATCTCAATTTACGAGTTGCTTAATGCAGCTTATTAACGGATATGCAAACAATCTTAATTCTTCGGAAATAAGCTATCAGATTCAATTATAAACTTGACGGCCCTTACCAAGCTTTTTAAGGAAATTGAGATTATTTACGGAAGCTTCTCAATAATGTTTACATTAGCGCGATTTCTCACCTTGACTTGCGTAGTGCCTGCCACGGGTTCGATTCCCGGTCGGCTCAATTCAGACAACAAACTTTTATAAAATGGCCCACTGTGCTAGGAGACGCCTCTAACTGAAATCGTTTTTTGTTACCATCGTAACACATGGATTAATGGAGTAAGGATAAACGATACTCCGATATCATGACAATTAAGATAAAGATAAGATAAATATACTTTATCGTACAACAAATCATACTTAACATAAGCATTACATAATCTTAGATTGTACAATGTAGGCGGTCTTATCGCTAGGAAGCGATCTCTTCCAGACAACCTGCAGGTAGAGGAAATGACAAGATTATAAAGAGAAAATCGGTAAGGTAACTAGTGTGTTATCTCATCATCATCATCATCATTTCAGCCGAACGACGCCCACTGCTGGGCATAGGCCTCGCCCAAGGATCTCCACAACGATCGGTCCTGCGCTGTCCGCATCCAGCGGCTTCCCGCGACCTTGACCAGATCGTCGGTCCACCTTGTAGAGGGCCTGCCCACGGAACGTCGTCCGGTACGCGGTCGCCATTCGAGAACCTTTCCGCCCCAACGGCCATCGGTTCTCCGCGCTATGTGTCCCGCCCACTGCCACTTCAGCGATGCAATCCTTCGAGCGATGCCGGTTGTTTTTGTTCTCCTGCGGATCTCATCATTTCTGATTCGATCGAGCAGGGAAATACCAAGCATCGCTCTCTCCATTGCTCGCTGGGTGATCTTGAGCCTTCTTATGAGACCCATAGTAAGGGACCACGTCTCACTCCCATAGGTCATTACTGGCAACACACACTGGTCAAAGACTTTTGTCTTGAGACACTGAGGTATTTCGGACGCAAATATATGCCGGAGCTTCCCGAACGCTGCCCATCCGAGCTGGATTCGACGAGAGATCTCTTTCTCGAAGTTGGACTTACCTAGCTGGACTGTCTGTCCCAGGTAAACATAGTGGTCAACAACTTCGAGTGTAACGTTCCCAACGTTAACTGGAGCGGGTGCAATATGGGCATTCAACATGATTTTTGTTTTGTCCATGTTAATCTTAAGACCCACTCTTTGAGAAGCATTACCGAGATCTTCGAGCATTATGTTCAGGTCTTCCAAGGTCTCAGCCATAAGAACTACATCATCGGCAAATCGCAGGTGTGTCAGGTACTCGCCATTGATGTTGATGCCGTGTCCTTTCCAGTCCAGAAGCTTGAAAATATCCTCCAACGCAGCCGTGAACAGTTTCGGAGAAATAACGTCTCCTTGTCTCACGCCTCGCTGTAGTTGGATCGGATTAGAGCTCTGGTTCTGTAATCGGACCGACATGGTGGCGTTCTGGTATAAGTACCTTAGCACCTCAATGTACCTGTAGTCTATTTGGCACCTTTGGAGAGACTGCAGTACTGCCCAGGTCTCAATCGAATCAAAGGCTTTCTCGTAGTCCACGAACGCTAAGCAAAGTGGCAAGTTATACTCTTCGGTCTTCTGTATAACTTGCCGCAGCGTATGAATGTGGTCTACGGTACTATAGCCTTTTCGGAACCCTGCTTGTTCGGGAGGTTGGAAGTCGTCAAACCTGCGAGCGAGACGATTCGTAATGACTCTCGAAAACAGCTTATAGATATGGCTCAGAAGCGAGATGGGTCTGTAGTTCTTCAAGAGAGTTTTGTCACCCTTCTTGAAGAACAGCATCACATCGCCTCTGCCCCATGCCTTTGGCGTTTTTCCCTCGAGGATGACAGAACTGAAGAGCGTCTGGAGGACCTTAAGTATCGGCTTACCGCCCGTTCCGTCACCACCCGCCGCCTTGTTGTTTTTAAGCTGCTTGAGAGCCATCCTAATCTCGTACAGGCTGACGTCCGGGATATCTTCGGTATAGTGTCTTCGGTATGTGTGTTATCTGGCAAACAATAATTTTGAAATCCAATCAAATCAAATCGAATAGTTTATTTGTGATACACAGGTACTTAAAAGATATTATACATAGAAGAAAATGCACATGCTGTGATCAGCCTCATTGGCATACAAATGTCACATAAAGTAAATTAATTAATACAATAACAAAATGAATTTGATTAAATTAAATTAAAGAAGGAAATGTCCAGAGATAATGATAGTTTATCATTTAATTTAATACATTCAGGCAGTCAAAGAGATATAAAGCATAAAATTAATATTTGAGTGAAAGAAATTCATTAATTGAATAAAATGAGTGACTTATTAAAAATGAAAATAATCATTTTTTGAATGTCGGATATTTGTTACATTCTATAGTTTGACGAGGTAGCTTATTATATACTTTTGGTGCCATAGTAAAAAAACATTTGTCAAGGGCTGTTTTGTGCTGGACATTATCTTTATTATATAACACAAGTCCATGGCGGGACCTACGGTAGACTTCAAATAAACTTGTGTTTTGTTTTATAAAGAGACACAACTCAAACATGTTCTGGAAATGTATTCTACAACTATCAGTCCTTTTCAGACCGCACATGGCACGAATGCATTTTTTCTGACACCTAAAGACTCGGTCCCAGTTTGTAGTATTTCCCCAAAAGATGATTGCGTACCTTAACCTAGATGCCACAAAGCCATGGTAGGCTACGAGGAGAGTGGGAAGACTCATTTTTTTTTAAAGATGGTAGAGACTGTATGAAGACTGAGATAGCTTTTTAGATATAAAATCGGAATGGTTTTGCCATTTTAAGTCACTATCTACATATAGACCCAGGAATTTGAATGTTATGGTGGGTTCGATCACTTTACCGTTATGTCGTAAAAAGGTCTTACTTGTATATTTTGAAAGGAAAAAGCAATACTAAATTCATTTAATTATCTTGCCTGAACCAGGTACTTTATGGCCAAGTGTGCAGCAACATTTATGTGAACTGATTTTAACTAAAGAACGTGTGGTGAAATATAAAATAAATAAAACTTATTTAGAACTGACCCAGACGCCGAATTAGGTCTCATAAAATCCCAATAACCTTCACAGTATCGAGTGCGACAGATCTAGACAAATCTAGATTGAAATTCTAGACTAGTTTTGACTGGGAACATGTTGTGGCCGTGGCTCAAATCTAGATTAGCGTCAGTCAGTCGGCTTTGAGAGAAACACAGATATAAGTTAAGATAGATAAAATGAATAAATATCTACTCACCAGACATAATATCCGTGTTTATGATCTTGTAGTTAGGATTAAAATCCTTGTGTTACGAGGTTCCAGACAAGGATTTAGGCCAGGGCGTCTCCACGCACACCCAGACCCGAGTCAAGTAAGTAAAGTTCGTTTTCTGAATTGACCCGATCGGAAATCGAACCCGGGACATTACGGGGCACTACGCCAATCGTGTCGTGCAATTTAATCACACTAAATGCTATCATGTCTGGTGTATACTCAATAGTATAGTTTATATCGAGGAACGAAACCAAGCCATAATATATCAGAGTCCAGAGGTGGTTTGACTCCCAAGCGTGCGATAGATTTAATGAAACCGAGGGTATATTAAGTTGGCGTTTAGTCTCGAGGTGCAAACTGTACTTTTCACTTTGAGTGCGAGAAAAATAGTCAATTTAGTAGCAAAACATTTAAAACCGAACAAATTTACACTCGACAAAAGTTCTGAAATTTTTGCGGTTAGTTTTTTTTTCCGAACTGAACCAGTCACAGATTAACTATTTAAAACACATGGCGCCATCTTCTTTGCGGAACTAAAACTCTCAACTTTTGCGCAATGAAAATGGTCCACACTCCACAGATAATAGTATATTTTTACTGGCTGTTCGAGTTTGTCTTTGTCACATAAAGTTTGTCACATTTGTTTTTGAATTGTTTAAATGAATTCTTGTTATTATATTCTTTTATGGTTGGTTTTTTCTCTTTGTTTTATATTCTTTTAGGTTTATTTGTATCAAAATGACACACTGCTTGTACTTTACTAACGCCTGTTGTAAACCCAAAACAAGTTTAAAAGAGTAACTGCTGAGTTTCTCGCCAGGTCTTCTCAGTAAGAAACAACTCCGACGCGGTGGTAGAGTCGCATTATGTCTGTATACTGTTTATTTACATATCCATATTATTATGGTATTTATGTCTATTATTTAGTATATTTTGCTGTAAATTTGACGATTTGAAAGTACTGATACAGTCTATTTGAATAAAGTTATTTGAGTTAGAGTTTGAGTTAAAGGAAATTAAAAAACGAATTACTTTTTACGCCCTAGGGGCTAAAGTCACTTCACTTTAGTCCCGCTTCGTAGGGCTATATTGGCGTACTTTTAGAGCATGAGAAGTGGAAACAATGTAACATGCTCGTTCAAAGTAATAAAGGCAAATTGTTTTTTAACATAAAAGCCCTTGCGTTCTCTACTAAGATTTATAGCCCTGAGAGGAATGCTCATGTTTTAAAAATAAATAGGGTCAACGCTCTGTGGTCTATATAGGGCATAACTGATCACAAGGCCATCTGGCCTCAAAAAAGGCAAAGCCTCTGTCAGCTTGTTCTAAATTTAATTTCACTTTTAAAATGCCACAGTGTAAAATATTAAAATACTAATCGCGTCACCCTTCCAGTGTATATGTTTTGTCCTTACGTAAAGCTACTGTTACACATTCTCATCAGAAATGAGGAGATCCGTAGATGATTAGTTCTTCTACGGATAACCGTCATAGCCAAACGGGTAAGCAAGCTGAAGTGGCAGTGGGCAGGACACATTGCTCGGAGAACTGATGGCCGATGGAGCAGAAAAGTGCTCGAGTGAAGACCGCGTATCGGCCGGCGCAGCGTAGGACGGCCCCCGGTGCTGGTGGCGGCACTTTAAAAGAATACTTTCCACAGCCCCATATCTTCCCATTGGTGTCGTGAGAGGCGACTAAGTGTTTTTTTGCAGCAGACCATCTGCTCTCCAGGTGGGAGACTTATGTCGGCCGGTTGTTGTTACCACCATGCACTTGTGTAAAACCCGCCAAGTGATTCTGATCTATCTCGGTCAGGTCGCGTTCCGGGAGCAGCACTGCACTAACCGGTGCCAGGGGGACTGTGATCGTGGCAATTGTTGGACCAGTGGGAGCCTTAGCGGCGGTATTGTGTGTGTAGTGTGTATCGGCCCGTCGGCCAGGGAACCCGTAGACACGTGGTGCCGCTGGCCGCCCGCGGCATAGTACAGGGGGCCAAAAGGGGTTAACCACCTCTAGAGGCTGCCCCACCAGGTCACGCATAATCTCGGGGTGGATAGTCGTGCCGGGTGGTGCTCGGTTCCGGTGGGGCCCGGCGACCATACCCGAGGGGATAGGGGGGCCCTTCCGTCCGGCGGACCGGCCTACACTATTCCACGCGATTAATACTAATGCAGGGCACCACGCTTTTCTTTCATTGCCTCGATCACAGTCGTCCTTTCACGCCCCTCTCATCCTCCAACTTCTATGGCAGTCAGAAGCTAGAAAAAACGGCCAACAACGGCATACCCATCCCCCACCAACACGCTGTTCGAGGTGGAGTTCGCTAACATCCGCGGACTCCATGCAAACCTCAACGCCGTCCATCAACACCTTGAGACGGCGAGGCCTGCGATGCTCTTTTTGACGGAAACACAGATAGGCCGCCCTGCCGATACGTCATACCTGCACTATGTGCTGGAAGATGTGCTGGTGTATGTCTATTTGTCAGGGTGGAGGTCTGCTGTAGCCGTCTCCGCTGCCTAGAAGACCCATCCTTCTCCACCCTCTGGGTGCACGTTGACCTGGGCTCCACGAGCCGGGTCTATGCGTGCATATACCGCTCCCACAAAGACGACGCCGAGACAACTCGACTCTTCGAACATCTGAGTCAGGCCGCAGACAACGCTCAGGCGTAGTACCTAAATGCCGAAATGGTGTTTTTGGGAGATTTCAATGCCCACCATGAGTCCTGGTAAGGCTCTTAAAAAACAGACCATGCAGGCCGAACTGCCCATGCGTTCGCTCTCACGCAAGACCTGACGCAACTGGTACACCAGCCCACCCGGGTACCAGATGTTGTCGGTCATACACCCTCCTTATTAGACCTTCTGCTGACGAGTCACCCGGCCGGGTATAAAGTGTCGGTTGGTGCTCCATTGGGCTCCTCCGATCACTGTCTGGTTGGCGCTACAGTGCCTTGTGCAGCTCCCCCACAATCTGTGTAGGTGACGCGGCGGTTATGGCACTACTCGACGGCAGATTGGGACGGATTGCGAGAGTACTTTGCCTCCGTCCCTTGGCGGCAGTGCTGCTTTGGAGAAAGGGATGCTTCAGAGAGTGCATCTGCTATCGCGGACGAGATCAGTACTGGAACGGAATACTACATTCCTTTTACTGATGTCGTCAGTGCTAGCAAAACTGGTCCCTGGTTCAATCGCGAGTGTGCCGCAGCTGTTGAACAAAAACAGGCGGCGTACCGTGCTTGGTCTAGGGCCCAGGCACTCAATGATCATTCAAACCTTGCCTCCCTGAAAGCAGCCTTTAATGAAGCCACCAAGGCCACGAAGAGGGCTTACATTAGAGCAGACGCCGAGCGAATTGCACGTGTTGGCCAAGAACTCATCACGCACCCTACGGGTAGCTTCTCCTACTGGCGACTGGCTAAACACGTGCAATCTACCTTCTGCGTGCCTTCGCTGCCCCCACTGAGATTCCCTGATGGATCGTTGGCTCATCAGCCGCAAGAGAAAGCCGATTTACTGGCTAACCTCTTTGCCGAAAACTCTTGCATCGATGACTGCGGTCGAAAATCACGCGTTCTCCAGATTAATGCCGGAGTGCCGCAGGGCTCCGTCTTGTCGCCGACGTTGTTTCCTCTGCATATCAATGACATGTTATCTCTTGGTAATATTCATTGCTATGCGGATGATAGCACGGTCCACGCGCGATATTTCGAGCGCCCTGGGGCAAAGCAGACTGACATCGAGGAGAAGAGGCGAAGTCTTGTTGTTGAGCTTGACGGAGTGTTGAACCGCATTTCAGAATGGGGTGCATGCAATCTTGTCGAGTTCAATGCCAAGAAAACGCAGGTGTGTGCATTCACAGCAAAGGCGTCGCCGTTCCTTTCCCATCCCACTCTTCAGAGCACCCCGCCACCGATTAAGGATAGCCTGAACATCCTTGGCATGGATGTTCGTAGCAACCTAAACCAGCGGGACTACATTGAGAGCGTCATAAGAACTGCATCCCGTAAACTCGGAGTCCTGAACAGAGTGAGACGATTCTACACGCCTAAACAGCTCTGTCTCTTGTATAAGACACAAGTTCGCTCGTGTGTGGAATACTGCTCTCATCTCTGGGACGGTTCCGCCAAGTATCTACTCGAAGCTCTTGACAGGTTGCAGCGGCGTGCTATCCGTATTATTGGAAACCCTGAGGCAACTTTGACCCTAGAGCCTCTCCAATTGCAAAGAGACATTGCCAGGCTAAGTGTTCTCTTTCGCTTCTACAATGGGGAATGCTCTGACGAGTTATTCCAGCTTATTCCACCCTCACCTTTCCACTCCCGTGCTGGACTACGGCGTCACCCACACACAATTCAACATTTGTTGGCCCGAACTAAAAGGTTCGGTGACTCGTTTCTTTGTCATACCATCCAGACGTGGAACGCTCTTCCAGCACTTGTGTTTCCTTCCTCTTATAGTCCCGGGTTCTTCAAGCGGGGCGTGAAAAAGCATTTCTGCAGGCCTTCAAGGTGAGGATGGCCAGCCCAGTGATTCGTTGAATGACTGGGCTTGTCCACCTCATATCTGGACCTCACTACCGCTTTCCATCAGGTGGAGTGAGGTCATCTTGACGAGTAATATAAAAAAATATTTATATATATAGGTGGAAATTATTGGGGGAGGCCTATGTTCAGGCCTATGGCTGATATGATGATGATGATTACTAGCACGAAAGCATGTTACCAAGCAACTTAGTAGCATTTATGTTGTGTCTCAAAGCTTTGCTAATCATGAGCATCCTCGTTTTAGTGAAAAGTGAGCATGCTAGTTTTAAGCAAGCTATTTCAGAGCACGTGGAACTGTAGCTTTAGTTAAGATTACGCTCTGTTTTATGAAATTGAAATAGCAGGATCCAAAACCAAAGCAGATATTTCAAATGTGTTTCTAACTTTGTAGCACTATTGCAGTTTCCAGTAATACAAATCCTGGGGGTTTGTACCTTATGTAACATCAAAATCTTTGTGTAGCTTTGAAACGAGACTTTCCATACGCTGGATTTAGCACATCATACAATCGGAAAGCTTAACTTAGACAAGAAATTTGGCCAGGGGCGTCTCTCAGAGTCAGCACACCCAGAACTTAGCCATTTATTATTATTATTATTTTTTTGGTCTGGGTGTGCTGGGAGACGCCCCTGGCTTATTTCCTTGTGTGGTACCTCGTAACACAGGGATATTAATCCCTACTTCTGGACCATTACAAGAGGTGTTTTGTCTGGCGCATATTTATTTATTTATTTATTTAGGAAATAAAGTAAGTTAAGGGGTGGTTCACAAAACACGTTGCACACGAATGCATTTTTGAAGTAGTAAACAGTGAAATGAAAATCGAATAAAATTTACTGATATTGTTGAGGGGATAATACAGGGAATTCATCCGGTGTAAACATGATTTGATAAAGTTGGCTTGATAGAATAAATTCACAAAGTTACCTCTTTTCGTGACATTTTGTTTTCTATTTTTGGTTTAATTCTTAAAATACTTGTTAATGGTCCGATGGTTTTTTTATTACATTTATTTTTTTTTTTATCGATAATTTTAGTGATTATCGGTCCGCGTGGCGCTCACCAGTTTCCTTCGGGAAATATTGTGCAGAACCACCTCGCCTTAATATGAACGAAACATGCCACTGTAATTGGTCGTTCAGTAGACGGTTGGACTCGAACCTAGGAGCACGGGTCGTTTGTTCGCAAAAGCAAAATCGCCACATCTTAATATTATTTAGGAACAATGTTAAATACTTCTGAAGGTAAAATGAGGCCTTCATCGTTTTTTTTAGACATTGAAAATTTCTTAAAATATATTATATGCGTTGGTGCAAGAGTATTTAACCATGTAAGAAATTCTTTTTGCTTTCACAATAGGTAGACATACACTTTTAATTCCCTTCCTTCATCATTACAATTTCAGGTTTCCACACCATTTAATTGGATCCTATATGTAAGCACTACTTACGTCACTCAGCACGTCCGACCAACAACGTACGTACTCTGTTGCCAGTCGTAAACTTTAAATTGAACACAACTTTAGAACATCGTAAAGAAAGGTTTAAGTGTGGACCTTTATTTCTGCTAACGTTGCCGAATTTATGTTGGAACATTATGTATAAAAGGCCATCAATGGTGAGGCAACATACTTTGTCATCGTTTATGGTAAATAGCTTCAAGAAAATAGAAAAATATTGATTGGTTTTTGTACAAGCAGAAACAGAAGCTGGCTACATAAGCACTTTGTCTTAGTTCTTTTATATAACGTCCGTGGCAATCAAGCATGCGGACCGCCTGATGGTGAGCGGTTACCGTAGCTTATGGACGTGTACTACACTAGGGACATCACTCGCGTGTTGTCGACTCTGCAGCAACCTGCAGGAACACTCAGGTGCCCACAAATCACTTAGCGGAATAGTGCCCAGCGTGGCAGGTGGTGAGCCTTTATAACGATGTTTTCCATCTCCAGAGAGCTAGTCACAAATAAGAGAATGAGCACAAAGATGGTTCTGGCCAGATTTGACCTGGGGACGTTCTGAGGAACCGGTTTTCGCGATGGTGTGCTAAAAACCACTAAGCCTTGACGCTATCCGTATCGTTATTCATGAAAATAAATTACATTTCAAGATAAAAGATGCACCTGCTTGCAACCAGCTGCACGCTACAGCTCATTTATCTACCTGACGTAATAAAGATGGACGTAAATGTACAAAAGTGACAGTTTTCCACTCGCCGCAATTGTGTCATTCTCCGAATTAATGCGCGTAAACGAGCTCAGTAATTTATTCCCATTAAGGCAGCATCGCTGCGAAACAGAGAGTTTACTCCAGTGCAAAAAATACGAAATTTCCTGAAACTTTGGAATGCTAAATTGCTAAGAAAAAGTAGTGAAATGTGAATAGGATCATGTATTTTGTACAATCATTTTCCATGCACTGAATAAATCCAGTGCTAAAGCACAATCATACAATAAAGCTTTGACACGGCAGACGCTTGCCCCTGGTATCCATCTTTCTGTCTCTTTCTGACATGTGAAGTGAAAGGAGTAGGAATACATTGTAACTACGGAAAAGTGTGCTTGAGTGTGTCGTCGAGTCCAATTTTTGTTGTCTTGTTTACAGCGCGCAGATTGATTTTATAGAATAAAATATGATGATTGTGTTTCCAAAAAACTTGCATCAATTTCGAACCGTGTTTTGTTTTAACGTCAAATGATTCACGCTAGGTACTCCGTGTTCGGACGAACATGAGTTGGCCCCATAACTCTTCAGGCGGAGTTGCATGAGGAGATATTTATTTTATGCATTTCGCTACATTATAGACTTACTTTAATGTTCTTATTGGGGTTCTGTACGTCTACCACGAGTTGCCAGTTTAATTTTACTTTATCGTTCGCGTGAAAAAATGTATTGTGATTTGACGTTTTCATGTCATGTTATGTCAAATTCCAATACAATTTTTTACGCAAACGATAACGTAAATATAAATTGGCAACTCATGGTGGGTACTGAACAAGATAATCTCTAATCATTCAGAGTTAGGGCGTAACTTGTAGAGTCAGCAAGAAGAAATAAACTTCCAGATGCTGGCAGCCAGAGCTCATCTGAAAGAAATACATTTCATTTTTATTCATTTATTTAGCTTATATGGTGAAACGCCAAAATGAAGTTTAAGAAAGTTTTAGTCCATGTTTTAAAAGTAAAGTCAACATAATCTCTTCGGCTTATTTTAACAATAGGACAATTGCTCGTAATAGAAGATAATCTTAAGTTTTCCTCTTTTCCATACAGAGCTTATCCTCTAAACCAAAACAATATTGTGCTAAATATACTATAGTCACTCCCATAATTCACAGAGTAATCGTCTACGATTATGTAAATACCATTATAAATAAATAAATATCCCTGGACATTATTCCACACAGCGCCATCTAGCCCCAAAGTAAGCTAATTAAAGCTTGTGTTATGGGATACTAGACAACGGATAAACATACTTAAATACATTTTCTTTTGTAAATACATACTTATTATACATAGGAGACACCCAGACCAGTACAAACAGACATGTTCATGCACACAAATGTTTGTACTGTGCGGGGATCGAACCCGCGACCTCTGGTGTAGTAGCCAACTTCTTAACCATTACACCAAGTCGGTCGTCAACAACATTAACAGCGACATCACAGGTATCGAGTCTAGTTAAACCTGACAGAATGAAGTTGAGCATTGTCAGGTCGTGTTACTCCTTCCCTTCCGTTAACAACTGGAGTGTAAACAACAATATATAGATCGCTAACTATAGGTAGATAGAGCGTTATTCTTGGAATGAATTTTCAACAACTCCACATATGGTATAGATATGGTTAAAGTTTGAATATATCGTTGTATACAGGGCTAACTTTATAAACACCATCCAGAATTAAAATATGAGGATATACATGGCAAAATACGTATTTTTCTGTTTTGATAACCTTCAGTACTAAAATGTTGAGTTATAATAGTTATAAGAACATTAGTTATTACTTGTATATAACTATAACTACTCAAAGGTATAAGAAAATCACTCATTTCGTTGATACTGCGCGACGTGAGTGGCGGCAGGCTCGCAGCCTCTTCAACTCCCCGCCCGCGCTTTATTCAGAATATAAATATAAATATGCGCCAGACAACACACCTCTTGTCATGGTCTCGAAGTAGGGATAAATATCCCTGTGTTACGAGGTACCAGACAAGGAATTAAGCCAGGGGCGTCTCCCAGCACACCCAGACCCAGGCCAATTCAGAAAAAAATATTTCTTGAATTGACCTGACCGGGGATCGAACCCGGGACACTACGGAATTAAAGGCAAGAAACCGTGCTACAGCGCACTACGTCATTCGTGTCGTCAAAAATTGAAATTTAATTTTGAATAAGTAACCACGCGCACGAATAATTTGTTAGATTCTTCGATCTTCGATTGATGCTAATGTCTGGGAACATTTTGAATGGATAGGTTGGGGGAAAAGTTACTTCGCATTTATTGCAAAAATTCAAAACATTTTTTAATATAGTTTATTAACATTTAACTAAAGTATGTAGGAGCTATTTTGTTAGATTACTTTTTGCCATCTTGTAGGTAGGGACATGATCCCATTGCTATAGGAATTTTGAGGCTTCTTATCAAAATACCGCGACAAGTGGTTTTGGCAGTCCTCTCGTGATGTTAACCTGACAAAGCCTAAAGATTCTGAAGAGGCTGAAACGGGTGGAAATCTGAAGGTGCAAGGTCAGGAATAGCCCTGACGGCAGATGCACTAACACCTCCCAGCCAAACTCTCTTGATTTTTGCTGAGTGGCTAAAGATGTGTGAGGTCTAGCGTTATCATGATGAAAAACCACACCCTTTCTGTTGATTAATTCCGGCCGCTTTCTCTCAACTTCTTGCTTTCTCTCAAATTCTTGCTTTAATCTCAGCAGTTGTTCGTAGTAGAGTTCAGAACCAATGGTCCTGCCTGGTGGTAACAGCTCATAATGAATAATGCCCTTCCGATCCCTTCAGGATTAGGATTGAAAACGTTTAAACCAAATTTGTACTACTCTCACAGAAACTTTTTTTTTATATATTGCCTGTCAAGATGACCTCACTCCACCTGATGGAAAGCGGTCGTGAGGTCCAGATTTGAGGTTGACAAGCCCAGTCATTCAAATGAATCACTGGGCTTGCCATCCTCACCTTAAGGCCTGCGGAAATGCCTTTTAATTAACGCCCCGCTTGAAGAACCCGGGACTATATGAGGAAGGAAACACATGTGCTGGAAGAGCGTTCCACGTCTGGATGGTACGACAAAGAAACGAGTCACCGAACACTGCACTAGGTCCATAACATCGCGAATTTTTTTCGCGGCTTGCGTTGCATTATCACCTTTCTTGTAGTAAAATTTTAAAATGTATCGAATATCGTCATTAGATTCACTCACCTTGACAGTAAGAAAAACAAACGAAAATCACACATTTTCCTAATTTGAATTTGGAATTTTCTTCTTTAAAATTTAAACTTTTAATGTTACCAAAACCAGCCAGATACAAATAGTAGAGCCAAAGAGATTTTATTACAAGTTCATACATACTACACGCGTAAAGACTTTTCCCCCAACCTAATGTAAAGTAACCCTGTATGACTTTAGCACTATTATTGACCTTAATAATTTATATAAAAGCAATTAGGTCACTCATCACAAAATCTCAGAAACTACAAGCGCTAGAAGTTTCAAATTCTGCAAGGGGGTTCTTTTTAAGACGTAGGACTAAGACGGGATTCTATGAAACTCGCCCCCTAAGAGGTAGTTTCTGGGGTTGATAGATTGTATGAAACCTCGTTATCGTTACTACAAGTGCTAGGAGTCTCGAATTTTGCATAAAGATATAACTACGCGGATGAAGTAGTGGGCAACAGCTAGCATAGTGATGAAGTTATTCTTGAATTTTTTTTTGTTTGAATCTTTCGTATCAGTATGAAAGAAATATTCATAATAGTATAAATAGCAGCAAGATAGTCAATGTATGCAATATCGTTTCATACACCACACCACCCACGCATTGCAAATAATCGCATGTAAATGTTTTTTTAAGCTAACGTTTTTTTATTTTTTACAGGTAAGTTACAATTGTCACATCCCGTCTACCTTTTGAATACCAACTATGGGTAAGTTTTTTAATTCAAATGAATGTAAATTTTCGAAATTTCCTCAAATTGAAATTTTAAAAGATCTAAAATTACAACAATAGGAGAACGAACGGTACCTTTTTAGGTAATTGTAATAAGTTATTGGTTATTTTAATAAGATGTAACATATTTTATGTATTCTTTACACCGTTACTGATTTACCGGTAAATTAAAAAATCTGGTTCACTTTATAAGAGACGTGTGTAAATTGCGGTGGTCGTTTAAATCAAAAGTTTAGGATTTGTTTATTTGTTTGATTTGAATAGGCTCTGAAACTACTGGATCGATTGCAAGACTTCTTTCACCAATATAAAGCTACATTCAAAGAGTGACATAGGGTATTTACAATTTAGGCTTTTTTTTGACGGGAAAGACAGTCCACGCGGGCGAAGCCGCTGACTAACAGCTAGTCTATTATGAAAAAGAAGTACTATGTGGTAAAGTAGCTTTAAACGTGCTAGCAACTACGTTTCCTACGTTATATTTACGTAATGCCTCTCCAAGTGAGCATAATCTTATCTGACTCGATCGCCCGAACTTTGGGTGGAGTTAGCGGGCAACGGGGGAAACTTTGTCGCGCGCAGACAGTTACTAAAGCCACGTATTCACTAGGAGACAAAGTCGCTCGATATGTCGCGAGCAGTCGTGGGATATTTACGTGCGACTGTCTGGCGACAATTTGCTCGTCCACACACCGAAGTTGTGGTCGCGATGTCACCCGACATACTACACACTACTGCCATAGTCGCCGATGTCGAGACACAGAGCGACAGGCGTCCTCACTACTCAAATGCTGTCGTCGGGCGACCGTCGAGGGACACGAGGTCGCGCAAGGACACGCAACATGTCCCGCGACACGTAGAATTTTGGTGTCGAGCGACAAGGTCACGGAAGAAATGTTCCCTAGTGAATGCTTTATACGTGGCTTTTATACGTATGCTGCACGAGTCTTTGTCAGGCGATGATGCTATTTTCACAGGTTCCACCTTTCACACCGGCCACTAGTCATGGCAGCAGTTCGCAGCACTTATATCACATGTTCTAAAACTGGAACCACTAAACTTAGTGATGACCACAAACCAAAGCCGAGGTTAATGTAGAACTGTAGGCATCTCTGCAGTCTGCAAAACGTATTAAATTATTTTCTGAATTTCGCAAAACGCACTGACATGTCAAACTAAACGAAATAAATCTTAGGTCATATTTCTTTAAAAACAAATAATAAATCATTATCATATTTTTTTTACAATGGGGTCACAATGATTTAGAAACTTCGGAACGTGATTTCTTCGCGCGCTTGTGAATCCAGAACACTGTTCTATACGAGTATTTCCCCCCAACTCCGTCCAGCATTATCTACACCTGGGCGACGCTGTCAGGTGATTGCATCGTAAAACCTGGAGGTGTCAATTTAACGGACAATAAAGGGTGAGCGTAATGACTCACTGTATGGCCATGAGAAGAGCGGCGGAAACGCTTTTAACTAAATTAAAAGGAAAAATAGAATTGATTTAGACTTGGGTGTGTGCTGAATACGAGCTCTTGTATCCTTGTAATTCTCAATTCTCAATTCTTTATTGCATTCCATAATGTTATACAGGTGGTACATTATTAAGCGTGATCAAATTATGGACCCTGTCGGGCACAGCACAGTTTAGTTTGTTGTTAGGAGAGAGGAAGAGTTGATGCAAAACAGTCTTACGACGAGTATATTAACTTTGAAATTATAAGAGATACGTTTAATCTAATTTTGCTTTTCATTCATGAATTCTTTGATGCTGTAGTAACTTTTTTGTATGAGGAACAACTTTAGTTTTTTGGTGAAAATGTTTAGTTTGGTTTAGTTTTTAATGGAAATTGGTAATTTATTGTATATTTTAACTGACATGACCAAGGGGCTGGAGGAATGCATTTTTAGTCGAGAGATTGGTAGGTTTAATCTATTCTTGTGCCTTAAAGTGAATTTAGTATATTTGTTTTCTCGTTTAGTGTAGTATTCTGGGTATTTACGTACAAATTTGCATATTTCTAAAATATATATGCAAGGTAAGGTTAAAATTTCGAGTTCTTGGAAGTGTGGTTTACATGTTTCTCTTTCATCTATATTTACTAATATTCTTATTAATTTTTTTTGTAGAATGAAAATTGTTGGTGCATCCGTGCTATTTCCCCATAGGATAACACCATAGGTAAGCCACGAGTAGGCATAGGCATAATAGGTGACAAGTGCGGTTGATAAGTCAGTGGTCTTTTTAATTTCACGTAGGGCATATGAGAAGCTTGACAACTTAGCCCTCACCTTTTTCACGTGTGGTTTCCAGCTTAAATGAGTGTCCACGATTAGTCCAAGTAATGTGAATTCGGTAACAACATCCAAAGCTGTACCTTCAAAATTGTAATTAATTTCTAACGGTGTTTTCTGATGGGGATGGAAAGTTATTAATTTAGTCTTTGAGAAGTTTATTTCAAGATTATGTCTGTTCATCCAGTCTACTGTTTTGGTGAGTACAGAGTTAATATTTAGATTGAGATTAATATTATTTTTGCATGAAATCAATAATGATACATCATCCGCAAACAATACACATGGACCCTCGAATGTTTTAGGAAGTTCGTTAATATAGACCAAAAATAATAGGCATCCTATAACACTTCCCTGAGGTATAGAGGCGTTAACATTTTTCCAGTTTGAACGAATAGTTTTTATTTCTTTTGTTAATGCATTGAAGAATTCGACCTCCACTAGCTGTTGTCTGCCAGCCAGATATGATGAGAGCCATTCGTGGGCTTTACCGCGTATGCCTATACCATGTAGTTTTCGTAACAATATTCTGAATTTAACTTTATCGTAGGCTTTTGTCATGTCTAGTAAGATACCTACTGCATACTGTTTATCATTTATAATGTTTAGAGCTTCTTGTATATATTTATAAACTGCTAAAGTTGTTGATTTATTTTTGCGAAAACCATTTTGGCATTTATCAAATATTTTATATTTTTCGCAAAAGGAGTAGATGCGATTACACATAGCTTTTTCAAAAACTTTCGATGCAGTAGGTAGGAGAGCAATGGGGCGATAATTATTCGGATCCGTTTTTGAGCTTTTTTTATACACTGGCTTTACTATAGCTTTTTTTAATAAATCAGGCACGACTCCTTCCTCAAATGATTGGTTGACTAATATTTTTAGTGGTAAAGTTAGCTCCTCAGCGCAGTGTTTAAAAAGCTTTGGTGGAAGCTCGTCCACACCAAAGCTTCTTTTATTTTTGAGGCTTTTTAATATTGCCTTTATTTCACTGGGGTCTACTGGGTTGAGATACATTGAATTCTCGGTAGGGTTCACAACCGGATCACCGTTTTGTTCCCGATCAGTTGAATGAGTTCTTTCTTCGCCGATAGAAGTAAAATAATTATTAAATACTAATGCTTAATTGTAATACTAATGCTTGGTTGTAAAAAAGTGTATTCAGATCTTAAGGAAAATATACCGTTTAAAGACAACTCAAAAGACCATATCAGTAGTACCTGTAGGTACTTGCCTTGAAACATTGATGGAATAACGTTGGCTTGCAGGATTCGTTCGTTCCTCTGAGGTTTCGGTAGCTCAGTGGTTTAAAGCAGTCACCCGGATTGTGAAAGACGCGGGTTCGATTCCCGCTCGAGATCATCAAGGTCCAGAGTCGTTTTTTTCTAGATTTTCTATCTTTAGATATGAAAAACTAGCATTGTAAAATGCTAAGATTATCAAAGTTACATCAGTAAATTTCATTATTCAAGGTCATCGCTAAAAGACAGCGCTGCTTTAATAAATATAGGAACAGAACGTACCTTATGTATTTTAAAACACCATAAAATATAGTTACGGCTTTCACGGATTGTTCAATGGTATTTTATGGTAAGAAGCATCACTGATAGGCTGGTGACCAATTTTTACGATCACCAAGATCACTTCGTTCATTCCTTTACAGCGGCAATTAGTATATCTTTTACTAAGCTAATAATAAGATATATTGTCAGTGTGTTTGATGTTCTGTGAGAGATTTGCATGACTGTGTGTTCAAGAATAAATTGTAATCTTTAATTATTGTAATTGTTGTAATAACGTTATAATTAAAGTATAAAAAATAAATACATAAAACAAAAACGTGAATAACCTTAAACCTAGAGAAATGAGATGGGCAGTAGTGCTTGATACTAGACACAGTAAGTACTACCAAGTAAATAGGCTTCCTAAAAAGGAACCTGGGTCTGTGTGTAATGTGTTTGCGGATAGGCTTGCCAGATTAATGAATGCTTGTTTATTGAAGTATAATATATATATATATAATATGTAAATGTAAAATAGTTCAATGTTTTGTTGCAATATTTGTGTAAATAAATGAATAAATAATTTCAACCGGAAGTAATTATAGTCATCGTCATATCATATAGTATATGAGTACTTCAGGTGCATACGTGGTCTTCCCTTTTTTTGGAAGTACTGGCAACGCGGTTCAAAACCTCTCATAATGTACCTTACCTTTCAGCCTATGAAACATCTCTGATTTCGTGACCTCTGGTCCTAGTTCTAAAGGTGACAATAGGACCCATTAGCGACCGACGCAGATCCCGCATGAATAGCTCCAAATAAAATTGATTCTTCGAGGCATGTTTCTTGTTCTGGAAAAAGATATTTAACAATGGCCGTTAGGTATTCTTTTGTAGTTATATGCTATGACTTTATACCAAAAAGTCACTTTTTTAATTATAACAAGTTTTTATTGTGTTTGTATTGACGACACGATTGGCTTAGCACGATTTTTTGCCTTGACTTGCGTGGCGTCCCGAGTTCTATTCCTGGTCGGTAAAATTCAAATTTCCACTTTTTTCAAACCTCATAATGTTTTGTATTGACAAACAAACATTTTTATTCAAATATAATTGTTGCAAGTGATAACTAAAGTTCGTTCCTGAAGTCGTTAACAAATTAAAAAGCTCGCCCGTCGCCTCATTGTTTTTAGCCTCAGGGCTAAATGCTCATCAAGCTCATGCTTAGAAAATCGTAAAATATCTTTGTAATAACATAATAGATTTTGAAGCAAAATTGCCTCCAGATTTAATAAGGATGTCTTTTAAGCGGGGAAATGAAAGAAATAACGAAATAGACGTAACAAAATTATGGCCAATAGGAGTCCACTTTGTAAAAAACGGCGCCACCGCTTTGCTTCCGAACTAATTAGGCTGGATTAGGGTGACTACGCAATAGGACGAGGAAGGAACACATTTTTATTGTAATATCTCCGAGTGTGAGCCTTTTAGCCTGTAAGCTGGTTTTAGAGGATAGAGGCAGCCAAGCTCGAGGGAATGAAATGAATCCATTGTAATTTATTTTTATTGCGACATTGTGTATCTTTAGTGTTTTTGGCAATTTAGTTCAACGACGCTTATATCACTGTTTACATATTTGTTAATAAACTAAAAAACTGATATTAAAACGTGTTGCACGTATAATTAATAATAATAAGATTTTATTGTACTGAAAACATATAACAAATTATTACAGAATTGTTGTACATGAGTAGATATTTGGAGAACCAACCTCTAAACTAGGTAAAACCTGTGTTTTAGAGGTTAATTGTGAATTGTCTGCCGTCAAACGTCAATTATAAATACAACAGTTTATAAAAAGAGTAATAACACAAAAGATAAGGGGTTACAGTGATCACATTTTTGTTGTGTACACAATGAAAATAAGCAAATCCTAACTTAAAGTAGTAATAATGCATTCTGTTTCACCATATGTCATGCTTAGTAGCCGGTCGGAGAGTTTATATTTTAGAAGGTACCTAGTCGCAGAATATATCAGCAGTTTCTTATTTATTCTGTTGTACAGTTTAGAGCTCAGAACATTAAATTGGCGAGCCGCAAAAGCAGTACGACATGAGGTTTGTCGGCATATTAAAAATTGCCCTTACATTAGTATTTGCACATGAACATTCGAATTAAGTTTGCAAAGTAGGCGATAGCGACTGACAAGCCCAGAACCTTCGCAAGTCGATTTCACACTTGAAAGCTAAGCCATAATCATAATCTTTATTGCTTCATGTCACGAATAAAAGTTAGTAAAATATAATAAAGTCCCGAACATGAGCCCTACTAGGGCACTGCAATATGCTTGAACAATAGGCCTAAACTAAATTTAATAAGAATAAATTATGTAAAACACACAAAATTCAACATTAAATTATCAAAACATAACAAGAACACAAGTACAATTTACATGGATAGGTAGGTCACTTTGTCTTAAAAAAAATATTTTAGATCATAGAAACATCCTAACATTAAGAAGTTATTTTATTTACTTTTCATTACTCATACACGGAAAGTACGCTTGAAGTTGCCTGAGCATAGGGTTATAAGCTTCACTTTCAGCCCTAGGGCTGCAAAGTTTTTTTCAGCCCTAGGGTTGAAAGTAAATAACTGTCAAATGTCACCTTTACCATACTTTTGCGGCAAGTCGATGTATTCTATTCAGCCACAGCTGTATTTGAAATTTCTTTATCTTGATTTCAAAATAAATTACCTACCAAGTACTTCAAAAGATTGCCCGGATGAAGAGATTGTTCTATCACCAACATTTACTCAAGATGCTCAAGTTTCACAAAAAATATCAACTTTCAACATCCCAGGAAGTAAAATAAAGCAATTGTTAAACGAGAGAGAGAATCTCGTTTAACAATTGCTCTAATTTTAATATAAACTTTCTCACCTTGTGTAACAATCTACTATATAATCATTTTTTTTACATTTCATATCCTGAATATCCTCAGGAATTTTATTAACTATACTTATTGCCATATGATGTGTACCAGAGCCAACAATGTGTAGAGTGGTGCTAGGCAAGGCTAGGCGGTCCCTATGCCTGAGGTTACGGTCTTGAGAATAATGGTCTTTAGCTTGAGAGAATAGCTTCCTAGCGATAAGGCCGCCTAAATTGTACTAGACTAAGTTTTTATTAGTTTTTAAGCACTGTTGTAATTATTTTCTTTGTAGTTGTACAATAATATTTATCTTATCTTATCTTATCTTATAGGTTTCGATTTTCAAAAACAAATTTACACATTTCGAACACGTACAAAGAAATTAGTGTTAATATTTTTAGGTTTTTGAAATGTGTCCTACAATTGTAGGTTGTAACTTTCTGTTCTTTTAATATTGACCAAGATTCTAATGCGAACTGCATTAGAATCTTGGTCTTACTATATATCTATTTGAAAAAAATAACTCAAGGAAGTCTGTATTATTTCCCCACATGATTCCATATTTCAACCAAGCATGTGCGTAGGCATAGTACGCACTGGGTACATTTTTAGTCGAGCAACATATTTTCATTTCTATTCACTTTTAGGATAATTCTAATGCGCAAATCTTAAGTAGACATTTACTACATGTACCTACGCGTAAAACAAACTTTCTTTGTTTAACCCTACTAGGTAGCAGACTCACTAACGAAAATAACAGGAAAATCTTCAAAAAACCCATTGCTAATTGGTCAACCCAACCGCGAAAGAAAGAAAAACGCAATCGCTCAAGAAAAAACTGTTGATCAAAGGAGAACTGATGGCGACGGAAGGTCTGAGTGTAACGGGTTAATTGCGAGTTTCAGTTTGAGAAGCGTTTTTATAATGATCCTTTTAACGTTTTCTTTGAACCTGTAACTTAGGATCTAGTCTCTGTCACTCCATGTACTGCCGCGCGATAATCACCTACCAGCCGCCGGGTCTTCTTAGACATATTTGGCAGTTGGTTGTCAACAGCCGCGTAGAGCATTTGTACGCGAATCTTGCGGTGGAACTGACGCGATGACGTGATGTTAGTAATGACTACTGACATCTATATTGAAAGAGGTAGCCCCCGCAATATAATATGCCTGTCACATTTACAATTGACAAAATGGTAAATTTTGTATTTACTATTGAGTAATCTGTGTCTAAAATGCCACAATACAGAGCTGAGTTTAAGCATACCTGCCTAATTGATTCTGTCATTTTATTTATAAAACTATAACATAGTCTCTTTTGGTGTATCGTAACAGAGATATCTTGTTTACGCATAGTGATCACTATTCTTAAGCGATTTTTTGTGAGAGCGTTAGCTGGGGGTGGATCGAAACGTTGCATTTTTGTGTGATTTTCGTGATTATTTCTTTAAATTGGAATAAAACTTAAATTTTTGCTCTATTATTGTGTGCATAATACTATTTAAAAACACATTAAATTGTTTAAAATTAGGTAGTCACAAAACCGTTTTTTTTGGAAATTGTTAAGAGACTAAAAAAATTACTGTACACAGTTAATTACGAGTATTATTATGACATTAAAAGGTGCATTCAATAATAGAGAGTTAATTTGTACTTAATTTGAATTCGGCTAAATAATCGCGAAAACCTTGGACAAGTGCGACGTTTGCGATCTACCCGAAACGCAAAAAGCAAACCCTCTTAATCTGTAATATGATGGTAACTTAAAATGTAAGGACTAAAGGGGTTTTATCAAAACACGTGTCTCATGTATTGTACCCTCGAAGTTGAAAAATACAGAGTGAAGTAATGTTATTTTCAGTGTATTTTGTTAATTTAGCTAATAAAGGATTAAATGTACTTCGATATTGATGAGCAGGAAGCAACTTGTGTACATACAGCCATTATTAATTAATGTTATGAAGTTGACTTTTCACCAATGTTGACATTTCATTACACTTCATGCTCCGACAGATTATGTAAGACGACGGGCGTAGGCAAGTTACACATCGTTGCCTTGCCACAAATCGTGACACATGTAATGCTATTGTCGGATTACTATTCACTAAACCACATTGTATCCTCAGGAGATGTTCACTTAGCTGTGCTCGGTCAACTAACGAGAAATCTGTAGGGCGATTCTGTAGCCATTCAATCTCGATCTCACTCAGGTGACCGAGCACTCTTGCACTCATACACAATATCTATAAACCTAATGATTTGCATTAAACTTAGTTTATTTCATTATTTAAATTAAAATAAATTGAAATGCGCCTGACAACACACCACTTGTCATGGTCTCAAAGTAAGGATAAATATCCCTGTGTTACGTACGAGGTACCGGACAGGGAAATAAGCCAGGGGCGTCTCCCAGCACACCCAGACCAGTTCCAATTTAGAAAAGATCGTTTCTTGACATGACCCGACCGAGAATTGAACCCGGGACACTACGCACGCCAAGGCGAGAAACCGTGCTGCAGCACACTGCGCCAATCATGTCGCATTCTGCATCAGTTGCTTCTGCCAGTACCGTTCCACCATCTAAATACTAGACGCACATTGGTCTTCCACCCTCATGCTGTGCATATTCCAGCCGTACGCACGAAAAGTTTCGCAGACTCCTTCATAATCCGAACAGGTAAGAAGTAGAAGTCGCTGCCTTCACATGTGTTTTTAAACCAATACAATCTTGATTCTAGGCACATACTCGTATGTCTCATCATAGATCACATCGTCACTTACAGCAGGTGCGATTGCCATCAGATTACTGTCTTGTCATAATACAAAAACCATGTTGTCGATGTCCAGTTTTACAGAAGAATAAATATGAATCTCACAGTGGATTCAATAAGCGAGGTTCAAAGTGAGTTTTACAGAATAGCCTCACTGGGCTAATTAGTTGGCCGAGCCGACATAATAGTGGAATTAACGTAATTTATCGAACAACATTCAGATTAACTATGACTATGACTTTGTGACTATGCAATTAATAAATGAATATGAATATGAATATGAATAAGCTGGAGATTAATAATGCAGCTTTGGCATGCATTTATCCCCGGCTTTGATCATTCTCAGTTCCTATTTAGCTGCACATTTTACAATGATGCCACACTTGCGACCTATGATATTCAGACAAAGCTTATAATTAAGAAATCTCAATCCAAAATAATGTTATTCAGTCTTGACCGATCACGGTTGAATGGTGAAATAAGTAAAACTCAGACTTGGAACTAACATGCATTTTATTGTAAGCGACCTAAACCAAATTTACAGTAGGAGATAGAAAAACTAGAAAAAATCGAATTTCAGACCTTGAAAAAGCGGGATCCGGACCCGCGACCAAACCCTACCCGCGATTTTTTTTTTTTTCAGTTTTATTTATTAACATAGAACAGTGAACATACAGTCAACAATACACTGCAAAACTGTATTAATGTGATAAATGTCGCGTTTGCTGTAACTTTGTAATGGATTTTTGTCGCGGGAAATGTCAAATGTAGTATTTTCCGTTACAATTTTTTTTATGTTATGGAGTTTGCGCCATTGAAATCGCTATTTCGGCAAAAGTGTCGCTTATGATAAAATGGCGGTCAAGGCTCGATATGTCAGCTTGTGGTACAACCCTGGGTGGCGATTCTTTATACGAGTATAAAATTTCACTCAAGGGTCAATCCTAATAGAATAGAATATGTTTATTTTGCTTTAAATGTGGTACATTATTGATGTGATGTTTCTTATTCAGTTACACAGCACATTCCGCTAATTCGCTTAGCATGCAAAATTATTCATTGTTTAGTGAAATATTATCATGTACGATTTAGCACATACATGTCAACATTATTTTATTAAAAAGTTAAGCCAAGCAGCATTATTCTAGAGTTACCATATAAGATTAGAATTAATTACAGAGATAATTACATGTCAAGTCAGTCTACATTCTAAGATACGAGACAACTTAGTCATTTTATTAACTCTGATAAGGAATAATAATTTTTGTCTTTGAGCCATTTGCTGAGTGCCTTTAGCAAATATAATTCATGTCGCTTAATGAGGCTTTAAGCACATGAGTAAATAAATGGGATAAAAATAAGAATATTCATTCTGCAAGAATATGATACATTAAAGATAGTACAGAGAATAAGCAGCAAACAAGACACATTCACCCATTGGGGCATGTAAATACTATTTTAAGTTATAAAGAAATAATGTCAACTTTTACACATAACAAACATACCATCAAGACTATCCAAAACGGGGTAGTCACTAGTCAGAGGCAATTGACTGTGTCGTCATAGTGAACGAAACACTCAGATGCCTACTTTTCAACAATGGTATCAGAACCCAACGATAGGTGGTTAGCCTTCCGCCGTTATCCGGGTTGATTTGGTTTTTTTTCGATGTTGATCATCACCGGAGAGTCGGATTTTTACAATGAACAAAAAGATTTTGGTTCTGGCCAAATTTGAACCCGGGACCACGCGATCCACGATCTGAGTTCAGGTGCTGAACCACTAGGCCACGACGCTCTCCAACAACTTTTAAAATTCAAAAATACGTTAATTCATGCACAAGCACAAATACAATCAAACCAAAACTGAATAATTTAAATTCTTTTTAAAACAAATATTCAGCCAGGTTGTAGAAACAATTTTGAATAACACAATTTTTAATTTATATTGAAATTGATTGAGCGGTCGGTTCTTTATTTAACGGGAAAACCGTCAGCGGCTTCGCCCGTGTGGACTGTCTTCCCGTCAAAACAAAGCCAGAATAAAAAACAAAATAGCCTTTAACACTCCCTGATAATGTAGCTTTATATTGGTGAAAGAATTTTCAAAATGGGTGCAGTAGTTTCGGAGCCTATTCAATACAAACAAACAAGCAAGTTATTCCTCTTTATATTATGAGTATAAATTAATAACAGACAGTTTTTTGGAATAGGGACAAATCTTAAACAATTGCGCGGTTAGTACTCAGCTACTCGTGAGCAATCTCTGCCTTGGCACGTACGGAGAGAAACCGGTTTTTACCGACTTAGTGCTCAAGCTTGGTAGGCACGCACACACGCGAAGTAGAGTATCTATTCCGTTTATTAGCTCATTGTGTTTGGGGTTCAGGTCAGTTACCAATTTTTATTTTGTTTGTGTTTACTAATATGTCACCTAACAGCATCAGTCTACTTTATACTGACCCATCTCAATGTTTGACCCTGTATACCGAAAGTAAACGTGTAAGCGACGTATACGTGGTGGCAAACATTTGCGTCCACATCACCGAAAGCCGAGTAGGGATCTTGTAACCAAATACGGATTCCAAACGACATTATTGATTCTTGTCGGCATCCTGCTTACATAACCAAGGACAGCTATTGGTGAAATCAACGAAACATTATTAAATTGGCACGTGTTGAGGTGACTTTTCATCAATCGTGCGAATTGTGTGATGATTAGCGGTTTCTGTAGCCTATGGACACCTGGAACAACTGATTTTTACGACTGTTCGCTTTAATCATATTTATTCTATAATGAAGCTGAAAGTATATTAAAATGATCATCTATTACTTTCTTCACACAATCACACATATACACACGCGCACACACACTCTCAAACACTTTCAAACGTTTTTAGTTGTTAAGGCTTTGTTCACAAATGTTATCTTAAATCGTTTTCTTTTTTCCCGTAAAAAGCTGTCATTATATGTTTTTAGAATAAGGTCAATTAGTTTTGACAACTTCTAAGGAAGAGTGGCTTCCTCCGACACAGGTACTGATGTACTTAATAGAGGAAGTCAACCCCTAAATTGTAAACGTTAACTGAACAGAATAAACGTTTTATTTATTATTCATTTATTTATTGACTTTTGGGAAGATTCACCAACCAACCATATTTTGTGGGAGTCAGAATGGGTCAGTGAACATGCAAATATTGTTATAAAAAGTACATCTGCCCCCGAATATAGTATAGTTATTCGTATTTGGTTATTAATTTAAAATCCTTAGGAACTAAGTGCATGAGCTTTGTGCATAAAGGCCATTCCGTAATCTACGAGTATGTATGAAAAACCAATTTGGAGCGGTACATTAGAAGAATGGGGCCTTTTTGACTTTAAAGGTGCCTCATCTAGAGCATTTTCCTGTAAGGCAATGTTCCAGATTCGCTTTTGAGCATTACATTACAGTACTGCCTCCCTGACATTACGAACATTCGCCTGTAATGTACATTACAGATTCGATTTTGCACAATACATTACAATACTGCCTTACAAAACTTCAGGTAAGTTGTTCGTCTTCCTCACTGTATTCGATTATGTAACATTACATTACAGAGAAATGCTCCAGGTAAGGGAGCACCTTAAGGTTCAAATATTGTAGAGATGCGGACCTTCAGGATCGCGGCGCCCTGGGCACGTGTCCAAAGTCTCAAATGGTAAGATGGGCCTGCCTACGGGGAATTCCTAATAGCTAATGACGTCATCAAACTATCAACTGCATCTAGGCAATAACTTACTTACACCTACCTAGAGGACTATTCCCAAATTACTTATTGTGAATTTCTCATGTAAGTGACTGTATGGTTTTTAATTAGAAAATAATATTATTTGAACCTAACTCGAGGATCAGGACCAGCCCTGGCTTTAATTGTAGAATGAGCTTCCTGCCTAGGGTTTCCCATTGAACTACAGTATGGAGATCTTCAAGATGATTTTGAAAAGGTTTTTACAAGTTATGCCTTAGGTGTTGCACGAGTCCATAGTAAAGTAAAGTAAAAGTAAAAAAAACATTTATTCATTTAAGCTTGTACGAAGCACTTATGACATGTCAAAAAAAAGTATATAGAAATAATAATAATAAACGTAAATAAAATAGTACAATATTAGTACATATCGTGAATATACATAATGTGAATCTACCACCGGTTCGGACGTTGCTTCTCATCGAGAAGACTCCGGCAAGAAACTCGATAGTTACTCTTTTCAACTTTGTTTGTTTTACAAAAAATAAATTCAGAGTACAGTCAATGAGAGTAGAAAAAAGAACACAACATTGAGCAGAGGAGCAGATTATTCCTACTATGACCACAAACTTATATCGTTCAAGTAATCCTCTACATTATAATAACCTTGTTTCATTAACTTTGCTTTAATTGCAGACTTAAACTTATGGTATTTTGTTGAAGTATTTCACAGATTGACCCACAAATGAGTTTCCCACCTTGTGTAGCCTAAGACTGGGAGTTTTCAATTTGCTTTTTATTTCTGGTATTATGTTTATAAGTATCACTGTTTTTTTTGAACAGATGCAAGTTTTTGCGCACATACAATAAGTTATCTAAAATATACAGTTAAAATATCGATCTTCTTAAATACTTCCCTAAGCGAGTCGCGTGGTCTAAGTTTGTAAATGGAACGGATGGCTCTTTTTTGAAGTGCAATAATGGTGTTCAAGTCTGCAGCTGAACCCCACAACAGTAGACCATACGGCATAACACTATGAAAGTAGCTAAAATAAACTAGTCTTGTTGTATTAATATCATTCAGGAGTCTTATTTTTCTAACAGCACAAGCAGCGGAACTGAGTCTCCCTGCCAGGGCCGTCATATGCGGACCCCATTGTAACTTAGAATCTAAAGTTATTCCTAAAAATACAGTAGAATTTGTTTATTCTAATGGCTCGTCATTAATAGTTACAATAGTATCAACCTGTATCACATTGGGCATAGAGAATATGATGCACTTTGTTTTTTTTTGCATTAAGTAATAAATTATTATTAGTGAACCAACATAGTACTTTTGAGAGAGTATTATTTACATCGTAAAATGCTTGTTTACCTCTGTCGCCTTTAAAAATCAACGAGGTATCGTCAGCAAATAATACTATCTTACAAATATCTGTGACATAGGTAGGAAGATCATTTATATGAATAAGAGAAAGCAAAGGTCCTAATATAGATCCTTGGGGCACTCCCATACGTATGGTGGCACCGGAAGATGCAGTTCCGTTGATACTAACTTTTTGAGTTCTATATGTAAGATAGGATTGTATTAAGTGAGATGAGATACCTGAAACACCGTAATGTCTTAGCTTAATCAGTAATATTTCATGATCCACGCAATCATAGGCTCTGGTAACGGACTACCGGTCACCATCGTAGTTTAAAAAAGGTGGTCAATCTTGATAAAGCTGGACCCTGTTGGGTAATGATCGCCGACCGTTAAATTAGTGACACAAAATTTGTTCTTCATGTTGCTACCTCTTAACTACTTATTTTTATAAAGAAGCTACTAAATACTAGACAGTTGAATTAGTTGTTAAAAATATATTTCTCAGTTGCAGTGCTAAATAGAAAAAAAATGCTAAGACGCATCTTCTAAAGAGCTCTTGAGTTTAAATTAATAAACAAGCTTCACTTTCCCCGCTTCCACTTCGGTTGGAAATAGAATAAAATAGTTCTAAAGATAGGAATACTCTTATGGTATATTAGAATAGTTATTCAAAGTCAAAGTCAAGTCAAAGTGATTTATTTGCGAATAGGTGTACATTTGAGATATTACAAAAAATATGAATTGAACCAAAGCCATATTCAGCCAGAAGGCATGCAAACATATGATATGAATGAATATTCATATCAAATCATTAAATACGTAAGTATGAATTTGTTTTAATTGCACTTAAGTTAAACTAGTTACCACTTTATTTATAATGTCATAAGCTTCTGTGGCGATCATAATACAGAGCCCTCACAGCATGCAATATAATAGTACTATGATAATAATCTATACATGGAAATCAATTTCAATAAATAATAATCACAAAGGTACAATACGAATAACAATGTCATTATGGAATATAACATCCAAGAAGGCTAGAGACTAAGGAGAGATAACTCCCTGGAAAGGGTTGGACTAAATCCGTATCCCACAGTGACGCATGCGCATTACGCTTCTTTGCCGCGATCCTCGCGAAGTGTCAAAATTGGTCAACACAACCTCGAAAAACAACAACTGTCGCACGTGACACCGTTCAAAACAAAACCATGTGACCATGAAATGACAAATAGCTGCCGCTGCACATGCGCAATACAGCGTTTTGCCCGGCACAGAGTATACGACTTTCGGCCCTCGAAAGCTTACCCCCACTTCGGGAGTTATCTCTCCTTAGTTTCTAGCCTTCTTGATAACATCTAACGGCTAAATAAACTGTCAGAAATTTTCATTTAAAAAATAATCAATATTATATATAAAAAACGCTTTAGATCAAATTTAAATGACATTAATGTTTGAACAATTCAATATGTCAGTAGGCAAGTGATTGTAAATACGTGATGCCATACAGAATATGCTTTTATTGAATTGCGCAGTTTGATTGGAAGGGCAACAAATTTTGTGTTAGTGGCGCTTGCTCTTGCGTTGATTAAACATTAATTTATTGGAATAAACAAATACAGACACTTCATAGATGTAAATACATAGTAGGGTTAAAATTTTAAGACTCGTGAAGAATGGTTTACAAGAATCCGTTTACTTCAGTTTGCAAACTGCCCTCAGCCACTTTTTTAAGCTTTAAATGCTTTTTCTTTATCTACTGAGTGCCCCCAAAAAATAACGCCGTACCTTAAAACAGATTCTACATATCCATGATAAGCAGTGATTACTGCAGATTGGTTGACAAGTTTTCCCAGCATGTATAGTGCATATATATGAGAATTGGTTGAGTCTAGAACAGATGTGTGATATTTGAGGTTTCCAACTAAAGTTGCAATCGAGTTGAATCCCTAAAAACGTTGCATTTTGGACATTATTAATTTTCTTGTTTTTAAATGCTACATCAATATCGCTCAGGTGATCTTTTCGATTCTTAAATGTCATTAGTTGCGTCTTGTCTATGTTTATGTTCAGATTATTATTATTTAACCATTTAATCACTTTGTCAAGGGTATTGTTTATTTCTGGTGATAAACTGACTTTGGATTCATTTCTAAACATAAATGTACTGTCATCAGCAAAAAGCACCATATCTTGCTTGATGCTGCTGGGAAGATCATTAATGTAAATTAAAAATATTAGGGGAACCAGTATACTACCCTGGGGCACGCCTTGTGTTACCTGACTGTACTCAGATGAAAACATTGTCTCTTTCATTGTTTTTGGGCATATACGTGAAATATGTGTACATTGTTTACGATTTTTTAGATAAGACTCTAGGAGGCCTAGAACATTACCTCTGATACCGTACGATTCAATTTTCCTTAGTAAAATATCGTGATTGACACAATCGAAAGCCTTGGACAAATCCATGTATAAAGCCAATACTAGATCCTTACCATCCAGCCCTGTCATAATTTTTGTAAGAAGGTGTATATTGCTTGATTAATGGATTTATTTTTCTTGAAACTCATTTGCAAAAAGATCGTATTTTTCAAAGAACTGATATAAATTATTGTATATAACTTTTTCAAATACCTTCGATAATGTTGTTATAAGCGCAATAGGTATATAGCATTTAATGTCTTCTTTATAATTATTTTTAAATAAAGGCTTAGCTACTGTTTTTTTTTATTTGTCTGGAAAAACACCCGATGTAATGGAAGACGCAGCGTATTTAGGCCACCCACCCGGTGGTCCAATGACTTGCTGCAAGATGCGGGAAGCCGCTGGATGCAAATAGCACAAAACCGCTCGCTGTGGCGTTCTATCGGGGAGACCTATGTGTTGATGATGATGATGAGAAATACTAGAAAAAATCAGCTTAGTTTAGTTATCAGGCGGGACTAGAAACAAAGGCTAAGAACTTTACCTAAACTCACGAGACCGGAGTTTGGTGCAGTGCCACCGTGGTTGCGATAGTCGCCCGCCGAGTTTACAGGCGACTATCGCAAGACGGGCGGTTGCACACCCGCCGATCGACCGCAGAGTAGTGTTGTCGCGATAGCGATAGTTTTGATAGCGATAGTTGACCTTGAAAATCAGTCAAACTATCGACCAAGATCAACTGGGAATTAAACGATACCTTTTATGAGCTTGCAATAGTATCAATAAATGTTCGACTATCGATAAGGTAAAACTATCGATATTATCGATACTATCGACACGCATCCTATTGATAGTATGATACTATCGAAAGTATCGGTAGTATCGAAAAAGATCTACATTATCTCTTAAATCTCTATCGATACTATCGATAGTATCGATAATATCGTCACGGGTCGATAGCTACGATAGGACTATCGATAGTGCAACTGATTTTCGAGGTTACAATAATATCACGATACTATCGATAGACTATCGCTACCGCTACGAATTGCCGCAGGAATTAATCGCGCCGTGAAATCTTCTTTAATTTTTTTAATATACATGTTTGCATTCTATAGAAGCTGCGGGCCCGCAACCGCGGCGGGCGCCGCAGAAAACCGCGCCGTCAGTTCTTAGCCTTAGTGTCCCGATGGATCATAAAGTAATTAGCCCCTATACTGTCCCACTGCTGGCTAAAGGCCTTCTGCGTAGAAGTCAAGAACTCGCAACAATTGATGGGTATTGGCTCAATCACCACGCTTGCCACTGCGGGTTGGTCACAAACCCGGGCTAATAATTAAAAACCGTGACCTACGATCGACGAACACTGCTGATTATGCATGCATACATACCATCACGCCCCAGCAAGAGACCACAACTTTCCACTTGCTACGATCCTGACACACCTCTCGCGCTTCTTCCACTCTCATTAATCCTTTCATACATGCTTGTCGATTATGGGTACTCCTGACCTCACCTTTTTTAAGCACGTCTTGGACTTTTCCTGAGTACGTCCGTCTAGGCCTTCCCCTTCCAACAGCTCCTTCCCCCCTTGCCACCGTCACTGTTGATTATATTTATACAAATTACTGTTTAAATATAATTAGCATGTCACCTTTAGTCATAATACAAAATACAAAAATATTTATTCACTTCAAGTTATTTGTTTACAAATTGGTGTTGATTTCCTCTATTAGGTACGGAAGCACCTGTGTTAGAAGAAGCCACTCTTCCTTAGCTAAAACATATTATCATTTAAATAACTTATTAATCACACTTTGCTCAGAAAGTTGCAATTAAAGATTTGACAAAAACTAACAGTTTATGATTTTATTTTATTTAATTTTAACTAAACAGAAAACGAAACAAAGGAAATAAAAGCATTATTAAGAACAAAAGGATGTGTGTATGTTTGTGTAAATTTGTGTTTGTGTGTGAGTAGTGTGTTTGTATAGTGTAATTGAATGTTGTGTCTGTATGTGTGTGTGTTCAAAACCCAAAGGGGTTTTACAAGCAAACTGAATAAGCCACTTAATCCTAAAAAGCCAGAGTTTTGAGAATTTCTTCAGTCTCATTATAATCCAGACTCTTCAACCATTTAGTTAGTTCCATTTTACACTCCCTTGCAGACCATGCGTTTAATTTTAAAATTTTATTAATTTAAATATCCCTGTGTTACGAGGTACCAGACAAGGAATTAAGCCAGACGCGTCTCCCAGCACACCCAGACGCGAGCCAATTTATGAAAGATTGTTTCCTGAATTGACCTGACCGGATATCGAACCCGGGACACTACGAAATTCAAGGCGAGAAACCGTGCTACAGCGCACTACGCCAATCGTGTCACCAAAAAAAAATCCTTGTGTTACGTGCTACCAGACAAGGAACTAACCTAGGGGCGTCTCCTAGCACACCCAGACTAGATCCAGTCTAGAAAAGCTCGTATCTAAATTGTCAGTAAATCTTTGAATTTTGAACCTTGACTCGACTGGGAATCAGACCCGGGAAACTAGGCAAGTCAATGCGAGAAACCGTGCTACAGCGTACTACGCCAATCGTGTCGTCAAATAGTGATTTTTCTATTATAAAAACCAAGATAGCGTTTGATTTTGAGCAATAGTTGCAATGCTATCGCTCTTGTACTCGTATAACGGAACCGGAAATAAAACTCTTGAAAACTTCCGCCATCTACATCGCCGTGTGAAATTGCCCGGAAATATTGGATTTGGCGTTTCAATCTTCCGTGAACAAGTTTTCAAATAAAATATGTCGATCCTCGCGCCGGAGAGGCTTAAAATAAATGAAAGAAAAATGTGGGGACATCTTAAACCAATTTAATCAGAAATACTTTGCTTTAGCTATTATACATCTATAATAGGCTGAATGAATTGCTGTCCTTATATTACCTACCTAGATCCAGCTGCAAGAGAACCATTACCGAATGGCTGAAAACACTGGACTATGACAATACCGAATCTCTATTGCGCCCAATAACCTAATCTAATTAATAACAAAACAATTCAAATAATTTAATTAACCTACCTCACTTACCTATACATATTTAGTTAGTTAGTTATATCTCTAATTTATTATTATACAGTATTTCAATAATTAAACCTTATTATTTTCAACGATAATATTATGTAATTCCACAAATTGTTCCCTTTTAATGTTATTTATTTTTTAGTTATTTAATAAGTAGTTCTCTCCCGCAGTACACCTCAGCGGAGTTCTACCCAATGTTTCTACATACACCCTCTTGGGGAGTGGAGCACTGGTGACCTGTAATACGGGTTTTCTAAAAAACCTATCTCAGGCACCAGTCTCTCACACACAAGTTGTCGTAAGATAAGACTTGCTTTAGTATACTCCATGTGACAACTTTGTGAGAGAAAATAAATCAATATATATAATATATTGGTGTCAGAGATTTATAAACATACCTAGTTATTTCTAAATACATACTTAAAAATAAAATTACACCAAGATAAAATAAAATTTAAATTCATATTTACGACCTCAAGCATAAAAACATATAAGGCAATAAACAGGACACTTCAGTTAGAAAGAACGGAAAACGCTCTGATGGCTCAGTAAGGCGGCGGTTGACGTGTAAGAAGTGCAGAGTGAATGAAATTTATCATAATTTACTTAGTTTTAGCGTGTTTTCATCGTTAAAACTAATAACTAAACTTTTGAAACTTTTAATGAAGACTAAAGAGATTCAGTTTCAGATCAAGCGAAGTTTATAATGGAGTGAATTTTTTACCATCATGATAAACTTTAGAAAAACACAATATTTTGCTGAAGCCACAAGACGTCCACAGCTGAACATAGGCCTCCGCCACCGATTTCCAAAGCGACCGATTGTAAACGGTCTGCATCCACCGGAATCCCGCCACTTTTATCAGGTCGTCCGTCCACCTTGCTGGTGGGCGTCTCACGCTGTGCCTGCCCTGAAACGGTCTCCATTCTAGAACTTTCTTGCCCTAACGGCCATCAGTTCTGCGCGCTATGTGCCCTGCCCACTGCCACGTCAGCTTCCACTTACCCGCTGGGCTATGTCGGTCACTTTTGTTCTTCTACAGATTTCCTCATTCCTGATTCGATCACGTAGCGAAACACCGAGCATAGCCCTCTCCATAGCTCGTCAGTCAGAGACCACGTTTCAGGTCCGTTAGTTATCACTGGTAACCCACACTGCTCGTTTAGTTTTGATTTGAGACAACATATCTCAGTGTTACAAATCAAAAGTTTCCCCGGCAATAAGGTTCTACATATAAGTAAAACATTAAGTTAACTAATATGATGTACACACCATCCTCATCATCATCATTCGCAGCCCCAGGACGTTCACCGCTGTAGGTACACAGCCACCAAGCAGGTGAGCGCACAGTTCGCACCACACTGCTGAACTTCAATAGATCTCCAATCTACAACGTTTCTGCCCTCCCCACTGCCACTCTCTACTTTTACTGAGCCACTGTAATAGAAAAAAAAGTCATTTTTAACTTTAGTAGGTACATCGTTACATTAAAAAAAACACAAAAGTAGTAGGCAAACAACAACAAAACAAAATAATAATAAGAAAAAACAATACCACAGACAGCGTGCAGCGGTGAATTGCTACAATGCCCAAAAAAAAATGGACCTCACTCAGCTTGATGTAGACCAATCGGTCACTTCAGTTGGGAAATTATATTGGGGCAAGCGTAGCATGCCAAAGATACGTACAACCCCATGACTTAACTAACGTAGAACTCAGCTTAAAAACCATTTGAAGAAAGAATCACTAGAAAATATCAAATTTCGGCACTGTGGTCGAGATCTTTAGCCGTTACTTAGCTAAGCTCAGACTTTTCGCATTAATTATTATCTTACTTATCGAGTTTTGTTATAATTATTAGTACTAACGAATACCTAATTAGATGTTTAATTAAGTGAATGAATACCGGTAAGAAGTAATTTATATCTTACTTCTTACTAATATGTATTATAAATGCGAAAGACTGTGAGGATGTAATACTTATGTGTTTGTTACTCTTTCACGCAAAAACTACGGAACTGATTTAGATGAAATTTTGCAGTAATACGGCTTATAAAACACGTAAGCAACAGTTGACAAAGGTTTTATGTATGTATGTTACAAAAATAAAGTCCACGCGGGCGAAGCCGCGGACGGAAAGCTAGTAATATTGTAATTTGACGACACGATTGGCGTAGTGTGCTGTAGCACGGTTTCTCGCCTCGATTTCCGTAGTGGCCCGGGTTCGATTCCCGGTCGGGTCAATTCAGGAAACGATCTTTTCTGAATTGACTCGGGTCTGGGTGTGCTGGGAGACGCCCCTAGCTTATTTCCTTGTGTGGTACCTCGTAACACAGGGATTTAATAATCCCTACTTCGAGAACATTACAAGAGGTGTGTTGTCTGGCGCATATTTATTTATTTATTTAATATTAACATATAAATGAGAAGGTTTGTAAGGATGTATGTTTGTTACTCTTTCACGCAAAAACTACTGAATGGATTTAGATGAAACTTTACAGTAATACAGCTTAGACATCATACTAACACAGGCTACAATTTATGAAGATTTTATGTAATTTGGTCCTGATATACACACATCAACATGGTCTAGGGATATTTCAATTAAACCTAAATAACTAAAATTCTATTAACTTTTTGTTAAGACACCTACACATTAAAATGAACCTTGTTTAATAGCCTTACATGAAGTTGGATTAAAAAAAACTTAGAAGAAGAGGAAAAACTCTGACAAAATTTCAATCTTAACTTTATTTTTGAAACATCAAAACCTAAACAAAACAACTACTTTTTTTATAAAAATTGTTGAAAACTCAAAATTACCTTAGACTCTTTTGACACACCTGCAGCGGTTCTGCATACTTAAAACAAGGGTGTCAATATCCTGTTGTGGAATACTGTCCCAAGTCCTGCTAAGATGCAAAAAAAGCTGGTTTCATGCACAATATCTTCAGAGAAATTCCTAAGAGCTCTTCTCTGAAGCATATCCCAGGCATGCTCAATAGGATTTAAGTCAGGGTATTCTGCAGGCCAGTCTGAAGCTTGGATATCATGCTGGTAACCAACTTGTAACGATACGCGCCATATGTGGACGGGCATTGTCGTGCATTAGCTGGAAATTTTGTCCCATTTGCTGTCTGTAGGGCAAGACTACAGGCTCTAACACCTCATCTCGGTATTTTAGAGCAGTCATATTGCCTTGTATCCAAACGAGGTCCGTTCTACCGCCGAGACGAATTCCTGCCCAAACCATAATCGTGCCACCTTGATATGCATGAACTTGTTGTGGGTGCTGCAGTCGATTCCAACGTCCAGGTTCTCTCCAAACGCGTAATCTTCGCGAATCAGGATGAAATCCAAACCTGGATTCATCAGTGAAAAGCACAAGTGACCATTGAGAATGGTTCCAGTTTTCGTGTGCAATAGCCCATTGTAATCTTTTTCCTCGATTACCTCTCCTTAGCGCTGGTACCCGAAGTGGCCTACGAGCACGTAGGTTGACTTCATGCAGTGGTCTTCTCAAAGTTTGACCGCTTACCACCAAACCATACTCTCTCTATATCCTTTGAACCAATTGCATCGCCGTTACATTTACAAAAATACAAAAAAATACAAAAATCTTTATTCATAACACAAGTCACTATTACAATGCTTGATATAGGTCTCATCCTTTTAAGTTTGGAAACCTGTATTAGGATGAGACCGCTCTTCTTAAAACAAATTAGCCATTACTATGACTTGTTTATTGTTACATGATTTTTAATAAGTTTTTATTTTAAGTTCTATAAGTTCTTATTATAAGTTCTATAAGTTCTTATTGTAAGTTCCATGAGTTATATTATTAGTTAAGTTAGTTTTATTATCAGTTCTATAATTTTTATTATGATCTAGTTCTATGAGTAATTAGTTGGTTCTTAATTATTATTATTTTTTATTCATAAATTTGGTTGACTTCGTGCAGCATTTACTATGAATCGGTCCTGTACATGTGTTGTAATGCGTTGAGGTCCTCGGTGCCGTTCTACCACTTCCCCCGTGACACGATAACGTGACCAAAGCCTGGATATAACGCTCTGACTGGTCCTCATGGCTTCAGAAACCGCAATGTGGGTAGCGCCAGCTTGAATCATGCCCACTGCTCTTAACATTTCATTCCTGATCAAGTGTCTATGTAGCATGATTAAATGAACACCGGAGATGCGTTTGACAAAGATTTATAGATATTTATGGAGTTTTAATCAAGTTAGAAGTTCGTGATGATTTACTTCTTTGGAAGAAATTCAATGAATGCGAATTTCATCTTAAAACAAAACCTTTTATGTACAAATTTGAATTTAAAAAAGGAACTTAATAATGTTTTTTATGATCGTTAATAGTTTTTTTGTAAGGCCAGTACTTTTTAAGTTATTTAAAAAAGTTTTTTATATCCCTAGACCATGTTAATGTGTGTATAACGATAACGAGGGCGAAGACGCGGGCGGAAAGCTAGTGGATATACAGCTGTTCAAAGTCTAAGATAAGCCTGAGTTTGAGCTAATCACGCTCTATAGATCTCGGTCTGAGTGTCGAGCCGCATGCTACGTTACTTACTGAAGACGTAAAAAAGACTATGACAAAAATGTCTGCTGTGCTCAAGGCTCGGACATAATAAATGGCTGTCACTTTGCGAATGATAAAAAAGATAGCTCCTCATGCGTCACTGTCAGTTGTAATGGCAGTAATGTGCGCGTTGATTGCCAGAGGTGGTGTGATGGATGGTGGCTTTTATGGCAAACTCGGAAATCTGTAAGCTCATAAGCACAGTTTTAACCCACTGCCAATAAGAGAAGTTATAATATAATTAGATCTTCAGACCCCCAGCTAAGCATAACGACAGTAGTGGGGATGCAATAGGAAATGAAAATCACTAAATATCCAAAGTCACTCCACGCGGACGGAGTCGCGGGCAAAAGCTAGTAGATTATAACAGACATAGAACAAACAATAATTCGACATACATTGGTACATCACATATAATGTTTGTCCTGGTTTAGAATCAGACCCACAATCTTTAGTGCGATAGGCTATACCGTATAAATACAAGAAACTTTCAACTACCTATTTAGCAAAATGCAAACGTATTTGATAGCAAATTAAATTAACATTTAGTTTTATGAAAATAGTTTTGAAGATTATATTTAATTCTTATCTGAATTCCGTGAGCATTATTTTGTGTACAAAACATACAAAACGGAAACGGAGTTTAAAAAATAACACTCCTTAACTCCTATTATAATACGATTATTTGTAAATAGTGTTCAATCACAACTATAACCCCAAAAATTTATAATGTATACTTACTCTGTGAAATACCGGCCTAACGTTGATAACTATCTTGCCCTAAACACTGAAATCCTAGTCTTAAAACTATTAAGATTTGTTCAAAATCCAACAACATAAATTGCCATAAAGTTGGGCATTACGACTAATCAGAGCGTGAAGAAGCCTTAGCAAAGAGCGTGCTTAGGGATATAAGATCCATGTTTTATTGCCGACAAAGGTTTTGCTCTTGACGTAATCTTTAGAGCAAGCACCTCGCTAAAGATAGCTCTTTGAAGTTAAGATTGTACCTATTCTAGGAGAGTGTGGTGACATTAACGCTCAACATTTCATTTAAGATCGTTATGTGCTTTTTGATAAATTGCCATGTTATTTTTGTACCTTCTTAGGTACGATTCACACCGACCAGCTCGCATCGGGCCCCGTTGCATACGCATGCCGTGACAGCCGTAATGGTATACGCGTGTCGCGGCAGAAACAGAACACACTTTATTAGTACAATCATAATGATGTCATTATCGCATCGATTATTTGTTGCAGTTATAACGAAACTACTCGCTGCACCGCTGATCTCCGATTGCATTTCGCAACAGGCCGACCGGCTCCGAACGGACCCCACGGCAGCCGCACGGGCACAGATTACTATTCCTACGTAACAGATAAATTACTCAATATAACAATTTTGTCATATTAAAATGCGTGCGGTCATGTGTCACGCATATATGCCAGGGCTATCTCTTTCAATAGGTATAGATGTCAGTGGTCAGTACATGTACCTACGTCAGTCCAACCGCAAGATCGCGCAAGTACATGGAGTGACAGAGGCTTGGTACGGACCCGTACAAAGCCGCGGAAAGAGAACGGAGATAAGATACATGCAAATACATACCATGGTTCCTGTTAACACATTTCAATTTCCTTTATTGCATTGTAAAATGCCGTCCGGCCCGGCCTGATATGAGCGGGTCGGTGTGAATCGTACCTCATTTGTTTGTTTCAGACAACGACACAAAATGGTTTGTTGTGAATATTATTAACCTAAATTTACAAAATGTTGAGATCACACAGTAATCTACTGCTACCCAATCATTCAAACTTTTACTATACATGTTTTTCTGATAGAGTGTGAAGCCCCACATTTTCGAAGCACAGCCACATAAGATGGGTTTGGACCCCGTGGTCTTCCATTCACTACTTTCCGGCCCTCTATTGTAAACGCCTGTTATAAACCCAAAACAAGTTTAAAAGAGTAACTGCTGAGTTTCTCGCCGGGTCTTCTCAGCAAGAAACAACTCCGACGTGGTGGTAGAGTCGTATGTATGTATACTGTGTATTTATGTAAATTAATAAATAGAAATATGAGCCAGACAACACACCTATTGTAATGGTTTCGAAGTAGGGATTAATATCCCTGTGTTACGAGGTATTACACAAGGAAATAAGCCAGGGGCGTCTCCCAGCACACCCGAGTCAATTCAGAAAAGATCGTTTCCTAATTTGACCTATGTATTGATTGATTTATGTATCCATATTATTATGGTATTTATGTTTATTTAGTATGTTTTGTTGTAAATTTGACGATTTGAAAGTACTGGTACAGTCTATTTAAATAAATTAATGAGTTTGAGCATGGATCTCATGTACCACTACCACAGTAAAAGACCGCTGGTTCCGATTCGTCAGGTAAAACACCCACTGGTAGACTTTTGTCTTCAGTCTTTTAATATTCCCTTATTAATATAAACGAGTATTATCCTTCTATTTCTACCTTTATGCAAGTTCTGAACTGTTTACCAAGTTTCTCTTAACTGAGCTGTCGATTAACTCAAGTCCAGATCTTAATGAATGCTCCGAGACTGGAACTAAAACCAGAAACTTGAGTTGAATCAAACTTGTTTGCTCTTTTTGCTACTTTTATTTCATTTACTTTTCACTAGGGGAAAAAACAGTTTTTTCTTAAAGGACCATTGAGAAAGACGTAACTGCAAACTATATTGACGACCCTGGTGGTGCCATGGTAGCAACCCTGCCTTCAGCACCGACAAACATTCACGCGACGAACATCTGTATTTGTTGTGTGTTTGGGTGTTATTATCTATTTATGTATGTATTTAGAAATAATTTATTATTTTTGTCAGTCTCTGCCTCCCATAGTACAAGCTCTGCTTAGTTTGGGGTTTGATTATCTTTTTGAAATTTGTCCCAGATATATTCTATTCATTTGTTTCATATAAGATCGGCGACGTCGTGGCCTAGTGGTTCAGCACCCGAACTCAGATCGTGGATCGTGTTGCCCAAGTTCAAAACTGTCCAGTACCAAAATATTTGTGTTCATTGCTAAATATCCGACTAACTCTCTGGTGACGGAAAACATCGATAAAAACCAAATCAAACCCGGATAACGGCGGAAGGCTAACCACTTACCACGTTGGGTTCTAATACCATTGGTGAAAAGTGTGCTCCTGAGTGTTTTGTTCACCATGACGGTACAGTCAATTGCCTCTGACTACCCCGCTTGGGATAAAGTCGTGATAGTATGTATGTATGATTATTTTCTATTGCAGTTCACGCCCAGTGTTAATAATTAGCCATCATGTTTTTTTTTTCAGTGTAAAGGCAATTACATACCATTTCATTAAATTTACATAAACGAAGGAACGACTATATTTTTTTTAATACACCAATAATAAAGTCTCAAATAATTAATCTAATTCTAAACCAAAAAGGTAATAAGAATGCAAGAAAAACAAAATTTTAATAAAGCAGCCGCGCTATTTTCTGTCTTGTTTTTCAGGCCTTCTAGTTATTTCACCTCTACTTTGATGCTAGACGGCTAGGCTGACCATACGATAGTTTAATTTCAGGACTTTCTAAACCATCAGTTATGGTTGAGAGCCAATAATTTTACTAGCCTCTTACATTCAGGAAATAAATAGACCTATCATTATGCCTTACAATTTGTCTTATTTAAGGAATTCGTCCATCTGCTATACGCCTTTTCTACAAAAAAAAAACCCATCGTGGATTCATTATCATGAATCATCTGAACCTCACTGTCTTCTTAAATTTAAGACAGCTTTTAAGTCTGAAAACTTTCTAGGGATAGAAACCCAACGGTTTGCTGCGTTTTTTCTGGTACGCACCGCTAGGGAGTGGAACGCTCTCCCTGTGTCTGTGTTTCCGGTTTTTTTTTATAATGCCCGATAAGAGGACCTCACTCCACCTGATGGAAAGTGGTCGTGAGGTCCAGATATGAGGCTGATAAGCCCGAATCACTGAGCTGGCCATCCTCACCTTAAGGGCAATGCCTTTTCACGGCCCGCTTGAAGGACTATAAGAGGAAGGAAACGCGTGCGCACAACCTGCCGCTTACAACCTAGAAGATATTATTCAAGGCCAGAGTGAATAAGCATTTTTTGGGTAAGCGTTTACCACCATCGGCCTTGTCATCGCTTACCACCACGCGTGACTGAGGATTTTTTTGTTTCTTTTTTTTTATTTGGAGAGGCCAAATAAAAAAAAGAAACAAAAAAATCGACCTGATCCTAGGGGTCGAGCGCTTTTCATTGATCATATTTTACCTAAAAAACTTGTCCTACAGAAATATTAAAAGTGATGGTGAACCTAAACAAGGCTAATGTAGATACCTGTGGATACAGGCCGCGGTGCCTTGGGACTTGGCCAAATCGTGTTACTCCCCGCCAGCGCTCTGAATTCTTGATTGCTCTGTAGTGCGGTACATTATAATATGATCTGTATGTATGTCACTATCAGCAATGCATTTGAAGTAAAAAGTGGTCTGACTGAAAAAAAAACTCCATAATATTTGAGGGAATAGAAATGTTTGAGAAAAAAGTGAGATGTCAATAAAAAATAAATGAATCAGTCAGTAATAATAAGTTAAGGCCTAAGGCCTTTTCCTATCATCTATGACTGATGCACATACCTATACAGGATGTCCCGGGTAACCTGTATGTAGTACCAGCTTAGGTCTGTGGTCTAAGAACCCCAAAACCTATCGATAGGACCCAATGTATGTTCCGCGATTTTCGGTAGTTTTCGAGTTATGGTTTTCTCTCCTTTTCTTAGACATGCAGAAGGCCTTCGACTGAGATGTGTCCCTCGTGAGATGATCGGCTGGGCGCTGCGGTCCAGGGCCGTTCCCGAAAATAACAAAAAATTCGTGACAAACCGCATCCCTTTTGCCCCACAATAACCAAAAAAATGACGAAACCCAGAAATTTTAGAAAATTCTTTAAAAAAATCAATACTCGAAAACTACCAAAAATCGTGGAATATACATTGACTCAAACTCAAACTCAAATAACCTTATTCAAATCGACTGTATCAGTACTTTCAAATCGTTAAATTTACAGCAAAATATACTAAATAATAGACATAAATACCATAATAATATGGATATGTAAATAAACAGTATACAGACATAATGCGACTCTACCACCGCGTCGAAGTTGTTTCTTGCTGAGAAGACCCGGCGAGAAACTCAGCAGTTACTCTTTTAAACTTGTTTTGGGTTTACAACAGCCGTTAGTAAAGTACAAGCAGTGTGTCATTTTGATACAAATAAACCTAAAAGAATATAAAACAAAGAGAAAAAACCAACCATAAAAGAATATAATAACAAGAATTCATTTAAACAATTTAAAACAAAAATTGTTAGTCAGTACATACAAACTAGGTACCTATTAACTCTTACAATAAAACATCTGTTACAATAGAGCTATTTAATCCCGCATCGATCAGAGCGCTTATACCCAGGCATTTTTATCTATAAGGTAGTCTTTTGTAGTATAATAGCCCTTTTTTAATAAAGCTGTTTTGATGTGATTTTTGAATCTATGTAAAGGTAACTCACAAATGGTTTTTGGAATTTTGTTGTAATAATGTATACCTTGCCCCATAAAGGATCCTAAAACTTTTTGTAACCTAAAGAGTGGAAGTGCAATTTTATCCTTATTCCTAGTATTTCTGCAATGTATGTCACTGTGTTTAGCATAGAGACCAATATTTTTTGTGTCCTATCAATAGGTTTTGGGGTCCCAAGACCACAGACCTTCGCTGGTACAGGTTACCCGGGACACCCTGTATAACTTAAGTATATTAAACACTAATGTGCGTAACATGAATGCTTCTCCCGCGGCTCTGAACCCTCACGGTCCGAGGTTAAACAGGAAGTTACATTAAAAACCTGCTGCTGTGCCAACGAGCCAGAATGAGCCAGCCACATTTTTCTTTACCTTCAACAGTTTTCAGATAATGCATCTAGAGCTCTATACATCGTTCCTTTAAAGCAATCGACAATTGAAGAGACTCTCAGGGTATGCACGTCTCAAGACTTAACTGGTAGTTGCATTTCATGCATTCTCTTGAATCTCGCTCTATCACAAAAATAGTTATAATATATTATCGGATAATTTAAAAAGATCTCGGTAAAAGTGTTGCATGCTATGACTAAGCATTTATTCTATTTAATGAAGTGGTATCTTTAGTAGTAAGTTAAAAGATTCAGTTTTCTTCTAATTTCAACCTCACGTCGTTCGAAGTTAAATAATACTTAGATAAAAGATAAAATATTTATTTGTATGAACATGGTACATGTTTGGTTCTTATTTTTAGGTATCGTACATACATGTTTAATCGACCTATCGATATACAAATGTTATGATATCGTCATGCGTAACTAGTTGACTAAAAAGTTAATGAAAACATTAAACACTTAATATGCGATTGAAGTGAGTGCATTTAGAATAATTTTAATTCAATTACAATTCAATTCCAAGCTTATTATACAAAATTAAAATGTCAGTTCATTAGACAAAAAATAAATAAATAAATGTCCGTCCATTATACATAAATAGGGAATCAGGGTTATGGCTTTGAATTTGCTTATCTTTTTATAATGTGAGTCATTAATGTTTTTTTTTAACGTAATTAATGTTTTTTTATTTATTTATTTATTTATTCATTTATTTGGGAACTCAACAGCTTTTTTTACAAAAACATTTAAAACACTTATATAAAATTACTAAAGCCAATTACAGAGTTCCACCACTAACTTAATTCACTTATAACTAAGCACAATAGAACACCAGAATACTGACAAGTACTGACAAGTCTTGTTATCAGACATTGGCAAACAACAACTTAATACAGCAAAGACGTCTGGTAACACTTCTGAATAGGTGACATGTTTAATAATTAATATAAATTTAATATAAATTCTCAATTACTCTCCCAAAGTGTCTAAGTTAAGGTTAAAGTTAATTTGTTAGGTTAACAAGTCCGGTTAGTTTGTTAATTTAAATTTTAGATTAAATGAGGACCACAAGCCAGACCAGGCCAATACAATACAAGTAAGTCTTACAATAAAGGTAGTAGTGAGTATTGCATTTAGTTTTATATTATTTCCATTTCATTCTTTTTATTCTTTCTTCATTTATTTTAAGGTATATTAAGTAAGTCTTAGAATAAAGGTAAGGAGTGAGTATTCCATTTAGTTTTATATTATTTTCATTTTATTCTTTTTATTTTTTTATTCATTTAATTTAAGGTATATTTAAAGTATATTCATTTGATTTCCCGGTATCTAACGATTACTAAAGGTCTCTTCAAATGCTTTCATTTTCATGGCTCGTTTTCCTGTACTAAAAATGTCAATGTGCTTAAATTTTTCGTTGTAGGTTTTAGGCAACCTTGTCATAACAGAATTTTTTGAATAATTAGTACGGTATTTGGGAACCTTAAACAAAGGAGTATGCCTCGTGCGGATCCTCGGTGCACAAAAACCAATTTGTGCAATAAGGTTAGGCACGTCCAGGTTATTACGGAGAATATCATGCAGTAAACATAACTCCAGTAAGTCTCGACGGGAATCAAGAGGCAACAGCTGATAATGTTTGCAATCATGCGCATAGGGCTGGTTCCTTCTGTGGGTTTTAAAATTTAGGTGTTTGATAAAGCGCTTTTGTATTTTCTCCAATTTATTGATATACGTAGTATATTGGGGATTCCAGATTGGGCTAGCGTATTCAAGAACACTACGACAGTACGCATAATAAACTATTTTGAGGCTATGTATGCTTTTAAAGGGCTTACAGGCTCTGATTAGAAAGCCTAAATTACGATATGCCTTGTTAGTAACGTAATCAACGTGTTCTGAGAAAGTCATTTTAGAATCCAATAAAATTCCAAGATCTCTTACAGTGCTTGTCCTGGCTATGTTAGTACCGTTAAAGTTATAGGAAAATTTGACAACTTCTTTCTTACGACTAAAACTAATGCATTGACATTTACTGACATTGACTGTGATATTGTTTTTCTGATAATATTGGTATAAGGCATCTAAGTCACCCTGAATGGCTTCACAGTCAGAAACCGCCGCCACCTTCATAAACACTTTCTTGTCATCGGCGTAAAGTATATGTTCCGAGTTTCTGAAGCATCGATAAATGTCATAAATGTAAGCACAGTAGAAGAGAGGGCCAAGATGCGACCCCTGTGGAACGCCGGAGGAGACTTCTACGAAATCAGACCTAAAACCCCCCATTACAACAGCCTGCGACCGGTTGATGAGGTAAGAGGTAATCCATCTAAGCAAATCGCCTCTGATCCCGAGACAAAAGAGTTTCTCCAACAGGATGACGTGATCCACACGATCGAAGGCTTTTTCGAAGTCTGTGTAGATCACGTCAACCTGCCCACAGCTTTCCATTCCACACAAAACATAATTGCAAAACTCGGCCAGGTTTGATGTGGTCGATTTATGTTTGAGGAAGCCGTGTTGGTGGTGAGATATACCTCCACTAATAATGGGATAGATACTTTCGTAAATAATTTTTTCGAGCATTTTGCTTAGGGTATTCAAAATAGAAATGGGTCGATAATTACAAATTTCGGTTTTTGATCCCTTCTTATGCACAGGAACTATATGCGCTTGCTTCCAAAGACCAGGACAAACGCACTGTTTCAACGACTGTGAGAACAACAGATAAATAGGGTAGGCCAGAGAAACAGCACATCTTTGCAGAAACAAGGGTGGAATACCATCACATCCCGGACCCTTGCTGATATCGAGGTTCTCAAGTAATTTTTTCACCTTATCCTGAGTAATCACAACATACGTCAAGATGTCTACAGCGTCATCATCCGTCTCAGTCCGAGATGTTACGGCACCCTGAGAGCCTATTTGGGAAAACATGCTCTTAAAGAACTCATTAAAGCTTTCACATATAGAAGCGCCATCTATTAAAATATTGTTGCGGTAAGTAAGTTTCTTGGGGTACTGTGACCCACCACGTCTAGATTTCACATACGTCCAGAAGGCCTTAGGGTCGTGACGGATTTTGCTTTCCAGGCTAGACCATTTAATGTAATTGATGCTTTTCTAATGCTAAAATGTAATTGTAATAATAAATAATATTTGTAGATAAATATTGTTTACACGACGATCGAAATAATTCATAATTAGAATTGTTTGTAATTATTTTTTGTCAATTTAATATTTGCCTAACGATAAATCGGTAAAATACGCGTGACGTCTCATACAAAAACGTCAACGCGGTCAACGCGGACACCAGTGGGCTGTTGTTGGTACAAATTCATGCAAGGAGTCTCGGAAGCATTTTCGGTCCCGGGACCAGTCTCGAAACTTTACAGTTGGTCCCGGAACTCCCGAGAAATTTGAGACTCAGTTTTTTTTAAATTGATATAGCTTTTTGAGCTATTGGCCGCTTAAATAGCCATAATTAAATAGACTAGTATAGTTGGGATGGAATTTCAAGGTGATTTCCAGCAAAAATCAGTCCTCTGTTTAGCCCAGGTGTCGAAATTTAGCATAAAGTATCTTTTCAATCTTGTTTAAACTGTGCGGTTTATTTGCGACATAAAAAGTATTCTTAATTTAGCTGTCTCTTGAAAACCAATAAGCGTTCATCAGCATAATTACTCAGCAAACGAAGAATTGTATTTTGGAATATTCAGGAAATTGAGGCTTGAGTTATTAGCAAAACCCCAAAGGAGGTAGCGTTTCAATCTGAAATCACACCAGCGCTTCTGGGTAGTTTGTTTACTTACACCTCTCATTTTATGAGATGAAAGCCAGTAACTTCTTTTTGATTCGCTTGCACTATTATAGCCTTGATTCTACGGCTGTGTACAGCTCTGGTATTCTTTTTAAATCTAGCAGATCTAGTGTAGTTTTCAGGGTATTTAAAATCGTTCTTCGCTTTTTCCGCGTTACTAGCCGTCAGTTCTGGTTGTAGTTGATCCCCAGTAGGTAATTTAGAATTTTTAAACATCCTGACTAATTGTAAATTCAGATTTTGAGAATATTTCATAATGTATTATGATTTATATTTCTACCGAAACGACGAAATCTATAGTCTTGAAATTTTCGAGACCTTCTGTCAAGGTCTCGGTCTCGGTCTCGATTGTAAAAATACCGAGACTTACGGGATTTCAAGAAACGAATCCTTCCGGTAAAATCTAGATACTGATCGGCAAGAGTTAAAGGCTAATCAAATGTTATCCCTATTTAATTAGTGTGCCAACTTGTTTGTAAGGCTATATGCAACTTTTGATTCCTCTTTCAAACTATGACTCATTCATAACATAATTTATGTAGGTGACGTTTCATAATCAAGGGTTTACCTTTTCCTTTTGCAACGATGGTCAAAGTCTAATATTTCAATCAGATGATTCATTCGGACACAAAATGACAAGCGCAAACCCTCCCGAACGGAAACTCGATTTGCGAAGAAAAATGGAATCCCATTCGAGATCTGACACTCGAAGGAAAGTTGCGGCCGCTTCTGAGGAGATGCGGAAGTTAGAAGTAAACATAGGTAATGAAATTGCGCCGCTGGAACACTTCTGGGTAGCTTCGGAGATTTTAGAGAAATCTGCAATAAAATAAATAGGTAAGCTCGTGGATACAACCACCACTAGAGGTATTAATCGCTCTTTATTGAGCTCGTCTACGAGTGCTTAAAAAAAATTACTAATTTGAATGAAGAAACTCTCTTTCTTTGATGCTAGGTATAGGTACATTATGACAACAAAAATAATAGCCGTATGGCAAACGGGTCTATATTTACTTGCATAAAAACTTTTGTCATAATTTATTCAGGCATAGTATTTTAGGAATAATGATATTATGGCATAACAAATATAAGTACGCATAATTGTATTCGCATATTTTCTTAAAGCATAATTATATATGGCATAAAGCTAACTTAGCATAATATTCTAACGAATAAAACTAACTTAGCTTATTGATCATCGGAGGTCCCGGGTTCAATTCCCAGGTCGCGCAAAGTGTGTTTTTCGGAACATTTCCCGAGTTTGTTATCACCCACCCGCATTTGGCAAGCGTAGTGATTAAGCCAATGCCCATCCATTGTAGCGATGACTTGATTTCAATGATGAAGGCCTTTGACCAGCAGTGGAAACTGTCCCACTGCTGGGACATATAGGCTGATTACTTAGTTTTGATCTTATTGATCATCGGCATACTAATCAAACGTCATGAAAATTACTCCTAACTCACAAAAGTTCATTGCAAATAAAACCAAGTAACACAATCATGAACCTGCACTTCGAGAAAAAGTTAGTAAAACTGAATAATTATTTTAGTCCGTGTGATCCAAATTAAATAGACATGTTTGGTTCGCGGCTAAGGGGCCATCCCACCGCACCTTAACCTATATAGTCCCAACTCATAATGCGGTATTAAAATATTACATATACGTATTCCTTACGATATCGTTTATTTAACCGACTTATCGTATACTTATAAAGTGAGTTCAATTTTTAAATAAGTTATGCCTTTTTTACGCTAAATTATAATTAGGATAATAATAAAATTGGCTGAAGATGCGGCTCCTTAATGGTCCAATTGAATATAGCCCAACAGATCGTTATGCTTAAAACTCATTATGTCAAAATACTATTATGCCAAAGTTTCATTGTGACTTTAAAGATTATGCAACATTCATTATGCCTAAGAAAATTAGTAAAAAAAAATTATGCGTTTAAAAACAAACGGCAAACATTTTTAAGCATTGCTCAAATTAATTTCTTAATCATAATTATAGTTGGGCACTGAGCTGGGCAGCCCATAAATCATGATTTTTTACTGAGTCGCTATGGCCGGTAGGAAGACCCCAATTGCGATGGAGTGATGACATCAAGAGAGAAGCCGGATCGACGTGGACACAGGTGGCTCAAGATAGAAGAGACTGGCATAAAAGAAAGGAGACCAGAAAGATGGTAGAAAAAGGCTGAGAAGAAGAAGAAGAAGAGTCGCTATGGCATCAATGCCGTACCTTTTTTGCAACGTTGCTCAAATGTCTAATATTTCAATACTTAGTTAATTAAATAGAGTAGATTATATAGTAGAAGATTATTCATTCTAAAACTCGATTAGTGATGAGAAATGTAATTCCTTCGAGATCCGACACTCGAAGGAATGTTGCGGTCGCTTCTGAGGAGAAGGAGTATACATAGGTGCTGAAATTACGACGCTGTAACAGTTCTGGGTAGCTTTGGAAATGTAGAGCGTTTATTTCGTCAGTGGCCCAAAAAACTGCGCTTGATGGATGGATGGAAAGCTCATGGTCACATGCAATACTAGGTAAAATTTGCTCTTTACTGCCCTCTAATAACCTTTTCAACTCTCTAAAGAAACAATAATTTGAATCAAGAACATCTTACTTTAATTCCTTATAAAAAAAATAAAAGCTTAATGGCTAAAAATTGTCAGCATTTTCATTCAAGGATCAGATAAGGACTTAGAACACTACCAGAATATTAGATTCTTGGGCCTGCGTGCGTTTCGTTGTAGACAGTATGCGTGTCTTCTGGCACAGAGGACTGTGTTGTTGTGCAGTGGAGTGCAGCCAGCACTTCTGAGTCCCTAGTAACGTCCTTTTACAGAGAAATCGGTTCCCTACTCTTTAGCGCTGAAAGTAACAGGTTTCAGTTGTAAGGATCTCTGTTGCCTAAGAGTCCCAAAAGTTGATAAAATTATAGTCAACTGAGATATTTTCAGGTGGCTTCTGGGTGGTTTAACCCTATTTAGTGAAGGGTAGTCAATCTACTTTATTCATCTTTCAACGGCATTTTCTGCTATTACCAAGCCTCAAAATTACCATATATATTCGCAGGCGGTAATCGAACCCATGAACTCCCTGTTGCGCTCACTATCCTGGGACCGATTTCAAATATCCATCTGATAACAATTTTAAATGCGGTAGTGAAGTGATCGTAGCTGAATAAATGAAACGAAATACTAATTTAACTTTAATTTTTTTGTTACGAGTGAGTATGGGAACAGCGTCATGGTATGGGTTAGCACCCACTGAGGCTTTGGGTTGGGAACTGGTGAGAACTCTGTCTGTGTTCCTTGTGGAATTTGCAGTTAACTCTCCAATTATGGAAATTACGGCTAAGGAAACTATACCAACCCGCTTGGTTAATGTGCGTTCCGGGCTTATATTTCATAAAACAGGTGATTTACTATTCATATTTTATCATAGCGACCGGATATGTGCGAAAAAAAACGCTAGCCTGTACCCGTTTTAAGAAGTTGTGACCAGTCACAGTCCACAGCGCGGTTTTTTGAAGCTTTGTCTGTGTTCCATTTTCGTATAGTCCCGGGTTCTTCAAGCGGGGCGTGAAAAGCAGCAGGCCTTCAAGGTGAGGATGGCCAGCCCAGTGATTCGTTCGAATGACTGGGCTTGCCAACCTCATATCTGGACCTCACGACCGCTTTCCATCAGGCGGAGTGAGGTCATCTTGACGGGTAATATAAAAAAAAAGACTCATGTCACACAGACATAGTGAGTTCACGGACGATACCGGCATGAGCATCAGTGTCGCGGCTAGTCGCACTGTCGCGAGTGTTTTTGTTGAACTTGGTGCAATTTTTCACATGATGCATTTTGTTTTTGGCCGGTTCTATCAAGTAGGTATAACCTTCGTACTTTCTTTTTAGAAATTCAGAACGAATATAGTAGTAAACCTAGGCGGTCACGCATGTTAAGAAAGGACAGAGGCGCTACCGGTTCTGTAAACTCTTCATTTTGTGCTTATGTTCTCATGATCATGTGCTCTTCAGTAGTGCCACTGGTTTTCATGATGAATATAAGTAGCAAACCTTAAATGTTCTCTGGAATAATATCACATCACTACCACGAATCTATCAGACCAAACGGATTCAAATCGCATCCCGCTCTTTCAGATGCAAACGAATGAAAGGGAGAAGTATTTATATAGACGTTTGAATTTCAAACGTTCAATGTTCCGAGCGCCAGTTATGACGCAAAGGATGTGGGTTCCAATCCGAATCCGGTGCCAGCACAAATGTCTGTTGTTGACTTATTCGTGTTGGGTCTCGGTGTATACCCGTTGTGGTATAACCGTTGTTTATAAAACAAGGGAAATCATAACTATAGGACCTAGGCCATTTGTCATGTTTTAATTTTTGCAATTAATGTTTTTTTTTATTAGTTTTATGCAAAAATAAAAAGGGAATTCCTAGTTAATTTTTAAGTATCAACCAAAGGTTTTATTTGCTTTAATTTATTTGCATTTTAAAAAGCTTCACTACGCCTTTCTTCCTCCCAGCCGCTAGTTTTTAAGAAATTTAGAATACTTAGACAACCTTACTCCCTAGAAATGAGTAAAACCCGTTTTGTCTTCGATGAAATCTTACTTAGAACTTACAAAGATTCTAAAGAGGACAGATAAGATTGTTTGTTAGCATTGAATAGGCTCCGAAACTACTTAACCGAATGTAAAGCTACATTTTATACACACCACTCCACTTGTCGTGGCCTCGAAGTAAGGATAAATATCCTTGTGTTACGAGGTACCATACGGGGAATTAAGCTAGAGGAGTCTCCCAGAACACCCAGACCCGGGCCAGTTTAGAGAAGATCGTTTCCTGAATTGACGGGAATGGAACCCGGGACACTACGCAAGTCAAGACGAGAAATCGTGCTCTCGAGTGACAGCAACAGCATTTTATCAGCGAGTGACATAGGCTATATTTTTTTAGGCTATATTATATCGAGTGCAATAGTCTATTTGCGCGGCTAGGCAGTTCTTAAATCCAGCTTTTACAATTAATTGGTGAAGTAGAAAGTAAAACAAAATTCGTAAAACAATTTCATAGCAGCGTTTATACACTTTTGGAATTAAGAGCGATTTGAGGAATTATAATTTACATAATTTCCTCAAAGCAATTTTCTTGACTTTATCGAAGAAAATCGGCTCCCTGTCCAAATATCTGACAAATGAAGTCAGGACACTGACAAATGTTGACTCTGGCAGCGACTTTGTATCGCCTGGAGCGAAACCTTTGTAGAGCGCTCTTTGACATGAAAAATCTTCTTTGTAAGTGGGTAAAACAAGTATAATTAAGTCTGAATATCAGACTCGTTTTTAACAGTTATTGAAAATTTATTGTAAATTATAATATTTTGAGTAAACGTATAGAAGTTTTGGCAGATACTCTACTTCATGTGTGTGTGTGAGCCCTAACTTGAGCTCTGACCGAGCCGGTATGAACCGGTTTCTCTCCGTACGCGACTAGGCCGCCAGTGCTCACACGCGCATGTCTAGTAGCGTCATCTGTCTATGACTCTGTTCTATGTATTTACTCATGAGCCTAAGAATAAATTTGCTTTTCGTTCTTCTATTCCGTTCATTCTTCGTTTTGACCCCACTTTAGAGACCGTTTAACGTGCAATCGCGCATAATTTGACGTCATCAAATAATTATTCATCGTGAATATTGATGAGCCACCGAAGCCTACCGTCAGAGGGGATTAATAAAGGCAAAGTCTGATCGCTTCCGTTCGGTAAAGACTAGTCGTTAGGCACTCGCCAAGTTCGGAGCTGGGCCTGGGTTCAATTCTAGCCTGAAAATCTTAGACCTTATTGTTCATGGGTAGTGACAAATACTGTTGAAAACTCAAGCTATAAATCATGAGTATTGACTTAAACACTACTTTTAAAACATAGGGTAGGTAACTGATCTCGAAGCCGGGCTTTAAGGATCTTTAAGAAATTCTTATTACACTCATTTTCCGAACTAGGATCTGAACCTAGGATTTTCGGCCAAGTTTTTCCCACTCCTTTGCGGAGAAGATTTTTTTCTTATTTTAAAATTAACTAGGTAGACAATCACACCTGATCGTAAGTGACGATGCGATCTATGATGGAACATGTCTGCCTAGTAAAAAACCTATTCACTGTTGCCTTGAAGGAGTACATAAAATACATAAAAAAAGTTTTTCAGTAAACTGAAACTCAATTCCCGTTATTCCTAGCTTTGTCTGCATTATACCAGTCGTGAAAAAAGCTATACGTAGGGAATAACAAAAGACAAGAGGAAAAACAAAAGTCTCGCGGAAAAATGTGTATTTTAAATATTTTCAACTTTCACTTGTTTTTTCTTTCGTCTTTTGTTATAGCATGTTTCTTGTTTATTCAGTAGTGAAGTGAGAAAATCTGCGACCAGCGTGTTGCAAGTGTTGCAACAGAGACTTTTAGTAAAAAAGTAAAATGCAAGTCTCTGTGGGACAGTATTTTCCACTTTTCAACATCCAATTAATTAGCTCAGCTTAATTAGGACAGATAAACGATAACATGGCGTAATAGTACATTATGATATAAGTGCGGTAAGTTGAAAATTACAGCCGAGGCGATATTGCTAGCCCGAGCCGTAGGCGAGGGCTACAAGAAAGCAGAGGCTGTAATTATCAAAGCGCACGTATGTCATACGACGTTTTATAACATATTTGAGAGGAAATAAATAAAAATCGGACTTTCTAAAACAAATAAAATCTTTAATCACTTGCTAGAGCAGTTAGAAAATGTTTACTTGTTCACAAATTAGCGATGCGCGCGCATCAGCGCTTTTTTTAAGGCAAAAGGCATTAAAAACAGCCAGTATTACTAATTAAGTAAATTAATATTTCTGTGTTTTTGTTACAGATGGTTGTAATTTATTGTCAAAATTAAATAAATTAAAGAATTAAATGTTTATTTATTATATTTCATCTCCCAAAGTTGATTTTATTCATAAAATGTTGACCTCTTTTCTGACATAAAAACTCTTTGCTAAAATTTAAAAAAGTACCGTTCGTTTTAGACGGAGCATTTTGCTAAACCGTACGTTTAACCATAATAAAAAAAACTCGTGCGTTTTACATTACATTACCGCACAAGTGCGTAATGAGATACATTACGTTATTGAAATTGGTGAAATAAGAGACCCTTTACGAGCAAATATGTTATAAATAATATTTAATATTTATGTGTAATAATTGTGATACCAACATCGTTAACCACAGGTTGTTACATTATTCTTGAGAGGTGTATGCTAAATTATTGAATACAGTATCTAAAAAATCAACTCAATATAGTGTCTTATAATGAAAAAAATGAAAAAGATCAATGTTGCATCAGATCACTACACATAAACCATGGGCCTGTTAGTACAATTCATTTGTACTCATTACAGTATTTTTGAAGGTTCTAGCATCAGAAGCAAACATATCTATTGTATTAAACTATTAGAGCATTAAGTAAACATGACCAAGATATGTTTTTCGTTTGCTGTCCATTCAATATTGCTATATTCTCTTTTTATGACACTATTTTTCAAGCGTTATACTGTATGAAGGCTCAGCACATACCACGTTGGGTTCTAATGCCATTGGTGGGCTTCTGCGTGTTCCCTTGACCATGGCAGTCAAACTGGCCACTCCTCGTTTGGGATATAGTCGTGATGGTATGTGTCATGTTATCTTTAAACGTCATGTAAAAAAACAGTGTACGTTTTAATACAATCATGCGCAAGCGGTGCACCTCCCTGGTGTGCAGGGTGCGGGGCAGCCCGAATAGCATTCTGCGCGCGTTCGCCGAACGGTTTGACTGCCAGTACGTGTATCACTGTAACATGGTACATGTGCGGGACAGAGTAGAGATATTATTTTAAATTCTTTTCATGTACTTTTCATTTTTTAATTTTTAATTTATGGAATCTTTGTTTTATGTATTGATTTTTATGTATTAATGGTCCTGTTGTTGACTTTGAATAAATAAATGAATGAATTAGCTTTTACCCCCACCTAGAAAGTCTTGCAGGATCGGAGGTTAAAAGATAAAAGCAAGTATTAGACTAACAAGACTTCAATTGCCGGCATCGCTGAAGCTTTCAGCCACTAATCTGTCGGCCATTAGGCATGCACTGACCAAGAAATTACAGGAGATAGGCCTGCCGGAGCAATTACCTTCGCTCTTCAAGATAAGGCGGAGTAGCGGTTAATATGCGGTGAGAATTTTGTCTTGCTAAATATCTGGGTAATAGGGTGTTTGATGACTGCTACTGCAAAAGTGCTAGGTATAATCAACTTGCTTTGCTTGTGCAAAAAAACAGACAACGCACGGTAGCGGCAGAACTTTTCAAACTTTTTCTTTTCTTCCTGTATTTGAATCTGAGTAGGTACTCTATATTTTGATCATTCTTAATTATAACTACGAGTATAAATGTAAGTATAAAGTTTCAAATGCTTCCAAGTTGCAGATCATATGATCAAAGTCGATTATGTGCAGCCTTCGTACGGCCGATCATTTAGTATCATAAGGTGTAAATAGATTTATAAATAAAGAATATTAACTCTATTCAATCCTGAATGATTATGAAAAAACTGCTGAAATAATGAACCAGTTGAATTGAAGAAATATAAAACTGGACTGCACTTTATATTTAAAAATATTTTAAACTATTAAAGGTATGTACTTTTTTTTAATTTTTCTTACACAACTCGTGAACGTTGGCTCTTAGCAAAAAAAACTATTATTAATAAATGAATATTCTACAAAAAAGGTTCTATTCACTTTTTCTTTGTTATCAATATTTAGTGAGATACGGAGGAATGAAGATGGACGATAATAAAATAAACATATGTATTAAAACAATTATATCTTCTAAATCCAAAATATCATCATCCACATCATCGTCGATGGTGTTTTCGATGGGGGCTCCGTTAGTGCATGAGCTGGAGCATACTGCGCTAACACTGGGATCAGGCGATCCCTGCTTTCCGGTAGCCGCATCGCACCCCACAACCCAAATGTCTGAGATTTTTTGGGTCAATTCTGGTTTAGCCGTGAACAGCTTAGCAATTTCCACTTTGCTTTTTCCGTAGACCGTAGAGGTGGTGGCGCAGTCGCATCCGGAGAAGCTGTAGAGGAGGAGAATCGTCTTGGCAAATGGAAGCTGTAGAAGTTGTCGCACTGAAAACCATTTAGTCTCCACCTTTCCACGACCTGGTTTCATAAAGGACACGTTGATATTTGGTGAAAACATTCCAAAAAGGAGGACTATCGAGTCGACATCCTCTCCAACTTTTCTGAAAAAGATTACCACATCGTCCCAGCGATCTGCCCAGCTTGCGCGCCGGGCCTCCTCACGCTATGGGGTCTTCCCGGTAAACTGGGATACCCCCCGACGGGAGCCCCATGGAATAGCTGCTTTTAGGGAGCAGGAGGAGGACAGGCGAACCGCCGTCTTCTTGCCCCCCGCCGTCTGCGTCGGAGAGGGGCCGCCAGAGGATCATCCTCTCGGGCCCACTCCGCGGTCTTTTTCTGCATCATCACCACCTCGCAGACACCATACCCTACATTTGTGCCAAAAGTCACCTTCACACGAATTATTTCCCTATATGGTAGTTTTTCGTCTCCGTTGCTTTGGGCTATTAGGTACGGACGTCGGTCGAGGGTAGCTACGGTCCGTATTTAGCTTTTATACATACAAGCATCGCTAGGACTTAAATCATCCATAAGTTGGGCTCCCATTGCTAAGGATAAACATATTACATGTTGACTGTATGAAATGCATTTTATATAAATACTAACTACGAAGCATCTTCATGAAATTGCAAGGAGCGTCATAAATACTCTTCTGAGTAGTTTTATCGGCCACGTGCAGATGCACTTTGTAAATGCGTGTTGCACTTAAATGGTTTATAAAGAACAGTTATCACATTTATGGAGTGAGTCCATTTAATGCCTCATCTTTTGTCTAGTACAGTCTCAAAAGGTACTTAAGTCATTAATCTATTGAAAAAGCGGTGAATTGGCGGGTAGCGCGCTCACCGCTTCACTTTCGAGTTAAAATATACATTAATCCACATGACCTAAGACCGATTTTAATTTGCCTGCCCAAAAGCTGGATGGGTGCTGAGGTCTTTGGAACTTTGTCTTAATATCCTCCTTAATATATGTACCTTCCATTCACCCTAGAACTACTTTATTACAAATATAATACAATACAAATACAAATTCTTTATTCAGTATTAAGTTTTTACATATTATCTCAATTTTGATTGAGGCTTTCTTATAAGTAATAAAATGCTTGTGTACAGTAACAATAATGCTAATAGTGCGCGCGCGCGCGCGCGCGTGTGTGTGTGTGTGTGTGTGTGTGTGTGTGTGTGTGTGTGTGTGTGTGTTTGGGCTTGTGGGTGTACTATAAGCTTCCACAGTTTAGTTTCTTAGATGCTACTTTCTTAGTTATCTTTAGTTGTGAAGGGAACTCACTTTCCCAATACTTTCATTCAGTCATAGCCTAAAGTTCTTAATGAAGGGTTTGAAATGTTTGCAAACCGCAAGTGATACTTCGGGTATTGCATGAATCCTTAAGCTGCAAAAACAGCTCGACTTCAGGTGACATGATAAAAGCAACACAGAATTTCATAAATCCTACCGAGAATTGGCATACTCGTTAAGTGTACAAGCCCTATGCCATCGGTGTTTCAATAGGTCGTTGACATTATTATTAAGTTAGTGCGAGTGAGAACCCCAGACATTATGGAAATCCCTTATTCATCCCTTATAATCCCTAACTAGGTGGTTATTACACGCCTTCGTACACTTTCTTGACTAGAGAAGAGAGTAATATGTTGTAGAATGTCGATAAATGTGACTATCAACGTTGCGGGTTCTTTTTGACGGTCAATAATGAACCCATTTTAAAAAGTGCTGTATTATTTGCGCAAAAAGTACTTGCTTCTGATCCTAGCGTTGATCCTGCTAAGCTATTCCTGTTTTAGGAGGTAGCTAAAAGGACTCTTTGAGTGGTTAAAACTAAGTGAGAATATGTGCGTGATATGTTAAGACCTTTTTAAAATTTGAGCGATTTCACAGCGTAGCGTGCTAGATGCGATATCATCACCAAGTTATTAACCAATTTACTTGAGCAGGCAATCTCCACCGAGAAAAAACAAGGCGATTTGGATCGACTTAAAAATCAACATGTCGCTAATTGCGGAGACCTATCCTTTGAGCGAAAGGGCTTCAAACGTTCCCAAGGAAATTGACAATACAAGTATGAATCTGAATAACTTATCAAACTATTACGAAAATGTGGTGTTGGTGTTGACATTTATGTAGTGACGTACAGTTTCGGAGTCATTAAGAAAAAAAGGCGAAGTTAGCATCCAAAAAGCATGGTGTGCTTAACAGGGCGAAGCAGTACTTCACTTCTAGGCAAAGACTCCAGTTGTATAAAGCCCAAGTCAGGCCACACGTGGAGTACTGTTGCGCCTGGATATCAACTCAGTCCAGAGGCGTGCGACTCGGATTGTCGAGGATTCCAAACTGACAAGCGGTTTAGAGCCGTTGAGTCTGAGGAGAGACTTCGCCTCCCTATGCGTGTTCTACCGCTTTTACAACGGGTTTTGTTCTGAAGAACTGTTTGATATGATGCCTACGGCTACTTTTTACCACCGCACCGCTCGCCACCGACAGGGCGTTCATTCTCACACACACTCTGAATCCGCAATGGTCTCGTACAGTTCGGTTTCAGAGATGTTTCCTTCCGAGGACGCTTAAATTGTGGAATGAACTCCCTGCCGAGGTTTTCCCGATGAGTTATGGAGTTCTTCCAGAGAGGTTTAAAAAGGTTTTTGCAGGGTCGACAACGAGCGAGTGATACCCCTTTTATTGCATTTGTTCATAGGCTGCGGTAACCACTTACCATCAGGTGGTCTGCATACTTAATTGTCACCGACGTGGTATAAAAAAAAACTCAAAAAAATTGTTGTCCTCACTTAGCATTGTGAATATGTAACTGAATGAATGTTAAACATGAGAAATGTTTCATTCTTTACCGACTATAGCACATCACTAGCAGCCTAGTATCGAGTTCGTTCCGACTCGACCTTGGGTCACGGTGATATTAAGCCCCGAGCGGAACGTTAGCTAAGTTTTGGTTTCAATTACCACTTTGAGTAGTTTCTTGGTTTCATAAACTAATTTGAAATTGATTTGAAGCTGTTGTAAATTAGTTATTTGAATGGTTCAGCAACTAACTGAAACTGTTTCAAAATTCTACCTCCATAATATTATCATGTAACTATTGACAAATTCGTGCTTTTTACGAATGTTTCAATAACAAAATAAATGTTTTTTCTATTACTTCTTTAATTGGTCGAATTTCCAACCGTTATTTTGAACCTAGTACAGTAGTATTTTTCTCTGTATCATTTTCGGCGTACCAGTAACATTACTCTGCCCTGATTTTCCGTAACAACCCGTTCAAGCTTTGTCTAAACACTCCATACATAATTCAACATAAACCCTCGTACACACGAATGCTAAGGGTTTGTGCACACGAATGCTAAGGGTTTGTGCACACGTGACTAAAGCTTGGCTTTGTTTAACTTTGGGGTTACTGTTACACGCCTAAGTGAATAATCTTGAAGACTGCCTGAATATTTGGCAAGTACTTTAGTGTTTGACTGCCTCACACAATAGAAAATCTGTTGTGGGTCTCCGGTGACCCCAATGGCAGCTTACTAAGGTGTAATTGAATGACAGTATAAAAAGTAAAACATAAAAGGGCGGGAAAACGTAATAAGTTCGTGGCGCGAAACGAAACTTTTTTTTAGTAGGTACTGAGACGCGCGGGCCGCTTTCCGTTCTTCTTGATCTTGAACAGTCAGTACTTTACGGAACGGATGTCCTATTCAAGAGTCAAGTGATTTCTTAAATGCGTTTTAGCATTTCTCAATGCAATATTTCCCACAATGCATTGATAAATGCTAAAAATAAAACAATCACCTATCTTACTCAAAAGTCAAATATTTTAAAAACTATTGATTTTGGGTGTTAAATAGACACCGCTTTTACAATGGGGAATGCTCTGGAGTTATTCCAGCTTATCCTTTCCTCACCCTTTCACTCCCGCACCACGCGTGCTGGACTACATACTCATCCACACACTATCCAGCATTTGTTGGCTCGCACTAAAAGGTGACTCGTTCCTTTGTCGTTCCATCCAGACGTAGAATGCCCTTCCAGCGCATCTGTTTCCTTCCTCTTATAAACTCGTGGTCTTCAAGCGAGGCAATTCTGCAGGCCTTCAAAGTGGGGATGACCAGCCCAGTGATTCGTTTGCATGACTGGGCTTGTCAGCCTCATATCTGGACCTCACGGCCACTTTCCATCAGGTGGAGTAAGGTCTTGACGGGCAATATAAAAAAAAATCGTTAGGATCACGTCGATTTTGTCTAGTTTTTATCTTTGATAAGTTGTTTTTTACTGAAAACACATTTAACACTTGCACACACAAACAAAGAGTAAAAGTTAACGCTGGTTCATTTAACTTCTAAATTTCAATGTTGCGCCTAACTTTAGAAGGAAATCATAAAGGACAATGCAGGGTAACTTATTTACGAGTAATTGTGTATTATAGCCGGAAGGTTGTTGAGGAGTTTTTTCCGCGATCAGATTACCAAAGCTTTTGGTTTTAACTAATAATAGCCCAAAGGCTTGCTACTTTTCAGTGTCAAGGACAAATCCTTGACACTAAAAAGTAGAAATAAAACTTAGCAGCTTCTTAGTATAGATAGATAGATAGATATATTCTTTATTGGACAAAAACAAAACAATGCACAATTTAAGCGGCCTTATCGCTAGTAACGATCTTTTCCAGGCAACCTACGGGTGGAGGAAAAATGGTAAACGAGAGGCAAGTATGTGCACAAATACAACAGAAACTATTTAAATAAATAAATAAATATCTGGGACAATTCACACCAAGATCATCATGACCCCAAACTAAGCAGAGCTTGTAATATGGGCGTCAGAGACTGATAAACATACTTAAATATTTCTAAATACCTACTTAAATAGATAATAACACCCAGACACACAACAAATACAAATGTTTGTCACACAAATATTTGTCGTGGGTGGGGATCGAACCCATGACCTCCAGCGCTAAAGGCAGGATCGCTGCCATTGCGCCAACAGGCCAGTCTATTCGATTCGATGAAGACATATGAAGTCGATTTAGATGAAGACATATGATGTAAATTTAATAACAAACTTATTTATAATACATTTATATAATTTTTTTTTTTTTATATTGCCCGTCAAGATGACCTCACTCCACCTGATGGAAAGCGGTCGTGAGGTCCAGATATGAGGTTGACAAGCCCAGTCGTTCAAACGAATCACTGGGCTGGCCATCCTCACCTTGAAGGCCTGCAGAAATGCCTTTTCACGCCCCGCTTGAAGAACCCGGGGCTATAAGAGGAAGGAAACACATGTGCTGGAAGAGCGTTCCACGTCTGGATGGTACGACAAAGAAACGAGTCACCGAACCTTTTAGTTCGGGCCAACAAATGTTGAATTGTGTGTGGGTGACGCCGTAGTCCAGCACGCGTGGTACGGGAGTGGAAAGGTGAGGGTGGGATAAGCTGGAATAACTCTATATAATATATTTTGTTGATAAATATGATTACAGAGTCAAGAATGTGCAGAGGAACAAACTACATAAGATTTTTATTACGATGACCACTAATTCTTGTCATTAGGGAAAAAGAGTGAGTTCGGTCTGGAATAATTCAACATCATGAAACATGAGATTCAGAGTAATAATACTCGTATAAACCTCAACTGAGTAAAGCCTTTACAATCTGAGGCTTTAGTATATGTTTCAATTACATAGTAAGGCCGGGGCTTCACACTGAGCTGGAGTCTTAAGTTAATGTATCCTTTAAGATCTAGGTTAGGCAATTTTTTTTCACGTTGCAGCAACGAGTCAATTATACATTCAATTTCAATTTGATTTGAAAAAATGTGTTTAGTTTCGCAGGATCTAAACCAGGTATTCCATGTGTCGTACTTTTGTTTGATTTTAGTCTTATTTTCGTTATATGCTTTTGTTGAATGTTCTTTAACCCTTAACTACCTAGCTCCTATTTTTGTTACACTAGCACCTAGCATAGGCCTAGAGACCCTGGAACGAAATAATGATTTTGTGTAAAATTTGTACGATAAGGATTAGATTTGAAGTGATAGTCAGTTTAGGGACGTTTTAAACTATTTATTACAATTATAAAAGAACATGAATATCAAACACATTTTTTATAACCTCAACTAAATAACAAACACTTCTTACTTTGTACCTATAAACCATCATATTTGGTAAGTGAGATGTACTATAAAAACCACATTAAAGAGGCAGGAGAAGGAAAATTCAAAATCAAAACAAAACTTGAACAAAATTGCAAGGGCCAAATTTTCGACAGCGAGAACAGTTTGTTTCATCATTCCAACTAAATGGGAACTTCTCATTTGAAACACAAGTACACAAATCGTATTAGGGTTTATTTTTGTCGTCTGACAGATCTTTTTCAGCCATCGCTGGCTATTCTCATCATTAACAGCCACTTTTAACAAAAACAAAAGTCACTACCTAATGGAAGTCTCTCAGACCCCCAACGAAAGTTTTTTATTACTTGAGTCAAAGGCGTTCGCGCCTGAATGCGCGCAGCGCTTGTTTGGCACTGATTGTGATGTTTTCATCATTATCAGTCATAATAAACTAAAATAATAACAAAAACACGAAAATGTATATAAAAGTCACGTAACCACCTAACAGAGGTCTCTCAGATCCCCAGCGAAAGGTTTTTACTTACCAGAGAAAAACACGTGCATGTTCGACTGCATCGAGAGCTTGCGTGGCACGGAGGGACGCGGGTAAAAGGTACAGGAACAACAAGTATGTACGGAGCTCGGGTGCAATATTTTTCACGAAATAAAATCTATCAGTCTGTGAGACGTATGCAAGGTGGTTAAGGGTTAAATGTCTTTATCTGCATTCAAAAAATACTTCCCTTGACGTACCAGCGAGCATTTTGAAAAATAGCACAACCACAGCGCTTTGTATTTTCCCGACTTTCTACGATCAGTTTAGGGCAATGGTACAATTCGAGCTCTTTGTTGAATAAACATCACCGACTTAAGTCTTGATGATTGTGGTGCACTTGTTGCTTCTGGTTCCGTAATGAAAGCAGGATTTTATTTATTTATTTCTACTGATTCTTTTTATTTCTTTTCTCTGTGTATCAATGTTCTGACAATACGTGTGGCACGCAAACTCTCATCTACATCAAACCAACCGATTACACTTCCCAGCGTTCAGCCAAGCCACGTCTTTACCTCAGTGACGGTCGTAACCACTAAGAACGGTTCGGGCACTTCGGCCTTTTAACAGTTACGTAACCCAGTTAAACTGTTTAGGATTTCATCTCTTGTTGTACTTGTAGTTAGGGATTGCGGTTATACTGAAACAGGGTGGGGAATTGTATTATGAAGATGCATCGTTAATTTATTTTATAGTTTGAGAGTAGCTTTGGGATGGTTGAGAACGTCACTTAAAGTTTTTAATGACGCAAAGGTGGTTAGGTGTGGTGATTACACCAAACAGGTCATAGACTAATAGAGTTTACAGAAGGAGCGAGATAGTTGACTGCTATAAAACACTTGTACGTACACACGACAGCTCGTCAAACTTTACATGTGGCTACCGTATGCTGGCGACATAACACATATTTAGCAATAATTTTAGGGCTGTCCCATTGGGGCAGTCATTTCTGCGTTTGATGATTATTAGCTTGATCACCACGCTTGCCAAATGCAAAACAGTGATCACAAAATTAGCCTTTATTCGGAAAACAAACTGCCTGTGCCGATTTGAACCCGGGACCTCTTGATTTCCGACCAGGCTCTCTTACACTTCGGAGGCGTCACAAAGCGGGTCAGAGAATTAACTCTCTCTTTCACAAGTTGAATTAAAAGTTCCGAGTTGCCATTATCTTAGACTGCATAATCTAAGGAATTCATGACGTTTATTATAGTGTAAAACGTATCTCAGAAGGGGTAATAGAATTCAAACAATATTTAGTTATTCGAATATTTTATAGTATTATGTTTGGACTGACGTGAATCTACCACCGGTTCGGAACCTGGATTTGGCTGAGCCGCCAAGAAACTCAGCTGGCCATACATTTCATCACGACTTAACAATCAGTATAACACGTTCCCAATCAGTAATATGACGTACATTACATAAATAGCCTTAAAAACTATCATAAAATCACACAAATAAGAATAGTCAGCCATAGGCATTTAAAGTGAATTTATAAGTAACTTATTAATAGTTGATCAGATATTGATATTTTAGTAAACTCACAGTCAAGCTGTCACGAGAAATAAACCACCAATAGAAACAAATACAGTTGCTCGGAAAACAACACATTAACTATTACCCCAAGAACATAATATAAAGCAAAATAAGTACATCAGAGTTAAAATAAACGTTAATCGACGGCGCGCGGCTCGTAACTAACTGAAAGCGGACCGGGACAACCGATTGAAGTCATTTTGACACTTAGAGTTGTCAGTGTCAAATCAATAGACAATGACAGTTGTATATTTATTGAAATAATTAAATAACTTCATTATGCATGAAATCAATCGAGTTATAGTATACTTGATCCCATTTTTATTTGATATCATCCTGATCTTCAGCCGAAAAACCCAGATATGAAACTGAAAGGCATCGTAGAAGATAACGTTCGTAGCGCACCCACAGCGGAACACTGATATCGTTTAAGCCATTACTAGGATGAGGACGTAATCTTATAGCCATCTCATATTATTTACGAAGAAAACCTATCACGCGCAAGGTAAAGCGGGGCAAATAGATGTCAAATATATATTTTATACTTGCATCATACTTAAATATAAATAGTCAGGAAAACTCTGGAGCCCACTTTTCACCAGCGTATTAGGACTCAACGTGGTAGATAGTAAGCCTTCCGCTGTTATTCGGGTTGAATTTTTATTTTTATCATTCAACACTGCACTATTTTCACACACAGATAGGAACTAAAAAAATTCGACCTCATCCTAGGGCTCACGTGGGACAATTCTAAGACAGATATTTAAAATAGAATACTAGTTAGCGATAAAAAAATCCCTATAGTAAACGAGCAATTATCTTCACTAACGAAATAAAAACGGTAGTTAAGTAGCACTGTTGTAAAATACCTCAATGAAGGTAATACTTTCGCCGTAATAAGCCGTTCGCCCGGTCAGGTGGGCGCGACGCAAATAGGGCGGCAAATAAGCTCTAACTCACGCCCCGCCCTGAGTCTGGGCTTTATTGAGTTTGCACTGTGGAGTCACACGCAAAATACCATGTATGTAATTCCTAGTGAGTACTAGGAATTACATACATGGTATTTTGCGTACTAAGTACTGAGTTTCATGAAGATAGATGATAGATAGAGAAGATAGAAACTAGAAAAAAACTTATTGGTTCAGGAAACCAAGGGAACCAAGGCCTTCCGTAAAGGGCCTTCTTACTAAGCTACCGATACCATTTTCAGTCCATGCCAATTATTATTGCGTGTATTTTTACTTTGTAAGTCAATGTTACTTCACTAATGTTTTTAAATGCACTGGATACTGCTGCTAAACCACAAAAAGTTCTTTCCTCAAATAGCCTATCCGATAGGATATTTAATGTTGTGTTAAAAACAAACGATTTTCGTATCTTGCTTTTCGCAGGCCGATGCAATGAAGAATCTTGTCATTTCCCCATACCTGCCTTATCGGTTCTAAATCCAGAATCTCAGAATTCTAATTCTGAATCGGTAAAAGCGTGTTACACAATTTTTGGAACATAATCTCATTTTTATGCTCACGCCATTGCCTTTCGTAGCGATCACATAATTTGTTGATGGGAGCCACCCACCTGTACCCACCCTGAGTGTCTAGCAAAAACGCGGGAACACACTTTGCCTTACCCAAGTCAAAAATAGTGGGAACGTAAAAAAAGTCATAGGTTTGCACTTACATTAATATTTATTCAAAACAATAGTTTATACAACAACAAACGGAGGAGGCTGCTAGTCTTAGGGAGTATTTATTCGAAGTCGTATTGCGCCGACGTAGAAGCATCCTTGTAGTGGTTGGCTCCTCTGATCATCCAGCCGTAGCTAGGGTTCTTCCTTTGGGTACCAATGTACTTGTAGTTAGGGTCGAAGTATTGGATCAGGTACATTCTGAGGACAAAATACGATATTAGTGTCTTGGGCCTACTTTTTTTTTGACGACCGACTTGGTGTAATGGTTAAGAAGTTGGCTACTACACCAGAGGTCGCGGGTTCGATCCCCGCACAGTACAAACATTTGTGTGCATGAACATGTCTGTTTGTACTGGTCTGGGTGTCTCCTATGTATAATAAGTATGTATTTACAAAAGAAAATGTATTTAAGTATGTTTATCCGTTGTCTAGTATCCCATAACACAAGCTTTAATTAGCTTACTTTGGGGCTAGATGGCGCTGTGTGGAATAATGTCCAGGGATATTTATTTTCAATGACAAGGTGTGGATCCCATCCAGACATTTAGAACGGATTGTTATTATATATATGAACTGGGCATCTTGGATGGACTTGACAAGCAGCGTTATCTGAAGGTTTTAGTCCAGGTGTGAAATGCTGTCAGCACCGGGGTGTTAGCCGGGGGGCTTTCACCCCATTGCACGGTGCGCCCGTCTGGGGGTGTGCCTAGTATACCGGTACGCCCCGCAGCGTGAGGAGGCTCGGCACGTAGGCCGGGCCTACCGCTGGGGCGGCGTGGTAATCCGCAAGGCTCCATGTCGCCGTATTCCAAAGCGGTGAGGGTATACCCGGGTGTTTTTTAGTGGGTATGCCGCCGGCTCCACCGGCGGAGAGTCCCACACTCCCCCACTGCCCCACCCAGGCAGTGGGATAGTGCGTAACGCATTTCTCACCCGGAAATAAAAAAAAAAAAAAAAGGTGTGAAATGCTTAGAAACATTGGTCTAGGTGTTGAGTTACACCCAGCCTCTGCTGTGAGCTACCCTTTTCAAAGATCCTCTACTTTTATTTTCAAAAAAGTTTAAGCACTTTTACGGAGGCAAGAATGTTTGCTGAATGATGTATCTGTATGTCTACTATGAGTTGCTGTCGTAAACTATGATAGTTGACTTCAGAAATGTGTATGCCATTTCTGGTTTCATTGATAATCACTAGTGGCATTGTACCTGAAATCCCATACAAAAACGTCAACGTGGACGCTGGCGGCTGTCATTGGTGTAAAGTCATGGTAGGCATATCGGTCTATGATACCTATCAATTTAACAATAGAATTTACCTGCGGGGCTTCGTTGAGGTGTTCATGGTACTTCCGTGGACGAGATGGTAGGAGAACAGGACGACGTCACCGCGTTCAGCAATTACTGGGGTTCCTTTTGATAGCGGCCATTTTTTCTGAAAAAAAAAGTCGTTTTATTTTAGAGTTTTTTTGGGTTTTTATGCTCTTCAAGAAAGTCCTTAAGAATGATACATTAGGATTTCTTGGAAGTATGATCTAACAATTCAAACTACTCTAGGTGATGATTTCTCTTTTTGAACCGCAATTCTTTTACCATGTGTGTAGTAATTATAGTCTTTAATTTTTGTGTCTATTGAAATACTCTATTCACACCCACCATGTTGTAAACAATTTCAGGGTCGGTCGTGGGCAGCACACCAGATTCAAAATACTTCCACCCTTCAGCATGTGGGAGATATTTGAGTCTGAAGGTACATCAGAAAACTAGTTTCTCTTTTATAAGGGCCTGAATAAGCAACTGACCTTGTCACAGTAGTGGAAGAAGCTCCCCTCCTTAGCACCATAGTCTTCCTGAGGTCCAAGCTTGTGGGAGCCAGGGTTCACGAACAGCCCCCCGTTTTCAGGGAAGGCAGCATCCAAGTGGATGAAGGCAGCTAGGCAGTTTTCTGCTGGCTTGCCGGTCTTGTGGTCCACGAAGGGGAAGTACATGCAGTCCTGACAAATAATACGTTTTATTTAATAATCACGCACCTTGAAATTTCAACAATGCGATTCGAGCGGAGTCCGCACGTGACCACGGTGACATGCAACTGTCGCCGAAACGTCGAGAAAAATAGGTAAAACCATACCGTATCTTGTTTCGTTGCAAAACCCGTTTTTATTAGAATGAGTTAAAATGCAACAAGAAAGTTTAAAATGTTACCTTGAAAATGCTATTTGCGTTAAATCAATGTGAATTTAGTACCTAACTTAACTTTATTCAAATTGTCCCATTCCTGAAAATCGTCACGAAATTATCCTTAAAATTTTAAATGGAAACGATTAGTAACCACTGATTAAGAGCACTGTTATGAAATCATATTCTGATTGGGTAATAAAAATAAAGTGCGATGTTAATAATCCGAATATTATAAAACTCCTGCATTGCTTATTGAGTATGCCATATTATTTAAAAATCTCAAATTATATAGTATCAATACTTAGTCCATTCAGCTCTCTAGACTTACCTGATGCATAGGGTATTCTGCCCCCTTTTCTGGTGGCTTGTAATGCGCCTTGGTGTGGTGAAGGGCGACGTTCTCGGAGCCCAAACAGTCTTCCACAGCATCTATCAGGCTATCGTTGAGTAATATGTCGCTAAACGTCGCGTGGTGGTGGTGAAGGTTGTACATGGCTAAAACCTGGAATTTAGATGAGAAATTTACTGGATTAAGTTATTTTTCAAGCATGAAAGCAATTTTCTGTTTTCCATACAAAGATAGAAAACTTGCAAATTCGATCAGTACATCTACCACGAGTTGCCAATTTGAATATACATTATCATTCGCGTAAAAAAATGTATTGGGATTTGACATTGTCATGTCATGTCATGTGTCATCCCAAAACAAATTCTATACCCGAACTATAACGTAAATTTAAAGTGGCAACTCGTGGTAGTCGTACTGCTCCTTGGGCTTGAGCGCCCCTTCGCGCCATTTTGAGCATAGCATCAGGTTGAATTTTTCTAGTTTTTATTTTTAACTTAATTAAATATTCGTTCGACTATCCCTTTTTTAAATTAATTACAGTCTAGGGGCCTTATTACAATCTCTTGTAACTTGTCAAGTCATTCGCTAAACTGAGCGTAGCGAGCAATTTCGTAAAATGATCTTTCATTTCCAGCCAGTCAGCGGATACCTGCTGGCACTAACGCATCTTCTAGACTGACGAAATAGCTCACTACCCATGCTCTTGGTCTGCACCCTTTCATGGGTTTTTACCCTTGCCCTTAGAATAATTACATATAGAAACCAAGTCCGCACGCCCATTTCGTAGCACCTTAATTGGAGCCATAAATGGCTCCAGACGGACTGCTTTGCAGTGTTCATTACAGCTCCGCAATGTTCCAATGTCAAAGCGCGCCGCACGTCAGCAAGTAATAGTCACGCTTGTGTGAATCGGTTTAGTGCTTCACTTTTGACAAAGCGCTTGAATAAAGAAAGACTATCTTTCTATGTGTAATTATTCTAAGCCCTTGCCTTTACCTTTACCTCCCCATTATGAGTTAGTGAGAGAAAAACAAGTAAGTAAATAACTTCAGAGATAATAAAAGATAAATATGTATCTAGATAACATTTAATGACGTCGACTAGAATCTTTAGACTTAAAAAGTCAACGGTTATCATGCAGATAAATTGTTATGAAGCAAAGGTTAAGTAAGCTTGGGGCAAATGTCTATCGCAAGTTGGTTAAATATACTCATATCTTTTCAATTTATTTTTATTTCCCAGATTAGATTCTGGCAGTTACTAACATGATAACTGTTATTTATTTTCACAACATTTTAAAAATAAGTTTTTTTCCTTGTGAAATAGATAGCACTTAGTATTAACCATAATTGAATCATTTTAATATTATTCTCTTAATATAAAGCTGGCAGATGAATGCAAAAAATGGCTAACGATAAAAGCAGCTGAGAATTCAAGCAAAATCATTTTTTTTTAGATAAAAACTTAATTAAATAATACTGATTTGTGTAATCGGAAATTGTAAAATCTTCCAAATTATGTAAATAAATGAGCATTAATAAAGATAAATCATAAACCACTAAGTAGTTTTACGCTCTGAAAATTGGAAACCAATGTAACCGTGGTTACATTTCCAGTATATGCTTCAGGGGGGGGAACACATTTTTAGAATTCATTTTTGAAGTAGTACTTAACAGTAAAAGAATTTAAAAAAAAACTGATATTGTTGAGAAAATAATACAGGGAATTCATCCGGTGGAAACATAATTTGATAAATTTGGCTCCATTGAATAAATTCACAACGTAACCTCTTTTCGTAACATTTTGCCTTCTTTTTTTTGGATTTATTCCTAATTTAATTGATCGGATAATAAGGGTCCTTTAAAAAAGTTTAAAGATACGAGTAACTAGAGGGATTTCATCCGATGGTTTTTCAAATCTATTAATTTTTTAATTGATTATTTTAGCGATTTTTGGTCCGCGTGGCGCTCATCAGTTTCCTTCGGGAAATGTTGTGCAGAACCACCTTGCCTTAACATGTTTGATTCGAATGAGGTTTAAAAAAGCTTAGTTTTATTTTCTTTGTTTTTTTACAATAAACAATATATCTATCTATCTTACCGTGTAAGGGCTGTCTGACTTCCTGTTGTCCTTGTCATTTCCAACCCAAGAGCCCTCCTGTTCCTTCTCATTCTTGGACTTGTATAATCTGTCATATGCCTCCTCCAACTTTTTGAACTCTTGGTCCGTGAAGACATTCTTCAGCAGAATGTATCCGTTCTCATCGTAGAACTGCTTCTGTTGTTTCGTCAGTCGCACCATGTTAGTGATGTTTGTTGTACTGACGGGATGAGAGATAGCTCGGGAATATGTACTCCGATGATGATGATAATGTGACACTAGTCACTAGTGGATTCATGCGGATTTGTTTGCGACTTTCTGCTTTTATATTAGCTGGCTAAAATTTGTGTTTATACCCCTAAAATTGGTTTCAGAAAATTTTGTAAGAAAAAATGCCTGAACACTTAGTGAAACGAAGTCTTAATTTATTCACCTTTAAGCTATGAATAAGAGGAATAATTAGACCTTGAACTATAGTTCAAGTTAAGTCAGAAATCGTACAGAAAAAAGATTTCCATGGTAGTTTGACTGAAAGTAGATATTGTTTTTTAACACTTTATTGGTAAATAAACATTTGGATTCTACGAGGTTTAAAAAACTTATGACATAAATGTAACAAAACTTCACAAGCCTGCTTAAACTCTTAAGAACCTTTTGATAGAACCCTGTGCTTTCGGCCATTTTTCAGCATGAAGCACCTTCCATAATTTGAGCGCTCATATTAATTGAAACAGCTTGCCAATGATCTTCACACTCTGAAATACTAAAATTGAGTATTCAGCTATACTATACAGTACAAAGATAGCAACTAGAAAAATTCGACCTGATCCTGGGACTCAAGCAGGATTCGAACCAGCGACCTTTCACAATCCGGGTGACTGCTCTTCCAACTGAGCTACCGAGGCCGTTAACAGATCTGGCGAATTTATCTAATGTCTTTTACGTTGTAAGCTAACGTTGTTTCATCAATGTTATGGGCAAGCGCCTTTAACACCCGATAGAAATATTTTTACAAATATTTGACTTCCGATTAAGATGAAACTGGCTATAGGATAAGTGAACTTTTCAATTTTAGCATTAAACAATGCTCTATTTTCTACACGAAGATAGACACTAGAAAATTTCGACCTGATCCTGGGACTCAAGCGGGATTCGAACCCCAGGTCAGGTTTTTTCTATTCACTTATACTATACTGTAGTTGAAGAATTGCAATAATTTATCAAAAAGTACGCACAGACATAATTAAACACATTATTATTGTATTATGTTAAGTTTAAAACAACAATATTTAAGATATTGGTTCGATAGATAATGAAATATAAGCAATTAAAAATAAACATAGGCTGTTCCTATCTGTATTACATAATTTACTTGGAAATAACATGGTCACTAATTGCGGTGATATAATATTTCGAGCGTACTACGAAACTACCTTTTGCCAAAAAGATAAGTATTTTTGTGTTTATTTGTTTTACCTTGTTAAATTCGTCGCTGACGTCGCAAAGGGGCGAACCTCGAGGTTCACCCCTTTGCGGTATCACCGACGAATTAACTAACGAGCTATTGGACTATGCTCGATGTATCACGAGATGATCGAATCAGAATTGAGGAAATCCGTAGAAGAACTAATGTGACCGACGTAGCCTAGCGAGTAAGTAAGTTGAAGCGGCAGGCGGGCAAAGCAGACTGATGGCCTTTAGGGTAGAAAGTTCTAGACTCGAGTCCCTTTCAAATACGGCGTGGGACGCCCACCCGAAAGATGAAAGTAACAGCATTCCGGCGAATGCAGACCGACTGCAACCGGTCGCTTTGGAAATCTCTATCTATCTTAATGCAGTCTGTTAAAGGATTTTCACAGCATTTCAGAGATTTCCTAAATTGACATTGGCTCCAAAATGAGTATGTGTCTCGAAAACTGCGGGATATTCGAGGTATGAAGAGCATTTTAAGGAAGTTTCTGCAGCCAGCTAAAGCTGTGTTTGTAAGCGAGCGTTGAATAGAAGAAGCAGAAAGCAGACGGTACAGTTGCGTGTAAAATGCACATTATATTCATGATTCATGATTCATGCACATTGACTGGCCGCGATCCTGCCTTTAGCGCCGGAGGTCGTGGGTTCGATCCCTACTCATGACAAATATTTGTGTGACGAACATTTGTATTTGTTGTGTGTCTGGGTGTTATTATCTATTTAAGTATGTATTTAGAAATATTTAACTATGTTTATCAGTCTCTGACGCCCATATTACAAGCTCTGCTTAGTTTGGGGTCAGATGATCTTGGTGTGAATTGTCCTAGATATTTATTATTAACTATTATTCAAATTAAACTCAGTCTTAACTGTGCTGTTAATACAGCGTTAAAATATTTTGAATACCATTAAAAACTTACCAATAGCATTTCATCTACAACTTAAATATAAACATATTTGCGCCAGACAACACACCTCTTGTACTGGTCTTGAAGTAGGGATTAATATCCCTGTGTTACGAGTTACCACACAAGAAAATAAGCCAGGGGCGTCTCCTAGCACACCCTGACCCTAGTCAATTCAGAAGAGACTCGAAAACGTCTGCGCCAATCGTGTCGTCAATTAAACAATTAACACTAAAACGAGTTGAAAGCAATATACAATTTAAGGGTTAGTATTTTGTACATGTTTAGGCCCGATGTTTTGGTGAAAATTGGATGGTGGTCTCGAGCGAACTCATACAACATTATAACGACATACAATTTCCCGGTAAATTGCACGTGTCTTGTTAAATTTTGCGTTTTAAATTTTAAGAAATTGTATTGTTCAGCATTAGCGTCGTGGTCTAGTGGTTAAGCACTCCAACTCGGATCGTGAAGCGTGTGGTCCCGAGTTCAAATCAGAACTAAAATCTTTGCGTTCATTCTTTAATTTCCGACTTACTCTCCAGTGATGGAAAACATCGATAAAAAAACAAATCAACCCGGATAGCGGCGACAGGCTCATCACCTAACACGTTGGGTTCTAATACCACTGGTGAATAGTGGGCTTCTGAGTGTTCCGTTTACCATGACGGCAACAGTCACTTGTCTCTGACTACCCCGTTTGGGATAAAGTCGTGATGGTAAGTTCAGCATTTAAAAACACTTGAAATTAATTCATAAAACTAGACTAAGTTTCCGAGATAGGAAGAACAGTCGCTCAGTTCACGAAAGGACGTAGATTCAACCCTGCTTAAAAATAATCAAAGTTAAAAATGAAAAAACCGGTCAAGTGCGAGTCGGACTCGCGCACCGAGAGTTCCGTACGAACCTGTAGGTATATTTATTAAAAATATGTTTATTATATGATGTAACTTAAATTTACGGTTTTCGCAATTTGTCCTTTATCTGTGCTATAAGACGTTCCTTTATATCAAATTTCAAGATTCTGAGTTCACGGGAAGTACCCTGTAGGTTTTGATTCCCTTGCGAGTGTCGATACATAAACGGCTGTGTCTTTTGATTACGTTGGTTTAGTCGTTTGATTTTTTCACAGCTCCAAGAGACAGTAGATTTGAGAATTCGATATAAATTCCAGCTTGATACCTTCACGCGTTCCTGAGATAAAAGGTCTTGATAGACAGACAGACAGACGAATGGACAACCAAGCGATCCTCTAAGGGTTCCGTTTTTCTTTTCGCGGCACGGAACCCTAAAAATTAAATTTTATTCAGGTTACAAAATCGCTTTAACAAATGAAGGGGTTAATTAAGGGGAGGACTCCTTTTGGTTAGTGCAGCAGCACCTGTTGAGGCTCCTACGCTATGGCCGGCTTGGAAAACCTAAATAAGGAGCTCATTCATGGCATCCCCTTCTAGTGTTTTCCGCTGTTACCGCTCTCTTCGTAACCCCAGCCCAGAACGTATCGCCCTCTTTCGAGCTGAGTGTCGCTAATGATCGCCATCCGTTGTGTTACAGCACGCTGTGCCATTATCGCACTTATACCTGATGCTTTAAGGTCTGCAGGTGAAGCAGAAACCTTAAGCGTGCACTTAGGTGGAGCGGTTCGATTTTAAAAGTACTTCGTTTTATAAAATGTAAAAAGGTTTATCAGTTTTTAGGGTTCTGCCGAAGTCTAGGTTTGAAACCCATTCAGGTTTAAAATTAGTGTTTGTTTAGTGCCATTGTTTCATATGATAGAGATCATATTATTACATGTATTAAACATACTTGAGTAGCTAAATCAGTGCTTGACACATATATTAAAAGCTCTACTTAGTTCGGGGTCCCATGTTCTTGGTGACAGTTGTCCAAGATAGTTATTTTTATTTATTTGCTAACAGTAGTTTCTAGTAACTCTGTCTTTAAGACACTTTTTTACTTATTTACAGTACTTATTTAATTGTATAAAAATTCGCATTTACATTCATCCAGAAGTTTTGCGTGTTGCTGGCACAAACAAACAGACAGACAAAAGCCTTTTCGCGTTCATTTTGTTGTATTTTTTTACATACACACATACACATACCATCACGACACGACTTTATCCCAAACGGGGTAGTCATAGGCAAATGACTGTTGCCGTCATAGTGAACGGAACACTCAGAAGCCCACTTTTCACCAATGTTATTAGAACCCAATGTGGTAGGTTGTGAGCCTTCCGCCGCTATCCAGGATAATTTGGTTTTTTATCGATGTTTTCCATCACCGGAGAGTTGGAGAGTTAGTCGGAAATTGAACAATGAACACAAAAATTTTAGTCCTGGCCTGGTCCTGGAGAAATAAACCACCAATAGAAACAAATACAGTTGCTCGGAAAACAACACATTAACTATTACCCCAAGAAAATAATATAAATCAAAATAAGTACATCAGAGTTAAAATCAACGTTAATCGACGGCGCGCGGCTCGTAACTAACTGAAAGCGGACCGGGACAACAGATTGAAGTCATTTTGACACTGAGAGTTGTCAGTGTCAAATCAATAGACAATGACAGTTGTATATTTATTGAAATAATTAAATAACTTCAATATGCATGAAATCAATCGAGTTATAGTATGCTTGATCCCATTTTTATTTGATATCATCCTGATCTTCAGCCGAAAAACCCAGATATGAAACTGAAAGGCATCGTAGAAGATAACGTTCCTAGCGCACCCACAGCGGAACACTGATATCGTTTAAGCCATTACTAGGATGAGGACGTAATCTTATAGCCATCTCATATTATTTACGATGAAAACCTATCACGTGCAAGGTAAAGCGGGGCAAATAGATGTCAAATATATATTTTATATTTGCATCATACTTAAATATACCACGCCCACTCGTATATCCCAATCGGGATAGTCAGGAAAACTCTGAAGCCCACTTTTCACCAGCGTATTAGAACTCAACGTGGTAGATAGTAAGCCTTCCGCGGTTATCTTTCACACACAGATAGGAACTAGAAAAAATCGACCTCATCCTAGGGCTCACGTGGGATAATTCTAAGACAGATATTTAAAATAAAATACTAGTTAGCGATAAAAAAATCCCTATAGTAAACGAGCAATTATCTTCACTAACGAAATAAAAACGGTAGTCAAGTAGCACTGTTGTAAAATACCTCAATGAAGGTAATACTTTCGCCGTAATAAGCCGCCCGGTCAGGTGGGCGCGACGCAAATAGGGCGGCAAATAAGCTCTAACTCACGCCCCGCCCTGAGTCTGGGCTTTATTGAATTTGCACTGTGACTCACTAGGAATTACATACATGGTATTTTGCGTACTAAGTACTGAGTTTCATGAAGATAGATGATAGATAGAGAAGATAAAAACTAGAAAAAAACTTATTGGTTCAGGAAACCAAGGGAACCAAGGCCTTCCGTAAAGGGCCTTCTTACTAAGCTACCGATACCATTTTCAGTCCATGCCAATTATTATTGCGTGTATTTCTACTTTGTAAGTCAATGTTACTTCACTAATGTTTTTAAATGCACTGGATACTGCTGCTAAACCATAAAAAGTTCTTTCCTTAAATAGCCTATCCGATAGGATATTTAATGTTGTGTTAAAAACAAACGATTTTCGTATCTTGCTTTTCGCAGGCCGATGCAATGAAGAATCTTGTCATTTCCCCATACCTGCCCTATCGGTTCTAAATCCAGAATCTCAGAATTCTAATTCTGAATCGGTAAAAGCGTGTTACACAATTTTTGGAACATAATCTCATTTTTATGCTCACGCCATTGCCTTTCGTAGCGATCACATAATTTGTTGATGGGAGCCACCCACCTGTACCCACCCTGAGTGTCTAGCAAAAACGCGGGAACACACTTTGCCTTACCCAAGTCAAAAATAGTGGGAACGTAAAAAAACGTCATAGGTTTGCACTTACATTAATATTTATTCAAAACAAAAGTTTATACAACAACAAACGGAGTAGGCTGCTAGTCTTAGGGAGTATTTATTCGAAGTCGTATTGCGCTGACGTAGAAGCATCCTTGTAGTGGTTGGCTCCTCTGATCATCCAGCCGTAGCTAGGGTTCTTCCTTTGGGTGCCAATGTACTTGTAGTTAGGGTCGAAGTATTGGATCAGGTACATTCTGAGGACAAAATACGATATTAGTGTCTTGGGCCTACTTTTCAATGACAAGGTGTGGACCTCATCCAGAAATTTTGAACGGATTGTTATGATATATATGAACTGGGCTTCTTGGATGGACTTGACAAGCAGCGTTATCTGAAGGTTTTAGTCCAGGTGTGAAATGCTTAGAAACATTGGTCTAGGTGTTGAGATACACCCAGCCTCTGCTGTGAGCTACCCTTTTCAAAGATCCTATACTTTTATTTCCAAAAAAGTTTAAGCACTTTTACGGAGGCAAGAATGTTTGCTGAATGATGTATCTGTATGTCTATTATGAGTTTCTGTCGTAAACTATGATAGTTGACTTCAGAAATGTGTATGCCATTTCTGGTTTCATTGATAATCACTAGTGGCATTGTACCTGAAATCCCATACAAAAACGTCAACGTGGACGCTGGCGGCTGTCATTGGTGTAAAGTCATGGTAGGCATATCGGTCTATAATACCAATCAATTTAACAATAGAATTTACCTGCGGGGCTTCGTTGAGGTGTTCATGGTGCTTCCGTGGACGAGATGGTAGGAGAACAGGACGACGTCACCGCGTTCAGCAATTACTGGGGTTCCTTTTGATAGCGGCCATTTTTTCTGAAAAAAAAGTCGTTTTATTTTTGAGTTTTTTGGGTTTTAATGCTCTTTAAGAAAGTCCTTGAGAATGATACATTAGGTTTTCTTGGAAGTATGATCTAACAATTCAAACTACTCTAGGTAATAATTTCTCTTTTTGAACCGCAATTCTTTTATTTATTTATTTATTTATTTATTTATTTATTGCAAACCATAATGTTGTACATGAGATGGCAGGTTATAAAGAAAGTTTCAATTATGGACCCTGTAGGGCGCCGCAAATATAAAAAACAGAGGGATTTACATACTTAATCATTAAATCAATATCATGCACTAATTACATTCTCATAAAGTTCACTGGATACATATTATAAATTATAAGTATTATTAACATTTTCAGGATATATTCAATAAAAAATTTATGCATAAATTAACATCAATATTATCAACAATTATATTTTATCTGATAAATATTCTTCAACATTATAATAGCATTTCAAAAGCAATAATTCCTTCAAACAACGTTCGAATTTTCTATCGTCTGTTTCGTTTGATATTTGTCTAGGTAACTTGTTGTAGATCCTAATGGACATGGTGTATGTACTGGAAGAGACAAGTTGGAGGCGACAAGATGGAATCACTAATTTGGTTCTATGGCGTATTGAATATTTAGATGGTAAATCTTCGCGTTTTGTGTAAAACTTTTTATAGTGTCGCACAAACTTACATGTCTCCAGAATATAAATAGATGGCAGAGTGAGGATTTTATACTTTTGGAAGTAAGGTTTGCAGCTGTCAGTTTGCTGTATGTGAGCAATGATGCGAATGAGCTTTTTTTGGAGAACTAATAGCGTTGGCACGTCTGTGCTGTTGCCCCATAGAATTACTCCGTAACTTAGCCATGCATACGCATAAGCGTAATACGTCACTATGGCAGTTTCAATATTTGTGGTCTTTTTAACTTCTTGAAGTGCGTACGCAAAACTTGACAATTTAGCTCTTACTTTTTGTATGTGTGATTTCCAATTTATATATCTATCTATAACTATGCCTAACAATGTAAATTCGTCGACGTGTTCTATAGGTGTATTATTAAACGAAAAATTTAGAGTTAAGGGACGCTTCTGGTATGGATGGAAGGTCATTAATTTTGTCTTTTTGAAATTTATTTCTAAATTGTGATCCTGTAACCAGTTTGTAGTCTTAGACAGTATGGACTTGAGATTCTCATTGACGTTTGTACTACTATTACACGATGTTATTAGAGAAATATCATCAGCGAATAAGACACACGGTTCTTCCATGATTTTGGGAAGGTCGTTGATGTATATCAAAAACAAAAGGCATCCAGCGACGCTTCCTTGTGGTATAGAGGCGTTCACAACTTTGACATCAGAGCGAACGGTCTTTAATTGATTTGAATTGATATCAAAGTGTTCAATTTCCACATACTGTTCCCTATCTTTCAAATAAGATGCAAACCACTTGAGAGCTATGCCACGGATCCCCACTCCATTCAGTTTTTGTAGCAGTATAGGATGCTGGACTCTATCATATGCCTTCGCCATATCAAGAAGAACGCCCACGGCATATTTTTTGTCGTTAATTATTTTAAAGATTTCTTGTAAATATTTGTAAACAGCTAGAACTGTAGAGCGTTTCTTTCGGAACCCGTTTTGTGAGTCGTGAAATACGTTAAACTTCTCACAAAAGTTAATAACTCTTTTACAAATTGCTTTTTCAAATATTTTAGAGAATGTAGGTAACAGAGCAATGGGACGGTAGTTATTTGTATTGTCCTTTTCCTTTTTCTTGTAGATTGGCATAATAATTGTTTTCTTCAGCGATGAAGGGAAGACACCATCATGGAACGACTGGTTAATCAAAATAGTTAATGGTAAAGTCAGTTCATCTGCACAGCACTTGATCAAATTAGGTGGTAGTTCATCTATTCCGTGACTTATTTTATTTTTCATTTTTTTAATAATTTTCTTTATCTCGTCACAATCAACTTGGCTAAGAAACATCGAATTTTCGATAGGGTTTAAAACGGCTGTGCCGCTGGCGGGGCCTATCGACGAACTGGGCTCCCCAATTGAGGCAAAGTATCTATTAAAACAATTAGCTACATCTATTGGATCCGAGTATAGAGTATTTTGTTGTTTGAGTGTTATGTTTTTTCTAATCCTTTTTTTATTTTTATTAGTTCTCTCGCTTATTATACTCCACATTGTTTTTATTTTATTGTTTGATTGTTTTATTTTATTAATGTATTGCAGCTTTTTAGCACTAATAATTGTCCTTTTAAGAATTTTCTCATATTTTCTATAATGCTCCTTAAGTATTGAGTTATTTGATTTTCCCGCGATAATCTTTAATAACCTTTTATTCTTACATGATTTTTTTATACCTTTTGTTAGCCAGTATTTTGCAAAGTTTGATTTTATTTTAATTTTTTGTTTCGGTATGCATTGATTTAATATTTGAGTTAGAGTATCATGGAATGCATTGTACCTTTTATCTAAATTGGGAATTGTTGATAATTTGCTTTCATCTAGTTCCAGTACTTCACTCCAATTTATATTTCTGAGCATAATTTTAAAATTTTCTATGTTTCTAGTGTTAAATATTCGTTTTTCTGTGGACCATACCGTGTTACTATTAGGAAAAGATCTGTTAAACTGGATTATCGTTGCCATATGATCCGAAAAGCCGAAATCCTCTATGCAAGTGGCTAAATTTGATGCTTTAAAGTTAGTGAAAATGAGATCTAGACAGGTTCTAGTATGAGTAGGGCTATTTATATGTTGTATTAGTCTATATTCTGACATGAAATTCAAAAAATTCTTAGTTTTTGGATTCTTAAGCAATAAGTCTATGTTAAAGTCTCTTCCCAATATTATATCGTATTTGAAATATTTTTTATTAATATAATCGAGAATGCACTTCAACTGTCCATAAAACAAATGCTCCTGTTCTCTATTCCAGTACATTGTTACTAATAATACATTTTGTTGGGGAAGTTCTACCGCACAGACTTCCAAGACATACTCTATTGACATATTCGCTATTTCGACTCTTTCTTTATGTTCCAGGTGGTCTTTCAACAAAATACAGACACCACCTCCAGCACGAGATTTCCTGCAGTAAGATGCTGCAATTTTGTACCCATTAAAATGTATCATTTCTAGTTTCTCCATTGATAGCCAGGACTCTGATACACATAATGCCTGATAGCTGGGGTTTTCATGAATGAAAGCCTCTACTAAATGTTGTTTATTATAGATGCTCTGCATATTTTGGAACAATACTTTAAAATGTTTATTGTTGGTTTCGAAATGTATTTTTTCTGGGCTCTTCTTCATTTGTGGTGGTGGATAGCTGGCTGCTGCTATTTGTTTCGAAGCTCTGGTGTTTATTCTTGGAGTTGGTTGTACTTGTGCGAATTTTAGGTGTTATTTCCTTCACGTCCATCCTGTATATTTGACTTTCTATGAATAACTGATTGTTACGTATGATAGCGTGAAGACCTTTGCTTCGAGCCACAAACATTTCCTCTCGTAGTTTTTGTCTTTGTTTTCGTGCATTCTCGTCCAAATAATCCGACACTGATAAGCGGGTTCCTTGAAAACAACGGCCATTTCCTGTAATATGCTTTGTCATTCTCTTGCTTAAGAGCTCTATGACTAGCGGACGGTTGTAATTATTATTCCATTTGCCTATCCGATGAGTATCTTCAATATAGCCTGCGAGATTTATGTTAAGGATTTCTCTAAATACATCAATAATTCTTTGGTCTAGGTTCGCTTCTGGTTCATTGGAGTACTCTGGTAGGCCATATAGTACAACTTTCTTGTTGTGGTTCTCCATGGCCGGGGAATCAATAAATTTATTTTTTAATTCTTTAATCTCTTTCATAAGTTTCCTGTTTTCGATTATATTTTTTTGTATTTCATGGCTTTGGCTCTCTAATTCCAATTCTATTTCCTTATTATGTTTTTGTATAGCGTTAATTTCATGTTTTACTTCTTGTTCTATATCATCTTTAAGTTTCAAGATAGCTTTGTTTATTTCTGTTTGTATTGTGTTTTTCAAGCTGGATATTATAGACTCATTATTAACTAGTAGCTGCTGCATAATAAGGTGGCTCAAATTGCTCATTGTTACTTCTTGCTGGGGGTCTATTCTGCCTTGTAGATTCAATTGATTAGATGGTTGTGTATCCCCCAAGATACTTAGGTCTTCCGAAAGACATGAGTCGTTTGCTGAGTATGTAGGCCTTGGCCTTATTGTAACATTGCTGAAGTCATCATCTGGTTGCTCTTGAAATGCATCGCGATCTTTCGGTCGCACTGGAGTATCTGCATTGCCAGTTTTAGGTGCACTACACAAGCAAGCAGGACATTTCCATGCTCTTTTATGCTCAGTTGTCATCGTATTATAATAAAGTTTGCTCGAAACGTTAGCACACTGAAGATCGTAAGCACTGCTACATAAAATACACGTGAGGTACTCTCTATTTGGGAGCGTTTGCTTGCATCCTGCGCATACAATTGTTGCAGACATTTTTCCGTAGGTGCCCTCTGTTGTTTGGTAGCAGAATCTCTAATCAGTTATTTTGTACCGTACTCAGTAAGCACATACGCTTAAAGAGAACCTAGCACAGCTATGCGACACTAGATGGCGGTAAATCTCGAAGCAGCCTGTCTTCACTGGCAGCACCATCTAGTGGTGAGTAGTGTGCACTACAATATTCGATTGAATTTTAACGGTGATTTGAAGGGGAGTGAGGTTATATAAATACTATTTTGCACCAAAGTTTGATTTCAATCGCAGTACTCACTCGAGGAATTATCAATTATGTTGATTTTATCTTCTTTGTAGGGATTATTGTCTCCAATCTTCACTTTAAGACAACTTATTTCACTTTATGATATTTGCCACTATTCACCAGTTCCTTCAGTTATCTCATTGAGATAACGATATCACTTAGACATTACACTGATACACACGTTTTAAATATTACTTTAACTTAATTAGAGCAAATTTTGTATTTTTAAATGAATTTCTTTACGCAGCTGATTGTTTACGTGGAGCTAGCGCCCTCTGTCCCTCTGTCTGTCCATGTGTGTAGTAATTATAGTCTTTCATTTTTGTGTCTATTGAAATCCTCTATTCACACCCACCATGTTGTTAACCATTTCAGGGTCGGTCGTGGGCAGCACACCAGATTCAAAATACTTCCACCCTTCAGCATGTGTGAGATATTTGAGTCTGAAGGTACATCAGAAAACTAGTTTCTCTTTTATAAGGGCCTGAATAAGCAACTGACCTTGTCACAGTAGTGGAAGAAGCTCCCCTCCTTAGCACCATAGTCTTCCTGAGGTCCAAGCTTGTGGGAGCCAGGGTTCACGAACAGCCCCCCGTTTTCAGGGAAGGCAGCATCCAAGTGGATGAAGGCAGCTAGGCAGTTTTCTGCTGGCTTGCCCGTCTTGTGGTCCACGAAGGGGAAGTACATGCAGTCCTGACAAATAATACGTTTTATTTAATAATCAATTTATTTAAAAATCACGCACCTTGAAATTTCAACAATGCGATTCGAGCGGAGTCCGCTCGTGACCACGGTGACATGCAATTGTCACTGAAACGTCGATAAAAATAGGTAAAACAATTTACCGTAATTTTGTTTCGTTGCAAAACTCGTTTTTATTAGAATGAGTTAGAATGCAACAAGAAAGTTTAAAATGTTACCTTGAAAATGCTATTTGCGTTAAATCGATGTCAATTCAGTACCTTACTTAACTTTATTAAAATTTTCCCACTCCTGAAAATTGTCACGAAATTATCCTTAAAATTTTAAATGGAAACGATTAGAAACCACTGATCAAGAGCACTGTTATGAAATCATATTCTGATTGGATAATAAAAATAAAGTGCGATGTTAATAATCCGAAAATTATAAAATTCCTGCATTGCTTATTGAGTATGCCATATTAATCTCAAATTATATAGTATCAATACTTAGTCCATTCAGCTCTCTAGGCTTACCTGATGCATAGGGTATTCTGCCCCCTTTTCTGGTGGCTTGTAATGCGCCTTGGTGTGGTGAAGGGCGACGTTCTCGGAGCCCAAACAATCTTCCACAGCATCTATCAGGCTATCGTTGAGTGATATGTCGCTGAACGTCGCGTGGTGGTGGTGAAGGTTGTACATGGCTAAGACCTGGAATTTAGATGAGAAATTTACTGGATTAAGTTATTTTTCAAGCATGAAAGCAATTTTCTGTTTTCCATACAAAGATAGAAAAGTTGCAAATTCGATCAGTACATCTACCACGAGTTGCCAATTTGAATATACATTATCGTTCGCGTAAAAAAATTATTGGGATTTGACATTGTCATGTCATGTCATGTGTCATCCCAATACAATTTCTATACGCGAACTTTAACGTAAATTTAAAGTGGCAACTCGTGGTAGTCGTACTGCTCCTTGGGCTTGAGCGCCCCTTCGCGCCATTTTGAGCATTGCATCAGGTTGAATTTTTCTAGTTTTTATTTTTAACTTATAAAATATTCGTTCGACTATCCCTTTTTGATATTAATTACAGTCTAAGGGCCTTATTACAATCTCTTGTAACTTGTCAAGTCATTCGCTAAACTGAGAGTAGCGAGCAATTTCGTAAAATGATCTTTCATTTCCTGCCAGTCAGCGGATACCTGCTGGCACTAACGCATCTTCTAGACTGACGAAATAGCTCACTACCCATGCTCTTGGTCTGCACCCTTTCATGGGTTTTTAACCTTGCCCTTTCGAAGCACCTTAATTGGAGCCATAAATGGCTCCAGACGGACCGCTTTGCAGTTTGTTCATTACAGCTCCGCAATGTTCAATGTCAAAACGCCCCGCACGTCAGCAAGTAATAGTCACGCTTGTGTGAATCGGTTTAGTGCTTCACTTTTGACAAAGCGCTTGAATAAAGAAAGACTATCTTTCTATGTGTAATTATTCTAAGCCCTTGCCCTTACCTTTACCTCCCCATTATAAGTTAGTGAGAGAAAAACAAGTAAGTAAATAACTTCAGAGATAATAAAAGATAAATATGTATCTAGATAACATTTAATGACGTCGACCAGAATCTTTAGACTTAAAAAGTCAACGGTTATCATGCAGATAAATTGTTATGAAGCAAAGGTTAAGTAAGCTTGGGGCAAATGTCTATCGCAAGTTGGTTAAATATACTCATATCTTTTCAATTTATTTTTATTTCCCAGATTAGATTTTGGCAGTTATTAGCATGATAATTGTTATATATTTTCACAACATTTTAAAAATAAGTTTTTCTCCTTGTGAAATAGATAGCACTTAGTATTAACCATAATTGAATCATTTTAATATTATCCTCTTAATATAAACCTGGTAGATGAATGCAAAAAATGGCTAACGATAAAAGCAGCTGAGAATTCAAGCAAAATCATTTTTTTTTAGATAAAAACTTAATAATTAATACTGATCTGTGTAATCGGATATTGTAAAATCTTCCAAATTATGTTAATTAATGAGCATTAATAAAGATAAATTATAAACCACTAAGTAGTTTTACGCTCTGAAAATTGGAAACCAACGTAACCGTGGTTATATTTCCAGTATATGCTTCAGGGGAGGAACACATTTTTAGAATTCATTTTTGAAGTAGTAACAGTGAAATAAGAATTTAAAAAAAACTGATATTGTTGAGAAAATAATACGGGGAATTCATCCGGTGGAAACATAATTTGATAAATTTGGCTCCATTGAATAAATTCACAAAGTAACCTCTTTTCGTAACATTTTGCCTTCTTTTTTTTGGATTTATTCCTAATTTAATTGATCGGATAATATGGGTCCTTTAACAAAACAAAGTTTAAAGATAACTAGAGGGATTTCATCCGATGGTTTTTCAAATCTATTAATTTTTTAATCGATTATTTTAGTGATTTTTGGTCCGCGTGGCGCTCATCTGTTTCCTTCGGGAAATGTTGTGCTTTGGAAGCTTTAAAAAAGCTTAGTTTTATTTTCTTTGTTTTTGTACAATAAACAATATATCTATCTATCTTACCGTGTAAGCTCATTCGTGGCATCCCCTTCTCGTGTTTTCCGCTGTTACCGCTCTCTTCGTAACCCCAGCCCAGAACGTATCGCCCTCTTTCGAGCTGAGTGTCGCTAATGATCGCCATCCGTTGTGTCACAGCCCGCTGTGCCATTATCGCACTTATACCTAATGCATTAAGGGCTGCAGGTGAAGCAGAAACCTTAAGCGTACACTTAGGTGGAGCGGTTCGATTTTAAAAGTACTTCGTTTTAAAAAATGTGAAAAAGGTTTATCAGTTTTTAGGGTTCTGCCGAAGTCTAGGTTTGAAACCCATCCAGGTTTAAAATTAGTGTTTGTTTAGTGCCATTGTTTCATATGATAGAGATCATATTATTACATGTATTATATATAATTGAGTAGCTAAATCAGTGCTTGACACATATATTACAAGCTCTACTTAGTTCGGGGTCCCATGTTCTTGGTGACAGTTGTCCAAGATAGTTATTTTTATTTATTTGCTAACAGTAGTTTCTAGTAACTCTGTCTTTAAGACACTTATTTACTTATTTACAGTACTTATTTAATTGTATAAAAATTCGCATTTACATTCATCCAGAAGTTTTGCGTGTTGCTGGCACAAACAAACAGACAGACAAAAGCCTTTTCGCGTTCATTTTGTTGTATTTTTTTACATACACACATACACATACCATCACGACACGACTTTATCCCAAACGGGGTAGTCATAGGCAAATGACTGTTGCCGTCATAGTGAACGGAACACTCAGAAGCCCACTTTTCACCAATGTTATTAGAACCCAATGTGGTAGGTTGTGAGCCTTCCGCCGCTATCCAGGATAATTTGGTTTTTTATCGATGTTTTCCATCACCGGAGAGTTAGTCGGAAATTGAACAATGAACACAAAGATTTTAGTCCTGGCCTGGTTCTGGAGAAATAAACCACCAATAGAAACAAATACAGTTGCTCGGAAAACAACACATTAACTATTACCCCAAGAAAATAATATAAATCAAAATAAGTACATCAGAGTTAAAATCAACGTTAATCGACGGCGCGCGGCTCGTAACTAACTGAAAGCGGACCGGGACAACCGATTGAAGTCATTTTGACACTGAGAGTTGTCAGTGTCAAATCAATAGACAATGACAGTTGTATATTTATTGAAATAATTGAATAACTTCAATATGCATGAAATCAATCGAGTTATAGTATGCTTGATCCCATTTTTATTTGATATCATCCTGATCTTCAGCCGAAAAACCCAGATATGAAACTGAAAGGCATCGTAGAAGATAACGTTCCTAGCGCACCCACAGCGGAACACTGATATCGTTTAAGCCATTACTAGGATGAGGACGTAATCTTATAGCCATCTCATATTATTTACGAAGAAAACCTATCACGCGCAAGGTAAAGCGGGGCAAATAGATGTCAAATATATATTTTATATTTGCATCATACTTAAATATACCACGCCCACTCGTATATCCCAATCGGGATAGTCAGGAAAACTCTGAAGCCCACTTTTCACCAGCGTATTAGAACTCAACGTGGTAGATAGTAAGCCTTCCGCGGTTATCTTTCACACACAGATAGGAACTAGAAAAAATCGACCTCATCCTAGGGCTCACGTGGGATAATTCTAAGACAGATATTTAAAATAAAATACTAGTTAGCGATAAAAAAATCCCTATAGTAAACGAGCAATTATCTTCACTAACGAAATAAAAACGGTAGTCAAGTAGCACTGTTGTAAAATACCTCAATGAAGGTAATACTTTCGCCGTAATAAGCCGCCCGGTCAGGTGGGCGCGACGCAAATAGGGCGGCAAATAAGCTCTAACTCACGCCCCGCCCTGAGTCTGGGCTTTATTGAGTTTGCACTGTGACTCACTAGGAATTACATACATGGTATTTTGCGTACTAAGTACTGAGTTTCATGAAGATAGATGATAGATAGAGAAGATAAAAACTAGAAAAAAACTTATTGGTTCAGGAAACCAAGGGAACCAAGGCCTTCCGTAAAGGGCCTTCTTACTAAGCTACCGATACCATTTTCAGTCCATGCCAATTATTATTGCGTGTATTTCTACTTTGTAAGTCAATGTTACTTCACTAATGTTTTTAAATGCACTGGATACTGCTGCTAAACCATAAAAAGTTCTTTCCTTAAATAGCCTATCCGATATGATATTTAATGTTGTGTTAAAAACAAACGATTTTCGTATCTTGCTTTTCGCAGGCCGATGCAATGAAGAATCTTGTCATTTCCCCATACCTGCCCTATCGGTTCTAAATCCAGAATCTCAGAATTCTAATTCTGAATCGGTAAAAGCGTGTTACACAATTTTTGGAACATAATCTCATTTTTATGCTCACGCCATTGCCTTTCGTAGCGATCACATAATTTGTTGATGGGAGCCACCCACCTGTACCCACCCTGAGTGTCTAGCAAAAACGCGGGAACACACTTTGCCTTACCCAAGTCAAAAATAGTGGGAACGTAAAAAAACGTCATAGGTTTGCACTTACATTAATATTTATTCAAAACAAAAGTTTATACAACAACAAACGGAGTAGGCTGCTAGTCTTAGGGAGTATTTATTCGAAGTCGTATTGCGCTGACGTAGAAGCATCCTTGTAGTGGTTGGCTCCTCTGATCATCCAGCCGTAGCTAGGGTTCTTCCTTTGGGTGCCAATGTACTTGTAGTTAGGGTCGAAGTATTGGATCAGGTACATTCTGAGGACAAAATACGATATTAGTTTCTTGGGCCTACTTTTCAATGACAAGGTGTGGACCTCATCCAGAAATTTTGAACGGATTGTTATGATATATATGAACTGGGCTGCTTGGATGGACTTGACAAGCAGCGTTATTTGAAGGTTTTAGTCCAGGTGTGAAATGCTTAGAAACATTGGTCTAGGTGTTGAGATACACCCAGCCTCTGCTGTGAGCTACCCTTTTCAAAGATCCTATACTTTTATTTCCAAAAAAGTTTAAGCACTTTTACGGAGGCAAGAATGTTTGCTGAATGATGTATCTGTATGTCTATTATGAGTTTCTGTCGTAAACTATGATAGTTGACTTCAGAAATGTGTATGCCATTTCTGGTTTCATTGATAATCACTAGTGGCATTGTACCTGAAATCCCATACAAAAACGTCAACGTGGACGCTGGCGGCTGTCATTGGTGTAAAGTCATGGTAGGCATATCGGTCTATAATACCAATCAATTTAACAATAGAATTTACCTGCGGGGCTTCGTTGAGGTGTTCATGGTGCTTCCGTGGACGAGATGGTAGGAGAACAGGACGACGTCACCGCGTTCAGCAATTACTGGGGTTCCTTTTGATAGCGGCCATTTTTTCTGAAAAAAAAGTCGTTTTATTTTTGAGTTTTTTGGGTTTTAATGCTCTTCAAGAAAGTCCTTAAGAATGATACATTAGGATTTCTTGGAAGTATGATCTAACAATTCAAACTACTCTAGGTAATAATTTCTCTTTTTGAACCGCAATTCTTTTACCATGTGTGTACTAATTATAGTCTTTCATTTTTGTGTCTATTGAAATCCTCTATTCACACCCACCATGTTGTTAACCATTTCAGGGTCGGTCGTGGGCAGCACACCAGATTCAAAATACTTCCACCCTTCAGCATGTGTGAGATATTTGAGTCTGAAGGTACATCAGAAAACTAGTTTCTCTTTTATAAGGGCCTGAATAAGCAACTGACCTTGTCACAGTAGTGGAAGAAGCTCCCCTCCTTAGCACCATAGTCTTCCTGAGGTCCAAGCTTGTGGGAGCCAGGGTTCACGAACAGCCCCCCGTTTTCAGGGAAGGCAGCATCCAAGTGGATGAAGGCAGCTAGGCAGTTTTCTGCTGGCTTGCCCGTCTTGTGGTCCACGAAGGGGAAGTACATGCAGTCCTGACAAATAATACGTTTTATTTAATAATCAATTTATTTAAAAATCACGCACCTTGAAATTTCAACAATGCGATTCGAGCGGAGTCCGCTCGTGACCACGGTGACATGCAATTGTCACTGAAACGTCGATAAAAATAGGTAAAACAATTTACCGTAATTTTGTTTCGTTGCAAAACTCGTTTTTATTAGAATGAGTTAGAATGCAACAAGAAAGTTTAAAATGTTACCTTGAAAATGCTATTTGCGTTAAATCGATGTCAATTCAGTACCTTACTTAACTTTATTAAAATTTTCCCACTCCTGAAAATTGTCACGAAATTATCCTTAAAATTTTAAATGGAAACGATTAGAAACCACTGATCAAGAGCACTGTTATGAAATCATATTCTGATTGGATAATAAAAATAAAGTGCGATGTTAATAATCCGAAAATTATAAAACTCCTGCATTGCTTATTGAGTATGCCATATTAATCTCAAATTATATAGTATCAATACTTAGTCCATTCAGCTCTCTAGGCTTACCTGATGCATAGGGTATTCTGCCCCCTTTTCTGGTGGCTTGTAATGCGCCTTGGTGTGGTGAAGGGCGACGTTCTCGGAGCCCAAACAATCTTCCACAGCATCTATCAGGCTATCGTTGAGTGATATGTCGCTGAACGTCGCGTGGTGGTGGTGAAGGTTGTACATGGCTAAGACCTGGAATTTAGATGAGAAATTTACTGGATTAAGTTATTTTTCAAGCATGAAAGCAATTTTCTGTTTTCCATACAAAGATAGAAAAGTTGCAAATTCGATCAGTACATCTACCACGAGTTGCCAATTTGAATATACATTATCGTTCGCGTAAAAAAATTATTGGGATTTGACATTGTCATGTCATGTCATGTGTCATCCCAATACAATTTCTATACGCGAACTTTAACGTAAATTTAAAGTGGCAACTCGTGGTAGTCGTACTGCTCCTTGGGCTTGAGCGCCCCTTCGCGCCATTTTGAGCATTGCATCAGGTTGAATTTTTCTAGTTTTTATTTTTAACTTATAAAATATTCGTTCGACTATCCCTTTTTGATATTAATTACAGTCTAAGGGCCTTATTACAATCTCTTGTAACTTGTCAAGTCATTCGCTAAACTGAGAGTAGCGAGCAATTTCGTAAAATGATCTTTCATTTCCTGCCAGTCAGCGGATACCTGCTGGCACTAACGCATCTTCTAGACTGACGAAATAGCTCACTACCCATGCTCTTGGTCTGCACCCTTTCATGGGTTTTTAACCTTGCCCTTTCGAAGCACCTTAATTGGAGCCATAAATGGCTCCAGACGGACCGCTTTGCAGTTTGTTCATTACAGCTCCGCAATGTTCAATGTCAAAACGCCCCGCACGTCAGCAAGTAATAGTCACGCTTGTGTGAATCGGTTTAGTGCTTCACTTTTGACAAAGCGCTTGAATAAAGAAAGACTATCTTTCTATGTGTAATTATTCTAAGCCCTTGCCCTTACCTTTACCTCCCCATTATAAGTTAGTGAGAGAAAAACAAGTAAGTAAATAACTTCAGAGATAATAAAAGATAAATATGTATCTAGATAACATTTAATGACGTCGACCAGAATCTTTAGACTTAAAAAGTCAACGGTTATCATGCAGATAAATTGTTATGAAGCAAAGGTTAAGTAAGCTTGGGGCAAATGTCTATCGCAAGTTGGTTAAATATACTCATATCTTTTCAATTTATTTTTATTTCCCAGATTAGATTTTGGCAGTTATTAGCATGATAATTGTTATATATTTTCACAACATTTTAAAAATAAGTTTTTCTCCTTGTGAAATAGATAGCACTTAGTATTAACCATAATTGAATCATTTTAATATTATCCTCTTAATATAAACCTGGTAGATGAATGCAAAAAATGGCTAACGATAAAAGCAGCTGAGAATTCAAGCAAAATCATTTTTTTTTAGATAAAAACTTAATAATTAATACTGATCTGTGTAATCGGATATTGTAAAATCTTCCAAATTATGTTAATTAATGAGCATTAATAAAGATAAATTATAAACCACTAAGTAGTTTTACGCTCTGAAAATTGGAAACCAACGTAACCGTGGTTATATTTCCAGTATATGCTTCAGGGGAGGAACACATTTTTAGAATTCATTTTTGAAGTAGTAACAGTGAAATAAGAATTTAAAAAAAACTGATATTGTTGAGAAAATAATACGGGGAATTCATCCGGTGGAAACATAATTTGATAAATTTGGCTCCATTGAATAAATTCACAAAGTAACCTCTTTTCGTAACATTTTGCCTTCTTTTTTTTGGATTTATTCCTAATTTAATTGATCGGATAATATGGGTCCTTTAACAAAACAAAGTTTAAAGATAACTAGAGGGATTTCATCCGATGGTTTTTCAAATCTATTAATTTTTTAATCGATTATTTTAGTGATTTTTGGTCCGCGTGGCGCTCATCTGTTTCCTTCGGGAAATGTTGTGCTTTGGAAGCTTTAAAAAAGCTTAGTTTTATTTTCTTTGTTTTTGTACAATAAACAATATATCTATCTATCTTACCGTGTAAGCTCATTCGTGGCATCCCCTTCTCGTGTTTTCCGCTGTTACCGCTCTCTTCGTAACCCCAGCCCAGAACGTATCGCCCTCTTTCGAGCTGAGTGTCGCTAATGATCGCCATCCGTTGTGTCACAGCCCGCTGTGCCATTATCGCACTTATACCTAATGCATTAAGGGCTGCAGGTGAAGCAGAAACCTTAAGCGTACACTTAGGTGGAGCGGTTCGATTTTAAAAGTACTTCGTTTTAAAAAATGTGAAAAAGGTTTATCAGTTTTTAGGGTTCTGCCGAAGTCTAGGTTTGAAACCCATCCAGGTTTAAAATTAGTGTTTGTTTAGTGCCATTGTTTCATATGATAGAGATCATATTATTACATGTATTATATATAATTGAGTAGCTAAATCAGTGCTTGACACATATATTACAAGCTCTACTTAGTTCGGGGTCCCATGTTCTTGGTGACAGTTGTCCAAGATAGTTATTTTTATTTATTTGCTAACAGTAGTTTCTAGTAACTCTGTCTTTAAGACACTTATTTACTTATTTACAGTACTTATTTAATTGTATAAAAATTCGCATTTACATTCATCCAGAAGTTTTGCGTGTTGCTGGCACAAACAAACAGACAGACAAAAGCCTTTTCGCGTTCATTTTGTTGTATTTTTTTACATACACACATACACATACCATCACGACACGACTTTATCCCAAACGGGGTAGTCATAGGCAAATGACTGTTGCCGTCATAGTGAACGGAACACTCAGAAGCCCACTTTTCACCAATGTTATTAGAACCCAATGTGGTAGGTTGTGAGCCTTCCGCCGCTATCCAGGATAATTTGGTTTTTTATCGATGTTTTCCATCACCGGAGAGTTAGTCGGAAATTGAACAATGAACACAAAGATTTAAGTCCTGGCCTGGTTCTGGAGAAATAAACCACCAATAGAAACAAATACAGTTGCTCGGAAAACAACACATTAACTATTACCCCAAGAAAATAATATAAATCAAAATAAGTACATCAGAGTTAAAATCAACGTTAATCGACGGCGCGCGGCTCGTAACTAACTGAAAGCGGACCGGGACAACCGATTGAAGTCATTTTGACACTGAGAGTTGTCAGTGTCAAATCAATAGACAATGACAGTTGTATATTTATTGAAATAATTGAATAACTTCAATATGCATGAAATCAATCGAGTTATAGTATGCTTGATCCCATTTTTATTTGATATCATCCTGATCTTCAGCCGAAAAACCCAGATATGAAACTGAAAGGCATCGTAGAAGATAACGTTCCTAGCGCACCCACAGCGGAACACTGATATCGTTTAAGCCATTACTAGGATGAGGACGTAATCTTATAGCCATCTCATATTATTTACGAAGAAAACCTATCACGCGCAAGGTAAAGCGGGGCAAATAGATGTCAAATATATATTTTATATTTGCATCATACTTAAATATACCACGCCCACTCGTATATCCCAATCGGGATAGTCAGGAAAACTCTGAAGCCCACTTTTCACCAGCGTATTAGAACTCAACGTGGTAGATAGTAAGCCTTCCGCGGTTATCTTTCACACACAGATAGGAACTAGAAAAAATCGACCTCATCCTAGGGCTCACGTGGGATAATTCTAAGACAGATATTTAAAATAAAATACTAGTTAGCGATAAAAAAATCCCTATAGTAAACGAGCAATTATCTTCACTAACGAAATAAAAACGGTAGTCAAGTAGCACTGTTGTAAAATACCTCAATGAAGGTAATACTTTCGCCGTAATAAGCCGCCCGGTCAGGTGGGCGCGACGCAAATAGGGCGGCAAATAAGCTCTAACTCACGCCCCGCCCTGAGTCTGGGCTTTATTGAGTTTGCACTGTGACTCACTAGGAATTACATACATGGTATTTTGCGTACTAAGTACTGAGTTTTATGAAGATAGATGATAGATAGAGAAGATAAAAACTAGAAAAAAACTTATTGGTTCAGGAAACCAAGGGAACCAAGGCCTTCCGTAAAGGGCCTTCTTACTAAGCTACCGATACCATTTTCAGTCCATGCCAATTATTATTGCGTGTATTTCTACTTTGTAAGTCAATGTTACTTCACTAATGTTTTTAAATGCACTGGATACTGCTGCTAAACCATAAAAAGTTCTTTCCTTAAATAGCCTATCCGATATGATATTTAATGTTGTGTTAAAAACAAACGATTTTCGTATCTTGCTTTTCGCAGGCCGATGCAATGAAGAATCTTGTCATTTCCCCATACCTGCCCTATCGGTTCTAAATCCAGAATCTCAGAATTCTAATTCTGAATCGGTAAAAGCGTGTTACACAATTTTTGGAACATAATCTCATTTTTATGCTCACGCCATTGCCTTTCGTAGCGATCACATAATTTGTTGATGGGAGCCACCCACCTGTACCCACCCTGAGTGTCTAGCAAAAACGCGGGAACACACTTTGCCTTACCCAAGTCAAAAATAGTGGGAACGTAAAAAAACGTCATAGGTTTGCACTTACATTAATATTTATTCAAAACAAAAGTTTATACAACAACAAACGGAGTAGGCTGCTAGTCTTAGGGAGTATTTATTCGAAGTCGTATTGCGCTGACGTAGAAGCATCCTTGTAGTGGTTGGCTCCTCTGATCATCCAGCCGTAGCTAGGGTTCTTCCTTTGGGTGCCAATGTACTTGTAGTTAGGGTCGAAGTATTGGATCAGGTACATTCTGAGGACAAAATACGATATTAGTGTCTTGGGCCTACTTTTCAATGACAAGGTGTGGACCTCATCCAGAAATTTTGAACGGATTGTTATGATATATATGAACTGGGCTGCTTGGATGGACTTGACAAGCAGCGTTATTTGAAGGTTTTAGTCCAGGTGTGAAATGCTTAGAAACATTGGTCTAGGTGTTGAGATACACCCAGCCTCTGCTGTGAGCTACCCTTTTCAAAGATCCTATACTTTTATTTCCAAAAAAGTTTAAGCACTTTTACGGAGGCAAGAATGTTTGCTGAATGATGTATCTGTATGTCTATTATGAGTTTCTGTCGTAAACTATGATAGTTGACTTCAGAAATGTGTATGCCATTTCTGGTTTCATTGATAATCACTAGTGGCATTGTACCTGAAATCCCATACAAAAACGTCAACGTGGACGCTGGCGGCTGTCATTGGTGTAAAGTCATGGTAGGCATATCGGTCTATAATACCAATCAATTTAACAATAGAATTTACCTGCGGGGCTTCGTTGAGGTGTTCATGGTGCTTCCGTGGACGAGATGGTAGGAGAACAGGACGACGTCACCGCGTTCAGCAATTACTGGGGTTCCTTTTGATAGCGGCCATTTTTTCTGAAAAAACAGGTTTGATTTATTTTTGAGTTTTTTCGGGTTTTTATGCTCTTCTAGAAAGTCCTTATACATTAGGATTTTTTGGAATTATGATCTAACAATTCAAACTACTCTAGGTGATGATTTCTCTTTCTGAACCGCAATTCTTTTACAATGTGTGTAGTAATTATAGTCTTTCATTTTTGTGTCTATTGAAATCCTCTATTCACACCCACCATGTTGTAAACAATTTCAGGGTCGGTCGTGGGCAGCACACCAGATTCAAAATACTTCCACCCTTCAGCATGTGTGAGATATTTGAGTCTGAAGGTACATCAGAAAACTAGTTTCTCTTTTATAAGGGCCTGAATAAGCAACTGACCTTGTCACAATAGTGGAAGAAGCTCCCCTCTTTAGCACCATAGTCTTCCTGAGGTCCAAGCTTGTGGGAGCCAGGGTTCACGAACAGCCCCCCGTTTTCAGGGAAGGCAGCATCCAAGTGGATGAAGGCAGCTAGGCAGTTTTCTGCTGGCTTGCCGGTCTTGTGGTCCACGAAGGGGAAGTACATGCAGTCCTGACAAATAATACGTTTTATTTAATAATCACGCACCTTGAAATTTCAACAATGCGATTCGAGCGGAGTCCGCTCGTGACCACGGTGACATGCAATTGTCGCCGAAACGTCGAGAAAAATAGGTAAAACAATTTACCGTTCTTTTGTTTCCTTGCAAAACCCGTTTTTATTAGAATGAGTTAGAATGCAATAAGAAAGTTTAAAATGTTACCTTGAAAATGCTATTTGCGTTAAATCGATGTGAATTCAGTACCTTACTTAACTTTATTCAAATTTTCCCACTCCTGAAAATTGGCACGAAATTATCCTTAAAATTTTTAATGGAAACGATTAGAAACCACTGATCAAGAGCACTGTTATGAAATCATATTCTGATTGGATAATAAAAATAAAGTGCGATGTTAATAATCCGAATATTATAAAACTCCTGCATTGCTTATTGAGTATGCCATATTATTTATAAATCTCAAATTATATAGTATCAATACTCAGTCCATTCAGCTCTCTAGGCTTACCTGATGCATAGGGTATTCTGCCCCCTTTTCTGGTGGCTTGTAATGCGCCTTGGTGTGGTGAAGGGCGACGTTCTCGGAGCCCAAACAGTCTTCCACAGCATCTATCAGGCTATCGTTGAGTGATATGTCGCTGAACGTCGCGTGGTGGTGGTGAAGGTTGTACATGGCTAAGACCTGGAATTTAGATGAGAAATTTACTGGATTAAGTTATTTTTCAAGCATGAAAGCAATTTTCTGTTTTCCATACAAAGATGGAAACCTTGCAAATTCGATCAGTACATCTACCACGAGTCAGCCAATTTAAATATACATTATCGTTCGCGTAAAAAAATGTATTGTGATTTGACATTGTCATGTCATGTCATGTGTCATCCCAATACAATATCTATACGCGAACTTTAACGTAAATTTAAAGTGGCAACTCGTGGTAGTCGTACTGCTCCTTGGGCTTGAGCGCCCCTTCGCGCCATTTTGAGCATAGCATCAGGTTGAATTTTTCTAGTTTTTATTTTTAACTTATAAAATATTCGTTCGACTATCCCTTTTTGATATTAATTACAGTCTAAGGGCCTTATTACAATCTCTTGTAACTTGTCAAGTCATTCGCTAAACTGAGAGTAGCGAGCAATTTCGTAAAATGATCTTTCATTTCCAGCCAGTCAGCGGATATTTGCTGGCACTAACGCATCTTCTAGACTGACGAAATAGCTCACTACCCATGCTCTTGGTCTGCACCCTTTCATGGGTTTTTACCCTTGCCCTTTCGAAGCACCTTAATTGGAGCCATAAATGGCTCCAGACGGACCGCTTTGCAGTGTTCATTACAGCTCCGCAATGTTCAATGTCAAAACGCCCCGCACGTCAGCAAGTAATAGTCAAGCTTGTGTGAATCGGTTTAGTGCTTCACTTTTGACAAAGCGCTTGAATAAAGAAAGACTATCTTTCTATGTGTAATTATTCTAAGCCCTTGCCCTTACCTTTACCTCCCCATTATGAGTTAGTGAGATAAAAACAAGTAAGTGAATAACTTCAGAGATAATAAAAGATAAATATGTATCTAGATAACATTTAATGACGTCGACTAGAATCTTTAGACTTAAAAAGTCAACGGTTATCATGCAGATAAATTGTTATGAAGCAAAGGTTAAGTAAGCTTGGGGCAAATGTCTATCGCAAGTTGGTTAAATATACTCTTATCTTTTCAATTTATTTTTATTTCCCAGATTAGATTTTGGCGGTTACTAACATGATAACTGTTTTTTTTTATTTTCACAACATTTTAAAAATAAGTTTTTTTCCTTGTGAAATAGATAGCACTTAGTATTAACCATAATTGAATCATTTTAATATTATTCTCTTAATATAAACCTGGCAGATGAATGCAAAAAATGGCTAACGATAAAAGCCGCTGAGAATTCAAGCAAAATCAATTTTTTTTCTTAATAATTAATACTGATCTGTGTAATCGGAAATTGTAAAATCTTCCAAATTATGTAAATAAATGAGCATTAATAAAGATAAATCATAAACCACTAAGTAGTTTTACGCTCTGAAAATTGGAAACCAATGTAACCGTGGTTACATTTCCAGTATATGCTTCAGGGGAGGAACACATTTTTAGAATTCATTTTTGAAGTAGTACTTAACAGTAAAAGAATTTAAAAAAAAACTGATATTGTTGAGAAAATAATACAGGGAATTCATCCGGTGGAAACATAATTTGATAAATTTGGCTCCATTGAATAAATTCACAACGTAACCTCTTTTCGTAACATTTTGCCTTCTTTTTTTTGGATTTATACCTAATTTAATTGATCGGATAATAAGGGTCCTTTAAAAAAGTTTAAAGATACGAGTAACTAGAGGGATTTCATCCGATGGTTTTTCAAATCTATTAATTTTTTAATTGATTATTTTAGTGATTTTTGGTCCGCGTGGCGCTCATCAGTTTCCTTCGGGAAATGTTTTGCAAACATGTTAAGGCGAGGTGGTTCTACCTCGCCTTAACATGTTTGATTCGAATGAGGTTTAAAAAAGCTTAGTTTTATTTTCTTTGTTTTTTTACAATAAACAATATATCTATCTATCTTACCGTGTAAGGGCTGTCTGACTTCCTGTTGTCCTTGTCAGTTCCAACCCAAGAGCCCTCCTGTTCCTTCTCATTCTTGGACTTGTATAATCTGTCATATGCCTCCTCCAACTTTTTGAACTCTTGGTCCGTGAAGACATTCTTCAGCAGAATGTATCCGTTCTCATCGTAGAACTGCTTCTGTTGTTTCGTCAGTCGCACCATGTTAGTGATGTTTGTTGTACTGACGGGATGAGAGATAGCTCGGGAATATATACTCCGATGATGATGATTATGTGACACTAGTCACTAGTGGATTCATGCGGATTTGTTTGCGACTTTCTGCTTTTATATTAGCTGGCTAAAATTTGTGTTTATACCCCTAAAATTGGTTTCAGAAAATTTTGTAAGAAAAAATGCCTGAACACTTAGTGAAACGAAGTCTTAATTTATTCACCTTTAAGCTATGAATAAGAGGAATAATTAGACCTTGAACTATAGTTCAAGTTAAGTCAGAAATCGTACAGAAAAAAGATTTCCATGGTAGTTTGACTGAAAGTAGATATTGTTTTTTAACACTTTATTGGTAAATAAACATTTGGATTCTACGAGGTTCAAAAAACTTATGACATAAATGTAACAAAACTTCACAAGCCTGCTTCAACTCTTAAGAACCTTTCGATAGAACCCTGTGCTTTCGGCCATTTTGGAATTTTCAGCATGAAGCACCTTCCATAATTTGAGCGTTCATATTAATTGAAACAGCTTGCCAATGATCTTCACACTCTGAAATACTAAAATTGAGTATTCAGCTATATATTATACAGTACAAAGATAGAAACTAGAAAATTTCGACCTGATCCTGGGACTCAAGCGGGATTTGAACCCCAGGTCAGATTTTTTCTATTCACTTATACTATATATATATATATATATATATATATATAATATATATAATTTATCAAAAAGTACGCACAGACATAATTAAACACATTATTATTGTATTATGTTAAGTTTAAAACAACAATATTTAAGATATTGGTTCGATAGATAATGAAATATAAGCAATTAAAAATAAACATAGGCTGTTCCTATCTGTATTACATAATTTACTTGGAAATAACATGGTCACTAATTGCGGTGATATAATATGTCGAGCGTACTACGAAACTACCTTTTGCCAAAAAGATAAGTATTTTTGTGTTTATTTGTTTTACCTTGTTAAATTCGTCGCTGACGTCGCAAAGGGGCGAACCTCGAGGTTCACCCCTTTGCGGTATCACTGACGAATTAACTAACGAGCTATAGGACTATGCTCGATGTATCACGAGATGATCGAATCAGAATTGAGGAAATCCGTAGAAGAACTAATGTGACCGACGTAGCCTAGCGAGTAAGTAAGTTGAAGCGGCAGGCGGGCAAAGCAGACTGATGGCCTTTAGGGCAGAAAGTTTTATACTCGAGTCCCTTTCAAATACGGCGTGGGACGCCCACCCGAAAGGTGAAAGTAACAGCATTCCGGCGAATGCAGACCGACTGCAACCGGTCGCTTTGGAAATCTCTATCTATCTTAATGCAGTCTGTTAAAGGATTTTCACAGCATTTCAGAGATTTCCTAAATTGACATTGGCTCCTAAATGAGTATGTGTCTCGAGTATGTGTGTCGAGCGGTCTCGAAAACTGCGGGATATTCGAGGTATGAAGAGCATTTTAAGGGAGTTTCTGCAGCCAGCTAAAGCTGTGTTTGTAAGCGAGCGTTGAATAGAAGAAGCAGAAAGCAGATCGTACAGTTGCGTGTAAAATGCACATTATATTCATGATTCATGATTCATGCACATTGACTGGCCTGTTGGCGCAATGGCAGCGATCCTGCCTTTAGCGCCGGAGGTTGTGGGTTCGATCCCCACTCACGACGTGTGACGAACATTTGTATTTGTTGTGTGACGAACATTTGTATTTGTTGTGTGTCTGGGTGTTATTATCTATTTAAGTATGTATTTAGAAATATTTAAGTATGTTTATCAGTCTCTGACGCCCATATTACAAGCTCTGCTTAGTTCGGGGTCAGATGATCTTGGTGTGAATTGTCCCAGATATTTATTATTATTTATTATTCAAATTAAACTCAGTCTTAACTGTGCTGATAATACAGCGTTAAAATATTTTGAATACCATTAAAAACTTTCCAATAGCATTTCATCTACAACTTAAATATAAACATATTTGCGCCAGACAACACACCTCTTGTACTGGTCTTGAAGTAGGGATTAATATCCCTTTGTTACGAGTTACCACACAAGAAAATAAGCCAGGGGCATCTCACAGCACACCCAGACCCTAGCCAATTAAGAAAAGATCGTTTCCTGAACTGACCCGACCGGGAATCGAACTCGAAAACGTCTGCGCCAATCGTGTCGTCAATTAAACAATTAACACTAAAACGAGTTAAAAGCAATATACAATTTAAGGGTAAGTATTTTTTACATGTTTAGGCCCGATGTTTTGGTGAAAATTGGATGGTGGTCTCGAGCGGACTCATACAACATTATAACGACATACAATTTCCCGGTAAATTGCACGTGTCTTGTTAAATTTTGCGTTTTAAATTTTAAGAAATTGTGTTGTTCAGCATTAGCGTCGTGGTCTAGTGGTTAAGCACTCCAACTTGGATCGTGAAGCGTGTGGTCCCGAGTTCAAATCAGAACCAAAATCTTTGCGTTCATTCTTTAATATCAGACTTACTCTCCAGTGATGGAAAACATCGATAAAAAAACAAATCAACCCGGATACCGGCGACAGGCTCACCACCTATCACGTTGGGTTCTAATACCACTGGTGAATGGTGGGCTTCTGAGTGTTCCGTTTACCATGACGGCAACAGACACTTGCCTCTGACTACCCCGTTTGGGATAAAGTCGTGATGGTATGTTTAGCATTTAAAAACACTTGAAATTAATTCATAAAACTAGACTAAGTTTCCGAGATAGGAAGAACAGTCGCTCAGTTCACGAAAGGACGTAGATTCAACCCTGCTTAAAAATAATCAAAGTTAAAAATGAAAAAACCGGCCAAGTGCGTACCTGTAGGTATATTTATTAAAAATATGTTTATTATATGATGTAACTTAAAATTTACGGTTTTCTCAATTTTTCCTTTATCTGTGCTATAAGACGTTCCTTTATATCAAATTTCAAGATTCTGAGTTCACGGGAAGTACCCTGTAGGTTTTGATTCCCTTGCGAGTGTCGATAATTTGCGGCATAAACGGCTGTGTCTTTTGACTACGTTGGTTTAGTCGTTTGATTTTTTCACAGCTCCAAGGGACAGTAGACTTGAGAATTCGATATAAATTCCAGCTTGATACCTTCACGCGTTCCTGAGATAAAAGGTCTTGATAGACAGACAGACAGACCGATGGACAACCAAGTGATCCTCTAAGGGTTCCGTTTTTCTTTTCGAGGCACGGAACCCTAAAAATTAAATTTTATTAAGGTTACAAAATCGCTTTAACAAATAAGGGGTTAATTAAGGGGAGGACTCCTTCTGATTAATGCAGCAGCACCTGTTGAGGCTCCTACGCTATGGCCGGCTTGGAAAACCTAAATAAAGGGCTCATTCATGGCATCCCCTTCTCGTGTTTTCCGCTGTTACCGCTCTCTTTGTAACCCCAGCCCAGAACGTATCGCCCTCTTTCGAGCTGAGTGTCGCTAATGATCGCCATCCGTTGTGTCACAGCCCGCTGTGCCAATATCGCACTTATATCTGATGCATTAAGGTCTGCATGCAGGTGAAGCAGAAACCTTAAGCGTGCACTTAGGTGGAGCGGTTTGATTTTGAAAGTACTTCGTTTTAAAAAATGTGAAAAAGGTTTATCAGTTTTTAGGGTTCTGCCGAAGTCTAGGTTTGAAACCCATCCAGGTTTAAAATTAGTGTTTGTTTAGTGCCATTGTTTCATATGATAGAGATCATATTATTACATGTATGAAACATACTTGAGTAGCTAAATCAGTGCTTGACACATATATTACAAGCTCTACTTAGTTCGGGGTCCCATGTTCTTGGTGACAGTTGTCCAAGATACTTATTTTTATTCATTTGCTAACAGTAGTTTCTAGCGACTCTGTCTTAAAGTACTTATTTAATTGTATAAAAATTCGCATTGACATTCATCCAGAAGTTTCGCGTGTTGCTGCACAAACAAACAGACAGACAAAAGCCTTTTCGCGTTCATTTTGTTGTATGTTTTTACATACACACATACATATACCATCACGACACGACCTTATCCCAAACGGGGTAGTCATAGGCAAATGACTGTATCCGTCATGGTGAACGGAACACTCAGAAGCCCACTTTTCACCAATGTTATTAGAACCCAATGTGGTAGGTTGTGAGCCTTCCGCCGCTATCCAGGATGATTTGGTTTTTTATCGATGTTTTCCATCACCGGAGAGTTAGTCGGAAATTGAACAATGAACACAAAGATTTTAATCCTGGCCAGATTTGAACTCGGGACAACACGCTCCACGATCCAAGTTGGAGTGCTTAGCCACTAGACCACGATGCTCCAAATTATTAGATGTATGTTTTAATGCTATGATTTCGTACGGTTATGTTTTACGTAAAGATTTGTTCTCTGTATTGACATGCACTCAAGGTCACAGGCAATAGCTACACTTGGGTATTGGTATCCAGCCACCTCTGTTTTTTTGGTTTTGCTGTCGTGATTTTTTTATTAAGTAAATTAAAAAACTCAAGTTCTTAACACTCAATAATAGTATTAATTCATAACTAGATAACAAGCCTATGTCCCAAGTTCCCAATACTGCATAACTTGCTTATTCTAAACAAACTTCTCTCATTCCAGGTAAGTACGCGCTCAAATATGCAACGTAACATCTAATGATTGCATGTAAACGCACTGCCCAAAGTCGACTCTAACGCCTGGAGGTAAGGTGCGATTTTGAATGTAGATTGCGTTGAGGCTTCAGGGCAAATGGTCCGGTGTAGGCCGGAGTGCATTAATATTGTGTTTTAGACTGATGAGCTGGCTTCAGGGGAATGTAGTTTAATATCCGTGGCACCTACTATCAGCTCTGCTGCAAAATTACTCACACATAGTGAAAAAGTAATTGTGTAAAGAGTCCCACTTCTGGGCAAAGGCCTTTATAAGTGAATTTTTATTTTCAGCATTCAACAATGCACTATTTTCTACACAAAGATATAAACTAGAGAAATTTGACCTGATCCTAGGACTCAAGCCCGCTCGAGATCCCGCTTGAGTCCTAGCATCAGGACGATTTTTTCTAAAGCTGCTTACAGTGTAATAAAAACCATTTTAGGTTTGAACGTACCTGGCGATCATCGCGAGAGCCAAAATGAAGAGAGTACAAAAAAGAAGGAATCAAGTCTTTGCTACAATTATTGATGGGTTTTAGCTAACTCATCATGATATTCCGTGCGGTCTATCCCGGTTGTGAACTCACACTGGTGTGTGGGGTCCCAGGGTCCGCCTTTCTTATTTTCTTGGGCCACTTCGCGCGGTGTTGTGCATCCTCAGTGGTGAGTCTGTTAGCACGCATGTCACCCTTGACAATGTCGAGCCAGCGCTTCTTGGGTCGACCTCTTCTCCCAGTACCTGGCGGGGGCGGCATAGACATTTGTTGCCCACGTAATTTGCCTATCTCCGTGAGACAAGACCCTACCAACGAAGGCGGCACTCCTGCAGCTTGTCTGCGATGTCACGAACACGAAGGCTGCCGCGGATGTGGGTGTTCAGCACACGATCTTCGCGTGAGACTCCACACATCCACTGCACCGATGGGTTTTAGCTAACTAAGCTTGCCAAATGCGGGTTGACGATCAACAACCCCGAGTTATATTCCGAAAAATACAAAAATAGTGTATTTTGTATTTTCCTGACCTGGGACTTGAACCAAGGATCTACGGATTTCAGACCAAGCTAAACCACTCTGTTGCATTGCTACTCGTAGAAATAAAATTTAAATGTCCTATAGCTTGTTTGATCTTCACCTAAAGTCAAACGATTGCAAAAAAATCCTTTCGGAGCCTGAAAGGCCTGCCTTTTAACAAACTTAGTCAACGTTCGCTGACAACGTAAAGTAAGATAGAGAAATTCGCCAGATCCGCAAATGGCCTCGGTAGCTCAGATGGAAAGAAAGCAGCTAAAGGAAAAACTCGATACCGAGGACTAAACTTTATTTCTATCTATCTATCGCGATACTAAAACGTAAAAGGGTTTTAGGGAATAATGTGATTTTGTTTAGAAGGTGCCATTTGCGGTGTTGCAAATTTGTATGTGTCTAGTTGCGTATACTGGTTAATGGGTTATACGCCATAAAAACACGTGGGTGAGGAGCCGAATTCAAATTGTTTCGTCAGCTATAATAGAATCCCACAGCTGGGTACAACAATCCTCTTTCCCCACGGGTAATTAATATTGTGACAGGCTCTACAATTTTTACTCAAATTGAATATCGCGTAGTGAAACTGGGCTGCAGACCACTGCTTGAAGACACTACACCTTGGAAGTGACATGGTCATGTGTTCTGACTATTCATTTGACAAGGACTTGAATGACTTGTCCTCGGCTATCCCTTAAAATAAACATCACTTTACATATTCGTGAACATGAATTTAATGGCCGATACATTGACTCTGTAATGTTGCCAGGTAAAATATTATACTACCATATGGTAGAAAATACAAGTGGTTTTAGAGATATGACCGTAACTCAATATGAATTTCCAGTTGAGTGCGTTTTGTGTCCTCGGATAATTTTGTCTTTATTTATTGAGAGATATATTGCATTTAAAATTAAACAGTATACAATAATCACTATGCTTACAAAATGTACAATGTTTTAATGTAAAAATATTGTAAGCCATAGTGGAAAAAGTTTACAGTGCCTAACTTCATTTATTTTACATAGGACTATCAATCAGTTCTCGCAGTAAAATTTTAGAAATACAAATTTTGCCGATTTTAAACTGTAGGACATGGGAATCTTTCAAAGGACAACACTAGGAAGAAATGCCCAAATTAAGTTTAAAATTCAAGCTTAAATAAAATCTTCTGTGCATTAATTTTAATACATTTATAGTCGGGGTAAAAGTTTTCAAACTTATTATTTACAAGTATTAATAACAAAACCAATAAATTGAGTAGATGGTGAAAATAAAAGTTTTAAAAATAATGGTCCAACAACTCGTTCCCTGAGGTGCCAACAATGCTGGCAGCATTGCCTCTTTGAATGGCCCGAGTTATACTCTGGCAAAGGTATTTTGGCAACCTTCTGGCAAAGAATTTGGCAACCTTCTGGCAACTGGTGAACTCAATTATGCTTTTGGACCATTATCTAAATAGCCTTCCGGACTCTGGGATATACAGTTTTCACTACAAAACTAGTTTGTCATATCGACTACTGTAGCCAGCAATTTTCACCATGTAAGAATCTAAGTTACCAACGAAGGTTTAATTTTTAAATTTTAATAACTTTTATAGATGACTGGTAGACGCCCCTAGCTTATTTCCTTGTGTGGTACCTCGTAACACAGGGATATTAATCCCTACTTCGAGACCATTATAAGAGGTGTGCTGTCTGGCGCATATTCATTTATATTATATTAGATTAAAGAACAAAGTTTGTGCAAAAACCATCCAGAGTGGTTCATACGTGACCCTCTTTGTATAAACGAACGGGCAAAAATAAATAGTAAACACAAGATCTAGTTTACTATGTGTGTCAGAAGCTGAAAAAAATGCCAACAACATCTACCCAAAATGGAAAATAATGATACCAAGACACTGGAGAATCACAAATGTTTCCCTCATATTTTTGGTCCTAGTTGAAAATCGAACCCCGGATCTTTGGCATAAGCAAAATACCTACAGTTACCCAAACACAGTCACACAACGATCCTTTATTTGCCTAAACTTGCCGTTATTTCAAATAGTAAGTCGCGTATGCGAGCTCAGATGGCTTTCCAATATTCATATTGGCTGGCTAGCCAATACCTGTCATAATGCTTTGCGTGGTATTGGCAATTCGATAGGTACAGTCAGGTGCAAACTACGTTCATTAGGAATTACAATAAAAATAAAAATAAAATAAATATGCGTCAGACAACACACCTCTTGTAATGGTCTCGAAGTAGGGATTAATATCCCTGTGTTACGAGGTACCACACAAAGAAATAAGCTAGGGACGTCTCCCAGCACACCCAGACCCGAATCAATTTAGAAAAGATCGTTTCCTGAATTGACCCGACCGGTAATCGCACCCGGGACACTACAGAAATCGAGGTGAAAAACCGTGCTACAGCGCACGACGCCAATCGTGTTGTCCACCCACAACAATACAAAAACATAATATTTCGTGGAATAATGATTATATATCCATAATATTTAATTTAAAGATTTACGATGTTGTTTTTAGTAAATGACCATTGTTCAAAATAGATTTTCTATCAGCACATCTCGTGCAATGTGTGATCATCAGTTCTTAACTGAAAATGTAAGCCAAATCCTTAATGCGCCAACAAAACTGAGATATTTGTTTATGGTAAGAATTATTTTTAACTCTTTGAGTAAAATTGACACATAACAATGGAATTGTTATATTTCCTGAGCAGGGAACCTGTTCACTGCAACAATACATGGTTTTTAGATAGTAGTCTGTGGGATGCTGGAATGTATTTACCTCTGTAACACCACTTCGTCGCATTGCCATATCATTTGCATTATTTGTATATAGAAAATTAAACATGAGATGAAAAAAAAACTATATTCGGTATTGTTCCCGTAATAAAACAATTATATAACTTCGTACTTGATCAGAAAATTCCTGTCCTCTTATCAATAGCGTCAAGCTTCAAGTCAGACCGAGTGAGTGACTGAATGGGTGAATGAGTGAACGAGTGGATGAACCTGTGAATGGTCGCGGTCGCTTTGTAGTTGATCCATTGTGATCCGGACTTTGAGCGGGAATCTCTGTGAAGTATTTGGAATGTAATACAGTATGCTCTACACTGTTGGACAAGAATTTACAATATTGATGGTACTCAAATAAAATAGCAGTTTAGACTAGCAATTTTTTACAGGCGTACACGGGGTTATTGCGGCGCGTTCGCTCGTACCGGTAGTGGTGAATCAGTATCTATTTCAACGCTCGTACGAGTTCCGCGTGTAGCAAAAAGTGCGCCCGTACACATGCGCTTACTGGGGTGTAAGGGGGTCCTCCAACATCTTCGGGCCCCAAGCCAACCCCGCCTGCAAGCTGGTGCGCCCTGCTGATTAACGAAGGAGGCTCTGGCGACGGCTCCCCTTCATGGGTTGGGAGGTCAGATGGCAGTCGCTCCCGTAAAGCCAACTCGAGCCAAACCAACATGAAAAGTCAGCACAGACTACCCGACATGGATAGGGCGTCGCCGGAAAACGACGCGCAGGAGGATCGCCCTACTCCTGTGTTAAGTGGGTTAGGGCTACCGGGCCATGGGCGGGCCCGGTTAAAGACATTAGTCCAGAGGAAGGTCCGCTTCGCATCGTGGAACGTTGTCACGCTGACGGGACGCGCTCGCGAGCTGGCCGATGTGCTCGCCAGGCGGAGGGTGGCCGTGGCGTTCCTGCAGGAGACTCGCCGGAGAGGCAACAGGTCCCGGAACATCGGACACGGCTACAAGCTGATCTACGCGGGTTCTCCTGGTGGGGCCAATGGAGTGGGGGTGGCGCTGTCCGAGGAATTCCAGAATAGTGTCTTGGAAGTAAATCGCGTTAGCGACCGCCTTGTGGTCGTGGGGGTGCTTATCGAAGGGGTCACGACCAATTTAATAAGTGCCTACGCACCGCAGGTCGGTTGTAGCGATTCGGATAATGCACTGTTTTGGGAGCAAATCGACCAGCTCCTATGCACTATTCCATTGTCCCAAGGCGTCGTTCTGGGTGGCGATCTGAACGGTCATGTGGGTGAACAGTGTGAGGAATACGGGCGTGTTCACGGTGGTTTTGGTTTTGGCAGTCGTAACGCTGAAGGCGAAGAGATCTCCGGACGTGTATGGCTGCCGACTTGGCCGTCGTGAACACGTTCTTCAAAAAGAGTCCCGAGCATCTGATCACCTACAAGAGCGGTAGGAGCCCAACCCAGATCGACTACTTTCTCACCAGGAGAGCCCAGATCGGCAAGGTAGCTAACTGTAAGGTCATACCCGGAGAGAGTCTTACTGCCCAACACCGTCTACTTGTGATGGACCTGCGAGTAAAGCCTCGAGGCAAATGCTGGGAGCGCTGCCCGCCCCGAACCAGGTGGTGGCTGCTTGAAGGAGCCAGATCCCACGACTTTGCTGCCGCTGTCGGTGACCTGTGCATCGCAGCGGATAGTGAGTCCGGGCAACAGCTCTGGGATAGGTGTCAGGCAGCTATCACCGGGGCGGCGAGGGTGGCGTTGGGTGTGTCTCGGGGTGAACGTGGGCTTGACAAGGAGACCTGGTGGTGGAACGAAGCAGTTCAGAAGGAGATTAGGGTAAAGAAAGCCCTCTTCGAAGCGTGGCAAGCGTCCAAATCTCCTGAAGATCGCGCCGCGTACAGGGATGCCAAACGTGCCTCTAAACGAGCTGTAGCCAGGGCCAGATACGTGACCACTTACGTCCTTTGTACGATAAGTTGGAGTCGTCTGAGGGGCAGAAGCTCGTTTACAAGTTGGCACGTTCGAGAGTCAAAGCGGCCCAGGGTATTTCCATGTGCTGCTGTGTAAATGACACTCTTGGTAACCTGCTATGCGAGGACCGCGCGGTGAAGGAGAGATGGCGCTCTTACTTCCACGAGCTGCTCAATAAGCAGCACAAAGAGGTGCAGCCACCTGAACTCCCTCCAAATCAGGGACTAGTGCCCCCGGTAACGCCTGATGAAGTCCAGTCGGCTCTTTGCCGCATGAAGAACCGGAAAGCTGTCGGACCCGATGGAGTCCCTATCGAAGCGTGGAAATCGATGGGCTCTCGTGGTGTGGGCATACTTACCCACCTGTTTAACCGCATTCTCCTCACCGGGAAGATACCTGACCAATGGAGACTGAGCATTATCACGCCAGTCTTCAAAGGCAAGGGCTCGGTGCAGGAGTGCAGCAATTATCGCGGCATAAAGGTGATGTCCCACACCATGAAGCTCCTCGAGCGCATTGTAGACTCTCGGATCCGACAGGAGTGTACAATCTCGGGGTGTCAGTATGGGTTTCGACCAGGTTGCGCGACCATGGACCCCATATTTGCCTTGAGAACGCTGATGGAGGGATACAGACTAAAGAATACACCTCTGCATCTACCTTTCTTAAACATGCAGAAGGCCTTCGACTGTGTCCCTCGTGAGATGATCGGCTGGGCGCTGCGGTCCAGGGCCGTTCTCGAAGTCTTTATTGACATTATCCGGGACATGCACCACGATTCCAGTTCTATAGTTAGGACTGCGGTTGGTGACACGCTTCCTTTCCTTATTACCGTTGGAGTACACCAAGGCTCCGTGCTTAGCCCGTTTCTGTTCAGCGTAATATTAGACGTTCTGTCAAACAGCATCCTAGACCACCATGAGCAACCACCCTGGTTGCTTATGTATGCTGATGATATAGCGCTAGCAGATTCGGACAGGGGACGGCTGGTACAACGGGTGAATAAGTGGAAAAATTCACTTGAAAACGGCGGTCTCAAACTTAATGTGGCGAAGACGGAGTACATGGCCTGCTACACCACAGATACCCAGTCCGTCCGCATAGGCGTTGACGTGGTCGAGCGCACGGACCGTGTTAAATACCTGGGATCTGTGTTAAGCGCGTCCGGGGACATCGACCGCGACGTCAGAGCCCGAATTTCCGCGGCTTGGGCTAAATGGCGTGAGGTGGCTGGTGTCATTTGTGACCCCAAAATGCCGATCAAGCTGAAAGGGCAGGTCTATAAAACCATCATTAGGCCTGTCCTTTTATATGGCAGTGAAACATGGCCGTTACTAGAGCGACACAAGCAGGAGCTGCGCGTCACGGAAATGAAGATGCTGCGGTAGATGTGTGGAGTCTCACGCAAAGATCGTGTGCGTAACACCCACATCCGCGGCAGCCTTCGTGTTCGTGACATCGCAGACAAGCTGCAGGAGTGCCGCCTTCGTTGGTATGGTCATGTCTCACGGAGATCGGCAAACTACGTGGGCAACAAATGTCTGGCTATGCCGCCCCCGCCAGGTACCGGTAGAAGAGGTCGACCCAAGAAGCGGTGGCTCGACGTCGTTAAGGGTGACATGCGTGCCAACAGACTCACCACTGAGGAGGACAAGACCGCGCGAAGTGGGCCAAGAAAATAAGAAAGGCGGACCATGGGACCCCACACACCAGTGTGGGTTCACAACCGGGATAGACCGCACGGATGATGATGATGACACATGCGCTTACTAAAACGAGCTTACACGCGCGTATGAACGCGGATATTTTAATCCTACTCCGAGACCAATAGTATCGGTGTGTTGTCTGGTGCGTAGCAATTATTTATTTATGACGAACGGGCGCCGAAAAGCTCTGAAAGGCGCTGGTAACTTGTCAAGTAAATTATCAGCATAATTTACGTGACTGGTTATGCTTGTTGATTGGCGCTGGTGGAGCAGCGCTTGTTCTTTGCATGGAAGCCCTACCTCATCGATTTTTTTATTTATTTCACTGGTGGGCTTAATGCCCCAAGACATTCTCCACTCCATAAAACAAAATTAATTCGAAGTAAATCGATCGAAATTAGGTTAGATCGTGGCCACATAGTGTACAGCATAGATTTAAAATAACTATCACGAAATGGGTTAGGTCAAAGTCATGGCGCCATTAAAAATGACAGCGAATCTTAAATCGTGCTCAAGACCCGAGCGGCGCCCTTAATCCTTCCATTAATTAACACCTACGACCCTTCAAAGTCTAAATTCGTCATCAGTGCATATTTTACAGCGAATTCTTGGTATAGATTCAAGATTCAAGATTCAAAGATTTATTGCATACGTCATGTGGTAATTAAGTTATAACATTGTTGTTGTGTCCCAAAACATGTTACCCTGGTAGGGCACAGCAATATACTTAAGTTCTATAATATCATTAATTACATAGAATAAATTAATATTAATTAAAAAAACTTAACAACTTCTCAAATATGACAATAACATACATCATGACTTTTTATTTAATTGTCGTTGAAAAATTCTTGCAGATCATAATAGCATTTATTGATTAAATAATTCTTTAATGTTTTTGCAAAGCTTTGTATATTTATTTGTTCTTGTATAAATTTTGGAATTTTATTATATATTTTTATAGCGCTTGCGTGGGGTCCAGTTTGGTGTATTTTTAATTTTGAACCTGGATGAGCCAATTTATCTCTCTGTCTGAGATTTTTTGGTCTTGAGTAAGTAGGAAACATGTGCATGTTTTTCCGGACGAATTTGCTGATTTCCAGTATGTAAAGACCTGTTAATGTAAGAATTTTAAATTTAATGAAATAAGGTCTACAACTGGTCATTCCATCTATATTAGCCAATATTCTAATACATTTTTTTTGTTTTAAAAACAGATTATTGACTTCAGTACTATTACCCCATAAGACAACTCCATACGCAAGCCAGGAGTGAGCGTAGGCGTAGTAGGCTACTTTGGCTGTGGTAAAGTCAGTTACCTTTTTAGTTGGTACAAGGCATATGTAAAACTGGCTAGTTTTGAAGAAACTCTTGTGATATGTTTTTTCCAGTTTACATAGTATCGATTGTAATTCCTAATAACGAGAAATTGTCTACGGTTTCTATTTTATGGTTTTCGTAAGAAAAATCAATTTTCAAAGCAATTTTTTGGTGTGGGCGAAATTGCATTACTTTGGTTTTTTCTAAGTTTAAAAGTAAATTATGATCCTCTAACCATGAAGATATCCCAGTAAGTGTAGCGTTTAAATGAGTTTCTGCCTCGAACATGCTTATACATGGGAAAGTTACAGACAAATCATCTGCAAAAAGCACTCCTGTTGAGCCTAGTGTCTTTGGCAGATCGTTTATGTAGACGAGGAACAGTATACAACCGATAACACTGCCCTGAGGATAGACCCAATGACGTCTGTTTTAAGTGATCTCACACTAGATGTTAATCCGGTAGTAGAGTCAAAGTGCTCTATTTCCACAAATTGGGTTCTGTTTCTAAGGTATGATGAAAGCCAGTCATGCGCTATCCCCCTTACGCCTACATCATAAAGCTTCCTCAAAAGTATGCCATGTGAAACGCGGTCGTAAGCCTTACTCAAGTCAAGAAGTAACCCTATATGAGAACATGAGCTAGAATGAATGAGTTAAATTCGCCTAATTACATTAGCTAGAGCTCATGTGTATGATGGAGCCGATTTTAAATTAGAAACAGCTGGATTAACGACTAGCTACTAGAATTAGTAGCACGATGATGAGCATATAGCCTTAGAATGTGATGAAGTATTGAAACCAGTCAGTGAAAACAAGTAACTGTCGTCTGATGGTAAACATCTATCAGAAACAGTATTCGACTAAAGGAAACACTTGCTTGCTGCTTGCCAAGGGAACCTGAAAAGACCCATCTGAAAGATATAGGATGAGTGAATACTTACATTTAGCGTTATAATATGCACTATTTTTCATTAAATAGTTAGATCAAAGTCAAAGCGCCATTAAAAATGAGAGTGAATCTTAAATCGTGCCCAAATCCCCAGCAGCGCCCTTAATAATCTTCCATTTAATTAACACCTCTACGACCCTTCAAAGTCTAAATTCGTCCTCAGTGCATATTTCACAGCGAATATTCCTCGAGGCGTATACGAGAACATGGGCTAGAATGAATGAGTCAAATTCGCCTAATTACATCAACTAGAGCTAACGGGTGTGATGGAGCCGATTCTAAATTAGAAACAGCTGGATTAACGACTGGCTACGAGAATTAGAAAGATGATGTTGAGCATATAGCCTTAGTCTGATGAAGTATTTAAACGATGTTTTTTAACTACGTCGCTTCAGTGGAAAACAAGTAAACGGGTTGTCTGGTGGTAAGCAGTTACCAATATGTCTACCATAAGTTTCTGTTACATAAACTACGATAATAGACCTCAGAAATCTAAGCCATTTTGGTTCCATTTATAACCAACGCTGTCCTGAAATTCCATACAAACTCGTCAACATGGTCAATCCGGACGCCATACCATGTTTTATGCAAATAAATGATCCTTATCTTGGTGTATACTCATGGTACAGAAACAGGGAGCGGATACGATTATAGAAAACACTTGCTGGTTGCCGAAAAAAGCTTTTCAGATCCCTCTTTAAAAACCCAATGAATCACAATAAGTGAATTAACATTTTTGAAATTAATGCACTATTTTCCTCTATTTTCTTCAACACTATATGCATATATTTTCTTCATTCTACAATTGAAGAGGAAAACATCTCCGGAGCAATTTATGTCTACCATGAGTTTATTGACAGTGTCCACGTTGACGTTTTTGTATGGGACTTCCTAGTGATTATAAATGGAACCCAACAAATTTCTGAAGTCAACTATCGTAGTTTAGGTTACAGAAACTTATGGTAGACATTCTCAACTGTACCAAGGTGAATTCAGAGTGTATATAATTTTCATTACGACAGATAGTAAAAGGTCAAGCGACTGCCCGATGCGATTACCATGCGATTTAGTTACATTAATCTCTTTAATTCAGTTAAAACAAAACTAGATCACAGTCATGCAAAGTATGATTCAATTTTTGAGGTTGTTGAATACGATACCAACTATCGTCTTACCCCCTTATTCATAAAAGATAAAGGAGTCTTATAACGCTGTTTTAACTATGGTAAAGTGGTCGTGAAGCACTGTTTAAGTTTTTATGAAAATGGGGGTTAGACTATACTTTGTACCACGTCATACTTCAGTACCGTGTTATGCGTTTTAATTCCAGATAACTTAGTATTAAAAACATCATTCGGTGATACGAGTATCGAAATAATTCCGAACATGAAATGAAATTGCCAACAACTAAAGCTACCGTTGAAAGTAATTTAATGTTTTCGAATAAACAAATTTGCGAGTGATGCCGAGTATCCTTTGAAAGAGGAGAAATAACGTAAACGTTTGAAACATCCTAAGCAGATTACAGCTTTTGATAAATAACATTATGATTAGACCGGACGCGGTTTGAAGAGATATTTGTAATTTACGAAATTAATGTCTTCATAAAAGGAAAAGTTATCTAATTCGGCCAAAGGAGTCGGAGTTTGTTAAAGATTTTTTCGTTGCTGACCAGGTTATCTTTTCCTTGGTAATGTAATTAATTAATCAAGAAAAAAGGTTTTTTACGGTGTTAAGCTAAGTCAATCTAAAACTCTGCTCCATAATTTTTTTTAATCACGCCCTGTTTTATCATTACTTAACTCTATTATTGCGGCGGCACGCGAAGCGGCAACGTCATACTAACTCGCGCGTTTTTACCATAGACTTTTTAATTTTGCAACAAAGACAAGAAAAAAAAAAGCGAATATCTTCGTAAATTTAATAATTTACGTAATTATTTTATAATAAAAATAGTTGGGGTGTCAGAGGTTTTGCGCTTTTTAATTAACACGTTGTATAAAAAAGGAGGGTGTCCTTCGCTCCTAAGCCCAATGCTTCAAAACGTTGGTGAAAATGCTCCCCGCCCAATTTGTAGCAGCTCGAAGGCTTTCGCGGAAGAGGCTCGTTATCCGCCGACTAAGCCTTTACCCTATCTCGGCTTAATATCTGTTCAGGCACCAAGTAATCTCATGGGCGCCCTAATGAACACGTCAATGATGGATTTTCGCTTTAATCTCTATGTCTTTATACTTGATTTTTCTTCTTAGCCAAATTATTATTTTTTTAGTTGCGGTCGTCAATGCAATTCATAAAATTATTTCCGGCCAAGTCCAATTATTATAAAGTTACTTAATTTTTTTATTATTAATCTTTGTAAATACAATCTTTATTTTATTGTAAAAACCTAAAATTCTTCGAATTTGTTATCTTCATTATATCCTATCACTCGCACCAAATATTTGTAAACAAAATTCTACTGACATAATATTTTTATTTTGTTGTTATCAGAAATGTAACACGAACAATGTCTTAATTGTTAATTTAGTTTCAACTTTAGTTTTGATGTCTTAATGGCCGGACACTAATGTAATTACTGTTATTCCTTAAAGCAATGACTCGGTTTCAATGGTGTAAGAGTTTTCCCAGTATTGAAATACTATGATAGTCACACATACTTTTCAGTACTAATTGTGAAACATACGATTTTTTCTCATAATAATAGTTGCTTCTATGAAGTTAACAATTTCCTAATCTCAAAAACAATAATAAATCTATTTACTTTTTTAACATGAAAACATACATAAACTGCTGCTACAAGGATATAAGTCGCAATAACTGACGGTAGGTTGGCTCTACGCCATGGACACAAATATAAATTGCAAGAAGTTATCATACTGTTGGCCGGATGAGACAGCTCTAGGTCAAGATACATGCTGAAGAACGGTAGTTATCGATAGCCCAGCAGATATGTAGGGGGATACTTAGCATATCCTTTACTGCTCCTCAGCTCAAATAATGTATTTTTATTGTTCTTTTGACTGTACTCTGAATTTATTTGTTGTAAAACATAACAAAGTTCAAAAGAGTAACTATCGAGTTTCTCGATAAGAAGCAACGTCCGAACCGGTGGTAGATTCGCATTATGTTTATTTAGAATATGTACTATTATTGTATTATTTTATTTACGTCTATTATTGTTTATATTTTTTTTTGTGAATTTTGCCATTTCATAAGTGCTTCTTTGTAAAAGCTTGTGAATAAATGATTTTTTACTTTTTTACTTTACTTTACTAATGATCGGCAACCCGAGCCACAGATCACTTAATAGTTACTACGTTACAGATAAATCCCATCCAAAAATGTCAATTTTCTTAATCCTGAATGCGCGCTGTCATGGGACAGACATATATTGCCAGGGCCACCTCTTTCGATATAGATGTCCGTAGCGCATAATATTGAGTTTACAGAAGGACCGCTCGCACCTTTTTCCAAAACTTGCGTGAACCACCCAGGGTTACTACTATATTCACTCTGAATTTTTAAAATGAAGTAAGTAAGCTGTACCTACTTGACAGAACCGGCCAAAAACAAAATTCATTATGTGAAAAATTGCACCAAGTTCGACAAAAACAAAAACACTCGTGACAGTGCGACTTTCCGACTCACCGAAGCTCACTGACTTCGCTTGTAAACTCATGTCTCTGTGTGCGTGCGTCAAAAATGGCGTGTTGTTCTAAGCGGGCTATCTGTCAGAGCGCCGCGCATGTCTAATTTGTGTCAGTAGTGTGCAGTCAGTACTTACAGTACGTCATTCATCGCGTCCGTCAGTTCCCACCGCAAAATTTGTGTGCAAATGCTCTACGCGGCTGTTGACAACCCACTGCCAAATGAGTCATGGAATACCCGGTGGCTGGAAGGTAATTTTCGCGCGCAAGTACATGCAGTGACAGAGGCATGCCCGAGCTGTGTGCCGAATATACGAAGCCAGCATCTCTGGATTCTGGGTGAGCTCTGTCACCACTATAGATGTGTAGCTGGTTACCGGTGAGCGTAGGGCCCTGGCGGTCCGAGGTAACATGTTGGCTCGCAGGTTCTCTCGATGTACAGAGCAGGTCAAAGTCACTCTTTTTAAAGCTTATTGCCACAGCATCTACACGGGGAACCTGTGTATTACGTAATTTATCTTAGTAATCGCCATTGTTTTTATGGCCATATTTAGGCTGTATTATTCTTCCTGATATTGTCTTTATGATAAAGTTTTTGCTCAACCAGAAAATACAATCGTCCGAATAGCCCAGCATTGCAGCCCTAGTGTTCTTTCCCTCTGCTTTAAATTAAATAATTTAATGTTATTCGTTTCTTCTAGATACAAAAACTGTTGTTTTTCATGTCGTTTATAGATAACATACTACATAAATACCACTATCAATGGCATTGATAACCTTAGCACAAGAACACGCCATATGACCATAGATAGAGACACGTTTTATTCCATCGAAATTTCCTATCAGCAGGCGAATGACGATCGAGGAAAATAACATTACTTATTATTTTTATTTCGAATTGGTTACTGTGGGTTCATGTTTATAAATACGTTCAGATTTATTTCATTGTATCTTTTCAATTAGGGATCAACAATTAACCGCAGTGTTTGCATCACGTAGAAGTGTAGACTAGAGTGTTTTAACTTTAGTAAAACATCAAAGGTGGAAGGAGTCAACTAAGGTCGGGAAATAGTGGGGAGCTTGTTTGGAGAGTAGATTGCTTAGCAGCTCGAAAGATAACAAATGCAATCATGTCGCAGTGTAATTTTCGTTACATAATCACATTTGTTAAAGATTTTACAGCCATAAAACATGTTTTGTCCTTATTTACCAACGTTAAGTGCTAAAAAATAATAAAATGAAAAGCATTTTCTAGACAGAAGGTAAACAAACAACATTACTTAAAATAGAAATAAAAAAGTATTTTAAATAATAAAAATATAAAATTAAATGGACTACAATCTACGTTATCTACGTCATTATTCTTCTGCTAAAACCCCTCTGCAGGTGAAGGCCTCCTCCAAGGATGTCCAGTCTTCTCTAGATTTGACTTTCTGAAACCAATCAACCCCGGCGACTTTAATCACGTCGTCTTCGCATCTTGCGCAGGGTCTTTCTCTTTTTCTTTTACCAAGTGTTCTACAGCAAAAACTGGAGTTAAAAGAACGGAGAGTAAGAAGAAACAGCAATTACAACAATTTATTAGAACCTTTATTCAGTCTCCCCAAGAGTTATCACTGAACCTACTCGGATAGCGACTAAGTCTCATGGCGGCTGCGATGTCGCCAGCCTCTGAAGTGGCTTCAGTGGCCTCGGTGGTTGTGGTCGTTTCAGTGGTCGTGGTCCTTTCAGTGGTCGTGGTCGCCTCAGTGACCAACTTCATTGGCTGGACTTCCGCTGCGGTCTGAAACGCTCTTGCAGGAGGATAGATAGTGGCTAGGTAGTCGAACAGTGGCTTCCTAGTTGTTGTGGTGGTACGTCCCCTGCCTCGATAGTAGGTTGGCATCTGTTGAATAAAAAATATTCAGTAACTGATTGATGAGACTTTTCGCGTGATGTTCCAAAAATCGGAATAAGTAATACTCCACAGAATCATCGTTCAGGGATAAATTTCATTTAATATATGATTTGTTAACATTGACTACTTTAAAAATGTATGCTAAACCGTCAAGGTAACGACTTTTTTTAACAGGTAATTTAATTTTCAGAAAAGGTACTACCTCTACTGAAAATGGTGAGGTGGCCGCGCCAGCCAGTTGCCAACAATGATTCTGGTCAAATTTTAACTTGGGCTCATAGAGGTTCCGATTTGTAGTGCGTAAACCCTAGAGGAAGTCAAGGTGAGGTGGTATTCCTTTAGTCAAAGTCGTTCACCTCACAATAAGGAAAATCATGGAAAGCGTTAACACATCAGTTAATCATAAGAATTGTACAAAAGAGAATAACGATACAAAACAATGACGTACTTACGACAGCATGCCAAGTGTTACATGTGGGGAACCTAATGCTGTCAACATGAGACCCATTTAAAAATAGTTGTATAATGGTTGATCCACTGTCTCGATGAACGATGAACATAATCTTTAACAATCACAATATGAACTCACAGTTTCATTGACAGTTTCAATCCAGTCAACAAATGCTCCGACTAAAGTGAATGCAGTAGGGGCGTTGGGGTACCCACAGATTGTCGGTCCAAAAGATATTATGCCGACGAGTCGACCAGCTAGAATGGCTGGTCCTCCTGCGTCATGCTGAAATGAAAATAAAAAAGTGTTGAGGCAGCTGGTGTTCAGGCAGCTGGAGGTCCTTATTTTGTCTCACTGACTATGCAATGACGTTGTAGGATTAAATTATCCATCGAAACCCTGTCAGAATACCAGCGTAGTTGCAGCTTTATAATATTTGAAAAGGTGCGGGTGGATGAAGGTCGTTCGCCGCGCCCAGCTAGACGACGCCGCGCACCACCAGTCCGCTCGTGACCACGGTGACATGCAATTGTCACCGAAACGTCGAGAAAAATAGGTAAAACAAATTTACCGTAATTTTGTTTCGTTGCAAAGCTGTTTTTATGAGAATTAGTTATCTGTATATTGAGGCGTAAAATTACTCTTTACTTCACACTCTTAGCTGTTAAGATAAGACAGGGTTGACAGCGCATGTGTATATATGTTGTTCATCATAGTAAATATGCTCATGACTATATTAGGTATGTCCCAAGCGGGATAGGCAGAGGTAAGTTGAACTGAGCTGCCGTCATGCTGAACGGAACCCTCAGTGGGCCACACGCCCACGGTTCCTCAAGAGTATAAGAACCCAACGTGTTAGGTGGCGAGCCTTCTGCCACCATCCAGGTTCCTCTGGTTCCTTATCGGTATTTTCCTTCATCGGGGAGTTAGCCGCAAAAACAATGAAATCAAAAATGATTCTATCCAGATAAGAAACCACACGGGGTTCATGATACGGTCACAATCGAGCCACATTTAGAATTTCTTTCGATAAATTATGTACCAGAATAAACAATTCAAACTTAAGAACCAGCTACCGTGAAATGTGCATTCACACACAATGTATGTTGTATTTGAATAAATAAAATGAAATTGAAGATTTCTTCAGCTTCCTAGAGCTTTAAAATGAGCAATCCCAAGTATTTGCTCCCATACATACTCGCGTAAACCTTCACCCTTGGCATTCCTGCTATTACAACTTGCCATTCAAATTATGAATCCAATTATTATTTGCGTGGTGTCTTCTTAGAAACACTAAACGATTTATTATTCGTATTCAAACGTAATTGTGTTTAATTGCCAAAGTTAGATAATAATGTTAATTTCGCCTTTGAAGCAAATTAACTATTGTCTGTGCCTCTATTCGTCCGTTTTGGAAACGTAAACCTCCTACAAATGTGTGTAATGGGTTTGAAACCGTGGTAACTTTTGGGTTAGCGATTTTAATATAAAAGTTATTGCTACAATTGAAAACATATTCTATATTAATTTTGACTGGTATTTTAACAGTCATTTTACAAATGCTTGGATTTTTTGCAATCGTCTCTTGTGTTTATCACGTTTGCACTATTTCTTCTTAACTACAACTGGAGTGAAAGGTATCTGAGGAACAGAAGGAAAGTAGGTAATTTGTACATGTGTATTTGTATTACTTACGTCACAAGCTCCCTCTCCTGTAGTGAAAGTACCAGCGCAAAACATGGTTTCAGTTATAAATTTGCTGGAAGAGAGAAACAAAGTGAATTACCGCTTCCATTGGTGCCTATTCCGTGCCACTTTTTTTGTTGTTGTACTGTTCCGGAGCGAGTATTTGTGACAATATTTCAATTTACCCACATAGCTACATTATAATTACGTTGCCCGACAAATTGTATATTTTTAAGGTAATAATTTATGTAATGTTCTCATGTAAGTGAATTTAATTCTTATGAGAAAATAAAGATTCTTAAACCTCAACAAAGTGAATTATGTCATCGTAGAGAAGTAGTTATAAATTAACTATACGATTGGCGTGGTGCGCTGTAGCTCGGTTTTTTGCTTCGACTTCCGTAGTGTCACGGCTTATTTTATTATGTAATATTTATTAAATGTTTTTGTACTAAATTGACTATTTTTCTCGCACTCAAAGTGAAAAGTACAGTTTGCAGCTCGAGACTAAACGCCAACTTAATATACCCTCGGTTTCATAAACCCCCCGCACGTTCAGGAGTCGAACTACCTCTGGTATATTAAGGCTTCGTTTAGTCCCTTGATATAAAATATACTATAGTATAATTTTTAACGAATATCGGAAAACGTTTCCCTGACCAATAAAAAATGCTCTCCATGAATCAGAGCAATATGTGGCCAGTTTAAAAAAAGCAGTATGGCGATTCACAAGCTCAGTTCCACTCAAGCATTATACGTATTATTTGCCTGTGTAAATGAAAAATTTCCAGATAACCTGATTGGCTAATGACTAAGAATATTTTTTTTAGATTATTATTTGTACTCTCCTGTATTTTCAAGTAGTACTCACTCTCCGTAGACCTCTTTGCAGAACTTGTTTGGGTAAACTGGCAAAACTTTCCTCTGGAGGTACACCGGCTCGTACGACATTTTCTTAGACATCTGTAACAGAAGAAGGCACTTCGTAGTCTAGGCCAGGGCTGTCCAAAATTAGATTGAAAAGATGGACGAATTGTAATAGTTATTGACACTTAAATTTAACACTGACAGACAACAGAAATTACTGGGCGTTGATAGTTGAATTTAGTAGGATTCTGGGTAAGTTTTGAGCTTTAATAGAGGATTTACGGAAATCCCTACTGGAACGGAAAAAAATACGGGAGTACAACGTCGGCAAAGGCTAATATGGTTTACAAATCGACTATTTCTGAGTAAAAATAAAGTTTTAAAATATTTTTTACTTGACGTTCTCAAACAGAATCAGACAGGCATTCCTTGTTTTTGTGTAGATACTTTAATCTAAAAGTTAATTGATTATTATACATCCAGTTATCACTTACTTAGTTTGCCATGTCATTAAACATTAGGTATAAATCATAATTCAGTGTGTTAGTAAGGTTAGTGGTACTTAAATTGAATTCCATTAGTTTAGGAAATACCTATAAACAAGTACATTTTTGCATGATAAGACCTGTCAAAATTGTATTACCTTTACTCCAAACATATAACTACCATGTATTATGCGAATAAATGATCTTAATTTCTTATCTCGTAGTTGTGAAGATTAAACAAACACAAAGTATTACAAGGTTTCTGGCTACAAGCTCGTCTAAGAAGCACTGTTTTTGTTGCAGCCCTGATCCAGGCCAAGGTGAACCCTGAGTGGATCCTAAACTGGAAACTTTCTAGCTCTTTTGTATGATAAGTGCTCAGTGATGTTGGAGTTCTCAAGCCGGCTTGGATTAATGTTTCGGCTCAGGCAGGAATGTTCTTGTAAATAATCCGCTGTGGCTCACTTCAGAAGTTAATGATATCCGTGACCTGTTTCGTACAGAAGTTGTAAGCTGATCGAAGCAAAATCTAACGCAAATGGTCGTAGTATTGATTCCTTGTATTGTATGTTAATATAATATACCCACTACCTATTCCTAGCGACTTCAGTCGAGGATACTCAGCATTTTTTTACACCCTTTATACCAGCTGCTTACTTTCATCTTAAGGGTAATGATATGACTTACTCAATAGGTGATTTAGAAATGATTTTAAGTGAAATTATGAATTGTTACAGTCGATTTATTCCAAAAATAATGTTCGTTTCATTTGACGACACGGTTGGCGTAGTGCGCTGTAGCACGGTTTCTCGCCTCGATTTCCGTAGTGTCCCGGGTTCGATTCCCGGTCGGGTCAATTCAGGAAACGATCTTTTCTGAATTGACTCGGATCTGGGTGTGCTGGGAGACGCCCCTGGCTTATTTCCTAGTGTGGTACCTTGTAACACAGGGATATTAATCCCTACTTCGAGACCATTACAAGAGGAGTGTTTTCTGGCGCAAATTTATTTATATTTATATTTATATTCATGTATGAAATCCTTAAAATAAAAATGGCTTTGAAATAGTTCCGTTCAGTTCCGTACCAATATGCCTTATCACTTTCCTGACCGTAGAAATTTAACATCTTTTTATAAAAAATATTTTTTAATTAAAAAACTTTATACTTTATAGATTTCTATGTAGGTATTTATTGTACCTTAGTGACACCCCATCCCAGAAGCATGACCTCCGCGGTAGCCGGCAGCGGGTAGGGGTTGTGGGCGATGTCGATGATCTTCGGGATCCGGTGGTAGCTGAAGTAAAGGTGCCTCCGGAGCCGGATGACGGCGATGTTGTTGCGTAGGGTGCGGGGGTTGTAGCTGGGGTGGAAGTACACCTGGGAATTAGGGAAGCAAGTATACCGGGTGATTATTAAAAGACTTTCAAAAACGATATGGCATACAAAGATAGAAACTAGAAAAATTCAACCTGATCCTAGGGACTCAAGCGGGATCCGAACCCGCGACCTTCCACAATCCGGGTGGCTGCTCTTCCAACTGAGCTACCGAGACCGTTAACAGACCCGGCTGTTTCTTGCGGGTGTTGAAGGCGCCTGCCTATAACATTGATGAAACAAACGTCGGCTTACAACGTAAAATACACTAGATAAATTAGCCGGGTCTGTTAACGGCCTCGGTAGCTCAGTTGGAAGAGCAGCCACCCGGATTGTGGAAGGTCGCGGGTTTGAATCCCGCTTGAGTCGCTGAGATCAGGTCGAATTTTTCTAGTTTCTATCTTCGTGTAGAAAGTAATGCATTGTTGAATCCTAAAAATCAAAAACTCACTCCCGATATGGCATATTTAGTAAGTTTTGTAGTAACTATGTAAGTAAAAATTTGATAACACAAAATATTGACTGTTAAACTGATTTTGTATTGTGACCTTGAAAGTAGGTAAGTAAAGTAAGTAAGTAAATTATTTATTTGCTAAGAATACATTTGAGAAAAAAAAGATGATAAAACATGGTTTGATTTATTTATTTTATTCTTTATTGCACATAGTCTATGTTACAAAGGGCGGACTTAATGCCTAGAGACATTCTCTACCAGTCAACCACACAGTCAGACAGAGATATTACTTACAGGCAGTGCTAGAGATAAAAGTTTTAAATGAGGTGTAAAGAAGGTGAAATGGTTTAAATCAAAATAATAAGATTTTAAAGAAATTACAAGAACATATACATAACAATAGTACACATTATATAGTCAAATATATAGTCTGATTGGTGTATTCGGCCTGCAGGCAGGCGTGCAAATTTATCGTACTACAAGTACATACGAGTATAACATTTGTTATTATTGCCAGTATTACAGAAATAGGTATCTAATAATAAGTCATTAATAAAAATGAACTTTGGCATAATTATTATACGTGCAACAAGCAGCAACAGAAGCTTTCTACTATATTAAAAAAAGAAAACGAAATAAAAAATTTAAATTAAGTAAATTTGTTAACAAAATAAACATTTGAAATATACACTAAATTGAATCTTTCAGCCCAGTCTTTGTAAAAATGCTTGCTAAACTCAGATACAAAATGAATAATACCTAACCAAAAAAAAACAGTAAACTATACAACAAAATCTAGATCATGGTACAGGTATTCTTTCAAATTATAAAAACATTTATCAAGCAGCCATTTTGTTAGAGTTTTAGTAAATTTATTATATACTTCAAGATTTTTTATGGATGTAGGTAATTTATTATACAGTAGAATGCACATATTATATGCATTTTGTTTATTAATTTAGCATTGCCTAGGAGGTTCGTGTAGTTATAATTAATGTAGACATTGTGTCCTCGGTTGTCTGTGAGATACTTGAGTATGAAATAAAAAAATAAAAAAAATATAAATATAAATATGCGCCAGACAACACACCTCTTGTGATGGTCTCGAAATAGGGATTAGTATCCCTTTGTTACGAGGTACCACACAAGGAAATAAGGTAGGGGCGCCTCCCAGCACACCCAGACCCGAGTCAATTCAGAAAAGATCGTTTCCTGAATTGACCCGACCGGGAATCGGACCCGGGACACTACGGAAATCGAGGCGAGAAACCGTGCTACAGCGCACTACGCCAATCGTGTCGTCAAGAATCACTTAGATAGTTTGTATAAAACCCGGCCTCTCTCACTGCATGTACTTGCGCGCGATAATGACCTACCAGCCGCCGGGTATTCCACGACTCATTTGGCAGTTGGTTGTCAACCGCTGCGTAGAGCATTTGTACGCGAATCTTGCGGTTGAACTGACGCGATGACGTACTGTAAGTACTGACACAAAATAAAGAGTTTACAGAAGGACCGCTCTCGCCTTTTTCTATCAACTTGCCTGATCGCCTAGGGTTGCTACTCGCTACTGTATTCGCCAGATAAGCGCAATTTGACAGATACCGCCGAAAATAAAATACATCAAGATAAAACAAGTTCGACTAAAACAAAAATAATATATACAAAGGACTCCCTTTTTATATATTGTTTTTGTTTTTGTTAGATTAAAAAGAGTTAAGATGGGTGAATAAGTATAAAAGTATTATATTTTAAGAAGTCATTTACCGGGGTTCAGGTGCAACCTGCTAGCCTAATGGGCTTGATCATACAGTCCTACCTACCTACCTAGTAGGCTGTAGATAACACCATGAGCCACCGCTTCGGCGGTCACCTGTCGGCGGCGCGGCGCGGATGGAGCAGCCGCGCGTGACAATAAAATAATAGGTATACCAAAAATACTGGTGTGTTACCAATGCAATGATAAGATAAGTTACGGAAAAAGTAAAAGCCGATTTGTACTGGATTTGAATGTGTTACGAAATATAATGGTTTACCTACCCACATACTTATAATACTAGTACATAGTACTACTAACTTGCAAACGTTATCTGAGTTTTACTTATTTTTCAACATCATTTGGTAACTTAAAAACGTATAATCACAATTTCGTGTGGTGTTCATGCAGCCAAATACACTGCGACAGAAATATCTGCGCGAAACCATTTTTGACCATTGAACTATAATGTAAGTATCTGACGACGTACAAATAATATCTCAATGTTCTTGACAGTGCGGCTGACCGCGACGCTGAAACTCTCTGACTTCGCCTGTAAACTCACGTCTCTGTGTGCGTGTGTCAAAAATGGCATGTTGTTCTAAGCGGGCTATCTGTCAAAGCGCCGCGCATGTCTAATTTGTGGTACTGACTACTGACATCTATATCGAAAGAGGTGGCCCTGGCAATATTATATAAGTACGTCACATATGCCAGCACGCATTAAGGATTAAGAAAATTTAATTTTTTCCATGAATGTGATTTATATGGAAAAGAAAAAGGAAAAAAAAAATAGAAAATATATGTTACGCAGTACCTAACTATTAAGTAATCTGTGACGGAAACGTGAATTGGTTGTAATAAATATGTACACATAATACATAAGTATACATTTTGTTAAATAATGATCTTCATGATCAGCAGAAAGCAGGGGAATTACGTGCTGATGCATAATTCTCTAAGCTGATTGGAATCGCTGAAGATAAAGTCAAGTACGAGCCACTGAGTGGACTTTTAGCATAATCCTTAGACAGCAGTTTTGAATTCTTTCATCCCTCCCAGTTCCCAATTACTTTGAAATTCACAAGTGTAAAACTCTGCGTTTCATGAATGTTTTTAGTTGACACTGACTTGATTTTAATGATTAAGGACCAGGAATGACTTACTTTCTTATATTTCTAATCTAATCTAAATTAGACATTAGGATCCCACGGCAAAGGCCTCTCTTCCCCCCTTCCACTTACCTACGTCTATCTTCGGCCTTTTCAGACCAAAAATTCTTACATTTCACTGTCAAAAATAATTCTTATCCAATTTCCAACAATAAATACAAGACAATTAAATAGGTGTAAATACCTATTTTATATATTTACAAACGATGGTCGTGTAGATATGTTTGATAGTAATCAATTTTTGGTAAAAATGTAAACATTAAAGCACAATATTGATTCTTACATTTTAAAGATTGTCTACATTTAAATGTAACTCCAATGTGCAATGAAGTGTATAAAGAGCATGGGTACATATAATATTTAACGTGACCCGTGAGCATTACTAGCCGATTAGGTTCATAAGTAAATACTCAAGATATTTGGCTCGCTCCCATGAATACTGACGAAGTTTCAGGATGTTTCGATTATCACTAATAGATCATTAATCAATCTGAAAAGTAACCTAACTAACAAGTCTTTATTGTTCTCGATTGCAAAAAAACAAAGACTGTTCACAAAGTGATTTTTTCATCGAGTAAGTTTGACTGTTCATTTATGGGTATATTTTTCAGAATCTATCTCAATCCAGCTTAAATTGGCGTACAGTCTACTATTTCCACCACTAGGCAGCCCTAGTGAGATTTACCGCGCCGTCCGATAGAGCATTTGGTGGTCCACTGATTAGTTCTGCGCGAACGGAATAACGCCGCGGCTTCCTTCTGTTTCCGTGTAATGAATTTATTATGAAATAACATTAGACAAATTAAAATGTTTTAATAGTTGTCGACCTTGAATATACCAAGGCTAGAATATATATTTTTTATAAGTGCAAAATGTTAATAATGAATATTGAGAAAAGTTGTCTCCTTAGGTAAAGACACTGACCTACTCGTACAATTTTTTATTTGCTAAAATATCTTTTAATTTATCTTCCACTTATCTTCAAACAAAGTCGATCAAATATTGACAATCTTGGGAAAGCATAGGAAAAAAGAATACGTTAGAGTTCCTCTGTTGTTCTCAGCTACCAGTGGTTGCATTTGATGGCCATGGCAGGCCTCTTGTTACTCCATGAACTTGCGCGCGATAATTAGTTACCAGCCGCATGGTCTCCCAAGACTCATTTGACAGTTGTTTGTCAACAGCCGCGTAGAGCATTTGTAAGCGAATCTTGCGGTTGAACAGACGCGATGATATACTGTAGGAACTGACTACTGAAATCTATGTCAAAAAAGGTAGCCCTGGCAATTTATTGTCACATGACAGCACGCATTTAAAATTGTAAAAATTTATAATTTTCTATGGAGTGATTTGTCTGTTACGTTAATAACTATCAAGTAATCTGTGGCCATGGCTCATGGCCCAGCTCAACCACTCTTCTCGCGTTAAGTAACAGCAGCGCTTTTATTGCAACCACAAATTAAACATGCGCGGCGCTCTGACAGATAGTCCGTTTAGAACAACACGCCATTTTTGATACACGCACACAGAGACGTGAGTTTACAGGCGAAGTCAGTGAGTTTCGGTGAGTCGAAAAGTCGCACTGTCGCGATTGTTTCTGTTTTTGTCGAACTTGGTGCAGTTTTACACATGATTAATTTTGTTTTTGGCCGTTCTGTCATGTGGGTATAACCTACTTACTTCATTTTAAAAATTCAGAGCGAATAAAGTAGTAACCCTTGGCGGTTCACGCAAGTCTGGGAAAAAGGTGCGAGCGGTGCTTCTGTGAACTCTTTATTTTGTGTTGCAACCATTTGCCATTTATTGTTTACCAAGCAACTTGTCTTGTGGCCTGAAATTGGTTAAAAACAAATAACTGTCGTGAAATCTGAAATATCTGAACTAAACTCTGCTGAAAACCTTAAAATAGAAAACAACAAGATTAAAAAAACAAGCAAGCCGTCACGAGTCGTTGAGAACTCTTGACCCAGTGGTGGAGCGCTGAGTGCCAGAGGTCAGAGATTCGATGGATATCTTTTATGTACGAGTACAGTTAACTGCAAAAGTTTACTAAAAGTAGTTAGTAGTTTGTAAAAATTACCTAAGGAAAGCTAATTCTGCTACTGGTCATAGAGATCAACGTGTTTTTTAAAGTTTGTTTCGTTTTAACTTCTGTATGTTTCAAAGGGAAGTCAGAATATTCTTGAAGCAGAATGTTTTTCATTTCACATCAAATGGGTTAGCGATGAAGAGACCGATGGTGGCACACGCTTTCCAGAAAATGCATATTTACTCTTACATAAAGACACCAAGGTTGTAAGCATCCGGATTTTCCGGAAACAGAGATGCAGGGAGAGCGCTCCACTCCCTGGTGGTGCGGTGGTATTTTTGTCCTAAACACAGTCCTATACAAACACGAATGTCCTTCTGATTTTTTACCCGTGTGGTCACTTGATGGGTCCAAGCCTTTTGGGTTGACTGGTAGAGAATGCCATTATTACATTATTAATGGTCCGCCAATTGTACTTTTCTTTGTGCAATGAAGAATAAATAAATAAATAAGCCTGTCTTTTTTATTACTTTGAATACGAGGTTTGCCTGTGAAACTAAAAAGCAAGTTATTCATGCGTACCTACATACCATCACGCCTTTTTCCCAACGGGGTGGGCAGATACAACTTCTTTCCACTTGCTACGGTCCTGACACACCTATTGCGCTTCTTCCACTCTCATTAATCCTTTCATACATGCTCGACGATTATGGGAACTCCTGACCTGACCTTTTCTAAGAACATCTTAGACTTGTCCTAACCACTCAAACGTCCGGAGACACTACTGTCAATCACCAGAAGCGTCCCAGCGCTAGTGTCAAAATTAGCGCGTTAACTCTTTCCGTTAAAACATTTATTAATATAAAACTTAACAAGCTAGGTCTAAACTAAAACTACCACTGTGTAGCCTAATATTTACAGAAAACAGTTATTTAAAAGTATAAGCCATTTATAAACCCAGATCTAAATACTCAAAATTTAGCAAGTTATTCACTTGTCTTAAAATACATAAATATCTGTCACCGCACAACATGATCATCGGACTCCAAGCTAAGCAGAGCTTGTACTATGGTGACTAAAAGCAAGGAGCTCTTGGAAGTATGATTTTTGCTTTTGGAATAACATAATATTATGATGAAGGTAATCAAGCATATTCAAATTATTATGTATTTATTTCATTCATACACGTACGAGTACATTAGGTACTTAAACTTGCATGTTTCATTATTATATCCACAAACATTTAATTGTAGAAAATATATTAAATAGTAACTGCTTAGTTTTTAGTTGGTTCTTCTAAGAATGTTAACGATTACTAAGAGAGAATATTTAAAAAAGAACAGGAGCAATTGAAACTTTCATTTTATTTCTGATGAAAGAAAACTAGAAAATCTAATTTCAGACTTTGATTATGTCGAGCGGTAATCAAACCCGCGTCTTTTTCATAATTTTCGATTCATTAGATTGTGCGCCAGCTAAATATTAAGTGACGGATATTTATCACTTTTGTTCGTGATGTTACCAAGGCACAGGTTATCTAAGTTGCGTGATTGGCTGAGTGGGCCTTTGATATCACCTTTTATTACTTATGTTACTCATCAGTGTACTTCCGGCTTGACAGCCAGGCAATGCTGATGTGCCCTACCTCACTGGGTTCTAATACCAGCAGTGAAAAGTGGGCTTCCGGGTGTTCCGTTCACCATGACGGCAACAGTGACTTCCCTCTGGACTACCCCGTTTGGAATATAGTCAAAATGTATGTAGGATGTATGTGTATGTAAAAATTAAATAATAAAAAAAAAATTGCGAATAAAGTCATCATTAGTCATCATTATTATAAAAATGAAACTCTATCAACAGAGAGACATTGCAAAAAGTACAATGATGCTCACCTCTAAAGCATCAATCAGCTCTCCTCCGATTCTGCTGTGGTTGCTGCCGATCCTCACTTGAAGAACTCGAGGGTTTTCGCGGAAGAACCGGTTGTTATGCATCCTAGGTTAAACAATACAACGAACTTACTATTGCAAGACCTGTTAGAATAATTTGAAAACATGTTCCAAACAAAAATATTCTCCTGCGAAACTACGAAGCTAACGAAGCCCACATTATGGAGGAGCTTAAGCACACTATCACGGCGCGGCAACGGCCCCGCTCCAACCAGGGAGGGCGGAGGAGGAGGGCGCGCTGACCGCCCGCCGTCCGCTTTTTCATATTGACATTGTAAAAGATATTGTTGTACTTAACCATTCAATGCTCTAATTTGCATTGCAAGTTGATTGCTTGGTTGGAGCGGTGCTATTGAAGTGCTGAGATAGTGTGCTATGACCATTATTCAGCGGGTCCATTATTTCTTCTTTATGACAAAACAAAAATATCCCTCTAGCCTTGCATGTTCATAGGCTGCGATAAAGACTTCGAGCGCCTAATACTCGTAGTATTAGGCGCTCCGCAATATATGCAAAGTAACCGAAGAAAATAGTGCTATATCGTTCTTTTTCAACTTACAATTGCAAGCAAGCTGCCGACGTTAGCACCAAATCATGCCAGTAGATGGAGCCACCGCACCAGAACCGCCCCATGACGTGAACAGACACCATGAAAGGGTAGTGTTTGACCGTACACCTCTCCCCTCTGTAGATGCGCCGACCATCATGGTTGTGGTGTTCATTGAGATCTTCTAACTCGGTTTGTGGATCTAGATTAATTTTTAAAATTTCACGATTCAATGTCTATCCAATTACGAAACCAGCTTGGTCTTTTCATAGTGGCCAAGCAAGAAGAAATAAATCCATAATAAAATAAATATGCGCCAAACAACGCACCACATGTCTTGGTCTCGAACTAGGGCTCAAAATCCTTGTGTCACGAGGTACCAGACAAAGAAATAAAAGGGGCTTCTCCCATTATCCCTAGACCCGAACAAATTTAGATCGTTTCCTGAATTAACTCGACCTGGAATCGAACCCGGGACACTGCGTGAGTCTAGGCGAGAAACAGTGGTACAAATAACACACTACGGTAGTCTTGTCGTTAAAATATAGTACGTAGCAATAAAAATGTGTCACGTATGTTTTATTTTGAAGCTTACCCCAGTACATGCTTGAGTTTTCTTTAGCATCAAATTTATGACTATCAGAAGGCGTTTCACCTAACATTTTATCAACAATTGTATCGAGTATTTCGTCATTATCATCTTTTGCGTTGAAATTATCCACGTCCATAGATTTTCTTGCCAAATTTACAATTTTTCTGTTATCTCCTCTTTCTGACAGAATCTTCATGATGTCGTCTCTGTTCATCTTCTCTTTCATTTTCAAGTATAAATTCTTAGATTCTGGTTCTGTCAGAAATTTAAATTGATCGTCTTCGTTCAAAGCGTTGAAAAAACTAGTTTCATTTAAATCTGTCTCTGTTGTAACATTTGTAAACAATTGAGCATATTTTTCTTCATCAATCACATAGCTGTTAATCTTACTTAGTTTTTCTTTTAATTCATTAATTCTCGTGTCTATTTTAGTGTCGATAGTGAGTACTAATGCGTTCACTATATCATTGATGCTAAGTTTATCTATTATTTTGGTTTCGTTATTTTTAGCACTGATGGAAGTAAATAAATCAAATATTAAAAAGCAAGCAATGTAATGCATTACATGATGCATGTTCTGGCTCTGATTTTTATATGCGTAAAGATATTTATGACCGATAATACTTTATAGCAGCGTTATGTTGATTCGTGAGTGGTTTATGACTTTTACATTTGTTTTGTGAAGAGCATTTACTGGAATTTAGATACTAACCTTACATTGTTATTTTTCAAAATTTGCCAAGAATCAAATGGCTATATTTTGTCTGCAAATTTTACAAAAAAAAATGTTCATTATGGATAGGAATTAATATGAGACTGAAATAGTTTTTGAGTTCCCATTTTTAATATTTAAAACTTTAGCTTTAGTGCAGAATGGAACTAGTTTTTCTTTGGTTATCAAGAGTAGAGAATATAATTGATTAGTTTGTGCAAAAGTTAGTCCTATGCTTTAGTAATGTATGAGATGTTTTCTCAATGTATTGATTAGACTATGTGTGATATCTTGCCATGGTGTTATGCCTTAGCAGTTAACTGTGTAAACTAAAGCTTGTCTTTTACCTCTTACCTTTAAACTTTGAAGCTCGTCGGCGTGCCGAGTTGGATGCCAAACGTGATGAGCTGAAAGCCCGACCACCAGCGGAAATCAGCTACAATTATGTCAAGTGTGCTCTTACGTGTCCGCAGTGTACGCGTTTATTCACCAACAAGGTTGGTTATGTAAGCCACGTTAGAGTCCATGAAAGACGCCAGTAAGGGGTTGATGTGGTCGCCGTAGCCAAAATCGATTTGGATTATTATTTTTACCTATACATTAATTGTTTCATTCTGTTTTCGATACTGTCAGCACAGCATATCAGTTATGGCGTCATTTGGCCGGTTTTTTACGCAGTGAGATTTTATCAACCGATAATGATTAATGGGGTTTTCAGCTCGACGTGCCCCTTATTGGGAGTAAGCTATCAAAAACGTAGCTTCATTTATTTTTATAAACGTCTTGATGCCTCAATTTATCAGAGACATCTGAAACATTCGGTGTCGATAAAAAACTTTGTTAAATTTTATCAGTTGATTAACGATGTTTTCCTTCACCGGATAGTTAGTCGGAAATTTTCACAATGAACGCAAATATGGTTTTGGCCAGATTGACTTTGGCAGCGATCCTGCCTTTAGCGTCGGATGTCGTAGGTTCGATCCCCACACATGACAAACATTTATGTGACGAACATTTTGTGTTTGTTGTGTGTCTAGGTGTTATTATCTATTTAAGCATGTATTTTAAAATATTTAAGTATGTTTATCTGTCTTTGACGCCCATATTACACGCTTTGCTTAGTTCGGGGTCAGATGATCTTGGTGTAAATTGTCCGAGATATTTTTTTCATTTATTTAGATTTTAACCGTAGTCCTTACACGTAACGCTGTTTCATTTCTATTGACATTTGACAGGACAGCATTAATTTTGATGACAGACAACGCACAGCAGAAACTACTGGTCGTAAATAGCTGAATTTACTCACGTAGGTTTCACAAAGGGGGTAGAGGATCCTAACTTGTCCCATCCTCACTCTTCCACTCCCGTACCAATCACTGAGCTGGTCATACTCATCTTGAAGGCCTACAAAAATGCCTTTTCACGCCACGCTTTAAGACCCCGTGACTATAAGAGAAAGGTAACACATGCGCTGGGAGAGCGTTCCACGTCTGGATGGTTCGACAAAGAAAAGAGTCACCGAACCTTTTTGTGCGTGGGAACGATTGCTAGACTGTGTGTGGATGACGCCGCAATTCAGCACGCGTGCTGGCGTGAAAAGGCATTTTTGTCGGCCTTCAAGATGAGTATGACCAGTTCAGTGATTGTCTTACATTACTGTGCTTGTCAGCATCATATGTACCTGTACCTTACAACCGCTTTCCATCAGGTGGAGTGAGGTCATCTTGGTCATTATATTCCCGAATTCCTACGAAAACGAGAAAAAACTAATGCTGGCAAAAGCTACCTGCTACATAAACAACAGTTCTACGTCTTGTTTCCCTTAAAAGCCTGCTAAAACAATAAATGTTCACTAAGTAACGAAATACACACACTCATTATTTCTTCTGAAAGTCTTTGGAGCGTACATTCCAAATGTTCAGACGAATTAAACCGATGGAAAGACAAACAAGCTTTGTTTAGATGAGTTTACTTTGAGACCCTCGGCCAAAAGGAGAACCAATGTTTACCAGTACTGGTAGGTTTAGAAAAAAGGGGGGGAAGTGGTGCCTTTCTTCGCATCGCGGAATATGCACCTAGCGCCTGAACTAAATGGTTGAAAATTGAAATTCAGAGGACCTGTCTCAAAAGAAAAAACCAAAAAAAGTCTTATTTTGGACCTTGATGATATCAAATAGGATTCGAATACGCATCTTCCACAAACCGGGTGGCTGCTCTAACCACTGAGCAACCGAAATCTCAATAAACCAGTTCGAATCCTGCTCGATATCTTCAAGGTCTGAAATTCGATTTTTTATAGTTATCTATTTTTAAATAATAGAACATCACAACTTTATCCCAAACTAGGTAGTCAGATGCAAGGTAAATATTGCCATCATAGTGAATTGAACACTCAGCACCTTTTCACCACCCACCACGTTAGGTGAAAAGTGAGATTCTAAGTGTTCTTATGTATGTGTGTAGCATTGCTCTGGAGAACCAGACAGGTTTTACTTCGCTGAACGCAGGAATCGTTTTGTTTCCACTTTTATCTTGCTTATTGTTGCGGACCCCGACGTGACATCACGTCGGGGTCCACCACAATTGCAGTGCTGTTGAGGAGACGCAATAGACACAGTTGGACCTTAAGAATTACTATATAACTACAGACGGAATGGCAGTGAAATGAGACAACAGTTGGTAATAGCCTGGTTTATTATAATTATACTAAAGCTTATATACGAACTCATACACGTACACTGTGTGTGCCTAATCTTACTACGTGACCATCCGGCACAGTATTATTTATTTATTAGTCTGTGTCGCCCACAGATACAAATGAAATAAGGTAACGCAAGTTACTCCGTCTTTCAGAAAACCAAGCGCCTTAGGCTGCTTTTTCCACCAATCACATCCATTGGTCTACATAGCATAGCACTGGTGGAAGCGGGTTCTACTCAGCTTTGTTCTTACCATGAACGGATGCGAGCTGTGCGTGCCTTCCCCCCCCCTAATGTCGATACATAGCATAACTCGAGCTGTGCATCTTCCTCTCACAGCTACCTTGCGGCGGCGCATCCTCGTAACACCTTATGTCAAATGGAACGGTCTAATAGTTTTGTAGCTTAGCTTGCACATTGCAGCATAACAGCAAAGCACACTTCTAGTGGAAAAGCAGCCTAATTGAAGCAGTGTCGAAAGAAGATCAGTGCACTCCTTTCTGACAGGCGAAGTACTTATAGTTGCGTTACCCATTCAGATTTATATCTGCGGTGTTTCCCGTTGAGTACTTTTTATGTAGTTTAGGTACTGAGAGTGAAAAGGGAAATTTCAAATATGCGTGCGTGACATAGTGCTTCGGTTAATTTTCCAAAAGAGCATTGGTAATGGTGTCTTAAGTGCCACGGAAGTAGTAAAAAAAGGAGTTTTATAAATTGTTTGTATGCTCGCCACCAATAACAAAATAGTTACAATCTGGATCCGCCATGGTTTCATGCAGTTCGGTTTCAGAAATGTTTCTTTCGGAGGACGCTCAAATTGTCGAATGAGCTCCCTGCCGAGGTTTTCCCAATTAGGTATAGTATGGAGTTCTTTAAGAGGGGTTTGAAAAAGATTCGACAGACAGAAAAGGGTCGACACCGCGCGGGTGATGCCTCTGGCGTTGCCCGCGACCATAGGCTGCGCTTACCATCAGGCGGTCCGCGTGCTTGATTGTCAACAACGTTGTATAAAAAAATGTAAGAAAGTGAAAATAAAACAGCAACTGTATGCGGAAGCGGAAGTAGCTTGACACCTTTAGTACCTTTTCACTTTGCCTTAGAATAATTACATATAGAAACAAGTCCGCGCGCCATTTTGAAGCACCTTAATAGGATCGCTCCAAACGGACCGCTTTGCAAATGTTCAATGTCAAAGCAAGCAATAGTCACGCACGTGTGGATCGGATTAGTGCTTCATTTTTGACGGGGCGGTTGTATGAAGACAATCCTTCTATTCCTTATTCTAAGCACTTTGCCCAATTTGTCATAGAAAATCAAGGGAAAGACAGATGGTAGGTAGGTAATTGGTAACAGCTATGACCAAGTACAAACTCATTCTTGTTACGTTTTTCCGAAGCTTACGGCTGCTTTTTCACCAGAGATGTGCTATGCAGCTTTGCTGCGAGAATGTGCAAGCTCACTACGAAACTATAAGACCGACTCTACTGATGGTATACTATGTAACGGAGCGAGTAAGATGTTTTACGAAGATGCGCCGCCGCAAGGTGCAGGAGCAAGGAAGATGCGCAGATCGAGCTATGCGATGTATCGACAGTATAGGGAAGACACGCACAGCACGCATCCATAGCACGCCTCCATTCATATAAAAAACATAGCTTTAAACCAGTTTCACCAGTGTTATGCTATGAAGACGATTTGATTGGTGGATACGAAGCGCATTTACACCAACGTCGCATAGCACATCTCTGGGGGAAAAGCAGCCTAGTTTTGTACAAGTTTTTTAAGAGAAATGACAGATGGTAGGTAAATGATAACACATGAGTAAGTTCTTATTCATTCTTGTTACGTTTTTTCCGAAGCCGTAAGAACTTGAAGTATTTAGGATGTCAATAAATACGGGATACATTTTACTCGCATATATTATTTTTTTTCAAATTTATTAGGTATAATGAATGTTGCATATTTTTATTGTCTTAATGAAACTTTGGCATAATCGTATTTTTGCATAATGAGTTTTAAGCATAACAGTCTTTGGCCATTTTTATTTGTCATAAAGGTTAACAAGTATGGGTTAATAGGTGCGGGGAGCGAAGCGACGAGCGTGTTAGGTGTACATGAACCTATTGCACGAAGCCGAGCGAACTAAGCGGGCGTGCCACGGCAGCGGGCGGCGAGTGAGAGGGGCTAAAAAATATCATTATACTAGATTTTGATGATTTTACTCATTAATTTTATGAGTTTCTCATTTTATGCGTTATAATAATCTAAGTTATCTTTATGGCATATCTGATTATGCTTTGAAAAAATATGCAAATAAAATTATGCGTATATTTGTTGTCTATGCCAAAATATCATTATTCCTAAAAACACTATGCCTGAATAAATTATGACACAAGTTTTTATGGGAGTTAATACCCAACAAATACAAGTGAAATAAGTACCGTATCCTACAAGTACTCACAAGTTCTACTTTATGAGATTTTTTTATAGATTATTTTATAGATGGAGTGGAGTGCAAAGGTTTTTAGTACATCTCTACTGAGTAGTTTTTTATTACGTTTTAGGAATTAAGTTGTGTTATACGGTCCACAATGTACAAAGAAACGCGTTAAATATGTTTTTACTTTTAGAAAGTATCGAAAATCCAAGTTGAACGGAAGAACGGTTTGCAGCTTCCTTCCTGGTCCGCACCGCTAGGGAGTGGACCCTACCTTACTTACCTTGGTGTCTTTAAGTCCAAATGCCAGGTGAAAAGGCATTTTCTGGGTAAGCATTTACACCACCATCGGCCTCGTCATCGACTACCACCAGGCGAGACTATCAAAAGACTTAGGTACAAAATTGTATGGCATACTTTGTGAGTGATGTAGAAACTATTAAAATGAAAATGAAATTCATTTCCACACACAATTCAGCATTTGTTGGCTCGCACTAAAAGGTTCGGTGACTCGTTCCTTTATCGTACCATACAGACGTGAAACGCTCTTCCGCCGCATGTGTTTCCTCCCTCTTATAGTCCCGGGGTCTTCAAGCGGGGCGTGAAAAGGCATTTCAGCAGGCCTTCAAGGTGAGGATGGCCAGCCCAGTGATTTGTTTGAATGACTGGGCTTGTCAGCCTCATATAAGGACCTCACGACCACTTTCCATCAAGTGGAGTGAGGTCATTTGCCGGGCATTAAAAAATATATCTAACTTTATTTTTTATGGTCACAAATCCTTAAAATTGAAGTCAATTGAATAAAACAAATTAACAAATTAACAAGTGATGTAATCACTTACTGAGAATGCCAAATCGTTCTTGTACTTTTTTTGACAATCACCCGTGATTTATTTTGTATTTATTTATTGGCCTACTTAAATTAAGTGTTATTGGTTTTGATTTAACTTTGAGGTAACTTCTGGCAATAGACTCAGACTCTACCAGATTCTAGATCTAGAGTCTGTCGTCCGGAACCGAGAAGATTTCCCCCGGGTTTAGTTTCCGGATCCGGGTGAGCCGGTCTGACTCGTAATTTGTAACCAGCTCTCTTTTCATTCGGGGAATAATCCTATCATTATCTTCATGAATTTCCCGAAGGCTTGTTGTGTTTGTAACGTAATCTAATTTTGGTAATCCTTTTTTGATTTTTGGCGAGTGTAGCTAAAAAAAAGTGTGGTGTACCTATTTTCTATTAGTACTTTTTTGGAAATGGGCGTGAGGCATGATTAAAGAAACTGTAAAAAAATCATATCTAAATCTACGAAATGACAAATTATGTACGCAACAATTTTATTAGTATTGCATTTTGGTGTAGAATAGAATCGGTGAACACGTTTTTATGAATCCAACAATGTCACCGTGCATTTTCACCTGTGCCCAAAATTTTTATATTGTTAAGAGTGAACGAAAAGTCGCTCTTTTCATTCCACAGCGAAGTGATTAATAAAATTTCAGCTAAAAAACCACCCTCGCCATTTCAGTTGCTTAGTGCGCCATCTAGCGACGAGTAGCGGGATCAGCATAAACTCTCTGCTTGCTATTTACCCGACTGAATACTACCGAGGCTTTTTGAGAGATGGCGCTGCTATGCTGCAAGTGATAGGATTGAATGAAAACTTTGGAAGCCTTCGTACACAAAGAGAGAAGCCTTGCTGTTAATTTTCGCAAAAAGAAACAACTCAGTTAATCTGAAATAGCTGTGAGCGGCTAATGCTTCCTTTTTAACACAATGCAGAATTTGCTAACGCCAAGTTCTTTATGTTATGCATCCTTGCTTCTCACGGAGTAACTTGCAGTAGGTACACGTGCTTGAGATTGCTTTATCAACATGCCACTGAGGCTATTGGACTGAAAGTAGTCAATAGGTACCAAATTAATATGAAACAAAGCATTACTAGTGCATCTTTACTTTTTCGTTTATTAAAAATAGTTATTTCTAACATCATTAATCCAAGAAGACATAAATTAGCAACTTAAATTCTCTGACAAACCTGAATTTTTAATGAAGTTGTTATAAAAATTATCGAAGGGCTATCAAAATAAAAACTACATAAAACTCTTCAAATGCTCATATATTTTAAGACGTATAAAATATTTGATTAAATGAAGAAAAAACACGTACAAAAGATTTACCATCAACTGCAGCCTTTAAAGGCGATATAAAGAGCTATTATTCACGAGTTACCAAACTTCCTAAGCTACTACGCAACAAAGACTTGCTTGTACTTAATTACTCGTAAGATTAACTAAACAACAGCTTCTCGATAAGCCTTGCTCATCAAATTATTAGTTAAATGTAAAGTCAAGTAAACTATTTTATCGTGAGTGAAAATATGTCAAAAAGCGCTCAAATATAAATATTAATTACGTGATCAGCGTTTTTTACCATAATTGTCGTGCGTCATCATTTTTCACGTAAAGATCTAAAAAAAATAGGCGATAGGTTGCTCCTTTTGTGATTCGGCCAACTACGTTTTGCTACAGTACGCCTACCACGACTTGAAAAATTTTCTTCATATCATGTGCCATCCCAATACAATTTTTTTACGCGAACGATAATGTAAATTCAAAGTTGCAACTCGTGGTAGACTTACTGGATAGTTTTCCCGTAACCGTTGCGGCGCGTATGATCGCCGGGCAGCCTATTAATAGGTACTCGAATACTCGAATTAGTACAGTGCTTTCAAATTGTCAAAAAATATACTAGTGCTTAATGTGGCTTCACCACCTGCTGATTCTACTGGTCTTAGAAAGACGAAGTCGCCAAGTCAGAAACTGGCAGCGGTGGTCTCATAAATCACCATCATCATCACGGTCAACTTAATTAAGTTGTAGACATTTAAAGTTCATGCTTAATAAAAAAAAATGGCTAAATAAATATTAATATGAGCCAGACAACAAACCACTTGTCATGGTCTCGAAATTAGGAAGAGATAAAAAAATCTGTGCTTCGAGATTCTGCCAAAGAATTATTTATTTATTTATTGCTTTCTCGTATGTAATACAAAGGTCTTAAAAGTAATAATAGTAACAATAAGAACCCTGTCGGGCACAGCAAAAGTAGGTGAGAGAAGGACTTACAAATATTATACATGAGCCATCATCTACAAACATGAGGAGAGGCTATTCTGCAGTATGATATAATATTTATTTATTTAATTAAGCCAGGGGCGTCTCCCAGTTAACCCAGACACGAGCCAATTTAGAAAAGATCGTTTTCTGAATTCACTCTACCGGGAATCGAACCCTTTACATTACATAAGTCAAGGCAAGACACCATGCTATAGAGCACTACGCCAAAACTCGACTATACAATAAAATAGACTCCATTGCAGTACCTACAACCACCAGGAAGAGGCGGTAATAGGCCGAGCCTTCACGAATAGGCGCGAGAATCAGCGGCAGGAGGCTTTGTTAACGAAAGCGCTTCCAGTTGGATTGGGTGCTGTAATTTAATTGTGGCTACGAAATACGCGTCTTGTGTCAATAATCTCGGAGTTACCTACTTACCCATTAAGAAACGATAGATTTTTTTTATTCATTATTTTGAATATGTTAATTTATTGCCAACATTAAAATACAAATAAGTGCTTAACAATACAGGGTAGTCCAAACATACACGTCAATATTTTTTTAGCTTACTCATACTCAGGCGTATCGGTGTATCCAAAAATACCCCATGTATGTTACCCGATTTTTTTTAGTTTCCGAGTTATGGATTTTTTTTAACAATTTTTGAAACAGAAGGTTGAGTCACTTTTTCGGTCACTGTGGCGCGATCTATGACATGTAATGTCTGCATAAGGTAGGAAAATCATTTGTTGGTCAATGTGTTAAATATTTTAATAACATTCCGCAAACTCTTGTTGAACTGCCTCTTGATCAGTTTAAGTCACAAATTAAAGCTATGTTAATGAAGCGAGGTTATTATAGTGTTGAGGATTTCTTAAATGATAAGAATTTGTGGTCATCTTAGGTAAAATCTGCTCCTCTGCACACTTTTTTGTTAGGATTTTAATCTGTCAATTTAATTTTTGTGTATAAAAACAAGATTGAAAAGAGTAACCATCGAGTTTCTTGCGGAGTCTTCTCGATCGGAAACACCCTCCAAACCGGTGGTAGAGTCACATTATGTTTAATTATGATATTTACTATCATAGTATTATTTTATGTGCTAAGTTTATTTTTAGTATATTTTTGCTTCAATTTTTTTTTGTAACTATAAGACTTGGTATAAGTACTTTTTATAAGTCTATATGAATAAAGATATTTTTTACTTTACTAATCTATCGATGAAATCTATATTTTTTTTTAATTTAGAGCTTCTAAAGCTATTCAGGCAACAATTACCAAAAAGTTCTTCGTACTTTTGTTGTAGTCTAGTTAAATTGCCACCGCGTATGATGTGGTGACACATTTCCGCCATGATAGTTTGTTCTGTGTGTTGCAATTTCATTCTCGCAAATGTTGTTTGAACTAAGTAAATATAGCTTTTTAAGGAAATAGAATATTTAAAAACTGTTCCACATATATTTTCCTATTTTTTGGGTTGGTGTACATAGACCTGGCCAAGACTTCATATATCTCCTTTACAATTGCTACGGAACAAAGTTTGACTGGCACATACCGGACTGGACAACCATTCAAGTGACCAACATCTGTATTTGCTCTGTGCCTGAGATTTATCATCTATTTGAATCCGTATTTAAAAATCCCCAAGTACATCTCACCGTCGCTTAATCCCATAGTCCAAGCTCTGCTTAGTTTTTAGCAGATGTTAAAAAACTGTTCGATTTTGATTCAATGATTTCTAGTTGGCTCGTTAGAGCGGGTAAAGACTAACATTTGATACGCGCGTATAAGCTCGTCATGTAGGCGCGCACAACACGCGTGTCTCGCACACGTTGACGCGCATTATAAGCTCGTATAATCCATACTGATACTGACTCATCACTATCGGTTCAAGGGAACACGCCGCAATAAGCCCAAGTACGCGCGTTTGCGCTGATGCCAAAGCGACCGTGTACGCGCAACTAAACGCTATTCTGTAGCAAAGTAAGTAACACAAGAATTAAGTATTCTCAGCATGCTCTTCAAAAGACGTCACCCCACTGATTTCGGGGCCACACACCAATATTAATTTAACTCGCCGATATAAAGCTTTGCGCTTTTTGTGATTCTAGCCGCTAATCCAGAGGGGGGCGAGGGAGGTTGATCCAATCTGCGAAGACAAGTCCAATCCTGACACAACGTTATGAAACGAAGTGGAAGAGTTGATTTACTTAGAGATAAGTCTGTAGATTAATGATTTAATGAAGAAAGACACTAAATATACACAAGCTTATTATAGTACAGAGGCAGTAGCTACAAGATTTACTTATTAAGGAGATCCGTAGAAAAGATGTGACGATGCAATCTACGATGGAATATGTCTGTCTAGTAAATGCCTATTTACTCTTGTCTTGAAGAGACTCAGATTGCCTGGGTTTGTACCTGTATAACTTAGATATAGTACCTAAATTTCTGTCTTAAAATGAACCTGCTGTACGAGTATTATCCCCCACTCTTGAGCTGCTTATGCGTGTAGCTAATTGTAGTTAAAGTGTGCCAAGGCCTGATTTATTTTCTAAATTGTTAAAGTTTAATTAGAATTCAAAATCGTATAAACTGGCTCGTACTTTTCATAGCATGCCTTTAAAACCTTTTTCATAAGGAAGGTACATATAAAATAGGCAAAGAGGTTTGCTACTTCTGATTTTAAGTCTGATATCTTTTTAACCAAGTAAATGAAACACTTCTGTAAGAAATACCTTGAATGTATGAGTTTGGTTTGATTCTAGTTAAGCTTCTGAATTAACTCATGAGAGAGATGTTAGGAAAACTGTCTTACATCATTTCAAATAAAAGCTAATCTTTAAAACATTTAGGTTAAGTAATGATAATTTTGCTGACCAATTTGTTGGAATGTTAGCATAGCATCGCCAGTCTAAATTAAAATGTTTGATGTTACCGACATCCAGCTTCTCAATTTAGAGAAAATCTAAAGTAAAAATTCCAAACCCCTAACGTTAAACATTTTGTTGCGGAACTCCAAAACATGGAAAATAGCTCAACCGACGTTTTCTCTCTTCAACCCTTTGAAAACCAGCTAAGCTCTATTCAACTGCCTATAAACTACTTGAATATAACTAAAATACCCTCAATTGTGTACCAACACTGGAATAGAACTTATCCGAGGCATTACGGAACTTAAAGAGGATTTCCCAAGTTCTTAATATTGCGAACAATACAACGAGGAACCAGCAACTCAAATCCGTTACAAACTTAACTGGCCATCTTTGTTTTGTGATCTGAAAGTCGACTATTCAAACTTTAGTGAGGAGTTGCATCATCGGTACATAGTAAGCCAGGGAATATCATTACGATGATATTTTTTTTAAATAATTGTTTTTTATTACTTTGACGACATCGAATAAAGTGCTTAGCAAGTACTAACTATCCCACTGCTGAGCGAGGGCTGCTATTATTGAACTTAAGTCATCGCTACAATGAAAGCAATGTGGTTCAATCACACCGCCTGCAAAATCTGTTTTTGCGATTACAACCCCAGCTTTTGTCCAAAAGAACTATTTCCCTGATTTGAAATTCGAATCCAGAATGCAGATTAAAAAACTATTTTGAGTAAAATTGTTATTTTGCACCTTTCTTCACATTTAACTTAGTAATTTGAAAATGTTATCAGGCAATGTTTGAAGTAGAATTTAAGTTTGTTTTTCTTCATATTACTCGAACTCTTTAATTACGTTTATTTACTTTCAGAGCACAAGTGAGTTGCTGACTAGTTTTACTGCCTTGTGGATCAGTGGGCTCAGTTGTGTATCTAACGGTTCACGCTTGATAAAATCCAATATAAAGTTGCTTTGTAAGACGAGACTGGTCGCGAGTTGAGCGTCAGGAACGGTCTTCAGATCCCTTTTACAATTTTATACTCTGAAACGAATAAAATATTCACCATACATTTTATTTGTTTCAAAGTTGAATTAGTTTCAAAACTACATACATAACACAATATACCATCACGACTTTAACCCAAACGGGGTAGTCAGAGGCAAGTGATTGTTGCCGGATGGTGAACGGAACACTCAGAAGCCCACTTTTCACTAATGGTATTAGAACCCAACGTGGTAGGTGGTAAGACTTCCGCTGCTATCTGGGTTGATTTGTATTTTTATCGATGTTTTCCATCACCGGAGAATTAGTCGGAAATATAACTATGAACACAAAGATTTTGGTTCGGGCCAGATTTGAACTCGGGACCACACGATCCGCGATCCGAGTTGGGGTGCTTAACCCCTAGGCCATGACGCTCTTTAAAACTATGAATTATTTAATAAAATTCAAATGCGAAGTGTTTATTGCAATCCTGTGGTTACAAGGTTGGTGAAGAAAATAAACCAGTGCCAAGAACATGAACCCTGCTGGGGCATTGCAACGTAAACCAATAACCAATTAAATTAAATTGAATCATACGAAATTAAAATAAATTAAATGTTATTTTCACGAACATACAAAAAAATCAAATATTTCTACTATCACTACTCATTTCGAGCATCCATGTAAACCAACCACGCACGATAACACGTACACATTATACGCTTACACACATTACACGCTTACACACATTACACACAACCACACCCTTCACTCACACTGAACGTTATCTTACGATATTAGATTCAGTTGTGTCTCTCATTTGTAACTTGTAAAATTACCTACGTACTATTATTGTTAATGTTTTAGGTAACAAAGATGTTTCTTTAATTGGCATAAGTTCAAGTAATGTTATTGTCTTTCGTTGTATAAACGCTGTTCAAACATTGTTGAATTAGTGAAAAGTCGGAATTAGGATGACCAGCCCAGTGATTCGTTTGCATCACTGCGCTTGTCAGTCTCATTATCTGGACCTCACGACTGCTATCCATCAAGTGAAGAAATGGTCGTGTTAAGTAACTACCTACATACCAACATCAACAAAAAAAAATCTGATTCTGTTTCACAGAAAGGCTACTTTTCATGGGATTATTAACGGGATTATTTTATTTAAAAATAAATTAAATGCAAAGAATATTTTCAATAAAATGTATATAGAAATGAGATTGACCATTTTCATACTATGAGGTTTTCTAATTGTAAAATAAGAGCAGAAAAAAACAATCTAATATCTATTGTGCATTCGCCAATCAGGTTGGCGGTAAGTTCCCGGGAATAAATTACATCCCGACACCCGGATCCGGGATAAGCTGACATTATTGATGGCTGGCTAATGCGACTTTGTTCAGCGGTTTTTAGGAAGCATTTGAAACTCCTGAATATATACTTTGTCTGGAGTTGTCGGACAGTCCTGCTGCTGGAGCAAGACTTATGCGTGTTTTGGGTCTGAGTATTTTTATTAACTTAAAATAAAAATATCTGGGACAATTTACACCAAAATCATCTGACCCTAAGCTAAGCAGAGCTTACACTCTGAGGCCCGTATTCTAAAACAAAATCTGCACTTGAGTATAGATCTAAGTGACGTTTTTGTATGAACTGACGTTTTGAAATCTCTACTCAAGTACAGATCAGTGCTTGAGTACGATTCTAGAATACAGACCTGAGTGTTAGAGGCTCATAAACATACTTAAATATTTCTAAATACATACTCATATAGATAATTTAATAACACCCACGCACATAACAAATAAAAATACTCGTCACATAAAATGTATGTGACGATCACTAAAATGTAATGTTGGTCATAGGTTGTGATTGAACCTAATACCTCCGGCGTTACAGGCAGGATAGTACCATTGCAGCTACAGGCCAGTCAAATGGATCTATCGCCAGTCAGATTCGTTAAATCTAGCCTAGTTAAGAAAGTATCATTCATTTGAGTGACTACTATTCTTGCACGTATTTTCCATTTCCCATTGCGTAGTATCGCGAAAGTAATGAGTAGAAAATGACATCCACATTTCCGCTGCAATATAGTTCGTTTTCACACCTGCCTTTGCAAACGTTACTACCGCATTAACGCCCAGTCTCTATCCTACTAACCCAAATACCGATCGGACCAAAGATGATGCGTGTACAGTAGGGTCGCCATTGAATACCGGTAATAATATTATGGTGTCATTGGCGCTACTGTCCGTCAGCGACTTTGCCCGCGTAGACTGTCTTGCCCGTCAAAATATAGCCTAAATTTAAAAAAAAATAGCCTATGTCACTCCCTGATATTGTAGCTTTATATTGATGAAGTTTTTTTAAAATAGGTCTAGTAGTTTCGGAGCCTATTCAATGCAAACAAACAAACAAAAAAACAAACAAATCTTTCCTCTTAATAATATTAGTATAGATTATCGTATCTTTACACGTATACTTGTTTTTTCCATCGCCCTCTATGGTGTTGAGACGTGGACAATCAAGGCAGCCGATAGACAGAGAATTGACGCATTCGAAATGTGGTGTTGGCGTCGTATGCTAAGAATACCATGGACGGCCCGCCGCACAAACGTCTCGATCCTAAAAGAGCTAAAGATAGATGATGATCAGCGCCTGTCTACAACCTGTTTCCAACGTATAATGCAGTATTTTGGACATATTGCACGAAGGAATGACGACAATTTGGAGCGCCTGATAGTGACGGGAAAAGTTGAAGGTAAAAGACCTAGGGGTCGAAGTCCCAAGCGATGACCAGGTGTCGCAGCAACTGGCGATCCCGGTCAGTGCTGCCCTACAGCAAGCAACGGAACGCAACTGATGGAAGCAGCTGATAGACAAAATCAGAAAGAGTCACGATCCTCAGCATTGAGGGAAACGACTGAAGAGAGAGAGAGATCGTATTTTTGGTATTTTTTGAAATTAGGCTTGATAGAAAAAAAATGAAACTTTTAGAACATCGCAATTTACAGAAAAAAAAAACAAGGCCCAACGATCCTCTTTAACACACAAACGAAAAGGAACAAATAGGACTTAAACTTCGCTAACTATATACATTTAAATCCAACTTACAGCTTGCTGACTGGACATCAGGAATTGAGGAATCCTTACATGTATAGCAGCTGTCCCTTTCATTTCTATTAACAAGTGACAGGGCAGCATTATTTTGAAGCTTGCTCAACTTTTGACTATCGTTTCTGGATACGAAGGTAAATGTGTTATTTTTAAACGTACGTTTTTCGCGTCAAAAATGGAATGATCTTCCTGCGTCGGCATTTCCAAAGGAATATGACACCGGAACCTTCAAGAAGAGAGCGTATTCCCATTTAAAAGGCAAGCAACGCATCGGTGACACCTCTTGTTCAGTTCAGTTGTCCATGGGCGGAGGTGATCACTTTCCATCAGGTGACTTTACTGCTCGTTTGCTTCCTATTACATGAAAAAAAAATTATCAATTCTTTAACCCAACCTCATGTTTACTACGAGTAGTGTACTAAACCGATGTCTTTGCCAAAAAAACTGCCTTGACGCAAGTTTTCACTTTTTTGCTAAACCTCTAGTAAAAAAGTGGTCCTTCTGCAATAATTTTTAGTATTTCATGACGTGACGATTACCGGCGCTTTTGTTGCCTTAATGACGTATTTCCGTTGGGGAGAAAGAATAGTGGAAAAGCGGTGGGTGCGGTAGTTTTATTCCGATACCAGGGAGGTTATAGATACTCTTTTGTTCGTAGCAAATCGTTTGTTTTCAAGCGAAGATAAGCACCTTCGTTTGTTTTTGATTTGATTGCAATTTCGTTTGAAATTGGAGTCTTTTTGTCTAAAACCAATTAAATAAACAAGATGGGCGTTTACTATTGTATTTTGTTACAAATAGGAAATTGTAACTTGACTTAAAAACCATACAACAAATAATCGACCGCTGCTTTCCCAAGATTGTCAATCTTTGATGGACTTTGTTTGAAGATAACTACAAAATAAAATATAATTTAGTAGTAGTATAATTTAGCAAATAAAAAAATGTACGGTGAGGTCAGTGTCTTTAACTGAGGCGAAATTTTTTGCAAAACACGATATAGCATAATTTTACCGCTAAAAAAAAAGAAGTACGTTGACTATTTTTTGTTTCACTCTCAAGTATTCATTATTAGCTTATTTCCTTGTGTGGTACCTCTTAACACAGGGACTTAATAATCCCTACTTCGAGACCATTACAATAGGTGTGGTTGTCTGGCGCATATTTATATTTATTAAAAAATTTGCACTTAAAATTTATATATATATATATATAGATTAGGTCTTTGCATGTTCTAGGTCGACATTTTTTAAAACTTTTTAATTTGCCTGATGTTATTTCATAATAAATTCATTACACGAAAACAGAAGGAAGCCGCGGCGTTTTTACATTCGCGCAAAACTAATCAGTGGCCCATCGAATGCTCTTTCGGACGGCGCGCTAAATCACAGCCATAATAATTTTATTTTAATCATATTTTTATGGATGTAGATATTCGATTTCCGACATTTTAACCGAATTGGTACAAAGTTGGATCGCTCTTACCAGGCTAGTAGTACGGGCCTGTAAAACATAGGTCTTAACGGTCATAAAGCGTCCTAGCCCATTTAATACCTAGTTCTGACCCTCGGGAGCCCATTATCCGCCTTCGTTAGGGATCGTATAACAGTTCAGAAATTAGTTTTCGGGTAATGATTTTTACATTGTTATTTTTATACACGAACTAGGTAACATAGTCGCTTTTAAAGGTCGTTACTCACCGGAATGCTATTGTAAATCTGAGGTGTGCTCTTCGAGAATATTGTGCTTGAGATTGTGTAACGAATGCTCGTGTAACGCAATCTCAAAGTGAGTACCGTTCAGAACAACTAAGACCAGTTCCACCAGACGTCCGTAAAGAAGCAGCAAGTCGCACAGAAAGAGCAAAAATGCTTTCAGAAACTATACCACGCGTCCACATATCAGTGCCCCAAAGTCTTACAATTCAGCACAGTTTTATAAAAGAGGTTCTGCCCAACGACAAGTTACTCATGACACCCAGCTAAACATCTGGAGGGAGAGATGACCCACGGCCTCGCTCCTTCTTCTGTCGTAAGAACTACCCCCTGATAAATTTTTAAATAAGCTCCGGACCCAAGTCGGCCGTAGCAAGGAGAATAATGTCCAGTTGGGGTTTCAGCTCTGACAACTAAGGCCCGTGTGGAGCTTCTCCACAAACAATGGCACACCAACTGTAGTGCCCTACCTGCACACTGGATAACCTCAGACAATGCAGTTCGCGTGGCTGAGTTCGTGTCAAAAAATATCTGACTCGCCGGAACCGATAGCATAGGAAGAAGACCAGTATTCAACTTGACGGATTGCATTTTTTTTTTTTTTTTTTCTTTATTTAAGGGGCTTTGTCGCTTTGCGATAACGTCGCCCCGTATGAACACAAGAAGAACATTTTAGTTTAGTACACATTTACTTACTGAGGCCCCCCTCTAATAATTTATAAAATACTTTAGCATTGTCAGACATGGGGTAACCTAAAACACTGTTACAAATACCAACAGAATTACTCTTTTTAACATTTGCTGACAGTAAATTTCGAATGGTCTCATTCCTGACGCACTCCATCAGGATGTGCTGAACATCTTCAACGACCCCACAATCAGGGCAGTTAGGACTAGTGGCTTTTTTCATCAAGAAAGCAAACCGTTTTGATGGAATGTGTCCAGATCTTAGCCTAAATGCAGATACTAAACTATTCCTACTAAGGTCACATTGAGCAAACCAGCTGTCAGTCGGGAGTTGTGGCTGGATCGTTTTATACCAAATACCCTTTTCCAATGATCTCTTATCAAAGTATTCTTTCCACAGTTTGAAACATGCTTTTCTGAAGTCTCTAATGTAATAATTATGTAGGGGAACTAACGACATGGGTATTCCATCACTAGTGGCTTGTTTAGCTAATAAGTCAACCTCTTCGTTACCATGTAATTGTATGTGGGATGGGATCCATTGCAGGGTTATGCTTTTCGAATTACTGTGTAGCTTTAGAATTAATTCTATTATCTGGTAAGCTATCGGCATACCTCGTAAAGACGAGGTACAACGAGCCAAATGTTGAAGCGCACTTTTAGAATCAGTCAGAATAACGATTTTGTTAAGGTTCAACGACTCCGTGTATGACAAAGCTTCTGCAATCGCAATTAGTTCTAAATGCATAATTGATATTTCGGAATCAATTCTAAAGTTTGCGTGAGAGCCGCAAACATAATCCAGAAAAGCAGCGCCTCCACATGTTTTATCCTTAGAACCATCTGAGAATATTTGATAATGATCTGGATATTTATATGCCAAATACTGTGTACATATACGGTTTAAATCACTTACATTATATTCATGTTTAGGGTTTTTCATACATTCTATATCAACAATCACTATATTGCTTAAATTAATGTTACTAATCCATGTCTCAAGGGAATACATATCAAGAACGCCAGAAGAGTACATAGGAAGTTGACGATACAACTCGTGGATTGATACAAGGACAGGTAGTTTTCTTATATTCCAATAGTGAGAGTTCTGAAAAGAGAACAGATCCTCAGGTAATTCCAAAGTTTTATTGTTTTCGAAATATCTTGATTTTAAATAGAATTTGGCAGCCAGATATCTACGTCTAAACTGCAGTGGGGGTAAATGAAGTTCACTTTCCATAACGTGGATTGGTGTGCTTTTTATGAAACCACCAATAACACGCATAGCAAGATTTTGTATCTTTTCTAACTTAAGCAGATTTGTTCGGCAGCTGTTGTCGTACAAAAAACTACCATAATCCAATCTACTACGTATAAGAGATATATACAGGCGTCTTAAATGTTTTGGGTGTATACCCCAGCCAGATCCAGCCAAAACTTTAAAAATATTTATAAATTTTAATGCTTTTTCTGCGGTCTCCCTGACATGTTTTCCCCACCTAAGAGAATGATCCAACCACAAACCCAAGTATTTGATATTATCCACCACAGGAAGTGTTACATTGTTTACTGAAAGACTTAGAGTTTGCCTAAATATACCTCTCTTAAAGATACAAATTTTACTTTTGTCTGGAGATATATCTAATCCTAATTCATTCAGTATACCACAAAATATGTTTAACGAAGATTGCAAATCTTCAGTAGCACTAGTAACATCTTTGCAAGACAAGTACAGAACAAAGTCGTCAGCATATTGAGATATATCAACGTCTTGGATAACTTTACAAATACGATGTGTTGCGATGTTAAATAAAAGTGGAGAAAGTGGGTCACCTTGAGCTATTCCACGCCCTGCAGACCGGCATAATATTTGTCCATTAATAACAATTTTTAAAAACCTCTCTCTATAGAAATTAAATAGATAGGAACATATACTAGATCCTATATTCAGCCGGTCCATAATATTTAGAAGACTAATAATGTCTATATTATTGTAAGCATTTTTTATGTCAACAAACCATGCAACTGTTGTACAGTTCCTTGAAAAACCAAACTGAATTTTGGAAACTAACCGGCTTAGATTGTCTAGACACGATCGTGATTTGCGGAATCCGACTGTATTTTGGGAGAAAATACGTTTTTTTTCAACGAACCATTCTATTCTTTTATTTAGTATGGAGTGAAAAATTTTACAAATACACGAAATTAGTGAGATAGGTCTAAGCGAGGAGTCAGAGTTGGGGTTTTTTCTCGGTTTGGGGATTGGCATAACACAAATGTTTCTCCATTGTATGGGTACAAAACTATACCGTAAAATCCGATTATATAATTCTATTAATTTTAATTTACCTGTTACTGGTAGGAATTTTATCATGGAATAGGAAATTTCATCATGTCCGGGCGCTGTGTCAGAACTTTTCATACAGTTTTCTAGTTCGTATATAGTTACATCCGCTTCTAATTGAGGATTATTAGCATTAAACTTTGGACGTTGAGAAGGCACAAAATCTGGTGTCAATTCCTGTAAAAGCTGTTGAGCTTTTTCAGTGCTAACGTGGTTAATATTCCCACCTCGTCCTTTAACCCATTTCATCTTTCTCCAAACCTCGCAAGCTGTAGATGATTTATCAATAGATGAACAAAATTGTTGCCATGATCGACATTTGGCCGCTCGTATAACTTTCTGGGCATATCTAATTTTTCCCTTCAAAATATTCAGATTATCAGGCGTGGGGTTTCGTCTAAAATTCGATAAAGCTAATCGTCTATCTGCTACTGATTTCGATAGATCAGAATTCCAATAAGGTTTAGGTTTAAATTTAGCTACACAATTTTGGGGAATAACGTAATTAGGAATGCTAGAATCAGCCGCTTTCTGTAAAATGTTCTCAAAGGCATCGTAATATTGTTGATGGTCATCGGGAGGGGAAAATGATGTAAATAGTTCTTCTGTAAGTGCCGAGTATTTCTCCCATCTTGCTTGTTTGAAATTTCTCTTTTTAATCACAGAAAGAGGTTCCTCCAGATATGAAGATAACTTAATTACGACATAATCACTACCAAGGGACTCATTCGTGGTTTGCCAATTAAAGTTTACAGCTATGTCAGATGATAGACAAGAAATATCAGGAGATGACATCTGGGTAGTATTATTGATTACTCTGAAAAAAGTGTGGCTGCCATCATTCAATGACACAAAGTTATGATCGAGCATAGCATCAAATATTTGTTGACCTCTTTGATCTGTCTTATATGACCAGTTAGAGTGATGACCGTTAAAGTCTCCTAAGATCAATGTTTTACGATGCTCCAGTGAAAAGATAGCATCCCACTCATTTTGAACCGTTCGAGTTCTTGAATTACAATAAAGGGCAAAGATATTCTCAACATACTGACAGTTAAAAACTTTGACATGTACAAGTTCAATTCCTGGGTTAAGAGATTGTGTAGAACAAATTTGTGCCTTTACAGACTGATGTGTTAGAATGGCTACACCCCCCCAACCATCCATCCGATCTTTTCTAAAACAGTTATATCCATTCATATTAAAATTTTGTTCAGGTTCCAGCCAAGTTTCTGACAATACAGCTATATGAATTTTCTCTTGAGATAAAAATTGTTCTAAGGTTGAATGTTTCGGATTCACACTTTGAGCATTCCACTGTATTATGTTTAACTTAGCTTTCATCTTGGGTTTACCAGCCATTAAAAATCTTAGATAAAGAAGAAATATCTGTCAAGTTATTAATTACTACAGCTACTAGGCGTTCAAGCAGAAGTTTTACAATAATTTGTATTTTATCCTCTAGGACCATATCCTTACTTAGTATAATGTTCTTAATCTTCACAAAAAAATTAATAAAATTAATAAACGATGACTTTTTTATACTTGAGTGTGGATCCGTTTGTGATGGCACTTCGTCCCCTCTAGTTGAAGTTGACGCGTCGCCGTCAGTCCAAGCAGCCCAATCCATGCTATCTTGAACAGGTTCTCCATGACGCTTCTGTTCCTTCTTCTTGGCTTTTATCGGACCTTTACCACTGATAATAGGACTCTTAGGAGGCATACGGACTGTACTTGCGTATGAATTTATTTCTACATTATCTTCTATATGTGCTGTCGTCTGTTGGGTATTATCGTTAACTATAGCCTTATTGTTTACATGAGTAACGTGTATTTGTGTAGTGGGTGGAAAATCAGCCAGATATAGGGCCATTGCTTGTCTGTACGTACTGTTAGATTTAGCCATAAATTCTCGTATCTTTTTTTCTTTCATGTACATGGGGCATGACCTATCTAAAGCCATGTGACCATTCGAGCAATTGATGCATCTAAAAGCCATTGACTCACAATTGGCGTGATTCTCTCCACATTTAGGGCAAACTAATTTCTTGGAAGGACAGTTTTTTGCTGTGTGACCATACCTCCAACATTTTGAACATTGTGTTACCGGAAATACGTAAGGTTCGACCTTAATTCTCATACCATATATGAAGACATGTAAGGGGAGTAAAGCGCCTTTAAATCCAATCCGAATAGTCTCACTCGCCGTCCAGTCATTATTGTCAGAAGTGTTATTCCAATTATTATTTCTACGGTTTAAGCGAATAGCTGACACCGCTGGTATAGTACTGGACACATTCTTTAAAAAATCTTCTATGGATATCTCTAACTCAATATCTCTAACTATGCCGTAAGATATACCTACTTCTGACGTTTTTTGGCACTTCCATCCCGCATTAGAGAATACTTCACATGACAAGAATTCCTCTGCATGCGAATTACTGTCAAAAGTCATTATAAGCTTAAAGTTATTAATATACTTAACTCTTGTTATTCCGATTATGTTATTATTTTTTAACATTTTTGCTAATCCAAACTGTTTTGGCAATATTTCGTTGCTAGTTACGCATACTTGTATGGATTCCTCGACTAAAACTCCATCCTCGTCGTTATTTTTCTGTTGAAGTGGCATCTTCTTCTTTCGCCCAGACACCACAGTCCAGCTATCAGGTGAATCATCCCCATGAGGGCGTTTTGTGGCTGCTGACAACATTTCTGTATCTTCCAAAGGACGTGAACCTCCGCCTTGTACCGACAGTATTTTCCTCTGTGCGATTTCGTTGAAATCTATCATAATATCCTTATTCACAACCATTTCTTCCGAGTCGCTGTTGTTATGACTCGCCATAGTTACCTATTTACGCTAACGCGTAAACAGAAACAACAATAATAGGCCGGCCGCGGCGATCACCGCTCCTGCGCCCGAGCGCAGGATTCCGATAAGAAAACTGGTTTAGCACAAAAGACAGATGATGCGTACGCGTCTAGTTCGTGCGGCGCACCGAATAGCACTGGATTGCATTTTCAAACATAAATACTTTGTCTTATTTCGGAAAAGAGGTAAACCGCCGAATTCAACTTGGCTGGGAAGCTTTCGAGAAACTGTGCTACATTTTATCGTCCAACATACCTCAGTGCCTTAAGACAAATGTATACGATCAGTGTGTTACCAGTGCGGAGCTGAAACGTGGTCTCTAACTTTATGGGCTTTAAGGGCTATGCTCGGTGTTTCGCTGCGTAGTCGAATCAGAAATGAAGAAATCCGTAAAAGAACAGCTAAAGTGACCGGACGTAGCCAAGCGGGTAAGTAAGGATGAGTTTCCACCAGAGATGTGCGTAAGATAATATTTGGGACTTATAAACTTGGCTATTGATTTGTATTTGCTTTCATTAGTTTATATATATATATATATATATATATACTGCACGCTGCAACTGCCGACGGTTGCAGCGTGCAGCTGGCTTGTTGAGTTGAAAAGTGGCAGTGGTCATACTCCAAAAAAGAGACAGTAAGATAATATTTGGGACTTATAAACTTGGCTATTGATTTGTATTTGCTTTCATTAGTTTATATATATATATGTATGTATATATATATATATATATATATATATATACATATATATATATATACGCCAGACAACATTTCATTAGTTGACATTGTAATTAATTTCATCTATTAATTTATTCATCATCATCATCATCGTCCGTGCGGTCTATCCAGGTTGTGAACCCACACTGGTGTGTAGGGTCCCAGGGTCCGCCTTTCTTATTTTCTTGGCCCACTTCGCGTGGTCTTGTGCATCCTTAGTGGTGAGTTTGTTGGCACGCATGTTAATATGTAGATGATCTTTTATTTTATTTTCATATTTTTTAGTGTAGATTGTAAATGTATATAACTCTGATAACTAATTCATTTCTGATTGACTTGTATTTTTTTGGTTTCATTATTATTCTGACATTTATTTAATTTGAATTAATTAATTTTAAGTAAGTAAATAAATAAATGTCTGGGACAATTTGCACCAAGGTCATCTGACCCCAAACTACTACTCTGTCTGTCTGTCTGTCTGTCTGATGGTATTGTTTTGTCTGGTTGTTATTTTATTCTGTTGTTTTAATGCCTTCCACTTACATGTTTTTTTTCCTCAAACGTAACGATGTCCAAAAATTTGAAAATCATTTATATTTCTAAACTAAGCAAAGCTTGTACTATGGGTGTCAGAGACTGATAAACATACTTGAATATTTCTAAATACGTCAGACGTAGAATAATAACGCCCAGACACACAACAAACACAAATATTCGTCCTATAAATGTTTTTCGTGCTGGAGATCGAACCCACGACCTCCGGCGCTAAAGGCAGGATCGCTGCCACTGCGCCAACAGGCCAGTCAAACAATATTGCAAGCACACTAGGGAATAATTTTAATTCATAATTTTCTTAGACGATCTCAATATTAATTTCCATTGATGACATCAATGTAATTATACATGTGATGTAATAATGAGAAATAAATTATTGTACTTAATCTAATCTAACTGCTACTTCAACTTATCCACTAAATTACGACGATTATATCTGTCCGGTGTAATTTTTCGAGGACACTTTCGGACGTCACTCATAATACTTGTAAGTAGTATGTTTTTCTGTCAAAAGATCGAGTAACCTGAGCTATTCCCTGTCAATGACGCCTATTTCCGACCATGAAATACGAGCCGGCCATCGCTCAATCTTATTTAAGGAAATGTCCCATGTCCAAGATTAAAGATAAAACTACTAAATATACATAGATAGTTGGGAATCCCCTTTGTTATAGCCAGTGATACATTGGGGACATTTAAGTTTTAAGTTGGGAAATATTTCAACTAAGAACTTTGGAAGTATGTGAATAGGTTGCTCCTTTTATTTATGGCTTTTTCTGGTATCGCAGCATTGTAGGTACAGTCATATACATATTCAATATCATCATTCACAACACTATGAGGTCCTATGCTATTGAAAACCTTTTGCAGACTCCTTCAAAATGCGAACAGCAAAGGAGTGGAACTCGCTGCCCGCGCATGGTTTCCAAACCCTCACAATCTGGGTCTTTTCAAGACAATGTAACTGTACAAATTTAACAATGTACAAACCTCGAGGCGTCGAGGTTTGTACATCGTCTACCTTTGAAGACTCAAGGCGGATTGGCAGGACTCAGTGAGGTCGGAAGGCTCGTAGTCCCGAGCCCAGCCGAGACGCGAGCTCCCTGAGCCGCGCCTCGAGGCTTCAAAAGAGCTCGAGCCTTTAAAAGAACTCGAGTCTTAAAAGAGCTCGAGTCTTTTTAAACCTTTTCATTTCAATGTTTTTCATAACGATCAAAATGTCTTTTAAACCTCTATTTTCAGAATGCCCTTCTGGTCTCATATTTTATATCCCACAAACACATCATTTATTGCCTGCTTTAAAAGGGAAGACTCCAAACGGAAACTAACTTGAGCGCGACTCGCCACGTAAAAAACGACTCAAGCGCTAAAAAGGACTCGAGCCCTGAAAAAGCCTCGAGATCGATCGAGCTCTCAAGAAGGCTCGAGTACCGGCCAAGACTCTCAAGTCGTCGAGCTAAATACAAACGAGGCGCGTCCTGTAAACGACACCGAGCTCTAGACAAAAGGACTCGGAAGCCTCGAGCCCTGTACATCACTAGACAAGAGTGAATAGGCATTTTTTGAAGAGACTGTTTCATCACAGACCGCGTTTGTCTCTTACCATCAGTAGTCCAGTCAAGTAAAATTAGTTTGTTCGAGAAAGTCGCATATATTCCTATACTCAAATTATTTTAATCACCTATTGTTGTTGACTTAGGAATGCAATCATAATTTGTCAGTTTTTAAGTTTAATAAAAGTTAATGGCTATGAATGTTAGTAAATATTCCTTATGGTAACCCATCACTTTAACCGCAAGAATATTCCTATATCTCCAGCTAAACAAATAGTTTGGGTTATTTAGTTTGTATAATTGTTTTCACTTGCGTTTGTTTAGGCTAGTATGTTTTACTCCCATTGTTATTACTAACTTCTCCCTTTGAGTATGTTTTTGTATGAAAATGAGAGCTTTGTTACAATAGCAGGATAAATAAATATGAAAAACTCAATAATCAGTATTTCTACTGACATCGCCGACATGTTGTAAATAAATTATTGGTGGAAGAAAATACGCAAGAGGCGCCACCTGGCTGAGAGCTATGACGGGTATTGTCTGCGCTCTGATTGGCTGAAGAATATTTAAACGTTCACTATTTGAACGACTCACTTTTTGGCTGGCGATCGGACACGGCGGAAGTTCCCTCTATCTATTTTTGTAATGTTAAATGAAAAACCTTAGTGCCCAATTTGAAACCTAGATACCTTAACATAGCTTAAATTTATTTAAGTGATTAGTATTTTCTGATCGAATAATTACTGTGAAGTTGGCTATGATTTTATTTTTAAGAAATGACAAGCTTTCGTTATTCGAACTGCGTTATTTTTTTCTGGTTCATAAAAAAATGTATATTAAGTTATGACACGAATTATAATTATGAACCGATGTAGCTCAGTTTCTCAACCATGAGCTTACGCTAATGACAGTCGCAAGCTTAACTGTTGTCATTTTTATGGCTTCTCGGTACAGCGCCTCCAGTGCATAGTGATGTAGATAACTAAAAATGGTATACAAGTTGCTGTAGTTAACTATAGTAGTTTACTCGAGGTAAAACTCATAGTCGATGCCGGTGACCACACAACTTACCAGCAGCAATACAACGCCGCTCAAGGTCAGCACTTGTGTTTGCTCAGTATGTCTAACAGGAGTTCTCACTTAACTTCTGTCAGGTAAACGACGTTTGTTGACTAAAGGCGCTGTACCGAATTACCATACCAAAACGTCAACGCGGACGCTAACGACTTTCATTGGTGTTAACTCATGGTAGACAGGTTTACGTTAAACTCCGTCCTTTCTTCATATTTTGTAAAAAAAATGTAGCTGTAAAAATACAGTGAAAATATATATATATATCGTTTCCTTAACTGACCCGACCGGGAATCGAACTTGGGACACTACGGAAATCGAAGCGAGAAACCGTGCTGTAGCACTACGCCAATCGTGTCACCAATATGTTGTGTGTGTTGTGGATGCGTGATGCGCGTGCCTTCCCTACTGTCTATACATTTTTTTTTTATATTGCACGTCAAGATGACCTCACTCCACCTGATGGAAAGCGGTCGTGAGGTCCAGATATGAGGTTGACAAGCCCAGTCATTCAAACGAATCACTGGGCTGGCCATCCTCACCTTGAAGGTCCTTTTCACGCCCCGCTTGAAGAACCTGGGACTATACGAGGAAGGAAACACATGTGCTGGAAGAGCGTTCCACTTCTGGATGGTACGACAAAGAAACGAGTCACCGAACCTTTTAGCTCGGGCCAACAAATGTTGAATTGTGTGTGGGTGACGCCGTAGTCCAGCACGCGTGGTACGGGAGTGGAAAGGTGAGGGTGGGATAAGCTGGAATAACTCGTCAGAGCATTCCCCATTGTAGAAGCGATAGAGAACACTTAGCCTGGCAATGTCTCATCGCATAGGTCGAGCTGCGCATCTTATGCGCGCAGCTGCCTTGCGGCGGCGCATCATTGTAGCACATCTTACTCGCTCCGTTACATAGCATAGCATAAGTGGAAACGGTCTAACTGTTTCGTGGCTTAGCTTGCACATCCTCTCTGGTGGAATAGCAGCCTAAGTATTGTTCTTAAAAGCGTTTACTTGGCAGCTTTGGATTTCAGACACTTCATAACTTGAGCTACAGAAAATAAAGCGAATTATGCCACTACAAGATTGCTTTACAACTTCGTGGTAGGTTCTTGTCTTGTAAGTTGCCAAAAGTTTGACAAAGTATTTTAGTGTTTAATATGCTAAAGATCTGCTTTTGTACTGCGGAGAAGGAAGCTATAGAAGTTGCAACTTGGTAACTGAAAACAAAAGTTACTGGTTATAGTCTGAAATAAGAAAACACTTTAGTTTGTGTTTTCACCCAAGGAACAGAGCGGCGTGCTTCGGTTATGAAAATGTTATTTTATGAATATTATACTGTAAATTGCATGAACCCTTCGTGTTATAGGGTCGATAAAAAATTTGATTCGACAGTACTTTCGAAAAAAGCAGTCGTTATAAATGATTTGGCATAGGCGGACGACCAAAAAACTTGCAATAACATAATAGAATTCGTTTGAAATATAATTTTTATCTTTAAATGAAAATTGTTATTGTGATTAAAAGATCCTTTTACTACTAAATTGTTAGCTGAACTCAATCCATTGCAAGTAAATATCATACCATAGAAACATTTTTAATTAAACTTCCGAAATCTGATAGCGAAAATTTATAATTTGCTTAACTGAGATATTTCGCGCGTAATGATTTTTGTTTCAAAATGTTTCTATCGGAAAATGTGCGAAATTTAACATCTATAAGGTTTCCATCGAGTTTCAATTGGGCCACTGGAGTCATAATTGTGCTTCTGCACGAGTAATGTAATACAATTGCTGAAATTTCAACAAAGCTTCGTTACAAAGGCAACTGAATGCTCCCCGTAGTTAGGTTATTTTCATTTATCCAGTAACTGTGAACGCGTGGAATAAGCTTTGTAAACTTTTCACTCTGTTTATATCTAACGAAAGTACTTTATTTTCATATCCAGTTATTTATTTTTGTATGGGTACAAAGTTTCATTAAAATATGTTTGTTAATTTTACTGCAAAGCTAAAACATACAAACAGACACAAATTATAAAAATGATGTTTCCGTATTTAGAATTGCTGATATAATACATCGCCATGGTTGCTCAAACCATATTTAATGTGCAATTTTTGGGCTATGTATAGATTTTATCATTATGTATTGTAAGCAGTTATTGTAATTGTAGTTTAATTTCCTTTTAAACTCCTTCTCGCGCCTTTTTTACCAAAATTATACAGGGTGAAATGCACCTTTGAAAATTCAAGAAAAAAATAACTATGTAATTTCAATACTCAATACTCAATATTTTATTTGCAAGCCATATGTACCAATATGGACCCTGTCGGGCACGCAAAAGGGTAATGAAAGAGAGATAACTCTACTAAGATACTTCAATTATGATAACTCTACAAATTTAAAAATTGAAGATTATTAAATATATTTTTTTTTAAATCACAAGATGTACTTCGATCACAATGCACGACGTTTCAATAATTATTGGATCTATTTATTGCTAACTCTATTAATTAAATATTCATTTATACTATAATAACATTTAGTAAGTAGATATTTCTTCAGTTTGTTTATGAATGTGGGGTATTTGTTTTCACTTAATATGGATTCTGGTAATTTGTTATAATCTTTAATCGAACAATGTAATGTACTATATGATGTTAATTTAAGCCTGGAACTTGGAACTATTAATTTGTTTTCGTGTCGTGTTGTAGGTATATCTAGAAGGTATGTCTTTACGTTTTGTGAAGAATTTGTTATGTTTTCGTACAAATTTACAAACCTCTAAGATATACAAGCACGGCAGAGGAAGTATTTGATATGTCTGTTCAATATTGGCTATGATACGGATTAACTTTTTTTGTAGAGTAAGCAGCAACACCACTCCGTAGGTGAATTTTGTAGAACTTTATGTAATCAATTCAAAGATAATTAAATGAAATTTATTTTCAAATTTACTATTTATAAATGACATCATTCGGGTGATTTCCTTGACGGTAACAACATTCTTCTAAACTGGCATCAAAATTTTGAATAAAAATTATACCCGAAATAAATTCCATTTCTTGCTGAATGTTCAGCTTCAGTTGCTGCAGAGTTGATCATCACTAGAGTAGGTATACTCTGTTCTTGAGGTAATTCCACAGAAAGAAGTCTGCATAAGTGAGATCGAGGCTTCTTGGTGTCTATAGGAGATGTCACCCCTGCTTGAAATTATTTTTCAAGCACCTGGATACTCCCATTTGAAGAGTGAATTATAGCCCGCCCCATCTTGATGGAACCAAGTGATCCTGTTATAGCCTCGCGATTCTTGCAGCTTTGCAATCAAAGAACTTCTCAGCATGACAGTACAGGTGCTCTAAGTTGACAGACTGTTTTCGCGCGTAAAAATTCTCAAACTCGCTGAATGTTTTCGTCGGTCCGAGATACTTTTGGGCGACCGCAATGCCGCATTTTTTTCGTCGATCCTGTCCTTTCAAATCCTTCAACCTTTGCTCAATTTAATTAATGCTTTGACACTAACTGATGCGCCGCAATTTGAATTCAGCACGGTAAAGCCGTCGAACAATGTGCTACCAGTTCCTTGAACACTTCAAAGATACTTTAAACCGTATTTTTGAATTTGCTTGCGAATTCGCGTCAGCAATCCTAAAAGTAAGTTAAAAAGTACTTCAATCCTTTCGTGTTCCGTCTCGTCTCAAATGCAAATCATGCTGATTAATTCAATTGAGAGCCGGCCCCGGAATTCCGACATACCATTTGCATAATTTGTTCATTATTTATTATACTTTTTAGTACGTTTGGCGACATTTTACAGAAGTTTATCTCTCTTTACTTCACAGTGGCCTGTAGCATAGCTTTTTATTTTATTTCTGATGGTATAAAGTTTCATTTAATAATTTTATTAAATTTTCCATTTTTCCATTTATTCATCTTTTTTTTAAATTGGTTTGCGTTTGGCCTTAGTCTCGCCTGGTGGTAAGCGATGACGAGGCCGATGGGTGTACACGCTTACCCAGAAAATGCCTATTCACTCTGTTCTTGAAGACACCAAGGTTGTAAGTATCCGGAAACACAGACGCAAGAAGAGCGTTCCACTCCCTAGCGGTTTTTTCTTTTACTGTTATAGTCTGAAATGAACGCTTAATGAAAGCAAACGGTACACTAAAAAAAAAATTCAAGAGACATTCGTCCGTTAAAATATTTTCTGATATGCTTCCAAACTCATAATTATCAACCATAGCAAAAAATGCCAAAAACATGACCCACTACAAAATATTTCATCTGTTACCAAAAATGAGTTTGTTTAAAACCCTCCGCGCCTGGACTTTTAATGAATTGTCATCGCGTTTCAAACTGTCCAATCTCATTGAGCCAATCAAAACGGTGACACGGTATCAATCAGTGCGCGATAATTACTACCGGCCTCTTGCTGATTGGAAAACAACGTGATGTGAATTTACAATACTTTGTAATTTTTTCTTTTGTGTCTGAAATTCATGCTTTCTACTTATTTTTTTTACATTTGTATTTTTGTAAGGGGCGGGGAGGGAGGCCTATGCTCAGCAGAGGAGGTATCACAGCTGGTGATGTTGATGATGGCGTTAGTGAACTGGTACCAGGGCTACCTGAATCGGCTAGGGACATGTGACAAAAATATCCTATTCTTTTTTAAACTTGACTTAAAGACTCCAGGCACAGCTCTAATTTGCGCCTAGATGATTATGGTGTGAGATCATCTAGATAGTCACTCATTTTCTGGAACTGGGACCACTGAGCTGGAAGAGCTTCCACCCTCATGTGGTTGACTTTCCAGCAATCCGCACTCAACAGTTTGCTGCGTCTTTTCTGGTCCGCACCGCTAGGGAGTGGAACGCTCTCCCTGCGTCTGTGTTTCCGGATACTAATAACCTTGGTGTCTTCGAGGCCAGAGTGAATAGGCATGGTTTGGGTAAGCGTGTACCACCATCGACCTCGTCATTGTTTACCACCAGGCGAGGCCAAACATAAATATACCGAGCACCTCTCAAGTCTCAAGTTGTGAGGAGCATGTTCGTCTTCCTTCCCCGTACCTCTTGTTCTCAACTAGTTTCTTATTTCAGTTCACATTCCTCATTTTTAGCTGTCGAATATATGTGATTCTTTATTGCTTTTCCGCATCATCCAATAACAAATCTTATACCTCTTTTGGGACGCCAACACGCTTTAACGACTGGCAAAGAATGGCATTTCATAAGATCGACGTTATTGATATTTGAGCATCGCATTACGACACTCGAGCTCGGCGAACGCTTATAAAAGAAATGAGTCCTCGTTTGTTGGACGATCTACGATTGGGATAGTATAAAAAGGCAGTATTTGATTTGGTCCAATTTTTGCAAGTATTGGAATTATATTCTTTCGTATTTGATAGTATACTAATAATGAGGCTTTATACTAAATAACTGCTGGGCAAGCGCCCACTACTTTCTATCACCGCAACGCTAGCCACCACTAGAGAGTTCATACTAAACTCGGAATGCACCATGGTCTCGTACAGTTTTTTTTTTTTTTTTTTATATTTATTATCCAAATCACAAACTTTAGTTCAGTTTCAAAGGTGCTTATTTCCTGAAAAACGGTACTTAGGGTGCAGCAGCCTTCTTCACATTCATAGCTATCCCATTCATTGCCACTGACACGTTTTTGATAGTTTTGGTTTTTCCTAAGATTTAGTAACTAGTAGTACGGATAAGGCCAGATTTTTTTATACACAAGTAAACATTTGACACAAGCTACAGGAGTGCCGCCTTCGTTGGTATGGTCATGTCTCACGGAGATCGGCAAACTACGTGAGCAACAAATGTCTGGCCATGCCGCCCCCGCTAGGTACCGGTGGGACAGGTCGACCTAAGAAGCGCTGGCTCGACGTCGTCAAGGGTGAAATGCGTGCCAACAGACTCACCACTGAGGATGCACAAGAGCGCGCGAAGTGGGCCAAGAAAATAAGAAAGGCGGACCCTGGGACCCCACACACCAGCGTGGGTTCACAACCGGGATGGACCGCACGGATGATGATAATGATGACACATATGACACAGAATAAACGTTGATGACAACCAAGCACGCGGGCAATGCCATATTTTTATCTAAAGAGTTGCCATTCCTGACTAGGCTAATTAAATTGGTTCAGAAATCAGGTAGGAATCGAACCTGCATCTTCCTCGAACCAAAAGCTAGTGCAGTCACAGGTTCCATTCCCGCCTGATTGCTCAACCATTTTTTTTAACATTACATGACATACCATCACGACAGACGACTACATCCCAAACGGGGTAGTCAGAGGCAAGTGATTGTTGACGTAATGGTGAACGGAACACTCAGAAGCCCAATGGTATCACAGCCCAACGTGGTAGGTGGTGAGCCATCCGCCGTTATCCGAGATGATTTGGTTTTTTATCGATATTTTCCATCACCAGAGAGTTAGTGGAAAATGTAACAATGAACACAAAGATGGTTCTGACGAGATTTGAACTCGTTAGGGTGCTCCACCCCTAGACCACGACGCTCTAGTTATTTTTTTAGTTATTTAAATTAGGTTTCAAAATTTGGGGATTTGTCAGTGAGTAACTGGCAGGAGATTGCGTAGGATAAATATAAAAAATAAATATGCGCCAGACAACACACCACTTCTCATGGTCTCGAAGTAAGAATATATATCCTTGTGTTACGAGGTACCAGACAGGGAAATAAGCCAGGGGCGTCTCCCAGCACCCCGAGCCAATTTAGAAAAAGTCAATTTTCTGAATTGACCCGACCGGGAATCGAAACCGGGACACCACGGAAGCCAAGGCGAGAAACCGTGCTACAGCACACTGCGCCAATCGTGTCGTCAAAAGGATGAAGAACAAAAGCGTTATCTTATCTCGGAGGGCAAGACTCACTTTCGGTTTCTTTTTGTTCGCTAATCCACTTGATAGGTTGACTGTATTAACTTACTGACTTCCATTAAGAGATAGGACTAATTGTTTTTTTTTATTCAAGCACGCAAAAACACCATCTTTTCAAATGAACATTTTACTAGGCAAGTAGAGCTTGTCTAATTTAAAATGACGCGCCCGGTTCGAGTCTAACTGGCTACTGTCATACCAAATACAGTAGCATGTTATTGCGTCCATCCCACTTAAAATAATATTCGTGCGTGAGTCTGGTGGAGAGGCGCGTCATTCTGGGAGGATGGGCCTGAAAAATGTCAACTGAAAACGAACATACTCGTGTTTAGATTGAAAGAAAATTGTTAGTAACACCTTATAGACCCTTGCTTCGAAATGGACGATTTTTTTTTTTGTAAATTCTTGGACAAGCTCTAGTAAAAAAGTCCTTTTGGCCATTCTATCATGAAATAGAAAAGAATAAGTAAATAAATCAAAAACGAACTAATTACAAATTTCACAAAAATAAGTCGTCTGTAGCAAGGAATACGATACGATAAAATAAAATGCTAATGAAAAATATACATACAAATAACGTTACGATATCATGACTAAATAATTGAGGAATTTCCCAGCTAAGGGACAGTATTAACTACTTCTCTCTTATAAGGGCCGATTTTTCAATTCTAGGTTTAGTCCCTAGCTAGATAGTTTTTTTATGACGACCGACTTGGTGTAATGGTTAAGAAGTTGCCTACTACACCAGAGGTCGCGGGTTCGATCCCCGCATAGTACAAACATTTGTGTGCATGAACATGTCTGTTTGTACTGGTCTGGGTGTCTCCTATGTATAATAAGTATGTATTTACAAAAGAAAATGTATTTAAGTAGTTTATCCGTTGTCTAGTATCCCATAACACAAGCTTTAATTAGCTTACTTTGGGGCTAGATGGCGCTGTGTGGAATAATGTCCAGGGATATTTATTTATTTATTTATTATTTATTATAGTTAGCTGAAGTATAAAATTAACTGGCTGTTTATCAAGCGAATAGTTATTTTAAATTTTTCAACCGACTTTTACCCAAAGAAAAGCTATCTATCGGTTGTCTATGTACTCATATCGCTAACTGCACACTGATTATACACATGCGAGATGCATTTATACAATCATTGCAATGTTAGTTGTCTAAAGTTGTTGCAAAGAGTATGTTTGCTTCGTGTTTTTTAAAAGGCAAAATCTATACCAAAACTCCTTTTTACCCCATGTACTAAAATGATTAGGTCTCTCTTTTACAACTCGATCTTTTCTATTGGGTTCAGCATTTGTAAGTTAAGTAACTGCCTTGGCTCCAAAATCGTTGCGTCGTCGATTTGGTCAAAAATATCACTTAAAATGTTTGCGAAACCAAACCAAATGAGTAAAATCTCAAACGACACACCACATAACCGCAAAATGTCAAAGAAAACGCATAGATAAAATCTTATCTAGCCCCTCGAGAAGCAGATAACTTTATTCCTCAGTTAGCGGCTATAATCAACAGATTATATCTATTTGACCATTGAAAAATAAAAATCTCATTAACCTTCGAATAAACATTATTCTACAGATAAATTTCACTAACTGGGTATTGAAAAATCGGACGGAAGTCGATTAAATTAACTTAACTTTTTTATAGCACCGAACAACCTTGACCTATATTGTGATAATTGAAATGTAAATTAGGCATTGGTCTTAATAAATTATGACTAAGAAAGACTCCTTATTTAAATGGTAATAAAGAAAGTAATTTTAATTTTTCAGAACTTGTCAAAATTAATACAGAAGTTCTTTGTCATTTCAGTCGGGTTAAATTTTGCTAAATTTCATCATAAGATTTTAATATAATCAAGTCATGGTAAAAAAAACGGAGTCCTGTTGTTTATGCTAATGTTGTGAAGAGGAAAGATTTGTTTGTTTGTATTAAATAGGCGAAACTACAGGACCGATTTTAAAATTCTTTCACCAATATAAAACTACATTATCGGGGAGTGACCTATGCTATATTTTTTTAATTTAAACTATATTTTGAACAGAAAGCCAGTCCACGCGGGCGAAGCCGCTGACGGACAGCTATTAATCAATAAAAAATATAAATTAATTTTTTGGGCAAGACACGTAAAAGACGTGACCACCGTTACCACAACAACGAAAAATCCGTAACTCTGAACCGCTACGTTCAGGAATTATCAAATCCACGCACTTAGCACCACTGTCTACGAGGCACGGCTGCAGAGACGCCACATAAGTGAATAAACAGAACAGGAGCAAAGTTTCAACAAGCGCACTGTGACAGGTACACTTCTACGCGTGTGTCTTTGAGCCCTAGCTTGACCATAGAGCATGCAGAAACAATCTCGCTCCGTTTGTATGCAATTGTATGTTGTGCCACAAAATAAAGAGTTTACAGGAGGTCCGCTCGCACCTTTTTCCAAAACTTGCGTGAACCGCCTAGGGTAACTACTATATTCGCTCTGAGTTTTTAAAATTAAGTAAGTTATACCTACTTGAGAGACCGGCCAAAAACAAAATTCATCATGTGAAAAATTGCACCAAGTTCGACAAAAACAAAAACACTCGCGACAGTGCGACTTTCCGACTCACCGAAGCTCACTGACTTCGCTTGTAAACTCATCTCTCTGTCTGTGTGCGTGCGTCAAAAATGGCGTGTTGTTCTAAGCGCCACCCTACACGCAATTTTTCTGCCAGATCTGTCAGAGCTACGCGCATGTCTAATTTGTGGTTGTGCTTTGAATTTCTCTTCATAAAACCATTTTTTTTAATTAAGAGCGGATGAATTCACACAATAGAAAAAAGGTTCGGAGGAAGACAGGTTAACTTTGTGGTGCCCCCATGTAAAGCATGATGTGATTTTGACTTTTTACACTTATACACGGGATAAAAAGCTTTAAAAGCTTAGTTCACGCGAATTTACTGCCTATTAATAGCTTCTGATCGCGTGTATGTAGCTACGCCTTATGGACAGGGCGCTTTGCGGATCCGAATTACGAATCCTTGCGGCTTTCTCGCCACAGCTCTGAGCTCAGTTTCCCCCGCCGCGTCACAGAGGGTGCACGCTTGGCCCCTCCCTTAAACTGTCTTTTAAAAACCTTACCTTTCGCTTAAAACTTCTCTAACACTCAATCTAATCATTAACAAAAATAACCTAATAAAAATAGATTTTTCTCGTCGTTAATAATATAATAACAATCCACAGGTGTCCTCACGCCGTTAAGAGTCAATTTCAGTCGATCATTGTATTTTTTTCAGTAAAAGATCTGTAGAAATGTATTGTGAATTTAAATAATATGTTCAATCGTGGCCTAATCACTTTACTGTGTTATTAAGGCTTTGGTGTTGAGTCAAATTTCAATTGTTGTTTCGTCAATGTTATCAACTTGTACGTATATGGTTATTTTTTTTAATTATGCTATTTTTTCAATGTACCTCTTGTTATCGAAGAATAATTTACTAACAACTGCACACTTGTAACTTATTATATAATTTTCAAAAGAGTAACCACTGAGTTTCTTGCCGCGTCTTCACAGTTAAAATCAACTTTCCGACGACGGTGGTAGAGTCACGTATGTATTATCTTATTTACGTGTATTTTATCGTGTAAAAGGGCTCTGTAAATTTTTTTTGAAATTTTTTTTTATTCAACCAGATTTTTTTTCTGCCATGGAAGCGTTGTGAAGTGAGCTTATCGGAAGCTCTCGAGTGGTCAGATGAGGATATACCATGATAAACCTTGCTAATTGCACATTCGTTCTATTTAGCCTCGTAGGCTCGGTACTCGTTCATGGACTGCGATAGCCGCATACAATCAGGAAACCCGCATGCTTACTTCACAACGACATTGCCTAAAAATGTATACTTGATAATAATATTTGAGGATTCAATATTCTTTTAATTTGTTATTTTTGCACATCACTTGTACTAACAGTTGTTATTTAAATCCTCTGTACTCACCCCATAATGTGACCCACACACAACATATGTTTGAAATGAGTAATTATTATTTTTATTTTATTTTCATATAAAATCTTACAAAAAGATCGCATAAGTTTACCGACCAGCAACCAATTCTGTCTTGTTAACACCGATTCTTTATAAAAAACACCTACTTATAATTACGAAAATATGTTAACCTCTTCTTCAAGCCGAAGTAGTGGGTTCTCTTCCATTTTTTCATGTTCACATTTCACGTGTAGATTGGTTTTTCATTCCTGGGTGTGAATGATTACACAGCAAGTGTAAACAGTTTCTGCCATTCATATTTTAAGCAAGTATTTAGCTATTTAGGCCCATAATTTTTATTCTTAATTTAGGTGTCCCAAATATTTAAATATTATTTTTATTTTCAAATATTTCAATTTCAATATACCTACTATGGTTGTCAGTGACTTAAACATATAATTAAACATCTATACTAATATTATAAAGAGGAAAGAGGATTTGATTGTTTGTTTGTTTTGAATAGGCTCTGAAACTACTCGACCGATTTAAAAATCTTCCACCAATACAAAGCCATGTTATCAGGCTATATCTTATTATGATTGAACAAAAAATTCAGTGAAGAATGATAGTTTAAGTAAATCAAGTCGAAAAAATGATGCAAGATGTGCTGCTTTACCGACGCCGCGACGTGCAATTACTTTTGACAGAACGAAGTCTGTCGTGGCAGCTATTTCTTAAATATAACTAAGTTTTAAATTGAATATCCAGTCGTGATAAGTTCCTAATCTCAGGGCAGCGAGCAATTTCGTCAGTAAATATCCAGCCTGGAAGATGCGTTTGTTCCCGCTGACTGGCTGGAAATGAAAGATCATATCACAAAATTGCTCGCAACACTCAGTTTAGGTAATGTACCTACTTGACAACCAGTGACATTCTGCGCTATAGACAAGCAGATAGGTACTACTGATGTTTCTAGCCCAATCCCACATTATAGCCTTTTTTTGCCAGGAAATGCATTTAGGCATTCCAAAGACCCTGGGTTCGGGCACCTGGGATATGTGGTAATCGGACACCTGGGAAAACAGAGATCCCTACCCACTTAAACCTGACGGTGGTCATCTTTGGCGCAGAATGGAAGGGATCCGGGACCCCCAACAAGGGAAAGACTCCTCGTAGGACCCTTCGGCGCGCAAGGACGCCTGGCAGCCAACCGCGGGAGGAGCAAGCTCAACTCCAGTGCACGATAACACAGACCACTGTGTCCGAAGACATGCGTTACCGTCTTCCTCGGGATCGCAAACCGAAACACACGCAGGCCCCCCCGCGTGCGCTTCGCAACCCCAAGAGCCCTTTTAGTCGCCTCTTACGACAGGCAGGGATACCTCGGTAGTATTCAAGTCCCCAAGCCGCACGGAGCATCCTACATTTTAGGCTACACTAACATCGCCATAACAATTTCAGCATTTGAAAAGTAAGTAATATTGTGGGACGTCACGGCTAATACCATTAGCTTAATCACATTACATTTAGTTACTATGACACATTTGGCCTATCAGCTAATAATGACTCTACCCCTGGCACGAGTCTTGCTTCCTTCTTGCCAAATATACCATTGCATACCTTGCCATCTACGGCCTGGACACATGTTAAAAGACATAACACCTTTGTTATAAGTGTAAATATCGGCCAACTTACCAGTTGTAAAAGGGACAATTATTTCGTCCGTTTTTTCTTCATAAACACATAACATACAATCATGATTTTATTCCAAATGGGGTATTCAGAGGCAAGTGGGTGTGCCGTCGTGGTGAACGGAACACTCAGAAGCCCACTTATCACCATTGGTAGTAGAACCCAATGTGGTAGGTGGTGACCCTTCCGCTATTATCTGGATGTTTTGTTTTCTTATTGATGCTTGACAACACCCGAATATTTTAAAGAGGAAAGATTCGATGTTTCGTTCTTTATTTGATCTTAACACGTGAATTCAATTCTTTATTTGCATACTAAGTGTTTACACAGGGACTTAACCTAAGTTATTGCAAACGTCCACTTCCTACCACCACTTTTGCGCAAGTTATTACATGTGAATAGGATCTATGAGAACCCAATTAAGACACAAATGTTCGCCACGTGAATGTTCGTCCTCTGCAGGGTATCAAACACACAATCTTCAAATCAGTGGGCATGACTCTGAAGCCTGAAGTTACGGACCTGTCAAATTCGATGTGTTTTTTTCGCTAAATAGATCACTAACTTTCGTGGTAACTCAAAAAAAAAAGGTTAAGGCGCTGCACAAATCAGTTTCCAGTTACTGACACCGAACACTTTTTGATCGTCATGAGTAGGTATGTGTTAAGTGGAAGCAACTGGGCACAAAAAATGTTTACGTATGCGCACTTCCTGCTCGGTATCTCGTATTTGACACAAGACACAAAAGTGTCTCTAGGGTCTTTGCCCTGTCTTAATATCCGTGTTTTACGAAGTATGAAACAAGAAATTAAGGCGAGGTGGTTCTGCACAATATCTTCCGCAGGAAACTGATGAGCGCCACGCGGACCGAAAATCAGTAAAATAATCGATTTTAAAATTAATAGATGTAATAAAAAAAATCGGATGAAATCTCTCTAGTTATCTTTAAACTTGGTTTTGGTAAAGGACCCATATTATTCGATCAATTATTTTAGGAATAAAACCAAAAATATAAGACAAAATGTCACGAAAAGAGGTAACTTTGTGAATTTATTCTTTCGAGCCAACTTTATTAAATCATATTTCCATCGAATGAATTATACAGGTTATCCCCTGAACAATATTAGTAAAACTTATTAGATTTTAATTTCACTGTATACCTTACTACTTCAAAAATCAATTTTAAAAACTTTTTTGGGAACCACCACCCCATAAGCTAGGAACGTTTTCCAGCATACCCAGACCAGGGGACTTATTGCAATCGCGGATTTCCAGACAAGTTAATTACCTAAACGGAGGGTAGCGAGTAATGTCGTCAGTAAATATCCAGCCTAGGTGATGCTTTAATGCCAGGTAACCTGACTGGCTGGAAATAAAATATCATCTTATTACGAAATTGCTCGCTACGCTCAATTAGGAAATGCACTTGACAAGTTACAAGGGATTGTAAGACGGCCCCAGAGCCATTTCAGAAAAATTCTGATTTCGACCCACCCGAAACCCGGCACTTCGCGGAAGGAACCGCGCTGAAATAAACATTTAGGTAATAAATTAATGTATGTTTTCTTTAAGAGGCCGAAACTATTACTCTAGTTAAATTGCGAGTGAGGTTCTGTAGTGACGCTCCAATTACATTTTGGTTAACCGCAGTCACGCGATTATGTGGGTGTTACTGGCGAAGTTATGAATTTAAAATGAGGTTGAACTATGCTATAGTGTGGAAATTGGGACCTTATTGTAATATTATAGCGGGTTTATCGAAAGGATAGTGGAAATGAGGTCTTTCCTTTTTTGAATAATTTAACAGGTTCGATGTCAATGAATTTCTAGCAATTAAAAACAAATTGTTGCAGACCATTTTGTCTGTGGAAACGTGCAACATTTTGAAACCAATCTTCCAAATTGTTGCAGACCCTATTTTGTCTGGGTTTGCTACAGTCAAACTGGTGCAACATTTTGAAATAAATATTACTCGTCCTAAATACAGAAACCTCCTATTTTTTTTTGCAATGTACCAGCATCTGTGAAAACTCAGTGTTTGGGTGTTATGAGATTTTGCAGCAGTTATGCTATAAAAGCTATAATATCTGTTTTACTTTTAATTCGTATTTATACAATATGCTGTTAATTAATTTACCATACAGGGCAATCACAATATCTTTACGGATGTAAAAAACATCTGTGTCATCCCGTGATGAAGATTGCTAAAAAACGTCGAAACTATGGGCTAGAAAATTAAAAAAATATAAATTCCGCGAGTTATATCCGTTATTTAGGCGAACACAACACATTGAAATATGTTACGTTAGAATGTGTTATGGTCGCGTAAAGATAAGAAAACAATAATTTTATTTAAAATTAAATACAGCGAATAAAAGTTTTGTGTATTATGACTTCATGGGTAAACAATAAAATTATACTATTATCTATGAAATGAAAAGAAAAAGCGTTAAATAGGCGAATCCGTGTTTGTGAGAATCATACGCATCGCAGCGCAGTTAGCTTGTTCAGCATTCACTTTCGTTGTTTAATGCCGGTGATATTAAATCTAACAGCTGAAAGAGTTGTGGGTGGTCCAAGTTGTGCGATAAGAGCGATATACTAGTTAGTAACCCATGAGTTTACGCCAATGACAGCCATAGCGGCGTCATTGGCGTAAACTCATGGGTCCGCGTTGGCCGCGTTGAAGTTTTCGTAAGGGATTTCGGTTTTCGGTAGCGTTGCTTGTTTTTAGAATTGGAACCATCGTAGTTTGCGTGAAAAGTCATGGTTGACATATAGCTACATTTGCAATTTCGAATGCTTCTAATAAGGTGGGTACTGACTTATGTTACCCGACGTGATATAACATTCGCAGCGAGCATGTACGCTGTGTCTAAAAATCGGCGTAACATGTTCGTTTCAACTCTGTGCTCCATATTCGCCATTCTCCAAACCTACTTCATTTTAAAATTCAGAGCGAATATAGTAGTGACCCTAAGCGGTTAGGCAAGTTAAGGTAATCACAGCGGTCTCTCTGTAAACTCTTTATTTTGTGCTTGGACCGTCCGCCAACCGGCAAAGTTGTGTTGATGACGCTCACAAATTCACGATTGGACTGCTCGCCGGAGTTAAACCTTGTCTAGGAATGGCTGTTCAGCTTTATTGTTGACAATACTCGTAACGTAGGTATCCTTTAACGGGGAAATACCTTAACACCTTTATTGTCGTGCGACGATTCCAGGTTTTAAACGACTTAATGACGAATTGACGTTTACCTTTGGGGCAGTCGGTTTGAAAACTGTTTTCTTCTTCTTGAAGCTTTTTACTTGAAAAGCGTTTCTCTTTTGGAGATTTTGCTTTAAGTATTTTATACGAGTTAAGTTTTTTTTGTTCTAAACCTTAACGCCTCCGTGGCTGAGTTGTTACAGAGCTCGGCCAAAGTCCCAGATTCAAATATCAGCTCGGCCAAAGTTTGTTTTTGTATTTTTCAAAACCTAGCCAAACCGTATTTGGCAAGCGTGGTAAGCCAATTCTCATCAATGGTTGCGATAACTTGATTTCAATGATGAAGGCCTTTGCTCAGCAGTGAAACAGTTTAAGTACAGGCTTATTGCTGGTTTTATTTCATCCTGTAATTTATGGTAACGTTTTAAAATCTCAAAAATGGACACCGTTATCGATAATCTCCGATCGTAGTTTTAATTGACATTAAAACAAAAGCGACAAAATCTCTGCTACGCTGGAATCTGATGGAAGATTGTGGAAGCAATCCATTATTTCACTGTATTGTTCCGAAGCAGTTCCTTTATAAGACTCGAAATTGTATCAAGCGGTTACATTGACGTAAGTAATCTATACTACAATAGTTAATATTAAGAGGAAAGATTTGTTTGTTTGTTTGTATCGAATAGGCTCCGAAACTACTGGATCGATTTTAAAAATTCTTTCACCAATATAAAGCTACGTTATCAGGTAGTGACATATGTTATTCATTTTTTTGTTTTAGGCTATATTTCAACGGGAGAAATAGGCCCACGCGGGCGAAGCCGCGAATGGATAGCTAGTTTGTCGATAAAGTTGTGATGGGGCGTTTTTGAAAATAAGGAGCCCTTTAATTTTGTCTTTTTCATCCCCAAATTGTTTGTAGCATTAGAAGCAATTTAGCGGTAAGTAACTTCCTTTTGCTCGACTGAAGCTGTTGTAATAAATAAAAGATTGAAATTACATGAATGCAAAAAACACAATAACTTGTTTTTTTATCAATCAATCAATCAAAACATTAATTTGTCATCACAGGTGGTACAGATCTTAAAGTTATACATCGTTTTGTTTCACTGCGTTCTGCTCTAGAGCGGACAAAATTCAAATTTTAAAACATTAGTAATTAGGTTAAATCATATTCAATTAGATAAATTACAAATTAAAAAAACAATTTCATTAGCCTAAAAAGTAAAAAAAAACAAGATAAGGTCCTGTCAAATAGGAGCCACTAAACTATAATCAAATAAAAATTGCAATAATAGAACAAAAGAAGTGAACTGAAATTCAGCAAATAGCAAACAGACAGAACTTTTGTATATTAGAATTGACAGTTCAGTGATAAATTCAGTGCATTTCTATTTCAGTGTAAAATGAATAATGGATGCGGCATGCGTCACTGCTCGCTTTAGACAAGATAAAAATTTGTTGTACATTTTAGCTCAAGAACTTTCTCTTAGAAGACAGTTCGCAACTGCATCTTAGATTTAAACCGTAATATGAGTCTAGCAGATTTAAAAGAAAAAAGATTACTTGTCATATAATGACATGGTCTTGTCAGCCTCATACTGCCTCGCAACCTCTTTCCATCAGATAAAGTGAAGTCATCTTGACGGCAAAATAAAAAAAATACATGGACCTGGCTAGAGAAACAAGTACCAATTGAAGAAGAAGAAAGTAAGGGAAGTAATCAGCCTGATATGTCTCACTGCTGGGCAAATGATTCTATCATTGAAATTTAGGCATTGCTACGAAAGCTTAGTGGTTAGATAAATCGGTATCTCCGAAGAGATATGACATCGGAGCCTTCAAGAAGAGAGCGTATTCCCATTTAAAAGGCAAGCAACGCATCGATGACACCTCACGTGTTGCAGTTGTCCATGGGCGGAGGTGATCACTTTCCATGAGGTGACCTTCCTGCTCGTTTGCTCCCTATTACATAAAAAAAAACTAAGAACAAACATAACCCCACCTGGAATTTAAACTCCGGCCCTCAAATTTCGGGCCGAGCTCTCTTACCACTGGCCTATCGAAGCGTAGTTAAAAAAATCTATCAAATTATTTGATTTTGAAAAGTTATCCTCACTATGACGCCCCGCTGCTCATTATTCATTTGAATGTGTTAAACTTTTTTGAACTTTAAAAAAAAAAGCACATTTGTGCTTGTCTTGAATTAAAAATCTTTTTCTATGGCGTCCTGAATGAAAGAACCTAAATTGGCAACAAACTTTATGAGCATCTCTGTATACCTACTTGACATCAGAAATAGGAGGAAAATGAAAAAGACGCCTCTTCCTTGTTTTTAGGGGCATTTTACGAGAGAGCATATAAAACTAGGTTAATTAAATTGAAATGACCCTCCGATTTTCTACAAAACACAAATACAATATACGAATTCATTTATTGTTAATCAGAGGCATATCATATTTTATGTTACCAATCCAAGTTGCGACCTTGAAAAGTGTATTACATTCGAATGCTAAAGTATTACCTTTGAATGAGCCATTCGCTTGAGTGAATTCAATAATTCTTAACAGTATCCATTTACTATACTGAGGTCATCTAAATGCGCGCCATCAAAAACTGGATCTTATTTTCTTTCGCTTATTTCTGAGTTCTTGTTACTGGGGGCACTGTAACGTAATCCCATATAACGTCAACGCGACAGTTTTTAAGGTAATTCTTTCAGACATACTGAAAGGATTACCTTAAAAGTCAAACTGTTCCAAATATCACCAGTTCGACTGCTACTTTCTCACAACTAGTAATAGCACGACCAGGTAACATAGTGCCGAAATAAACAACGGATAAGCAGACATCCAAATTCACCGCCTCATGCATACGAAATGGCACGATTGACGCCGGGATAGCACGCTCCATTGCCACAGTAGGGTAATTCACTAACTTTTTCTATTCTAGCTTCTAGCTCGTTCTAAAAGTTAAAATTATTAAGTTTAGAACTCATATAGGATCACTTTTTTGTCCGTCCGTCCGTCTGTCTGTCTGTCAAGACCCTTTTCTCAGGAACGAGTTAGAGGTATCAAACTGGAATTGATATCAAATACTCAGGTCTTCTGAGCTGGGAAAAAATCAAACTTCTAAGCCAACGCAATCAAAAGATACAGCTGTTTATGCCGCACAGTACAAACATTTGTGTGCATGAACATGTCTGTTTGTACTGGTCTGGGTGTCTCCTATGTATAATAAGTATGTATGTACAAAAGAAAATGTATTTAAGTATGTTTATCCGTTGTCTAGTATTCCATAACACAAGCTTTAATTAGCTTACTTTGGGGCTAGATGGCGCTGTGTGGAATAATGTCCAGGGATATTTATTATTTATTTATTTAAATTTTCGACACTCGCAAGGAATCAAAACCTACAGGGTACTTCCCGTGAACGTAGAATCTTAAAATTTGGTACGAAGCAACGTCTTATAGCACAGATAAAGGATAATTAATTGCGAAAATAAAGATATTTTTAATAAATATACCTACAGGTTTGTACGGAACCCTCGGTGCGCGAGTCCGACTCGCACTTGGCCGGTTTTTTTTTCATAAAACTTGGAGTCATAGTACTCAATCTTACGTAGTTCAATGACAGTGCTGTAGCCCGTAGAAAAAAAAAAAAAAAACACATCCTGCGATAAAAGAAAAATCATTTCATTATGTACAACCGAATGATGTGTTTTACCGTGTAAATAATAATAACATATAATACATTTGAGTAGTGCTGATAGTTTTAAGCATTAACTTGTATCAGCATTCGTCGTTGTTAAGAATCGAACATGACGTTCGATGGTTTGTCACAACTTGATGTTACTCGTAAAAACCAAGCAAAAACGTTACATGGAAATGTTTTTAGAAAACTGTGCATTTGCCTGTATTGTACCATTCGTAAAAACGTAACATTGCATTACAATGCTCTAGCAAAGATCTAGTCTATCTATACCCACCTCATGACAATTTGTGATAGTGAAAAAAACATTATGCTTTGGCTGTGATACGAGTATTAAATACGTAAATTATATGATCAACTAAAACGAAAAACGATAAAAACGATATATGAGTAAACGATAATATTACAGATTAGAAAAAAACGTAAGAATATCCGTCTAATAAAATTGTTTTACTCATTCTTGTTAAAAAAACCACCAACTATCCAAATTCTACAAACAAAAAACTCAGAAAAGGTCAGGTCAGGAGTACCCTTAATCGACGAGCATGTATGAAAGGATTAATGAGAGTGGAAGAAGCGCAAGAGGTGTGTTAGGACCGCAGCAAGTGGAAAGATGTGGTATCATTAGGACAAAGGCGTGATAGTATGTATGTATGTAAAAAAACTTAGCCATTTTTTTCGGATTCCTAGAAAAGTCTTATAGCATAACAAATGTAACATACTAGAGTTATAAACAACAGCAATTCAGGCTTCCCCGCTTCATGCATACCAAATGCGTAGCGGTTGTGACCGCACCCGTGATTGCGACTATTCAACTTCCGGCGGAATTTCTTCGAGAAATGCCTTTGGTAACCAAATTTGGTTGAAGTCGTTAGCACCTCTGACACGGGAAGACGTTAGGGGTAGTTGTATACAAATGTGCTAGAAGAGCGAAGATTTAGTATCTGTCGTTAGCCAGTGGCATCCTGTACGTCTACCACGAGTTGCCACTTAGATTTACTTTATCGTTTGCGTAAAAAAAATGTATTGGGATGACACATGACATGACAATGTCAAATCCCAATACATTTTTTTACGCGAACGATAATGTAAACTTGAAGTGGCAACTCGTGGTAGACGTACTGTTCGGATTGTCGTTGTCAACGTCTCAAAAATATGTGAGCAAAACACTAGCCCAGTATCTATTACTATAACTATATACGAGAGTTTGTTTAGACTCTTTGTTAACCTGTATACATATAGACACGTGTGGCTAATGTTTAACTCGGATATTTTTGAATCCTTAGAAACGCACAGATATTTATGCTTTTGACTGTAAAATACTGCAGGCACTCCCGGATGGTGGGGCCCTGGTGCCTTTGACCCAGGCTGATATGGACCTACATCAGGCGTCGGGCACCTACAAAATAACACGGTTTCAATAAATTGCAACACTTAGATTATATATGACTGGATCAGTTGGAAGTGACACTGCTAGAAGAGCCACATATCGTGAGGTTAATCCCCCCACCAGGGACAAACATTTGTGTGTTCTGTGATCAATGTGAATTTTTTGTGCTTTAAGTTCTTTGCATTCATGATTACGTTTACATTCTTGGTTAACGAGAAAAAAAATTATCATAAGATGTTATTTTGGAAATGAAATAAATATATACATATTTCATTTTATTATTAAGAAAAAGACAATAAATTAATAAATAGTTTTTTTTATGTTTACATTTTAAATAACTTTTCAGAATATTGTACTGCATTAACCTCTCTTTTCGATTACAAAGAGTCAGTGTTCACAGAGAATACTCCAGTTGTTTTTCGAATTACTTTTGAAAATGATCGATAAGAATTTCGTTACAAATAATGCTCGTGATAAGTCATAAAAAAAATGATAACATTCATTTCGACCTTCGAAAAGGTTACTGCCGGTCAAAGAACTTTCAAAATGTTGCGGCCGTCAAATCCCAGTGTCCGCGAGTTTGGCAATTATCTCTTTGCGTCTGTCTCTCAAGGATCCCTCGTCAGCTGAACGACCATCGAATTGTGGTCGCTGTGCCAGCGAGTGTCTGGCGAGAGAGGCTTCGGTTTTTTGGTGGTTGTAGTTTTGTATTGTTTCTGGTTCATCCTTTGTAAAGGTAACGAGAGGATAACCATTCCGACTCGTAGCTTGAGTGATTTAGTCAGGGCGAAAATGGAATGCTTTTTGTAGATCGCAAATGATGGTAGTGGAGCTCTTGAAACCAGAATCAAATTAGGTTAGCCGTAAGCATTGTTTGATCTAAATACACTGTCAGTTTAACTTTCAGATCCTGCCAGAGAGTGCTTCTTACTACATAGTTGTTCAAGTTCAGACGAGATAGAGTTCCAACACTTCTGCTACGTTGAAAAATTAAAGAATGTTTATGAAGTAAGTTGAAGCCGCTGTATATTAAATAAAGTACCTACGTAAATTGTTCTAGCTTTAATATTTATTATATTTTTCCTCCGGCGCTTCTTCAGCTAACTCGTCTAATATAATTTGCTATGAAAACTTTAGGAAAACTCTCTCGTATATATAATATAAACGTCTTTACTTTGTTAGGAATTTACTGCAAAAGAAAATATTGATTTCATCTGCCTAGTATCGATAGGAAGTCACTTACTGAAAGGACTCACTCAATTTGAAGGGTTTAGGTTTTTGATCATTGAGGTATAGATTATGAAAACAGCTGTATTTCTGTATGAAAACCTTGTAGATTTTCGAAATTAGGTATTTTTACAAAGTAATGAATAATTAAATATTTATATTATTATTATTTGACTACACGATTGGCGTAGTGCGCTGTACTGTGGCACGGTTTCTCGCCTAGATTTCTGCAGTGTCCCGGGTTCGATTCCCGGTCGGGTCAATTCAGGAAACGATCTTTTCTGAATTGTCTCGGGTCTGGGTGTGTACAAGTCTTTCATGCAGAAATATTGAAAAAACAGAATGAGCTTCGTTTGCAACTTTATTCGCAAAGCCGCATGAGGCCGCATGTGAATTATTGTTTTCAAGGTAGAAAATAATTTGGACTTTCCTGTGTACAAGTCACTGACTTTGCATGTAAAAACATTTTGAAATAATAATAAAATTTATTCTATTATGTATTTTTCTATTATCTATTATTCTTTGTTTTAAATGTTGAAGTCAAGTCAGATTGACTTCCGTTTCATTTATTCAAATGTCGAAGTCAAGTCAGATTGACTTCCGTTTCATTTATTCAAATGTCGAAGTCAAGTCAGATTGACTTCCGTTTCATTTATTCAAATGTCGAAGTCAAGTCAGATTGACTTCCGTTTCATTTATTCAAATGTCGAAGTCAAGTCAGATTGACTTCCGTTTCATTTATTCAAATGTCGAAAGTTGCAACAAAGCTCATTCTGTTGTTTAAATATCCCTGCGTGAAAACCTTAAGTTTAACTTGCAGAAATACGTCATTAAAAAAGTAGTTTAAGCATCACCTTGTAAAAATACTTAACTTAGTAAAATCTACAAGGTTTTTAAGCAGAAATACTTTAAAACTTTGCTGCAACTTATTTATTCGCTTATTGCCTGGGACGCAAGTTGATTCACGTGATTTTTTGTTATCTGATTAGAAAATGATTAAGACTATCCTGGGTCCAAGTCGCAGACTTATATATGAAAACATTTTGAAATAAATATTAAAATGTATGAGTCTCCATACAAAAAACAAATCATCATTAACCGTGGTTACAGGGGTCGACTTCGACTTCTTCTTTTGAGTGCGGTCAGCACCCATACCAGAAGTAGCCACTCTTCCTCGACACAGTCGTACATATAAGGTTTAAGACGGAATTAACAAATAGAATACAACTAGACCAAGAGCGCAAACGCGTGTGTGTTTGTGTGTTTGCGAGTGTGTTAGTGTGTAGATATCCAATTTACAAAGAATGCTTTATTCAAATAAATCTAATTATTTATTTTCTCTTAAAATATCTACTTTACAACAATTTACATAAGAGTTAAAGTTGTTTGCACTTTCAAAGTCAAAAGGCAAAAGTCACTCAAACTTAAGTCCACGAATTTGACATCTGGGCATATAGTGTGGCGGTTTGTTCTAAGAGGACTATCTGTCCGGGCGGCGCGCCGCATGCGTCCTAATTTGTGACAGACGTTACTGTCATCGGCGTAAACTTATGGTAAGGTATGAGTTACTGAGATATAATGATGTAAACCAGTACCATCGAGTATCTTTGCGCTTTAAAATTGTAATTTTTCTCACAAATTGTACGAGATTTTAAAATGTTGAGTTATGGCCTTAATTTTTAATGAAATAGATTCACTTTTTTAATTTCTCAACAAAGCTTTTTTCGTCAAGTTTCCTGCAAATAGCGGAGCACTGAGTAGGTAATAAAAAGTTACTAAGTAGCAAAGTGAATTTTAATTGCGACATAATGTTAGGAGTTCCAACAAGAAAATGACTATGCATTCATCCTTTTCTTTAAAGGTGCGTTTAGACCAAACGACCGAATGCTCATTCTATCCCCACTCTATCAAGTTCTCTTTGTGTAAACAGTGACAGAGCATTCTTTCGTTGTTCTATCTTTGCTCGCGGAGACCCTAGAGCACGAGCTAGAATGCTCGTTCTTCGTGGTTCTTTTGGCATACTTAAATGAAAAACGAATTATCATTTTCCTTAAAAAAACACGAAAGAACATTTTCGCTCTAGCTCTATGTTCGTTCGGTCTGAATACCTCATATTGAGTTCAATATGAGGTATGAAGAACAATATTTTTGACAAGCTCAACATTTTATCATTAATTAACATTTCAAGTTCTCGTCCTCTGTAATTTGTATAATTTAAGTACTATTTTTTTAAGGAATAAATGCTTAACCCTAAATCAGTGAAGGGTTGACCAAATACACATTATCTTCATTGTGCTTGTTTTGAAAGCAAAGACAAACGTTTGGTACATTCTTGTATGACACAGAAAATAATGTATAAAAATAAAAACAAACTAGACATAAGAAAAAATATTGATAAGCTAATTAAATTAGGATCCAAAAATTAAATATTAAAAAAAAAATTACATAAGAGAATACACTGCTAAAAGCCACTCATTATACTTGTTCTACTACTGTATGTATAATAATAACTATAAAATCATGGCACTATGAAAATAAAATTAAACAATATAATCCTTTTCGTAAAAGAGAGTCAGTCTGAAGATACGAGTAAAAAACTAGAAAAACTCTGAACTCTCGACGCTGAAGATATCTACAAATATAATTTGTAAGAACGAAGCTTGTATTAAATGTTTATATTAGCAAGAATAATAACGCATAGAAAACGTGTCGGGCACCCGTTTTGATGGCACAAATATTTAGCACAGCTAATTATGAACTGACATCTGCATTCCGACATTTAATTTAAAATTCGTGATTTTATATTATTATTATTATTTATTTAACCAATTTATGTTGCTTAATTTTGCATGCCATCTTATGGTAAATTGTGCGAACGAATTATATTGTGTCAACTTTTTGTACCACTTTTTATGCAATAAATGTTTTTTTTTTTTGAACTTACCGTAATATGTCGAGGTAAGAGCTCCTCCAATTATTTTTTTTGCAGTAAATGGTTGTAAGAACTTATCATAAAGTATCATAACGTTCCTGTAAAATACTTTAGGCGATTTTAGCCCCTAAATAACGCCACCAATTGATTTATTTTTAAATCTTTCAAATTAAAATTTTATTATAAATGAGCGTTTTTGCTAAAAGTAGCCACTTTGCGCAAAACGGGATCTAAACCTAAAAATCAGAATGAATTGTCGTGGATATTCAAAATTAAAAATAAGTATTTTTTGTCTAATTTGGAAGTTATAAAAATAAATCAATTGGTGGCGCTAGTTGGTGGCTTAAATCGCCTTACAATAATGATTGCATATTGTAACAAATAATTATTTTGACAGTTGATTTTGGCATCTCAAATGGCGCGCCTTACAGAATTTGTGTGATAGAAGATTTTGAATGAAACTCTCCATCATTTCTAGGTGTAATTACTCTGCATTTCCACAGGCTTCAGGCAAAGGGGTTTTCATTGGGCTTCTCGATTTAAGGGCTAACAAACCAAATAGTACATAATGTGTATATAACATTTGAAAAAAAGGGTCTGTCTAATTATTTCTTTATTAATATGCATACAAATTAATATAATAATAATATGCCAATGTCTCTTGAAGTGCTCTTGATTATAGGAAGATGCGTCTTTTTATTTTCCTCAACGTTAATAATGTTAAATATTCAACGATCCTCTTGAAATTTGAAGTAGGTTTCCTATTCTGACCTTTTAGTTTTGGCAAAGTTCACAAATATTATGTAATTTTTTGACTTTATTAATTTGATACCAGGCATCCGTTTACCTTTAGGGCAATTAAAAAGCCGCAGTTTTGTTAAAGGTATTTGATACCTCACGATAGAAGAAAGGCAAAAACCATTTAAACTTTTTTATTACATTCAGGCATTTTTTCCTTTTACACTACGAGTAAAAAGTCAAAAGTTAATATTCCAAAATATTTTTTTAAAAACCAATTATTTTCTTTGAATGAAATTAAATCAAACATAATGTAATTAAAAGCTAAAGCGACCTAAAACGTGCTTGGTAAAAAATATATTCAAAACCGTATAACATATTCACCAATCCCGAAAATAGCAGTTTTTGACACGAGACGAATATAGCAGCCTAATTTCAAGGCGTACACTCTATTACGTAGGTCAAAGGGCTGTGTTTGCTTGGCAAATTTTTCAGCTTATCTGGTGAAGTTATTTGCATAAACCAATTTGTGATGGGTCACGCTATGCAGATAGCAAAGTATGACTTATGATACAGAAATGCAGTGTTTTTGGGTTTATTTATGGTACAAAGCATTTAGGCGCGTAAGGTAGACTGGATCGTTGATCATGTTGGTAAAGCATTGCTGTTCAGGCTATGCCTACCTAAGTGTGCAGTATCTGACTCCCATGTGTCGAGCTTTGCTTAGTTATGGGTCAAGTAATCGTCTTGCTCCTTTTTTCTATTGGTCACTTTGGGGAGCCCTGGGTGCGTGCCTAGATCTACACAATCCTTGGGGCCCCCATCCCTAAAATCAGTTCAATTAAATATTTGACACTTATAGTATCAGTAGTCAAAAAGACTTCATTCTCATGTGTCTTGGGCCCGAAAGAGGTTAAAGACGACCTTGCGTCTTGGTTAAGGTCTAGGCTCAGTGATTGTTTAATTAAGACAATGAAATTAACACCAACAGAACAAATAAAACTTCTCTCGTTAAACCGGTTACTCACATTTCTTGCTGTTTCAAGCCTTAGGTACAATTTTGAGTATATATTTATGTATTTGTGTGTATTTAACTTATTAGTATTTATATTTTGGTTTAGTTTGTTGTTTCTCCTTACCAATTTACATTTTTAGATTATGCCGCCAACATTTCTGCTTCGCCCAATGGATGACTAGTAGAGAATGCCATTAGGCTTTTTTTTGTGCAATAAAGAATGAATAAATGAAATAAATAAAAAACTGCAATAACTTCCTTGTTTAATTTCTGCAAAACTACCAAGTAAGCTTAATATTTCTCAGTGTAAATAAAAGACTAAGCCGGAAGTTGGCGGATTTGGTCCGTCGCCAGCAAACATTGTACAACGGTTTGCCAGATTTGAGATTAGATTTAGAAAGTAAACCCAGTTTTCAACCTAACATTTTAGAATTAATCCAACTTTGTAGCTGGTCTTTAGAAGATTTGCACTTTATGGAAGTGGTGTGATTTTATTGCGATAAACATTTAATACAAGCTTCGTTCGTACAAATTATATTTGTAGATATCTTCAGCGTCGAGAGTTCAGAGTTTTTCTAGTTTTTTACTCGTATCTTCAGACTGACTCTCTTTTACGAAAAGGATTATATAGTTTAATTTTATTTTCATAGTGCCATGATTTTATAGTTATTATTATACATACAGTAGTAGAACAACTATAATGAGTAGCTTTTAGCAGTGTATTCTCTTATGTCATTTTTTTTTTATATTTAATTTTTGGATCCTAATTTAATTAGCTTATCAATATTTTTTCTTATGTCTAGTTTGTTTATATTTTAATACATTCTTTTCTGTGTCATACAAGAATGTACCAAACATTTGTTGTTACTATAACAATAATTAGCACACCTGCATGCAGGTCGAATACTATGTCTAGTTTTATGTTAACATCTCGAACCAACTCAATTGTATTCGTTGCAAATAAATGATTCTACTTTACTTTACTGAGATGACCCCTTAACATCAAAAAATACGGACAAGTCTAAGTACCTAGACAGTCCGGCAAAATGAACACAATTTGACACTAAACCATTGAAAAATGGATGGAATGTATGTAAACACTGGACACAATACCTTAAAGCCTTACATCCGTTACAGTGCTTATGTCCGGTCGCAGTCCTCTTGCATATTTTATTCACGGAGACGACTGTAGCTTATTTTGAACTTATATTGAAACTTGGAAAATAGTTTCGAAGTTTTCACTTCGATATTCTCAAAGTAATATTTGACTATGGAATTGTGATGCAGAATATTATCTCGACTCATATCAGCGGTGGCATTGCATAGAACTTATACGTTTTTCTTATAGTTTCAAAGCATCACATAGTATTAGTAGGTAATATATTTACTAATTTCTTGTTTTAGTTGTGACAAGAGTGAGATTTTTTATGTTTTATTTGGATTGACTGTAACCAAGGCCAGAGTGAATAGGCAATTTCTGGGTAAGCGTGCACCACCAACGGCCTCATCATCGCTTACCACCAGGCGAGACTGAGGCCAAACGCAAACCTATTTAAAAAAAAACTTGCCATGAAGTAATTTTGTGATCAAATTACTGCGTATTACCAAATAACTACAGAAGTGTATTGGGTGTACGAGTAAGAGATCGTTTCCAATGAAAAACATATTTACTTAAAGGTAATAAAGATGTTTTTACAACACGATTTTCGAGTTCGAGAACGAGTTCGATTCCCGTTCGCGTCAATTCAGGAAACGATCTTTTCTTAATTCGCTGGTATCTGGGTGTGCTGGGAGATGCCCAGCCTTAATTCCTTGTCTGGTACCTCGTAACACAGGGATATTTATCCCTATTTTGAGACCATGACAAGTGGTGTTGTCTGGCGTTTATTAATCTAGACACGCGGTGGCGTCTCAGAGCCAAGTTCAACCTAACAGAACTGGCGAGCAGCACCGTGTGTAATATTACAAGAACCATTTGGAGCCACTTTTGAATCCCTTCGTAACTCTAAAAATATTTCACGTAAACATGTCAAATTTGGCTTATTTATTAAGACCCGTGAGTTAGATATGTATTCTAAATTTCATAAATAAATACAACTCAAGTACATAAGTACAACTCAACTTCGAGACCATGACAAGTTGTATGGCGCATACGAGTATTTATTTATTTACCAGCTGGCAGGACAGACTTCGTTTTGACACTTTGACACTAAAAAATAATAGGTCGCTTGTCACATCTCGTTCGCTCGCTTTTCTCATACTTGATTTACATATACTACTAGCTTTCCGCCCGCGGCTTCGCCCGCGTGAACTTCATTTTTCTTTCCCGCTTTTTTGTTGAGATTTTTCCTGAATTTTCTTTGGTATAAACCTCACGGAGCCCGAGACCTTTCCAACGAATGCAAAACCGTGGAAATCGGTTCGTGCGTTCTGGAGTTATAGCGTCAGGAAGGAAAATCCGACTTATTTTTATTAGATTATTTTTTAGTGCATTTTCTGTTCAATCATAATTAAGTATAGCCTATGTCACTCCTGAAGAGTGTAGCTTTCTATTTTTATCGGATCAGTATCTCAGAAGATTACCACAATACAAACAAACAAACAAAGTTAGAACCTATTTATAATATTAGTATAGATTTAGTAAATAGTGTATGTAATGAGAGTATTCAGAGAGTTTTTCATATCCAGTCAACCCTTAGGTGGTGATATAGTGGCTGTTGAAAGTACCTAAACAGTCTAAAACAGGGAGGTGTGTACTTTGGTAGGTATAGGTAGGTATTGCATTGATATACCCCTAGATCTCATGTTACTCCCTACTTAAATAACGCCAATATTTTAAAAATTAATTCTCGTAGGACGTTGCATTTCGCTACACTTCTGTTCGGAGTAATAAAGGGCCACACCCCAGCTTATCTCGCCAGCAAACTGAGGTGGTCGCGTGATGTGCAGAACAGGACTCGCCGGTCCGCCCACTCGCTCATTCTGCCGCCGCACCGCACTGTTGCGTTCCGGGGGAGCTTCAGGTTCGCTGCCTCCAAGTGTTGGAAGTTGGAACGATCTTCCACCACCTTTGCGCTGTCTGGAAACATTAGGTTCATTTAAAAATAAAATCAGGATGAGTTTAATAGATGCACAAAAACAGTTGCAAGTGTATCATTAAGTATAAATAAAAATTACCATTGGGTTCAAGCCAGGCAAGCGATCTGGGGGGGTGGGGGAAACTCCACGGATCCGGTGGAGGTGCCGAGTGTCGACTGCCGGTTCTGTCGCTGTTGTCTGTAGATACACGTAGGATATAGGTACGGTATTTTACGTCGGTATCCTAAAATTGAAGATGCTTTGTAACTTTGTTGTAATAATTAATTAATTTATACATTCAATGCATTTAATGAAGATACAAGGGTCTTACCCGTAATTAGCCGTTCACAACACTTCAATGCTCCTTGACATGCGACCTATATTTTTTATTTATTTTCTTTTATTACCTTTTTAATGTCGAAATAATTTTCCAAACACAATTTGTTAATGATTATTGTTTGTTATTATTGTACCTATTTTTCTACTTTGACTATTACTTATATCAATTATGGCATGATCACGAAGCACCAATGCAATCATTTAGGAACTAATTTTAAGCGTGAGTTAGTCGATATTGAGTTATTACACCAGCGGGCCCAAGCGCCGCTCTGCACAGTCAAACTACCCACCTGCGGCAGATTATTATTAATTTTCGAGTTGTAGCACCACCTGTATTGTGCTGTACCAAAACACACACACACACAGTCACACTACATATTCGGTACCGTATCTATTGTCTATGTATTGTATTACAATGATTACACTACACAACATATTGAATCACTCACCATTTATTTTTATCTATACTATAGTATTTATGATACTTATATGTATATACACACACGTATGTCCGCCACAAATGTCCGTGCGTCATCTCAGTCTGGGCCTACTGAAAATCAGCGCCTGGGCCCATAAAGCCCAGGCTGTATGCTGAGTGAGGTCCATTTGTCTTTTTGGGCATCGGGACACCGCTGTCTGATGGTATCTTTTTTTCCTGTTACCTATATGTTTTGTTGATAATGCCTACTTCTTTTGTGTTTACTTTATAAATGTAACGATGTCCTTAGAGTTAATAAATGTTTTTCTATTTCTATTTCTACTTGAATTGCGGAAAATCTGACAAATTATACAGTTTCATAACGAACAGAAAAATGGCTTAGATGGAACTTCGTTCGGATTTCACTGTTTTTACTCGTACAAGCCACTTAGCCTAGAAAAATGAGAGCGCAAACAACCCAAGGCCTCCTAAGGGGCTGTGAGGTTGCATTGTTGTCTGAAGAATACCGGGTGTGAGGTATTGACACGGCAGTTGTGTATTCTTACCGTGTGGCGCCTGATATTCAGACGCGAGACACCTCTTGGCGAGAATTTCTGCCAAGGAATTTTGAAATACCTGATTTTCGTATTGAAGACAATCATTATTGAATAATAGAATATTTTTTTAATAATGTGTTTGTTGTTGTATGAAGTGAGATTGTGTTTAAGTGGTGTTAAAGCCTGATGCACACTTACATTTACTTTAGCGATTTGACTGCTGAAGCGTTTTATTTGTTGGGATTTGAATCAAACAAACTCTTGATGCGTATTAATAGAAAATTTACTTAGGTAAATCGTTTACAAAGAAGTCAGTTTTGCAAGTGTTACAAATTTGAAAAGCGATAGCTCCTTCCTAACCGCCACCGTTGCCATTGGTCCTGTGGTGATGGTGGGATATTTGGCGTCTCTCAGTGGCTGGTGCCCCGGTGACGCCGATGAAGAGGCGTGGCATGGCTCGACAAGAAGCGCCTGGCTTGGTTTACCAGGCAATTCCGAGGTCACGTGCTTTTGGCAGATTGTGAAGCTTATAGGTTCTTAACAAGTGGAATTGACAAAAGTAAGGAACTAGTAGTGGTAATAACCATAATAGTGGAAGATATATTGTTATTTATAAGGTCACCAGTTTTGAAAATCGAGATAAAATAAAGACTTTAAATATTTATTTATTTATTTTTAATTCATTTTCATACATTACCATTACAGGTTTCCCTAATGCGATATTGTATACATAATTAAACTTTAAAATTTACAAAACATTATCAATACCTATTATCAACATTATTATTATAAACTAAACATAACACAAAACAAACAACGTATATTTATAATTCGTATATATATATTTTCGAACTGCCTGTTAAGTTTGTCTTAGACATGGGACTTTTCTGTTCGCCATAGCAGTGTTGAATAAATATTTCTAAGACATTTTCAGTCATCTGACGCCAAAGTAGGCAGACCCTAATACCAGGATTGCTTATTAAAAAATCCACTTAAGGCCTCTCTTCCTCACCGGCTTGGTGCGTTTGCGTTTCAGTGCCGCCTCTGCACCGAATCTGTACAGATTTTCTGCTGAAAAACATTCCCTGAGAGGCTCTGGATGTTTTCGGTACGGTATTGTTCTGGTGTGAGAGAGGCGCGTGGCGGACCTGACGGGGATGAGACGGGGTAAGCCGGCCGCTCTGTTCAGATTATATCAAGAGGCGCGCGTATGCGTATATTCAGTAAAAAATCTGAACCGAAACGACTTGGTCTGAAAACTTTCATCGATTAAATGCGCTCGTTAAGCAATCTGTACAGATTCGGTGCAGAGGCGGTGCCGTAACGAAATCGCACCGCTCCGGTGAGGTAGAGGACTAAGAGTCGAATAAAGTTTAAGTAAAAGCAGTAACAGGATCTTTACAAACAGGCCAGACAGATATTATATTGCACAAGAAGAGATACAAATCATAAACATCGAAACTTTGAATAAATCACAACTTTTAACATACAAAAAAACTCTCTATACCCAGTCCAGTTTAAATTAAAAGCAACAAAAAATTCCACCAGAAACTGATTGCCTTAGATCGGTCGCTCGATACGGGGGACAAATTAGTGTAACAAGGAAAACCCGACATGGAGAAGGACCTTTTTATACTGGGGATTCTTGCAGATTTATGTCACAGTTAAACGATTGTTTGACCTCGTTAGTAGGCTTTTAGTACTTTGTAGCTACAGAGTTTTGCTATAATATTTGAGAGCAATAAAATTGCTCGCAAAAATGTCATCAAAAAAAACAAAATTTAAAAAAAGGGTAAATAAAGTGATCAGGTTAAAAAAGGTTTCTACTTTTTTCACCTTACCAACCTACAATCAGAACCTTAAAATCAATATCGAAAAAGAAAAGAAAAGGTCTATTTCCGACTAGGGGGAAGGAATCAAATTAATACATTTTAAAGTTTTACTTACACTGACTGCCGCCCAACTCACAATAGTAAATCTATTATTTGCCGGCCATCGGTGATCCCCACGGCATTCAACGTGCAAAGAAGTACCTTATTGAAAAATGTTTCTATTCGCTGCAAGAGTTTTTAGATGAATATAATGTTAATGTTATAGTTAATATGAAATTAATTTAATTCATATAAAATAATATTATGTGATAATAATATTTAATAAATCATTTTAGATAGATGATAAGTAATTGCTGTGCCCTTGCAGGGGTCATGTTTGGGTCCAGATATACACACATCAAAAGTGTCTAGGGATCAACATATATTTTTGCAATAACTTTTCTCCTAATTGATATTAATTAAAATTTTCTTTAAGGATTCATCAAATAAAGTGTTTTCGTTTGTCTACAGTAATGATAAACCAAGTCACCTTTGCATTAATAAAGAAATTTGCCATTTTCCTAATAAAGGGATTTTTGACATTTGAACCACTAACATTAAAGTTCGAAAAAAAGACTGAAATAACAGTTTTCTTTAAAATTTTATTGGGTAACTTAAACAACTAATAATCCGTGTTTCTACCGCGAACACTAACAACACAAGAACATCGGTTTGGCATATTCAAAATGAGTTCATCCAAATCACGCTGTGGAATGGCCGCCCATGTTCGTTGCAACAACAAAAAAAGGTCTTCTTGCGACTGGATACCCTCCATATTCGGCAGAGCTCTTCTACGTAGCATATCCCATGCATGCTCAATCGGGTTCAAGTCTGGCGACTGAGCAGGCCAGGGCAGGACATTGATGTTAGCTGCGGCGAGAGTCTGTCTTACAACTCTTGCGGTGTGCGGTCGTGCATTATCATGCATTAACTGAAATAAGGGACCGATTTGCACTTGTAGAGGAACGATGACGTCTGATACAATCGTCTCAGCATAAATTTGAGCGTTGAGGTTGCCTCTGATCCAAATCAACTCAGTTCTTCCGCCGATCCAAATACCCGCCCATACCATGATGGTTCCACCACTATAAGGATGGACTTCCTGGCAGGATTTTAATCGCTGTTGGCGTCCAGGGGTTCTCCAGTGTCGTATACGTCTTGTATCCGGTCTCATACCAAAACGAGACTCATCAGAAAAGCACACGAAACGCCATTGTTCTTCTGCCCAATTTCTGTGTTCAAGAGCCCATTGATATCGAATCCTACGATTGTGCATTGCTATAGGTGGTACCCTTAGCGGTCTTCGGGAATAAAGGTTCACTTTATGCAAGCGGTTTCTGACTGTTTGGTCGCTAATTAAGTTCCCTGAAGAGTGATGAAGCCTCACGGCTAACATCATGGCGGTTATTGTTGGAGCTCTTCGAGTTGTGATTTGAGTGTATCGGTCTTGTCTCCGTGTGGTGCAGCGATACCGTCCTCCATGGCGCTCAGCCACGGTACCAGTGCTTCGGTAACGTGTCCAAAGTCGACTGATAATACTCTGACTTGTATTCAGAGCTAAAGCCACAATACGTTGCCGGGAACCAGCTTCTATCATTCCCACGGCTCTGAGCATTTCTTCCCTGCTTAAATGACGTCGCCGCTCCATAATAACGTTGGTTTTAATCAGTAGTAGGGAAACAGTAGCACTAATAATGTCTTCAATGGGTTGTATGTTTTTATAGGGAAAATATTGACAGCTGATTTTCATCTTTTACTCGAATTTGATTGACAGTTCCTGTTTCAAATTATGAAATCATAAATTTATTACAAAGCCACATCTCAATCTCAAGAAATCCGCATAATAATGCTTGATCCCTAGACACTTGATGTGTGTATTATTAACATCTTTGTAACAACCTGGTGAACTTGAAACTTTACCACCTTATATAAAAACCTCTTTTCAAATTACTACTAAGTGTCTGTCCGTCAGCGGCTTCGCTCACCTAGACTGTTTCTTCCGTCAAAATATACGTCACTTGCTGTTTAAGAATTTTTAAGATCGGTCCAATCAATACAGAGCTTATTCGTTGCAAACAAACAAACAACCAACCAATCATCTTTCCTTTTTATAATATTGGTATAGATAAAAATAGTTCAGGCCCTGACTAAATAAAAAACAAAAAATCGATGGCTCTACTACACGCTTGCGTTTGCAGTGGTTATCTAGGTAGGTACTTCCCACATAAAATGAAAAGCAGTACGAGTAGCAAGGTCTCTCGGAACCAGTATGTCTGTCTACCATGAGTTTAGAGTTAGACCAATGACATGGCGGCCGCTAGCGACCGCGTTGAAGTTTTCATTTATTCTTTATTGAACCTAAACTAAAGCATAAATGGCGGACTTAATGCCTGAGGCATTACATTTTTTTCGAGGGGAGAGCGTCGTGGCATAGTGGTTCAGCACCCGAACTCAGATTGTGGATAGTGTGGTCCCGAGTTCAAATCTGGCCAGAGCCGAAATCTTTGTGTTCATTGTTGAATATCCGACTAACTCTCTGGTGACGGAAAACATCGATAACAAACCAAATCAAAGGCTCACCACCTACCACGGTGCGTTGTAATAGTATTGGTGAAAAGTGGACTTCTGAGTGTTTCTTTCACCATGACGGCACAATCACTTGCTTCTGACTACCCCGCTTTGGACAAAGACGTGATGGTATGTTATGTTTTTATATGCGATTTCGGTACAGTACTATAAATGGAACCAAACGGGCATACAAATTTCTGAAGTCACCTATCGTAGTTGACGTGACAGAAACTCATGGCAGACATACAGGATAGTCGGTAGAGCCATGAGTGGTTGCTGGGTTTGTAAGAAAATAATTCAGACCTCTCTAAAAAGTCGTTCGCCTGCCACCACCCTAAGCAAAATGAAACGACACTCTCTAAATCAACGCTACGCCAAGTGGGCAGCACTGATCCGCTTTTTCTGATAACTCCTCCAATTTGAGCTCCGGCTTAAGCAGTTTCAAGTTGGGGGGTGGTGGGGAAATATAGGGACCGATAATTGGAGAGCCACGGCTCTGCAGCCAGTTTTTAGATGTCTCAAATTTAAATCAAGAAGAAAATCGGTTTTGTTACAACTTTTTTGATGGGTTGTGTATTTTAAGTCTTGGAGATTTTGAGTGTAGATTACATCTTATCGTCGTTTTCATGTCTTGAGTTACGAAGACTTTTGGAGATCTTCAGTAATAATGACTGAAGGTCGTTTCTCTTTGCGATAACGCCTGCCGATTTGCCCGAACAAAGATTTATTTTAAAATAGGGTCATCGGGTAAACGGTGGGTCAATTTTTTCGAACGCTAATATCTTACAATACAACCTACCATTCAGATTGGCTTGAAATCAAATTTGATGGATTGTGTATTCCGTCCATGAAGGGACAAGCGGCGCGGTACCTATTCTGGTTTCGTCAATATGCGCATGACCCATTGTACCCAACTGACCCACCGTTTACCCAGTAACCCTACTTAATGTAAGTTATTTATTTTCTCTTTACAGATATAGTTGTACAATAGTTAGTAGTATACAGGGTGTCCCAAAAAGAAGTGTCAAGCGGAAGCCCACAGAAAGAGCACCCCTTGGGGTACCCGAATCACCCCCATGTATGTTCCGCGATTGTTCATAGTTTTCGAGTTATGATTTTTTTCTGAATTTCTGAGAATTTCGGACCTAAAAGTTTAAATTTTTTACTTTTTAAAAAGAAGAAGACTTTTCAATTTTTTTCCTTGCCCAACTGAATTATCCTTAATTGTACTTTGATGCATAAAATAATCAGTTTCATAACTTTGACCAAAATGATGAAAATGTTGGTATAAAACCAAAAATGTACGGTTGATGAATAAAGACTTAAATTTTCAACTTTAAATTAAAAATCTAAGCGGGTGACTGTATGGTTTCTAAGTAAAGCTCAAAAATGCTCCAGAATCTCAGCTTTCTTAATCATTACAAAAAAGAAGTACTTAATGCGCTACTTTGGCTAAAATCAGCCTTCAAAGACAGCGAGGAGGAAATCAGCGCCCTTAATAGTACAAGCTTTGTTTAGTTTGATGTCAAACTAAGTATTTTGGTTGTTTTCTTATACTTATTTCTATAAACGATGCCATGAACTGTCTAACTGATCGACTTGATATCTTTCGGAAATACGAGTATGTAGGTGACTACCAGGTACCAGCCCAAACATAGGTAACTACGTAAATCATGGCTATGGCAGTATTCATGCAAAGCGAAAAGTTGTTAATCTTTTAAGACGGTAGTTGAATATTTCTGCTCCATTGAAGTACTTTGGTTTACCGTTACTGTTGTTATCGAAAACAACCCTTGAGTTTTTTACATGTATAATTTTTTTGTGTTTTATGATAATATATTATTTTCAGTATTAATGAATCAATAAGTTTCATAATGGTGTTAATGGTTTAAAATATTGAAACTGATCGTCGTGACATGATGACACAACGCTACGAGCTTAGTAGTTTTGCACCGATATAACAAGGAACTCCTTTTTAAATTATTCTTCGATAGAGGTCACAAAAGAAAAAAGGTAGTTTTTCGACTTATTTTCATAAACAAAACTTCATTAGTGCTATCAATAAAATAAAAGCAAATGTATGTTTATTTAAATCATTTTATATTTCAGAATTAGTGTTTTAAATAAAAATTACGCCTGTATATCGATGTTGTCAATTTTTACAAATCTTCGTTCATGTCAATAACTAATTCTAAAAACTTAATTCAAGTGCTGTGACTCAAGAATGACTACAGTGCCTAAGCGTAGCAAAATGTCCATTTAATGTAGTGGAACCGTAGTTTAAGTGTTGTGTATTTGTGAAGTGTTGTGTATGCGGTGTGATGAATACCGTGCAGAGCACCGGGGGCCATGGGGGGTCCATGAAGAAGGACCACAAGCATGAAGCGGTAAGTAATTATAATATATGTCTCTTTCTTTAGCCATTTGAAAGAGTATCACCAAAATTAGAAAATATATTCATTCATAATTGAATACATTTGATAACAAATAAAGGGGTGATGAGCTCTATCTTTTAGGCTAGTTATGAAATTTCAAACAAGAAAAAATCGACTTAGGTCTATGTGGCGGTAAATGGTGGTCATTTCCGGTTTAAGGCGAGGTGCTTCTGGACAACATTTCCCGAAGGAAACTGGTGAGCGCCACACGGACCGAAAATCATTAAAATAGTCGATTAAAAAATTCATGGATGTAAAAAAAACCATCGGATGAAATCCCTCCAGTTATCTTTAAAAAATTTTTGGTAAAGGACCCATATTATCAGATCAATTATTTTAGGATTAAAACCAAAAATAGAAGACAATATGTCACGAAAAGAGTTATCTTTGTGAATTTATTCTATAGAGCCAAATTTATAAAATCATATTTCACATCCATCGGATGAATTTCCTGTATTATCCCTTAAACAATATCAGTAAATTTTATTACATTTAAATTTCACTGTTAACTACTTCAAAAATGAATTCTAAAAACGTGTTTTGTGAATCACCTCCCTTTAACAATGCCTCGTAATCTTATTCCATACCTTTGTCGAAAAGATGTTTAAAAATATTGTAATCCTTATACAATGTTGATAAATTAATTGCTGAATGCATCCACTGAGTTGATCAAAGTCACAATGGACAAAGGAAATTGAACAGTGACATTGGCCGCAATTTGCCTTCTGTGGATCACACGGCAGGTCCGAGCCAGGCCAATTTTCTTCTGACAGGCGCTTTTCAGATTTATCTTCTGTTGTCAGGCAGTCTGAACAGAAAATAGCAATAGAGAATATTTATTAGTTTTGGCATTATACTCGTAGTTACATTTAAAAATACCAAACGGGTGTTGTGGATGCGTGTTGTGGATACGTGTTGTGGATGGGTGTTGTGGATGGGTGTTGTGGATGTGTGTTGTGGAGGCGTGTTGTGGATGCGTGTTGTGAATGCGTGTTGTGAATGTGTGTTGTGAATGCGTGTTGTGAATGCGTGGTGTGGAGGCGTGTTGTGGATGCGTGTTGTGAATGCGTGTTGTGAATGCGTGGTGTGGAGGCGTGTTGTGGATGCGTGTTGTGAATGCGTGTTGTGAATGCGTGGTGTGGAGGCGTGTTGTGGATGCGTGTTGTGAATGCGTGTTGTGAATGCGTGGTGTGGAGGCGTGTTGTGGATGCGTGTTGTGAATGCGTGGTGTGGAGGCGTGTTGTGGATGCGTGTTGTGAATGCGTGTTGTGAATGCGTGGTGTGGAGGCGTGTTGTGGATGCGTGTTGTGAATGCGTGGTGTGAATGCGTGGTGTGGAGGCGTGTTGTGGATGCGTGTTGTAAATACGTGTTGTGAATGCGTGGTGTGGAGGCGTGTTGGGGATGCGTGTTGTGAATGCGTGGTGTGGAGGCGTGTTGTGGATGCGTGTTGTGGATGCGTGTTATGGTTGCGTGTTGTGGATGCGTTCTGTGGATACGTGCTGTGGATGCTTTACCTACTGTCAATACATTGCATAGCTTGAGCTTCGCCTCTTCCTCGCACAGCTACCTTGCGGCATCTTCGTAGAAAATCTTACTCGCTTCGTTCCATAGCATAGCATCAGTGGAATGGGTCTAATAGTTTCAAAGATCAGCTTGCATATCCTCGCACCATAGCTACATAGCACATCTCTGGTGGAACAGCAGCCTTAACCAGGGCTTGGTTGGCTCGGGCGCTGATTTTTAGTGGGCCCAACGGCGTAGGTTGACACGCGACACACAATTGGCGAAGTGACATAAATGTAAATAAAGTTGCTGTAATAAATAAAATTGCATAATCGTTAAAATGCTAAATTTTGCCAGCCGATGTACTTTCCATTCCGTGATTACCTGACGGTTATTACGTGGATGATATATCGTACTCAAATTACGAACAAACGTACAGTTATCCTGTACTTTTCGCATTTATTATTTAAATGGATGGATTTATTGCGTGGTAATACAAGATTTCAGAATTATTATTCCGAGCACACTACGTACTGGGTAAGTCACATTGAGTCTGCTGCGATAGTATAACATAAAACACATGCCATGATAGTGATTTGTTAAATTTGCGACTGAAAAGATCCGAGTTAGGGTGCTTATCCTCTAGGCCACGACTTTTGTTTGCAGAAATTAAAATTTAATTATTTTGTAAGATCTTCGTGGCCTAGGGGCTAAGCACCACAACTCGAATCGTGCATCCGCGAGTTCAAATCTGGCTGGAACCAAAATATTTGTTATAAAGTTTAAAGAATATTTATTTCCTCATTAAAAACCATACAGTCACTTACATGAGAAATTCACAGGTGTGGGTAGATACATATTTGTCCAGTATAAAAAAAGTAATTTGGGAATAGTCCTCTAGGTAGGTGTACTTACTTACATGTGTTCATACAAAATCACTGTTCATACCATAACATATTGTTTTACATTTACTTCGTTTGGTATACTAGTAGTTTGTAATGGCATAAGGCGCATGCGCGTTATAACGCATAAATTTATCATTGTTAAATTTCCAAATCATTCTCCGGTGATGGAAAACTTCGATAAAAAACCAAATCAACACGTCTAACGGCGAAAAGCTCACCGCCTACGTTGATTTCTTACCATTAGAGAAAAGTACGCTTCTGAGTGTTCCGCTCGCCATGACGGCAACAGTCATTTGCCTCTACCGCTTTGGGATATAGTCGTGATGGTATGTGTGTATAATACTGCTGATAAACTGAAAATCATGCCAAGTCAAACAGCAGCCAACGAAAGATACATAAAACGAATGAACAGATCTCCTGAGCACACAGACAGCTTAATTTCACGCCTGACATGTTCACAGCTAGGAATCAACTCGGGAGACTGCTGAAAGTACTAGACATTCGCAATCATACAATAGAACTGGCGCATTCCTTGCCAGACGTGTATGTCGTGATTTTACAATGTTTATTAAAATTTGGCTTTGGAGTTTATGAGAAACGTAAAAGTAAAATAAAATAAAAAGCATTTAAGCTTTTACAAAGCTTAAATGCTTTTTATGTGAATAATAATCGACGGAAATAAAATTAAACAATAAAAGTGCATATCATAAACAAATATTACTTATGCGAATCTGTCGCTGTAAAAATAATTGAACTGCTTTAAAATGAAAGAGTAGTGCGTTGAGCACGGTCTATCGGCTCGATTTCTGTAGTGTCCTGGGTTCTATTCCCGGTCTAGTCAATTCAGGAAACGATCTTTTCTAAATTCACTCGGGTCTGGGTGTGCTGGAAAACGCCAATGGCTTAATTCCTTGTCTGGTACCTCGTAACACAGGGATATTTATCCCTATTTTGAGACCATGACAAGTGGTGTTGTCTGGCGTTTATTAATCTAGACACGCGGTGGCGTCTCAGAGCCAAGTTCAACCTAACAGAACTGGCGAGCAGCACCGTGTGAAATATTACAAGAACCATTTGGAGCCACTTTTGACCCCTTCATAACTCTAAAAATATTTCACGTAAGCATGTCAAATTTGGCTTATTTATTAAGAACCGTGAGTTAGATATGTATTCTAAATTTCATAAATAAATACAACTCAAACGGTTATTTAGATATTATCGTCCAAAAATCGTCATTTTTGTGACTGACTGATCAAAAAGAAAACCCAGTTCCAGATGACCGAAAAAGCTCAAATTTGGCATCCAGATAGTTGATTGAGTGAATACAAAAGGAAAAAATCCGATACTAGTAAATTTTTATCAATTAAGTTAAAAAAAATAATTCAGAAATGTTGATATTTCCAGTGTAAGTTGAGGTCAGATTTATATGAGAAACCATATTTACTAAGGTTCAGCTTAAGCTGGACAGTTGTCGACTGATCGCCTCAAACGTGTTTCAGAGATGCACGGTCCACATGTTGGCGTAGGTGATTGTCATTTTTCTTTATCAATATTTTTTTGTGCAATATTTCAACTTTTTAAATTGACATGGACATTCTAGCTCAATAAAATAACTATTTAAAATAAGATAAATCACCTGTTCATCATCTTTTGGGAAAAAAAATAAGTATGTCTGTAAATCTTCTTGTATGGACTTCGGGGATTTTCTGAAAAAAACTAAAATTGATCATAACTTTTTAACGGTTGGAAATCGGACCAATATTGATTGGGTTAAAAAGTCAGACAAGACCGTACTTCCAGGGAAATGAATTTCAAGCAAGATAAGATAAATCGTATATTTAATATATACTTTATTGTAGAATTAAAAAAAAACTGCAGTATAATATAAGGCATCGCCCAATCTAGAATTGCGTTTTAAGCAAGTTATTATAGGATGAATATATTATGCAAATTAAAGAAATATAACAGCAGCATTCAGTAGGCTAATACAATTTTGATTTTGGTGAACATATAGAAACGATATCTTGTTGAAAACCTTTATATTCATAACGCCTCAAAATGATGTAACGCAATATAATATACTATGCACCGCACTACTTAAATAGTTATCATCACACAGTGTATGAAACAGTCAGTATTATGTCAGTGTCGCTGCCCAATTAGCCCGCATAAATCAAACCTTGTAGGTGACAGATAATTATTGTTCTGGTGCGAGAGATATGACGGATTTTGCTAATAACTTCCCTGAGGTATAAATTCATTGCGAGTAATTAAGCTTCAAGCAAGATATTAAATCAAATCAAATCAAATATTCTTTTTTATTGCCAAGTTATAAGTTTGTATATTACAGGTGTCGTGAGTAATATTGTTTAAAGGTACATTATAATAAGCCGTTTAGGCGTACAATATACATTTTTAATAAACTTAAATTCCAACTTAAATCCTTTTCTTACTTATCCTACATACTATAGCCCATAATGACAGACAGATATCATTGTTCTATCCTAATTTTGTCTTCAAAGTACTCATGCAAAGAATAATAATAACACATGCCATTAAGTATACGGAATAATATTTTTTTTAAAATATTTGTAATGACATTTCTTTTAAATAATCAGGGAGGTGATTAAAAATTTTGAGTCCTATGTTATATATACTTTTTGAAAAAAATGTTGTACGAGATGTATGGTGTGGGAGTGTATCTATTTTATTTCTTGCTTGGCGTGGATACTTTGTGATTCTTAATTTGAAATAACGCTCGTTGGTTTTGACAAATATACATGTAAGAAAGATGACCAAAGATGGAAGACTAAGAACCTGGAGTTGAGTTCGTAATGGTTTGCAGCTTTCTCTCGAGTTGGCTCTTATACACTTTTTTTAGGCACGGAATAAAGGTAATAAGTGTTTTTGAGCAGCGTTTCCCCAATGTATAATGCCATAGCGCAAATTTGAGGCGACGTATCCATGGTAAGCTGTAATCGCCGCTTTTTGAGATACTGTCCGAGTCAGCTTCTTTAGCGGAAATACAAATTTACTAATTCTCTGACACAATGCGGTAGTATGTGGTTTCCAGCTCACGCCGCTGTCCAGAATTACACCTAAAAAACATATTTGTTCAAGCTGTTCTATTAACTGCCCGTTATATTGTATTTCGATCCTTTCTTTTTTATTTTGCTAGAGACTAAATTGTATGCATTTTGTTTTTTCTAAATTGATTGCTAAATTATTGGTCTCCATCCAAGAAATTATATTAGAGAGAGCTTCATTAAGAGATCGTTCGTAAGTATTTCCGTCAGTGCCTTTGACAATTAATGTGGAATCATCAGCAAATAAAAACATCTGGTGCTGGAGACTTCGAGGGAGGTCGTTGATGTAAATGAGAAATAATAGCGGACCTAGTATGCTTCCTTGTGGTATCCCGTATTTTACCGTTTTACGATTAGATTTGAAATGGATCTCATTTTTCTTACCGTCTATTTTCGCTATCTCGGTAAATTGTACACTGCCTTCGAGATAAGAAGCAATTAGTTCATGGACCGGACCTCTTATGCCATAATGAAATAGTTTATCTAACAATTTTTGGTGACTGACAAAATCGAATGCCTTGGACATAAATAATAATAATAAATATGCGCCAGACAACACACCTCTTGTAATGGTCTCGGAGTAGGGATTAATATCCCTGTGTTACGAGGCACCACACAATGAAATAAGCCAGGGGCGTCTCCCAGCACACCCAGACCCGAGGCAATTCAGAAAAGATCGTTTCCTGAATTGACCCGACCGGGAATCGAACCCGGGACACTACGGAAATCGGGGCGAGAAACCGTGCTACAGCGCACTGCGCCAATCGTGTCGTCATGTCCATGAAGATAGCTGTTATTGGTATTCCGTCATTTAGGCATTCAGATACAGTTCGCATAAGGTGGCATAAGGTGATATATTGTCAAGTTAGTGGACCTTCCCTTTCGAAAACCATATTGCTCCATACTAGAATACCAAACTTTTAAAAAAAATTGTTGGGTGATTCATTTATGTAAGTTTCGACTATCTTAGAAATTACAGGAATAAGAGCGATAGGTCGATAGTTATGTATGACAGTCATATTTGTCACCCTTTTTATATAATGGTTTAATCAGTTACTTTAAGTTTATCAGGAAAAATTCCCCTGCTAATGCATGTGTTGATGATATGATAAGACAAACAAGATAAGATAAGACAAACTTACTTTACTGTCCTGTTGGTGCAATGGTAGCACCGGAGGCCGAGGGTTTGATCCCCACCCATGAATAACATTTGTGTGTGAAAGTTATTATTTAAGTTATTAAGTATTTCGTTTTTTTTTCTTTTTTTGTACCTAATATGTTTATAGGCGAACACACTACAGGTCCTTCCAGAATACCAGTCTCTGCGGTCCTACACTGCAGTGGCATGAGGTAGGGACCTGGTTAACCCGCTTTTGTGGTTTTATTTTTGAATTGTTTGTTAAAATTGACTTTTTTATACTGTTAATTATTTTTGTCCCGTGTGCATTTGGGTTAATAAATTAATTTCTATTCTATTTATTCCATAAATGTAATAATGTATATCAGTGGACTGGACACGCATTATTACAAGTTCTGCTTAGTTTGATTTAGATAATCTTGGTGAGATATGTCCCCGATGTTTATTTTGCCTTTGATTTCGTACGCCCATACCCGTTTTTGTCTGTTTCCGTAAAAAAATCAGGAAATTCTCTTTTTTTTATCTTGTGTTCATACGAGTATATTGATAAAGTACAAATAAAAAAACAACAGCAGTATCCTAATCTTCGCTTAGTAGGAATCTAACAATACTAAAAAAAATAGTAGGTAAGGTAGTGTGAGAAAGCGATTTCCCTACCATAATATACTTTATGCAGCTTACCCTTAGCAAGGGTTTTAGACAGCCATGATGTATGGGTAGATAGATAAGTGGCCGTATCCAAGCTTTAAGATCATCATCAACATCATCATCAGCCTATGGAAGTCCACGGCTGGACAATGCCCAGACACAGCCGCGGCTTTAGGCCGTACGCATTCAACGGCTTCCCGCAACCTGCACCAGGTCATCGGTACATCGGGTAGGAGGCCTGCTCATGCTGCGTCTTCCAGTTCGGAAACTTTACTTCCCAACGGTCACTAAGCTCTGAGAGCAATGTGGCGGTTTTGATCTGGAAACTTTCAAATATTTGGACTTATTAGCGGCTTTTTTGCTTTTGGCACATGCATATATTTAACTATTCAACGATCGGCGCTGAGTTTGCCGCTAGATTGGCTGAAGTTAATTATTGCTGGGTAATTGATCCATGTGATAGCCTGTTTCGTCATAACAGTCTCAGGTCCACAGGTTACGACACAGCGCGCTAGTAAACAGTAGCTCAACCTTTGGCTGTTGTGTACAAAGAAATGTTAAGGCTAACTGCTATATATACGCTAACTGCCACTGATAGGAAACGCAGAGAATCAGTGAATCTGTGGCATCCTTTACGGATCTTATGTGAGATCAATTTTGTCCTGGAGTAATATGAGAGCATCTTACATTATTATCAGTTTCATTTTATCATTTTGAAATGCTTATCCACATTATCACAAGAAAACTGGAAAAAGTAGAATTTAGATTTGACTTTTAGTTTTATAATGTAAGACGTACCGTGCGATATTGTATAATTATGAACAATTTTCAAATGTATGACCAACTTAAAAAAATAACACAAAAAAGTAAATAAACTACTACTACTTACTAATAACAAAAAAGTAAATAATATAGGAATGAAATGCATATTAAATATAAAATAAATATAAATAAATATGCGCCAGACAACACACCTCTTGTAATGGTCTCGAAGTAGGGATTATTAAATCCCTGTGTTACAAGGTACCACACAAGGAAATAGGCTAGGGGCGTCTCCCAGCACACCCAGACCCGAGTCAATTCAGAAAAGATCGTGCCCTGAATTGACTCGACCGGGAATCGAACCCGGGACACTACGGAAATCGAGGCGAGAAACCGTGCTACAGCACACTACGCCAATCGTGTCGTCAAACAAATATATATCAAATATATATTAATTTGTTTCATATTGAAACAAATTTCTTTTAAAATATATTTTTTTGGCTTGATATAGGCCATTCCTCAAGCCGAATATTATGAGTAGGGCCTTAACAAAGTATGTGCGAGTATAGAGCTAGTTTTGGTTGTTTGTAAAATGGCGCTTAGGTCAACGTCGTGAATCAAGCGAGCGTTTAATTGTGTTTTATGTAGCTATTACACACACTTAACAGAATATAGGACCAGTTACTGATTGTTGTCTGGGCTGTAGGCAGGAAACTGCTCATTAGCGAAGGCAAATTTGTTGGTATAACGAGTCTCATTACTGTTGATGGGTATCATCCCATGTAGCACTAATTTTAGAGCTTTTTATTGTGATTGGTAATTCATCAAATTTACTAAAGAAAAAGGTTTCTATTAAAAATATATGTTTAATCAAAAATGCTATTTTTTCCGGTAATGAAGCATGTTTTGTTGAGAGTCCGGGACCGGGTAGTTAGCAGGCTCCTTTATGTTTCAAACTGGTATTTGATGTGCACTGTAAACTGTAAAGGAAAAAAAGAAATAAAAAACACAAATTAGGATTTTAAGAAAGATTTTTCTAATGTACGTCAATTGCAACATACAGTTGTATATAGGGTATCTCATCAGTGGCCTAATTCTGCTATTTAAATGCCAATAGAATCGTTATGGAATTGCAAGATTTTGAGGTTTGATCCACAATTCAATAACGGTTTCATCGTTAAGTAGCAGAATCTGGGCCCTGGTTTCACTATAATCTTTATCAAATAGAGCCCATATCCCTAAAATCAATTGTTCAAAAAGTCTCGCCACAATACTTACAGACAGAGGTTTTTGTAAGTTTGTCCATTAGTGCCACAGACGGGATCCCTGTTGGATAAGCAGACGCAGGCTCTTACGCTAGTCAGCATGCTGGCCAGAAGCACCAGCAGGGATAAAGCTGGAACACAGTAAAACAAAAAATAAAAACATCTCAGTTGTAATGGTCTCGAAAACTAATTATATCTTTGTGTTGGACAAGGGTTTCAGCCAGGTACGTCTGCCCGAATTCACGGAAATCGAACCCGGGACATAACGATAGTCAAAGCAAAAAACCACGCTACTCTGGACTACGCAGATAATGTCGTTTTGATAATGAATCATTACTTAAGTAATACTCGCGAAAAAAACCACAGAAAGGAAGTTCAATGCGAAGTTAAAATATAATAAGTAAAATATGTGGAACATAATGAATTCAAACACAGAAAATGCCTCTTTAACATCTAACAAACTTAGCAGGTCACGCAGCAAACTCTTTGTTCATATTTTAAGAAATTGCAAAATCTAGAATTATTAACCTTCATTCTGTCCTATTAACGGTATCGGATTAATAACCATTCATACCAAGGCCAAAGTGAAGGAAATTAGCCCAACTTATTTGGGAAATTGAAATCTTATAACATTAACGTGTTTCACAACAAAAATTCAAAAGGCCTACAAAATATAAGCTCTAACAAAAACTTACCGAAGCAGAAAATCTTCATTTCGAATGAGGAAAAGTTTCTAAGCTCAGTACAGATACAAGTAACGTCTCAGAGATACACTTGTCTCTTTTAAACAAGACTGTTAAGGAAACAAGGAAAATTACTCGTAGGTCTTGAAAACAGTGTAGGCAAAAAACCCATCAACCGCAGAAAATAAAGGAGATAATAGCAATTTATTAGTTACGAGCCGCCCCAACAGACTTCGTTCTGTCAAATGTTTGACAGCTGGTGTCCATTATCATATCTCACCTGCTTTTCTCCGACTTGATTCACATCCTATTGTTTTTACTGAATTTTTTGTTCAACCAATCACTCCTGAATAGTTTAGCTTTCTGTTAGTGGGAAAAATATCGCGATCGGATCAGTAGTTCGGAGCCTATTCAATACAAAAACAAACAAACAAACTATCAAATATTTCCTCTTTATAATATTAGTATAGACTAACTGTTAAAGACTGGTCGTCAGCGTGGCAGGTAAGTTCGTTGATGTGGCAGTGGTCAGTAAACCTAGAATGATAAATGGATATACTTTGTTGCACTAATAAACAATTAAATAATGCTTCTTAACAGACCCTACCATACAACGATAGAAACTAGAAAAAATCGACCTGATCCTAAGGCTCAAGCGGGACTCGAACCCGCACCTTCCACAATCCGGTTGCTTGCTCGTCAGAGCTATGGAGGCCAATAACAGACCTGGAAAATTTGTCTGGTGTATTTTACGTTGTGAGCCAATGTCGTTTCATAAAAGTTATAAGGCTAGGGCCTTTTAACACTAGTAACCTTTTAACACCTAAAATAAATATTTGGCAAATATTTAACTTTTAGTACCTATACAAGTGGTTTTTTTTTTATTTTTAGAATTGAATAATGAACTATTTTCCACTCAAAGATAGAAACTAGGAAAAAACGACTTGATCCTGGGTATCAAGCGGGACTCGAGCCTGCGTCTTCCCCAATCCGGGTGGCTTCTCTTCCAACTGAGCTATCGAGGCCATTGTCAGACCTGGCGATGGATTTTTCAGGTAAAGACTGTTAGTGAAGTCATGTTGTATAAGTAAAGTAAAGTAAAGTAAAAAATATCTTTATTCATATAGACTTATAAAAAGTACTTATGACATGTCATGTAACAAAAAAAAATTGTAGCAAAAATATACTGAATAAAAATAAACTTACATAAAATAATACTATGATAGTTCATATCATAATTAAATATAATGTGACTCTACCACCGGTTCGGAGAAACTCGATGGTTACTCTTTTCAATCTTGTTTTTATACACAAAAATGGAATTGACAGAGTAAAGTCATAACAAAAAAGTGTGCAGAGGAGCAGATTATACCTAAGATGACCACAAATTCTTATCATTTAAGAAATCGTCAACACTATAATAACCCCGCTTCATTAACTTAGCTTTAATTTGTGACTTAAACTTGTGAAGAGGCAGTTCAACAAGAGTTTGCGGAATCTTATTAAAATATTTTACACATTGACCAACAAATGATTTCCCTACCTTATGCAGTCTTAGACTGGCTCTTTTTTGAAGAACAAAGATGGTGTTGAGATCCGCTGCCGAGCCCCACAACTGTAGACCATACGACATAACACTGTGAAAATAACTGAAGTACACTAATCTTGCTGTTGCGATATCAGTCAGGAGCCTTATTTTTCTAACAGCATAAGCTGCCGAACTAAGTCTTCCTGCCAGGGCAGAAATATGCGGACCCCACTGTAACTTGGAATCGAGAGTAATTCCCAGAAATACAGTGGAATTCGCAATCTATGGGTTTGATTTCGTAATTTCCCTAACTAAACCTTATCAATGTGTTTTTTTTTAAGCTGTGAAGATAAGTACATCCGTTCACCCTGACACGTAGTAGTGTGAATGTTTCGGCGGCGAAAAAAGATACTTACAGTTCGAAATAAAGTTACTCAGAATTCGATATAAAGTTGATGTTGATTTTTCGTTATTGTTATCATATTCTTTTATTCCACAGAAAAAATAAAACCTAGTTTTGTCATACTTACTACATTTTACTGTTTTTAAAAGTAGGTATAGGCTAGAGCAGTTGCTAGAGTATTACATTATAATCTAACGTTTCTACGAATGGCACTATACGTATGCATTTGCTCAGTTTTCTAAAAACATTTCCAGGTTATGTAACGTTTTTGCGTTGTTTTTAAGAACAAGTTGTAACAAAACTTAGAGCGTCGTGTTCGCAATGTAGTTCGAGTAAATTTAAAAACGACGAATGATCGATGTTCTGTTCCAAGTAAATGCTTTAATCTATCAGCACCGTAAGCTTTCGAAGGATTTACGAAACATCGTAATTGTTGCACCGGAGTATACCCCAGTTACCTTACCTGTCACTTACGTTATGGTTCGAACATCAAGTATATAGGCATGATTATTTCCCTTTAAGTTTCCGCTCATGTGCATTAAATAATGATCATTTTTTAGGTACATGTCTTCAGATTTCTTTTTCTTTTGCGTTCAAAGATTCCCTTTCCGATTTATTACACATCACACATTAATTGGCTAAGCTACTGAGGATAGAAACTCACCTACTTATTCTGATTCCATCCCAGTCTCTGGGGAGAATCGCATTCACATTGAATAAACTTGGTCCTCGTCAAATTCTCTACTCTTCTTGACTGACGGACTACCTCTGACCACGACGTCACTCGAGAATGTATGTAGTACCGCAGTATGTCTACCACTTAGATTAATAACGCTACAGAAACCTAGTCTGCGCGCACTGTTTGAAGCAACTTAATTGGAGCCATAATTGGCTCCAAACGGACCGCTTTGCAGTGTTCATTACAGCTCCGCAATGTTCAACGTCAAACGTTAGTTTACACTAATGAAACCTACTGGCCCTAGTGATTAGAAATGGAACCTAATATGGCATACCAGAAGTGAAATATCGCAGTTTCTGTTACAGAAACTCATGGTAGACATACTAGTATTTCATGCTTATCAATGCTCTCTCCATGGCTTGAGTAGTTGGTACGAGTTTTGCATGTCAAACAGGTGATAAACTCTATCTATGTATGTAATTACAATATACACGGTGTCGGTTTCATGTGGTCCAAACGAAAACCATCGATAGAGGGGTCCAGGGGCTACTCTAAGGACTCCCATGTATGTTCCGCGAAAATTTATAGTTTTCGAGAAAACAGCATTTTTCTAAATTTTTTCTTAGTACCCAAAATGACGCATTTTTTTAATGATTTCTCCTAAAGTATTATTACCAGAACCTTGTTTTTTTTTGTGAATGTGAACAATTAATAGGCCTTTCATTACACCACTACAGTTGTAACTCAGGCTAATTATTTTCTGCAAAAAAAAAAACAGTGAACTTTTTTATTTGGATGATTTTTTACTTCTTTCTTTAGGGTGGTGTAACTCCAAAAAAGCACATAACATAAAACTTCAGGACCCATTTCAAAAACTTGCCTACTATGTGGACCCACTACTTGTAAAATTTAAATTGGCTACTGCAAGGGCTTAAGTCCCAAATGCCCTTCAATAATTGATAGATTCATTACAGAAAATTAGAGGATAACATGAAATAAAGTAGAAACATATCAACGATTTTACAAAAATACTTTATTATGTATTTTTTACTATAATAAATGTTCGTAGTGACGTCCACCTTCAGCTATGCGCATACGACAACGTTTAATAAACTGTCTTCTTAGACTTTGAAAGGAGTCGTCTTTTTGTCTTATTGTCTCTTGTGCTTCTCTTAGTTTAGTGTTTAATTCTTCGATAGTATTGTATTCTTTGTAATATACTAACTCTTTGTAGAATCCCCAGATAAAAAAATCGACAGGGTTTAAGTCGGGGGACCTTGGTGGCCAGGCGCTGAGTCCACCGCGTCCGATCCATGTGTCCGGGTATGTTTGGTTCAAATGATTTCTTACTACTCTAGCGAAATGGCACGGAGCTCCATCATTTTGGAAAAATACTCGCTGGCGCAACTCCAAATTAACATCGAGCAGAGCATCCAGTATAAGGTCAGGCATAATTCTCCCTCAAAAAACTGAGGTATGTGGCACCATTTAATCTTTCTGGTAGAACAAATGGGCCGATTAGTTGTCGGTTAAAAACTCCAGTCTACAAATTAACAGAAAATTGGTGCTGGAAGCTGTGGCGGCGCACCAGCCTTGGATTTGTTCGCGACCATACGTGAGTCTTACGCATGTTAAAAACACCACTCCTAGTGAATTTTGATTCGTCAGTCCACGAAAGAGAGTCAAAAAAACCTGGATCATTGCTATCTCTCCTAATCATCTCTTGACAGAAAGCCACACGTCGGTCATAGTCTGTAGGTAGCTAGTCTTGGACTTTTCGTAGGTGGAATGGATGGTAGCTTTCCTTGCGCATAATTCTGTGAACTCTTTGATAGGGAACACAGAGACGCCGACCGATTGACCGCGTACTAGCTGCAGGTTCCCTAGCAATTTCTTCCAAAACGTTTTCCACCAAATAGGGATCTTCTCTTAAAACACCTTCATTATACGGTGCTCCTGGGCGGCGGCCTTCAATGAATGCATTAAGCACACGGATGAAAACACGATGATCTGGATATGTTTCAGGTTGTGGTCCACCTCGTTGTAACAGCTGTTGATGCAGACGTGCCGCAAGTCAAGCGTTTCCTCTGGCATATCCATATTATGCTTTGAACGAACCCACAAACACACAGTACGTATTAAGAGCAAAATCTAGTCCAGTAATCGTGCCAAGTCTTCGTTCCAGAGTCGTCGAAGTAAAAGTAAATAAGCAATCGAAAAGTCCGTTATCACGCCAGTAGTTATAAAGGGATAGTATGAACAATGTACGAACGCGAGAGCAGCCAAGGGAAGACTAACAAAACAGTTTGTAAACTTGAACAAAGGGATCAAAACTGGAATCTGTAATGACGTCTGATGTCTTAAGACAGATTATCTCAAAGTAAACTTTTTTAATGCCACTGGAAATCAATAAAATTGAGTTCATGACTGACGAAATTTAATTTAATTTTAAAATCCTCCCATTTCAGAATATTTTTTTTTGACATGAAGCTCTTGCCGTAGCTGATTGAAATTTTACAAGTAGTGGGTTCACATAGTAGGCAAGTTTTTGAAATGGGTCCTGAAGTTTTATGTAATGTGATTTTTTTAGAGTTACACCACCCTAAAGAAAGAAGTAAAAAATCATCCAAATAAAAAAAGTTCACTGTTTATTATATATTTGCAGAAAATAATTAGCCTGAGTGGTGGAGACTGTAGTGGTGTAATGAAAGGCCTATTAATTGTTCACATTCACAAAAAAAATCAAGGTTAGTAAGGCTAGTAATAAAACTTTAGGAGAAATCATTAAAAAAATGCGTCATTTTGGGTACTAAGAAAAACTTTAGAAAAATGCTGTTTTCTCGAAAACTATAAATTTTCGCGGAACATTTATGGGGGTCCTTAGAGTAGCCCCTAGACCCCTCTATCGATGGTTTTCGTTTGGACCACATGAAACCCGACACCGTGTATAAATGGAAACACTGAAATAATGAAATAAAAAATATCGTTTAAAAATATTTATTAATAAAAAAAAAGAAGATAATGTATAAATTCGGTGAGTTTCAGAAGTCATATAGCAGGTTCATATCTAGGTCCTGATGATGATTCAATCGTATGCGCTAAACAGTGCTTCGATAAGAGATTCATTTTTATGATTCATTGCAGCGTTGGCAGATCCAAGTTCAACGTCTAACATACACTAAATACTCGTAGATTAAAAACAAATTTTGATTGAAAGGGTCTACGAGTATATACCCCCAGGCATAAGCTTTGTAAGTGGTAGGTATCAGCAGGGGCCTCTGCGTTTCAAAGTAGCTTTGGCGCAGCTCAATCTGTAAGAAAAAGTAATTCATAAAAACACGTCATCAAGGTTAAAGCCGAGATCTATAGTCGTTACATAGCTAAGCACAGACTTAATACATTAAGACTGGGATTTAGCGCGCCGTCCGATAGAGCGTTCGGTGGGCTACGTTCTGCGCGAACGGAATAACGCCGCGGCTTTCTTCTGTTTTCGTGTAATTAATTTAATATGAAATAACATAAGACAAATTAAAAAGTCTTAAAAGTTGTCGACCTAGATCAATATGGAAAAACCTATCTATCTATGTATACATTTTTTAAGTGCAAAATGTTAATAATTAATATTTGAGAGTAAAACAAAAAAAATCGTCGACGTACTTCTTTGTGTTTTTTTTTATCGGTGAAATCATGCTATATCGTGTTTTGGCAAAGTTCTCGCCTTAGATAAAGACACTGACCTACTCGTACATTTTTTTATTTGCTAAAACATCTTTTAATTTAGTAGTTACATATATATCTACAAACAAAAGCATTTGCCTTAATTATTATCTTTCTTAATGAATATTGTTATAATTATTACTAACGAATACGTATTACGTAACTTACGTAAGTGGATGTTTAACTCAGACAAAAATCTGGAGAAATGACATTGTCACCTAACTTCATTCAGATTAAATACAGCTTGTTGAAGTTATAATCTTGCCACATTTACTTTAAAAATAAAAATTTACCTACTGTATATAAAAATATGCGCCGGATAACGCACCACACTATCTTGTCTTGGTCTCCAGAAAGGTTAATTTTCTTTGTGTTACGAGTACGGGGCAGCAGACAAGGATTCAAGCCGGGGCGTCTCCAATATGTACCGATGATTATCTCAAGACTTACAAAAGCGATAAGTAACTTTGAAAGTGAGAATTTGATTTTATTAATCAAAAGGTTGCAGTGGCACATTGAGGGCGATAACTTCCACTTCAAGGAGTGGACCAAGACAGGCTCCTGATGATGGTGCTTACCGGCAGATGTTGCTGTAGGTCCGTCCGTTGGTGCCGCACACGGGGCTGTAGTCGGCTGTGCATATGCAAGCTGCTGCATCACTAGCACTGGCCATGCTTGCCAGCAGCATCAGAAGGGTTAGGGCTGAAATCATACGTAATACAGCGTTGAGAGCGTTGAGACCTTAGGACGACCTGTATCTAACTACTAATACAATCAAAATACCTAATACATAAAATTGCTCTCCCATTGTTCAGATTACAAAAAGTTTTGGGATCCTTCATGGGGCAAGCTGTACACTACTACAACAAAGTGACGACACGATTGACGTAGTGCGCTGGAGCACGGTTTCTCGCCTTTAATTCCGTAGTGTCCCGGGTTCGGTCCCCGGTCAGGTCAATTCAGGAAATTATCTTTTCTAAATTGGCCTGGGTCTGGGTGTGCTGGCAGACGCCCCTGGCTTAATTCCTTGTCTGGTACCTCGTAACACAGGGATATTTATCCCTACTTCGAGACCATGACAAGAGGTGTGTTGTCTGGCGCATATTTATTTATAAAAAAAAAAAAAAGTTCCTCAGGCAATTTGTATTTTACCGCTGCACAGATTCAAAAACCACATCAAATCTGTTTTATTAAAAAAGGGGTGTTATACTACCAACCCTACCTCTTGTATTAGTAGCTTTGCTGTACTTGTTGGATTGTTCTGTCTATTAATGATAGAATTCTACTGATTCCAGTAAAAATATGAACATTAAGAATGATTACTTCATTTTCTGGTTCTTTAATAAAAATTAATCAGTATTCAAGTCCTATTTCCGTATGACAGTTCACTTGTCTATAGACATTCAGAGCGAGCACTACACCAAGGCGTGGGAGGGTTTCATCAACAATAAAATTTGACAATAACCGCTCATACCAACAGACGTTAACTTGAGCAGTTTTTTTATCTCAACAAACAAATTGTTCTCTACTAACTCGCATTTTCTGGAGTCCTGAAATACAGGTTTACCCTTGCTTAGGCTCCAGTTCTCCCCAATATTATATGTTTGTATCACTCCCATTCTTCCTTTCTGATGTTGTTTCCTGTAGTATAGCATTCTATAGAATATAAAAAGAATATAAAACAAATGTGTAATATTGTGATGAAAAATAAAGTTTTTTTTTATTTTTTTTATTGTAAAACCACAACAAGTTTAAAAGAGTAACTACGCCGGGTCTTCTCAGTAAGAATGAGCTCCTCCGACGCGGTGGTAGAGTCGCATTATGATTGTATACTGTTTATTTATATATTCATATTACTATAGTATTTATATCTATTATTTAGTAATTTTTTTGACTATTTAAAAGTACTGATTAAGTCTATTTAAATAAAGATATTTGAGTTCTAGTTTGAAAAGTGTTTCATTTATCATCAGACTGGCCTGTTGCTGCAACGGCAGCGATCCTGCCTTTAGCACTGGAGGTCGTGAGTTCGATCCCCACCCATGACAAACATTCATGTGACGAACATTTGTGTTTATTTGTTGTGAGTCTGGGTGCTATTATCTATTTAAGTAGATATGTATTTAGAAATATTTAATTATGTATATCAGTCTCTGACACCCATAGTACAAGCTCTGCTTAGTTTGGGGTCATATGATTGTGGTGTAATTTGTCCCTGATATTTGTATTTATTCATATCAATGGGTTATATGAATAATTTAATGAGGTCATTGGGTTCAACTCCCACACAGGAAACAATCTTGCAGTTCAAATTTATGATCTTCCTATTTTCGCTTCATATCGGTATATGTTATCTTGTAAATTGTAAAATAAAATATTTTTTTTATTTAAATCATGATTCCCTCGTTGACATTTTGAGCTATAGTACCATGGATTTTGGTTGTAAAACTAGAAAATAATAAAAATACTACATGATAATGTGAACAGAACTCACCATAGAAGAACTTCATTGCGTTTGAATATGAGGAAAATGTTTGACGCACAGTAGGAACGCAAGTGGCGTGCGCAAACTATACTGTGCTTTTATAAACATTGCAAATGAGGAAAAACAAGCAAAAAGTTGGTTCGGGATGGAATCCCGCTGAGTAGGGGTGACGAAGCCATGCGGTGAGTTTTCTGGATATTTAGGGTATTATACGAATTATCATTTGTGGTTTTAGGAGAAACTGTCACCATAAGTGTAGGTGTATTACAAATTTTTATTTGATATAAAAAAAGTCAAACGGAAACGTTAAGTTAAACCGGTAAAGCAATTTTACCGTTTAATTTGTGTTTTAATTTTATGAAATTGCCCTTAAGGCTATGCTTTCCCAAGATTGTCAATATTTGATCGACTTTCTTAGAAGATAACTACCAAATTAAAAGATATGTAAACAAATAAAAAATTGTACGAGTAGGTCACAAAACACGATATAGCATGATTTCACGGAAAAAAAAACACAAAGAAGTCCGTCGAAGATTTTTTTGTTTTACTCTCAAATATAAATTTTTAACATTTTGCAATTAATAAATGTATTTATAAATAGGTCTTTCTATTTTCTAGGTTGGCAACTTTTAAAACTTTTTAATTTGCCTAGTCATAAATATCCCATTTCATAATAAATTCATTACACTTAAACAGAAGGAAGCCGCGGCGTTACTCCGTTCGCGCAGAACTAATCAGTGGCCCACCGAATGCTCTATCGGACGGCGCGCTAAATCCCAGCCTTAAAGCAACAGAAGTCAAAACAAACAAATACGCAACTCTGACATAACGCAAACACAAACTGCATACAAGGCAGACGCACTCGGACTGATTTAGGTACCTATCTAATTACTTTTTTTTAATTGACTTCTTTGTAATAAAATTAGACATTCGGATTAAGATGCTATTGTATTGTATGCATGTGAGGCGGAACACAGTGAGACTCTTAAATATGTACGATCTGAACATTATTGATATACCTGTGATTCACAATAAAGTTTATTTGTTTATGTATCTGGCGTGAATGACGTGTATTCATCGATGCTTTTATCGATTCAGTAGTGTCATCAGGCGCTGTAAAGATATATTTACTTAATTTCATTCACTTCATTTATTAACAGTTAATAATAATTATAACAATAATTTTCTTGATAAATTTCGGTACGACAATAGTTAGACAATAGACAATAGTTTCGGTTTTTTAATAGTTTATTTAAACTCATCGTATCGTGTTATGTTAGTAGATAGAATGCAACAATGCAAAATGTACATTTTATGTTGAGTAATTATTTCAACGATAATACATAAGAACATGATTTTTATTCTTTATTTATTTGAAATGGGTTTGCGTTTGGCCTCAGTCTCGCCTGGTGATTAACGATGACGAGGCAGATGGTGGTACAAGCCTACCCAGAAAATGCCTATTCATTCTGGCCTTGAAGATACAAAGGTCTGCGTCTGTAGCAGGGAGAGCGTTCCTCTCCCTAGCGGAGCGGTGCGGACCAGAAAAGTCGCAGCAAACCGCTGATCGCGGATTGCTGGGAAGACAACCATGGGGGTGGAGCCCTCCCGGCGTCTGATGGTCCGGTGGTGGAAAGAAGAGGGTGGTATCAGGTTATGTAGTTCCTGCGCACACTCTCCGGATCTATTTTGTTTGTATTTGTCGCTGTAATTGCTCTGTATTGTTAATATTGGTTGCAAATATAATATTCGATTTTGTAATTGTTAGTTTGAGTTAATAAGCTAGTTGTCGTATTTTTTTGGTGCTAAAAAGTCAACGTACTCGTCAACCCTGATTAAGTTATGTCTGTTTATTTTGCTCATCACGTTCCGTAACTGGTCCTGTGCATGCGCAGTTCTTTGACTTTACTGCATTTAGGGGTGTCGCTTTTCTAAACTATAGGAATTAGGGTTTTCAACTCAATCTTTGTCGATTACTCATTGAAAGGCTTCTGTCCTTTCTCAAAATACGCAGATCAATACACTTTTTCATTCATAATATTTGTAATTACTTGGTATAAATTTGCTCTTTAACTTATTTTTATGTAGTGTCAACTGCAGGAGACACACATTGCTTTTTATCACTAAAAAAATTAAGTAAGAATTTTTTTTTGCTGGGAATGGAGCCATTAAAGTTAAATCGGTTCCTACTTATGGCAACATTTGATAGATTAAGACAAAGTGCGGGTTTGTTCATCAAAGACCCCATATATGCATGAAAGTCTATGCCTAACATATATCTTTTTTTTCAAACCAAGATCATCTGACCCCAAACTAAGCAGAGCTTGTAATATGGGCGTCAGAGACTGATAAACATACTTAAATATTTCGAAATACATACATACATAAATAGATAACAACACCCACACGCAACAAATATAAATGTTCGTCACACAAATATTTGTCATGAGTGTGATCGAACCCACGACCTCCGGCGCTAAAAGCAGGATGCTGCCATTGCGCCAACAGGCCAGTCAATTAAATAATTTATTTATATGTATAGGTAGAATATGATAAAAGTTGATATTATTTAATTTTTCAAGGAATATTGATTTCAATTTTAGGGGTTTTAATTGGTGTGGCTTTTAATTTATTTACCTGTTCTTTATTGCGCATTAAAACAAGTACATAATGCCCGAAGGCATTCTCTACCAGTCAAGGACTTTGAGCTTTGATTAATTATTACTGGTGAGCTTTTACCTCTCTGTATGTGTCCATTTTTGCTATACCTTTAAATCAAATGGATCAACTTAAAATATTTAAAAAATTCGGCAGTACAACGTTAAAATTTCCCTTAGGGCGGTATGTGTCAGGGTCGTATGAATAAAATAGTCACGAATAAGCATATTTCATGTTCCCAACAAATATTAAATGTTGACGCCAAAATATTTTTTGTATTTTGACCGTGGAACAAAAGTTTCAACATTTTTCAATTAATCATGACACGATTGGCGTAGTGCCACAGATTATTTAATAGTTAAGAACACTACTATAAATAAATAAATAAAATAAATATGCGCCAGACAACACACCTCTTGTAATGGTCTCGAAGTAGGGATTATTAAATCCCTGTGTTACGAGGTACCACACAAGGAAATAAGCTAGGGGCGTCTCCCAGCACACCCAGACCCGAGTCAATTCAGAAAAGATCGTTTCCTGAATTGACTCGACCGGGAATCGAACCCGGGACACTACGGAAATCGAGGCGAGAAACCGTGCTACAGCACACTACGCTACGCCAATCGTGTCGTTATCAGTTAATATATCACATCCATAGAAAAATTTAAATTTTCTTAATTCTAAATGCGTGTTGTCAAGTGACAGACCTATATTGCCAGGGCCACTTCTTCCGATATAAATGTCAGTAGTCAGTTCTTACAGTACGTCCATCGCGCTCAACCGCAAAATACGTGTGCAAATGCTCTACGCGGCTGTTGACAACCAAATGCCAAATGAGTCTTGGAATACCCGGCGGCTGGTAGGTAATTATCGCGCGCAAGCACATGCAGTGACAGAGGCCTGGTAAGTAATGCCCTGTAGCACGGTTTGACGCCTTGATTTCCTTCGTGTTCAAAGTGTGTGACATTTGTAACGTCACACCCATAAGTAAATAAACTTAAGTTGAGTCCAAAACGTAGTGGCCTGGAATGAAAGCATTTCGGCTTGTTGTCTGATTTTCAATCCTGGTCAGAACTTAAATCTACAGGACGGCACGGTTCGCGTAGTGTGCCGCAGCACGGTTTCTCACCTTGACCTGCGAGGTATCCGGGTTCGATTCCCGGTTGGGTCAATTTAGAATACGATCTTTTATAAATTGCGTCGGGTCTGTGTGTGCTGGAAGCCCCCGGCTTAAGTCCTTGTCTGGTACCTCGTAACACAAGGATATCTATCCTTACTTCGAGGCTATGGCATGTGGTGTGTTGTCTGACGTATACTTATTTGTATACTAACTTCTGCCCACGACTTCGTCCGCGTGGAATAGTTACTTTGGGCTAACGCTTACTTTAACCACAAAATAAAGAGTTTACAGAAGGACCGCTTGCACCTTTTTCCAAAACTTTCGTGAACCGCCTAGGGTTACTACTTTATTCGCTCTGAATTTTTAAAATCAAGTAAGTATGTTTTACCTACTTGACAGAACCGGCCAAAAACAAAATTCGTCATGTGAAAAATTGCACCAAGTTCGACAAAAACCAAAATACTCGCGACAGTGCGACTTTCCGACTCACCGAAGCTCACTGACTTCGCTTGTAAACTCGTGTCTCTGTGTGCGTGCGTCAAAAATAGCCTGTTGTTCTAAGCGGGCTATCTATCAGAGCGCCGCGCATGTCTAATTTGTGCTTTAACCCACGACTTCGTTTACATAGAAGGTGAAATAGTACATTATGGTACAAGTGTGTAATGTTGGTGATTACCGCTGAGGCGCCATTGAGACCCGAGCCGTCAGGTGAGGGCCTTGAGAGAGCCGAGGACGGCAATCATCAATACACACGTGTATCATACGACGAAGAAAATAATACTACAAATAACTGTAGTTTCAACAGTGAAAACGAGTTGTGAATATTTTTTCGCAATGGCGGGAAAAAATAATCAGTTTTTCTATGCGCGCGCATCTTACAATGGCGATCGGCCATAGACCAAAAGAATGAAGTTTCTTTTTTATCTGGCTTTGCGCGGATAGTTTTAGCCTCGTACAAAATGGGAAATTTTAAGTTTTCTTTATTACAGAAAAAACAAAAATTTAATTCGAGTGAAAGTTTTAATTATTACACAGGTAGGTAAAGTTGAAATTATCTATTTAAATACGAAGTTGCATGAAATGAGCAAGCAATAGGTACAAATATTAATTTGTACTATTGAACAAGATCTTTTTAGTATCGAAACTTTTTTTAAAACAAAGCAACTCAAACAAGAAAATAAAAAAAAACTTTCTATCTCACTTGTAATAATAGCTAATAATAATAGCAATAAAAAAGTCACAGTTTGATTCCAGGTGTCATTATGTGCCTAATTGCGGTGAAATTAGAGCCACTTTATAAGCAAGTGTGTTGAAAATATTTTTAAATAATACGTAAGTACGTCATAAATCACACTTTACATACTTTACTTGCACATCATAAATGCGCGCGCAGTACTTGATGATTATTTTGCTAAATAAAAAAATAAATATTAATATCATGTTTTTAAAAACATCTTCGCAAATAATGCATTATTTTAGAACAAATTAGATAAAGGTTATAGTGAGCCAACCTTAAAAGATAAACATAATATGCTGTCGCGGACTTTTTTTAAGAACTTTTTAAAAGGAAATAATTCTGTCATACATGATTTTTGCGAAACTTTAACCATTTACGCAGCGCACGCACTGAAAGCTCTCAAAAGGAAAAATAACCCCAATTTTGAAACATTCTTCATTGGTGCTCCGCTCCTATTGGTATTAGCGTGATGATAAATAGCCTATAGTCTTCCTCAATAAATGGGCTATCTAAAACTGAAAGAATTTCCGAAACGGACCAGTAGTTCCTGAGATAAACAAACAAACAAACAAACTTTTCAGCTTTATAATATTAGTATACATTTATTTTTATCATTCTTCAAACGTAGCTTCTGTCTCTGTCAACAGGTTTGAACATTAATGAAATAAAACGCATTTGCAGTTACTGTATATTCTTTTAAATTTTAAAATCTTAAAATGGTTCTAAAAAAAATCTCATACCATTGGTGAAAGGTGAGCTTCTGAGTGTTCCGTTCACCATAACGGCAACAGTCACTAGCCTTTGACCCCCTACCCCGTTTGGGATATATTCGTGATGGTACGTTATGTAAAATTGTATGTGGGTTGCATTGTCCCTGCCCTGTGAGTGCAATGCACCTGCACCGGAGGTCGTGGGTTCGATCCCCACCCATGACAAACATTTATGTGACGAACATTTGTGTTTTTAGTGTGTCTGGGTGTTTTTATCAATTTAAGTATGTTCTTAGAAATATTTAAGTGTGTTTATCAGTATCTGACACCCATAGTAGCTCTGCTTAGTTTGGGGTCAGATGATCTTGGTGTAAATTGTCCCAGATATTTATTATTTATTTATTTTAAGCTAGAGACGTTCTGAGTTTTCTTGCGGTTTCATTATCGAATGATTGAAAATTTAATTTTAATTTCAGGTAAGTAAGTGCCTACCCAAGTACACCTTTTGCAGTACTCCTACGATTATGTAAGTATGTCATCATCATGTTAATATTTAGATAAGTCACACAAACACTGTTATTATAAAAATCCTACAGATTTTAAAATCGACATTTTTAACCTACAAATGTGGTGTGCAATATTAAATGCAAGAAAAATTTATATATTTTTTTAAACAAAACATTACTTGATAATTTTCATATATTATGATAATACTTGGTAGAGACTAGACTGGAATAACTAGGCTGCAAGAGGTGCCAAAAGAATTAAAAAAAGATTCCAAATACCAAATTATTTAAGTATTTGCAAGAAACATGGGTGTATTTTATACAGATGTCAAAATAAAAAAAAATAGTTTCACCATATTCAGCCTGATCCGGCTGAAATGTACACATAATTTAATTAGTTACAAATGTTACAATGGAAATTTATTACAATTAGATTCAGATTCATATTTAATTCAGTTACCATATTACAAAATTAGTCACAAGTTCAAAATAAATCAAATTAAAAATAACAACCAATCTAGTCAAGTTCATGCAATGTTACATTATTTTGTCCCTCAAGTATTCATTGATACTATAATAGGCATGTCGCAGTAGAAACATTTTTACCTGATGTTTAAAAGATACAATTTCTGTTACATTCAAAATGGAGATGAAACTGAAACGGTGAATTTTTAATAACTGTTCGGATCTCTTCCTCCTCCTGCTGAACACGGTCCTCCATGGGCTATTCCAACTCCAGCACACGATGCTCTGGAAAATAAAGAAAACATTTAGCCTAAAGGTACTATTTGGAACCGTGCTGCCGACTGCAACTGCCGACCGCACGTGCAGCGTCCCATTGTCACTTGATGGTGAGTCACATAGATACGCTGCACGTGCTATCGGCAGTTGCAGTCGGTTTCAAATACCTATCTTAAGATAGCTAATTGTATAATCATAAATAAAATATAAATAAATATAAATATGCGCCAGACAACACACCTCTTGTAATGGTCTCGAAGTAGGGATTAATATCCCTGTGTTACGAGGTACCACACAATGAAACCAGGGGCGTCTTCCAGCACACCCAGAGCCGAGTCAATTCAAAAAAGATCGTTTCCTGAATTGACCCGACGGGGAATCGAACCCGGGACACTAAGGGAATCGAGGCGAGAAACCGTACTACAGCGCACTACGCCAACCGTGTTGTCAAGTATTAAAGAAGTTTAGTTATTTTTACTGAGCATCTCGGCGATTGCAAGCTAACAGGGACTTTGCACGTTCATTCCCTGAACTGAGGTAGCAAGCAATGTCGTTATATGATCTTACATGTCCAGCCCGTCAGCGGATACCTGGTACTAACGCATCGTCTAGGGTGGCGCTATTCACTGACGAAATTGCTTACTTCCCTGAGTTGAGGTAATTAACTTGACTGGATGTAATCGATTCTAGTAAGGCCCCAGGTTGTTTTAAGATAGGTTTACAAAGATTTATATGAGTATCGCTTTTGTAACCGTTTAATCACACAACGAAAAAGAGTCCGATTTGTACACATCCTAGCACCATCAACTTGTTACTTTCGTTATTTAGTAATTTCATTTCCCTATTTTATCCCGAAAAAACTGTATTTTTTTTGAGAAGATTGACAGAAAACTTTTCTTTCTCAAATGAAGAAGGTATTAATGGTAACCATTTTTTTTAATTAAAGCATATTCATTCAAGTAGGTATTTAACAAAAACTAATCATAGATTTGAAACTTGCGATCATGAAATTACAAGTAATTAAACAAATAAAAATTAATGAAAATAAAAAAAAAACAAAAGAAACCTCTGTAAAATTTACAATAATAGGTTGTGGGCTTTTATTTTATGTTTTTGTCTAAGAATTTATTCCTATTTTACAGCCTTTGAATTTGTTACACTATGAACGGGTTATATTGTATACAGATCAAATACCTCAATATTTATTTTTAACTTCAAGATTTATTTTTAACAATGATGGCTGGCCTGTTGGTGCAATGGCAGCGATCCTGCCTTTGACGCCGGAGGTCGTGGGTTCGATCCCCACCCATGACAAACATTTATGTGACGAACATTTGTGTTTGTTGTGTGGCTGGGTGTTATTATCTATCTAAGTATGTATTTAGAAATATTTAAGTATGTTTATCAGTCTCTGACGCCCATAATACAAGCTCTGCTTAGTTTGGGTCAGATGATCTTGGTGTGAATTGTCCCAGATATTTATTTATTTATTATTATTCTGTACCCTCGCTTGAAAAGGTAGCCTTTGCCCTTTTTCAAGCTCTAGTCCATAATGTACCAAATTTCCTCAAATTTGGTGTAGTGGTTTATTATACCTAAGCGTATAATAATAATAAATAAATAAATAAATATCCCTGGACATTATTCCACACAGCGCCATCTAGCCCCAAAGTAAGCTAATTAAAGCTTGTGTTATGGGATACTAGACAACGGATAAACATACTTAAATACATTTTCTTTTGTAAATACATACTTATTATACATAGGAGACACCCAGACCAGTACAAACAGACATGTTCATGCACACAAATGTTTGTACTGTGCGGGGATCGAACCCGCGACCTCTGGTGTAGTAGCCAACTTCTTAACCACTACACCAAGTCGGTCGTCAAAGACAGACGTCTGTATAGACAGACAGACAAACAGAATTACTTTCGCATTTATATTATTATAGTAGTAATAATGATGATGACTCACGAGCAAGCATTGCTGCGTGTGACGCCATTGACGTCGCACACCGGTTGATAAACTTGGGGGCACGAGCAGCCCTGCCTAGTTACTCTCGCCAGTGCTAGGGTCGACATTGCCAGCACTGTCAGAACTTGAGAAAGGGGCAGAAAAAACACTTGTTATGTTGATAAAAATACATATTAACGAGTATAACCTTCAGTTTAAATGTAAAAAGTAAGCGAATGCGTCATACTATTTGCAAATATTTCAGTGAATTTCGTTTGGTTTACTTTTGTATGGTAGGTAAAACAATGTCTGAAATTCTAAAGATAAATTTAGTAAAGAGATAGATGATTTTTTCTATCGAAGAACTTTCGGATATTAATCAGAACTCCTACCATAAGTTGAACTCAAGTATACTAAGTACTACAGCTAGATATAGCAACTTGTTTGCCATTTTGAATTACAAATCAATCCAAAACTCGACAAATAATAGGTTTTGTTACTTACCAAAGACTAATTTCATTTTGCTGTCCATAGTGTGAACTGGTAGAATTGAAGAACAACAGATGTTTTATAGTGGAATTAATGAGGTAAGATAATGAAAAACATTGCGTCACGTAAGTCTAGTGATGTTGATTGATAGAATCGATAACTGATAAAAATAGTTAGTTTATTTCACATTATACAAAATGTATTGAAGTTTCTAGGTACTTAGCTAAAAGAGTAAAAATACGAATAAAGCTATAAGTTTAAACTAAGTTATAAAAGTTAAGTGTAAGTAATTTCAAGCTATGTTACAATAAGTCCTAACAATGCGGTATTAAGGTGATTACGGTCACAAAAAAAATATGATCGGAAACCCATCCAAGACCTAAATCTAAAACGTGGTTTTAATCATAACTATTGATGTAATAAGAAAAAAATTCATACTTATTTTTCTTAAGGACACCCCTAATGGGGCATCATTCTCGGATTATGGCATAAAGACGAGATCATCAGATATAAATGGTTCTATAAATTCCTGCATAAAGTGATTTGGTTCCGCTATCCACATCAGAAACATCGATATCTGAACATCACTTCGTGACTAATGTTTACCAGTATATCTTACAAAGGCACACGTTGTTTCTTTGAACAAATAAATGATGCAGTAAGTTATTTTTCCTTATTTTGTATTTGCAATTCGTCGTAATTAAACAAAATTGTTAGTAAATTAAAGTTGATTTTGTACTCTTGTTCAGGTCAGGTTTGATCAGGTCTGCACGTCTGCATATTCACCATATCCTGCCAATGTGCCACCGGCACAGTTCAACCTAAACAAAACAAAAAACTTAAGAACAACAACACAATCCTTGGAACGGTCGTCCAAATAGAATGGAGACTGATCTTTATCGTAAACTTTGTTTGAAGAAAAAGGCTTTGTTTCTAACACTTCGACTAAAAATCGTCTGCAATAAATTGTTAAAGTTATAAATTAATTATACCTACTTCTTGAGTGGCCTGTCATGCCATTTGCTGAGTACCACAAATGTGATTATTTATACATTAAAATCATAATATGCCGTTCCCAAATCAGTAAGTTATCTAGAAATTATCAAAGTGAACATTTTATTTTCTTGCCTTTTATACAAAACCAAAGTGCGAATAGGAATAGTTTTCTTGAATAAAGATATTATTTTCGTTTGATTTTAATTATCAACTAGCTGCCTCGACAGACTTCGTTCTGTCAAAAATAATTGCACGCGTCGGTAAAGCAGCACATCTCGCCCGCGTTCCCCGACTTGATTTACATAATAAATACTATTATTTGCACTAAGTTTTGTTCAATCATGCCTATGTCACTTCCCCATAATGTAGCTTCATATTGGTGAAGGATTTCCTTAATCAGTCTAAGTAGTTGTTTCGGAGCCTATTCAATATAAACAAACAATCAATCTCTATAAAACATTAGTATAGACAAGTACTCGTACTCACAAACATGGGTTATCGTACGTGTTCCCGTTCGTTGCACACACTTTTCTTAAGTGGTCAGGACACACGCATAGTGCTGCTCTTGCAGAGGTCAACAGCAAAAGTAGCATAACTGGCAATACAAGGAATACTGTGAAAAAATTTGAATAATTTTACTTTTAAGAATGTTGAAATGTTACGCCTGAATCCAGAAACTTCCATCAAAGCATACAACATGTATTGTATAGCTGTCCCTTTCATTTCTATTGACATATGATAGACAGCATCAATCTGAGGTGTCCTCAACTTTTGATTAGCGTTTGTGGATACGGGGGTTAGAGAGTTAAATCTGAAAATAAGATTGATCACTGGCCTTGACATACACCAATCTAACACCTCATGGTTAAGGCCTGCAGTGACATTTATAAGGCCGTCTTTACGTTCGTAATCTTTTTAATTTATCTCTTTGATTCTTAATAATATCGTAATAACTGCTAAAGCAACTGTAGAATATGTAATTAACTTACTTAAATACTTCATTCCTTGACTTCAGTTTTTAAACACAATATACACCAATAATCGGCTAAACAAACTACGCAGTAATTAACTGTTATACCACTTGCTTATTTTGTTAAAGATACTAATGTAAATTAAATTACCACAGCCAATACAATTGTTTTTATACCTATGTCGAAACAAGATTAATTTATGTCCAATTAAAATTCTAGTAAACATGTTTAAACAAATTTAAAGTGCATTGTTTTATTTTTAACACAAAGTTGGTTGCCACCATGCTGTACGCTTGATAGTAAGCAGTTACCGCCAGCTTCTGAGTATTTGCCAGGAGCTACCTTTCATTCTTCCTAACACAGCACAATACTACGGCACCGCAACAGCACTGCTCCAGCCCGGCAATTAACTTGCCATTCCAATAAGAGCATTTAATTGTGTGGACTAAAGTATATCTTACAGTCAATATGAAAAAGCGGACGCGTTGAGCGCGCCGCCCACCTTTTAAGGTCCGGTTTCCACCAAAGCGGAGAGGAGAGGAGATGTGTATCGATAAGCAATCAGATTTCGTTATTTTCACATCCCACAGACAGATGTGAAAATAAAGAAATCTGATTGGTAATGAAAACACATGTCTCCTCTCCGCTTTGGTGGAAACCGGGCCTTATAAGAGGCGATGACAGGTTGGAGCGGTGCCGATGCCGTTGCCGCGCTGTAATAATGTTCTGTGACCTTAACACGGAATAGCGTAAATCGTTAGACGTTTAAAAACCAGACATTCCCACGTTTATCCCGGTTATTTGGTGTATTCTAAGCATTCGATTTTATTGCATCATGCATTAGTTAGGTTATTATAAAATCACATTCTTTTTTATTGCCATTATTAAACATACTTCCATACTATTATACTAAATATTCTATATTACTATATAAATTTATATAATATTCATAATTATATATTATATTAGGTTGGGGAAAAAGTCTTTTCGCATATAGGTAGTATGTATGAACTTGTTATAAAATCTCTCTGGCTATACTATTGGTATCTGGCTGGTTTTGGTATCATTAATAGTTGTAGTTTTAAAGAAGATGATTCCAAATTCAAATTAGGAAAATGTGTGATTTTCTTTTGTTTTGCTTACTCTCAAGATGAGAGAATCTAATGATAAATTCGATACATTTCAAAATTTTACTACAGAAAGGTAACAATGCAACGCAAGCCGCGAAAAAAAATGCGATGTTTAAGGACCTAGTGCATCGTCTGTGAGAGTAGCACAAATTTGGTTTAAGCGTTTTCAATTCGGAAATTTTGATGTCAAAGATGCACGTCGCTCTGGTCGCCCTGGTCTGGTCTGGTGGCACGGATAAAATGAATGCCATTCTTTAAAAAAGAGGAGCAAGATCGGCATATCAGTAGTTACGATGTAGCTGAAGAACTGGGAATTGACCACGTTTTGGCGCATTTAAAAAAACTGGGTACACAAAAAAGCTCGATATTTGGGTACCTCACGAGCTCACTGAAGGAAACCCATTGAACCGTGTACGCATTTGTGATTCTTTATTACGACGTAATGAAGCCGAACCAACCAGAAGCTGATATCTGGTGAAGAAAAGTGGATCACGTACGACAAGAACGTGCGAAAAAGGTCGTGGTCAAAGGCCGGTCAGGCTTCACAGACAGTGGCGAAACCCGGGTTAGCTCGCAACAAGGTGATGCTGTGTGTGTGATGGGATTGGAAGGGTACCTATTATTCATTATGAGCTGTTACCACCAGGCAGGACCATCGATTCTGAACTCTACTGCGAACAATTAATGAGATTAAAGCAAGAAGTTGAGAGAAAGCAGCAGGAATTAATCAACAGTTGTTGATTAATTAAATATGGCATTCAAAGTTTCTAAAAATGTTACCCTTCAAAGTTTGCAAAAAATCGACCTTTAAGGGGTTGTTTTTGGGGTTGATAGTTGTTTAAAAAACTTGTTGTATGAAACTTCGGTACTTTAAGTACTAGGAGTCTCAAATTTCGCACGGGAATCTTTTAAGGACGTAGGTGCTAAATAAGACGGGATTTTGTGAATAACAAGTATCGTAAGTCTGAAAAAATCCCATATTTCATAAAAATTAAGTTCACACGGGCGAGGCCGCGGGCGGAAAGCTGGTCACTTAAACACTATTTCAATTGCCGGGTTTAATTCCCAGGTGTGTTTTCGGATTTTTCGGAATACAGCCCGTGTTAGTGATCACCAACCCGCATTTAGCAAGCGTGGTGATTAAGCCAATACCCATCCATTCTAGCGATGACTTGATTTCAATGATGGAGGCCTTTGCCCAGCAGTTGGACAGTTTATAGACTAATCACTTTTTTTGTAGCAATATACTATTTATTTTTTCTTTATTGCACATACAAATAAAGCACAATTGGCGGTCTTAATGCACAGAGGTATTTTCTACCAGTCCACCGCAAGGTTTAACAGAAAAAATATGTATTTTGGGCTGTGCAACGTACCTACAGAAAATTGAACCATAAAAAAACATAGAACAAATTATGATCTTAATTACTAATATATATAGTTTTAATTTTTAATTGCTGGCCTGTTGGTGCAATGACAGTAATAAGTAATACTTAAATATTTTCATATTTAAGTATGTTTATCAGTCTCTGACACCCATAGTAAAGCTCTGCTTAGTTTAGGATCAGATGATCTTGGTGTTATTTGTCCCGGATTTTTTTTTTTTATATATATTGCCCGTCAAGATAACCTCACTCCACCTGATGAGAAGCAGTCGTGAGGTTTTATTTGTTTTGATTTAATTAAAGGAATAAATTGAAAACATTAGTACACATCAGTAGTAGTATACATCAGTAACAGCGGTTCAAAAGAGTCGCTATTGAATGACGAAACCCGTATAAAGTCACTAGTTAGTGGCAAACTGAAACCTAATTAATTTCTTCCTCCTTCAGCTCAGCCACTCAAATGAGTCTTAAGCTCGAGATCCTGTCTCTAAACTACTTGGCATTTACATCAAAAATTTCGCCAAACTGCCAAGTACTTGGTCAGCAAATAGAAAAAAAAAACACTTAATAATTTATGACCTTGCTAGGCACACATACAATAAGTGCATTTTTACTTTAAAAAAAAAACAACTTCTACAGATACTTTTCTATACCTTAGGTCGATTTGGGTATATCAGAACGCAAGGATTCATTATTAAATATTTTTGGTACAAAATACGACCTTGTCTTTTGATTACAGTATTTTTTTATTTTTTATTTATTTATTGGACTACCAACATACTCGTAAGAAACAGTATTACATGTAAATTTGGGTATTTATATAGCTTATTCTAACTGTTCTTAAGATAACAGGTAATCTCAGCATGCAAACAATAAAAAAGTAGTTATTTGGTTCGTAAAATTATACAGTAGTTATATTTATAGAAAATAAAAAAGATAATATTTTTAATGTAAGTATTTAGAGAAACTTATGGACTAACTAAAGGTACGTCACAATTGGTGAACATCAAGCTCTGGAATCTTTTTTGTGAGATCGTTATACAGGCGTGACAGACGCATAACGATATATATATATATATTACCTGGACTATGCTCCTTGTAAACTGTCTTCGTTCGTTACTTCGCTTCGTGCATACAAAATTGCGACCAGCGTTGTGTGTTTTACATTCAACTCGACGATTAATGAATCAGTTTTAATGCCTTTCTTATTTAACATAATCGTGCTCCCTCACTTGAAGGATTTTCCTGTAATGTAACGTTTCAGATTCGACTTTAAGCATCACATTACAGTACTGAATCCCTGACATGACAAACATTCGCCTGTAATGTACATTCCAGATTCGAATTTAAGCATTACTTCATAAGATCATTAAGTGCTTTCCCTCACCAACGTAATGCTCGAATCTGTAACGGTACTTGTAATGTATGTGAATGCTCAGTGTTCAGGATTGTCGATTGCTGAACGCAGACATAGATCGCCTTTCATCTGGCAACCCTGGCCAATTTAAATTTAGTATATAAGCCCATACAAAGCTGTAACGGCGCGCCATTCAAATTGATATCGTTTTTCGTTGATGGTTGTCGTTGTCGGTGCACAAGCACACTTTTCGCATTTTATCGTTTTAATATATAGTAATTTAGCACACCACCTCTTGTCGTTGTCGTTCGCGTGTGTTATTGTTATTATTGCAAAGGAGAGAGAAATCAGTTGGAGGAAGCACTGCTTTATCACACCCGGTATAGGTACTTGGCGAGAGGTAACTGTCTCTGGAGGTGAGTTCAAGTTCCCGAAAGTTATAGGAGCCCCAACCCAACGGCCGAACACCGAGGTTCTACAAGAACACAATTTGCTTAAGGTGAGTGTTTTCCACACGATTTCCTCTTCCCACTATTGTCGCGTTATTTTGTTTCGTATCGTATATATTTAGTTTATCAAAATACAGTCCACTTCTATCGCTTACATCTAGTGAGTGAACACTTTAACATACCATCACAAATTACTGTTGCCGTCATAGTGAACGGAACACATTCAGAAACCCACTTTTCACCAATTGTATTAGAACCCAACGTGGTAGGTGGTGAGCATTCCGCCGTCATGGTTGATTTCGTTTTTAATCGATGTTTTCCATCACCGGATGATTCAACAATGAACACAAAGGTGGTTCTTGGCCAGATATAAACTCGGGGCCACACGATCCACGATCTGAGTTGGTAAGCTTAACCCCTAAGCCACGGCGATCGCTACAATAATTACGCATACCCAAAGTATAATTTCTGCTTAGTCCAAACAACACAGCACTTTGGGTCAAAAGATTTTGGACTGAGCTGACCTAGATATTTATTTATTTATTAATTTTTCATTTTTAATTTGACGATACGAGTGGCTGGAGTTGGCTTCCGTGGTGTCCCGGGTTCGATTCCCGGTCGGGTCAATTCAGAAAAATGACTTTTTCTAAATTGGCTCGGGTCTGGGTGTGCTGGGAGACGCCCCTGGCTTATTTCCCTGTCTGGTACCTCGTAACACAAGGATATTTATCCTTACTTCGAGACCATGACAAGTGGTGTGTTGTCTGGCGCATATATATTTATTTATTTATTTATTTCATGACAATTAATATTTATGCTAATCACAAAAATGTTTCCCAAACATTTTTGAGTTAGTGACAACTTGATTTTATTGATGAAGGCATCATGTGACGATAACTCAAAAGAAGCTGGTCTAAAAATAAATTTATGAAAACAAAAATACTACTTTAATCAGCAACGCGTTTTATGATTAAGGGACTAACGACCAATGATTATGATGAGTAGTCTGAAGTGGGGGAAGGCTTAACAGGACTAAATAATATAACGGAAACTTTCAAATAAATTAATCAAACATCAATTTTAATTGACATGCAATAAGAAATCATCTAGCTAAAAACCTATTTAAGTAATTTTTATGAGTATTTCCTTAGTTTCCTTGTGTTTACTTTCATGGTCGATTTTGTGTTCTCCACCTTCATCATCTTCGCAAGGACCACCATGAGCCAGTTCCGTTTCTGCGCAACTCAATCTAAAATTAAACGAAATAATTATTGTTTGAAAACGGATTTCGGTTACTGCACCCAGCGGACATGTGAAGTTTTATAGGAATGATATCTGACTCAGTTTAAACCAATATTAAAAGATAGAACTTCAAACAATTCTACTAATTAATTTGACGCCCCCAACAAATGAAATAAAGATGTCAAAAAAATAGGTATCCGTAAAAAAATTGAGACAACAACACTTACATTAACATTTTAAACTTTCTTGTTGCATTTTAACTAATTCTAATAAAACGGGTTTTTGCAACGAAACAAAAGTACGGTAAATTGTTTAACCTATTTTCTTGACGTTACGGCGACAATTGCATGTCACTCGTTTATTAGAATCACATTACATTGTTATGGTCCCAAAGTAAGGTTTTCCCCTGTGATATGGAAATCAGGACCAACGAAAGTACCACAAAAAACTTTTTTGGTTCCATATCTAATCACCAGGGGCGCTGTACTGAAATGCCATACAAACACATCAACGCGGTGTACGCGGACGTTAGCGGCGGTAATTTGTGTAAACCAGAGGTTCCCAAACTTTTTTTCGCATAGACCACTTTAAAGATTTAGCTGGTTCCGGTGGACCCCCTGCAGATACACATCTCTACCAAATTCTCAAAACTCGACAAAAAATAAAGCCAACATAAACCCCCTTAGAGTCTCCCGTGGACCCCTTGGGGTGCACCTGGACCACTTTGGGAACCAATGGTGTAAACTGGTCTTCTGCGGGTGTGGGAACCTAACCTGTGAGACTTTGCGTCTGAACCGGCGCATAAAAATCAACTGTATGTTTACAATTACATACCTAATTTAAAATGTACTCATGAAAGTTAGAGTCTCCCGTGGACCCCTTGGGGTGCACCTGGACCACTTTGGGAACCAATGGTGTAAACTGGTCTTCTGCGGGTGTGGGAACCTAACCTGTGAGACTTTGCGTCTGAACCGGCGCATAAAAATCAACTGTATGTTTACAATTACATACCTAATTTAAAATGTACTCATGAAAGTGTCTGAATATCTGAAGAATAACCTTTCAGTTTCACGAACGCATCTTCAACAGAATCTATCTCACGAAATTATGTATTTAAATGGCAGATTTACTCGTACTTACACGCTTTTCTTTTACAAAACATTAATTTTTGAGACAACTGTCAGAACGCCAAAAAGAAGGTATGTACAAATTTACAGCATATTACCTCTCATTAAGACGTTACCATATTAAATCTGCAAAAATCACGGGCCATTTAGTTTATAAAAGAGATAGGGTTCAGCGGATGGCTCCGCCCGTAATTGAGCTAGTCGCGTGGATGCAAATATCCCTACCTCACCACAAATGAACAACACTGCTTTTGGATTTTGTGTTTGTGCTGTGACGACACGGTTAGCGTAGTGCGCTGTAGCACGGTTTCTCGCCTCGATTTCCGTAGTGTCCCGGGTTCGATTCCCGGTCGGGTCAATTCAGGAAACGATCTTTTCTGAATTGACTCGGGTAGGGGTGTGCTGGGAGACGCCCCTGGCTTATTTCCTTGTGTGATACCTCGTAACACAGTGATATTAATCCCTACTTCGAGACCATTACAAGAGGTGTGTTGTCTGGCGCATATTTATTTATTTAATAAGTTAGCCAGAGCTAAGGAAGTTTTCAGCAACCTGAATGACCTACTTCCCTTTTGCTGACTATACAAAAGACGATCCACTTGTCTTTACATGATCAGCAACGCGCGTATCATGGCCCTGGGTCATGCTGATTTGCTACCGATTTTGTATTAAAAGTACTGTCAACTTAGAATATTTTGAAACGGGGTCGCTACCATATACTCATTTGTTATGAGTTTTCAATATTTTGAGTATCTCCGTGATCATGGCGCTTGCAACAGTGCATGCAAGTTTAAAGAAATGATATAAATAAATATATGTCAACTTACTTGCAAGGGTTCTTATAAGTGCATCCGTTAGTGGCACACACCAGGCTTTCGTGCTCAGGGCAGATGCAGTCCAGCTCCTGGAAGAGACACTCGGCATCTGCTTCAATAGCTTCTTCATCAGCGACAGCTCTGGTCAGGGCCGCGGAAATCAAGAGAATGGGAAAAACTGAAAAGTTATGATCCTGATCACATTTAGGCCTTGTTATCATGTAAGGTTTTTTATTTAACAAGGACAATTTATTATTACTTTGATTTTTAGCAGAAAACAGTACTTGTTTTCATATCTAGAGACTTTGGTAGCTCAGTCGTTAGAGCAGCCATCCGGATCGTGGAAGACGCTGGTCCGTATCCCGCTCGATATTTTCAAGGTCCGAAATTCGAATTTTCCCAGGTTTCTTTCTTAAGGATAATTGATTTGAGTGCCAACTAGTATAATTTAAGATATGGATAATATGTACTTCTCAACAGCCACGCAATACAATTAAACATTCTGCATACAGCACTAGACAAACATTGGACTCAAAGATACAATCACTCACAGATTTATTTAATACATCATGAATTATTATTTACCTTAAATACTAAAAGAATTTTCAACAAGACTTTTGAGTTTGAGTGTCGCCGAAGCGCGTTTACAGAAAAGGAGAGAATTAAAACCGCGTGGATAAGACTTTGTAAGCTAATGACATTTTTAAGGCTTTTTTAAAACCAAGTGTTGGATTACAGTACCGTTTACGCATTTAGAACTTGAAAATTGTAGGTATCACTTCTATTTACCAAAACAAACACTAAAATGATATTTTCATCATGCAGAAAAAATGCGTGCGCGTATTGGCCAACATCCGCTACAGAGAAAGCTGCAGGACACACTTTATAAAGTTAAACATTCTGACCCTGTACTCGCTTTATATATTAGAAATATGTGTTTTTGTTTTTAAAAATCAATGCCTTTTTAAGTACTGCAGTAATCCCCGACGTAAAAACAGATTGGAACTACCTAATCCCAAATTAGAAATGTTTAAAAACGGACTCATTACAGAGCTACCAATATATTTAATAAAATTCCGGATGACATTAAAAGTGAACCCAGCGCAAAAAGATTTAGGATTAGACTTAAGACATTGCTGCTTAACAAATGTTATTATTCATTGAATGAGTTCAGAGACGACAAGAAGCTTTAAGTCTCGCTATCTGACTTTGTTTGTAAATGTACTAACGCTATTAATGTACTTTAATATAATTCATAATGTATTAAATAGATAGGTAATTAATAATTTTATTATACTAACATCAAATGTAATTGGAATCAATAAAATATTAGGTGTACTATATTTGTAATGCCCTTACGGGGTTATGTACTGTACTGATGATTGTAATGACCATCTTTAATGTGAATGTACATATTAGCAAATGAATAAATAAATAAATAAATATCTAAGTGCATCTTCGGACTATAAACAATGTTATTGTTCACGAACTAAGAGTATGTTCTACAAACTCACCTAAAAAGAATTTCATCTTGAAGAATGTTTACCAAACAATAGCAATAAGTATCCTCATAGACCTATTTTATACTAGGTTGTGATGAAAATCTGTAGTTTCTCAAGAGGAAAATCTGTTTTCTTGCCTAACCATACAGGAAGTGAGGCTGACTTAGGATTGTCTCCTAATTAAGTATTCTTGAAGATTTTCCTTAGTTACCTTTCAATCTTAGTTGGTACTACCACGGATTACTTAATAGTTTCTACGTAACAGGTAAATCACTCCATAGATAATTTTCAACTTTGTCATTTGTAAATGCTTGCCGTCATGTGACAGGCATATATTGCCAGGGCTACCTCTTTCGATATTCAGATTTCAATAATCAGTACTCACAGACCTTACAGTACAGTTCAACCGCAAGATTTGCGTACAATGCTCTACCCGGCTGTGGACAACCAACTGCTAAATGGATCTTGGAAAACTCAGCGGCTGGTAGGTACTTATCGCGCTCAAGTACATGGAGTGTAAGAGCCCTGATACTACACTACTTACACCGCGTACCGGCAAACGTAGTGTGGGGCGCCCTCCGGCCTGGTGGAGCGATGACATGCGAAGGCTGCTGGCAGAAGCTGGATGCGTCGAACGGAGAATGCGGAGAACGCGATGGCGCGCGCGTCTAAGGAGGCCCAGCAGGTGATGGGCTGAGGATGATGCCTACTTACACTTTGAGAAGCCGCTGACGGCCAACTAGTGTGAGCGATATTTGGAAAAGTAACTGGCATGGCAGGCGGGAGTCTTTTAACAGTCATAGAACCTGTATATTTTGTAAGTTCATACTGCTATTATTCCTACAGCCCGCCCCCGCGGAAGCTCATCATCCTCTATGTTACCCCTCAGGTGTGTCACGAAAGTGGCAAAAGATAACACATGTGTGCAAGCAACCATTGTTGAGATGTGCATGTTTCTCTCTCCACTCCGCGGTGGAGTGGTATTCAGATACAGGCAACCGAGCTCGTCCTGAAATCCAGGGGGCCTTTTTTTATAGTGCCCGTCCAGATGCCCCACTCCACCTGATGGAAAGCGGTCGTGAGGCTGACAAGCACAATTATGTTAGTAGTCGGAAACTTGATTGAAACACGATTTAATTGAACATACAATTTATTTATATCTAGTCGTCACAAAAGCGGGTAAAGAGTGCAAGCCGTCCGTCTAACTCTATGACGGCTCGGTGTCACTCCCCAATCCACAGACAATGAAGTGCATAGTATGCATCGATTAGAAATATTGATTCACAGTTCGGCCTACCCTACAACTTCTACTCATCTTGACGGCCTGAAAAATTGCCTTTCCCTGGCCTTGGTCCTGGATTGAAGTTCCAGGTAGGGCAAAGAGATATTGAATTTTCGGAACACAGGCGTATTTTTCTAGGAATGATATATTTTAAATCTATTCTAATTGAGCTTGATACGAGTAATATGGATTTTGACGACACCATCGGCGTAATGCACTGCAACAGAATTTTTCACTTGCATTCGGGTCCGGGTCTTGGTTTGATTCCAGTTTGAGTAAATTCAGGAAACTCTTTTTCAAATCTTTTTCAAATTGGCTCTGGTCTGGGTATACTGGGAGACGCCACTAGCCTAATTCCTTGTCTGGTACCTCAAAACATAAGGATACCTACCCTTACTTCGAGACCATGACAAGTGGTTATGTTTTGTGGTGCATATTTATTTATTTAGTTTATAAACAAAGGAATCATAAATGTAAATAACCTTCCTAACATTTTCCTTCACTTAGGTTATTAAAGTAAAGTAAAAAGTAAAAAATATCTTTATTCATATAGACTTATAAAAAGTACTTATGACATGTCATGTAACAAAAAAAAATTGTAGCAAAAATATACTGAATAAAAATAAACTTACATAAAATAATACTATGATAGTTCAAATCATAATTAAATATAATGTGACTCTACCACCGGTTCAGAGGTTGTTTCCGATCGAGAAGACTCCGGCAAGAAACTCGATGGTTACTCTTTTCAATCTTGTTTTTATACACAAAAATGGAATTGACAGAGTAAAGTCATAACAAAAAAGTGTGCAGAGGAGCAGATTATACCTAAGATGACCACAAATTCTTATCATTTAAGAAATCGTCAACACTATAATAACCCCGCTTCATTAACTTAGCTTTAATTTGTGACTTAAACTTGTGAAGAGGCAGTTCAACAAGAGTTTGCGGAATCTTATTAAAATATTTTACACATTGACCAACAAATGATTTCCCTACCTTATGCAGTCTTAGACTGGCTCTTTTTTGAAGAACAAAGATGGTGTTGAGATCCGCTGCCGAGCCCCACAACTGTAGACCATACGACATAACACTGTGAAAATAACTGAAGTACACAATCTTGCTGTTGCGATATCAGTCAGGAGCCTTATTTTTCTAACAGCATAAGCTGCCGAACTAAGTCTTCCTGCCAGGGCAGAAATATGCGGACCCCACTGTAACTTGGAATCGAGAGTAATTCCCAGAAATACAGTGGAATTCGCAATCTATGGGTTTGATTTCGTAATTTCCCTAACTAAACCTTATCAATGTGTTTTTTTTTAAGCTGTGAAGATAAGTACATCCGTTCACCCTGACACGTAGTAGTGTGAATGTTTCGGCGGTGAAAAAAGATACTTACAGTTCGAAATAAAGTTACTCAGAATTCGATATAAAGTTGATGTTGATTTTTCGTTATTGTTATCATATTCTTTTATTCCACAGAAAAAATAAAACCTAGTTTTGTCATACTTACTACATTTTACTGTTTTTAAAAGTAGGTATAGGCTAGAGCAGTTGCTAGAGTATTACATTGTAATCTAACGTTTCTACGAATGGCACTATACGTATGCATTTGCTCAGTTTTCTAAAAACATTTCCAGGTTATGTAACGTTTTTGCGTTGTTTTTAAGAACAAGTTGTAACAAAACTTAGAGCGTCGTGTTCGCAATGTAGTTCGAGTAAATTTAAAAACGACGAATGATCGATGTTCTGTTCCAAGTAAATGCTTTAATCTATCAGCACCGTAAGCTTTCGAAGGATTTACGAAACATCGTAATTGTTGCACCGGAGTATACCCCAGTTACCTTACCTGTCACTTACGTTATGGTTCGAACATCAAGTATATAGGCATGATTATCTCCCTTTAAGTTTCCGCTCATGTGCATTAAATAATGATCATTTTTTAGGTACATGTCTTCAGATTTCTTTTTCTTTTGCGTTCAAAGATTCCCTTTCCGATTTATTACACATCACACATTAATTGGCTAAGCTACTGAGGATAGAAACTCACCTACTTATTCTGATTCCATCCCAGTCTCTGGGGAGAATCGCATTCACATTGAATAAACTTGGTCCTCGTCAAATTCTCTACTCTTCTTGACTGACGGACTACCTCTGACCACGACGTCACTCGAGAATGTATGTAGTACCGCAGTATGTCTACCACTTAGATTAATAACGCTACAGAAACCTAGTCTGCGCGCACTGTTTGAAGCAACTTAATTGGAGCCATAATTGGCTCCAAACGGACCGCTTTGCAGTGTTCATTGCAATGTTCAACGTCAAACGTTAGTTTACACCAATGAAACCTACTGGCCCTAGTGATTAGAAATGGAACCTGATATGGCATACCAGAAGTGAAATATCGCAGTTTCTGTTACAGAAACTCATGGTAGACATACTAGTATTTCATGCTTATCAATGCTCTCTCCATGGCTTGAGTAGTTGGTACGAGTTTTGCATGTCAAACAGGTGATAAACTCTATCTATGTATGTAATTACAATATACACGGTGTCGGGTTTCATGTGGTCCAAACGAAAACCATCGATAGACGGGTCCAGGGGCTACTAAGGACCCCCATGTACTTGTATGTTCCGCGAAAATGTATAGTTTTCTAGAAAACAGCATTTTTCAAAAAAAATTCTTAGTACCCAAAATGACGCATTTTTTTAATGATTTCTCCTAAAGTATTACTACTAGAACCTTGATTTTTTTTGTGAATGTGAACAATTAATAGGCCTTTCATTACACCACTACAGTCGTAACTCAGGCTAATTATTTTCTGCAAAAAAAAAAATCAGTGAACTTTTTTATTTGGATGATTTTTTACTTCTTTCTTTAGGGTGGTGTAACTCCAAAAAAGCACATAACATAAAACTTCAGGACCCATTTCAAAAACTTGCCTACTATGTGGACCCACTACTTGTAAAATTTAAATTGGCTACTGCAAGGGCTTAAGTCCCAATTGACCTTCAATAATTGATAGATTCATTACAGAAAATTAGAGGATAACATGAAATAAAGTAGAAACATATCAACGATTTTACAAAAATACTTTATTATGTATTTTTTACTATAATGAATGTTCGTAGTGACGTCCACCTTCAGTTATGCGCATACGACAACGTTTAATAAACTGTCTTCTTAGACGTTGAAAGGAGTCGTCTTTTTGTCTTATTGTCTCTTGTGCTTCTCTTAGTTTAGTGTTTAATTCTTCGATAGTATTGTATTCTTTGTAATATACTAACTCTTTGTAGAATCCCCAGATAAAAAAATCGACAGGGTTTAAGTCGGGGGACCTTGGTGGCCAGGCGCTGGGTCCACCGCGTCCGATCCATCTGTCTGGGTATGTTTGGTTCAAATGATTTCTTACTACTCTAGCGAAATGGCACGGAGCTCCATCATTTTGGAAAAATACTCGCTGGCGCAACTCCAAATTAACATCGAGCAGAGAATCCAGTATAAGGTCGGGCATAATTCTCCCTCAAAAAACTGAGGTATGTGGCACCATTTAATCTTTCTGGTAGAACAAATGGGCCGATTAGTTGTCGGTTAAAAACTCCAGTCTACAAATTAACAGAAAATTGGTGCTGGAAGCTGTGGCGGCGCACCAGCCTTGGATTTGTTCGCGACCATACGTGAGTCTTACGCATGTTAAAAACACCACTCCTAGTGAATTTTGATTCGTCAGTCCACGAAAGAGAGTCAAAAAAACCTGGATCATTGCTATCTCTCCTAATCATCTCTTGACAGAAAGCCACACGTCGGTCATAGTCTGTAGGTAGCTAGTCTTGGACTTTTCGTAGGTGGAATGGATGGTAGCTTTCCTTGCGCATAATTCTGTGAACTCTTTGATAGGGAACACAGAGACGCCGACCGATTGACCGCGTACTAGCTGCAGGTTCCCTAGCAATTTCTTCCAAAACGTTTTCCACCAAATAGGGATCTTCTCTTAAAACACCTTCATTATACGGTGCTCCTGGGCGGCGGCCTTCAATGAATGCATTAAGCACACGGATGAAAACACGATGATCTGGATATGTTTCAGGTTGTGGTCCACCTCGTTGTAACAGCTGTTGATGCAGACGTGCCGCAAGTCAAGCGTTTCCTCTGGCATATCCATAATAATAATGCATTTCTGCATATTCTCGTGCCGTGTAAGGCATTATGCTTTGAACGAACCCACAAACACACAGTACGTATTAAGAGCAAAATCTAGTCCAGTAATCGTGCCAAGTCTTCGTTCCAGAGTCGTCGAAGTAAAAGTAAATAAGCAATCGAAAAGTCCGTTATCACGCCAGTAGTTATAAAGGGATAGTATGAACAATGTACGAACGCGAGAGCAGCCAAGGGAAGACTAACAAAACAGTTTGTAAACTTGAACAAAGGGATCAAAACTGGAATCTGTAATGACGTCTGATGTCTTAAGACAGATTATCTCAAAGTAAACTTTTTTAATGCCACTGGAAATCAATAAAATTGAGTTCATGACTGACGAAATTTAATTTAATTTTAAAATCCTCCCATTTCAGAATATTTTTTTTTGACATGAAGCTCTTGCCGTAGCTGATTGAAATTTTACAAGTAGTGGGTCCACATAGTAGGCAAGTTTTTGAAATGGGTCCTGAAGTTTTATGTAATGTGCTTTTTTTAGAGTTACACCACCCTAAAGAAAGAAGTAAAAAATCATCCAAATAAAAAAAGTTCACTGTTTATTATATATTTGCAGAAAATAATTAGCCTGAGTGGTGGAGACTGTAGTGGTGTAATGAAAGGCCTATTAATTGTTCACATTCACAAAAAAAATCAAGGTTAGTAAGGCTAGTAATAAAACTTTAGGAGAAATCATTAAAAAATGCGTCATTTTGGGTACTAAGAAAAACTTTAGAAAAATGCTGTTTTCTCGAAAACTATAAATTTTCGCGGAACATTTATGGGGGTCCTTAGAGTAGCCCCTAGACCCCTCTATCGATGGTTTTCGTTTGGACCACATGAAACCCGACACCGTGTATAAATGGAAACACTGAAATAATGAAATAAAAAATATCGTTTAAAAATATTTATTAATAAAAAAAAAGAAGATAATGTATAAATTCGGTGAGTTTCAGAAGTCATATAGCAGGTTCATATCTAGGTCCTGATGATGATTCAATCGTATGCGCTAAACAGTGCTTCGATAAGAGATTCATTTTTATAATTCATTGCAGCGTTGGCAGATCCAAGTTCAACGTCTAACATACACTAAATACTCGTAGATTAAAAAAAAATTTTGATTGAAAGGGTCTACGAGTATATACCCCCAGGCATAAGCTTTGTAAGTGGTAGGTATCAGCAGGGGCCTCTGCGTTTCAAAGTAGCTTTGGCGCAGCTCAATCTGTAAGAAAAAGTAATTCATAAAAACACGTCATCAAGGTTAAAGCCGAGATCTATAGTCGTTACATAGCTAAGCACAGACTTAATACATTAAGACTGGGATTTAGCGCGCCGTCCGATAGAGCGTTCGGTGGGCTACGTTCTGCGCGAACGGAATAACGCCGCGGCTTTCTTCTGTTTTCGTGTAATTAATTTAATATGAAATAACATAAGACAAATTAAAAAGTCTTAAAAGTTGTCGACCTAGATCAATATGGAAAAACCTATCTATCTATGTATACATTTTTTAAGTGCAAAATGTTAATAATTAATATTTGAGAGTAAAACAAAAAAAATCGTCGACGTACTTCTTTGTGTTTTTTTTTATCGGTGAAATCATGCTATATCGTGTTTTGGCAAAGTTCTCGCCTTAGATAAAGACACTGACCTACTCGTACATTTTTTTATTTGCTAAAACATCTTTTAATTTAGTAGTTACATATATATCTACAAACAAAAGCATTTGCCTTAATTATTATCTTTCTTAATGAATATTGTTATAATTATTACTAACGAATACGTATTACGTAACTTACGTAAGTGGATGTTTAACTCAGACAAAAATCTGGAGAAATGACATTGTCACCTAACTTCATTCAGATTAAATACAGCTTGTTGAAGTTATAATCTTGCCACATTTACTTTGTTGAATTTGTTATAAAAATTTACCTACTGTATATAAAAATATGCGCCGGATAACGCACCACACTATCTTGTCTTGGTCTCCAGAAAGGTTAATTTTCTTTGTGTTACGAGTACGGGGCAGCAGACAAGGATTCAAGCCGGGGCGTCTCCAATATGTACCGATGATTATCTCAAGACTTACAAAAGCGATAAGTAACTTTGAAAGTGAGAATTTGATTTTATTAATCAAAAGGTTGCAGTGGCACATTGAGGGCGATAACTTCCACTTCAAGGAGTGGACCAAGACAGGCTCCTGATGATGGTGCTTACCGGCAGATGTTGCTGTAGGTCCGTCCGTTGGTGCCGCACACGGGGCTGTAGTCGGCTGTGCATATGCAAGCTGCTGCATCACTAGCACTGGCCATGCTTGCCAGCAGCATCAGAAGGGTTAGGGCTGAAATCATACGTAATACAGCGTTGAGAGCGTTGAGACCTTAGGACGACCTGTATCTAACTACTAATACAATCAAAATACCTAATACATAAAATTGCTCTCCCATTGTTCAGATTACAAAAAGTTTTGGGATCCTTCATGGGGCAAGCTGTACACTACTACAACAAAGTGACGACACGATTGACGTAGTGCGCTGGAGCACGGTTTCTCGCCTTTAATTCCGTAGTGTCCCGGGTTCGGTCCCCGGTCAGGTCAATTCAGGAAATTATCTTTTCTAAATTGGCCTGGGTCTGGGTGTGCTGGCAGACGCCCCTGGCTTAATTCCTTGTCTGGTACCTCGTAACACAGGGATATTTATCCCTACTTCGAGACCATGACAAGAGGTGTGTTGTCTGGCGCATATTTATTTATAAAAAAAAAAAAAAGTTCCTCAGGCAATTTGTATTTTACCGCTGCACAGATTCAAAAACCACATCAAATCTGTTTTATTAAAAAAGGGGTGTTATACTACCAACCCTACCTCTTGTATTAGTAGCTTTGCTGTACTTGTTGGATTGTTCTGTCTATTAATGATAGAATTCTACTGATTCCAGTAAAAATATGAACATTAAGAATGATTACTTCATTTTCTGGTTCTTTAATAAAAATTAATCAGTATTCAAGTCCTATTTCCGTATGACAGTTCACTTGTCTATAGACATTCAGAGCGAGCACTACACCAAGGCGTGGGAGGGTTTCATCAACAATAAAATTTGACAATAACCGCTCATACCAACAGACGTTAACTTGAGCAGTTTTTTTATCTCAACAAACAAATTGTTCTCTACTAACTCGCATTTTCTGGAGTCCTGAAATACAGGTTTACCCTTGCTTAGGCTCCAGTTCTCCCCAATATTATATGTTTGTATCACTCCCATTCTTCCTTTCTGATGTTGTTTCCTGTAGTATAGCATTCTATAGAATATAAAAAGAATATAAAACAAATGTGTAATATTGTGATGAAAAATAAAGTTTTTTTTTATTTTTTTTATTGTAAAACCACAACAAGTTTAAAAGAGTAACTACGCCGGGTCTTCTCAGTAAGAATGAGCTCCTCCGACGCGGTGGTAGAGTCGCATTATGATTGTATACTGTTTATTTATATATTCATATTACTATAGTATTTATATCTATTATTTAGTAATTTTTTTGACTATTTAAAAGTACTGATTAAGTCTATTTAAATAAAGATATTTGAGTTCTAGTTTGAAAAGTGTTTCATTTATCATCAGACTGGCCTGTTGCTGCAACGGCAGCGATCCTGCCTTTAGCACTGGAGGTCGTGAGTTCGATCCCCACCCATGACAAACATTCATGTGACGAACATTTGTGTTTATTTGTTGTGAGTCTGGGTGCTATTATCTATTTAAGTAGATATGTATTTAGAAATATTTAATTATGTATATCAGTCTCTGACACCCATAGTACAAGCTCTGCTTAGTTTGGGGTCATATGATTGTGGTGTAATTTGTCCCTGATATTTGTATTTATTCATATCAATGGGTTATATGAATAATTTAATGAGGTCATTGGGTTCAACTCCCACACAGGAAACAATCTTGCAGTTCAAATTTATGATCTTCCTATTTTCGCTTCATATCGGTATATGTTATCTTGTAAATTGTAAAATAAAATATTTTTTTTATTTAAATCATGATTCCCTCGTTGACATTTTGAGCTATAGTACCATGGATTTTGGTTGTAAAACTAGAAAATAATAAAAATACTACATGATAATGTGAACAGAACTCACCATAGAAGAACTTCATTGCGTTTGAATATGAGGAAAATGTTTGACGCACAGTAGGAACGCAAGTGGCGTGCGCAAACTATACTGTGCTTTTATAAACATTGCAAATGAGGAAAAACAAGCAAAAAGTTGGTTCGGGATGGAATCCCGCTGAGTAGGGGTGACGAAGCCATGCGGTGAGTTTTCTGGATATTTAGGGTATTATACGAATTATCATTTGTGGTTTTAGGAGAAACTGTCACCATAAGTGTAGGTGTATTACAAATTTTTATTTGATATAAAAAAAGTCAAACGGAAACGTTAAGTTAAACCGGTAAAGCAATTTTACCGTTTAATTTGTGTTTTAATTTTATGAAATTGCCCTTAAGGCTATGCTTTCCCAAGATTGTCAATATTTGATCGACTTTCTTAGAAGATAACTACCAAATTAAAAGATATGTAAACAAATAAAAAATTGTACGAGTAGGTCACAAAACACGATATAGCATGATTTCACGGAAAAAAAAACACAAAGAAGTCCGTCGAAGATTTTTTTGTTTTACTCTCAAATATAAATTTTTAACATTTTGCAATTAATAAATGTATTTATAAATAGGTCTTTCTATTTTCTAGGTTGGCAACTTTTAAAACTTTTTAATTTGCCTAGTCATAAATATCCCATTTCATAATAAATTCATTACACTTAAACAGAAGGAAGCCGCGGCGTTACTCCGTTCGCGCAGAACTAATCAGTGGCCCACCGAATGCTCTATCGGACGGCGCGCTAAATCCCAGCCTTAAAGCAACAGAAGTCAAAACAAACAAATACGCAACTCTGACATAACGCAAACACAAACTGCATACAAGGCAGACGCACTCGGACTGATTTAGGTACCTATCTAATTACTTTTTTTTAATTGACTTCTTTGTAATAAAATTAGACATTCGGATTAAGATGCTATTGTATTGTATGCATGTGAGGCGGAACACAGTGAGACTCTTAAATATGTACGATCTGAACATTATTGATATACCTGTGATTCACAATAAAGTTTATTTGTTTATGTATCTGGCGTGAATGACGTGTATTCATCGATGCTTTTATCGATTCAGTAGTGTCATCAGGCGCTGTAAAGATATATTTACTTAATTTCATTCACTTCATTTATTAACAGTTAATAATAATTATAACAATAATTTTCTTGATAAATTTCGGTACGACAATAGTTAGACAATAGACAATAGTTTCGGTTTTTTAATAGTTTATTTAAACTCATCGTATCGTGTTATGTTAGTAGATAGAATGCAACAATGCAAAATGTACATTTTATGTTGAGTAATTATTTCAACGATAATACATAAGAACATGATTTTTATTCTTTATTTATTTGAAATGGGTTTGCGTTTGGCCTCAGTCTCGCCTGGTGATTAACGATGACGAGGCAGATGGTGGTACAAGCCTACCCAGAAAATGCCTATTCATTCTGGCCTTGAAGATACAAAGGTCTGCGTCTGTAGCAGGGAGAGCGTTCCTCTCCCTAGCGGAGCGGTGCGGACCAGAAAAGTCGCAGCAAACCGCTGATCGCGGATTGCTGGGAAGACAACCATGGGGGTGGAGCCCTCCCGGCGTCTGATGGTCCGGTGGTGGAAAGAAGAGGGTGGTATCAGGTTATGTAGTTCCTGCGCACACTCTCCGGATCTATTTTGTTTGTATTTGTCGCTGTAATTGCTCTGTATTGTTAATATTGGTTGCAAATATAATATTCGATTTTGTAATTGTTAGTTTGAGTTAATAAGCTAGTTGTCGTATTTTTTTGGTGCTAAAAAGTCAACGTACTCGTCAACCCTGATTAAGTTATGTCTGTTTATTTTGCTCATCACGTTCCGTAACTGGTCCTGTGCATGCGCAGTTCTTTGACTTTACTGCATTTAGGGGTGTCGCTTTTCTAAACTATAGGAATTAGGGTTTTCAACTCAATCTTTGTCGATTACTCATTGAAAGGCTTCTGTCCTTTCTCAAAATACGCAGATCAATACACTTTTTCATTCATAATATTTGTAATTACTTGGTATAAATTTGCTCTTTAACTTATTTTTATGTAGTGTCAACTGCAGGAGACACACATTGCTTTTTATCACTAAAAAAATTAAGTAAGAATTTTTTTTTGCTGGGAATGGAGCCATTAAAGTTAAATCGGTTCCTACTTATGGCAACATTTGATAGATTAAGACAAAGTGCGGGTTTGTTCATCAAAGACCCCATATATGCATGAAAGTCTATGCCTAACATATATCTTTTTTTTCAAACCAAGATCATCTGACCCCAAACTAAGCAGAGCTTGTAATATGGGCGTCAGAGACTGATAAACATACTTAAATATTTCGAAATACATACATACATAAATAGATAACAACACCCACACGCAACAAATATAAATGTTCGTCACACAAATATTTGTCATGAGTGTGATCGAACCCACGACCTCCGGCGCTAAAAGCAGGATGCTGCCATTGCGCCAACAGGCCAGTCAATTAAATAATTTATTTATATGTATAGGTAGAATATGATAAAAGTTGATATTATTTAATTTTTCAAGGAATATTGATTTCAATTTTAGGGGTTTTAATTGGTGTGGCTTTTAATTTATTTACCTGTTCTTTATTGCGCATTAAAACAAGTACATAATGCCCGAAGGCATTCTCTACCAGTCAAGGACTTTGAGCTTTGATTAATTATTACTGGTGAGCTTTTACCTCTCTGTATGTGTCCATTTTTGCTATACCTTTAAATCAAATGGATCAACTTAAAATATTTAAAAAATTCGGCAGTACAACGTTAAAATTTCCCTTAGGGCGGTATGTGTCAGGGTCGTATGAATAAAATAGTCACGAATAAGCATATTTCATGTTCCCAACAAATATTAAATGTTGACGCCAAAATATTTTTTGTATTTTGACCGTGGAACAAAAGTTTCAACATTTTTCAATTAATCATGACACGATTGGCGTAGTGCCACAGATTATTTAATAGTTAAGAACACTACTATAAATAAATAAATAAAATAAATATGCGCCAGACAACACACCTCTTGTAATGGTCTCGAAGTAGGGATTATTAAATCCCTGTGTTACGAGGTACCACACAAGGAAATAAGCTAGGGGCGTCTCCCAGCACACCCAGACCCGAGTCAATTCAGAAAAGATCGTTTCCTGAATTGACTCGACCGGGAATCGAACCCGGGACACTACGGAAATCGAGGCGAGAAACCGTGCTACAGCACACTACGCTACGCCAATCGTGTCGTTATCAGTTAATATATCACATCCATAGAAAAATTTAAATTTTCTTAATTCTAAATGCGTGTTGTCAAGTGACAGACCTATATTGCCAGGGCCACTTCTTCCGATATAAATGTCAGTAGTCAGTTCTTACAGTACGTCCATCGCGCTCAACCGCAAAATACGTGTGCAAATGCTCTACGCGGCTGTTGACAACCAAATGCCAAATGAGTCTTGGAATACCCGGCGGCTGGTAGGTAATTATCGCGCGCAAGCACATGCAGTGACAGAGGCCTGGTAAGTAGTGCCCTGTAGCACGGTTTGACGCCTTGATTTCCTTCGTGTTCAAAGTGTGTGACATTTGTAACGTCACACCCATAAGTAAATAAACTTAAGTTGAGTCCAAAACGTAGTGGCCTGGAATGAAAGCATTTCGGCTTGTTGTCTGATTTTCAATCCTGGTCAGAACTTAAATCTACAGGACGGCACGGTTCGCGTAGTGTGCCGCAGCACGGTTTCTCACCTTGACCTGCGAGGTATCCGGGTTCGATTCCCGGTTGGGTCAATTTAGAATACGATCTTTTATAAATTGCGTCGGGTCTGTGTGTGCTGGAAGCCCCCGGCTTAAGTCCTTGTCTGGTACCTCGTAACACAAGGATATCTATCCTTACTTCGAGGCTATGGCATGTGGTGTGTTGTCTGACGTATACTTATTTGTATACTAACTTCTGCCCACGACTTCGTCCGCGTGGAATAGTTACTTTGGGCTAACGCTTACTTTAACCACAAAATAAAGAGTTTACAGAAGGACCGCTTGCACCTTTTTCCAAAACTTTCGTGAACCGCCTAGGGTTACTACTTTATTCGCTCTGAATTTTTAAAATCAAGTAAGTATGTTTTACCTACTTGACAGAACCGGCCAAAAACAAAATTCGTCATGTGAAAAATTGCACCAAGTTCGACAAAAACCAAAATACTCGCGACAGTGCGACTTTCCGACTCACCGAAGCTCACTGACTTCGCTTGTAAACTCGTGTCTCTGTGTGCGTGCGTCAAAAATAGCCTGTTGTTCTAAGCGGGCTATCTATCAGAGCGCCGCGCATGTCTAATTTGTGCTTTAACCCACGACTTCGTTTACATAGAAGGTGAAATAGTACATTATGGTACAAGTGTGTAATGTTGGTGATTACCGCTGAGGCGCCATTGAGACCCGAGCCGTCAGGTGAGGGCCTTGAGAGAGCCGAGGACGGCAATCATCAATACACACGTGTATCATACGACGAAGAAAATAATACTACAAATAACTGTAGTTTCAACAGTGAAAACGAGTTGTGAATATTTTTTCGCAATGGCGGGAAAAAATAATCAGTTTTTCTATGCGCGCGCATCTTACAATGGCGATCGGCCATAGACCAAAAGAATGAAGTTTCTTTTTTATCTGGCTTTGCGCGGATAGTTTTAGCCTCGTACAAAATGGGAAATTTTAAGTTTTCTTTATTACAGAAAAAACAAAAATTTAATTCGAGTGAAAGTTTTAATTATTACACAGGTAGGTAAAGTTGAAATTATCTATTTAAATACGAAGTTGCATGAAATGAGCAAGCAATAGGTACAAATATTAATTTGTACTATTGAACAAGATCTTTTTAGTATCGAAACTTTTTTTAAAACAAAGCAACTCAAACAAGAAAATAAAAAAAAACTTTCTATCTCACTTGTAATAATAGCTAATAATAATAGCAATAAAAAAGTCACAGTTTGATTCCAGGTGTCATTATGTGCCTAATTGCGGTGAAATTAGAGCCACTTTATAAGCAAGTGTGTTGAAAATATTTTTAAATAATACGTAAGTACGTCATAAATCACACTTTACATACTTTACTTGCACATCATAAATGCGCGCGCAGTACTTGATGATTATTTTGCTAAATAAAAAAATAAATATTAATATCATGTTTTTAAAAACATCTTCGCAAATAATGCATTATTTTAGAACAAATTAGATAAAGGTTATAGTGAGCCAACCTTAAAAGATAAACATAATATGCTGTCGCGGACTTTTTTTAAGAACTTTTTAAAAGGAAATAATTCTGTCATACATGATTTTTGCGAAACTTTAACCATTTACGCAGCGCACGCACTGAAAGCTCTCAAAAGGAAAAATAACCCCAATTTTGAAACATTCTTCATTGGTGCTCCGCTCCTATTGGTATTAGCGTGATGATAAATAGCCTATAGTCTTCCTCAATAAATGGGCTATCTAAAACTGAAAGAATTTCCGAAACGGACCAGTAGTTCCTGAGATAAACAAACAAACAAACAAACTTTTCAGCTTTATAATATTAGTATACATTTATTTTTATCATTCTTCAAACGTAGCTTCTGTCTCTGTCAACAGGTTTGAACATTAATGAAATAAAACGCATTTGCAGTTACTGTATATTCTTTTAAATTTTAAAATCTTAAAATGGTTCTAAAAAAAATCTCATACCATTGGTGAAAGGTGAGCTTCTGAGTGTTCCGTTCACCATAACGGCAACAGTCACTAGCCTTTGACCCCCTACCCCGTTTGGGATATATTCGTGATGGTACGTTATGTAAAATTGTATGTGGGTTGCATTGTCCCTGCCCTGTGAGTGCAATGCACCTGCACCGGAGGTCGTGGGTTCGATCCCCACCCATGACAAACATTTATGTGACGAACATTTGTGTTTTTAGTGTGTCTGGGTGTTTTTATCAATTTAAGTATGTTCTTAGAAATATTTAAGTGTGTTTATCAGTATCTGACACCCATAGTAGCTCTGCTTAGTTTGGGGTCAGATGATCTTGGTGTAAATTGTCCCAGATATTTATTATTTATTTATTTTAAGCTAGAGACGTTCTGAGTTTTCTTGCGGTTTCATTATCGAATGATTGAAAATTTAATTTTAATTTCAGGTAAGTAAGTGCCTACCCAAGTACACCTTTTGCAGTACTCCTACGATTATGTAAGTATGTCATCATCATGTTAATATTTAGATAAGTCACACAAACACTGTTATTATAAAAATCCTACAGATTTTAAAATCGACATTTTTAACCTACAAATGTGGTGTGCAATATTAAATGCAAGAAAAATTTATATATTTTTTTAAACAAAACATTACTTGATAATTTTCATATATTATGATAATACTTGGTAGAGACTAGACTGGAATAACTAGGCTGCAAGAGGTGCCAAAAGAATTAAAAAAAGATTCCAAATACCAAATTATTTAAGTATTTGCAAGAAACATGGGTGTATTTTATACAGATGTCAAAATAAAAAAAAATAGTTTCACCATATTCAGCCTGATCCGGCTGAAATGTACACATAATTTAATTAGTTACAAATGTTACAATGGAAATTTATTACAATTAGATTCAGATTCATATTTAATTCAGTTACCATATTACAAAATTAGTCACAAGTTCAAAATAAATCAAATTAAAAATAACAACCAATCTAGTCAAGTTCATGCAATGTTACATTATTTTGTCCCTCAAGTATTCATTGATACTATAATAGGCATGTCGCAGTAGAAACATTTTTACCTGATGTTTAAAAGATACAATTTCTGTTACATTCAAAATGGAGATGAAACTGAAACGGTGAATTTTTAATAACTGTTCGGATCTCTTCCTCCTCCTGCTGAACACGGTCCTCCATGGGCTATTCCAACTCCAGCACACGATGCTCTGGAAAATAAAGAAAACATTTAGCCTAAAGGTACTATTTGGAACCGTGCTGCCGACTGCAACTGCCGACCGCACGTGCAGCGTCCCATTGTCACTTGATGGTGAGTCACATAGATACGCTGCACGTGCTATCGGCAGTTGCAGTCGGTTTCAAATACCTATCTTAAGATAGCTAATTGTATAATCATAAATAAAATATAAATAAATATAAATATGCGCCAGACAACACACCTCTTGTAATGGTCTCGAAGTAGGGATTAATATCCCTGTGTTACGAGGTACCACACAATGAAACCAGGGGCGTCTTCCAGCACACCCAGAGCCGAGTCAATTCAAAAAAGATCGTTTCCTGAATTGACCCGACGGGGAATCGAACCCGGGACACTAAGGGAATCGAGGCGAGAAACCGTACTACAGCGCACTACGCCAACCGTGTTGTCAAGTATTAAAGAAGTTTAGTTATTTTTACTGAGCATCTCGGCGATTGCAAGCTAACAGGGACTTTGCACGTTCATTCCCTGAACTGAGGTAGCAAGCAATGTCGTTATATGATCTTACATGTCCAGCCCGTCAGCGGATACCTGGTACTAACGCATCGTCTAGGGTGGCGCTATTCACTGACGAAATTGCTTACTTCCCTGAGTTGAGGTAATTAACTTGACTGGATGTAATCGATTCTAGTAAGGCCCCAGGTTGTTTTAAGATAGGTTTACAAAGATTTATATGAGTATCGCTTTTGTAACCGTTTAATCACACAACGAAAAAGAGTCCGATTTGTACACATCCTAGCACCATCAACTTGTTACTTTCGTTATTTAGTAATTTCATTTCCCTATTTTATCCCGAAAAAACTGTATTTTTTTTGAGAAGATTGACAGAAAACTTTTCTTTCTCAAATGAAGAAGGTATTAATGGTAACCATTTTTTTTAATTAAAGCATATTCATTCAAGTAGGTATTTAACAAAAACTAATCATAGATTTGAAACTTGCGATCATGAAATTACAAGTAATTAAACAAATAAAAATTAATGAAAATAAAAAAAAAACAAAAGAAACCTCTGTAAAATTTACAATAATAGGTTGTGGGCTTTTATTTTATGTTTTTGTCTAAGAATTTATTCCTATTTTACAGCCTTTGAATTTGTTACACTATGAACGGGTTATATTGTATACAGATCAAATACCTCAATATTTATTTTTAACTTCAAGATTTATTTTTAACAATGATGGCTGGCCTGTTGGTGCAATGGCAGCGATCCTGCCTTTGACGCCGGAGGTCGTGGGTTCGATCCCCACCCATGACAAACATTTATGTGACGAACATTTGTGTTTGTTGTGTGGCTGGGTGTTATTATCTATCTAAGTATGTATTTAGAAATATTTAAGTATGTTTATCAGTCTCTGACGCCCATAATACAAGCTCTGCTTAGTTTGGGTCAGATGATCTTGGTGTGAATTGTCCCAGATATTTATTTATTTATTATTATTCTGTACCCTCGCTTGAAAAGGTAGCCTTTGCCCTTTTTCAAGCTCTAGTCCATAATGTACCAAATTTCCTCAAATTTGGTGTAGTGGTTTATTATACCTAAGCGTATAATAATAATAAATAAATAAATAAATATCCCTGGACATTATTCCACACAGCGCCATCTAGCCCCAAAGTAAGCTAATTAAAGCTTGTGTTATGGGATACTAGACAACGGATAAACATACTTAAATACATTTTCTTTTGTAAATACATACTTATTATACATAGGAGACACCCAGACCAGTACAAACAGACATGTTCATGCACACAAATGTTTGTACTGTGCGGGGATCGAACCCGCGACCTCTGGTGTAGTAGCCAACTTCTTAACCACTACACCAAGTCGGTCGTCAAAGACAGACGTCTGTATAGACAGACAGACAAACAGAATTACTTTCGCATTTATATTATTATAGTAGTAATAATGATGATGACTCACGAGCAAGCATTGCTGCGTGTGACGCCATTGACGTCGCACACCGGTTGATAAACTTGGGGGCACGAGCAGCCCTGCCTAGTTACTCTCGCCAGTGCTAGGGTCGACATTGCCAGCACTGTCAGAACTTGAGAAAGGGGCAGAAAAAACACTTGTTATGTTGATAAAAATACATATTAACGAGTATAACCTTCAGTTTAAATGTAAAAAGTAAGCGAATGCGTCATACTATTTGCAAATATTTCAGTGAATTTCGTTTGGTTTACTTTTGTATGGTAGGTAAAACAATGTCTGAAATTCTAAAGATAAATTTAGTAAAGAGATAGATGATTTTTTCTATCGAAGAACTTTCGGATATTAATCAGAACTCCTACCATAAGTTGAACTCAAGTATACTAAGTACTACAGCTAGATATAGCAACTTGTTTGCCATTTTGAATTACAAATCAATCCAAAACTCGACAAATAATAGGTTTTGTTACTTACCAAAGACTAATTTCATTTTGCTGTCCATAGTGTGAACTGGTAGAATTGAAGAACAACAGATGTTTTATAGTGGAATTAATGAGGTAAGATAATGAAAAACATTGCGTCACGTAAGTCTAGTGATGTTGATTGATAGAATCGATAACTGATAAAAATAGTTAGTTTATTTCACATTATACAAAATGTATTGAAGTTTCTAGGTACTTAGCTAAAAGAGTAAAAATACGAATAAAGCTATAAGTTTAAACTAAGTTATAAAAGTTAAGTGTAAGTAATTTCAAGCTATGTTACAATAAGTCCTAACAATGCGGTATTAAGGTGATTACGGTCACAAAAAAAATATGATCGGAAACCCATCCAAGACCTAAATCTAAAACGTGGTTTTAATCATAACTATTGATGTAATAAGAAAAAAATTCATACTTATTTTTCTTAAGGACACCCCTAATGGGGCATCATTCTCGGATTATGGCATAAAGACGAGATCATCAGATATAAATGGTTCTATAAATTCCTGCATAAAGTGATTTGGTTCCGCTATCCACATCAGAAACATCGATATCTGAACATCACTTCGTGACTAATGTTTACCAGTATATCTTACAAAGGCACACGTTGTTTCTTTGAACAAATAAATGATGCAGTAAGTTATTTTTCCTTATTTTGTATTTGCAATTCGTCGTAATTAAACAAAATTGTTAGTAAATTAAAGTTGATTTTGTACTCTTGTTCAGGTCAGGTTTGATCAGGTCTGCACGTCTGCATATTCACCATATCCTGCCAATGTGCCACCGGCACAGTTCAACCTAAACAAAACAAAAAACTTAAGAACAACAACACAATCCTTGGAACGGTCGTCCAAATAGAATGGAGACTGATCTTTATCGTAAACTTTGTTTGAAGAAAAAGGCTTTGTTTCTAACACTTCGACTAAAAATCGTCTGCAATAAATTGTTAAAGTTATAAATTAATTATACCTACTTCTTGAGTGGCCTGTCATGCCATTTGCTGAGTACCACAAATGTGATTATTTATACATTAAAATCATAATATGCCGTTCCCAAATCAGTAAGTTATCTAGAAATTATCAAAGTGAACATTTTATTTTCTTGCCTTTTATACAAAACCAAAGTGCGAATAGGAATAGTTTTCTTGAATAAAGATATTATTTTCGTTTGATTTTAATTATCAACTAGCTGCCTCGACAGACTTCGTTCTGTCAAAAATAATTGCACGCGTCGGTAAAGCAGCACATCTCGCCCGCGTTCCCCGACTTGATTTACATAATAAATACTATTATTTGCACTAAGTTTTGTTCAATCATGCCTATGTCACTTCCCCATAATGTAGCTTCATATTGGTGAAGGATTTCCTTAATCAGTCTAAGTAGTTGTTTCGGAGCCTATTCAATATAAACAAACAATCAATCTCTATAAAACATTAGTATAGACAAGTACTCGTACTCACAAACATGGGTTATCGTACGTGTTCCCGTTCGTTGCACACACTTTTCTTAAGTGGTCAGGACACACGCATAGTGCTGCTCTTGCAGAGGTCAACAGCAAAAGTAGCATAACTGGCAATACAAGGAATACTGTGAAAAAATTTGAATAATTTTACTTTTAAGAATGTTGAAATGTTACGCCTGAATCCAGAAACTTCCATCAAAGCATACAACATGTATTGTATAGCTGTCCCTTTCATTTCTATTGACATATGATAGACAGCATCAATCTGAGGTGTCCTCAACTTTTGATTAGCGTTTGTGGATACGGGGGTTAGAGAGTTAAATCTGAAAATAAGATTGATCACTGGCCTTGACATACACCAATCTAACACCTCATGGTTAAGGCCTGCAGTGACATTTATAAGGCCGTCTTTACGTTCGTAATCTTTTTAATTTATCTCTTTGATTCTTAATAATATCGTAATAACTGCTAAAGCAACTGTAGAATATGTAATTAACTTACTTAAATACTTCATTCCTTGACTTCAGTTTTTAAACACAATATACACCAATAATCGGCTAAACAAACTACGCAGTAATTAACTGTTATACCACTTGCTTATTTTGTTAAAGATACTAATGTAAATTAAATTACCACAGCCAATACAATTGTTTTTATACCTATGTCGAAACAAGATTAATTTATGTCCAATTAAAATTCTAGTAAACATGTTTAAACAAATTTAAAGTGCATTGTTTTATTTTTAACACAAAGTTGGTTGCCACCATGCTGTACGCTTGATAGTAAGCAGTTACCGCCAGCTTCTGAGTATTTGCCAGGAGCTACCTTTCATTCTTCCTAACACAGCACAATACTACGGCACCGCAACAGCACTGCTCCAGCCCGGCAATTAACTTGCCATTCCAATAAGAGCATTTAATTGTGTGGACTAAAGTATATCTTACAGTCAATATGAAAAAGCGGACGCGTTGAGCGCGCCGCCCACCTTTTAAGGTCCGGTTTCCACCAAAGCGGAGAGGAGAGGAGATGTGTATCGATAAGCAATCAGATTTCGTTATTTTCACATCCCACAGACAGATGTGAAAATAAAGAAATCTGATTGGTAATGAAAACACATGTCTCCTCTCCGCTTTGGTGGAAACCGGGCCTTATAAGAGGCGATGACAGGTTGGAGCGGTGCCGATGCCGTTGCCGCGCTGTAATAATGTTCTGTGACCTTAACACGGAATAGCGTAAATCGTTAGACGTTTAAAAACCAGACATTCCCACGTTTATCCCGGTTATTTGGTGTATTCTAAGCATTCGATTTTATTGCATCATGCATTAGTTAGGTTATTATAAAATCACATTCTTTTTTATTGCCATTATTAAACATACTTCCATACTATTATACTAAATATTCTATATTACTATATAAATTTATATAATATTCATAATTATATATTATATTAGGTTGGGGAAAAAGTCTTTTCGCATATAGGTAGTATGTATGAACTTGTTATAAAATCTCTCTGGCTATACTATTGGTATCTGGCTGGTTTTGGTATCATTAATAGTTGTAGTTTTAAAGAAGATGATTCCAAATTCAAATTAGGAAAATGTGTGATTTTCTTTTGTTTTGCTTACTCTCAAGATGAGAGAATCTAATGATAAATTCGATACATTTCAAAATTTTACTACAGAAAGGTAACAATGCAACGCAAGCCGCGAAAAAAAATGCGATGTTTAAGGACCTAGTGCATCGTCTGTGAGAGTAGCACAAATTTGGTTTAAGCGTTTTCAATTCGGAAATTTTGATGTCAAAGATGCACGTCGCTCTGGTCGCCCTGGTCTGGTCTGGTGGCACGGATAAAATGAATGCCATTCTTTAAAAAAGAGGAGCAAGATCGGCATATCAGTAGTTACGATGTAGCTGAAGAACTGGGAATTGACCACGTTTTGGCGCATTTAAAAAAACTGGGTACACAAAAAAGCTCGATATTTGGGTACCTCACGAGCTCACTGAAGGAAACCCATTGAACCGTGTACGCATTTGTGATTCTTTATTACGACGTAATGAAGCCGAACCAACCAGAAGCTGATATCTGGTGAAGAAAAGTGGATCACGTACGACAAGAACGTGCGAAAAAGGTCGTGGTCAAAGGCCGGTCAGGCTTCACAGACAGTGGCGAAACCCGGGTTAGCTCGCAACAAGGTGATGCTGTGTGTGTGATGGGATTGGAAGGGTACCTATTATTCATTATGAGCTGTTACCACCAGGCAGGACCATCGATTCTGAACTCTACTGCGAACAATTAATGAGATTAAAGCAAGAAGTTGAGAGAAAGCAGCAGGAATTAATCAACAGTTGTTGATTAATTAAATATGGCATTCAAAGTTTCTAAAAATGTTACCCTTCAAAGTTTGCAAAAAATCGACCTTTAAGGGGTTGTTTTTGGGGTTGATAGTTGTTTAAAAAACTTGTTGTATGAAACTTCGGTACTTTAAGTACTAGGAGTCTCAAATTTCGCACGGGAATCTTTTAAGGACGTAGGTGCTAAATAAGACGGGATTTTGTGAATAACAAGTATCGTAAGTCTGAAAAAATCCCATATTTCATAAAAATTAAGTTCACACGGGCGAGGCCGCGGGCGGAAAGCTGGTCACTTAAACACTATTTCAATTGCCGGGTTTAATTCCCAGGTGTGTTTTCGGATTTTTCGGAATACAGCCCGTGTTAGTGATCACCAACCCGCATTTAGCAAGCGTGGTGATTAAGCCAATACCCATCCATTCTAGCGATGACTTGATTTCAATGATGGAGGCCTTTGCCCAGCAGTTGGACAGTTTATAGACTAATCACTTTTTTTGTAGCAATATACTATTTATTTTTTCTTTATTGCACATACAAATAAAGCACAATTGGCGGTCTTAATGCACAGAGGTATTTTCTACCAGTCCACCGCAAGGTTTAACAGAAAAAATATGTATTTTGGGCTGTGCAACGTACCTACAGAAAATTGAACCATAAAAAAACATAGAACAAATTATGATCTTAATTACTAATATATATAGTTTTAATTTTTAATTGCTGGCCTGTTGGTGCAATGACAGTAATAAGTAATACTTAAATATTTTCATATTTAAGTATGTTTATCAGTCTCTGACACCCATAGTAAAGCTCTGCTTAGTTTAGGATCAGATGATCTTGGTGTTATTTGTCCCGGATTTTTTTTTTTTATATATATTGCCCGTCAAGATAACCTCACTCCACCTGATGAGAAGCAGTCGTGAGGTTTTATTTGTTTTGATTTAATTAAAGGAATAAATTGAAAACATTAGTACACATCAGTAGTAGTATACATCAGTAACAGCGGTTCAAAAGAGTCGCTATTGAATGACGAAACCCGTATAAAGTCACTAGTTAGTGGCAAACTGAAACCTAATTAATTTCTTCCTCCTTCAGCTCAGCCACTCAAATGAGTCTTAAGCTCGAGATCCTGTCTCTAAACTACTTGGCATTTACATCAAAAATTTCGCCAAACTGCCAAGTACTTGGTCAGCAAATAGAAAAAAAAAACACTTAATAATTTATGACCTTGCTAGGCACACATACAATAAGTGCATTTTTACTTTAAAAAAAAAACAACTTCTACAGATACTTTTCTATACCTTAGGTCGATTTGGGTATATCAGAACGCAAGGATTCATTATTAAATATTTTTGGTACAAAATACGACCTTGTCTTTTGATTACAGTATTTTTTTATTTTTTATTTATTTATTGGACTACCAACATACTCGTAAGAAACAGTATTACATGTAAATTTGGGTATTTATATAGCTTATTCTAACTGTTCTTAAGATAACAGGTAATCTCAGCATGCAAACAATAAAAAAGTAGTTATTTGGTTCGTAAAATTATACAGTAGTTATATTTATAGAAAATAAAAAAGATAATATTTTTAATGTAAGTATTTAGAGAAACTTATGGACTAACTAAAGGTACGTCACAATTGGTGAACATCAAGCTCTGGAATCTTTTTTGTGAGATCGTTATACAGGCGTGACAGACGCATAACGATATATATATATATATTACCTGGACTATGCTCCTTGTAAACTGTCTTCGTTCGTTACTTCGCTTCGTGCATTCAAAATTGCGACCAGCGTTGTGTGTTTTACATTCAACTCGACGATTAATGAATCAGTTTTAATGCCTTTCTTATTTAACATAATCGTGCTCCCTCACTTGAAGGATTTTCCTGTAATGTAACGTTTCAGATTCGACTTTAAGCATCACATTACAGTACTGAATCCCTGACATGACAAACATTCGCCTGTAATGTACATTCCAGATTCGAATTTAAGCATTACTTCATAAGATCATTAAGTGCTTTCCCTCACCAACGTAATGCTCGAATCTGTAACGGTACTTGTAATGTATGTGAATGCTCAGTGTTCAGGATTGTCGATTGCTGAACGCAGACATAGATCGCCTTTCATCTGGCAACCCTGGCCAATTTAAATTTAGTATATAAGCCCATACAAAGCTGTAACGGCGCGCCATTCAAATTGATATCGTTTTTCGTTGATGGTTGTCGTTGTCGGTGCACAAGCACACTTTTCGCATTTTATCGTTTTAATATATAGTAATTTAGCACACCACCTCTTGTCGTTGTCGTTCGCGTGTGTTATTGTTATTATTGCAAAGGAGAGAGAAATCAGTTGGAGGAAGCACTGCTTTATCACACCCGGTATAGGTACTTGGCGAGAGGTAACTGTCTCTGGAGGTGAGTTCAAGTTCCCGAAAGTTATAGGAGCCCCAACCCAACGGCCGAACACCGAGGTTCTACAAGAACACAATTTGCTTAAGGTGAGTGTTTTCCACACGATTTCCTCTTCCCACTATTGTCGCGTTATTTTGTTTCGTATCGTATATATTTAGTTTATCAAAATACAGTCCACTTCTATCGCTTACATCTAGTGAGTGAACACTTTAACATACCATCACAAATTACTGTTGCCGTCATAGTGAACGGAACACATTCAGAAACCCACTTTTCACCAATTGTATTAGAACCCAACGTGGTAGGTGGTGAGCATTCCGCCGTCATGGTTGATTTCGTTTTTAATCGATGTTTTCCATCACCGGATGATTCAACAATGAACACAAAGGTGGTTCTTGGCCAGATATAAACTCGGGGCCACACGATCCACGATCTGAGTTGGTAAGCTTAACCCCTAAGCCACGGCGATCGCTACAATAATTACGCATACCCAAAGTATAATTTCTGCTTAGTCCAAACAACACAGCACTTTGGGTCAAAAGATTTTGGACTGAGCTGACCTAGATATTTATTTATTTATTAATTTTTCATTTTTAATTTGACGATACGAGTGGCTGGAGTTGGCTTCCGTGGTGTCCCGGGTTCGATTCCCGGTCGGGTCAATTCAGAAAAATGACTTTTTCTAAATTGGCTCGGGTCTGGGTGTGCTGGGAGACGCCCCTGGCTTATTTCCCTGTCTGGTACCTCGTAACACAAGGATATTTATCCTTACTTCGAGACCATGACAAGTGGTGTGTTGTCTGGCGCATATATATTTATTTATTTATTTATTTCATGACAATTAATATTTATGCTAATCACAAAAATGTTTCCCAAACATTTTTGAGTTAGTGACAACTTGATTTTATTGATGAAGGCATCATGTGACGATAACTCAAAAGAAGCTGGTCTAAAAATAAATTTATGAAAACAAAAATACTACTTTAATCAGCAACGCGTTTTATGATTAAGGGACTAACGACCAATGATTATGATGAGTAGTCTGAAGTGGGGGAAGGCTTAACAGGACTAAATAATATAACGGAAACTTTCAAATAAATTAATCAAACATCAATTTTAATTGACATGCAATAAGAAATCATCTAGCTAAAAACCTATTTAAGTAATTTTTATGAGTATTTCCTTAGTTTCCTTGTGTTTACTTTCATGGTCGATTTTGTGTTCTCCACCTTCATCATCTTCGCAAGGACCACCATGAGCCAGTTCCGTTTCTGCGCAACTCAATCTAAAATTAAACGAAATAATTATTGTTTGAAAACGGATTTCGGTTACTGCACCCAGCGGACATGTGAAGTTTTATAGGAATGATATCTGACTCAGTTTAAACCAATATTAAAAGATAGAACTTCAAACAATTCTACTAATTAATTTGACGCCCCCAACAAATGAAATAAAGATGTCAAAAAAATAGGTATCCGTAAAAAAATTGAGACAACAACACTTACATTAACATTTTAAACTTTCTTGTTGCATTTTAACTAATTCTAATAAAACGGGTTTTTGCAACGAAACAAAAGTACGGTAAATTGTTTAACCTATTTTCTTGACGTTACGGCGACAATTGCATGTCACTCGTTTATTAGAATCACATTACATTGTTATGGTCCCAAAGTAAGGTTTTCCCCTGTGATATGGAAATCAGGACCAACGAAAGTACCACAAAAAACTTTTTTGGTTCCATATCTAATCACCAGGGGCGCTGTACTGAAATGCCATACAAACACATCAACGCGGTGTACGCGGACGTTAGCGGCGGTAATTTGTGTAAACCAGAGGTTCCCAAACTTTTTTTCGCATAGACCACTTTAAAGATTTAGCTGGTTCCGGTGGACCCCCTGCAGATACACATCTCTACCAAATTCTCAAAACTCGACAAAAAATAAAGCCAACATAAACCCCCTTAGAGTCTCCCGTGGACCCCTTGGGGTGCACCTGGACCACTTTGGGAACCAATGGTGTAAACTGGTCTTCTGCGGGTGTGGGAACCTAACCTGTGAGACTTTGCGTCTGAACCGGCGCATAAAAATCAACTGTATGTTTACAATTACATACCTAATTTAAAATGTACTCATGAAAGTTAGAGTCTCCCGTGGACCCCTTGGGGTGCACCTGGACCACTTTGGGAACCAATGGTGTAAACTGGTCTTCTGCGGGTGTGGGAACCTAACCTGTGAGACTTTGCGTCTGAACCGGCGCATAAAAATCAACTGTATGTTTACAATTACATACCTAATTTAAAATGTACTCATGAAAGTGTCTGAATATCTGAAGAATAACCTTTCAGTTTCACGAACGCATCTTCAACAGAATCTATCTCACGAAATTATGTATTTAAATGGCAGATTTACTCGTACTTACACGCTTTTCTTTTACAAAACATTAATTTTTGAGACAACTGTCAGAACGCCAAAAAGAAGGTATGTACAAATTTACAGCATATTACCTCTCATTAAGACGTTACCATATTAAATCTGCAAAAATCACGGGCCATTTAGTTTATAAAAGAGATAGGGTTCAGCGGATGGCTCCGCCCGTAATTGAGCTAGTCGCGTGGATGCAAATATCCCTACCTCACCACAAATGAACAACACTGCTTTTGGATTTTGTGTTTGTGCTGTGACGACACGGTTAGCGTAGTGCGCTGTAGCACGGTTTCTCGCCTCGATTTCCGTAGTGTCCCGGGTTCGATTCCCGGTCGGGTCAATTCAGGAAACGATCTTTTCTGAATTGACTCGGGTAGGGGTGTGCTGGGAGACGCCCCTGGCTTATTTCCTTGTGTGATACCTCGTAACACAGTGATATTAATCCCTACTTCGAGACCATTACAAGAGGTGTGTTGTCTGGCGCATATTTATTTATTTAATAAGTTAGCCAGAGCTAAGGAAGTTTTCAGCAACCTGAATGACCTACTTCCCTTTTGCTGACTATACAAAAGACGATCCACTTGTCTTTACATGATCAGCAACGCGCGTATCATGGCCCTGGGTCATGCTGATTTGCTACCGATTTTGTATTAAAAGTACTGTCAACTTAGAATATTTTGAAACGGGGTCGCTACCATATACTCATTTGTTATGAGTTTTCAATATTTTGAGTATCTCCGTGATCATGGCGCTTGCAACAGTGCATGCAAGTTTAAAGAAATGATATAAATAAATATATGTCAACTTACTTGCAAGGGTTCTTATAAGTGCATCCGTTAGTGGCACACACCAGGCTTTCGTGCTCAGGGCAGATGCAGTCCAGCTCCTGGAAGAGACACTCGGCATCTGCTTCAATAGCTTCTTCATCAGCGACAGCTCTGGTCAGGGCCGCGGAAATCAAGAGAATGGGAAAAACTGAAAAGTTATGATCCTGATCACATTTAGGCCTTGTTATCATGTAAGGTTTTTTATTTAACAAGGACAATTTATTATTACTTTGATTTTTAGCAGAAAACAGTACTTGTTTTCATATCTAGAGACTTTGGTAGCTCAGTCGTTAGAGCAGCCATCCGGATCGTGGAAGACGCTGGTCCGTATCCCGCTCGATATTTTCAAGGTCCGAAATTCGAATTTTCCCAGGTTTCTTTCTTAAGGATAATTGATTTGAGTGCCAACTAGTATAATTTAAGATATGGATAATATGTACTTCTCAACAGCCACGCAATACAATTAAACATTCTGCATACAGCACTAGACAAACATTGGACTCAAAGATACAATCACTCACAGATTTATTTAATACATCATGAATTATTATTTACCTTAAATACTAAAAGAATTTTCAACAAGACTTTTGAGTTTGAGTGTCGCCGAAGCGCGTTTACAGAAAAGGAGAGAATTAAAACCGCGTGGATAAGACTTTGTAAGCTAATGACATTTTTAAGGCTTTTTTAAAACCAAGTGTTGGATTACAGTACCGTTTACGCATTTAGAACTTGAAAATTGTAGGTATCACTTCTATTTACCAAAACAAACACTAAAATGATATTTTCATCATGCAGAAAAAATGCGTGCGCGTATTGGCCAACATCCGCTACAGAGAAAGCTGCAGGACACACTTTATAAAGTTAAACATTCTGACCCTGTACTCGCTTTATATATTAGAAATATGTGTTTTTGTTTTTAAAAATCAATGCCTTTTTAAGTACTGCAGTAATCCCCGACGTAAAAACAGATTGGAACTACCTAATCCCAAATTAGAAATGTTTAAAAACGGACCTCATTACAGAGCTACCAATATATTTAATAAAATTCCGGATGACATTAAAAGTGAACCCAGCGCAAAAAGATTTAGGATTAGACTTAAGACATTGCTGCTTAACAAATGTTATTATTCATTGAATGAGTTCAGAGACGACAAGAAGCTTTAAGTCTCGCTATCTGACTTTGTTTGTAAATGTACTAACGCTATTAATGTACTTTAATATAATTCATAATGTATTAAATAGATAGGTAATTAATAATTTTATTATACTAACATCAAATGTAATTGGAATCAATAAAATATTAGGTGTACTATATTTGTAATGCCCTTACGGGGTTATGTACTGTACTGATGATTGTAATGACCATCTTTAATGTGAATGTACATATTAGCAAATGAATAAATAAATAAATAAATATCTAAGTGCATCTTCGGACTATAAACAATGTTATTGTTCACGAACTAAGAGTATGTTCTACAAACTCACCTAAAAAGAATTTCATCTTGAAGAATGTTTACCAAACAATAGCAATAAGTATCCTCATAGACCTATTTTATACTAGGTTGTGATGAAAATCTGTAGTTTCTCAAGAGGAAAATCTGTTTTCTTGCCTAACCATACAGGAAGTGAGGCTGACTTAGGATTGTCTCCTAATTAAGTATTCTTGAAGATTTTCCTTAGTTACCTTTCAATCTTAGTTGGTACTACCACGGATTACTTAATAGTTTCTACGTAACAGGTAAATCACTCCATAGATAATTTTCAACTTTGTCATTTGTAAATGCTTGCCGTCATGTGACAGGCATATATTGCCAGGGCTACCTCTTTCGATATTCAGATTTCAATAATCAGTACTCACAGACCTTACAGTACAGTTCAACCGCAAGATTTGCGTACAATGCTCTACCCGGCTGTGGACAACCAACTGCTAAATGGATCTTGGAAAACTCAGCGGCTGGTAGGTACTTATCGCGCTCAAGTACATGGAGTGTAAGAGCCCTGATACTACACTACTTACACCGCGTACCGGCAAACGTAGTGTGGGGCGCCCTCCGGCCTGGTGGAGCGATGACATGCGAAGGCTGCTGGCAGAAGCTGGATGCGTCGAACGGAGAATGCGGAGAACGCGATGGCGCGCGCGTCTAAGGAGGCCCAGCAGGTGATGGGCTGAGGATGATGCCTACTTACACTTTGAGAAGCCGCTGACGGCCAACTAGTGTGAGCGATATTTGGAAAAGTAACTGGCATGGCAGGCGGGAGTCTTTTAACAGTCATAGAACCTGTATATTTTGTAAGTTCATACTGCTATTATTCCTACAGCCCGCCCCCGCGGAAGCTCATCATCCTCTATGTTACCCCTCAGGTGTGTCACGAAAGTGGCAAAAGATAACACATGTGTGCAAGCAACCATTGTTGAGATGTGCATGTTTCTCTCTCCACTCCGCGGTGGAGTGGTATTCAGATACAGGCAACCGAGCTCGTCCTGAAATCCAGGGGGCCTTTTTTTATAGTGCCCGTCCAGATGCCCCACTCCACCTGATGGAAAGCGGTCGTGAGGCTGACAAGCACAATTATGTTAGTAGTCGGAAACTTGATTGAAACACGATTTAATTGAACATACAATTTATTTATATCTAGTCGTCACAAAAGCGGGTAAAGAGTGCAAGCCGTCCGTCTAACTCTATGACGGCTCGGTGTCACTCCCCAATCCACAGACAATGAAGTGCATAGTATGCATCGATTAGAAATATTGATTCACAGTTCGGCCTACCCTACAACTTCTACTCATCTTGACGGCCTGAAAAATTGCCTTTCCCTGGCCTTGGTCCTGGATTGAAGTTCCAGGTAGGGCAAAGAGATATTGAATTTTCGGAACACAGGCGTATTTTTCTAGGAATGATATATTTTAAATCTATTCTAATTGAGCTTGATACGAGTAATATGGATTTTGACGACACCATCGGCGTAATGCACTGCAACAGAATTTTTCACTTGCATTCGGGTCCGGGTCTTGGTTTGATTCCAGTTTGAGTAAATTCAGGAAACTCTTTTTCAAATCTTTTTCAAATTGGCTCTGGTCTGGGTATACTGGGAGACGCCACTAGCCTAATTCCTTGTCTGGTACCTCAAAACATAAGGATACCTACCCTTACTTCGAGACCATGACAAGTGGTTATGTTTTGTGGTGCATATTTATTTATTTAGTTTATAAACAAAGGAATCATAAATGTAAATAACCTTCCTAACATTTTCCTTCACTTAGGTTATTAAAGTAAAGTAAAAAGTAAAAAATATCTTTATTCATATAGACTTATAAAAAGTACTTATGACATGTCATGTAACAAAAAAAAATTGTAGCAAAAATATACTGAATAAAAATAAACTTACATAAAATAATACTATGATAGTTCAAATCATAATTAAATATAATGTGACTCTACCACCGGTTCAGAGGTTGTTTCCGATCGAGAAGACTCCGGCAAGAAACTCGATGGTTACTCTTTTCAATCTTGTTTTTATACACAAAAATGGAATTGACAGAGTAAAGTCATAACAAAAAAGTGTGCAGAGGAGCAGATTATACCTAAGATGACCACAAATTCTTATCATTTAAGAAATCGTCAACACTATAATAACCCCGCTTCATTAACTTAGCTTTAATTTGTGACTTAAACTTGTGAAGAGGCAGTTCAACAAGAGTTTGCGGAATCTTATTAAAATATTTTACACATTGACCAACAAATGATTTCCCTACCTTATGCAGTCTTAGACTGGCTCTTTTTTGAAGAACAAAGATGGTGTTGAGATCCGCTGCCGAGCCCCACAACTGTAGACCATACGACATAACACTGTGAAAATAACTGAAGTACACAATCTTGCTGTTGCGATATCAGTCAGGAGCCTTATTTTTCTAACAGCATAAGCTGCCGAACTAAGTCTTCCTGCCAGGGCAGAAATATGCGGACCCCACTGTAACTTGGAATCGAGAGTAATTCCCAGAAATACAGTGGAATTCGCAATCTATGGGTTTGATTTCGTAATTTCCCTAACTAAACCTTATCAATGTGTTTTTTTTTAAGCTGTGAAGATAAGTACATCCGTTCACCCTGACACGTAGTAGTGTGAATGTTTCGGCGGTGAAAAAAGATACTTACAGTTCGAAATAAAGTTACTCAGAATTCGATATAAAGTTGATGTTGATTTTTCGTTATTGTTATCATATTCTTTTATTCCTCAGAAAAAATAAAACCTAGTTTTGTCATACTTACTACATTTTACTGTTTTTAAAAGTAGGTATAGGCTAGAGCAGTTGCTAGAGTATTACATTGTAATCTAACGTTTCTACGAATGGCACTATACGTATGCATTTGCTCAGTTTTCTAAAAACATTTCCAGGTTATGTAACGTTTTTGCGTTGTTTTTAAGAACAAGTTGTAACAAAACTTAGAGCGTCGTGTTCGCAATGTAGTTCGAGTAAATTTAAAAACGACGAATGATCGATGTTCTGTTCCAAGTAAATGCTTTAATCTATCAGCACCGTAAGCTTTCGAAGGATTTACGAAACATCGTAATTGTTGCACCGGAGTATACCCCAGTTACCTTACCTGTCACTTACGTTATGGTTCGAACATCAAGTATATAGGCATGATTATCTCCCTTTAAGTTTCCGCTCATGTGCATTAAATAATGATCATTTTTTAGGTACATGTCTTCAGATTTCTTTTTCTTTTGCGTTCAAAGATTCCCTTTCCGATTTATTACACATCACACATTAATTGGCTAAGCTACTGAGGATAGAAACTCACCTACTTATTCTGATTCCATCCCAGTCTCTGGGGAGAATCGCATTCACATTGAATAAACTTGGTCCTCGTCAAATTCTCTACTCTTCTTGACTGACGGACTACCTCTGACCACGACGTCACTCGAGAATGTATGTAGTACCGCAGTATGTCTACCACTTAGATTAATAACGCTACAGAAACCTAGTCTGCGCGCACTGTTTGAAGCAACTTAATTGGAGCCATAATTGGCTCCAAACGGACCGCTTTGCAGTGTTCATTGCAATGTTCAACGTCAAACGTTAGTTTACACCAATGAAACCTACTGGCCCTAGTGATTAGAAATGGAACCTGATATGGCATACCAGAAGTGAAATATCGCAGTTTCTGTTACAGAAACTCATGGTAGACATACTAGTATTTCATGCTTATCAATGCTCTCTCCATGGCTTGAGTAGTTGGTACGAGTTTTGCATGTCAAACAGGTGATAAACTCTATCTATGTATGTAATTACAATATACACGGTGTCGGGTTTCATGTGGTCCAAACGAAAACCATCGATAGACGGGTCCAGGGGCTACTAAGGACCCCCATGTACTTGTATGTTCCGCGAAAATGTATAGTTTTCTAGAAAACAGCATTTTTCAAAAAAAATTCTTAGTACCCAAAATGACGCATTTTTTTAATGATTTCTCCTAAAGTATTACTACTAGAACCTTGATTTTTTTTGTGAATGTGAACAATTAATAGGCCTTTCATTACACCACTACAGTCGTAACTCAGGCTAATTATTTTCTGCAAAAAAAAAAATCAGTGAACTTTTTTATTTGGATGATTTTTTACTTCTTTCTTTAGGGTGGTGTAACTCCAAAAAAGCACATAACATAAAACTTCAGGACCCATTTCAAAAACTTGCCTACTATGTGGACCCACTACTTGTAAAATTTAAATTGGCTACTGCAAGGGCTTAAGTCCCAATTGACCTTCAATAATTGATAGATTCATTACAGAAAATTAGAGGATAACATGAAATAAAGTAGAAACATATCAACGATTTTACAAAAATACTTTATTATGTATTTTTTACTATAATGAATGTTCGTAGTGACGTCCACCTTCAGTTATGCGCATACGACAACGTTTAATAAACTGTCTTCTTAGACGTTGAAAGGAGTCGTCTTTTTGTCTTATTGTCTCTTGTGCTTCTCTTAGTTTAGTGTTTAATTCTTCGATAGTATTGTATTCTTTGTAATATACTAACTCTTTGTAGAATCCCCAGATAAAAAAATCGACAGGGTTTAAGTCGGGGGACCTTGGTGGCCAGGCGCTGGGTCCACCGCGTCCGATCCATCTGTCTGGGTATGTTTGGTTCAAATGATTTCTTACTACTCTAGCGAAATGGCACGGAGCTCCATCATTTTGGAAAAATACTCGCTGGCGCAACTCCAAATTAACATCGAGCAGAGAATCCAGTATAAGGTCGGGCATAATTCTCCCTCAAAAAACTGAGGTATGTGGCACCATTTAATCTTTCTGGTAGAACAAATGGGCCGATTAGTTGTCGGTTAAAAACTCCAGTCTACAAATTAACAGAAAATTGGTGCTGGAAGCTGTGGCGGCGCACCAGCCTTGGATTTGTTCGCGACCATACGTGAGTCTTACGCATGTTAAAAACACCACTCCTAGTGAATTTTGATTCGTCAGTCCACGAAAGAGAGTCAAAAAAACCTGGATCATTGCTATCTCTCCTAATCATCTCTTGACAGAAAGCCACACGTCGGTCATAGTCTGTAGGTAGCTAGTCTTGGACTTTTCGTAGGTGGAATGGATGGTAGCTTTCCTTGCGCATAATTCTGTGAACTCTTTGATAGGGAACACAGAGACGCCGACCGATTGACCGCGTACTAGCTGCAGGTTCCCTAGCAATTTCTTCCAAAACGTTTTCCACCAAATAGGGATCTTCTCTTAAAACACCTTCATTATACGGTGCTCCTGGGCGGCGGCCTTCAATGAATGCATTAAGCACACGGATGAAAACACGATGATCTGGATATGTTTCAGGTTGTGGTCCACCTCGTTGTAACAGCTGTTGATGCAGACGTGCCGCAAGTCAAGCGTTTCCTCTGGCATATCCATAATAATAATGCATTTCTGCATATTCTCGTGCCGTGTAAGGCATTATGCTTTGAACGAACCCACAAACACACAGTACGTATTAAGAGCAAAATCTAGTCCAGTAATCGTGCCAAGTCTTCGTTCCAGAGTCGTCGAAGTAAAAGTAAATAAGCAATCGAAAAGTCCGTTATCACGCCAGTAGTTATAAAGGGATAGTATGAACAATGTACGAACGCGAGAGCAGCCAAGGGAAGACTAACAAAACAGTTTGTAAACTTGAACAAAGGGATCAAAACTGGAATCTGTAATGACGTCTGATGTCTTAAGACAGATTATCTCAAAGTAAACTTTTTTAATGCCACTGGAAATCAATAAAATTGAGTTCATGACTGACGAAATTTAATTTAATTTTAAAATCCTCCCATTTCAGAATATTTTTTTTTGACATGAAGCTCTTGCCGTAGCTGATTGAAATTTTACAAGTAGTGGGTCCACATAGTAGGCAAGTTTTTGAAATGGGTCCTGAAGTTTTATGTAATGTGCTTTTTTTAGAGTTACACCACCCTAAAGAAAGAAGTAAAAAATCATCCAAATAAAAAAAGTTCACTGTTTATTATATATTTGCAGAAAATAATTAGCCTGAGTGGTGGAGACTGTAGTGGTGTAATGAAAGGCCTATTAATTGTTCACATTCACAAAAAAAATCAAGGTTAGTAAGGCTAGTAATAAAACTTTAGGAGAAATCATTAAAAAATGCGTCATTTTGGGTACTAAGAAAAACTTTAGAAAAATGCTGTTTTCTCGAAAACTATAAATTTTCGCGGAACATTTATGGGGGTCCTTAGAGTAGCCCCTAGACCCCTCTATCGATGGTTTTCGTTTGGACCACATGAAACCCGACACCGTGTATAAATGGAAACACTGAAATAATGAAATAAAAAATATCGTTTAAAAATATTTATTAATAAAAAAAAAGAAGATAATGTATAAATTCGGTGAGTTTCAGAAGTCATATAGCAGGTTCATATCTAGGTCCTGATGATGATTCAATCGTATGCGCTAAACAGTGCTTCGATAAGAGATTCATTTTTATAATTCATTGCAGCGTTGGCAGATCCAAGTTCAACGTCTAACATACACTAAATACTCGTAGATTAAAAAAAAATTTTGATTGAAAGGGTCTACGAGTATATACCCCCAGGCATAAGCTTTGTAAGTGGTAGGTATCAGCAGGGGCCTCTGCGTTTCAAAGTAGCTTTGGCGCAGCTCAATCTGTAAGAAAAAGTAATTCATAAAAACACGTCATCAAGGTTAAAGCCGAGATCTATAGTCGTTACATAGCTAAGCACAGACTTAATACATTAAGACTGGGATTTAGCGCGCCGTCCGATAGAGCGTTCGGTGGGCTACGTTCTGCGCGAACGGAATAACGCCGCGGCTTTCTTCTGTTTTCGTGTAATTAATTTAATATGAAATAACATAAGACAAATTAAAAAGTCTTAAAAGTTGTCGACCTAGATCAATATGGAAAAACCTATCTATCTATGTATACATTTTTTAAGTGCAAAATGTTAATAATTAATATTTGAGAGTAAAACAAAAAAAATCGTCGACGTACTTCTTTGTGTTTTTTTTTATCGGTGAAATCATGCTATATCGTGTTTTGGCAAAGTTCTCGCCTTAGATAAAGACACTGACCTACTCGTACATTTTTTTATTTGCTAAAACATCTTTTAATTTAGTAGTTACATATATATCTACAAACAAAAGCATTTGCCTTAATTATTATCTTTCTTAATGAATATTGTTATAATTATTACTAACGAATACGTATTACGTAACTTACGTAAGTGGATGTTTAACTCAGACAAAAATCTGGAGAAATGACATTGTCACCTAACTTCATTCAGATTAAATACAGCTTGTTGAAGTTATAATCTTGCCACATTTACTTTAAAAATAAAAATTTACCTACTGTATATAAAAATATGCGCCGGATAACGCACCACACTATCTTGTCTTGGTCTCCAGAAAGGTTAATTTTCTTTGTGTTACGAGTACGGGGCAGCAGACAAGGATTCAAGCCGGGGCGTCTCCAATATGTACCGATGATTATCTCAAGACTTACAAAAGCGATAAGTAACTTTGAAAGTGAGAATTTGATTTTATTAATCAAAAGGTTGCAGTGGCACATTGAGGGCGATAACTTCCACTTCAAGGAGTGGACCAAGACAGGCTCCTGATGATGGTGCTTACCGGCAGATGTTGCTGTAGGTCCGTCCGTTGGTGCCGCACACGGGGCTGTAGTCGGCTGTGCATATGCAAGCTGCTGCATCACTAGCACTGGCCATGCTTGCCAGCAGCATCAGAAGGGTTAGGGCTGAAATCATACGTAATACAGCGTTGAGAGCGTTGAGACCTTAGGACGACCTGTATCTAACTACTAATACAATCAAAATACCTAATACATAAAATTGCTCTCCCATTGTTCAGATTACAAAAAGTTTTGGGATCCTTCATGGGGCAAGCTGTACACTACTACAACAAAGTGACGACACGATTGACGTAGTGCGCTGGAGCACGGTTTCTCGCCTTTAATTCCGTAGTGTCCCGGGTTCGGTCCCCGGTCAGGTCAATTCAGGAAATTATCTTTTCTAAATTGGCCTGGGTCTGGGTGTGCTGGCAGACGCCCCTTGCTTAATTCCTTGTCTGGTACCTCGTAACACAGGGATATTTATCCCTACTTCGAGACCATGACAAGAGGTGTGTTGTCTGGCGCATATTTATTTATAAAAAAAAAAAAAAGTTCCTCAGGCAATTTGTATTTTACCGCTGCACAGATTCAAAAACCACATCAAATCTGTTTTATTAAAAAAGGGGTGTTATACTACCAACCCTACCTCTTGTATTAGTAGCTTTGCTGTACTTGTTGGATTGTTCTGTCTATTAATGATAGAATTCTACTGATTCCAGTAAAAATATGAACATTAAGAATGATTACTTCATTTTCAGGTTCTTTAATAAAAATTAATCAGTATTCAAGTCCTATTTCCGTATGACAGTTCACTTGTCTATAGACATTCAGAGCGAGCACTACACCAAGGCGTGGGAGGGTTTCATCAACAATAAAATTTGACAATAACCGCTCATACCAACAGACGTTAACTTGAGCAGTTTTTTTATCTCAACAAACAAATTGTTCTCTACTAACTCGCATTTTCTGGAGTCCTGAAATACAGGTTTACCCTTGCTTAGGCTCCAGTTCTCCCCAATATTATATGTTTGTATCACTCCCATTCTTCCTTTCTGATGTTGTTTCCTGTAGTATAGCATTCTATAGAATATAAAAAGAATATAAAACAAATGTGTAATATTGTGATGAAAAATAAAGTTTTTTTTTATTTTTTTTATTGTAAAACCACAACAAGTTTAAAAGAGTAACTACGCCGGGTCTTCTCAGTAAGAATGAGCTCCTCCGACGCGGTGGTAGAGTCGCATTATGATTGTATACTGTTTATTTATATATTCATATTACTATAGTATTTATATCTATTAATTAGTAATTTTTTTGACTATTTAAAAGTACTGATTAAGTCTATTTAAATAAAGATATTTGAGTTCTAGTTTGAAAAGTGTTTCATTTATCATCAGACTGGCCTGTTGGTGCAACGGCAGCGATCTGCGATCCTGCCTTTAGCACTGGAGGTCGTGGGTTCGATCCCCACCCATGACAAACATTCATGTGACGAACATTTGTGTTTATTTGTTGTGAGTCTGGGTGTTATTATCTATTTAAGTAGATATGTATTTAGAAATATTTAATCATGTATATCAGTCTCTGACACCCATATAGTACAAGCTCTGCTTAGTTTGGGGTCATATGATTGTGGTGTAATTTGTCCCTGATATTTATATTTATTCATATCAATGGGTTGTATGAATAATTGAATGAGGTCATTGGGTTCAACTCCCACACGGGAAACAATCTTGCAGTTAAAATTTATGATCTTCTTATTTTCGCTTCAGATCGGTGTATGTTATCTTGTGAATTGTAAAATATAATATATTTTTTATTTAAATCATAATTTCCTCGTTAACATTTTGAGCTATAGTACCATGGATTTTGGTTGTAAAACTAGAAAATAATAAAAATACTACATGATAATGTGAACAGAACTCACCATAGAAGAACTTCATTGCGTTTGAATATGAGGAAAATGTTTGACGCACAGTAGGAACGCAAGTGGCGTGCGCAAACTATACTGTGCTTTTATAAACATTGCAAATGAAGAAAAACAAGCAAAAAGTTGGTTCGGGATGGAATCCCGCTGAGTAGGGGTGACGAAGCCATGCGGTGAGTTTTCTGGATATTTAGGGTATTATACGAATTATCATTTGTGGTTTTAGGAGAAACTGTCACCATAAGTGTAGGTGTATTACAAATTTTTATTTGATATAAAAAAAGTCAAACGGAAACGTTAAGTTAAACCGGTAAAGCAATTTTACCGTTTAATTTGTGTTTTAATTTTATGAAATTGCCCTTAAGGCTATGCTTTCCCAAGATTGTCAATATTTGATCGACTTTCTTAGAAGATAACTACCAAATTAAAAGATATGTAAACAAATAAAAAATTGTACGAGTAGGTCACAAAACACGATATAGCATGATTTCACGGAAAAAAAAACACAAAGAAGTCCGTCGAAGATTTTTTTGTTTTACTCTCAAATATAAATTTTTAACATTTTGCAATTAATAAATGTATTTATAAATAGGTCTTTCTATTTTCTAGGTTGGCAACTTTTAAAACTTTTTAATTTGCCTAGTCATAAATATCCCATTTCATAATAAATTCATTACACGTAAACAGAAGGAAGCCGCGGCGTTACTCCGTTCGCGCAGAACTAATCAGTGGCCCACCGAATGCTCTATCGGACGGCGCGCTAAATCCCAGCCTTAAAGCAACAGAAGTCAAAACAAACAAATACGCAACTCTGACATAACGCAAACACAAACTGCATACAAGGCAGACGCACTCGGACTGATTTAGGTACCTATCTAATTACTTTTTTTTAATTGACTTCTTTGTAATAAAATTAGACATTCGGATTAAGATGCTATTGTATTGTATGCATGTGAGGCGGAACACAGTGAGACTCTTAAATTTGTACGATCTGAACATTATTGATATACCTGTGATTCACAATAAAGTTTATTTGTTTATGTATCTGGCGTGAATGACGTGTATTCATCGATGCTTTTATCGATTCAGTAGTGTCATCAGGCGCTGTAAAGATATATTTACTTAATTTCATTCACTTCATTTATTAACAGTTAATAATTATTATAACAATAATTTTCTTGATAAATTTCGGTACGACAATAGTTAGACAATAGACAATAGTTTCGGTTTTTTAATAGTTTATTTAAACTCATCGTATCGTGTTATGTTAGTAGATAGAATGCAACAATGCAAAATGTACATTTTATGTTGAGTAATTATTTCAACGATAATACATAAGAACATGATTTTTATTCTTTATTTATTTGAAATGGGTTTGCGTTTGGCCTCAGTCTCGCCTGGTGATTAACGATGACGAGGCAGATGGTGGTACAAGCCTACCCAGAAAATGCCTATTCATTCTGGCCTTGAAGATACAAAGGTCTGCGTCTGTAGCAGGGAGAGCGTTCCTCTCCCTAGCGGAGCGGTGCGGACCAGAAAAGTCGCAGCAAACCGCTGATCGCGGATTGCTGGGAAGACAACCATGGGGGTGGAGCCCTCCCGGCGTCTGATGGTCCGGTGGTGGAAAGAAGAGGGTGGTATCAGGTTATGTAGTTCCTGCGCACACTCTCCGGATCTATTTTGTTTGTATTTGTCGCTGTAATTGCTCTGTATTGTTAATATTGGTTGCAAATATAATATTCGATTTTGTAATTGTTAGTTTGAGTTAATAAGCTAGTTGTCGTATTTTTTTGGTGCTAAAAAGTCAACGTACTCGTCAACCCTGATTAAGTTATGTCTGTTTATTTTGCTCATCACGTTCCGTAACTGGTCCTGTGCATGCGCAGTTCTTTGACTTTACTGCATTTAGGGGTGTCGCTTTTCTAAACTATAGGAATTAGGGTTTTCAACTCAATCTTTGTCGATTACTCATTGAAAGGCTTCTGTCCTTTCTCAAAATACGCAGATCAATACACTTTTTCATTCATAATATTTGTAATTACTTGGTATAAATTTGCTCTTTAACTTATTTTTATGTAGTGTCAACTGCAGGAGACACACATTGCTTTTTATCACTAAAAAAATTAAGTAAGAATTTTTTTTTGCTGGGAATGGAGCCATTAAAGTTAAATCGGTTCCTACTTATGGCAACATTTGATAGATTAAGACAAAGTGCGGGTTTGTTCATCAAAGACCCCATATATGCATGAAAGTCTATGCCTAACATATATCTTTTTTTTCAAACCAAGATCATCTGACCCCAAACTAAGCAGAGCTTGTAATATGGGCGTCAGAGACTGATAAACATACTTAAATATTTCGAAATACATACATACATAAATAGATAACAACACCCACACGCAACAAATATAAATGTTCGTCACACAAATATTTGTCATGAGTGGGATCGAACCCACGACCTCCGGCGCTAAAAGCAGGATGCTGCCATTGCGCCAACAGGCCAGTCAATTAAATAATTTATTTATATGTATAGGTAGAATATGATAAAAGTTGATATTATTTAATTTTTCAAGGAATATTGATTTCAATTTTAGGGGTTTTAATTGGTGTGGCTTTTAATTTATTTACCTGTTCTTTATTGCGCATTAAAACAAGTACATAATGCCCGAAGGCATTCTCTACCAGTCAAGGACTTTGAGCTTTGATTAATTATTACTGGTGAGCTTTTACCTCTCTGTATGTGTCCATTTTTGCTAAACCTTTAAATCAAATGGATCAACTTAAAATATTAAAAAAATTCGGCAGTACAACGTTAAAATTTCCCTTAGGGCGGTATGTGTCAGGGTCGTATGAATAAAATAGTCACGAATAAGCATATTTCATGTTCCCAACAAATATTAAATGTTGACGCCAAAATATTTTTTGTATTTTGACCGTGGAACAAAAGTTTCAACATTTTTCAATTAATCATGACACGATTGGCGTAGTGCCACAGATTATTTAATAGTTAAGAACACTACTATAAATGAATAAATAAAATAAATATGCGCCAGACAACACACCTCTTGTAATGGTCTCGAAGTAGGGATTATTAAATCCCTGTGTTACGAGGTACCACACAAGGAAATAAGCTAGGGGCGTCTCCCAGCACACCCAGACCCGAGTCAATTCAGAAAAGATCGTTTCCTGAATTGACTCGACCGGGAATCGAACCCGGGACACTACGGAAATCGAGGCGAGAAACCGTGCTACAGCACACTACGCTACGCCAATCGTGTCGTTATCAGTTAATATATCACATCCATAGAAAAATTTAAATTTTCTTAATTCTAAATGCGTGTTGTCAAGTGACAGACCTATATTGCCAGGGCCACTTCTTCCGATATAAATGTCAGTAGTCAGTTCTTACAGTACGTCCATCGCGTTCAACCGCAAAATACGTGTGCAAATGCTCTACGCGGCTGTTGACAACCAAATGCCAAATGAGTCTTGGAATACCCGGCGGCTGGTAGGTAATTATCGCGCGCAAGCACATGCAGTGACAGAGGCCTGGTAAGTAGTGCCCTGTAGCACGGTTTGACGCCTTGATTTCCTTCGTGTTCAAAGTGTGTGACATTTGTAACGTCACACCCATAAGTAAATAAACTTAAGTTGAGTCCAAAACGTAGTGGCCTGGAATGAAAGCATTTCGGCTTGTTGTCTGATTTTCAATCCTGGTCAGAACTTAAATCTACAGGACGGCACGGTTCGCGTAGTGTGCCGCAGCACGGTTTCTCACCTTGACCTGCGAGGTATCCGGGTTCGATTCCCGGTTGGGTCAATTTAGAATACGATCTTTTATAAATTGCGTCGGGTCTGTGTGTGCTGGAAGCCCCCGGCTTAAGTCCTTGTCTGGTACCTCGTAACACAAGGATATCTATCCTTACTTCGAGGCTATGGCATGTGGTGTGTTGTCTGACGTATACTTATTTGTATACTAACTTCTGCCCACGACTTCGTCCGCGTGGAATAGTTACTTTGGGCTAACGCTTACTTTAACCACAAAATAAAGAGTTTACAGAAGGACCGCTTGCACCTTTTTCCAAAACTTTCGTGAACCGCCTAGGGTTACTACTTTATTCGATTTGATTTTAAAATCAAGTAAGTATGTTTTACCAACTTGACAGAACCGGCCAAAAACAAAATTCGTCATGTGAAAAATTGCACCAAGTTCGACAAAAACCAAAATACTCGCGACAGTGCGACTTTCCGACTCACCGAAGCTCACTGACTTCGCTTGTAAACTCGTGTCTCTGTGTGCGTGCGTCAAAAATAGCCTGTTGTTCTAAGCGGGCTATCTATCAGAGCGCCGCGCATGTCTAATTTGTGCTTTAACCCACGACTTCGTTTACATAGAAGGTGAAATAGTACATTATGGTACAAGTGTGTAATGTTGGTGATTACCGCTGAGGCGCCATTGAGACCCGAGCCGTCAGGTGAGGGCCTTGAGAGAGCCGAGGACGGCAATCATCAATACACACGTGTATCATACGACGTTTTTCAACAACTTACTTGTGAAGAAAATAATACTACAAATAACTGTAGTTTCAACAGTGAAAACGAGTTGTGAATATTTTTTCGCAATGGCGGGAAAAAATAATCAGTTTTTCTATGCGCGCGCATCTTACAACGGCGATCGGCCATAGACCAAAAGAATGAAGTTTCTTTTTTATTTGGCTTTGCGCGGATAGTTTTAGCCTCGTACAAAATGGGAAATTTTAAGTTTTCTTTATTACAGAAAAAACAAAAATTTAATTCGAGTGAAAGTTTTAATTATTACACAGGTAGGTAAAGTTGAAATTATCTATTTAAATACGAAGTTGCATGAAATGAGCAAGCAATAGGTACAAATATTAATTTGTACTATTGAACAAGATCTTTTTAGTATCGAAACTTTTTTTAAAACAAAGCAACTCAAACAAGAAAATAAAAAAAAACTTTCTATCTCACTTGTAATAATAGCTAATAATAATAGCAATAAAAAAGTCACAGTTTGATTCCAGGTGTCATTATGTGCCTAATTGCGGTGAAATTAGAGCCACTTTATAAGCAAGTGTGTTGAAAATATTTTTAAATAATACGTAAGTACGTCATAAATCACACTTTACATACTTTACTTGCACATCATAAATGCGCGCGCAGTACTTGATGATTATTTTGCTAAATAAAAAAATAAATATTAATATCATGTTTTTAAAAACATCTTCGCAAATAATGCATTATTTTAGAACAAATTAGATAAAGGTTATAGTGAGCCAACCTTAAAAGATAAACATAATATGCTGTCGCGGACTTTTTTTAAGAACTTTTTAAAAGGAAATAATTCTGTCATACATGATTTTTGCGAAACTTTAACCATTTACGCAGCGCACGCACTGAAAGCTCTCAAAAGGAAAAAAAACCCCAATTTTGAAACATTCTTCATTGGTGCTCCGCTCCTATTGGTATTAGCGTGATGATAAATAGCCTATAGTCTTCCTCAATAAATGGGCTATCTAACACTGAAAGAATTTCCGAAACGGACCAGTAGTTCCTGAGATAAACAAACAAACAAACAAACTTTTCAGCTTTATAATATTAGTATACATTTATTTTTATCATTCTTCAAACGTAGCTTCTGTCTCTGTCAACAGGTTTGAACATTAATGAAATAAAACGCATTTGCAGTTACTGTATATTCTTTTAAATTTTAAAATCTTAAAATGGTTCTAAAAAAATTCTCATACCATTGGTGAAAGGTGAGCTTCTGAGTGTTCCGTTCACCATAACGGCAACAGTCACTAGCCTTTGACCCCCTACCCCGTTTGGGATATATTCGTGATGGTACGTTATGTAAAATTGTATGTGGGTTGCATTGTCCCTGCCCTGTGAGTGCAATGCACCTGCACCGGAGGTCGTGGGTTCGATCCCCACCCATGACAAACATTTATGTGACGAACATTTGTGTTTTTAGTGTGTCTGGGTGTTTTTATCAATTTAAGTATGTTCTTAGAAATATTTAAGTGTGTTTATCAGTATCTGACACCCATAGTAGCTCTGCTTAGTTTGGGGTCAGATGATCTTGGTGTAAATTGTCCCAGATATTTATTATTTATTTATTTTAAGCTAGAGACGTTCTGAGTTTTCTTGCGGTTTCATTATCGAATGATTGAAAATTTAATTTTAATTTCAGGTAAGTAAGTGCCTACCCAAGTACACCTTTTGCAGTACTCCTACGATTATGTAAGTATGTCATCATCATGTTAATATTTAGATAAGTCACACAAACACTGTTATTATAAAAATCCTACAGATTTTAAAATCGACATTTTTAACCTACAAATGTGGTGTGCAATATTAAATGCAAGAAAAATTTATATATTTTTTTAAACAAAACATTACTTGATAATTTTCATATATTATGATAATACTTGGTAGAGACTAGACTGGAATAACTAGGCTGCAAGAGGTGCCAAAAGAATTAAAAAAAGATTCCAAATACCAAATTATTTAAGTATTTGCAAGAAACATGGGTGTATTTTATACAGATGTCAAAATAAAAAAAAATAGTTTCATCATATTCAGCCTGATCCGGCTGAAATGTACACATAATTTAATTAGTTACAAATGTTACAATGGAAATTTATTACAATTAGATTCAGATTCATATTTAATTCAGTTACCATATTACAAAATTAGTCACAAGTTCAAAATAAATCAAATTAAAAATAACAACCAATCTAGTCAAGTTCATGCAATGTTACATTATTTTGTCCCTCAAGTATTCATTGATACTATAATAGGCATGTCGCAGTAGAAACATTTTTACCTGATGTTTAAAAGATACAATTTCTGTTACATTCAAAATGGAGATGAAACTGAAACGGTGAATTTTTAATAACTGTTCGGATCTCTTCCTCCTCCTGCTGAACACGGTCCTCCATGGGCTATTCCAACTCCAGCACACGATGCTCTGGAAAATAAAGAAAACATTTAGCCTAAAGGTACTATTTGGAACCGTGCTGCCGACTGCAACTGCCGACCGCACGTGCAGCGTCCCATTGTCACTTGATGGTGAGTCACATAGATACGCTGCACGTGCTATCGGCAGTTGCAGTCGGTTTCAAATACCTACCTTAAGATAGCTAATTGTATAATCATAAATAAAATATAAATAAATATAAATATGCGCCAGACAACACACCTCTTGTAATGGTCTCGAAGTAGGGATTAATATCCCTGTGTTACGAGGTACCACACAATGAAACCAGGGGCGTCTTCCAGCACACCCAGAGCCGAGTCAATTCAAAAAAGATCGTTTCCTGAATTGACCCGACGGGGAATCGAACCCGGGACACTAAGGGAATCGAGGCGAGAAACCGTACTACAGCGCACTACGCCAACCGTGTTGTCAAGTATTAAAGAAGTTTAGTTATTTTTACTGAGCATCTCGGCGATTGCAAGCTAACAGGGACTTTGCACGTTCATTCCCTGAACTGAGGTAGCAAGCAATGTCGTTATATGATCTTACATGTCCAGCCCGTCAGCGGATACCTGGTACTAACGCATCGTCTAGGGTGGCGCTATTCACTGACGAAATTGCTTACTTCCCTGAGTTGAGGTAATTAACTTGACTGGATGTAATCGATTCTAGTAAGGCCCCAGGTTGTTTTAAGATAGGTTTACAAAGATTTATATGAGTATCGCTTTTGTAACCGTTTAATCACACAACGAAAAAGAGTCCGATTTGTACACATCCTAGCACCATCAACTTGTTACTTTCGTTATTTAGTAATTTCATTTCCCTATTTTATCCCGAAAAAACTGTATTTTTTTTGAGAAGATTGACAGAAAACTTTTCTTTCTCAAATGAAGAAGGTATTAATGGTAACCATTTTTTTTAATTAAAGCATATTCATTCAAGTAGGTATTTAACAAAAACTAATCATAGATTTGAAACTTGCGATCATGAAATTACAAGTAATTAAACAAATAAAAATTAATAAAAATTAAAAAAAAACAAAAGAAACCTCTGTAAAATTTACAATAATAGGTTGTGGGCTTTTATTTTATGTTTTTGTCTAAGAATTTATTCCTATTTTACAGCCTTTGAATTTGTTACACTATGAACGGGTTATATTGTATACAGATCAAATACCTCAATACAAAGGCTTCAAGATTTATTTTTAACAATGATGGCTGGCCTGTTGGTGCAATGGCAGCGATCCTGCCTTTGACGCCGGAGGTCGTGGGTTCGATCCCCACCCATGACAAACATTTATGTGACGAACATTTGTGTTTGTTGTGTGGCTGGGTGTTATTATCTATCTAAGTATGTATTTAGAAATATTTAAGTATGTTTATCAGTCTCTGACGCCCATAATACAAGCTCTGCTTAGTTTGGGTCAGATGATCTTGGTGTGAATTGTCCCAGATATTTATTTATTTATTATTATTCTGTACCCTCGCTTGAAAAGGTAGCCTTTGCCCCTTTTCAAGCTCTAGTCCATAATGTACCAAATTTCCTCAAATTTGGTGTAGTGGTTTATTATACCTAAGCGTATAATAATAATAAATAAATAAATAAATATCCCTGGACATTATTCCACACAGCGCCATCTAGCCCCAAAGTAAGCTAATTAAAGCTTGTGTTATGGGATACTAGACAACGGATAAACATACTTAAATACATTTTCTTTTGTAAATACATACTTATTATACATAGGAGACACCCAAACCAGTACAAACAGACATGTTCATGCACACAAATGTTTGTACTGTGCGGGGATCGAACCCGCGACCTCTGGTGTAGTAGCCAACTTCTTAACCACTACACCAAGTCGGTCGTCAAAGACAGACGTCTGTATAGACAGACAGACAAACAGAATTACTTTCGCATTTATATTATTATAGCAGTAATAATGATGATGACTCACGAGCAAGCATTGCTGCGTGTGACGCCATTGACGTCGCACACCGGTTGATAAACTTGGGGGCACGAGCAGCCCTGCCTAGTTACTCTCGCCAGTGCTAGGGTCGACATTGCCAGCACTGTCAGTACTTGAGAAAGGGGCAGAAAGAACACTTGTTATGTTGATAAAAATACATATTAACGAGTATAACCTTCAGTTTAAATGTAAAAAGTAAGCGAATGCGTCATACTATTTGCAAATATTTCAGTGAATTTCGTTTGGTTTACTTTTGTATGGTAGGTAAAACAATGTCTGAAATTCTAAAGATAAATTTAGTAAAGAGATAGATGATTTTTTCTATCGAAGAACTTTCGGATATTAATCAGAACTCCTACCATAAGTTGAACTCAAGTATACTAAGTACTACAGTTAGATATAGCAACTTGTTTGCCATTTTGAATTACAAATCAATCCAAAACTCGACAAATAATAGGTTTTGTTACTTACCAAAGACTAATTTCATTTTGCTGTCCATAGTGTGAACTGGTAGAATTGAAGAACAACAGATGTTTTATAGTGGAATTAATGAGGTAAGATAATGAAAAACATTGCGTCACGTGAGTCTAGTGATGTTGATTGATAGAATCGATAACTGATAAAAATAGTTAGTTTATTTCACATTATACAAAATGTATTGAAGTTTCTAGGTACTTAGCTAAAAGAGTAAAAATACGAATAAAGCTATAAGTTTAAACTAAGTTATAAAAGTTAAGTGTAAGTAATTTCAAGCTATGTTACAATAAGTCCTAACAATGCGGTATTAAGGTGATTACGGTCACAAAAAAAATATGATCGGAAACCCATCCAAGACCTAAAACTAAAACGTGGTTTTAATCATAACTATTGATGTAATAAGAAAAAAATTCATACTTATTTTTCTTAAGGACACCCCTAAAGGGGCATCATTCTCGGCTTATGGCATAAAGACGAGATCATCAGATATAAATGGTTCTATAAATTCCTGCATAAAGTGATTTGGTTCCGCTATCCACATCAGAAACATCGATATCTGAACATCACTTCGTGACTAATGTTTACCAGTATATCTTACAAAGGCACACGTTGTTTCTTTGAACAAATAAATGATGCAGTAAGTTATTTTTCCTTATTTTGTATTTGCAATTCGTCGTAATTAAACAAAATTGTTAGTAAATTAAAGTTGATTTTGTACTCTTGTTCAGGTCACGTTTGATCAGGTCTGCACGTCTGCACATTCACCATATCCTGCCAATGTGCCACCGGCACAGTTCAACCTAAACAAAACAAAAAACTTAAGAACAACAACACAATCCTTGGAACGGTCGTCCAAATAGAATGGAGACTGATCTTTATCGTAAACTTTGTTTGAAGAAAAAGGCTTTGTTTCTAACACTTCGACTAAAAATCGTCTGCAATAAATTGTTAAAGTTATAAATTAATTATACCTACTTCTTGAGTGGCCTGTCATGCCATTTGCTGAGTACCACAAATGTGATTATTTATACATTAAAATCATAATATACCGTTCCCAAATCAGTAAGTTATCTAGAAATTATCAAAGTGAACATTTTATTTTCTTGCCTTTTATACAAAACCAAAGTGCGAATAGGAATAGTTTTCTTGAATAAAGATATTATTTTCGTTTGATTTTAATTATCAACTAGCTGCCTCGACAGACTTCGTTCTGTCAAAAATAATTGCACGCGTCGGTAAAGCAGCACATCTCGCCCGCGTTCCCCGACTTGATTTACATAATAAATACTATTATTTGCACTAAGTTTTGTTCAATCATGCCTATGTCACTTCCCCATAATGTAGCTTCATATTGGTGAAGGATTTCCTTAATCAGTCTAAGTAGTTGTTTCGGAGCCTATTCAATATAAACAAACAATCAATCTCTATAAAACATTAGTATAGACAAGTACTCGTACTCACAAACATGGGTTATCGTACGTGTTCCCGTTCGTTGCACACACTTTTCTTAAGTGGTCAGGACACACGCATAGTGCTGCTCTTGCAGAGGTCAACAGCAAAAGTAGCATAACTGGCAATACAAGGAATACTGTGAAAAAATTTGAATAATTTTACTTTTAAGAATGTTGAAATGTTACGCCTGAATCCAGAAACTTCCATCAAAGCATACAACATGTATTGTATAGCTGTCCCTTTCATTTCTATTGACATATGATAGACAGCATCAATCTGAGGTGTCCTCAACTTTTGATTAGCGTTTGTGGATACGGGGGTTAGAGAGTTAAATCTGAAAATAAGATTGATCACTGGCCTTGACATACACCAATCTAACACCTCATGGTTAAGGCCTGCAGTGACATTTATAAGGCCGTCTTTACGTTCGTAATCTTTTTAATTTATCTCTTTGATTCTTAATAATATCGTAATAACTGCTAAAGCAACTGTAGAATATGTAATTAACTTACTTAAATACTTCATTCCTTGACTTCAGTTTTTAAACACAATATACACCAATAATCGGCTAAACAAACTACGCAGTAATTAACTGTTATACCACTTGCTTATTTTGTTAAAGATACTAATGTAAATTAAATTACCACAGCCAATACAATTGTTTTTATACCTATGTCGAAACAAGATTAATTTATGTCCAATTAAAATTCTAGTAAACATGTTTAAACAAATTTAAAGTGCATTGTTTTATTTTTAACACAAAGTTGGTTGCCACCATGCTGTACGCTTGATAGTAAGCAGTTACCGCCAGCTTCTGAGTATTTGCTAGGAGCTACCTTTCATTCTTCCTAACACAGCACAATACTACGGCACCGCAACAGCACTGCTCCAGCCCGGCAATTAACTTGCCATTCCAATAAGAGCATTTAATTGTGTGGACTAAAGTATATCTTACAGTCAATATGAAAAAGCGGACGCGTTGAGCGCGCCGCCCACCTTTTAAGGTCCGGTTTCCACCAAAGCGGAGAGGAGAGGAGATGTGTATCGATAAGCAATCAGATTTCGTTATTTTCACATCCCACAGACAGATGTGAAAATAAAGAAATCTGATTGGTAATGAAAACACATGTCTCCTCTCCGCTTTGGTGGAAACCGGGCCTTATACGAGGCGATGACAGGTTGGAGCGGTGCCGATGCCGTTGCCGCGCTGTAATAATGTTCTGTGACCTTAACACGGAATAGCGTAAATCGTTAGACGTTTAAAAACCAGACATTCCCACGTTTATCCCGGTTATTTGGTGTATTCTAAGCATTCGATTTTATTGCATCATGCATTAGTTAGGTTATTATAAAATCACATTCTTTTTTATTGCCATTATTAAACATACTTCCATACTATTATACTAAATATTCTATATTACTATATAAATTTATATAATATTCATAATTATATATTATATTAGGTTGGGGAAAAAGTCTTTTCGCATATAGGTAGTATGTATGAACTTGTTATAAAATCTCTCTGGCTATACTATTAGTATCTGGCTGGTTTTGGTATCATTAATAGTTGTAGTTTTAAAGAAGATGATTCCAAATTCAAATTAGGAAAATGTGTGATTTTCTTTTATTTTGCTTACTCTCAAGATGAGAGAATCTAATGATAAATTCGATACATTTCAAAATTTTACTACAGAAAGGTAACAATGCAACGCAAGCCGCGAAAAAAAATGCGATGTTTAAGGACCTAGTGCATCGTCTGTGAGAGTAGCACAAATTTGGTTTAAGCGTTTTCAATTCGGAAATTTTGATGTCAAAGATGCACGTCGCTCTGGTCGCCCTGGTCTGGTCTGGTGGCACGGATAAAATGAATGCCATTCTTTAAAAAAGAGGAGCAAGATCGGCATATCAGTAGTTACGATGTAGCTGAAGAACTGGGAATTGACCACGTTTTGGCGCATTTAAAAAAACTGGGTACACAAAAAAGCTCGATATTTGGGTACCTCACGAGCTCACTGAAGGAAACCCATTGAACCGTGTACGCATTTGTGATTCTTTATTACGACGTAATGAAGCCGAACCAACCAGAAGCTGATATCTGGTGAAGAAAAGTGGATCACGTACGACAAGAACGTGCGAAAAAGGTCGTGGTCAAAGGCCGGTCAGGCTTCACAGACAGTGGCGAAACCCGGGTTAGCTCGCAACAAGGTGATGCTGTGTGTGTGATGGGATTGGAAGGGTACCTATTATTCATTATGAGCTGTTACCACCAGGCAGGACCATCGATTCTGAACTCTACTGCGAACAATTAATGAGATTAAAGCAAGAAGTTGAGAGAAAGCAGCAGGAATTAATCAACAGTTGTTGATTAATTAAATATGGCATTCAAAGTTTCTAAAAATGTTACCCTTCAAAGTTTGCAAAAAATCGACCTTTAAGGGGTTGTTTTTGGGGTTGATAGTTGTTTAAAAAACTTGTTGTATGAAACTTCGGTACTTTAAGTACTAGGAGTCTCAAATTTCGCACGGGAATCTTTTAAGGACGTAGGTGCTAAATAAGACGGGATTTTGTGAATAACAAGTATCGTAAGTCTGAAAAAATCCCATATTTCATAAAAATTAAGTTCACACGGGCGAGGCCGCGGGCGGAAAGCTGGTCACTTAAACACTATTTCAATTGCTGGGTTTAATTCCCAGGTGTGTTTTCGGATTTTTCGGAATACAGCCCGTGTTAGTGATCACCAACCCGCATTTAGCAAGCGTGGTGATTAAGCCAATACCCATCCATTCTAGCGATGACTTGATTTCAATGATGGAGGCCTTTGCCCAGCAGTTGGACAGTTTATAGACTAATCACTTTTTTTGTAGCAATATACTATTTATTTTTTCTTTATTGCACATACAAATAAAGCACAATTGGCGGTCTTAATGCACAGAGGTATTTTCTACCAGTCCACCGCAAGGTTTAACAGAAAAAATATGTATTTTGGGCTGTGCAACGTACCTACAGAAAATTGAACCATAAAAAAACATAGAACAAATTATGATCTTAATTACTAATATATATAGTTTTAATTTTTAATTGCTGGCCTGTTGGTGCAATGACAGTAATAAGTAATACTTAAATATTTTCATATTTAAGTATGTTTATCAGTCTCTGACACCCATAGTAAAGCTCTGCTTAGTTTAGGATCAGATGATCTTGGTGTTATTTGTCCCGGATATTTTTTTTTTATATATATTGCCCGTCAAGATAACCTCACTCCACCTGATGAGAAGCAGTCGTGAGGTTTTATTTGTTTTGATTTAATTAAAGGAATAAATTGAAAACATTAGTACACATCAGTAGTAGTATACATCAGTAACAGCGGTTCAAAAGAGTCGCTATTGAATGACGAAACCCGTATAAAGTCACTAGTTAGTGGCAAACTGAAACCTAATTAATTTCTTCCTCCTTCAGCTCAGCCACTCAAATGAGTCTTAAGCTCGAGATCCTGTCTCTAAACTACTTGGCATTTACATCAAAAATTTCGCCAAACTGCCAAGTACTTGGTCAGCAAATAGAAAAAAAAAACACTTAATAATTTATGACCTTGCTAGGCACACATACAATAAGTGCATTTTTACTTTAAAAAAAAAACAACTTCTACAGATACTTTTCTATACCTTAGGTCGATTTGGGTATATCAGAACGCAAGGATTCATTATTAAATATTTTTGGTACAAAATACGACCTTGTCTTTTGATTACAGTATTTTTTTATTTTTTATTTATTTATTGGACTACCAACATACTCGTAAGAAACAGTATTACATGTAAATTTGGGTATTTATATAGCTTATTCTAACTGTTCTTAAGATAACAGGTAATCTCAGCATGCAAACAATAAAAAAGTAGTTATTTGGTTCGTAAAATTATACAGTAGTTATATTTATAGAAAATAAAAAAGATAATATTTTAATGTAAGTATTTAGAGAAACTTATGGACTAACTAAAGGTACGTCACAATTGGTGAACATCAAGCTCTGGAATCTTTTTTGTGAGATCGTTATACAGGCGTGACAGACGCATAACGATATATATATATATATATTACCTGGACTATGCTCCTTGTAAACTGTCTTCGTTCGTTACTTCGCTTCGTGCATACAAAATTGCGACCAGCGTTGTGTGTTTTACATTCAACTCGACGATTAATGAATCAGTTTTAATGCCTTTCTTATTTAACATAATCGTGCTCCCTCACTTGAAGGATTTTCCTGTAATGTAACGTTTCAGATTCGACTTTGAGCATCACATTACAGTACTGAATCCCTGACATGACAAACATTCGCCTGTAATGTACATTCCAGATTCGAATTTAAGCATTACTTCATAAGATCATTAAGTGCTTTCCCTCACCAACGTAATGCTCGAATCTGTAACGGTACTTGTAATGTATGTGAATGCTCAGTGTTCAGGATTGTCGATTGCTGAACGCAGACATAGATCGCCTTTCATCTGGCAACCCTGGCCAATTTAAATTTAGTATATAAGCCCATACAAAGCTGTAACGGCGCGCCATTCAAATTGATATCGTTTTTCGTTGATGGTTGTCGTTGTCGGTGCACAAGCACACTTTTCGCATTTTATCGTTTTAATATATAGTAATTTAGCACACCACCTCTTGTCGTTGTCGTTCGCGTGTGTTATTGTTATTATTGCAAAGGAGAGAGAAATCAGTTAGAGGAAGCACTGCTTTATCACACCCGGTATAGGTACTTGGCGAGAGGTAACTGTCTCTGGAGGTGAGTTCGAGTTCCCGAAAGTTATAGGAGCCCCAACCCAACGGCCGAACACCGAGGTTCTACAAGAACACAATTTGCTTAAGGTGAGTGTTTTCCACACGATTTCCTCTTCCCACTATTGTCGCGTTATTTTGTTTCGTATCGTATATATTTAGTTTATCAAAATACAGTCCACTTCTATCGCTTACATCTAGTGAGTGAACACTTTAACATACCATCACAAATTACTGTTGCCGTCATAGTGAACGGAACACATTCAGAAACCCACTTTTCACCAATTGTATTAGAACCCAACGTGGTAGGTGGTGAGCATTCCGCCGTCATGGTTGATTTCGTTTTTAATCGATGTTTTCCATCACCGGATGATTCAACAATGAACACAAAGGTGGTTCTTGGCCAGATATAAACTCGGGGCCACACGATCCACGATCTGAGTTGGTAAGCTTAACCCCTGAGCCACGGCGATCGCTACAATAATTACGCATACCCAAAGTATAATTTCTGCTTAGTCCAAACAACACAGCACTTTGGGTCAAAAGATTTTGGACTGAGCTGACCTAGATATTTATTTATTTATTAATTTTTCATTTTTAATTTGACGATACGAGTGGTGCAGTGTGCTGTAGCACGGTTTCTCGCCTTGGCTTCCGTGGTGTCCCGGGTTCGATTCCCGGTCGGGTCAATTCAGAAAAATGACTTTTTCTAAATTGGCTCGGGTCTGGGTGTGCTGGGAGACGCCCCTGGCTTATTTCCCTGTCTGGTACCTCGTAACACAAGGATATTTATCCTTACTTCGAGACCATGACAAGTGGTGTGTTGTCTGGCGCATATATATTTATTTATTTATTTATTTCATGACATTTAATATTTATGCTAATCACAAAAATGTTTCCCAAACATTTTTGAGTTAGTGACAACTTGATTTTATTGATGAAGGCATCATGTGACGATAACTCAAAAGAAGCTGGTCTAAAAATAAATTTATGAAAACAAAAATACTACTTTAATCAGCAACGCGTTTTATGATTAAGGGACTAACGACCGATGATTATGATGAGTAGTCTGAAGTGGGAGAAGGCTTAACAGGACTAAATAATATAACGGAAACTTTCAAATAAATTAATCAAACATCAATTTTAATTGACATGCAATAAGAAATCATCTAGCTAAAAACCTATTTAAGTAATTTTTATGAGTATTTCCTTAGTTTCCTTGTGTTTACTTTCATGGTCGATTTTGTGTTCTCCACCTTCATCATCTTCGCAAGGACCACCATGAGCCAGTTCCGTTTCTGCGCAACTCAATCTAAAATTAAACGAAATAATTATTGTTTGAAAACGGATTTCGGTTACTGCACCCAGCGGACATGTGAAGTTTTATAGGAATGATATCTGACTCAGTTTAAACCAATATTAAAAGATAGAACTTCAAACAATTCTACTAATTAATTTGACGCCCCCAACAAATGAAATAAAGATGTCAAAAAAATAGGTATCCGTAAAAAAATTGAGACAACAACACTTACATTAACATTTTAAACTTTCTTGTTGCATTTTAACTAATTCTAATAAAACGGGTTTTTGCAACGAAACAAAAGTACGGTAAATTGTTTAACCTATTTTCTTGACGTTACGGCGACAATTGCATGTCACTCGTTTATTAGAATCACATTACATTGTTATGGTCCCAAAGTAAGGTTTTCCCCTGTGATATGGAAATCAGGACCAACGAAAGTACCACAAAAAACTTTTTTGGTTCCATATCTAATCACCAGGGGCGCTGTACTGAAATGCCATACAAACACATCAACGCGGTGTACGCGGACGTTAGCGGCGGTAATTTGTGTAAACCAGAGGTTCCCAAACTTTTTTTCGCATAGACCACTTTAAAGATTTAGCTGGTTCCGGTGGACCCCCTGCAGATACACATCTCTACCAAATTCTCAAAACTCGACAAAAAATAAAGCCAACATAAACCCCCTCTCCCGTGGACCCCTTGGGGTGCACCTGGACCACTTTGGGAACCAATGGTGTAAACTGGTCTTCTGCGGGTGTGGGAACCTAACCTGTGAGACTTTGCGTCTGAACCGGCGCATAAAAATCAACTGTATGTTTACAATTACATACCTAATTTAAAATGTACTCATGAAAGTTAGAGTCTCCCGTGGACCCCTTGGGGTGCACCTGGACCACTTTGGGAACCAATGGTGTAAACTGGTCTTCTGCGGGTGTGGGAACCTAACCTGTGAGACTTTGCGTCTGAACCGGCGCATTTAAATCAACTGTATGTTTACAATTACATACCTAATTTAAAATGTACTCATGAAAGTGTCTGAATATCTGAAGAATAACCTTTCAGTTTCACGAACGCATCTTCAACAGAATCTATCTCACGAAATTATGTATTTAAATGGCAGATTTACTCGTACTTACACGCTTTTCTTTTACAAAACATTAATTTTTGAGACAACTGTCAGAACGCCAAAAAGAAGGTATGTACAAATTTACAGCATATTACCTCTCATTAAGACGTTACCATATTAAATCTGCAAAAATCACGGGCCATTTAGTTTATAAAAGAGATAGGGTTCAGCGGATGGCTCCGCCCGTAATTGAGCTAGTCGCGTGGATGCAAATATCCCTACCTCACCACAAATGAACAACACTGCTTTTGGATTTTGTGTTTGTGCTGTGACGACACGGTTAGCGTAGTGCGCTGTAGCACGGTTTCTCGCCTCGATTTCCGTAGTGTCCCGGGTTCGATTCCCGGTCGGGTCAATTCAGGAAACGATCTTTTCTGAATTGACTCGGGTAGGGGTGTGCTGGGAGACGCCCCTGGCTTATTTCCTTGTGTGATACCTCGTAACACAGTGATATTAATCCCTATTTCGAGACCATTACAAGAGGTGTGTTGTCTGGCGCATATTTATTTATTTAATAAGTTAGCCAGAGCTAAGGAAGTTTTCAGCAACCTGAATGACCTACTTCCCTTTTGCTGACTATACAAAAGACGATCCACTTGTCTTTACATGATCAGCAACGCGCGTATCATGGCCCTGGGTCATGCTGATTTGCTACCGATTTTGTATTAAAAGTACTGTCAACTTAGAATATTTTGAAACGGGGTCGCTACCATATACTCATTTGTTATGAGTTTTCAATATTTTGAGTATCTCCGTGATCATGGCGCTTGCAACAGTGCATGCAAGTTTAAAGAAATGATATAAATAAATATATGTCAACTTACTTGCAAGGGTTCTTATAAGTGCATCCGTTAGTGGCACACACCAGGCTCTCGTGCTCAGGGCAGATGCAGTCCAGCTCCTGGAAGAGACACTCGGCATCTGCTTCAATAGCTTCTTCATCAGCGATAGCTCTGGTCAGGGCCGCGGAAATCAAGAGAATGGGAAAAACTGAAAAGTTATGATCCTGATCACATTTAGGCCTTGTTATCATGTAAGGTTTTTTATTTAACAAGGACAATTTATTATTACTTTGATTTTTAGCAGAAAACAGTACTTGTTTTCATATCTAGAGACTTTGGTAGCTCAGTCGTTAGAGCAGCCATCCGGATCGTGGAAGACGCTGGTCCGTATCCCGCTCGATATTTTCAAGGTCCGAAATTCGAATTTTCCCAGGTTTCTTTCTTAAGGATAATTGATTTGAGTGCCAACTAGTATAATTTAAGATATGGATAATATGTACTTCTCAACAGCCACGCAATACAATTAAACATTCTGCATACAGCACTAGACAAACATTGGACTCAAAGATACAATCACTCACAGATTTATTTAATACATCATGAATTATTATTTACCTTAAATACTAAAAGAATTTTCAACAAGACTTTTGAGTTTGAGTGTCGCCGAAGCGCGTTTACAGAAAAGGAGAGAATTAAAACCGCGTGGATAAGACTTTGTAAGCTAATGACATTTTTAAGGCTTTTTTAAAACCAAGTGTTGGATTACAGTACCGTTTACGCATTTAGAACTTGAAAATTGTAGGTATCACTTCTATTTACCAAAACAAACACTAAAATGATATTTTCATCATGCAGAAAAAATGCGTGCGCGTATTGGCTAACATCCGCTACAGAGAAAGCTGCAGGACACACTTTATAAAGTTAAACATTCTGACCCTGTACTCGCTTTATATATTAGAAATATGTGTTTTTGTTTTTAAAAATCAATGCCTTTTTAAGTACTGCAGTAATCCCCGACGTAAAAACAGATTGGAACTACCTAATCCCAAATTAGAAATGTTTAAAAACGGACCTCATTACAGAGCTACCAATATATTTAATAAAATTCCGGATGACATTAAAAGTGAACCCAGCGCAAAAAGATTTAGGATTAGACTTAAGACATTGCTGCTTAACAAATGTTATTATTCATTGAATGAGTTCAGAGACGACAAGAAGCTTTAAGTCTCGCTATCTGACTTTGTTTGTAAATGTACTAACGCTATTAATGTACTTTAATATAATTCATAATGTATTAAATAGATAGGTAATTAATAATTTTATTATACTAACATCAAATGTAATTGGAATCAATAAAATATTAGGTGTACTATATTTGTAATGCCCTTACGGGGTTATGTACTGTACTGATGATTGTAATGACCATCTTTAATGTGAATGTACATATTAGCAAATGAATAAATAAATAAATAAATATCTAAGTGCATCTTCGGACTATAAACAATGTTATTGTTCACGAACTAAGAGTATGTTCTACAAACTCACCTAAAAAGAATTTCATCTTGAAGAATGTTTACCAAACAATAGCAATAAGTATCCTCATAGACCTATTTTATACTAGGTTGTGATGAAAATCTGTAGTTTCTCAAGAGGAAAATCTGTTTTCTTGCCTAACCATACAGGAAGTGAGGCTGACTTAGGATTGTCTCCTAATTAAGTATTCTTGAAGATTTTCCTTAGTTACCATTCAATCTTAGTTGGTACTACCACGGATTACTTAATAGTTTCTACGTAACAGGTAAATCACTCCATAGATAATTTTCAACTTTGTCATTTGTAAATGCTTGCCGTCATGTGACAGGCATATATTGCCAGGGCTACCTCTTTCGATATTCAGATTTCAATAATCAGTACTCACAGACCTTACAGTACAGTTCAACCGCAAGATTTGCGTACAATGCTCTACCCGGCTGTGGACAACCAACTGCTAAATGGATCTTGGAAAACTCAGCGGCTGGTAGGTACTTATCGCGCTCAAGTACATGGAGTGTAAGAGCCCTGATACTACACTACTTACACCGCGTACCGGCAAACGTAGTGTGGGGCGCCCTCCGGCCTGGTGGAGCGATGACATGCGAAGGCTGCTGGCAGAAGCTGGATGCGTCGAACGGAGAATGCGGAGAACGCGATGGCGCGCGCGTCTAAGGAGGCCCAGCAGGTGATGGGCTGAGGATGATGCCTACTTACACTTTGCGAAGCCGCTGACGGCCAACTAGTGTGAGCGATATTTGGAAAAGTAACTGGCATGGCAGGCGGGAGTCTTTTAACAGTCATAGAACCTGTATATTTTGTAAGTTCATACTGCTATTATTCCTACAGCCCGCCCCCGCGGAAGCTCATCATCCTCTATGTTACCCCTCAGGTGTGTCACGAAAGTGACAAAAGATAACACATGTGTGCAAGCAACCATTGTTGAGATGTGCATGTTTCTCTCTCCACTCCGCGGTGGAGTGGTATTCAGATACAGGCAACCGAGCTCGTCCTGAAATCCAGGGGGCCTTTTTTTATAGTGCCCGTCCAGATGCCCCACTCCACCTGATGGAAAGCGGTCGTGAGGCTGACAAGCACAATTATGTTAGTAGTCGGAAACTTGATTGAAACACGATTTAATTGAACATACAATTTATTTATATCTAGTCGTCACAAAAGCGGGTAAAGAGTGCAAGCCGTCCGTCTAACTCTATGACGGCTCGGTGTCACTCCCCAATCCACAGACAATGAAGTGCATAGTATGCATCGATTAGAAATATTGATTCACAGTTCGGCCTACCCTACAACTTCTACTCATCTTGACGGCCTGAAAAATTGCCTTTCCCTGGCCTTGGTCCTGGATTGAAGTTCCAGGTAGGGCAAAGAGATATTGAATTTTCGGAACACAGGCGTATTTTTCTAGGAATGATATATTTTAAATCTATTCTAATTGAGCTTGATACGAGTAATATGGATTTTGACGACACCATCGGCGTAATGCACTGCAACAGAATTTTTCACTTGCATTCGGGTCCGGGTCTTGGTTTGATTCCAGTTTGAGTAAATTCAGGAAACTCTTTTTCAAATCTTTTTCAAATTGGCTCTGGTCTGGGTATACTGGGAGACGCCACTAGCCTAATTCCTTGTCTGGTACCTCAAAACATAAGGATACCTACCCTTACTTCGAGACCATGACAAGTGGTTATGTTTTGTGGTGCATATTTATTTATTTAGTTTATAAACAAAGGAATCATAAATGTAAATAACCTTCCTAACATTTTCCTTCACTTAGGTTATCTGGATGAGATTGCTTTTTAGCAACAAAACCGCCTAACTGTTTCATCATAATCTTCATAAACCAACCTTTAATGTTGTTTTTGATGTGCAATAAAGAATATTTATGTTATGTTATGTAAATTTACTTTAGATTCGATTTTATTTCCGACAGACGTTGACATAATGGTAGAGTGTGAATTAAATGAAGTAGTATCGAAAGAGGTGCATTGCACTCCCCAATAGTGTTGGTAATTGGTAAGCCCTCAGACGTTGCCATAACGGTAGAGTGTGAATTAAATGAAGTAGTATCGAAAGAGGTGCATTGCACTCCCCAATAGTTTTGGTAATTGGTAAGCTCTCAGACGTTGCCATAACGGTAGAGTGTGAATTAAATGAAGTAGTATCGAAAGAGGTGCATTGCACTCCCCAATAGTTTTGGTAATTGGTAAGCTCTCAGACGTTGCCATAACGGTAGAGTGTGAATTAAATGAAGTAGTATCGAAAGAGGTGCATTGCACTCCCCAATAGTTTTGGTAATTGGTAAGCTCTCAGACGTTGCCATAACGGTAGAGTGTGAATTAAATGAAGTAGTATCGAAAGAGGTGCATTGCACTCCCCAATAGTTTTGGTAATTGGTAAGCTCTCAGACGTTGCCATAACGGTAGAGTGTGAATTAAATGAAGTAGTATCGAAAGAGGTGCATTGCACTCCCCAATAGTGTTGGTAATTGGTAAGCTCTCAGACGTTGCCATAACGGTAGAGTGTGAATTAAATGAAGTAGTATCGAAAGAGGTGCATTGCACTCCCCAATAGTTTTGGTAATTGGTAAGCTCTCAGACGTTTGCCATAACGGTAGAGTGTGAATTAAATGAAGTAGTATCGAAAGAGGTGCATTGCACTCCCCAATAGTTTTGGTAATTGGTAAGCTCTCAGACGTTGCCATAACGGTAGAGTGTGAATTAAATGAAGTAGTATCGAAAGAGGTGCATTGCACTCCCCAATAGTTTTGGTAATTGGTAAGCTCTCAGACGTTGCCATAACCGTAGTGTGAATTAAATGAAGTAGTATCGAAAGAGGTGCATTGCACTCCCCAATAGTTTTAGTAATTGGTAAGCTCTCAGACGTTGCCATAACGGTAGAGTGTGACTTAAATGAAGTAGTATCGAAAGAGGTGCATTGCACTCCCCAATAGTGTTGGTAATTGGTAAGCTCTCAGACGTTGCCATAACGGTAGAGTGTGAATTAAATGAAGTAATATCGAAAGAGGTGCATTGCACTACCCAATAGTTTTGGTAATTGGTAAGCTCTCGGACGTTGCCATAACGGTAGAGTGTGAATTAAATGAAGTAGTATCGAAAGAGGTGCATTGCACTCCCCAATAGTTTTGGTAATTGGTAAGCTCTCAGACGTTGCCATGACGGTAGAGTGTGAATTAAATGAAGTAGTATCGAAAGAGGTGCATTGCACTCCCCAATAGTTTTGGTAATTGGTAAGCTCTCAGTCGTTGCCATAACGGTAGAGTGTGAATTAAATGAAGTAGTATCGAAAGAGGTGCATTGCACTCCCCAATAGTTTTGGTAATTGGTAAGCTCTCAGACGTTGCCATAACGGTAGAGTGTGAATTAAATGAAGTAGTATCAAAAGAGGTGCATTGCACTCCCCAATAGTGTTGGTAATTGGTAAGCTCTCAGACGTTGCCATAACGGTAGAGTGTGAATTAAATGAAGTAGTATCGAAAGAGGTGCATTGCACTCCCCAATAGTTTTGGTAATTGGTAAGCTCTCAGACGTTGCCATAACGGTAGAGTGTGAATTAAATGAAGTAGTATCGAAAGAGGTGCATTGCACTCCCCAATAGTTTTGGTAATTGGTAAGCTCTCAGACGTTGCCATAACGGTAGGGTGTGAATTAAATGAAGTAGTATCGAAAGAGGTGCATTGCACTCCCCAATAGTGTTGGTAATTGGTAAGCTCTCAGACGTTGCCATAACGGTAGAGTGTGAATTAAATGAAGTAGTATCGAAAGAGGTGCATTGCACTCCCCAATAGTTTTGGTAATTGGTAAGCTCTCAGACGTTTGCCATAACGGTAGAGTGTGAATTAAATGAAGTAGTATCGAAAGAGGTGCATTGCACTCCCCAATAGTTTTGGTAATTGGTAAGCTCTCAGACGTTGCCATAACGGTAGAGTGTGAATTAAATGAAGTAGTATCGAAAGAGGTGCATTGCACTCCCCAATAGTTTTGGTAATTGGTAAGCTCTCAGACGTTGCCATAACGGTAGAGTGTGAATTAAATGAAGTAGTATCGAAAGAGGTGCATTGCACTCCCCAATAGTTTTGGTAATTGGTAAGCTCTCAGACGTTGCCATAACGGTAGAGTGTGAATTAAATGAAGTAGTATCGAAAGAGGTGCATTGCACTCCCCAATAGTGTTGGTAATTGGTAAGCTCTCAGACGTTGCCATAACGGTAGAGTGTGAATTAAATGAAGTAGTATCGAAAGAGGTGCATTGCACTCCCCAATAGTTTTGGTAATTGGTAAGCTCTCAGACGTTTGCCATAACGGTAGAGTGTGAATTAAATGAAGTAGTATCGAAAGAGGTGCATTGCACTCCCCAATAGTTTTGGTAATTGGTAAGCTCTCAGACGTTGCCATAACGGTAGAGTGTGAATTAAATGAAGTAGTATCGAAAGAGGTGCATTGCACTCCCCAATAGTTTTGGTAATTGGTAAGCTCTCAGACGTTGCCATAACGGTAGAGTGTGAATTAAATGAAGTAGTATCGAAAGAGGTGCATTGCACTCCCCAATAGTTTTGGTAATTGGTAAGCTCTCAGACGTTGCCATAACGGTAGAGTGTGAATTAAATGAAGTAGTATCGAAAGAGGTGCATTGCACTCCCCAATAGTTTTGGTAATTGGTAAGCTCTCAGACGTTGCCATAACCGTAGTGTGAATTAAATGAAGTAGTATCGAAAGAGGTGCATTGCACTCCCCAATAGTTTTAGTAATTGGTAAGCTCTCAGACGTTGCCATAACGGTAGAGTGTGACTTAAATGAAGTAGTATCGAAAGAGGTGCATTGCACTCCCCAATAGTGTTGGTAATTGGTAAGCTCTCAGACGTTGCCATAACGGTAGAGTGTGAATTAAATGAAGTAATATCGAAAGAGGTGCATTGCACTACCCAATAGTTTTGGTAATTGGTAAGCTCTCAGACGTTGCCATAACGGTAGAGTGTGAATTAAATGAAGTAGTATCGAAAGAGGTGCATTGCACTCCCCAATAGTTTTGGTAATTGGTAAGCTCTCAGACGTTGCCATGACGGTAGAGTGTGAATTAAATGAAGTAGTATCGAAAGAGGTGCATTGCACTCCCCAATAGTTTTGGTAATTGGTAAGCTCTCAGACGTTGCCATAACGGTAGAGTGTGAATTAAATGAAGTAGTATCGAAAGAGGTGCATTGCACTCCCCAATAGTGTTGGTAATTGGTAAGCTCTCAGACGTTGCCATAACGGTAGAGTGTGAATTAAATGAAGCAGTATCGAAAGAGGTGCATTGCACTACCCAATAGTTTTGGTAATTGGTAAGCTCTCAGACGTTGCCATAACGGTAGAGCGTGAATTAAATGAAGTAGTATCGAAAGAGGTGCATTGCACTCCCTAATAGTGTTGGTAATTGGTAAGCTCTCAGACGTTGCCATAACGGTAGAGTGTGAATTAAATGAAGTAGTATCGAAGGAGGTGCATTGCACTACCCAATAGTTTTGGTAATTGGTAAGCTCTCAGACGTTGCCATAACGGTAGAGTGTGAATTAAATGAAGTAGTATCGAAAGAGGTGCATTGCACTCCCTAATAGTGTTGGTAATTGGTAAGCTCTCAGACGTTGCCATAACGGTAGAGTGTGAATTAAATGAAGTAGTATCGAAAGAGGTGCATTGCACACCCCAATAGTTTTGGTAATTGGTAAGCTCTCAGACGTTGCCATAACGGTAGAATGTGAATTAAATGAAGTAGTATCGAAAGAGGTGCATTGCACTCCCCAATAGTTTTGGTAATTGGTAAGCTCTCAGACGTTGCCATAACGGTAGAGTGTGAATTAAATGAAGTAGTATCGAAAGAAGTGCATTGCACTCCCCAATAGTGTTGGTAATTGGTAAGCTCTCAGACGTTGCCATAACGGTAGAGTGTGAATTAAATGAAGTAGTATCGAAAGAGGTGCATTGCACTCCTCAATAGTTTTGGTAATTGGTAAGCTCTCAGACGTTGCCATAACGGTAGAGTGTGAATTAAATGAAGTAGAATCGAAAGAGGTGCATTGCACTCCCCAATAGTGTTGGTAATTGGTAAGCTCTCAGACGTTGCCATAACGGTAGAGTGTGAATTAAATGAAGTAGTATCGAAAGAAGTGCATTGCACTCCCCAATAGTGTTGGTAATTGGTAAGCTATCAGACGTGCCATAACGGTAGAGTGTGAATTAAATGAAGTAGTATCGAAAGAGGTGCATTGCACTCCCCAATAGTTTTGGTAATTGGTAAGCTCTCAGACGTTGCCATAACGGTAGAGTGTGAATTAAATGAAGCAGTATCGAAAGAGGTGCATTGCACTCCCCAATAGTTTTGGTAATTGGTAAGCTCTGTTTAACTGTTGTAGAATCTTTTTTTTCTAAGAAGTAGTGTTGAAATTACCACTTTGCTGATAGGGATACATCAGGCGTTTCGAAGTCAAAACCATTCGAATTGAATTTTTAATTAATTAGTATTTGGTATTATGTTTGGTTTCTTAGCCATAATCAAGTAATTTCCTGTCGTTTCATAATTATATTAAAGGTTAATTTAAAACTTGCTAGCACTTCTTGGAAGGGATTGTATTGGAACAAAAAGCCCGGTTATTGTGGTTCGCGCTGCCGAAGACAGGAATGGGCGTGGAATGATCCACACGAGAATTATATTATTAAATTTATTATTTATAAAATTTTACAGGGAGGCCATGACCCTCAGCATTGAGGATACACGATGCAAGGAGGATATCCAGTCGAGTTAATTCCCAATGCTGAGGGTACCGCGCAATTTAGTCAGGCCTAGTGCCAGGTAACCGCTGACTGGCTAGAAATGAAAGATCACATTACGAGATTGCTCTCTACGCGCATTTTATGGCTTGAACTTGACAAGTTATGAGGAATTGTAATAAGGCCAAGGTGACTGAGAAGGAAAAGGCAAATATTTGTAGAGTTATAAAGCGTTAAAATGTAAGTTTCTACCTAAATGTGAGATTTTCCTCAATCAGTTGCTTGTTGGGATATCACGTTGCTGAGATTTAGTATTATGCATAGTAAATAATAAACACCAGAATTATCAAATGAATGAAAACACGTTTGTTTTATGAAATATTACCTAGGTACTCATTATCTTTGTTACTTGAGAAGGAAGTAAAATTAAATGAAATTATCTTGCTGTAGGTATTACATTTTTATTACTTATTTATGTTGGAGTCACTATTCAAATATTATTTGAAATTATTCATGTATCAATTTCAGTAAGCATAAAACAGATATGAATGTAAAAAAAATATATTTCATAACACATACAGTTTTAGTTTAAAAAGTAAAATACTAGGAAAATATTACATATTGGCATTTTATTTTAAGTTAATAACAATAACCGTAGTATGCAACCGTCGTGCCCCCACATTCCGCTCTGAAACAAAGAGGATAGTTATAATTACGGTTAATGATCTGTAGTTCTCATGAGAGTTACAAATTCAATTACTGAGAAAATAATTTACGACAATATTAATATCCATAATCGGTTTAGATGAGCGTACAACAAAACAACACCATTAGTATGTTGGTAGCATGGAAAAATCAGACGAGTGGCCGAAAGGCCGATCCATTACAATGAAACCCGATCGTACATCAGGGGGGCTAGCCAAGAGCCTAGCCAAGAGCAACACGTCAAAGTCAGTCTTTATTTGCAAATAATAGGTGGTACAATAGCTGTAAATATTAGTTTCTACAATTTAAATTCGCTATTCAGTTAATAAACCTCCACATGCAAAACTATATATTTAAAAAAAAAACCATATCGCTATAATAATAATAATAATAATGTATTCTTTATTGCACACAAAACTTACAGTACAGAAATAATTAACAATAAATGCAAGTACAATTTGGGCGGCTTTATCGCTAAAAAGCGATCTCTACCAAGCAACCCACAAGCAAAGGAATCTTGGCGAAAAGGGCGAGTAAGTGCACCAAGAAAAATAATAGAGAAAATAAGTTTGATTATGAATATCTATACAGTATAGGACTAGGTACATATATTCACATAATACATACATACTATATATAAAAACTAGAAACAAATGTGTGGTTATTTAAACAAACAATAGCAATCAGCTTAGTTGCAACCAAAATGATCCGCATATATAAAGGATAAAGAAGAAAAAGGAAGAACAACAAGGACTGATGACAAAGTGCAAGGAAATGTGCTTTGACCCTTGCTTTAAAGATGGATAAGGATTGGGACTCTCTGATTGATAGGGGTAAGCACTGATTTATTAGCGACTGGCGAAGCTTCCCAGTCATAAGTCACGTTCCAACAAGTCAAATTAAAAATCATCAAACATCAAATGTCATTTCAATTAGACGAGTGCTAACGTCATCATTCCCGTACAGTTTTCAATTTAGCATGTCGAAGCAAAATTACCGTGTTGCTTTTGGGCCTCAGACACAATTGATATACATTGATATGCGAAATTTGTTGGCCACATATGATTAGCGTACCCAGATGATATTTAAAAAAAAAATCTTTAAACGTTAATTATTGATTAAAATCAACTGGTACTAGGCACTTCATAAGGAATTTAAAAAAAACTCTAAATTGAATATCCGCAATATTCAAAATATCGCGTATTGAGCTTCTAACAAGAATAGATGACATATTGTCGCATTGGTGAAAGATGACAGAAAAGGCAAGCAATTGCAGAAATTGAAGAGGATTGAAAAGTAATTTTTACTATTACAAAAATCAAGACCTGAAGGTCTACATGTTACTCACTTTCCAGGGTTATTGTAGTTGCAGCCATTGGCACCGCACACTGGGTTCTCCTCCAGAGTAGTGAAGCACCCTGGCTTCTGGTAGCTGCAGTCTACCGCCTCAGCCTGGTGCAGGCTGAGGAGTGCTGACAGGACGACTAAGAAAGCTGCAGGTTAAAAAAAATTAAACTTTAATTTAATTTACGAAATAAAAATAAAGTTGGCACTCCTAAAATAAGGCCTCCATCTTGAAATCAGACAAGTAGAACAATACTCCCTTCAGCCATACCTGGGATCAGTTAAGGACTTCTGGATTTTGAGGCGTTTTTTTTTTTAAAAGAAACTCGAAAAACACTTGATGGTCAATTTACAAGATGAAAGAAAATAAAAATACTGATAATTCATCTTGGACATCGGTTTTTTTTTTTTTAGGAAACAAACAATTTTTATTCCACATTAAGATTACTTAAAAAAATAACACTAAAATCAGTTAAGTTTCCACTGATGTTTGACACAAACCATCGAACAACCAACGTTATCAACGCTACGACTCTGAATTACAAACAGAAAATGAAAAAATTAAATAACAATAGGAACTTAAAAAGCTCACAAATATACGGTTCATCCTAAATTGTTACTCCTTTTTTTTACCTATCTTTCTTAATTTATGAAACTTTATCCTAAAGAAACTCACTTAATCATTCAAAAATTGTTAAAATAACATACGAAAAACATACAAATGCGTTTGTTTATTCTAGTTAAGAATAATTCAAAATACTTAATTTGAATACACTAGTGCCTCATGAATGCAATTTTAAAAATGTTTTCTTAGAACGAAGTTTGACAAGCCACTTACTTACCTAGGAATAATTTCATCTTGAATGGTCTAAGTCGACTGATTTATAATTTAAATGTATGGTCCTTTTATACGCGCTTCACAATGTGTAGTATACACGTGAGTCGCGGATAGAAATGCAGAAAGTACCTACACCTGTACCAACAATACATTATTAACATACATAGTTGTTCTATTTTTTATCCTCTACCTTCAGGTAAATTAAATACTAGGCTACTGCAACCGGTCAATAGGCCATATCAAGACGCATTTATACTAAACGAGTGAATGCTCATTCTATCCCTTATTAAATTCTCTTTGTGTAAACGGAGACAGAGCATGTTTTCGTTGTTCTATCTATGACCAGAGCCAATTAAGAAAAGTTCGTTTCCTGAATTAACCCGACCGGGCAAGTCATGGCGAAAAACCGTGCCAGCGCTCTACGCCTTCGACCTACTTCCTTGCAAAAAAATTAACCCGGATCACAAAGGTTCTGAGTAGGAGTTCTGAACCAAAGAAAACGCGGCTCGTGTGGTCCCGAGTTCAAATCTGGCTAGAACCAAAATCTTTGTGCTCATTGTTTAATTTCCGACAAACTCTCCGGTGATGGAAAACATCGATAAAACACCAAATCAACCCGGATAGCGGCGGAAGGCTCACCACCTACCAGTCCTACCACGTTAGGTTCTAATACCATTGGTGAAAACTGGGTTTCTGAGTGTTCCGTTGGAAAACCATGATGGAAACAGTCATTTGCCTCTGACTACCCCGTTTGAGATAAAGTCGTTATGGTATGTGTATTTTTGCATAAAATTTTATGTCATAATTGAACATGGCATACTTTTACTTATCCAAATAATAGTTACGCTCAATATTAATTTGGCATAACTTTTTAGGCTCTTTTTTTTTAAGCATACCTACCTACTATGATCATAATAATTGTTAAGGATACTATTCTGAAGCCTAAATATGCTTACGCAAAATGACATTTAAGCATAAGTATATTTACGCCAAATAAATATAATGCCACAATCATGAACCAAATGCACATAGGGAAAAGGTAAGTTTAAGAAATTTTGTGTTTGCATTCCTTTAAATACTTTTCCTATATAAAATAAACATGTTGGCAATTTAGTGGTGGCCCAAGGGCCGCCCCCGCCGCACCCTAACCTACCGTTGTGCTCTAATATCTACTTTTGATTTTTCAGATTTAAATCAAATCAGGAATAAGTACGTTTGATTAACTAAAGTATGCATCTATTATGCCTTTTGATCTATTTATGCCTAATAAATATTAGACAAATAAACAGTATCCCTTATAACTTTATGCAAATCAAAATTAGGGCAAAAAACATTAGCCTAAACTATTTTTATGCTTACTGAAATAGTATGCTTAAAAACAATTATGTCAAAATATTATTATGAAAAAAATATGCCTAACTCGTTATGCCAAATCTAATTAGGACAAACGAAATCCACTTCCCTGAGCCCTTGTTATAAAAAAAACTCATTTTGCCCATACACCCCTCTTCTTTCCATCTCTGGTGGAAACGCACCCTAATTTGTGACTTGTCAGGCGCATTTTTTTATGGCCAACTTAAGGTTAAAAGATTGTGTCCTTGCAGTCGCATCATTTAATTCCTATCATTTTGTAATCAAATAAGTAAGAAAATAAAGTAATGAGCAATTCCAGGTCCTATTTACACACGTCATGTTTCTCACAATGAGTTGTAAAGATAACAAAATAGCATTTGAATAATCAGAAAAGAAAGGAAAATTGTGAAAACGAATCTTTTTGTTATCTTCTGGTACAAATACAAAAAAAACATACTGAAACAGTACACAAGGTGGCTGGGTCGTTGAACAACTGTATTTACAAAATAACAGTGTCTTTATTATAGACTAGCTATCCGTCAGCGGCTTCGCCCGCGTAGACTGTCTTTCCCGTCAAAAATTAATTAATGTAGGCTATCATTAAAAAAAAATATAGCCTAGGTCAGTTCCTGATAATGTAGCTTTATATTGGTGAAAGAATTTCTAAAATCGGTCCAGTAGTTTCGGAGCCTTATCAATACAAACAAACTAACGAAAAAACAAACAAACAAATCATTCGTCTATAAAGTATTAGTATAGATGAGTAACGACAGCTGCAGACTGGCCTGTTAGTGCAATGGCATGCAGCGATACTGCCTTTAGCGCCGGAGGACGTAGGTTCGATCCCCACCCATGACTAACATTTATGTGACAGAAATTTGTGTGTGTTGTGTGTCTGGGTGTTATTATCTATTTAAGTATGTATTTAGAAATATTTAAGTACGTTTATCAGTCTCTGGAACCCATAGTACAAGCTCTGCTTAGTTTGGGGTCAAATGATCTTGTGTTGTCTTGTCTTGATCTTGAAACTGTCCTAGATATTTATTTATTTATTTTATTTATTATTTAACAATGGATTGCGGGTACGATTCAAGTAATTTTAGAGGGCCGGCCCCTTTTCAGGTTTTGTTGAATCTCATCTAGCCCCACGCTTCCATGGTCGAGTAGTAACCCGTTTTTTTTTTTTTTTATTAATCATTTATTTCGGAATATAAATTTACATTTTCCATATGGATTTGTTAGTAACAATAATGACTTATAACTGTGTTAGTACATAAATGTAATTTAATTTTTGGGGCTTTACATATTTATTAACATAGGTACTTATTTATTTACTTTGCAGCTAGGTTTATGGGTTTAACATGGACAGTCGTCCAATGTTTTAAAAACCGCCCGTCAAACCTTTCCGCAACTGTTTTTAGAAGGCTGTTAGGGCTGCTACGCACGCGTCGCCATAGAGATGCCACTCGCTTGCGCATCAGCGCGTGAAAGTCGTCAATTCTAGCTTCCGCGAACATTCTAGAGGCACTGCAGTACCGCGGCAGCCCCATCAGCGCTCTAAAGGCAATATTATACTGGACTCGTAGGACGCTGTATGCTCTTTCAGTATAATTGATCCACAGGCTGCATGTAGAAAATGATTGACAATACGCCCTGTATAACGTCACTTTTACATCTTTAGTACCTACACTTTGCGAACCTGCGGATGAGCATATTGCTCCTAACTGCCAGCGCCCTACGCTCCCTCTTCAAGTCCATGTCGTAGTGCTGCTTCGCGGTGACCCAGTGTCCCTAGCATTTAAATTCTGATACCAACTTGAGTGGGGTACCACATAATGTGACTGGCGGTATAATAGGATAGTGTTTGGTACCTGCCTTGAATACTATTAGCTCACTTTTAGAGGTCCTCCGAAAGGGGTTTGAAAATGTTTCTATGGAAGCTGGCATAGCCACCAGCCACTATTTTGTTTTCTTCATCAAAGTTTCCGCACACAATAATAATGGTATATCTGGAAAGATGCCTCACAACATGGTGCCCTAGTGTGTCACGTTTCCGAGTTATTTGAAGGTAATGATCGTTATAAAAAGGGGATTATTGAAAAACTACTTGGTGTTTAAGCCAATACTCTAGATGCAAATCAGTGAGACAGTATAGAGCCCAATTACATTGGCAAGTACATTGTGTCCTCTGCTAAAACTGCTGCAAAAAAGCTTGGCGTCCTATCTAGGGTAAGGCGGTTTTTCACTCCGGCACAGCTGCTACAGGTGTATAAAGTTGTACAGATCAGGCCGTGTACTGCTGCCACCTCTGGGGCGGATCAGCTAAGTACCAGCTAGCTGCTCTGGACTCGGTGCAATCTCGTGCCGTAAGGCTCATTGGTGACCAAGTGCTCACTGCAAAGCAGGATCTTAAACACCGGCGCAAAGTTGCAAGCCTCTCGGTTTTTTATAAAATCTATTACGGAAAGTGCGCGAGCGAGCTGCAAGAGTTGGTTCCGCCGGCACCTTTTCACCATCGGAGCACTAGGCGCACATTGGCTTTTCACCCTCACGTTGTGGGTATTCCAGCTATGCGCACGAAGCGGTTCGCGGATTCTTTTTTAATGCGAACAGCAAAAAAATGTAACTCGCTGCCCGCGTTTGTTTTTCCGGATAAATACAACCTGGGTCTATTTATGACAAATGTCAACAGCTAGGCATTCACTGGGCGGCCATATACCATCATAGATCACATCATTACTTACCACCAGGTGCGATTGTGGTCAAATGACTGCCTAGTCAATAATAAAAAAAAATGGCGCTAGGAGTGAAATGACCAAACCTTAAGTACAGTCAGCAACATCAGTCGTTAAGACAGACACACACAAGGCAGTGACAGCCTGCCTTTTGTCTTTTTCTGAGCGAGTGATGACGTAAAGCACACTTTTTTCTCTAACTTTGACAGATCCAAAGTCCTTATAATTCAAGGTCATGTATCTTCCTTTTCCTAATTAAGTAAACAATACTTGAAACTTGTCAATGACTTTCTTTTCAGTTGTAAAAGTTTTCATTAAAAAATACCATTTTATTATTATGTTTTTTTTTGAAGGGAAGATTATGTTTTATAATGATTGACAAAACATGATATTATATAGTGAATTGATAATAAAGGTAAATAAAATACTTTCACTATAACGCATGACTTCCAATATCAAGCATCTTAAATAACAGATACGTTAGCGTTAGAAGAGTCAGCCCTAGTGACAATTAAATTTCACAAAAACGTTTTTGAAAACTGGTAGATGACTTTTTTGGTCGACTGTACCTTTTCATACTTTGTCGGATGAAGATGTCGAAGAAAAAATGAGATGCTGTCAAATCGTCGGGTATTTAATGTACAGTGTCTTATTTATTTATTTAAGGTTTATCAACAGATGTAACAATATTGCTTGGGCAGAAGGTACAGACAAATATATTTAACATTTGTAATTAATAATTTGTAACTTAGTTTAAGCCAATTTAAGTAGTTACACTAAAAAGTAGGTACTAAAGATTATTAAGGCCTACTTTCCTTCTTGTATAATTTCGAAAAATATTCTACGATTCTTGCCTACCCCATCTGATATAACAAGAGCATATTCTTGTTACCTAAAGAGGTTACAAAGTCGTGGAACCGGTGAATTGCTTCCCATGTTTGTTTTTCGATGTGGTAACCAGAATAGCTTAGTAGGTAGCGGGAGGGAGTTTTAAGTTGAATTAGACTTAGTAGTTGCGGCCAATCAATTTTTGATCTGAAAAGCTTATGGAGGAAAATAAGATCCATCAATTCGCGTCTTTTCTCCAGACCAATCATTTTGAATAACTTCAATCTGTCGCTGTAAGATCTGACCTTTTTAGGCTTACCGTAAATGTTAAATGCCTCAAGAACCTCTTTTGAATCCGTAACACAGAATTGGTAATAGTACTCCGTATCCCTACTGATCATAATACATGCGTTGCGTAGTGAGGACACCATACAACAGATACACACTGCAATAAGTATACTACGTATCATCAGTTATTTTTAAGACTGAATCAACTCGTATGAGAGTATTTTTTTTATATTGCCTGTCAAGATGACCTCACTCCACCTGATGTAAAGCGGTCGTGAAGTCCAGATATGAGGCTGACAAGCCCAGTTATTCAAATGAATCACTGGGCTGGCCATCCTCACCTTGAAGGCCAGCAGAAATGCCTTTTTACGCCCCGCTTGAAGAACCCGGGACTATACGAGGAAGGAAACACATGTGCTGGAAGAGCGTTCCACGTCTGGATGGTACGACAGAGAAACGAGTCACCGAACCTTTTAGTTCGGGCTAACAAATGCTGAATTGTCTGTGGATGACGCCGTAGTCCAGCACGCGTGGTACCGGAGTGGAAAGGTGAGGGTGGAATAAGTTAGAATTACTCGTCAGAGCATTCCCCATTGTAGAAGCGATAGAGAACACTTAGCCTGGCAATGTCTCTACGCAATTGGAGAGGCTCAAGGGTCAAAGTTGCCTCTGGGTTTCCAATAATACGGATAGCACGCCGCTGCAACCTGTCAAGAGCTACGAATAGGTACTTGGCGGAACCGTCCCAGAGATGAGAGCAGTATTCCACACACGAGCGAACTTGTGTCACATACAAAAGACAGAGCTGCCCAGGCGTGAAGAATCGTCTCACTCTGTTCAGGATTCAGAGTTAACAGGATTCAGTTCTAATGACGCTCTCAATGTAGTCCCGCTGGTTTAGGTTGCTACGAACATCCATGCCAAGGATGTTTAGGCTATCCTTTATCAGTAGCGGGATGCTCTGAAGAGTGGGATGGGAAAGGAACGGCGACGCCTTTGCTGTGAATGCACACACCTGCGTTTTCTTGGCGTTGAACTCTACAAGAATGCATGCACCCCATTCTGAAATGCGGTCCAACACTCCGTCAAGCTCAACAACAAGACTTCGTCTCTTCTCCTCGATGTCAGTCTGCTTTGCCCCAGGGCGCCCGAAAAAACGCGCGTGGACCGTGCTGTCATCCGCATAGCAATGAATATTACCAAAAGATAACATGTCATTGATATGCAGAAGAAACAAAGCCGGCAACAAGACGGAGCCCTGCGGCACTCCGGCATTAATTTGGAGAAAGCGTGGTTTTCGAACATCGCAAAGGACACGAATTCTACGTCCTTCCAATCCGGTGACCCAGTAGCATAGGCAAGGTGGCAGACCATGTGCCGGAAGCTTGGAAAGAAGCGAACGATACCATACACGGTCGAAAGCTTCGGCAATGTCAAGGCTGACGGCTAAAGATTCCCCATGCTTGTCCATAGCTAGTTTAAATCACTTGCGTTGTAACCTATTTGCGTTTATTAACGAGGTAACGGGGTTTAAATTAAAATAACAATAATCATTTCCACAGTTTATTTTTATATTTAAGCCCTTATTTTTTAATATGTTGAACAAGGCCCTGGGTAGGCTAGTGTGGTTCCACCGCAGTATGCTCTGTAACAAAAAACTGTCAGTTTATTGACTTGCCAAAACGAAATAAATAGATATCTGGGCCGTATTACAACTAAATCATTTGATGGCAGGTTGACAGTTACTACGGAGAAACTGTGTTATTTTAAAACCTCATATCTAGACGCCTGGGCCACTGCCATCAGGTGCCACTCCACTTCGCCTTCAGGTCAACTTCAAGAGCTTAAAAACTTGCTTATCCTTTGTGTTGTTTCAGTTGCTTTCTTTTTATAGATATCCTTGTTTCTGATTCGATTAGGTAGGAAAATATCAAACATTTAAAATTTGTTCATTCGTTTTGTTTAACTGTACGTATATTATGCGTAATATTGTAGTTGCAAATAAATCTTTGAATCATTGTCAGTTAATAATTTCTGTATTACCATGAACTGACTCAGGTGATCGAAAACACAACTATTTTCCTACTTACACACAATTACTAAAAACTGTATGTCAAAACCACATTAACTTTAGTTTATTTCATTAATTCTTATCCAGTTTAACAGAATAATAATATGAAATGAACCTCACAGTGTATTCACTAGGCGAGCTTCGAAGTGAGTTTTTCAGAATAACACTACTGCGGTCAAGGTCGTGTCTGGTCTTGGTCTTGTTCTTATTTCTATTTTATTTTAATAATTATTTTTTGTTATATTTATGTTTTAATGATGGTATCCGCAGAATACCAACGTCGTGGTGCCGCGTCACTTACGACATATGCTGAGCGGAGACCTTTTTGGTTCTATTGTCTTAGATGTAAGCTTAAATAAGATTACATTTCATTTCATTTCAAAAATTATAACTTACAATGAAGGGTTATTATAGGTGCATCCATTTTCACCACACACTGGAATGTACTCTTTGGTGGTAGCACACCCTGGCTGCTGATAGCTGCAATCCACAGCTTCAGCCTTGTACACCAGACTTAGCAGCGCTAAGGTGACAGCGAAGATGGCTGCAATATAAATATGATTTAATAACCAGAGGGGAAATAGGAAAGAAGAAACCAGAAGATGGAAGATCTAGGAGCCTTATATTGTTGACGATACGAAAAATTAAAGACATCTGCCTGGCCACGCTAAGGGCACACTGGGAAACTAGTCGGCGCCAACTGAGCGCTCGGGTGGCCGTGTCTAGTGCCGCACACTTGGCCACAGTTGGCCGAGTCCCGAGGCGTCCCGCTGTCTTTAAAGGCTTCGTCTAGTTTAACAAGTGAAACTCTTGATGTTTGTGGAATCTTCTCAGTGGAATCAGCCTTCCGACGCCGGTGGTAGAGTCACATTATACGTATTACATTTAGTATGAAGATTGTATTAATATTATGTACATATGTTTAAACTATAGCTTAATTTAAAATGTGAAATGACTATTCAAAAAAACTGTGAATCAATGGTCTACTTGAATACAGCATTTTTAAATTTGAATTTTTTGAATTTTTTGATTAAACTAATAATAAAATCTGTTACTTACCGGAGAAGTATTTCATTGTGATTTTTCAAATATTACTGTAGAAAATGTAACAGTTAGCGACTTTTATACTCGTCCGTCAGGACAATACACAAGGGCAATAACTGCAAAAGAAAACACTGTTTACCTTCTTTTAACAAGAATTGCAAGATAAAAAATTATCTTGTAATTATTTTTATTGTTCCAACATAATAATGATTAAGCGCCAGACAACACAGCAACTGTCATAGCCACGAAGTAAGGATAAATATCCCTGTCACAAGGTACCAGACAAGGATCAGATGCCAGGTGCATCTCCCAGCTTACCCAGACCCGAGCCAATTAAGAAAAGATCGTTGCCTGGTGTCCAGTATTTAATTCCCGATCGGGTCAATACCCGATCGGGAATTAAATACTGGACACCACGCAAGTCAAGGCAAGAAACCGTCGTCAAAACAAAAAAATAACTATGGCAAACGTCAAATTCGCTCGGCACCTTACTTACCAGAATACTCGTAACATTTCTTGATCACCATTATTTAGCTATTCTATCCTGATAATGATATTGTTTTATATTCTTTAGATTAGACACTCAGTAGGTTTGTCTGTATCAAAATGACACATTGTACTTTACTAACGCCTGTTGTAAACCCAAAACAAGTTTAAAAGGTGGTGGACAGGTGACGAAACATGGCTATATAACTAAGATCCCGAAACAAAGCGACAGTCGACTGTATGGTGTTTTGAAGATGAACCAACTCCTACGAAATGTCGCTGTGCACGAAGCACACAGAAACAAATGGTCGCCTCGTTTTTCTGCAAAACGGGTCATATTGCTAGCTTGCTACTGAAGTGCTAGAGGATCAAAAAACGGTGAACTCTGAATGGTATGTGACAGTTTGTGCTGCAACAGTAATATTAGCTTGGTGTGACAGACAAGTGACCGAAGTCAGGATTCCGGCACCTTCTCTGGCACCACGACAATGCGGCGCCGCACAAACACTTGACTTTTTCAACTCAAAAAATGTGGCAAGCCTTCCTCACCCACCATGTTCTTATTTTTTGTTCTAATTATAAAGATCTTTGAAAAAGTAATTCAAGAACAACTGTGAAGCCACTTTTATGAGGACAATCTCCTTCACAGTGAATAAGGTATAAGGAATAATGCTTTAGATACGGTAATTTCGTACCTTAGTTCAAGAATTCAAAAAGTTGATGTTAACAGTGTTCTGTTTACAGAATCACAAGTTAAAATGAGGGTACCACAAGGATCTATTCTGGGTCCATTCCTATATCTGATTTACAATAAATGATTTACCTTTTTACTTAAAGGATATTTGTGATGTCGTATTGTTTGCAGACGATACGTCTTTAGTTTTTAAAACTGACAGAAATAAAAACCTTTTTGATGATGTAAATGACGCACTATCAAAGGATTTACAATGGTTCACAGTAAATAATCTACAGCTAAATGCAAAAAAGACTAAATGTATTAATTTTAAGTGGCCTAATGTTAAAGATAACCACATTGACCTAAAAATAGATAGTAATACTATGAAGCTTGTTGATTCTACAGTTTTTCTTGGAATCACATTAGATTCAAAACTCCAATGGAACCCTCATATAACAGCCCTCTCGGGCAGACTAAGTTGGGCTGCATTTGCAGTGAGAAAAATAAGTTTATTTACAGATGTTGATGCTGCTCGTTCGGTTTATTTTAGTTATTTCCACAGTGTAATGTCTTACGGCAATGTACTTTGGGGTAAAGCCGCGGATATACAAACCATCTTTGTCCTCCAGAAGCGAGCGATCACATCCATCTATAAGCTTCGTGCACGGGCTTCACTTAGGGAGCTTTTTAAGGAAATTGGTATCCATACTGTAGCTTCACAATATATTTACAACTGCATTGTTTTGGTAAGAAATAATATTAGTCTATATACTGAACACAGTGATATACATTGCAAAAATACTAGGAATAAGGATGAAATTGCGCTTCCACTCTTTAGGCTACAAAAAGTTTTAGAATCCTTTGTAAGGTATACATTATTACAACAAGATCCCAAAAACCATTTGTGAGTTACCACTACATAGATTCAAAAATCACATCAAAGCAGCTTTATTAAAAAAGGCCTATTAAACTACAAAAGACTACCTTAAAGATAAAAATGCCTGGGTGTAAGCTCTCTGCTTAGTGCGGGATTAGATAACTCTATTGTGACAGTTATTATATACCTAGTTAATACTTAGTTTGTACTGACTAACAATTTTCATTCCTTAATTGTTTAAATGGCCTTAAGTTTATATTCTTTTATGTTTGTTTTTTTTCCCTTGTTTTATATTCTTTACATTAGATACTCTACTTATTTGTATCAAAATGACACAATGTACTTTACTAACGCCTATTGTAAACCCAAAACAAGTTTATATAATAAATAATATAATAAAAAAGCATTTATTTCCAATCACAAAGGTCTACATAGAAGTCTTAAAAATAATGTTACAATACGAAAGTTATATTACATGTTGTAGTATGCAACCAACGTGAGAGAACGGAACCTGTACTAGGAAATCCTGTGTTACAGAATTCCGGCCCCCACCATCGGACCAGTATAGAGAGTATAGTTTAGAAGAGTAACTGCTGAGTTTCCCGCCGGGTCTTCTCAGCAAGAAACAACTCCGACGCGGTGGTAGAGTCATATTATGTCTGTATACTGTGTATTGATATATCTATATTATTATAGTAGTTATGTCTATTATTTAGTATATCTTGCTTTAAATTTGACGATTTAAAAGTACTTACTGTGAAAGTCTATTTGAATAAAGCTTTTTGAGTTTGAGTTTGATCATCATTATTTCAGTCTAAGATCTGTATTAGAAACGAGTAATTATAGCCTGGCCATTTTTTTGCCAACTCGTTCGCGATTTATTTTTAATACACCAAAGTAGATAAAAAATATGTTTCATCAATTTAACAGATGGGCGAAGAACATTATTAATTTGGATCTTCTACTATTTGTAGCATTTAGACAATCCGTTTCGGAGCCCTATAACAATCCTTAGGGTTTATCGGTGAGCTAGGAGATGCCACTGGCTTTTTTCCTTGTGTGGTACCTCGTGCACAAGACAGGCATATTAATCCCTACTTCGAGACCATAACAAGAGGTGTGTTGTCTGGCGCATAAATACAAAAACAAATAATAAAACTGGTTTAAAAAGGAATATTACTTTATTTTCCTTAAATGATCATAATGTTATATCTTTTTTTTTTGTTGTTGTACCTTTAGACACAGTTTCCGGAGTAAGGTTTTGTTGTGCCGCCGCAGAGCGCCCTGTAACAAAAATGAAAATAATATAAAAATAGAAAACTTATATTATTCAGTCTACTTATATAACTCGGGTAATGGGATCTGTGACAACTCTGACCAAAACGCACACCGTGCCTTGGAAGCATAGATTGGTAATTTAGAGGCACCTAAGCAGTTGGTTCCAGCTGAAGTCGCTAGATGTCAGTCGTTAAACCTAGTGGGAGGCTTGAGGGCGGCAAGATTACATCTGACAATAAGGTTCTTACTTGACCTTACATATTACCTCTACAACAATTTACAATGAACCTGCGTGTTGAAGTATGACTCGTACCACGTCATGCTTAAGGTGGTGCTTGTACTTATTAAAGGGACGCATGGCTGTATGAATGTTATTTTTTTATTGACAAGCACAGTAATGCAAAGACATAACTGGTTAGCTTTTCAGCCTCATCTTGAAGGCCTTGATAAAAGGCCTTTTCACACCTAGGTTAAGAGCTATAAGACTGTAAGAGGAAGGAAACGCATGCGCTGGGAGAGTTTTCCATGTCTGGATGGTACAAAGAAACAAGTCACCCAACCTTTGAGTGCGGGCCAACAAGCTAGATTGAGTGTAGATGACGCTGTAATCCAGCATGCTTGATACGGGAGCAGAAATATAATATATAGAACAAATCACCTAGAGCATTCCTCATTGTAAATGTGATACAGAACACACCACCTGGCAGTGTCTCTACGCAATCAGAGACAAGGCTCTTTGTACTTACTTTCCCTCGTTGCTGTAGGTGCAGCCATTGGCACCGCATACTGGCTCCACCTCCAGAGTGGTGAAGCACCCTGGCTCCTGGTAGTCGCAGTCCACAGCCTCAGCCTGGTACACCAGAGCAAGGAGAGCTGTCAGCACGGCGAAGATAGCTGGAAAGAAACTATTTTTATTAGTCTGGCCTGTCTGCCTGTTGGTGCAATGGTAGCAATTCTGCCTTCCGCGCCAGAGGTAGTGGGTTTGTCACGGGTGGGCCATGACAAAAGTTGTGAGTCTGGGTGTTGGTATTTAAGTAGGAATTTATAAATATTTGAGTATGTGTATCAGTCTCCGACACCCATAATAACTCGGCTTAGTTTGGGGTCAGATGGTCTCGGTAATTGTACCAGATATTTATTTTTCTTTATGAAACAAACAACACACAACAATTCAAATAATTAACTTGTCTTGCTCTACATTAGCATGTTTCCACTCCTAGGCAATACCTTAATAGTCTTGATTAAGACAACATTGCGATCAAAAAGATAATAGCTTAACTATTCAAAACTAAAGGATACTAGAGCATTATGATTTAATAAACTAGACCCACTGGCCTTTTTTAAAAACTATTCGTGTACTAATCGTGCTTTTTTTTCATGAAATATGTCGCCGTTATTATACGAGTATGTACTATTGAACTTGTTGCAGACTCTCTTAATACACTAATATTTGATTGATTCATTTTATAAATTATCTGTTGACATAAATTGAACCGAATTAAACTATGTGGAGATTGTATAATGATTAATGTAATATTATTATGGGTGAAATACCGGAAATAAAGGAATTCAACTTAATTTAATACAGCTGTTTTTTTCTAATTGGAATTATTGTCATATTATATCTACGTATCGTTGTAATTTATGAAGAGTGATGTGCTACACCTGAACAAACACATGACGTCACATAAATGTTGGAAATTGACTATTTTGCAGTGAAATAAGGTAGCGTTGAACGGGTTTGGGTCGTGAATTATTGTTATTTAATAATATTACAGGTAGAAGAACTTGAGAAATGATGCTGATAACAAATTAAAGAAAATATATATCCATCTTAGATTAAATCAAAATAGGAAGAAGAGTGACTCGCCTCTAACAATAATAGAAGAATAAACATTAAAAAATGAGCATTTTAGTTTGTAAGTTAGGTATCTATTTGTGTTGCAATGTCCCAGCAGGGCTCATGTTACAGGTTCTATTTTAGTTTTAAGATCTCATGTACCATCATGAAGCAATAAAGAACTATGAACTAACGCGTGGGCCGCATCTTAAATCAGGCCCCCGTCGCCTCATTTTTGACAGGACTTCACTCTGACGCACGCTTGTCTCACTTACGCTAAGGTCAAAACAAATATGTTTGTCTCTGTCCTTCACATCGCACAACGATACGTGCATCATCCCCGTTTTCAGTTGACAATTTTAAGGACGTGACGTATCATCCGCTATTTGATTTAATCTAAGCTAATCATCTATGAAATGCGGTATTACTTGACACCTTAACCTATTACCTATATTTATTACAACGACCTAAAAGTAAAGTAAAGTAGTTAGCCTATATACTGTCCCACTGCTGGGCAAAGGCCTCCATCATTGAAATCATCGCTACAATGAATGGGTATTGGCTTAATCACCACGCTTGCCAAATGCGGGTTGGTGATCACAAACCCGGGCTATGTTCCGAAAACACACTTAGCCCGACCTGGGAATTGTACCCTAGACCTCCGGGTTTCGAGCCGAACTCTGGAACTACTCGGCCACGGAGGCGATATAATTCATAACAATGTTTCAAAAAAGTCAGATGACATTTGCTTTTTCCAGCCTCTTTTCTATTTCTATAACAAGATTTTTAATTTTTCAATGGTCAGATAGATGTTATCTGTTGAATAAAGCCGCTAACTGAAGAATAAAGTTATCTGCTTCTTGAGGGGCTGGATAACATTTATCTATGCGTTTTCTTTGAGGTTATGTGGTGTGTCATTTGAGATTTTTTTATTTTGTTTGGTACGCACACACATATTATAATGGATATTTTTGACCAAATCGACGACGCAACGATTCTGGAGCAAAGGTTACTAAACTATACAAACGCTGAGCCGAATAGTAAAGATCAAGTTGTAAAAGAGAGACCTTATCATTTTAGTACATGGTGAGAAAAATGTTGAGGTTAATTTCCTTTTTTATTTCTCAATTTTTTAAAGCATCAACTTTTGTCTTATTTCATTCTCACATTGCAATGATTGTATAAGTGCATCTTGCTTATGCATAATCAGTGTGAAGTAAGCGATATAAGTACTTAGACAACCGACAGATAGCTATTCTTTAGATAAAAGACGATTGAAATATTTAAAATATCTATTCGCTTGATAAACAGCCAGTTAATTTTATACTCCAGTTAGCTATCTAGGGAATAAACTAAGAATTGATAAAAAAGGGCCTTAATCATACACAACTAACACAACTTAGATACTAGCTGTCCGTCAGCGGGTTCGCCCGCGTAGACTGTCTTTCCTGTCAAAATCTAGCCTAAATTGAAAAAAATAGCCTATGTCACTCTCTCATAATGCAGCTTTATTGATGAAAGAATTTTTAAAATCGGCCCTGTAGTTTCGGAACCTATTAAACACAAAAAAAAAATTGCCTCATCATAATATTAGTATTAGTATATAGGCAACGACCTGACTCTTTTTCAACAATGTTTCAAACCAGGGTCAGATCACATTTAATTTTTCCAGACTCTTTTCTCTTTACAAATTATTTATACCATCTTAATTATACACAACTCATAACTCTTCAAAACTACTCTTCTTGAATATTTAGCATATTTTATAATGTCTTTGATTAAAACCTTATCATTGCATAAAAACACAAGTTACAAATACGAGTACCTTCATGTATACTAATTTCATTGTCTAAATCGCAACTTACCAATTATGATTTTCATTTTAAATTCTTCGAAACAACTGAAGGTGAAATTTTCAGGCACGATCGTCACATAACAATTGCTTTAATTTATATTTTTATCGGACTGCATTGTATTTTTTTTTATTACTGTATTTTAAACAATTTCAAATATAATATAATGTTTAGACAATACGCGAACAATGAGGACAGCTTTTAAAAAATATATATTATTAGATTAAATTTACTCATGATGTGAATTAACATGTTTGAAGTAAACACTCGACGACAGACTATGCAAATAATATGTTTAATGAATACAAAGGGAATAAAGAGTTGATTTAAAAAAGGCGACGATAAATTAAATGTTGTTTTCTATTCTCATTCTCTAAAAGTACGCCAATATAGCCCTACGAAGCGGGACTAAAGTGACCACTTTAGTCTCCAGGGAGTGAAAAGTAATTAGTTTTTTAATTTCCTTCATGTGACATAGACAAATTCAAACAGCCAGTAAATATACTTTTATCTGTGGAGTGTGGACCATCTTCATTGCGAAACTTTTGAGAGGCTTAGTTCCATGGTTTGTCCGCAAAGAAGGTGGCGCCATGTGTTTTTTGTTAATCTGTGACTGGTTTAGAAGAAAAAACTGACCGCGAAAATTTCAGAATTTGTCGAGTGTAAATTTGTTCGGTTTTTAATGTTTTTGTACTAAATTGACTATTTTTCTCGCACTCAAAGTGAAAAGTACAGTTTGCACCTCGAGACTAAACGCCAACCTAATATACCCTCGGTTTCATTGACTCCCTCGCACGCACGGGAGTCAAACCACCTCTGGTATATTATAACTTCGTTTGGTCACTCGATATAAAATATACTATTTCTTTCTTGATACGGTATCATCATCTGATTCTGGGAAAGAATTAAACTAGGGAGAAAAAGACAAATGACGTACTCGTATAACAAACATATTTTTTTACGCCTAAGAAAACATAAATTGAAAAGGAAGAAATAGGAAGCTAATACAGATCGGGTTTCCAATTATGATTATTTATAAAGGTGGTCCCTCACCTGGAGCATTTACCTGTAATGTAACATTTCAGATTCGCCTTTGAGCATCACATTCCAGCACTGCCTCCCTGACATGACGAACATTTGGCTGTAATTTGCATTTCAGATTGGATTTTGAGCATTACATTACGATTCTGCCTTACAAAACTTCTGGGAAATTGTATCAAAATATTACACATTGTAACAACAAATTGCGCACTGTAATGCGCGGTTCTCCTCCCTCACTGATGTAATGCTCGACTCTGTAACGTTGCATTACAGGAAAATGCTCTAGGTGAGGGAATAATTTCCATTTTGTGTATGTTACGGTATCTGTAGCCCATTACGGTAACACATTACCTGTGTGTTAGTTAAAAATTACGTATCTACTTATTGTTAGATATGTCAAAATTAGGCAGTCTTTACACGTTACCTTCATTGGTAATGATACGAGTATGTCTTAAGGTAGCATAAGTTTTTAGGATGCTAGATTTTGAGATTCATCTCTAAATTTGAGGGGTCAATAACCTCCCTCCATTATTTGATTCAATGAGATGGTTTTTTAAGTATAAAGGCTACAATATTATTCGATGTAGATCTCAAACTATTCCAAATGAGTCCTTCTACATTTTGTTATGTACCTAACCATAATGTAAATAAATAATCTAATCAACGCTTAAGGCACAATATAAAGAATGAAGTAGGTAGGTTATACCTACTTGATAAAACCCGCCAAAAACAATATTCACCATGTGAAAAATTGCACCAAGTTCGACAAAAACAAAAACACTCGCGGCAGTGCGACTCGCCGCGTCACCTATTCTCACTATTTCGTCTGTAAACTCACTGTGTCTGTGTGCGTGATCAAAATGGCGGTTTGCTCTAAGCGGACTATCTGTCCGGGGCGCCGCGCCGCATGCCTAATTTGTACCTAAAGTGACTTAAACTTACATTCTAAGAGGAATTTAATTGAATAAAATACATTAAATAGTAAACATTTTATTTTATCTATTTTATAAATCATTGACATACAAATTAGAACAATTTAGCATTAGGTAAAGACCTTCGAAGGAGATTGAGAGACATTTTTAAGCATCGGGCTAACATAAGAATGAACCATTTTTGTTAATATAATACTTTTATTGAAAGTTAAATTATGTGTTTCATATTTTTGAAACAGGTAACATTTTATTTACTATTATCGATAATCAACCATAACATAGGCTATCTTATGAAGAATGTACAGTCAAAAGCATAAACATCTATACGTTCGAAAGGCTTCAAATACGTATATATCTGATCAAAACATCAGTCACAAATACCTATACGAGAGTTCATACAGACTCTTTGCTGACTTGTATAGATATGGGTGGCAAACTTTTTGTGTAGATATTTTTGAAGCCTTGGAAACGTACATATATTTATGCTTTTGACTGTACCATATTTGTTAAGATTATGCATTTTTATTGAACAAAATTTCAAGCAACTTCAAGTGTAAGTATATGTTAGATTTCGGCTTATGTTTCACTGTTCACCGAATAAAAGTGTTATACAAAAAAAAAAATTTGTCACTCAAAATTGGTAGATGTTACTAAAACGTACTCATTTATTTAAGTCAACGTTGGCCAAATAAAGCAACTGACACCTAATATGTATCTTAAACACACATTTAGTCAATGTTTATCAAAATGGTGAATCCAATTTTTTCAAAGCTGTTAACTAAATATGACCATTTTGTTAGTCTTATAAAATATTACCATCTAAAAAACAAACATTTGAATGCAAGCTTTGTACTTTATTTCGGTAGCGCTGCCGCGTAAATTGGGAAAGTCAAATTTAGTGAACATTTACTAATTTTGGCAAACAGTTACATTTTACAGTTGACGCATCTTTCCAACCGACTTCAAAAAAAGAAGGAGGTTCTCAATTCGACTGTGTGTTTTTTTTTTAATGTTTGTTACCTCATAACTTTCGACTGGGTGAACCGATTTTGATTATTCTTTTTTTATTTGAAAGCTGGTGCTTCCCGAATGGTCCCATTTTAATTTGGTTTATTTCTGACAGTGGCATCCATGAGAAAACCATATAAGTCTTAAATCTAGATAGATAAAATGCGCGACAAATGGACGCCAAATAGACGAATAACTTAATATTACGCCAACCGATTTTGATGGTGCCCGTGTGGTCCCATTTTAATTTGGTCCAGTTCTGACAGTGGCATCCATGGGAAATCCATATAAGTCTTAAATCTAGATAAACCATATGCGCGACAAATGGACGATTAACTCATTATCACGCCAACTGATTTCGATGCTTCTTTTTTGGAAAAGATATACTTCAAGGGTAGTTTGATAAGTGTTAGGTTCTAATTATGGGATCCATGACAAAGTAACGGAACTCTTCAATTCTTAGGAGCAATTGGACGATAATTTTTCGAAGTATAAAATAAATAAGAACTATTCACTGAAAATCAAGAAATAAACAAAAAAAAAAAAAAACAACTTCAAAAAAAACTATTCCAAAACAAAGCACTAAAAAGTAAAGAAATAATTGCGTATTCTTCTAAAACTTATACGATAATATAATGTAGGTACAGTTATTGTTATTGTTGGAGTCGGTGTCAGCCAATGTAGGTTTGTAACTACCTACATACATACGTAAACGTGATATGTAAGAAATAGGTAAATTGCTAGGTATATTGTAGTGTTTCCTTGGCTGACACCGACTCCAACAATAACAATAATTGTACCTACATTATATTATCGTATAAGTTTTAGAAGAATCCGCAATTATTTCTTTACTTTTTAGTGCTTTGTTTTGGAATAGTTTTTTTTGAAATTGGTTTTTTTTTTGTTAATTTTTTTTTAGATACAAGTTACATCTTATTTTCTATGCGAATTTACTATTTTAGATATTCAATATTTGGTAGACTATTCTTTTTTTTGGATCACTATTCTTTTTTTGGTGTAACTTATAATTTTAGGGTTAACTAAACATATTAGGTTCACAAAACGTATTTTGGTAAACAAAATATTTGTACCCTTACATTTCTAAAAGAGGAAAATGGTTTCAGAGGCATCTTCCTTTATAAGCTGCTGAGGTGCCACCACATATTGCCCTGAAAAGAATAAAACTTCAGGTATTTCTGTAAGCCTTGAGAATAAATAAACTTAACTTTACTTTTTAGTTGTGTGCACAACTGTCTGTCTTCTTTTGTCACACTTGTTGTTGTTTCCTGTAAGTTGGTCTGCTGGAAGAAATCTCTTTTTAGAGATAAGCTAACCTGAAGGTACTTCTGCTTTCTCTAATGTTCTTGTAATGTATCTTGTGTGTACGAGCTAATAAATAAATAAAAAATAAATATTTACATGAACATCCGGTTTTTTAAAATATAAAATGGATTTGCGTTTAGCTTCAGTCTCGCCTGGTGGTAAGCGATGACGAGGCCGATGGTGGTACACGCTTACCCAGATAATGCCTATTCACTCTGGCCTTGAAGACACCAAGGTCGAGAAAAAGTATTTTCAAAACAAAAATATTCAATGAAGTATTTCGTTTTCGAGATTTTACCAAAATACATTTTTTAGTTTGTATGGACTTTATCTATCGATTGCCATATCTTTCATCCCTGGCCAATTTATTTTGATTTCTCCATAGTGGGGCTTTCTTGGGGAAACTTTAGGTAAACGAACCATATTCCATGCTCTTTTAGGTTCTAGCATTTTAACAATGCTCTATTTTCTATCGAAAGATAGAAACAAGTAAAATCCAACCTTGGTCCTAGGTCACGAACCCGCGCTAACCGCAATCTGGGCAGGTGCTCGTCCATTTGAGCTACCAATGCCATAAACCTTTAGAAATATGTACAATAGTTTGTCTTTAATACTGATATTGTGTATGGCTTGTATTCCCCATCATTAGTCTTATTGCCGCGCCCCATTTTCCTACTTCACTTTTAGGTGACCACTGAAAAACAGCGCCGTGGTGCCCCATGAATGCATCACGACATAAGGGTGCGATTCCACCAGAGATGTGCGAGGATGCGTTGCGAGGGCTGTGTTTGTAATACAAATACAGCCTTATACGTCCCACTGCTGGGCACAGACCTCACCTCAACTATGAGGTGGTACGAGCCATAATCCAACACGCGGGCTCAGTGCGGATTGTTGGAGAGGTGATTGTAAACCTAACCGTCAGATGTTATTATTAAGCCGCCTTTTAGACCTCTGACTAGGCTTTACGACTGATATCTTGCGACGTCAGCCGGAACCAACTGTTTAACGTGCCTTCCGAAGCACGGAGATGCCCGAAAAACACATCACTTAATATACCACTTCCATCACTTACCGATAGGTCGGTATGGTCAACCGTCCATAACCCGACCTGACTGGCGTTGCTTGACATCGATACGCTGCCGTCACTTAGCCACGGGCACCTCTACGGTGTTTGTAATGAACCAATAGAATCGCTTTCATTTACCTAGCTTCGCGATTCTATTGGTTCTTAACAAACACATTCCTCGCAACGGATACTCGCACATTTCTGGTGGAAACTCACCCTAATTCCGAGTGGAAACCTTTATAACACAAAATAATTTTTGTGTTTTGTGTTTAATTTTTGTGTCAAATAAGTTTCTCTGATGATTCACTTACATGCCCTCATTTCCATAGTTACAATTATTCCTGCCACACACTGGGTCGTACTCCTGGGTCGTGAAGCAGCCAGGCCTCTGGTAGTTGCAGCATCTTGGCCTCGGGGGATAGCAGTTCCGCTGAGCTGCAGCCTGGTATGGCCAAGCGAGAAAAGCTATTAGGACTGCGAAAAACGCTGAAAAAAGCGCAAAAGAAATAGTTTTTTTTTATTTATTCAAAATGGGTTTGCGTTTGGCCTCAGTCTCGTCTGGAGGTAAGCGATGACATGGCCGATGGCGGTACACCCTACCCAGAAAATACCAATTCATACCAAGGTTGTAAGTATCCGGAAACACAGACGCAGAGAGAGCGTTCCACTCCCTAGTGGTGCGGACCAGAAAAGACGCAGCAAACCGTTGAGCGGATTGCTGGGAGGTCTACCACGTGGGGTGGTAGTCCACCCGGCGTTTAGTGGTCCGGGGGTATAATGAAGAGGGTGTTATCAGGTTGTATAAATCCTGCGCACGCACTCCGAATAACGAATTATAAAAAGCCATAGATTGCAATCATATCTTCACTAACTAAAAAAATTCAAGCTCTTCCAACAAAGCTTTTAGTGGACGTACGTTAATGACCTCAGTAGCTTAGTTGGAAGAGCAGCCGGCCACATCGCGAAAGGTGCGGGTTCAAGTCCCGCTCGATACCTAGGACCAAAGTTGCCTTTTTCTAGTTTACTAATATTTGACGACACGATTGGCGTAGTGCGCTGTAGCACGGTTTCTCGCCTTGAATTCCGTTGTGTCCCGGGTTCGATCCCTGGTCAGGTCAATTCAGGAAACGGTCTTTTCTAAATTGGCTTGGGTCTGGGTGTGCTGGGAGACGCCCCTGGCTTAATTCCTTGTCTGGTACCTCGTAACACAGGGATATTTATCCCTACTTCGAGACCATGACAAGAGGTGTGTTGTCTGGCGCATATTTATATTAATATTAATATATTACACTTTACTTATTTTCTACTGGACAAATATGTATCACACCTGTGAATTTCTCATGTAAGTGACTGTATGGTCTTTAATGAGGAAATAAATATTCTATAAACCTACTCGTAATATTATAAATGCGAAAGTTTGTGAGGATGTATGTATGTATGTATGTTTGTTAGTCCTTCACGCAAAAACTACCAAACAGATTTAGATGAAACTTTACAGTAATACAGATTATACATTAGAATAACACATAGGCTACAATTTATAAGGATGTTATGTAATTTGACCATAATATGTAACGATGAAGTTCTTGCAAGCGAAGCTGGCGGAGAGCTAGTCCTTAATAATTCAAACTCAAAGCATTTATTTTTAGTATATTAGGGGTAGGTATGTGACAGTGTTATGGTTTTATTTAAAACTAGCTGTCCGTAATATTGGTGAAATAATTATCAAAATCGGTCTAGTAGTTTCGGAGCCTATTCAATACAAACAAAGAAAATATTTTTTTATTGTGTGTTATTGGTGATTAAGAACATCATCATAAAACATTGAAAACTTACTTATTAATAATTTCATTGCTGTTCCTTTGAAAAATCAACTAAACCTGGCTGGTTCTCTACAAAACCTTTTATACTCATACATACGAAATAAATAAGATAATAGAGAACTTTATTACTTAAAATCAGCACGAAAAAGATATAAACGAATACTAAATTACGTTTTAATAGTTCTGTTTTTTTTATTTTAAATCACACGAAACACTGTCGTTTTTTTTAATACCAAAACCATTAGGTTTTATTGCAATGCTTTTTATTAAACTTTGTAACACAACTGAGTGATGCAGTGAAAAATAAAAGTCGAAGTCCGGTATCATAAATTTTACCAAAAAAAAAATTCCATTTTGTGTCTTTGTTAACAACATTTTATTTGAACAGATGAATCAGACGGCAACCGGCACGTGTGAGCGATGCCGTCGATTTGTTTGCGTCAAGTTGAGGGTCGTTGGTGCGTGACGTTTTAAAACAGCCTTAATCCTTTGTGGTACTTTAAAACATCAACAACTGAATAAACTGTTTCTCTTCTTTTCATTTATCATTTAAAAAAAAGATGAGAGTACCCTGGCAGTACAGAGAATTTTACACAAGTGTGTATGTCACTGAATGTTTCAAGGTTGGAAAATTGAGTATAGGAGATTTGCAGCTAGTTCCATTTGCATCTGATATAAAGTCATTTGCTTTAAATTTAAAGTTAAATTCACCATTAGCTGTGTTTTTTGAAGCTTTTTGGTTACAAGCTCAAACTCAAACTCAAATAACTTTATTCAAATAGACTGTATCAGTACTTTCAAAGTTAAAGGTTATTTACGTTGTACTTATGTATTTTTATCCTTTCAGGTAAGTCGTCGAACAACAGCAATTCACGTGGTATATCGTAAGTTACAGTACAAAATCGTTCAGTAAAAACATAACATAAATGAAAGCGAATCCAAAAATTGGTGTTTATATTTGAAAAATCAAAAAAGGGAAACCCTGCAATCGTCGACAAAGGCATTGTTTTTCTGCTGTTATAGATATAATCACACTCATATAAAGCACTTTTTGAAATTCTTTAAACTATGGAATGTTCCATCTTGCGTACACTACACCTAATCCGTTATCGGCCGAACTATGCTCGGCCGCCATCAGCCGATCAAATCAAACTTATGTAATTGAACGGTACACCTACACCAAAACCGAATTGTCGGCCAATGGCGGACATAACTACTCGTTTGATTCGATCGGCCGATGACGGCTGTTGCCGGCCGAGCAAAGTTCGGCTAGTAAAGAATTAAGTGGACGCGAGCCGTTCGTGTGTCAGTGAGTAACATTAGCTAAATACTATTGTACCCATGCAAAGCCGGGACAGATCGCTAGTCTAGATCTTAACAAGAGCCTTCCTTAAACTGCAAAGACTACAGAAATTTCTTGTTCGCAAGTAAATTGTGAGACAAATGGTTTCAGCTCGTAGCTCTTGTAATTAGATTAACGCCCTCTGGCGGCCAGCCAGCTTCGCTAACATGCTGTACAAGATCTTCCATGTTAGACTGAGTGTGCTCTGGTGACCTTTTTTATGGTCTAAGTTGGCAGACATTTAGGTCTTTTGATCTTCCTACACTAATATTAAATAGATTTTTGTGTTTTGTAATGGGTAAACTTAAAAACTAATAGACCGATTTAGAAAAATCTTTCTGCAATATAAGCCTACATTATCAACGGGTTACATAGGCTATATCTTAACAAGAGACAGGGCGATGCCACTGTCGGAAAACTATGAATAAACATGGACCAGACAACACCCCAATTGTCATGGTCTCAAAATAAGTATGAATGTCCTTGTGTTACGAGCTAACAGACAAGGATCAAACCCAGGGGTATGTCCCAGCACGCCCAGATCCGAACCAAGTTAGAAAAGTTTGTTTTCTGCATTGACCCTACCGGGAACCGTCCTACAGCGCACTACGCCAATCGTGTCACCAATTAGTGATAATCATAATCATAATAATCATAATCGTTGCTTTATGCCAAGCTTGGCCAACCTTTTCGACAGCAGGGCCAAAATTTGGAAAGAGAATTTCGAACCGGGCCGCATTATCTTATTTTATTTAGTTAAACAGAGCCCAAAAAAAAATCTTAGTAAGAAAATATGTTTTTTTATTTTTCTGTATTATTCTGCTAACTGAACTTTGTAAATTAATGAGATATCTGACTATAATAAGCAGAATTAAGCTCATTAATGTTAATCTCGACTGAAGCAGTTGCTGCACGTAAACAGTTTTGTAGATGAACGTCAGTAATCCGTGTTCTCATTTGGGATTGAATATGCTTCATCCTTCTAAAAAGTTGTAATTTTGTAATTTTCTCAAAAAAAAATTACTAAGCTCTACGGGCCATAAGTTCGCAATAGGCGGGCCGCGGGTTGGCCACTCTTGCTTTATGCGATACATAATAATATTATTTACGCACCTATGTAGTATTTGTAAAAAAGTTTCACACATAAACCCTGCAAGGGCACATCAACATTTAAAAATAATAATTTAGCTATCATTACAATTTAATTTAATTACGTAACACAGGGATTTAATAATCCCTACTTCGAGACCATTACAAGAGGTGTGTTGTCTGGCGCATATTTATTTATTTATTTATTTTATTTTATTTTATTACAATAACTTAATCAGCGATCTTAAAATACACATCTTCTTGTAGAGTATAAAACTTAAGTTTGGTTATTTTCAATATTTTTTATATTTATCGGTAATTGATTAAATATTTCAACTGACATACAGGGTGCTGCCGAGCTGACTAGCTTTAAATTCACAGACTGGTTAGCCAGTTTGATATTATTGCGCAAGTTGTGGGGTTTGGAGAAGAAATCTTTCGCTTGTGGATATTGGTTTAAGGCTGGGATTTAGCGGGCCGTCCGATAGAGCATTCGGTGGGCCACTGATTAGTTCTGCGCGAACGGAGTAACGCCGCGGCTTCCTTCTGTTTTCGTGTATTTAATTTATTATGAAATCACATTAGACAAATTAAAAAGTTTTAAAAGTTATCGACCTAGGATATACAAATACCTATCTACATATATATTTTTCAAGTGCAAAATGTTAATAATGAATATTTGAGAGTAAAACAAAAAAATCGTCGACGTACTTCTTTGTGTTTTTTTTATCGGTGAAATTATGCTTTATCGTGTTTTGGAAAAGTTGTCGCCTTAGTTAAAGACACTGACCTACTAATTTAGTAGTTATCTTCAAACAGAGTCGATCAAATATTGACAATCTTAGGAAAGCATAGCCTTAAGTGGGTTTTAACATAATTGCTTATTTGTAAGATAAACATGGATGTCAAAGTCAAGATTGAAAGTATTATGATGTATGGTTGAAAGTATTAGGAACCTAAACATACTTATAATTGTGAAAACTTCAATAAATTATAACATCTGACAGAACACAAATGTGCGTCACAATAGTGTTATGTTTGTGGGGATCAAACCCACGACGATCGGTACAAAGAAGGACCTATACTCATTAATCTAACAATACAGTCGCTTCATTTCAGTAAATATTGCTTTGCCGTTGGCAAAGTTGATATTATTTTTGGGTTGAGTAAAATAACCATTGGTCTAGAGTAAATACTTTCCTACATTTCGCTCAGAGCAGTAAAACAAAACACTACTAAAATAAGCTCAGGTGTTGTTATTATTTAATTAAATTCGTTTGAATTTCCTATATAAAACCTTTTTTTTTCTCCTTTCAAATTCTCTGCGAACAGTTTCGGCCTAATTACGCGCATAAATATTATTTCAAAAGCATAATTCAAAAGAACCGCCTAAGGCCATTAATATAATTCCAAACAAAATTTGTGTTACAAAAATATTATTTTAGAAAGTATTTCAAATTACATTTGTAATGATGTTCATGTTTATTTTTAACGCCCATGGTCGGGTGGTCAGAGCTCGGCCCGAAACCCAGAGGTTCCGACTTCAATTCCCAGGTCAGGCAAACTATGTTTTCGGATTTTTCGGAACATAGCCCGGGTTTGTGATCACGAGCCCATATTTGGCAAGCGTGGTGATTAAGCCGATACCCATCCATTGTAGCGATGACTTGATTTTAATGACGGAGGCCGTTGCCTAGCAGTGGGACTGTTTAAAGGCTAATTACTTTACTCTTTTTCTTTACCCTTATAAATTTCATTTCTGACCAATGTTTTTTTACTGTAAGTGAACATAGGCCTTCTCCATTTTCGAGAGCAGCCGGCACCATTATACACACATCAAAAGTGTCTAGGGATCAACATATATTTTTGCAATAACTTTTCTCCTGATTGATATTAATTAAAATTTTCTTTAAGGATTCATCAAATAAAGTGTTTTCGTTTGTCTACAGTAACGATAAACCAAGTCACCTTTGCATTAATAAAGAAATTTGCCATTTTCCTAATAAAGGGATTTTTGACATTTGAACCACTAACATTAAAGTTCGAAAAAAAGACTGAAATAACAGTTTTCTTTAAAATTTTATTGGGTAACTTAAACAATTAATAACCCGAGTTTCTACCGCGAACACTAACAACACAAGAACATCGGTTTGGCATACTCAAAATGAGTTCATCCAAATCACGCTGTGGAATGGCCGCCCATGTTCGTTGCAACAACAAAAAAAGGTCTTCTTGCGACTGGATACCCTCCATATTCGGCAGAGCTCTTCTCTGTAGCATATCCCATGCATGCTCAATCGGGTTCAAGTCTGGCGACTGAGCAGGCCAGGGCAGGACATTGATGTTAGCTGCGGCGAGAGTCTGTCTTACAACTCTTGCGGTGTGCGGTCGTGCATTATCATGCATTAACTGAAATAAGGGACCGATTTGCACTTGTAGAGGAACGATGACGTTCTCGAAGACCGCTAAGGGTACCACCTATAGCAATGCACAATCGTAGGATTCGATATCAATGGGCTCTTGAACACAGAAATTGGGCAGAAGAACAATGGCGTTTCGTGTGCTTTTCTGATGAGTCTCGTTTTGGTATGAGACCGGATACAAGACGTATACGACACTGGAGAACCCCTGGACGCCAACAGCGATTAAAATCCTGCCAGGAAGTCCATCCTTATAGTGGTGGAACCATCATGGTATGGGCGGGTATTTGGATCGGCGGAAGAACTGAGTTAATTTGGATCAGAGGCAACCTCAACGCTCAAATTTATGCTGAGACGATTGTATCAGACGTCATCGTTCCTCTACAAGTGCAAATCGGTCCCTTATTTCAGTTAATGCATGATAATGCACGACCGCACACCGCAAGAGTTGTAAGACAGACTCTCGCCGCAGCTAACATCAATGTCCTGCCCTGGCCTGCTCAGTCGCCAGACTTGAACCCGATTGAGCATGCATGGGATATGCTACAGAGAAGAGCTCTGCCGAATATGGAGGGTATCCAGTCGCAAGAAGACCTTTTTTTGTTGTTGCAACGAACATGGGCGGCCATTCCACAGCGTGATTAGGATGAACTCATTTTGAGTATGCCAAACCGATGTTCTTGTGTTGTTAGTGTTCGCAGTAGAAACACAGATTATTAATTGTTTAAGTTACCCAATAAAATTTTAAAGAAAACTGTTATTTCAGTCTTTTTTTCGAACTTTAATGTTAGTGGTTCAAATGTCAAAAATCCCTTTATTAGGAAAATGGCAAATTTCTTTATTAATGCAAAGGTGACTTGGTTTATCGTTACTGTAGACAAACGAAAACACTTTATTTGATGAATCCTTAAAGAAAATTTTAATTAATATCAATCAAGAGAAAAGTTATTGCAAAAATATATGTTGATCCCTAGACACTTTTGATGTGTGTATTTCCTGGAATACTCTCGCCTTTATCAGGTAGTCAGTTCACCTTGAGTGGGCGGCCCACTCTTCGATTGCCTTCAAATGGTCCCCATTTTAAAACGTTAATTTTTGTTCATGTCATAACGGCCTTGTCCTGCCCATTGCAACTTCAACTTACTCACCTGCAGGACTACGTTGATGACTGAAGTTCCAGTGACCACCCTACCCTTATTTACTGTTCTTACTCTCCCTGTTTGCACCCTGGGCTCATCAGAAGTAAGCTCTCTCTAATTTATTATGTATTCTAATGTAAAGTCCTAGCTACCTGAGATCGATAAGACTAGAGCCTGCAATATCAGGGGCATTACTCACGTAGCTGATCCTGTATGTACCTTTTCAAACCCCTTTTGAGAAGCTCCATACTTTAGCTCATTGGGAAAACCTCGGTCGGGAGTTTATTCCACGAGTTAAGCGTTCTCGGAAGGAAGCATCTATAAATCTGAACTGTGCGAGACCATGGCGCATCCAGGTGATGAAGTTCCTGTTCGGTGCGGTGAAAGAAGGTAGCCGTGTTCTTAAAAAAAAATGGACTTGCGTTTGGCCTCAGTCTCGCGTGATAAGCGATGACAAGGTCGATAATGGTCCACCATCTTACCCAGAAAATGCCTCTTCATTCTGGCCGTGAAGACACCAAAGTTGTATGTATCCGGAAACAGACGCAGGGAGAGCGTTCCACACCTTAGCGGTGCGGACCAGAAAAGATCCCTATTTTATTTGTACCACCAGCGGGGCTAAGATGCGCGCCCAATCAAATTCTGTTATTTCTCGATTTTGTTAAGGACGGTAGACAAAATTTGATTGAAGTATTTTTTGTCTACTCTTCTCGTACCGAGGGTTGGAGTTGCCTTATTACCACTGAGCTTACTGACCGTACCAGTATAAATACGTGCTTGTGTCCTCATTTTCTTTCAAGTTGCGTGACGTAACACCATTCATTTACTTTCTGAACAAAATTAAGTTACAATACATCAAAAAACACCCCCGTTTCGTTAAAATTACTCCTGAACAAGAATTATTTTCATAAATTAGTTCATGTGGTTTCCGTGATTCAATGGCGGCGCTGCACGCTAAGGTTTATGACGTCAACCCACGTGAAGTATTAAGAAATATGTTGTCCAGATAAGAATGCATTTATATGCAGTAGTTAGAAAAAATAAACCGTATGGTGTAGTTATTCAAATGTTAGTTTTGTGGTGATGTTTATTTTAGAAGTTGTTTGGCCTGTTATCTTCTTGTTGTGTGTTTTAACTACACACGTGTAGGTAGCGTAGCGTGTATGTTTTTCTAGGTTTTCGTTTTAATATGTTTTTTTTTAATTTTGCATAGCTCAATCTTTTGCGTAATTAAACACTCAACGAGACTCACTAAAAAAGACTATCTCCAAAACCAGTATATCATGTTCAAATTTCTTTTAGCAGGTTTTATTTAAAATAATGAAAAAAGATATGTTATTTAAAATGAAGTGACATTTGGTCTAAATACGCAGCGGATCATGGACATAGACTATAATAATAGTTGTGGGTATATTTCCCACTCAGGACAAAGTTTATGTTGGTCATTACGTGTAGTATGCAGTTAACATCGGGAATCTCTGGTTTTTGTCATGAGTTACATACCATCACGACTTTATCCCAAACGGGGTAGTCAGAGGCAAGTTGTTGCCGTCATGGTGAACGGAACACTCAGAAGCTCACTTTTCACTAATGGTATTAGAACCCATCGTGGTAGGTGGCCTTCCGCCGCTATCCGGGTTGATTTGGTTTGTTATCGATGTTTTCCGCCACCGCAGAGTTAGTCGGAAATTAAACAATGAACACAAAGATTTTGGTTCTGGCCTGATTTGAACTCGGGACCACACGATACACGATCTGAGTTCGGTTGCTGAACCACTAGGCCACGACGCTTTATTTTAAATCCACTACCGAAAAAAATGTGTTATACTAGGTATCAAAGGCTGCTACTGAATCGCAAATGAGGCTTAAACAAGGTCGCGTCTGTTTTACAGTAAATTGTAAGAGGAATGGCTGAAATACAGAGTACGTTACTGCTTTGGATGCGAGCCAGCGTCCTCTGGTGGGAAATGGCGTCTTATTGCGCTCAAACAGATGTAATGAGGTTTTAGCAGACGCGATGATTTGCTATGGACTTATTAAAGGCACTCATAAGTCATATGAATAAAACATGCCATAATTATTTGCAGGCAAACGTTTCACGATACATTTTTGTCATAGTTTTGTTATCTATATACATAATGCCTATTAGTTGTTCTGACTGTTTTCTGCGTACTCAAAACAGAAACGATATTCAAAAGAAATATGAGTCCTTTTGGTGGCGACCTATCTATTTCATTCTCATCCCCTGCCATCCAATTTAACATATCCACTGGATGATTAGCTGATGTGACTAACTGACTTTGACTTTTGGCTTTCAAGGGTAGGTATTTCCAAAAAAATATTGCGTAAGAGCGATATGTTATCTATCATAGAACTGTTAGTGTCCAAAAATTAAAGATTTAACGATCTTCAGTTACTTTTAGCTAGTACCGGGATCCTTAATTCAATTTTTAGACCGCTTTCACATCAGGGCGTGAGCAGCGCGGCAGCAGCACGGCAGCAGCGCGGCAGCAGCGCGGCAGCAGCGCGGCAGCAGCGCAGCAGGATGCCTTTACATTATAAAAATAGTGGCGCTGCCGCCGCGCGCAGCCTATATACGCGCCGATTCCGCGCGGCCGTTTATAGTATGAATTATTTGCAGCGCGACTGTCATGCGTATGTCGCGCGACAAACGCACGACGCGCTCTTAAGGGCAACCAAAGTGTAGATGAATAAGTGACCCTAAAATGTACATGTACCTACAAGAAAGGTCACACATCCTTGTATTTGCTGGGAGCTCAATTCCCGAGGTCCGAGGAATACTCCCGCCTGGTACAAGTGATCCAATTAAGCAGGTGCAAGTTCTAGGAAGTGGCGAAGCGACGAATTCAATACGGATGGGCGGCGTTTAGGACACTCTGCTACCAGAGATATAAAGCAGAAAAGATGAATCTAGGCGCTGTGTTTGCTTAAAAACACAGTCACAACTCGTATTTTAGGGCTTTCTGTGATTAGAATCCGCCATTTCTTAATAATTTAGAGAAGAATGTACAAAAAAAGTCAAAGATAAGATAAATTTACTTAGGTACTTTATTCTACAAAGAAACCTTATCATCAGAATTACGTCATCGTCTTCGATCGTACAATTTATGCGATCTCTCTCAGACAATCTGCTGGTAGAGGGAATCACAAGATTATAAAGAATAGTGGCTAAGGTAGTGTGAAATAGTAAGAAATATATATATATATATACGCTTGCCCCCAGTGTCGCGTCAGCTGTACACTTCAAGATCTTTATGAAGCCACCTCCTTTGGGATTGCGGTAGCAGAGCACTAGGCAGCTGTTATGTAGTTGTCAACGATTTTATTCTTAGGGTCATCGACACGACGAAGAAGATGCATTCATGAATGCAATTATATAAAATGCATATACTTAAGGATTTTATCTTATTTTGTGCTTAAGGCGGCTTTTTAGTTGTACAATGTACAGTTAGCAACCTGCTTGTTGGTTTGGAATTTTTCAGCTACTAAGCTGAAAATAATAGAACTGAATAGAATTTCCATGTATTCAATCAAATTACACCCATTTACAAAGAAACATAGATTTTAAAATTATGATTTAATTACAAATTCATTAGAAATAATTTGAATTATTGTAAAAAATGCATTTAACCTTAAAATGTCAAAGTTAACAAAAATAAAATAATGTAAAAACCAACTAAGTAGGTATATGAAGACTAAGCCACTTAAGAGTGCGCTTTCATTGCGACCTTAACCATTTTCTTCTGACGCGGAGCAAGACAGCATTTCTGAGACGATATGGCGTATACCCATTTTACCCATTGAAGTATCCCACCTTATTCATCCTGGGTATGGTGGGATATAACGAATTAAGGGTTAGGAGGGATGTCGCGGTACTGGTTAACTTCTTCAGGTTGCTGAAAGGTAAGGTAAATAACCCGGAATTGCTAGGGAAGGTGTACCTAAACGTGCCGGATCGCTACGTAGAGCGCCGTCGCCGCCCGCGGCTGCTGGCTGTGCCGCGCGGGCGCACGGCTCTGCTGGCGGAAGCGCCGCTCACTCGCGCCACAAGACTTTTTAATGAAATATCGGAAGTAGTAGACCCTTTTAACTTTTCCCTGAGTGAATTCGTAAGAGCTGCGCTTTTTATTGTTAGTTATAAGTGGTTAGGGTAAATAGATACAGTGTACCTACCTACAAAAAAGTTTATTCTATCACATTAGGTTATTGACCTGTAAAGATAGTATAAGTTGGTGAATAAATAAATAAATAACATTTCTCTCTCTCTTCAACTCTTTGCATTATCAGGTTAGCTACATGAAAGGTTTCCTGACTGCAATACAGAGGGTACCTACGTTTTAATTGTATTGTGCTTTAGAGATTTGAGAATTAATATCATAATTGTAATATCTCTGGGACATAGCTGGGATACAAAGCAGAGCTCATGCTAGGTGGCGAATTCATATTCTTGAATACTGATATTTACACTAAGGCACGGAAAACAATAAATATCTTACGAGATTCCGCTAGTAAAGTTCAAACAAATATCAATAGATGGCACAGGTAGTACATTGCCTCGCGCAAGAATTATGTTTCGCAGTTAGTATGTAATCTTTCCAAACATTTTATTAGTAAACAGCGCAACCAAATGAATCACTCGGGGTTGCTTGCAAGTTTATGTGACATCTCTCATCTCTTTTTCTACTAACGAGTAACGACTGCTACCTTCATTGTTTAAACATCCACCATTTTTGATACGGCACTGTGCTCTTGCTTTTACGTTAATTAGATAGACGCGTTGCTCGGTCCGAATCGGATTTCTACGTATTTAACTAATCCAGATCTTCTGACCATCACCCTGCTTGTTTTAACTTCCGTACCCGGACACCTCCATTTCATATTTTATTTGAATATTCAATGTGATCAAACTTAAATACTTTGTAAACCAACACTAAATTCATCGGCAAAAACATATAGTTGCAAATTTTACAAAGGTTTCAATATATTATTTCGATTTCTTCGTTTAATATAATTATTCCACATATAATTGAAATGTAAAATTGTAAATAATAACTAAGTTCATCAAGACTACATGGAAATAAAAACATCTTTGTTTGATGACACGATTGGCACTACGCGCACGCGCACGGTTGCTCGCCTTGGCTAGCGTGGTGTCCCGTGTTCGATTCCCGGTCGGGTCAATAAAAAGAAAAGAAGAGAAAGATCTATTCTAAATTGGCTCGAGACGGTGTGCTGGGAGACGCCGCTTAATTTCCTGTCTAGTACCTCGAAACACAAGGATATTTATGTTTCTTCGAGACCTTGACAAGTAATGTGTTGTCTAGTGCATATTTATTTATTTATATATCTTATCATCAAGAGTAGGGTACTAATGAGTGCGCTTCCATTTCGACCTCAACCCTTTTGTTCTGACGTGGAGCAAGACTGTCTTTCTCATTATCAGCTGCTTGAAAGGTTTCCTGACTGCAATATAAACGGTATTCTAGATTGTTCCTTCGAGATTGGTTGGTAATAAAATGTTGAGACGTTATTCTGGAAGCTTTTGTTATGACTTCAGTGCTATTTGCATTTTAATAACGCAAACTGGCTTTGTTCAATTTAATGAACCAATAAACATGGAAAAATGTTACATTATTGCGCTAGTTACAGAGGAAGGTCCTTTCTAGTGCTTTGAAACCATTGAAGAGTACAATGAAGGAATGGTGTTGAGCAGGTTGGTTGAGTTTATGTCCGATCAAATACCTGTGTATTATAATAATCCATATAATGTTGCTGCTTGTCAAAAATAGCTGTCTTAACTTCATGACTGTACTTGTCAATCTCACATCTGGACTTAGCAGCCACTTTCAATCAGGTAGAGTAAGGTTAGCTTAGATTCAAGTTACTGTTGTTCCTTGAGGTTAGTGGAGTAGAATACTGCCGAGGTATCCCTGCCTGTGCGCCTGCGGCTGTCATGAGCCGCACGTATGGGGACCTGCGCGTGTTTCGGCTCGCGATCCCGAAGATGACGGTAACGCGTGTCTTCGGACACAGTGGTCTGTGTTATCGTACAATGGAGTTGGGCTTGCTGCTCCCGAGGCTGGCTACCAGGTGGCCTGAAGGGTCCCGTGAGGAGTCGCTTTTTGGGGAACCCGGGTACGTTCCATTCTGCGCCGAAGTCGACCACCGTCAGGTTTTAGTGAGAAGGGTTCTCTGTTTTTCCAGGAGTTCCGAGTCACATATATCCCAGGTGTCTCGAACCCAGGGTCCTGAAATTGCCTAAATGCATTTACTGACGCAAATAACGCCCTAAATGAGTGGTGCCTAATGGTTAAGCTGGGCCATTAAACGCGGCCACAACCGTGGTTCAGACGCGGCAATATGAAGGCCAAAAAACCAAATGTACAGCGATACACTGCACTACATCAGCAGAACATCTTGACTGGTATAGTTTAACAAATACGTCATTTAGGTCATCTGCAACTTGTTATAAGTAGATGTACCTAGGTATAGACGACACGATTGGCGCAGTGCGCTGTAGCACGGTTTCTCGCCTCGATTTCCGTAGTGTCCCGGGTTCGATTCCCGGTCGGGTCAATTCAGGAAACGATCTTTTCTGAATTGACTCGGGTCTGGGTGTGCTGGGAGACGCCCCTAGCTTGTTTCTTTGTGTGGTACCTCGTAACACAGGGATATTAATCCCTACTTCGAGACCATTACAAGAGGTGTGTTGTCTGGCGCATATTTATTATTTATTTATAGCACTGGAAGCCATGCTTTGTATAGAGGTGAGCCCTAGGCGGTAGGGGGTATCGAGTCAGCTGACTGTCCAATTATTCAAAGATTAAACGGACGGTGCTACATGGCTTCACCGCAGCGGTAATTGCAGGTTAAGAATACTAACGATTGCGTGGTGGAATCTGGGAGCTCTGGGTAGAAACAGGAAGACACGGTTGCACTTAAGAAAGTAGCTACTTCACTTGTTGATTTTCCTCAAAGGAAACGTTCCTTTATTTTTAGAAAATACTGACAAATGCTTACGAAAATTTTGGGCAATTTGCTTTCCTTGAGGCTTGAAATACTCAGATAGACACACATTGAAACGGACTGTTTCGGAGACTAATAAAATAAAAATTATATTTTTATCTTTAAGGGCCCTAAATGCGTTTGCAAATAGAGAAATCTGTTGGATTAAAGTGTAACGTTCAAAAAAAAAATTGCCATTGGCATGCGTTAATAAATGCTTTGATATTGCATACTTCTAGATCGCTATTCACAAAACAGGGCCCGTCCGGGATTTGAACCCGGGACCACTCACACCCAAAGCGAGTATCATACCACTAGACCAACGAGCCGGCTGAATTAAGTTTTTCGTGTTACCACCGCTATTTTGGACAAAACACTTGTATAAACAAAAAACAAAAAGATGGGATTTGTGTGTGTGTGTGTGTGTTTGAGAGTTGTGTCAGGTACAGCCCTGATCCCCCCCATGAGCCTTCGCCTTGTCGTGGCGGGGGGGCTTAGTACTGGTGGTAGGTGGAACCACCGGGAAGCTAAGAGGGCTCAGGCATGGCAGTGCGGTGGACTTCCCACCCACCCATTGCCTGCTGCCGGGCGTGGTGGTGGTATGGTGCTACCACTGCCCGCCCAAAGGGGCGCCCACGGGCGCAGCGCCTTAGGGCGCGAGGTGGGAGCCGCGGTGCACAACCGTTTGGAGGGGGTCAGTGATCCGCGGCTGGCCCCCCCTGTGCACTGCGGCTCGGCGGGGCCGCACTGCCAGATGTGGCAGCGGATCCACCTTTTAGGTTGATCGTGGTTGCGGACCTAGTAGGGTCCGCGTACGGAGGGAGCCAGCGGGCACGGCTTTCACCCCGACGGCGGAAGTACCTGCGTGCTCCAGGTACTTCCGTGGCCTCCCCCCTTCATTGGGGGGTCGGCTGGAGGGAGCCCCAATACGGGGAAACACTGGCGGCGGGGCGTTGTGAAACTTTTTAGGGACCCCGCCTCGTCGCTGAAGTGTTGAGGTCGAGTACCGTGGGGTTTTAGTCGGTAGAAGTCCGACATAACCTCGTCGTTCCCCCGAGCGACGAGGTATCCATGAGGATTTCCCCACGATAATTATAATAAAAAAAAGGTACAGCCCTGATGGTAAACGGTTACCAAGCGTGGCTAAGCAATGATGTACTTAGTAGCACACGCTCAAAACCAGGCGTTGCCAACCCAGTCAGGTTGAGCCAGGTAGGCCCCAGGAATATGGACCATGGCTATCATTAGGTATCAAGTAATGTTGTTCAGCCAATTTGTTCCATAAGCTGAAGGAATTTTGTACCTATCCAGACGACCATGGAATCCCCTGTGCCTAGCTGAAAAGTAAAAACCTGATAAACCTGAAGATCACTGTAGTCCCTTCTCTTTATAGGCACATTTTAGCCTTCCCAACGAAAATATTCAAAAAAAGATTGAAAATCCAAGCTGAATGCTATAAGGATCACTTGTTCGGAAAAGGCTAAGATTGGTGGTTTAACTAACTTAGCTTTCTTAAGCATGTATGAAAAATTATACCTCTAAATTAAAAAAAATTCATTGGATAGCCGACGATGCTGAATTTTGCTACGGATTCGTAGGGAAGTTTTTTAACCAACTTTTTGCATGATTTTTTTTTAAAGAAGGATCAATCAAGAGTTGCAAAACAGGGCCCGTCCGGGATTTGAACCCGGGACCACTCACACCCAAAGCGAGTATCATACCACTAGACCAACGAGCCGGCTGAACACAGTAGTTTCTAACATCACTATGTTCCACTTATGACCACTTGTGTAAATAATACAATGTCTCTTGCTAGGAAAAGTGACGGCATGAATAAATCTCTCACAGTGTTTTTCACCTGTAAGGACTTATTAACATAAAGGTGATGACAAATATTCGTGTGAACTACTCTCTGGTCAGCAGTAACCAAAGCATAACGACGCTTGCGTGCTTACGCAAGCGTCCCTGGTTAGGGGGAGCAATGACGACCCTGGATACTTAAAACCTCGGTGTCTTCAAGGCCAGCGTGAATAGTTATTTTCTGGGTAAGCGTGTATCACTATCGGCCTCGTCATCGCTACAACCAGGCGAGACAGAGGCCAAACGCAAGCTCATTTTTATAAAAAAAACAACGAAAGATAGAAAACTATCTTGAAGATCCTGCTTGATTTCTTGCTTGTCTGTCTGCTGAAAAGCAATCACTGTAAAATGCTAAAAAGCTCAAGAGTAATAAAACAACGGAAGTTTTTATTGAAAAGACGCAGAAAACTTTGAGTGCGGAAGGCCAACCACCCCTATGCTACGACACTGCATAAAAACACATAAAAACGACCAAACATGTTTATTCAGAGTAAGAGTACATCATTTCCCTTATTGGCGTAACTATGAAATGAACTTAAAAAATTGCGACATCTTGCGATCTAAGTCGCAACAAAAAAGCCATTTCATTTGTACTGGAAAACGTTGGCCTTATTCTAGAAATGTATTCACGAAGGTTTTCTGAGTAATTTCGTCTCTGGCGTTACAAGAACAAGACCAACCGACAAACATCAGAGACATTTTCCCATTTTCGAGCAAATTGCGCGAGAAATTAACCAAACACAATTACAAGAACGAGTTGGATAAGCGAACTGTCTCAGCAAAATCTCTGGATTAATGTTTGTAGGTACAACTGTGGAGACTGGTCACTATCCTTGACTTACCAAAACCGCTCGCTTTAATTCAGATACGAGTAGTACTATTTATCTGATGTTTCCTTTTGCATATTGAGATTCTTGATAGACCATCGATCGGACAAGCATGACAAATGTTCTTTCTTAGGAACAAACATACGATTGAGCTCATGAAAATCTATTGTGACCTGCGTGCCCGGCTAGTTGCATACTCGGAAACCTGAAGAGTTTCAGCAAAAATGCGGTACAAGTATCGAAGTATTAGTCACACGGGGAGTAATTTTGCTTTTGGCTTGATAAAAAGTAGCGGGAATGCAAAATACTAATTCGGGATCAATTGCAAGTTCTTATACCCCTAGGCTCTCTGTGACCAGAAGGAATCTAGAGTGGGATAGTGAACAAAATACTTTTCCCTTACGCCACTCAACGGCTGCGCTCTTTTTTTAAGAATGATCTCATGTTAAGTTTATGGATTTGTAACACCATGTACTTGAGCATCACCAGGGCTACCTAAATCACTTTTACTTTTATTTCTTTTGTATTCTATCATAATCCGTGAGTTTTGGTTATGCATATACCGCATCGATGAAAGCACTGAACGAAGTCTTCATCACCTTAAGCTACATCATCACAATGAAGTGCGGTTGTGATCAAATTCACGCCAACCTTGTCCAGAAAAAGAAACAGTCTGTTGACAGAGCGATAACATGCGGCCATTTAAGTGTTTTTTGTAATCCAGATTATACGATTAGTGACACGACTTTTCCGACGTGATTACGCCTTGTTTGGCTTCTTATCCGGAAGTCAAATGATTCAATCTGGATAATCCCCGCTGTCTACAAGGCGTGCAACCCAAGCTGCCCAATGGGTCTCGGAAGACCCGACGGCTGGTAGGTAAATCGCGCGCAAGTTCATGGAGTGAAAGAGGCCTGCTGCGGCTCTGGTTGTACAGGTACTAAGACTAAGTGGTCAAGCTCAATCACAGCTCCAACAAGTGGTTGAGGGCCACAACGAACACGGGATTGCATGTTTCTTTGAGCGAAAGCTTATGATTCATGTGAACAATCTATCAACGATCATGTAATCAAAATTGTCTGTGTAAGTAATGACATACTATCATATTTAATTGCAAAATATGAGCTTTATATTTTCGAGTGGTTGACTCTGCGTTTATGGAACGAGTCTACGAACATAATATATGAAACGGATTTGAAGAACAAAACTTTTAAGAACAAAAAATGCAAAGACGTGAAACATGTGAAAAATTTACTCGCTATGGCTTCGCAGGTATTTCGCTAACACCGGGCTTACGTCCGGGTATCCGGGTGGAAGCAACATAATGGTCCAGGATATTTATGGGAAGATAGAAGCATCTGTATCTTAATTTTAACAGTGGAATAAAACGTGTGTTTGGTATAAGAACCCGTTGTTGAATTGCATTTGGAAATAGCCTTGAACAGAGGTAAGGCACACACAGCAGATCCCTTCTTCTGTAATTGAGCGTTTATCGAAAGACCCGAAATGAAAATATTGATAAAAAAAAACGAAAGCAGCAAAAGTCCCCGAGATATAGCAATTTGGAAAAATATCTTTTTGGACTTGCCCCAAACGCAAATGACGTGATTTGCTATCTATTTATTTGCGTACTGCAAACCATTTTTTCGGCAGTTATATTAATTTTGCGTTTATGAATATGGTTGGTTAACAAAAACTGCTATAAACTGTGTAGATTATTAAATGGTATAGTTTTATTTTTTATTACACTTTCAAAAATGGATTTTCCCCTCCAAGTTTGAAATGCCATAAAGTGAATTGTACATCAGTAAACGAGCTAAATGTTTTGAAAATGTCTTTTTTTTATATTGCCCGTCGAGATGACCTCACTCCACCTGATGGAAAGCGGTTGTGAGGTCCAGATATGAGGTTGACAAGCCCAGTCATTCAAACGAATCACTGGGCTGCAACCTTTTAATGTATTTTTGATTTTTTAAATTATTTTTAGATTCAGATTATATTGTCAAATCCCTTATGGAGTTACCTGTGTTAATGCAAATTTCTTCACCTTATTGAAAATCACAGGTAAATAACTCTACTGTAGAAGTTGGATTCCTGGTGGTGAGTAAGCTAGCCAAAGCAGTTGTAATTCGGCAATAGACCTATGTGTCTCCGGTCTTAGTACAGTGACTGATTTTTTTGTATTCTGGCTTAGAATCTAAGGCTTCCAGTTATAAGATCATTATCTGATTTCATGGACTAATATATCGCAAAGTTCCTAATATACTGGACGTGTCAAATACTTGATGATATGTTACCTACCTGACAAGTTTTTCAGAAAAAAATGAGTTAAGTATTTGACTGCCGCTAAAGCAGACACAATAGAAAATCTATTGTTTGCGGGTCACCGGTGACCCCATGGCAGCTAATGTGTTAAAAGTAAATTTAGTTAATTAATTTAAAATATGATAATAGTTAATAGTAAATTTAGAGAAAGAAACTTTTTGAAATCACCGTACCTTCATACAGATTTACCGTTTTTTGACCGGAAGATAACCCTAAGCCCATTAGGGTCAATCCGACCCCGACTTTCACTTAAACCCTCTAACATTAACCCTTAACTTTCATAGCGCGATATATTTCAATAAGCCGCCTTATCTTAGCCTTTCATATGCCGAAAAAGCTGAATGCATGGTGTTAACATAAATCAAATGAAAGCGTGGTACAGTCGGCGACGAAACTCTCGCGTAATTTGTTGTAGCAAAAAAATTAAACTAATGGCACGTATTACAGAATCATAAGAAGTTGCGTGTCACGTTTCGGATGACGATCCACATTCTGGATCGCTGAGATTTACTTCTACTCTGGATAAAACAGCTGCTGAGATTCTTGCCAGCCCTTGTCAGTACAAAAACTACTGTCCGTATATTATCTTACACGATTGGCGTAGTGCGCTGTAGCACGACTTCTCGCCTCGATTTCCGTAGTGTCCCGGGTTCGATTCTCGGTCGGGTTAATTCAGGAAACGATCATTTCTGAATCGACTTGGGTCTGGTTGTGCTGGGAGACGCCCCTGACTTATGTCCTTGTGTGGTACCTCTTAACACAGGGATATTAATCCCTTCTTCGAGACCATTACAAGAGGTGTGTTGTCTGGCGCATATTTATTTATTTATTATTCTGTATATTATTTGGTTAGTATGATTTCCGACCTTATAAAAGTACCTACTTGAAATATGTTCATTTAAAAAAGATATATTTTGATTTATTTCAAAGCGCTTCGAAGTGCCAGCTTCTTTGTATCAATATCCTTTAATTCCCACAGACTCCTTCAAGTGCCTAAAATAGACAAATTTTTGGCAAATTCAGTTTTTCACATGTTTTAAAGTATTCAATAATAAACAGTCTTTTAAGGCCGACTGTATTTACTAGGATCGTACGTCACGTAGTATCGTTTTTTGGCAGTGCTTTTTGCTCTGACTTTACACTGGTCATGCTGTGATTTATTGCGTTTGCTGACTTTTGCAACTGTGGACCACTTGAGTTAAAGCGGAAAACAATTGTATCGAGAAGGGATACATAACACAAAATGAAGAGTTTACCACAACCAGTCGCACCTTTTTCCAAAACTTGCGTGAACCGCCTAGGGTTACTACTATATTCGCTCTGAATTTTTAAAATTAAGTACCTAAGTTAATTCAGACACATTGATCCATTTGTTAGTAACAATATTCTTACAACTATTTTAGTATACAATGGTTCACGATTATTTAATTAACCTAATGAAAATGTCCCGTATGGGATCATAAGGGTGGTAATCCAGTTATACCTACTAGACAGAACCGGCCAAAAACAAAATTCATCATGTGAAACATTGCACCAAGTTCGACAAAAACAAAAACACTCGTGACAGTGCGACTTTCCAACTCGCCGAAGCTCACTGACTTCGCTTGTAAACTCATGTCTCTGTGTGCGTGCGTCAAAAATGACGTGTTGTTCTAAGCGGGTTATCTGTCAGAGCGCCGCGCATGTCTAATTTGTGTACATAATGAACAGGAAATATACTTGTTTTTGCGTGCGATTTTGTCTGCATGAAACACTTTTTCTATACATTTTCTTACCACAAAAGCACCTAATAAAATAATATAATAAATTGTATTTTATAATTCGCCGAGTTAGATTTTTAAACAACATTTAACAGAAACAGAAAATCGGTTCGGATATCTTTTCATATCCTCATTTAACCCATGTTTGTAACATAAGCTATCCATAAAACCAGCACTTCTGTTATCGAAAGCAACAATTCACTAGACTATAGACAACAACAATGTGAGTTTGAAAACGTGACGCTTTCCATACTAGTGTTTAGTACGAGTACTTAGATTAAATCAAACAGCTGAAGATACGGCACGTCCGTAAAATTGTCAACTGAAAACGATGATGATGCACACCTACATTATCGTTGTGCGATTTGAAGACACAGACAGACAGAAACAAGCATATTTGTTTTGACCCTAGTGTAAAAGACAAGCGGGAAGTCCTGTCAATCGTATGTTGGGACTGAGTAAAATTAGGCGACGGGGGCCTGATTTATGCGGAGGCCACCTATGTTCTTAATTTGATTTAATCTATAATGAGTAGGAGTACAATAACTTTGCGCAATTAGAGATGAGCCGATAAAATTACCGAGCATCCGAATATCAAATCCTTCCGAGAAGAGCGACGTGGCCTAGGGGTTGAGCACCCCGTCTCGGATCGTGGATCGTGTGGTCCGAGTTGAATCTGGCCAGAACCGTTCCAAATCCCGAGTCACCGGCAGTTTCGGCATCGCCTGACCAATCTTCTCCAGAATCAAAGGCGTGTTAATAAACACTTTTGGCATTGGTACATAATCAACAGTATTTGTAGCTTTTGGTCATTGCATCGGCCTCCATTCCGGCTCTACGTTTTTGGTCACGCTTAAAGATACCTAATTTCGCATTCTTGTTCTTATCGAATCGATTACACAGGTCATATATATTTCGACCAGTAGTCGGCCACGCGAACTGTCGCGAACTGCATTGTCTGTGGCGCTGTAGAGGTCCTCCAGTATGCAGGTGGAAGGGCACGCAGGACACGACAATAGGTGTGCTATTGTTTGTGGAGAACCTCTGCAGAGCTGAAACCCCACCTGGACATGTTTAATTCAATTTCAATTTATTTATTGCAAACCATAATGTAGGTAGGTACACAAGATAGTATTGAAGATAAGTATCAATTATGGACCCTGTAGGGCGCTCCAGGTTAGGTGTTCTCCTTGCTACGGCCGACTTGCGTCCGGAGTCTGTTTAAAGATTTCCATGTCAGCCAAGGTAGGTTGTGACCAGGGGGGAGTTTCTCCGACAAAAGAAAGGAGCGAGGCCGTGGCAGATCTCTCCCCCCAATTTCACATTTATAAACAAACATATTATAACAAGAAAATTTTGTTTCGGGGTCTTTAAATCCATAGTTGAAAATACAACCGGTTGAAATGAATAATTCGGAAAATGAATCTTTGATGTGAATAAGAATATTTTTTGGACACTATTTTTGCAAACCGTTATTTTCACAAATATAATTTGATAACTTATAAAATGAAAACCCTTAATATGACTGTGTATAACGTGACCATTCTTAAAGGTAAATTTGTAATAACACAGATTAAACTGAGCCATTGACATAGGAACAGGTCTAGAAAATATCATTAGAAGCAGTAGTTCAAGCTCTATGTTCAAGTCTTATAATGGTTTTTATTACCAAATGAATCTTTTCTTTGAACAATCAACAATACATTGTTAAAGTGATGGATAACATCGATCAAAAACCAAACCAAATCGGATAACGGCTGAGAGCTCACCACCTACCACGTTTGAGTTCTAATACATTGATCAATTAATGAGTGTTCCGTTCGCCATGACGGCAACAGTATTTTGCCTCTGATTATCGTTAGGGATATAGTTGATGGTATTTGTAAAATACCTGCATCGATCAGTACCACTTGCTATCAAAAGTGAACACTTAATTCTCGTTTGACTTTAAAACGCGAGAGAAGTTAGTAACAACATGAGAAAAAAAAATATGAGGTTTTAAAACAGTCGATTTTTAAATTCTGTTTTGACAGATAAAGATAAATAAATGTACAACTAAAAAGTAAATGAAAACAACACTCAATAAAATCTTAAAACATTGTCTAGTACAATTAAGGCGGCTTTATCGCTAGGAAGCGATCTCTTTCAGGCAACCCTCGTTTTGCCCACCAAGGGTCCTAAAACGCCTAATTTTGTGACTGTGCCTTTTGTGTACTTGTTACCTTCAATAAAATGGTATAGTGTTTACATTTTCAAAATATTTTAAGTTTCTCCTGTAGGTAAGAGTTACGTATTTTCTGCCTTTCAGTTTATTCTCAAAGTAAATAAAACGTGACCTATCTATCATGCACCAGGGTCGGCCAGCACCGCTTGTTATCAAAGGCAACAATACACCACTAACAGCCTCGCGTTCCACTCGGCGGGACGCACAAACAGGCCGCCGGCAAACACTCACGCCCGTCTGACTGTAGAACGCGAGAGCGGTTTGGAACAACAGTAGTTTGTAACCTACTGGTGTTGTTTTTCCAACTACCAAATAGTATTTTATACACAAAATATGTACTTTGACTTTGGCCAGCTGCAGTCAAGCAGATTTGCTTCTTCTCTTTCACCTGTGCTCTCATCTAGTGTGCTTTAAACTTTGGATCGCTGTACAAAAAGATTGTCCACAGGATCGCCCGTATGATGACCATCAGCATTTGGTTTACGAAGTAAACCACACCCGTCAATAAGTGTTTTGGAGCTGCCAAATGAATCCAAGAATGATTGTGCAAGGCATGGCACGAAAGCAGTGTTTTTATAGTGCAGTTCCAATAAACCTCACTCCACCAAATGGAACACTTTCCATTTCGGCCACTGCCAATGAGGTTGTTTTTACAGTAACTACTCAGTCAAACCGATATCTTGAAGTCGGTACAATTAAGGCCTTTATCTCTGAAAAAAACAAAAAAAATTGAGAATATTGACTTGATTAACACTTGAATATTGAGTGAAGGGTGTTTTTTATATTTGTACGTCCTTTTTGGCTGCTAAAAACCATATTAATATTAAATCACAGCAGCTCCAACATACATTTAGCCTCATTAAAATGGACTTCGACAGATTTGTTCCCACGGCACAATGAACACATGGAGCTATCTGCGATGCAGTCGGCTGGACACGTGACAGCTACGCCGGAAGGGAGACTTCCGGTATCAACATACTACTAGCCTTTGCCTAAGACTTAGCTGCTTTGAATATTCTTTAAAGCCAACATCTGTGACAAACACATTATGGTGGGGTTGTTATTTAACTGATATTGCAAAAGAAAGTTTTTGACGGAGATTCTGTATGTCGACAGATTCTGCATCATTTCCTAAAAGCTGTCAAACTGCGAGCGGTTGATTCTCGAATCTTGGAATTCCAGATGAATATTAGATTAAAGAGAACTTTTGTATCCGCAAGAATCCAAGCTTGAGTCAATTTGATCGGGATAGATCAAAGTCAGTACGGTCAGATACGATCAAATGTATCCTTTTTCAGCTTCAAAAACTGTTTTAAGATTAAATCCTGGTACCCCAACATGTTTTCATAATAAATAATAAAATCTGATCGACAATGTTCTCACAGCACAATAAACACATGATCTGCAATGCAGCCGGCTGGACGCATGACAGCTACGCCGGAAGGAAATGCATCCGGCTGCTGGGGCTATATCGACACATACTCGTATGACTAGGCTTTGCCTTCGATTCGGCTACCTTTTGAATAGTTATTTATACAACGTCGAAATCAGTCAATGAACTTAAAATCCATGTTCAACTTGCATTAGGAAAACGGGGTAATTAAGCCAATGCCCATCATTTGTGGGGATACCTTGATTTTAATAATGGAAGAGTTTGCTCAGCAGTGACACACAGTATATGGGCTAAATACTTCATTTTGCTTTTTCAACGTTAGTGACAAAAATTCAATGAGGTTTTGACTTACTACAGTTATCAAAGAAACGCCTTTTTGATTGCGATTGTTTCCGTCAGATATTGCATTATTGTTAAACTGTGTAAAATGGTTCTGATAAATATATATCTCATGATAGAATCAACAGCTTGCCCATTTCGGACGTACAATATCATACAAAAAGAACACATTTGCTGAAAAGCCGTCGAATAGCGAGCGCAAAATCGAATCTTAAGTTTTCGTTGCATTAGTTGGGACCAATCACAACGCTTAGCTATCTGGATTAAGAGTCCAGCAGTCAACCAAATATGATTTTCCTAAATTTCAAAAATCGGATTTATAATTAACTACTAACTTTTCGCCTGCGTGAACTTAATTTTTATGACATACCGGATTTTTCCCGACTTACAATACTTCCCGTCTTAGTTAGCACTTACGTCCTAAAAAGATCCCCTATGCAAAATTTGGAACTTCTAGCACTCGTTGCATCAAAGTTTCATACAACATATCAACCCCAAAAAGAACCCCTTAGGGGTCGAATTACGCAAAATCTTAGTGAGCACCCATGTTCTAAAAAAAGACAATGCAATATTTTAAACTCCTAGCACTTGTATTTTCTGAGATTTCGTGAATTCTGACCTTTCGCTTTTAAATGTATAGATTTGCAAAATTGGGCCCGACCGGGATTTGAACCCGGGACCACTCACACCCAAAGCGAGTATCATACCACTAGACCATCGAGCCGCTTGTACATAGCTTCTTCTAGAATCACCACTTTGTGCGTCTCGTACACTTGTTCAAACAACCTTAACACACAATACATGGTAACGGAATGTTATCATCTCTATTACTTTTACCAGCCTTTTCTTTCCTAATGATATAATAATAATACAAAATAAAAAATCTCAATCATCATCAGCGTAGATGCATTCATTTATTATTACTATTTATCATAAGTACGTGCTGGACAATAACGCCACAAATCACGCATGCGGCGCGTCGGCCCGAACGGATAGCCCACTTAGAACAAACCGCCATTTTGATCACGCACACAGAACAGTGAGTTAACAGGCGATAACGGGAAGAATCGGTCACGTGGGAAGTCGCACTGTCGCGAGTGTTTCTGTTTTTGTCAAACTAAGTGCAATTTTTCACATGATGAATTTCATTTTTGGCCGGTTCTATCAAGTTAGTATAACCTACCTACTTCATTTTAAAAATTCAGAGCGAATATAGCCCTATGTGGTCAGGCAAGTTCAGGAAAAAAGCGCGAGCGTCCTTCTGTAAACTCTTTATTTTGTGATAGGGCGCTATAATGGCATTTGAAAATACCTGTTGTTGGTGAGCTAATCAATGATGGACTGTAAAAAAAATAGGAGGGTATGTAGCCTAAGAACTGGTAATGGATATTCAGGGAGCACCGATAACGATAATTCGACCGAGGTTAAAGCACAAACGATATTAAAACATCAAAAGAAAAGTCATATCTCAAACCCAAGATTCCAAATTCAAAACTAGGCCTTCTCAGTAGGCTCCGCCGGTTACAACTTCCCAACACTTCTCATTCAAGGTTTAAGGTTTAAGACATTTATTTCTCAAAACAGAATACAATTCACTTACATTGAGAAACACGGGTTAATTAAAAATAGTTTACATACTCGTACGTGAAACAAGACGCCAGAGCGGTTAATCCGACATACGCTAAACACACTCACTGGAACACATCACAAGTACATAGTACTGGTTTTACATTTTCTTATTTTACATTAGATCTAAGTAATAATCAGACATTAAACAATTTTTTTAACATGGCTATTCTGAGCTCATATTACGTATCGAGACACTATTGCTATCACAGTTGGGAGTTAGTTGTTAAAAGTTGCTTTCATTTTAAAATTACACACATCAAAAGTGTCTAGGGATCAAGCATTTTTATGCGGATTTCTTGAGATTGAGATGTGGCTTTGTAATAAATTTATATGGATCCTTTTTGGTGCATTTCATAATTTGAAACAGGAACTGTCAATCAAATTCGAGTAAAAGATGAAAATCAGCTGTCAATATTTTCCCTATAAAAACATACAACGCATTGAAGACATTATTAGTGCTACTGTTTCCCTACTACTGATTAAAACCAACGTTATTATGGAGCTGCGACGTCATTTAAGCAGGGAAGAAATGCTCAGAGCCGTGGGAATGATAGAAGCTGGTTCCCGGCAACGTACTGTGGCTTTAGCTCTGAATACAAGTCAGAGTGTTATCAGTCGACTTTGGACACGTTACCGAAGCACTGGTACCGTGGCTGAGCGCCATGGAGGACGGTAACGGAGACAAGACCGATACATTCAAATCACAACTCGAAGAGCTCCAACAATAACCGCCATGATGTTAGCCGTGAGGCTTCATCACTCTTCAGGGAACTTAATTAGCAACCAAACAGTCAGAAACTGCTTGCATGAAGTGAACCTTCATTCTCGAAGACCGCTAAGGGTACCACCTATAGCAATGCACAATTGTAGGATCCGATATCAATGGGCTCTTGAACACAGAAATTGGGCAGAAGAACAATGGCGTTTCGTGTGCTTTTCTGATGAGTCTCGTTTTGGTATGAGACCGGATACAAGACGTATACGACACTGGAGAACCCCTGGACGCCAACAGCGATTAAAATCCTGCCAGGAAGTCCATCCTTATAGTGGTGGAACCATCATGGTATGGGCGGGTATTTGGATCGGCGGAAGAACTGAGTTGATTTGGATCAGAGGCAACCTCAACGCTCAAATTTATGCTGAGACGATTGTATCAGACGTCATCGTTCCTCTACAAGTGCAAATCGGTCCCTTATTTCAGTTAATGCATGATAATGCACGACCGCACACCGCAAGAGTTGTAAGACAGACTCTCGCCGCAGCTAACATCAATTTCCTGCCCTGGCCTGCTCAGTCGCCAGACTTGAACCCGATTGAGCATGCATGGGATATGCTACAGAGAAGAGCTCTGCCGAATATGGAGGGTATCCAGTCGCAAGAAGACCTTTTTTTGTTGTTGCAACGAACATGGGCGGCCATTCCACAGCGTGATTTGGACGAACTCATTTTGAGTATGCCAAACCGATGTTCTTGTGTTGTTAGTGTTCGCGGTAGAAACACGGATTATTAATTGTTTAAGTTACCCAATAAAATTTTAAAGAAAACTGTTATTTCAGTCTTTTTTTCGAACTTTAATGTTAGTGGTTCAAATATCAAAAATCCCTTTATTAGGAAAATGGCAAATTTCTTTATTAATGCAAAGGTGACTTGGTTTATCGTTACTGTAGACAAACGAAAACACTTTATTTGATGAATCCTTAAAGAAAATTTTAATTAATATTAATCAGGAGAAAAGTTATTGCAAAAATATATGTTGATCCTTAGACACTTTTGATGTGTGTACTTACGATTTAGATTCATTATGTGGAAGTTTAGTGTCTTTTTAAAAAGGGGATAAGATTGTATTTCTTTAATATCTTTTGGCAGATTGTTATTCACTCATCTACTTCCTACCAGCAACCTTCTAAAATATTCACTTCATTACGGTAAATAGCAGAGTCAATCAATTTTATTCAAACAAGAACAAAATACCAAAAAAGTACTTACAAATGTTACTTTGCAAAACAGGGCCCGACCGGGATTTGAACCCGGGACCACTCACACCCAAAGCGAGTATCATACCACTAGACCATCGAGCCGCTTGAACATTACATCTTCTAGACCCACTATGTTACCAGACTTGTACACTTGTTCAAACAATGTTGATTTATGACTAAATTTATCATTGATACACGCGTAATTTTTCTTCCTCTGCATGGCAAAACGGCTTCTCTCACTCTCCTTTTTTTAATGAACTCTACTCTTTTGAACATAAATTGATAGTCATTCTTTGGAGCAAAGCTAAAATTAAAAGAGTAAGAATCCAACAGGTACCTGTTTATTATAAATCGAAACCAGCATACAGGGTTACTTAACAAATATACATGAGAAAAATCAGGAACTACTCAATTTGATACACTCTTTACTGTCTGCCACCGGACCTCTAGTCGTGGGAGGACCGATAAATTTGCTATGTTTTTATTTTTAAGACATTCGTTTTACTCATGGAGTTCAATAAACTGATTGAATTGAATTAATGGCTTACACCCCCACGTGGCTGACTTTCCAGCGATCCACACTCAACGGTTGGCTGCATCCTTCCTAGTCCGCCCCAGAGAGGATCGCTTTCCCTGGGTAAGCGTGCATCACCATTGACCTCATCATCGCTTACCACCAGGCGAAACTAAGGCCAAGAGCAAACCCTGCATTTTGCAGGGTTTGCTCTTGGCCATGCAATTCGTAGACTAATATGTCCCTTTGATACTGAATTTATTTTACGTAGCGAATTTATGTTCAACACTGAAAACTTCTTTAAGGAATAAATTTTCGTTCAACTGGAGAGTTAATCCCGATTGGTTTTAAAACTTTGTACGTTTATCTAGACTGTAAGTTATTTAGATTAAGTAGGTAGAAACAAGATATTATTTACAGTTTATCGTGGCTATAAGGTCAAGCACTCTAGCTTAGAGCCCATGTAGGTGTAATAATTACCTAAACAGTAATCTATACTAAAATTATAAAGAGGAAAGATTGTTTGTTTGTATTGGACAGGCTCCGAAACTACTGAACCGATTTTGAAAATTCTTTTACCAATATAAAGCTACATTATCAGGAAGTAACATAGAGTATTTTTTTAATTTTGGCTTTATTTTGACTGGATAAATAGTTTATGAGGGCGAAGCCGCTAACGAACAGCCATTAAGAAATATACGGCTAATCAATAAATTGAAAACCCCCTATTTTTAAAAAACAGGGCCCGACCGGGATTTGAACCCGGGACCACTCACACCCAAAGCGAGTATCATACCACTAGACCATCGAGCCGCTTGAACGATGTACAAACTAAGACGATGATATGGGTAAGGACTTATGAAAATGATTACACTTGTGTAAACACAGGCACGACTTAATGTTTGTTTGGTGGCCGTTTTAAGGTTTTAAGATAAGATAAGATAAGATATTATTTATTGCACAAATCGAACAATTACAAAATAAAGTTGACATTACTTAAGAGTACAATTTAGGCGGCCTTATCGCTGGAAGCGATCTCTACCACACAACCTTCGGGTAGAGAAACTAAAAACGGAACAGTTGCGGTGGTGCAAGATGAGCAGTAAAACAATAAAAATGAAAAATTTACTAACAAAAGAAATAAAAAATATACATACATAATAATTAAAATATTAATAAGTCAACTTAGATAAATTATATATAATTATCAACACTAAATCATGATATGGAGAAGATTGAGATCAAAGTGATAGAAAATATGCTTTGACCCGTAATTTGAAAATAGGTAGGGATTTGGAAGACCTTATAGAGAAGGGCAACACACATACTCCATGCTTAGGAGACCATATAAATTGCGATTGTGGTGATCGGATTGGCCAGCCTAGAGTACTAGACCCTACAATACCGTATCTGGTTGTTTCCAGGGTAAGCCGCGTGGAAGCTACTACCAAGCTCCGTCGAAAATAAAACAAGACCGATATGACATCTCACATTTCGACAGCTGAAGCTAACTGACTGCCAAGTGCGTGTTCATTTGATCAACGCACCAATCAAGAAAACAGGGATTTGCATAGAAAAAAAATGGTTGCGTAAACATAAAAACATTCACATCTCTCTTCTTCACATGATTGAAAATTTACTCTAACAATGTGTAGCTTCTTGCTAGAGTTAGAGAAATGCCACAAACTTTAAAAATGTAATACATAAGTGGGTTTTACAATAGAACTTCTACTTAAACAAGGACATAAAAATGCAGGAATCCATGTTTAATTTTGTGTTTTTTTTTTATTTGTAATTTAATTTATACTAATACCTTTTCTACTATGTTTATAACTTCTACGCTAACAAACAATGACAGAATATTTCGAGTTTGATTTTAGCCTAAGTACTATTATTCTTGGAAATAAATCATATTCTATTCTATTCGTGCCACCAGAGGCGCTAGCTGATGATGATTTACGAATTCGTGTTTACTTACGTGGTCGTGACCGAATAGTGAACGAAACTCGAACTAAGCAATCAGCTGGCAGAATCTGACTTACGAGAAACACTGATGGGTTTAATGAACATTGTATTCATTTTTATGTGTTAGCTTTACTCCTATGAATAAGATCTTAATGAGAGCTCGGAAGGAAAGAATACATTTGTTTTGGAACATAAGAGGCTAGTAAAGATTACATGAAGATTCTTTTGTGAGCCTAACTAACTTTAAGTTAATTTTCGTGGAGCTATGAGACGGTAAGATACTCGTTTTGCTATACTAATATTATAAAGCTGAAAAGTTTGTTTGTTTGCTTACTTGAACGCGCTAATCTCAGGAACCACTAGTCTGATTTGAAAAAATATTTCTGTGTTAGATAGCCCATTTGTTGAGGAAGGCTTTAGGCTATATATCATCATTCCACGCGGACGAAGTCGCGGGCAGAAGCTAGTCTGCTTTAAATATAAAATCAAAAGTCACTCATCACGAAATCTCAGAAACTACAAGTGCGAGGAGTTTTAAATTTTTCATGAGGTTATTTTTTGGACGAAGACCAGGTTAGTTAGCTAAGACGGGATTTTGCGAATAATATATGACGACAAATGTCGCAAGTATAAAAAAAAGTTCACGCGGGCGAAACCGTGAGCGAAAAGCTAGTCTGCAATAAATTTCAGCTATTCTGAGAAGTACAACCGCGATTCGGATACTTACTTTAAAAGAGCATCCTGACTCAGGCTTAAGTAGTCCTGGTTTTAAATCTGTTCAGAACTTTTTCTTTGTTTCTCCTCTAAGGGAATGCACCGTCTAAACATCCGAATTAACTGGATGTGAAAGTAGGGTTACCACCTACTTCGTTAAATGCAACTACGCTTGTCCCCAGTGTGGTCTCCAGAGTGTTTTGTCCACCATGTCGGCAACTTTCAACTTGCCCTAATACTCATATGGGTATTGTAAGCGTATAATTTGCCGGTTGTAAAGCTGTTTGAACAAGTGTGCAGATCGCACATAGTGGTGGTTATAAAAGAAGTTACATTCAAGCGGCTCGATGGTCTAGTGGTATGATACTCGCTTTGGGTGTGAGTGGTCCCGGGTTCAAATCCCGGTCGGGCCCTGTTTTGCAAAAGTAAATAAAACAGATGATTTTCTTTTTGCATTATTTAAAAATGGAAGCCTGGCTCCCTGCCTTAGCAATCAAAAACTTACTTCACTGCCCATTTGAGTTTTTGCCTCCAGCGCCGATGGTAATGAATTTCATCCCCAACTAAGATAGGATCTTATCTCTGTTAAGAGATTTTTAACCATGTTGACCGGATAGTCTTGAATACGCCAGTCTGGACCAGAAGGAGTAAAATAAATAATTTGGTCACGCTTATGAAAGGGACTAAAAAAAGCGTGAGACTGAGGATGAGCGTGATTTTGTCAAGGTACGCATCTGTTCTCGAGTGGAGACCACGTATCGGCAGGCGCAGCATAGGACGGCCCCCGCGAGATAAAGTCTGCGGGGAATCGCTAGATGTAAGCCGCTTCTAATAAGAATAGGTGGAAATCATTAGGCGATACCTATGTTCAGCAGTGAACATATCATGGCTATGATGATGATAATGACGCATCTTAGCCCTGCAGGACTAAACAGTTTTTTAGAACCGTTCAGTCTGCGTAGAAACTTTGCTCCTCGATGCGTTTTCTACCGTGAGATATCGTACAGTTTGCTTTCTGTGATGCGTCCTCCTGAGATAGGACGCTTGAGTTGTGGAAGAAGCTCCTTTTAGTGGCTTCCCAATGAGCTTGAATTTCTTCTAAAGGTCCGTAAAAGATTTTTACTTGGTAGGTGTTATACTTCCGCTGTTGCAAGTGCCTATGAGCATCGGTGACCGCTTGGCAGCAACGGTTAGCAAAGTTTCATTATTATTAAGAGCTTGAAATTTTCCGTTGATGAGTAAAGGCCTCCCTACTATTTCTTTATTCCAGAGCTATTGGTCCAATTTTTCAAGTGGGAGTCCAGTTCATCCCACTATGTATAAAAAGGATGATTAACTGAACAGAAACACATTACATCCTTAATATAATGCCACGTGTATAAACACCCGTATTGTTTGGAAGAAAAGCCGGCTAGCTTTAATTTCGTATTTATTTGAATAATAGCACAAATAAATACATTATTACTGAACCAAATTTGGGCTCATGAATACAAAGTACATTCTACAGCTCCTTCAAATAAACTGTGTTTTGTAATAAATATTGGATGAGGTAAAGGAAAAACACGTTACTTTTTGAATAAATATTATGTTCTGTCGGTTTCTATGGTATTTCTGACTATGAGCTTCATAAAGGAAGCTCGAGGCCATCCAAATGCTGCAATGAGGCTTCTTCGCTACGTGATCGCATCAGAAATTGCCACGTAGGTATCTACATTAGGGAAATTGGTGTAGGATTGTCTGTTCATATTCAGAAAGCGGGAAAATGTAGGATGAGAAATTCTTTTTCTCAATATAAAACGTTGTTATAGCTTCACGATAAATTCAAAGAACTATTACTCGCCTGATAAAAGGTTTCTTCGGCAGGGAGCTCATTCCATCTTAAAAGCGTCCTTTGAAGGAAAGCATCTCTAAAACCAAACAGTACGAGACTATGACAGATCCAGAGTGTGAGGACAAACTCCCTGTCGGTGGCGAGCGGTGCGGTGATAGAGAATAACCATGGGCATCATATCGAACCGTTCTTTAGAACAAAACACGTTGTATAAACGGTGGAACCTGTATTGGTAGACAGAAACAACTTAAAATACTTTGAAGATACAAAAGTACAAAATATTCCTAGCCGCAACTGTTATCAGTAAATCGCAGAGCATACTGCATACTACAATTGCAAAGCTGTGCAATGTGCATTAAGTGACTTGCTTCCTCTGTTCATGTTGACTGTAACTCTGGTTTATTGGGCTTGTAAAGCGAACTGGAATAATCCGTACTTGGTGAACTGATTAGATTTACATATATCTGTGTTGGGAATGTTTGTGTTATACTTTTAATGTGAATAGCAGTTTTCTTTACGAGCGTGCGCTAGGAGCGGATTTTCATAAGCCTTTTTTATTCATTAATATTAAATTTAAAAAAACACTGTCATATTAAGTAAATTGTAATTTTTCAATTACAAAAGTAGTTTTCGCTTTGCATTGCTTTTATCAAGTCAGAACATTATTTCACATTATTAAACAATGGTTGAACTACATGATATTCAACGTATTAAAAGTACTGTATAATTCTTAAAATATTGCAGCAGAAAATGCTAGTCAACCCAACCAAAGACAAGTGTGTTCTATACAGAACACACATACGTGAGACATTAGGACTAAAATGTCCTAAACAGAAAAATTTATATTTTGTTTATTTTGAATCTTGGCTCTGAATGCTTTTACGAGTACAATTCTTCGCTTGTTTTGTCCTTTGCACTTTTTACTTCATTTTTGTGTTGGTGGGTCCCGTATTTTAATTTCATCAACGTTTTTAAAGCAATTGCTAGCTAAGCTTTTGAAAGGTTTTCCTGTGTTAAAAGCTAAAAAAATATGCCAGCAACGTTTAAGCGTGCTTTCGCATGTTAAATTAGTAATGGATTTTAAGAGACTAGACTAGACTCTAGCTAAATACGCAATCGTTGTTTGGCGAGAATTTTTCTCATCGTTAGCTGCATAATTAAAAAACGTGCTGCCTTTATCATCAGACAGTTTGGAACCTAAACGAACTGTAGTGCTGCCGCACACTGAGCCACCAGTGGCCGCGACATGCCTCTGACGGATCTTTTTAAACCATTAGTATGGCCACAGATTAGTTACTACGTAACAGATAAATCACATCCATAGAGAAGAATTGCAATTTAAATATACACTACGCCATAAGAATAAATTAATACTTCCAACCTCAAATCTCAAACTTCACGCATCAGGCCCTCTAGTAATGTCCATAAAAATATACAATAAATTACCAATAAATTACCAGACTCAATAAAAAATATCAATATGTAAAACCTTTTGCAAATCAAGTAAAAAAAATATTAAATAACAAAAATTATTACTCCTTACAGGAGTTTTTGGAGGATAAATTCAAATAATATGTAACTACGGTGAAGGCATTAAATAAAATATACAGGTACAATATTCAAAACATATAAGAATATAATACCTATATAATTAAGAACTAATAAGTATCATAACATTCATAACTTTTTCTGTAAGTACCTACTTACAAACATAGGATTTATTAATATTTTAAATAACATACCTATACAAGTACAATAAAATAATATATATTTAAAAACTAACATCATATTAAATAATAGTTCTTGTAAATACGAGCGTAGTATGACTCCACCCCTCTCTTGTCTCTGCCGTGCCCGACAGGGTCCATAATGTCCTGTATCATGTTTTTTACCAACTTTGTAACTTATGGAGTGCAATAAAGAATATGAATATGAAATGTCAATTTTCTTAATCCTAAATGTGTGCTGTCATGAGACAGACATATCGCCAGGGCCACCTCTTCCGATATAGATCTCAATAGTCAGTACTCACAGTGCGTCATCGCGTCAGTTCATCCGCAAGATTCGCGTACAAATGCTCTACGCGGCTGCTGACAACCAACTGCCAAATGAGTCATGGAATACCCGGCCGCTGGTAGGTAATTATCGCTCGCAAGTACATGCAGTGACAGAGGCCTGGTAAGGCGTCATCGGAAGCTCAGCGTTCGAGCGGCCAAGAGCTACAAGCTACTTGTGGCTCCTTGGCCACCAGAGATGCGTTTGATATTCACCAATCAAATTCATTGGTCCACATTGCTTAACGCCGGCGTTCTAGAGCTTGTCTAACTAAAATTGACGCGCCCCCGCCCCTTTTTCATTATTTATAAATGTATCTGTTTTTATTTTAATAGGAATTTCTTGAATATTAAATTATTGGAGATGAAATTATTAATTTTATATAAATTTTATAAAAAACACGACACGATTGGCGTAGTGCGCTGTAGCATGGTATGTCGCCTCGATTTCCGTAGTGTCCCGGGTTCGATCCCCGGTCGGGTCAATTTAGGAAACGGCATTTTCTGAATTGACTCGGGCCTGGGTGTGCTGGGAGACGCCCCTAGCTTATTTCCTTGCGTGGTAACTCGTGACACAGGGATATTAATCCCTACTTCGAGACCATCACAAGAGGGGTCTTGTCTGGCGCATATTTATTTATTTATCTATTTTTTTATTTAAAGCCATTCCTTCCCTTGTAGCGATGACTTGATTTCAACGATGGAGGCCTTTGTCCACAAGTGGGACAGAATATAGGCTAAAATACTGTACGTTTCTTTACTTTAGGTGTGCGTGAATGCGGTGGAGGGGCGCGTCATTTAAGATTAGACAAGCTCTACTTAGCTATGTTTTTAAAATGACACTTGACTTGATATTATGGAATCGTGCTGTGGTTGCGTGCTTTGGATGCGCCTACTTATCATAGCTCGAGCTACGCATCTTCCTCGCACAGCAACCTCGCGGCGGCGCTTCTTCGTACCACATCTTACTCGCTCCGTTATTTATTTATTAGTTCGTACACAAAAATACAGTTTCAATGGATATAATTTATATACACAAAAGCACAGGTGAGCTTATCTCATGAGAGATTTCTTCTAGCAGACCATGGTTACAGGAAAAAGTTAGCAATAAAGTTATGGATAGACAATTTGTGCACAAGTAATGCAATAATATGTGATTCCTGTAAAAACACAAGCATAACTTATCAATAGGTAAACATAATATGCATACATACATAAATAAATATACACAATAACTAATTGAAATATATAAATATCTAATTAATACAAAATTATGATGAACCCAAGCAATCTGAACAATGTTCAAACGTTGTTCTTTTAAATGTCTCTTGAAAGAACCCACAGTGCAACACTCACGAATGGAAACAGGCAGCTTGTTCTACAGGTTCACAGCCTGAGCAGTAAAAGAGGCACCGTACATGCACGTGCTACAGGCAGGGGCGGTTGTATAGCATGGCGTCAGTGTAAAGGTGTAATAGTTTCTGAAATAAGCGTGCACATCTTCGCAGCGTAGCTGAATAGCACAATTTTTGTGGCGAAATATAGTGGCTTGATCTCAGCCACTAATGGTCGCGTTTTGTGGCACTAAGTGGCCCTTTGTGCGGTTCTACTCTGATCTCTACCAGCTTCATTGAAGTGAACTCTCCAGACTATGCTCGAACTGAAACCTTACAGAATTTTTTAACGATAACATCTTATTCCAGAGACCAATAACAGCTTAGGCAAGCGATTTCTGTAATAGTCTCGGCATTTGGTGTGTAATATCATCTGACGCTTCATTTGGGAATATTGTAACATTTTAAGTATTTTTTTCAGATAAGCAATGAATAAGAAGTTAAAACTAATCCTCTGGAGCTTTTAATTTGCGTTGATTATGTCTTTTGATAGGATTAAGTCGAAGCAATGGGTACAAATGTTTTTATAGTATTAACGAAAATTTAGAATATAAGTATCTTTTAGTTAGGTCATTTAAATTACATTTGTAATTTAAATGTCCCTCACATAATTATTGTAAATGTGTATACGCTTGAAAAAACAGGATCAAGTGATACTTTGTTAGTTATAAGATCTATGTACATACCTTTTTCCATACACAATAAAGACTTACTTACTTAATTACTTACATATCTCGAAAACTGATGGTGGTTAGCACATCTCAGAATAGCTGTCAAGTTTCATAATATTTTCAGTAATAATTCTCCCTTAGAATGATCAAAAGTGCTATGCTGAAATAACACTAGTCTGCAACAAAAAATAAACCATTATAATTCGACAGGTTCCGCTTGGGTCTCCTGATTGTTTATTTATTTATTTTTTTACCAAGTTGCTTTAATTAGTGTTTCAATCAACTCCTTATGGGGTCGTTCAAGGGTCGAGTTTATAGGCAAAAATGTTGGCAACGCATCACAACTACTGTGGCAAATGTCCTAGGGCAGCGATGGCCGACCTTTACGAAACTAAAAAATGATTGAATCAAAAAGCATTGTGCGTGCCTCCCAAGTATAATAAATAGTACGACTTCCATGACATTGGCTTCGTTGGTTTACGACGCCCCAAACAATAAATCTAAGCAATTTATGAGGACGAGATAAGTAATTCTGGTGTAACCTTGGTTGCTTTACGATTTTCTGGCTTTGTAAATCTTCTCATTTAATTTGCATTAATTACTCATTTTGCTCTTAAAAAATCAAATAAGGAAGAAAATAAATAAATCACTTAATAATGCTGAATCGTAATCAGAATTTGAAAACAAAATACAAAATTTATGAAAAGCTTGGCTAACAACAGAGATGCCCTTGACAGTTAAATCTACTGAAGTTATGATAAACTAACTTTCCACCGACGACTTTGCCCGTGTGTGTTACACGATTTTGGCTGTTTTATTTTCTATCGTATAAAATATAGCATTACTCGTTCATTTTGTAGCTTTATTTGTAAAGGCACGGTAATATTATCTAACCGTTCCTTTACAAATATTATATAACCGTGGTTAAGGTTAATCAAAATCGGTTCAGTTGTTTTTAAGTGTATCCTTCACAAACATACATATCTTTCCAATTAATAATATTAGTTACAGATATAGATGAGCGTGGATGTCTAGACTCATTCTTAGTTTGAGCACAACTTGAACTATTATGGAAAAGTGATTTTGCCTGTTCAAAAAATGTTATCCTTTCCCATAAAAAAAAACTAAATAAGACGTTTTTCTGAATAGGAGAGCTACAATTCCCTGAAATGAAGAGCCACAAATTGACCTCTAGGGTTTTCCTTCACTATCATTTTGCATATTTTCCTAATATAATCATTGGTCCTAACGCTTCTCTTGATAGAGTCAGGAGCTACTTTGAATATAGAGCGGTTACCATTTTGTCTGGGAAGGTTTGGTGTAGTTTTAGTATATTGGATGAGTGATGTTTGATGAAGAAGCTTATTTTAGTCGAATGTCAGTATCAAATTTTAAACACACACTATTCAACATTTTTTGGCCCGAACTAAAAGGTTCGGTGACTCGTTTCTTTGTCGTACCATCCAGACGTGGAACGCTCTTCCAGCACATGTGTTTCCTTCCTCTTATAGTCCCGGGTTCTTCAAGTGGGGCGTGAAAAGGCATTTCTGCAAGCCATCAAGATGAGGATGGCCAGCCCAGTGATTCGTTTAAATGACAGGGCTTGTCAACCTCATATCTAGACCTCACGACCGCTTTCCATCAGGTGGAGTGAGGTCATCTTGACGGGCAATATAAAAATAAATGCAAACTTAAAATGGCAGTTGCAAAAACACAGAGTTATTATTTGTTTATCCAGTATTTTGTTTGTACTAGTTATTATTTCATAGTTTGAGGTGCTTCTTAATTATTTAATTCATGAAAACCAGTTGAAGCTTTAACATAAGAAAATCTTCCTTTGTAAAAGTAAATTACTAAAATGAAAAGAAATTTACTAATCTGTAAAAAATATTAATTTTTCTTCTCCTCTTTCAAAAGAGCATAAAAATCTCCCAACGAAGAGCCCGCGGCTAAATAATTAAATGAGTATGTATTCGTGTATAATATTCACAAGGAAAACGCTGATAGAGTTTAAATAAGATAGGCTAAAGTTAAACAGTAAGTAGACATAGAATGCTCCGTTAAGGCGATCTTATCGCTATAGAGCCATCTCTTCTAGACTACCTTCTGAAGAGAGACTTGTATATGTATAGAGGAACGGTAAGGCTGTGCTAAACAAAGACAAGCAAGAGATATTCAAATAATAAACTAAATAAATGTTGTTACATGAAATACTTATAGGTACTGCAAATGGATCACCAGTTTCCGTTCGTTAAGGACTGAAAAAATGGATGCGAGTTTAGCGTGGTTTTCCTAAGCTAGTGTAAGGTTCACTAATTTAATGAGTATTTTAAATTATAAAAGTTGTTGAATTGACTAGAATCATTCGTTCACTAAGTGATATAAAAGATGGCGGACGGTGGGTGGGGGCATTCTGGTCTCGACCGTTGAATGGTGCGGATGTTCTGATAAGTTACGGAGTAATATTAATATTGTACCCGGGTGTTGAGAAAGGAGAATAAATCAGTTATATCCAAGTGGACGGTGTTTTACTACACTAGATTTATTTAATGCTAATTTTACAATTTAAAAGATAATTCCAAAATGCACTTAGCAGCCCCAAACTCAGAAACCATATTCAAATTGAACATTCTTCAAATGTCCCCTCACGTGTCAGTAGCGCGAAAGGCATAGCTCTACATGTGAGAGCTGCTCAACTTAGATTGTAATTTAAACTTGTAACATTTAAATAACAATCTAAGGCTAGTCTTCCAAAAAAAAATCTGTACTTGAGTATAGATCTGAGTGATGTTTTTGGATGAACTGACATTTTCAAATCTCTACTCAATACAGATCAGTGCTTGAGTATAACTTTAGAATACGCACCTTAGTTTGTATCATTGTGATACATGGACATGCTCACATATATTTTGAATTCAAAATTGAGTAAAATAACATATGAATACTATTTACTCGAATAATGCAATTTAATCTCAATATTTTTTGGAAGGGTGTTCTTGCTAGAGGCTTTAAACCTAAAAAGGCTGCAAAAAGAAATTGCTATCATGAATTATGTTAAAAATGGAAGCAATAAAGTATTAAATGATCAGATAACGCGGATATTGGCAGTTGAAACTTCAACTTGAAAAGTAGCATAATGATAATATCACATTACGTGCCTGTTACCCGGAGCAGTGGTAAATCATAGTTAGCAGGCGTCCGCCGATAAGCACTTGGCCGACTGCCAGGATCAGGGATAACATGTGGCGTATTGGTATTTTCAGTATTATTGTTTAAGGGGGGTTCGAGTTTGGTCACAGATTTGGATTGAACATATCTGTGAGTTTGGTAATATTACTCTGCAAGACAATTGGGGAGTTGAAGCTATATATTTTAAACTGCCTTTCCGCCAGCAGCTGCGCCCACATAGACCCTTTAACATATTAGACTAATGTTACTCGCTGATAATGTAACTTCATATAGGCAAGAAGTTTTTGAGTCCATTCATTACATACATCCAAAAGTACAATCTTACAAAACTACAAATATTTACTGTTTAAAATAAAAGTGTAGATTCAAGTCCTGCAGGATATTATTTATCAATTTTATTCCTTTCTTCAAATATTTTTTTAAAAAAAAATATGTCATTTATTTATTTATTTACGTCGGCACACCAACAGCAAAACATATATTACATTACATAACAAGATCAATTATCATTATATTTTTTTTTCCCGAATCCTAATATAAGTTAAATGGTACCTATACAGGTGTTGAAACTAAAAGAAACTACCATTAGTCTCTTTTAGTTTCATTTTTCATTAACCATCTGTCTGATAATGAAGCTTACCTAGTTCCGGGCTCAATCTTCACATTTGTATAACAAGTTGCACAAAATGTACAAAATTTACAATTTAATTTATCGGGATTGTAAAAATACTTTAATCAAAGGGCTGATGCCGTTGGATAACAGTAAGACAGAATAATTACTTAAATCCATCCCGTAGGTCAATCATGCCAGAACACACACCCACACAAACACACACCCACACATACACACACACGCAAACGCGCGCACGTTCGCACACACACACACACATCTAAATACACATACACCATAGTAATTGCTTTAAGTTTGGTATTTTTCTCCGAAAATTTTAAAATTTTAAATACTAATTCTGTTGAATAAAATGTATGCCATTGTTATGGAAGAGGGGGGCCTCCTGACACAGGTATTTGCACATACTTACTAGGTAGGTCCCGGCCATGGAATATTGTAAAAACTGTAAAATGCTGAAATAAACAATTTTTAATTTTTAATTAATTTACCTAGCCACTTTGGTGACGTTAGTGAGTTATTTTCTACCCTCCTCAAACTCAAACTCAAATAACTTTATTCAAATAAACTGTATCAGTACTTTCAGATCGTCAAATTTACGGCAAAATATACTAAATAATTTGGCAGTAGACCTACCCACTAACGAAATGTCAGTTGTTTATCTTTATTGAATGTTTAAAAACCCAAAGGTTCAATGCGGGACGGGAGAACGCTGAAGGTTCCAATTTGTTTTTAGCCATCAATAATACAATTTCCTTATCGATGTTCGAATCAGCTTCAAAGAAAAACGCGAAAAATTGAAAGCGCAGCGTACCTGTGACAAAGTGACTAGGAACAGTGATAAATCATGGATATTGACTGTGGATCAGATACGCGTGACGCGATATCGGACGATTTGTTGCGGTTTGGCTTCTGCTTCGTTTGTTTTGAGATCGTGTGTTGTTTTAATTTTATCTGGCTTACCCCCGAATTTGATGTGATACTTTGTTTTTGTGTACGAGTATTTCCCAGTTTAATTTCTACCACCAAAGGACGCAATATTAAATTGCATTTCATTAGGTTGTGTAGATGGCAAATTATTAAAAAGTGGTCAAATATGGACCTTAAAGGGCACCAGCAGAGAGTAAAAGTTGTTGTAAATAAGCTCTTATTATTTTGATATTCAGAAATGACTAGTATAACAATTTGATAAATAGCACGGACTGGAATTGGTTAATTTTCAAATTCCGTACGGAGTAAGAAGGATGTCAGAAAAAGCAAAAAAACAAATGGTGAGCGTTTGCATTCCTTATTCAAACTCAATAATGAGGATCAACTTGAGTTTTTAAATAAAATGTTTAGGTAATTCAGTGAAATTGACATAACGTGTACACTTTTGTCTGTCTTGTGTCAGATACAAGCTATATTTGATTTCTATAGAACCAGTATGAAATCATCCACTCCCTGCGCATACATAAACTGTGACCGATCACCGCTACAGGACACAGCAACTACGGTTCCCTTTGATGGTGTGCGATCTCGGCAACAAAAAGTGTCTACATTTGCGAAGCGCGTAACTAGGTGGCTGAAGGAGTACATTTGCAGGCGAGACCACCCCCTTACTGCGGTTTAATATATCGTCATGGTTCTGACAGTTATGTATTGAAATCTTATTCAGAAAATATTCCACAAGTTATGGCAGTTAGACAAGATTGGGAATGACATAAATTATTGGAGCAGTCCAAGTCAGATATTGGCTTGAATAAATCTTTACGAAACTCCTGAAAGAAGTCATCGTTGCCTGCGTGTAAGTATAAAAACATAAAAATTGACTAAAAGAATAGACTTTTAAAATTGAGGCCCGTATTTTGGATTCGTACTCAAGCACTGACCTGTGCTTGAGTAGAGATTTCAAAACGTCAGTTCATGCAAAAACGTCTCAAGTACAGATTTTGTTTCAGAATACGTGACTAAGTCTATAAAGCAGCCAATCTCTTTATTATGAACGTGAATACACTGCTATGATGTTCCGAATTTTGCATTTGAAATTATAATAATTTAACAGATTACTGGCTATTCATGCTTCTCTTTTTAACCGACTTAAAAAAAAGGAAGAGGTTCTCAATTCGACTGTATATTTTGTTTATGTTTGTTACCTCAAAACTTTCGAATGGGTGAACCAGTTTTGGTAATCCTTTTTTTATTTGAATGCTGGTGCTTCCCGTGTGGTCCTATTTTAACTGGTCTAGTTCTAACAGTGTTATCTATAAGAAATCCTTATAAGTCTTTAATCTGTATAAACTATATGCGCGACAATTGGACGAATAACTCAATATCACGCCAACCGATTTTGATAATTCTTCTTTTATTTGAAAGCTGGTGTTTCCTGTGTGTTACCATTTTAATTTGGTCCAGTTCTGACAGTGTCATACATGAAAAAACCATATAAAAGTCTTAAATCTAGATAAACTATACAAATGGACGAACAACTCAATAACACACCAACCGATTTTGATAATTCTTCTTTTAATGGAAATAATATACTTCCAGGGTAGTTTGATGAGAGTTTGGTTAGATATTGATTATGGGATCCATGACAAAGTAACGGAACTTTTCAATTCTTAGAAGCAAATGAACGATACATTTTCGATGTATTAAATGAACAAGAACCGATTCACTAAAAATCAAGAAATAAACAATTAATTAATTAATTTTAACGTAAAAAAACAACTTCAAAAAATAACTATTCCAAGATAGATTAATTTGCACTAAAAAGTAGTAGTAGTAGGTACAACTTTTGTTATTGGTAGAGTCAGTGTCAGCCAATGTAGGTTTGTAACTACCTTAATACAAACTTAAACGTGAGGTGTGAAAATATAGGTATATTGATAGGTATATTGTAGTGTTTCCTTGGCTGACTTTTTTGAAGTTGATTTTATTGCCATGATGTTTAAAAATTAACTGCAAATAGTGTCAACATCCACTTTTAGTGATAGCATACATGCTATCCGTTGATTTTGTATATTATTCTCACTGGCGCTGTTTGGGACAGTTGAACAGTTGTATTAAATTACATGGCTACGCTCGAATGATCGAGCCGTAGCTACGGCTTCACATCATTTCAGTGCGAATCGTTAATTGCGTTTTTTACGTGCATGTGTATATACAGCTTCCATGAATCACTAAAAGCAAATACAACTGAAATGCAAAGTAATTGCTAGGAAGGAAATTCAGGTCAACCGGAGTGATTGGGGGATGGTTTTTGCTAAGCAGTATTGGCAAAACCTAAATCGGCGCAATTCATCCCACTGCAAGGCAAAAGCCTTTCCTCTCTATCTCCATCTCACACGATTCTAAACCAATGCTTCTGATGACACTATTGGTAAAGTGCGCTGTTGCACGGTTTCTCGCCTTGACTTGGGGAGTGTCCCTGGTGTGATTTCCAGTCAGGTCAATTTGGGAAAAGATCTTTTTTAAATCGGCTCGGGCTTGGGTGTGCTGGTAGACGCCCCTGGCTTAGTTCCTGTCTGGTACCTCGTAACACAAGGAGACTAACTCTGAAACCATGGCAAGTGGTGATTTTACGTGGTGCGTTGTCTGGCGCATATTTTTTATTTAACCTTGGCCAATCCTTGCCAAACCTGGATGCACATCCAGTTCCTCTCGCCACTTTCCAGTCTAACTAAAGAAGTAAAGCCCGGTTCACTTTATTCCAGCATGAATATTCCAGTCCAGCGCTAGAAAATTACTGGAATAATGTGAACCTGCACTGGAATGTGGAAATTCCAGTGTGGACATCACACAGGGCTGGACTGAAATGCTACTGGAATAATGTGAACCGGGCTAAAAATTTGACGTTCATTTTTGTCTCGACCAGCGTTTTGTTTAAACAAGTGTGTTGATTCAAATTTGAACATATTGGAGGTTATATTTAAGACAGTATTCAGGTGGCTCGTTGGTCTAGTGGTATGATACTCGCTTTGGGTGTGAGTGGTCCCGGGTTCAAATCCCGGACGGGCCCTGTTTTGTAGGTGATGATTATAGTTTACACACTGAAACGTTTAATCATCATTAGGTTCTTAATGGAACTTAGTAAATTCCTAGTAAAAAAAGAGTATATTTTTTGTTCGGTAATTTTTTTATTGTAATTGTAAAGCGAGAGATCAAATAAGAAGAGTGGCAAAACTTGTATGCTCTCAGGTTTCGGTATATTTGTTGTGATAATAACTAATTCTTATTGCGAGCAGCAGGAAATCTGTAAAATAACTAACAAAAGTCATCGACGTAGCCCGGCCTAACGTATTTAAGGTTGGAATTGCAGGGAAACGAACACGAAAAACTGGTCACCGTTGGAGCAGTAAAAATTGGTGATAAGGAACCATTTTGTGGCCAATACAGGTTGGATTAGCCACTATACGGATTTCAGTAGATTCAGATTTGCAACCGACGGATCGGAAAATCCATGTAAATTGGCTGTTGGCTTATATTCAGCAGAAGACGGTATATGACTGCGAGGGGTGATGAAGATGATAAAGAGTGCTAATTGAGACCATTATAGTATATGCTGCAGTAATTTTATTGCATGTAATAGTTCCATACAAGAGCTTGCCTTCTTGAAAGTAAGCCATAAGAAAATATTAGGCCACTCCACGTGGTCTTCAATGGGTGACGTATTTTGTTTGTACTAGTGTTTGTCCAAAATAGCGGTAGTTCAACCAAAGACAATGTCCAACCGGCTCGTTGGTCTAGTGGTATGATACTCGCTTTGGGTGTGAGTGGTCCCGGGTTCAAATCCCGGACGGGCCCTGTTTTGTCACCGTCAAACTTCTTTTGATTTTAAAATGCGTTCCTAAGTACAATTCACATGGAAATATGATAATATATGTTTATTAAACAGTCTCAGACACCCATAGTACAAGCCCTGCTAAGTTTGGGGTCAGATAACTTTGGTGTAAGGTAATATTTATTTATTTATTTTATAAGTGAATACTACAGTACTGTACTGTTAAGTCACTGACGATTTGATTGCCTTACTGAATTTAGCAAAAATTGCAGAATGCTCTTAACCCTGACAAAATAAACTGCATGAGGGCTACCTGTTACCGAAAACGGATCTCTCGGATCTGTTGTTTTCAGGGTTTGTTTCCCTAATCCAAATGAGAACAGCAAAGGAGGGAATAAGTTTTCCAGAGAATAACAGTTTCACCGCCGTGGCCTAAGCACTCCAGCTCTTCAGATATGACCAGAGCCATCTTTGTGTTCATTATATAATTTGTAACTAACTCTCCGGTGATGGAAAACAGCGATAAAAACATAATGAATAATAGAAGAAGGGTCATCAATCACCACGTTGGGTTCTAATACGCTTGGTGGAAAGTGGGCTTCTGGGTGTTATGTTCACCAGTACGTCAACCACGAGTTGCCTTGGATTTGACATGACATGACATGTCAAATCCCAATACATTTTTTTACGCGTACGATAAAGTAAATTTTACAACTCGTGGTAAACGTACAGGAGGCAACAAGTAACTTACCTCTGATTACCCCGTTTGGGATATAGTTGTGAGCATAAATATGTTCGTTCAGCTTCAAGCCAACTTTAGGCAAGGCCTTTCACTTAACATCAAGTGAGTTTGTGGTAAGGTTAAGGTTAAGTTAAGGTTAAGCAATTTTGACGTGAATTGACGATGCCTTATTTTTGAATCGAAAATTGTTTTGTTTGAACAAGTGTGTTCATACTAAATTAATCCGTATTGGAGGTTATATCTGAGGCTGTATTCAGGTGGCTCGTTGGTCTAGTGGTATGATACTCGCTTTGGGTGTGAGTGGTCCCGGGTTCAAATCCCGGACGGGCCCTGTTTTGTGACAGCTGATGGAAAATTTAAGTAGGTGATTAAGTACTGAAGGTGATTTTACTTGTTTTTTCTAAATCAATTGCGAAATATTTTTTAAGTATTTATGTTTTAATTTTGGTATGCTTCAGTGAAAATCACAAGGCAAACTTCATTTTGTATACTATATATACTAAACTACAAAATCTGGAATAAAATACGCAGTACTCAAAATTTAAACTCAAACTCAAATAACTTTATTCAAATAGACTGTATCAGTACTTTGAAATCGTTAAATTTACAGCAAAATCTACAAAATAATAGACATAAATACCATAATAATATGGATACGCAAATAAACAGTATACAGACATAATGCGACTCTACCACCGCGTCGGAGTTGTTTCTTGCTGAGAAGACCCGGCGAGAAACTCAGCAGTTACTCTTTTAAACTTGTTTTGGGTTTACAACAGGCGTTAGTATAGTACAAGCAATGTGTCATTTTGATACAAATAAACCAAAAAGAATATGAAACAAAGAGAAAAAAAAAACCATAAAGGAATATAAAACAAAAGTTCTTTTAAACAATTCAAAAAGAAAAATTGTTAGTCAGTACATACTAGGAACCTATAACTATTACAATGAAACATCTGTTACAATAGAGCTATTTAATCCCGCATCGAGCAGAGGGCTTACACCCAGGCATTTTTATCTATAGGGTAGTCTTTTGTAGTACAGTAGCCCTTTTTAATAAAGCTTGAATTTATTTACAGGGTCTTTTTTAACGCAACACGAACAAAGTCGCCAGCCACAGTACATATAAGTATCTTGTGTTACAAGCGACAGTTGAGTGTCCATGCATGGACATTACAGAAGCCATTTCAACTTTCCTAGTAACGTAACCGCCCATTTGCGTTCGCTCCAAATTTGCTCTGCACTAGGTTTTAATGTTTTAACAAGCAGACCAGAAACTAAACCATAATTAGAATTTTGCTGCTCATCTAGATCGCTGTTGCTGCCCGAATATGCTGTAAATACATTTGCATCTGAAACTGTTTCTGTTGTTTTAAAAAATATATATCTTCTTTACCAGTCGATCGTTTAGATTGTGAAAACCGTTGGATGCAAACAGTTCAATTTGTAGACTAAGTGTTACTTTAGCATTACTTACATAAAAATAATATTCGTATTTTCTTGAATTTTTTTATTCAAATTCTAATTTGAATGAAAAAATATTTTCCGTTGATTCTTTCCCGTCAAAATGTAGGATACATTTAAAAGTATAGCCCATGTACTACCTAATAATGTAGCTTTTTATTGGAGAAAGTTTTTTTTTTTAAATTGGTCCAGTAATTCCGGAGCCTATTCAATACAAACAAACAAATCTTTCCTTTTTATAATTTATAGATATATCATCTACCGCGTATGCCAAATCGTAATGAGAAATTTTGAATCGAATAATAATGTTTGACATTTTTCATCTCTTTTAGGATACTTATTGTACTTATACGGAGTAGTCAGAGGCAAGTGACTGTTGCCGTTGTGGTGAACGGTACATTCAGAAGCCCACTTTTTACCAATGGTATTAGAACCCAACGTGGTAGGTGGTGAGTCTCCGCCGCTATCCAAGTTGATTTGGTTTTTATCGATGTATTCCATCACCGGTGAGTTAGTCAGAAATAAAACAATGAACACAAAGATTTTGGTTTTGCCTGATTTGAACTGTCCACGATCTGAGTTCGGGTATTGAACCACTAGGCCACGACTTAGCTGGTAAAATTTAGGTTTCAACATCATCCGGTATGAACAGTACCTATTCAGACGATTGGAAAATTGCAGCATAATATCATTTCCAAAGAGAAACAGTGCATAAAATCATTTCCAAAGAGACAGATTCGTAATGTTCGCCAACGGATCTAAACGCCACTGATTGTAGTTCCGGCGTCGGACACCGATTTGTTCCTTTTGCTGTCGCTGTCGTCCTCTGGTATGCTAGTGTTAGTGTTGCCAAACTGTCGGCGGTTTCAATATCGATGTTCGACCTTTAAAATCAGTCAAGGCTACAGTTTTAACTCAGAATGTAGTAATAATATATTAATGAATGACTTGCTATTCATTGAACCTCAATAGTTTTGCACTGGTAACAGATGAATACTAATCGTTGCGCCCGTACCAGTTGTAGGTTTAATGACGTGCATTGGTATCGATAGCTTTCAAATTGGACAGTTTCTTCGTTTACTATGAAATCGATAAATGTGTCAGTCAACTTGGATAAAATATCGGAGCAGTAGATCATTTTGGACAACTAAATAACATGCCTATAATGAAAGCATTTATTTATCTTTAATGAGAATGAGAAATATTATAAAAGTTTATTTCCTTACAGTATTCTTCATTTTCATCTTCATTAACGTTCATTACCAAATTATTATTTGAAATTATATTTTTGACGTTGACTATACATTATTATCGATGTCAGCGTAACGAGCAGCAACACTACTAGTTGGCAATGTGGAATGGAATGAAAAATACCGTTGTTTGACAATTTGTTCCCATTCGATTTCTTCAGGTCCTGTGCAAAGGCGTTGATGATTTTTGATTTTAGGTGCAGAGTTTTGAAAGAAGAAGCTTTTTAAATCTTAATGATTGTTCATTCGTACATTTTTCACTTGTAAATGAATAAGACAAGTAGCAATATTGAAATAAATAAATAGTTATCAAGTTTAATGTCATAATACTACAACAGGTTATGCTTGGGGGCAGTTTCTTTGTGTCCAACTAAAACTTATTTATAGAAATGCCTCTTTTTAACAGGGCTTTATGATTATTAATCTCATTATTTTTGTTGTTTTCAGGTAAGTCATCACCTTCAAAGATAACGACTACATAAATAATGAGGTACAGTTTTACTTTGTTAATTCCTTAGGACTGTTCGTCTGTTCAACACATTCTGCGTAACAAGGAGACCCGGCTTTCTTTTATACCTTTTGACGACACTGTTGGTGTTGTGCGCTGTAGCACGGCTTCTCACCTTCACTTGTGTGGACACACTGGTGTCCCGGATACGATTCCCGCTCGGGTCAACTCAGAAAAAGAACTTTTCTGAATTGATTCGGGTCTGGGTATGCTCGGAGACGCGCCTTGGCTAAAATTTGGTACTTCTTAATATAGGGATATTTAATTGTATCCTTACTTCGAGAACATGTCGGTTGTGTGTATGCTGGCGAATGTTTATTAATCCACTTAAGGCTGGGATTTAGCGCGCCGTCCGATAGATTCAGCAGATTAGTTCTGCGCGAACGGAATAACGCCGCGGCTTCCTTCTGTTTTCGTTTAATGAATTTATTATGAAATAACATTGGACAAATTAAAAAGTTTTAAAAGTTGTCGACCTAGAATATACAAAGACCTATATATTTTTTAAGTGCAAAATGTTAATAATGAGAGAGAGTCAAACTTTCTTTGTGTCTTTTTTATCGGTGAAATTATGCTATATCGTGTTTTGGAAAAATTGTCGCCTTAGTTAAAGACACCGACCTACTCATACATTTTTTATTTGCTACAATATTTTTTAATTTAGTAGCTTTATCTTCAAACAAATTCGATCAAAAATTTACAATCTTGGGAAAGCATAGCCTTAAATAGTTTGTACATCACCTACTTAGTATACCACGTCATTTTCACTCGGTGTTAGAGGTCGCACAGGTCATGGGTCGCTTTGCAGTACTTGACGGACAACATAAAATAAAATAAAAAGAATACAGTTTGAATTAAAGTATTCATTGTTCAGCATTTGCATAGAATAATAACTAATTTAGTTTCTAGAATTCCCATTTGAGATTCCAGCAGCAGAGTCCGATAGGTGCGTTAATATCGACAAAATGTAAATTTCTAATGCTTGCCAAGTATCTGAGACTCTTTTGGAATATTCCAATATTTGAGCGGATGGGAAACTTCCATCGCTAGCTTCTTTTATCTTTGCGCTTTTTCCTTATCACAGATAGGATTTGGACTCAGTCTAAGGAATGACGCCGAAATTTGGCTCTGCAGGTATTCGTATTTTGCTTTGATCCCTATTTTGTGGTTTTAAGATGATCCTCCGATGAAAATCATCTTTTTTGATGAGTTCGAAGAAAAATTCGACCTGATCCTGGGACTCAAGCGGGATCAGGTCGAATTTTTCTAGTTTCTATCTTTTTGTAGAAAATAGAGCAATGTTCAATGCTTTAAGTTAAATTTACAAGGCGAGGGTGGATGGAGCTGTTGAAAGGGGGAGACCTAGACGGACGTACTTAGGACAAGTCCAAGACGTGCTCAGAAAATGTCAGGTCAGGAGTACCCATAATCGACGAGCATGTATAAAAGGATTAATGAGAGTGGAAGAAGCGCAAGAGGTGTGTCAGGCTCAGGACCGTAGCAAGTGGAAAGATGTGGTCTCTGCCTACCCCGTTGGGAAAAAGGCGTGATGGCATCATTCACTTATCCATAGCTAGTCTCATCTTAATCAAAAGTCAAATATTTGCTAAAATATTTCTTTCGGGTGTTAAATGCGCTTGCCCATAACATTGATGAAAAAACGTTGGCTTACAACGTAATATACACTAGATTAATTCGCTAGGTCTGTTAACGGCCTCGGTAGCTCAGTTGGAAGAGCAGTCACTCGTCTTTTTTGATCTGATTTTGTGCGTCAAAAGTTGAAAGGCCTGTTTACATTACTTCATACCTTATCTGGACATGACAAGAACCACAAACACGATTTATAAAAATTGCTTCGATACTTTTTAATTTCGAAGAGAGCTCTGGAAAATAATAAAGTTTAAGATTAACATTAACGACATTAGATTTTCAATACGAAATTGCTTCAATACGTTGACATCAATAATATTCACAATCGTGAAGAACCATTTTTTCGTTAAGTTATTTTTAAATAAAATAATTAGTGTTTTGTTGCTTTTCGTCGTTATTTCTAAAATGATTGTACGTGGGCGCAGCGCATTTACGACTTTAAAAGCATAGAAATTCAGTATATTTTCGTAGCCATGACCCTCATGATGTTCAGAGTAGCGCTTTATCGGTCGTTTTTCACTGAATAAGGCTGCATTTCTAAGGTAATGATCAGTTAGTTAAAAGTCACATTATCTTTTCCAAAAGTGATTTTTATGAAATTGTTTATTATAGAGGAAAATATAAGATGGAAGTTATATTCAGCCTAGACGGAAAATACTTTGACAAGACATTTGCTCAAAAGCTATAATTCAAAATTGCTATACCGTAAACCGAAACATGTAAGTTCTAAGCGCTTTACTGCTGAATGGCTTTTCTAAACACCTTCTAAATTAAAAAAAAAACATCGTAATACCATTTCACTGCGTAATAAACCCCAAATATCGCACCATTTACATCTGCTGAAGTTAGTTAACTTCCAAACTCCTGGCACAGTCACCGCAAAATATTTTGCATACAACACGTAAACGACAACACACGAATATTAAGTAGCGAGGTATTCCTTGCTCACCCGGTATACTGGCGGCCTGTTTGAGTAAGGCGTCATGTCCTCGAGTGTATGCATTGCATCGCGATGGGTTTGTGCTTCTCGTCGGGTAGTCTCGACGAGAATACCTACTGCCGTAGAGTCTCGTGCTTATGAAGACTCGCTGTATAAATATTTTGTTGAAAAGAGTTCAAAGTGTCTAGTAAAAGTTTCGTTTACTATTCAGCCACGACCACGTAAACGCGAATTTGTATGGCATTAGGGGTGAAACACCTCTGTTGGCACGTTTACGCAACCGTTTTTTATGCAAATCCGCGTATACTTTCTCAGTGCAAGCTCGTAGGAACTCGCACTTGGCGCTCAGTTAGGTAAAAGACTGGCTGCGCTCTTGCTGTGATAGTATTCCTTTCATAATTCATTTATTCAATGCCTCATGTGGTAAATTACAGGTCTTAAATAAAATATAGTACCTACACATGAACCTTGCCAGGGCACTGCAAGATATTTTTGAAGTAATTAACACACACCTAACATACTCGTACCATCACGACGTTATCCCAAACGGGGTAGTCAGAGGCAAGTGACTGTTGCCGTCATGGTGACACTCAGAAGCCCACTTTTCACCAATGGTTCTAGAACCCAACGTGGTAGGTGGTGAGCCTTTCGCCGCTGTGAGGGTTGATTTTATTTTTTGTCTATGTTTTCCATCACCGGAGAGTAAGTCGCAAATTAAACAATGAGCACAAAGATTTTGGTTCTGGCCAGATTTGAACTCGAGACCACACGATCCACGATCCGAGTTGGAGTGCTTAACCACTAGGCCACGATGCTCTAATTGAGTATTTTTTTATAGTTTTATAAGTTCATACGATTGCGCCACGATGATGCCGCTTGTGGCGACGGGCTAGCGGTTTTACGATAATGTTTTGTTCGCATTAAGCCACTCGTATCGCCGCCATAAGAACCACTCGTGGAGACGTTCTATGACAGTGTATACAAATAAGTCATCCTCATCATTTGCAGCCAAAAGACGTCCACTGCTTAATATAGTCTGAAGCGACCGGTTGCAGGCGGTCTGCATTCACCAGAATCTTGCTAGCTTACCAGATCGTCCGCACGCTGCATTTGGTTTAACAAGATCTAAGGTTTTTCAACCCAACGGCATCAGTGTACTGCCACTTCAACTTACGGTAAGTAACGGGCTACGTCGGTCACTTATGAGGATACAGTACAACGTAGATCCTTGTTTTCTCCCTGGATATTTCTAGAAGAGGAATATTTGATTATCCAAAAATCTATTACTACTATTAGCATGTCCCTATCTTTTTTTTTTTAATATAAATTAATTATTAAAAGAGATATGAACTTTCAAAAATTTTAAAAATTGGGCAAATTTTCCGCGGTTTTCAATGTAGTATAGTACTTTGTCGCAATTTAGGTATGTCATCGTCCTACATACATACGCCACTGCACATACCTAAGCGACAAATAACAATATTAAATTATAACTTAAATTACTTACTATACTACCTCAAACATCTTGAAAACAAATTTTACTAGTAAGTATAATAAAAGGAAAAATAGGAACACGACTACAACAGTCCTTTAAATTTTAATAAAAAAAGTAACTAAATCGGGCAAATTATCGAAAAAGGATTAGGGGACTACGAAACTTCGATTTTGTGTACTTTTGATAGGTAATTTCTGTCCGATTTGCAGCTGTCTCTATCGTACTCTGCGAGGGGCTCAAGGTTTGCAAAAGACAGCAGTAGATTTTACAAATACCTATTTTTCTATAATCTCGACCGTGAAGTGTCCTCTTACGTTCTTTTACAGATTTAAAGAAATACGTGGCTTGTTCAAAATATCGCTGCGATGCACCATCTAGTGGGGGTGACACCTATGTCGCTTGCTCGACTGTGAATGCTAACCTCTCGAGTGTCATTTATGCAGTAAGTCTTGGTTCTGTATATCATACCTTCCTACTATATGATGACAGTTTGTATAACGGTGTCCGGGTGCTAAAAGCTATCTGGACGTAGTGAATATACAGGGTTCAAGATTACTGAAACAACTTATTAGGAAATTCAGTTATAGACTGGGCCCAGAGACAAGCCTGGCTAGTAAAAAGAGAAATTATTCTAATAACCATAGCTAAAAGCCAGCATTATATTTTCTTTTCATTATGCTGCAACACCTTCCAGTCCACCACAAGTTCTTTTATATCACTAGCAAAACTCGTCTTGGGGATGGTGATTTTCACCAATTATACTCAGTTTGTTTAGGTGAACCGCTTTTTTTGAGTTTAGAAGACGGAGCGCCTGCGCGTTGATCTAGGTTCGATTCACACACTTCTGGCAGCCAATCAGAATCGACCAGCCACTGTATTGCACATGTTTATAACGAGCTCGGCGTCATTACAGGACAAAACGCATTCGAATTCAATGTTGGCGGGAATTTCAAATAAAGAACGAAAAGTGAACACATTATAAATTGAAAGTACAATAGATAGAATCAGCGGTAAAAGGCACTCTCTATTTTTTATTTTACATTATCGTTCGCGTAAAAAAATGTATTGGGGTTTGACATTGTCATGTCATGTCATGTGTCACCCCAGTACAATTTTTTTACGCGAACGATAACTTGAATTGGCAACTCGTGGTAAACGTACAGACAACACGGGCAAACCGCGAAGTTACAGACAATGCAAAATATGGCAACATAGGTAAAGTTAAAAAACTTTACTTAGGTTGCCATTTTTGCGGCATAGAAAAGTTAGATATGTTGTAGGATAATAGAAAGAGCTGGATTTTCGCGAAAATCCTAGGACAATCGCAAAACAACAGATTTAACAGTACGAAACAAGTACCAGGCAAAATCTGCTTTAAAACACAAAAAGGTTCAGCATTAAAAAAAATGTTTTCTGTCTCCGCCGTAAACCATTGATCTCTAGGTACAGAGGCGTTCACATCACCCTTTATGTATGCACCTTGTACTGCTTAAATAAGACCCATTTTGAAATGGTTTTGTAAAGATGTGAACGCGTCTGTACAGCACTGTGACAAAAGTGATGACAAAGTTTATTAATACTTAACTTTACTAGTATCCTGCTGTCTAGTATAGAATGCACTAGTCATTTCAGTAGTTGCTCTGAAACAGAGCAGTAAAAAGTTTTACAGTCTGTGCTTGCAGATGGCCAGATTACATTCTGTGTTAGGTTTAATATGTCAAAATGCTGTAAATGAAATACAGTTTACATCGTATTTTGTTTACCCCTTACTGCATCGGATGCCATACCTTTAGGTTTTCGGTGATAAATTCAAATTTCTTGATTTTTTTTGTCTAGTTAGCTAATATTAGGAGTTGGTAACGCCAAAATATTTTTTGGAGTTGAAAACTAGACAAAACTAAGTCAATCTGAATCTGACGTTTCAAAACTTTGACATAAAAAAATGCATTTCTATGGCTGAGATTATACATTTTTTTTAAAAACAGGGCCCGACCGGGATTTGAACCCGGGACCACTCACACCCAAAGCGAGTATCATACCACTAGACCATCGAGCCACTTGAACTTACTTTGAACCACCACTACGCATGAAATCTCTGAAAAATTATGAAACACTTGTCTAAACAAGAAACCATGCCTGAAGTACATTTTTAGAGTACATCATGTAAACGAAGTTGCCGACATAGCAACACCATTTGTCTGTTGTTTTTCAATGGGTTTGGGTTTGGCCTCAGTCTCGCCTGTGGTTAGCGATGACGAGGCCGACTGTGGTACACGCTCACCCAGAAAATGCCTATGCACTCTGGCCTTGAAGTTCCCAAGGTTGTAAGTATCCAGAAACACAGACGCAAGAAGAGTGTTCCACTCCCTAGCAGTGCGGTCCAGAAAAGACGCAGCAAACCGTTGAGTGCGGATTGCTGGGAAGTCAAAGGCGTCTGCTGGCGTCTAGTGGATCGAGTTCTGTAGTTCCTGCGGTAGAGTTTTAAGGAACACTCTGTCCGCATGTTTCCTTACCACTAAGGTTGTATAAGGAAACAGCAGTGCAATGAATCATCTTCAACCTCAACAGAGAAATCGTGCCATTCGTTTTCGTGTTTTTTCGTTAGAACCATACAATTTTTCCTCTCTATAATATTAGTAGGTATAGACGAATGCTGTTTCATAGATTAACTCTAGAATGCACTTAAACAATTTCAGGAGTTACTTTAAAGTACAGAGCAGTAAAAAGTTATACGGTCTGCTCGCAGATGGCCAGATTACATTCTGTGTTATGTTCACTATGACCAAGTGTTCTAAATATAATACAACATAAATCGCTTGGTTGGTTGTGTCTGCAACAGTTAAAAAAAGTTAGTTAAGACGTATGCAATGTAGGATAAATGACAAAAAATACCACAACATTAACAAATGATGTGTCTGTGATAGGTATAGCCCCTGAGACATATCACCAGGCCTAACTATTAAATGAGCTAATGTCAACCTAGATACAATTTTATGACTGATGATTTAATTATAACTTATTAAAAAACAGGGCCCGACCGGGATTTGAACCAGGGACCACTCACACCCAAAGCGAGTATCATACCACTAGACCATCGAGCCGCTTGAGCTCAATTTGAATTACCACTATCGCTTGGAACTCGTGAAAAAGTAAGAAACACTTGTACAAACAAGAAACCGTATCATAAATGAATGATGATGACAAATTAAAAAAAATCACTAGCTGTTGCCACGCCAGCTCGTCTGCTTGGAGTATCATATATACTTTTGAATATATGTCAGACCAGCTGTCCGTCAGCGGCTTCGCCCGCGTACTGTCTTTCCCGTGAAAATACAGCCGCAGCAATATTTAATTTATTCAAATATCTTTCATCGTACAAGTGTTCATCGTATAAATCCACACATGGGCTACTATAGTTGTTTTTTTACCTTGACTTTACCAAAACGCCTTAAATCTCCAATCTTTCAGTCTAAATCTCACGTTAGTCTATAAACTTCTAACAGAGAATTTCCAACATTCTCACGTACTACCTTAAAACAAGGTGTGAAGTACGAGACAACAAAATTTATGATAAATAAAAACCAAGTATTCCCACATGTCGGCATGTAAATAAAATAATAACGAAGCAGAGGCAAACCTTTATCAATGTGCAGTGAAATGATCACTGATACACGTGTGTGCGTGAGCACTATGCTTGAGCACTGGCCGAGCCGGTATAAACTGGTTCCTGTCCTTATGCGACGGAGCCCGCACTCACCATGAGGAAGGTAGTCAATATTACTATTAGCGTTAATTTGACAGAGAGCAATTTATCGTTTCTCTTCTAAAACGTTTTTTATTAGGTTTTTATTCAAACATAAACTCAAGTTTTAGGTATTTAAGTCGAAAACGTTTGAAGAAAATATTCCGGTATCCAAGCCTTGAAACCAGACCCCTCTTCCTTAGAAGGCCCAAATAGGGTAAAAACGACCCTGCTTGGAGCCCGTGCCAGTGGTCACACACACACGCGTAGAAGTGTACCTTTCACAGCGCAGTTGTTGAAGCTTTCCCACTGTTCCACTTATTTACTCATCTCATCTGCCGTTAGTATTCGCGACCACGCCTCGTAAGGTGTGCCCTGAGTCTACAACTCCCCCGGGATACTCGAATCTTGGATACAACCCAACTTTCAGAGCACATTTTAAAAGCCTTTGATCTTTCGGACATAACACAGCGAATGTTTTTAGGAAGTAGTAAAGGGTTAAAAGTTAGGGGTCGCGGAATGGAAACTTCTGAAGAGATATTTTTATGTTTCAAACTTTGGTAGCTATATAGATAATGTCAGAGTTGAAATTTCGTGATCGTCAGGACGACTGGACCAAACGAGATATTGACAAGGGACCATCTGCACTGTTCATTACCTATAAGCTACTGTTTATTACCTATAATGCAATATTTTCTACCTTTTCGTTAAGAAATATATCAAAAAAATTAAGTGGTCAGCCATTCTGATGTCAGGTTGGCTGGCCACTTCCACGCCCTCATGGTTTTAGCGTTGTATAAACTACGTTGTTAATCTTAATATATACATATTTCATACCTTAACATTGTATTTTAAATATAATTTTAAGAAGCTTCAATAAAAAGTTTTGAATATAAATATTAAAACGCCTAAATTTACTTAAATTTACACCTTGGTTTATGCTCTCTGGAGAATTGCTAATAATGTCTTTGTAGGCGCTTAGTAACTTGTGTACAACTAATTTTGTGTCATTCATAATAAAGTTTTACGTGCTTATTAAATTTTGTAATTATATTCAAGTCTCAGTGTTCTTAGAATACGAGTTTTTATTTGCAAATATAATACTACAATTTGATCGAGTTCCTGAAGCTGCAAATGAAAACTCGTATTCTAAGAACACTGAGACTTACATATAATTACAAAATTTATTAAGCACGTTAAACTTTATAATGAATGACACCGTGCACCGTGTTCTATTTCTGGTTTAAGAACTGTATTTCTCATAAAGAATTGAAATTCACTTACATGAGACTTATGACTAAACAGTGTTATTGTGTTGGGCAAATCATACCTTTACTTAATCACATTAAACATTTTAACAAAACGAAACAAATCCGCAACTAAGAACAATTAAATCATTCTGAAGGTAGTTACATCAAGACACAGCAATTCACAGCATACATCGATAACCGAGACGCTTGCAAACTGGCGAGTGTTCGGTCAACTTCGCTTAAATCGCCAGTAGGCGTTGCCCAGCCGAAACATGCAAATTACGCGGATAAGCGCTGCTAGATGTGGTTCTCGTAGGTCAGTGCAGATTGAGCGCACCTGATTGCGGTGAAATATTATTTGCTTGTTGGTTTTATGTTGCAATTTTTTGAATGATGATGAATGCATTTGGCCTAAATTATATTCAATGACTTAATCATCTAAATTAGTGTAATTTGTATCATATCTTTGGCTTAATATATTTATTTGTTATGTATAATTGTAATTTTATATTATTGTATTTATTTAATTATTAATTAGTTGTTTCATTTATTTTGGATCATGCGATAACAATTTATTCAGAACGATTAAATAATTAATATATACAGTACAGTAAAAATTAGAAAGAAAACCTTAAAATAAATATAACTAAAAACTACTAAGGAAATTTTGCACCTGTGGTAAGGTACCCAAAACGGGAGGAAAGACTCACACGTTGTGCGAGGAATGTACCAGCTCTTGGGTCACCTGTAGTTGAAATCAATTTTTTAGCTAGATTTTTTAAAAGGTTCTGTGCACTCGGACCCCACGGACCCAGGGTTTCGACGCCGAAAGGCACAAAAGTGTAACCGGAACCGATGTTCTGGTACTTTTGTGCCTTTTTATATTCCGCCGCTTCAGCCGCCGCGCCTGCCCGTTTACTTGTAGCGGGAACATGGGAAGGGGCCAGCGTGTCGACGCAGGTCGCATCCCACACCAGCGGCCGGCCCATGGTCCATGGAACGAGTGTCATCCCGTCGGGTCTTTTACCGTCGTCACGTACGATACCTTGCGGCTCTAACATAGCCGGTACGTTGACGGAGGCGAAGGCCCGACAAATGACATCGTTCAAAGCGGCGTGGCGGGACAAGCGGCCTGCACTCCTAACACATGAGAGCCCGTGGTGTCCCAGTGAGTCAACCACAGTACCACAGGGGCAGGTGTGTGATACGCACAGCTCTGCTCCGAGGCGCAATCCCACTGCAACACGCAGTGTATTAGGGTCGAGGCAATTACCCGTATTTGTGCAGGCATTTAGCTAGTGCTCAGACTCTTTACGGGAAACTGCCTCAAGCCTTGCCCGCTCGGAGCCTGAGCTGCACAGAAGCAGTGCAGCACTGCAGATAATTTCATCCCAATTTCTCTGTGAGTTGGGGCACGCGGGAATTTGGTTAGGCCAGGCCATTTGCCAAGCTTTTTTGGCGTTGTCTAGTTCGAAAATTTCTGATGTCGGAACGGAACGGGAAATAATTTTTTTGGTGAGGTCGGATGTGCTGTAAGCAGACGATAAAAAAGCTGGTAGAGATACACTTGAAATTTTGCGAATGCCTAGTCCTCCAAATTTTATGGGAAGAGAGGCTTGTGTCCATGAAGATTCACGTAATTTGATATTAAGGACAGTTTCTAATTAAATTTTGATAAGCCTGTCTATGGACAAAAGAAGATTTTGATTAGTCCAAAGAGGGGTTGATCGGAGGAGGTAAGTAAACTTTGGAACGAATAAACAAAATCTCAAAATGAATAAGGCCGAATGGGGGGGTGATCTTCACCAAGCGGTCGGATTTTTATTTAAATTTAGAGATTGAATTTTCGACAAAATTTGAAAAAGAAATCGGAAAAATGGGGGATCCAAGGAGACACAAGGAGATTTTGTCAATAATTTTGATGTCTTTTGCCAAAAGATTAAATTCCTTAATTATAAGGTCTTTGTTTTCCAGCTTTTCAGGAAGGTAAAGTTCACATTTTCCAAAATTTAATTCTAAACCCATTGATTGAAATTTTTTAATAATGTTTTTTAGATCCAATAGTACGGTATCTGGTTTGTCTCCTAGGGTTCCGTCATCCAAATACCAAACGTTAAATTTTGAATGCAAGTTTTGAATTATAGGGTTTATAGACAAACTAAAAATTGCCGGACCAAGAGGGTCACCTTGTTTGACAACCGACCGCTGAAAGAATTTCTTGGTTTTTGTACATAAGTTTTGTAGGTTCCAAATAGCAGTTGCTTAAATAATTGGTGAGTTCCGGGATATTGTGCCAAATTTCTGTCAACATGGTGGTCCTGTCTACCGAATTACTCGTAAATGCATTTTTCACGTCAATTTTGAGCAGCACCTCATCTTGTGAATTTGAGTGTAAGAAAGTGCGTGCTGAGTTTACGGCAGCTTCGCATCCACCACTTACGTTAAAACCTAACTGGACAGGAGAAAAATGGCTACTTAATTTAATTATATTCCACGGAAATTTTTGATGCTAAACGTCTAAAGGTGGATCCAATTGCTATTGGCCTTACACCACCGTCTTTTTTGGAAAGTGCTACAAGGTTTGCACCGTATAGTATGGGTTTAATCTGAGCATTGACTTTTCCGGCTAGCATTAGGTTAAATAAATTAGTAATCGACAAAAGAAGCTTTTGGCCGACGTCACCGATAGCAGCAGAGGTTAAATCTTTTAGGTGCTGTGGAGATAGACCGTCTAAGCCAGAAGCAGAGCCTGCTTTGAAAGAAAAAATTTCTCTGGATATATCTTTTGTCGTGCATTGTATACTGGGTGCTTGGGGTGGGCCGGGGAGTTGAGGTAGATAAGATAAGATAAGATAAGATAATCGTTTATTGTCTCAAACTGTGTAAAATGGTTGGTATAAAAGACAAATAGGTACATGTTTCAACAGTTTACCCATTTCAGGCATACAATAATACGAAAAAAACGTTGAGTTTGGTAAAATGAGTCAAAAACAACTATTAATTGATAATATCTAAAAATTGGATTAAAATTATAGATAATTATTTAACGTTTTAATACTAAATTGCGTCAATAGTAAAGTTAGCCATCAATTATTAAAGTATTCGTCCAGAGTATAAAAACACTTCAAAAATAACCAGTCCTTAAGCTGCATCTTGAACTGGGGATTTTCCAGTGATTTAATTTCCAGTGGTAAGCCATTGAAAATCCGTATTCCTGTTGTTATAGTGCTGTTTTTACTGATGTAGCTTGAAGACTTAACAACACATAAATTATGGGCATATTGAGACCGGATATTCCCTCTTGTATTACTTTTCACACAAAAATGTTCACTGTGATTTTTTATAAAAACACAAATCTCTAATATATAGTTACATGTCAAGGTCAAGAATTTCAAATTTCTAAATACATTTCTCAAAGTCTCAAATTTATCTATATTAAATATTGCTCGAAGGCATCTTTTTTGTAATACAAAAGTACTCTGAACATTTACGGAGTTTCCCCAGAATATTACGCCATATGTTAGAAAAGGGTAAACATAACCATAATAGGCATTTTTAGCAACATCTACCGAAGCTACATTGCGCAAAATCGCTAAGGCGTAACAATAGGAGCAAATTTTTTTATTCATTTTATCAATATGGGACTTCCAATTTAAATGAGTGTCTATGTTCACACCTAAGAACCTTATATCAGATACAGTTTCAATATTTTTACTGTCAATATTAATATCTAACGGTAGGGGTTCTTTTTTATAATTCCTAAATTCAATCATTTTCGTCTTTTCTAAATAAACTTTTAAATTTATTGATTGCAGCCAAGTAATCATTGTATTAAGTGTCTTATGAACCTCATCAGCAAAATTGTTATCATTTTGTTTATTTTGAGATATAAATATTGTAGCGTCATCAGCAAACATAACACATACGTGTTCAACAACTAACGGAAGTTCATTAACATAAACCAAAAACATTAGCGGCCCCAATACGCTACCCTGTGGGACACCTATATGTGTTTTTTGAAAATCGGACTGTATTCTGATAATAGATTTTGTTTTTTTGTCGTACACATCTAATATTGTAGATTGTGTCCTATTTGTTAGATAAGATTCGATCAGTTTTAGAGCATTACCACGTATACCTATTTGTTCAAGCTGTCTTAATAGTATTTCATGCTTAACGCAGTCGAATGCTTTCGACATATCTATAAAAAGTCCAGCGCAAGTTTTTTTTAAGTCAATATCAGTCCAAATATTCTTAAGAATTTGAAATATCGCAGATGTAGTATTTTTCCCTTTTTGAAACCCAAATTGATTTTTACTCAAAATAGTGTTTTTATCAAAAAACAGAACAAGCCTATTTGATATGATTTTTTCAAAGATTTTAGCGAAATTCGACAGCAACGCAATGGGTCTAATTATTCATGTCAAATTTAGTTCCTTTTTTATGAAGAGGTTTTATAAGTCCTATTTTCAAGTCGTCAGGGAATATGCCAGTTTCAAGAGTCAGATTCGAAATAAAGGTCATAGGTTCCAATATAATATCTGCGCCAGATTTTATCACCATCATAGGTATATTATCGTGCCCTGTGCTTTTTTTATTTTTTTATTCTTTGATTACTTTTTTAAATTCAAGTTGAGTAACTGGAGACATGAAAATGCTGTTTAAGATTGATTTCGATATTGGCTTATAAGAAACGTCACATTTAGTCATCAGATTATTAATATTTAAATTGATGAAATAGTCATTCATTATATTAGCAATGTCAATGGGATTCGTAATTGTAATATTGTCCTTAGTTATGGTTTCCACTGTTTCTTTGATACAATTGGTTTTAGATGTATTATTCTTGATTATTTGCCATGTAGCCTTGTTTTTATTACTACTACAATTTATATACTGTGCATTTGTAATTTTTTTGGCCCTTTTAGTTACAGATTTCATAATTCTGCAGTACTTTTTGTAGGTACTTGTTACTACTGGGCAATTTGTATGTCTTTTTTGTAAATGCAATTTTCTTTTGGTCTTACTAGCAATGCTGATACCTTTTGTTTTCCAGTTAGGTGCTCTTTTATACGTAATTTTAATTTTTTTTAATAGGTACACATAAATTATAAATTAGACAAAATTTATCAAGAAATACCCTAAATGCTTGGTTTGGATTTGTTTGTTCGTAAACGTCTGAAAAGCCGATTTGAGATAAATATTTCAAGAATATTTCCAAATAAGCCTCTGGCTGCCTTTTGTTAATATACCAGAACTTTTCGTTAAAACTGAGGGATGTGGGAATTGATATCAATTGACCCGTATGATCTGACAAACCAGAATCTAAAACATCTGCACAATATTTTTTGGTGTTTGTAAATATGTTATCAATACATGTTTGTGAATGTGATGTTATTCTGGTTGGAGTTTTAATTGTTGGAAATAATTTATATGATTCAAACAAATTTAAGAAAGAAGTGCTTGTATGATTAATTTTTCTAGAATATTAACATTAAAATCCCCCAGAATGGAAACGCTTTTATAATTATTTCGAGTTCGTAAGACCACTTTTCGAAGTAAAAACTCCATGTTATTTATAAAAACATCAATATCACTGTCAGGCGTCCTATAAACACATAAAATTAAATGATTTAAACCGCTTACTTCTATTCCACAACATTCGAAATGACATTCAATAGACATCTCAGATATCCACTTGGTTTCGTGACAGTTGATTTCATTTTTGGCATAGATAGCAACACCTCCCCTTTTTTTTTCTTTTCCGACTGAAATGGGCTACCTTTTTATATCCTTCAAGTTGTATTATGTCTATTTCATAATTGTTTAAAAATGTTTCACTAAAACAACAGACATCGATATTTTTTTCTTGAGTCAATATTTCTAATTAGTCAATTTTTGATTTGATACCTTGAGTATTTTGATGGAATATAGTAAAATGGTTCTCTTTAGTCACGAAAAAATGTGGAGGTTTTTTTATTGGGTGATATTATTTCTATTGAACTTTTGTTAGTAGCATTTTCATTAAGGTTTTGATTTGGATTCTTAAAATAATGGGAAATTTTATATTGTGTCAGACGTGCTTTTGTTTTATTACAATTAATATCTGGTAATGTATTCTCTGCTTTAAAGTAATGTGTTATTTCTTTTTGAATTATTGTCTTGTTTTTATTATTCTGTGTTTTGTTTTTGTTCATATTATAATTAATTGCTTTGTTTATATAGTCAATATTGAGTACCTCCCTTAGCATCAGTCTACTGGTGTTAAGTTTGTGATTTTGCATAGAATTATTATAGTGTAAAGAGACAAATCTTGCATGATGAGATTGAGAACACACCAATCGCAGTATTTCATTCTGTTTAGTTACATTGAGGTATATGTTATCACAAACTTCACCAATCAACACATTTGTATTTGTTATTAAGATAAATGATGATAAATTTGAGATTGAAACCGAAGTGGGTTTTGATCATTTGATCCAGCTAAAATCATGACGTAGTCAAATTTGGTAAATTTTTTACAAATAGTATCACAAGATGCTAATATTTTGTCTAAACAGGCATAAGGTTTTACTACAGCTGTTACTTGAAAATTAGTACCTAAAAGTTCCTGGAGTTTGTACCTCACACCTTTACCGGATTGATCGCTAAATAACATTACTTTCCTTTTTGATGTCGTATTTTGTTTTGGTTCTTCAGCTTTCTTGTCATCTGTTTCTTTCTTGTTTTCGGATGTTGTTAACTCTTTTAATGTGACGTCATTTTTCTGTGGGGAAAGTAAGTCCTTATGAGATGGTTGGTCCAGACGTGAGGCGTTTAACTTGTTCATAATCTTCTTTGGAGTTGATTTTGCATAACTGAGTCAATTGCCCCTTTTTTTTTTCATAGGCTATTATTTGTTTCTTTAAAGAGCTATTTTCCATCACCAAATTTTCAATTTCCTTTTCTGCTATCTGTAACTTCATTTCCAAATGGGTCATTTTTGTTTTTAATTCGTCTAAATCCTGTACCAAATTCACTCCTGATTCGGGACAACTTCGATTCAGAGTTGTTTTAATGACAGAGGAGTCATCATCATCATCTGAATCTTCTAAAGGCAGTGATTCGTAGGGGTTTCCTGTTTCAATATTTACTTTCCGTTTAGTACGTTCTGTGACAAATGTTAATGGCGTTGATGTTTTTTCTGTAAAAGTTTGCGAAGATGTTGGTGTGTTATTTGCTTCTTTTAATTGGCTTATGCAATTTTTACATTCCCATCTATTACTTTTTTTCTGTTTCATCAATATAAACAGTTTCTCAGATACATAGGTACATGTAACATGGTAACTTTTTTTACAGTGAGTACATTTAAGGAACTGCCTATCTGAAATATTTTTTTTACACTTAGCACTTTTTTCCACCATGATGGTCGCTTATGTCCGCTCTGCGCCCGTGAAAAAACGTCCGCTTCGCTATCGTGTAACAAGCCGCGGCCGCGGTGTGCCGGTCGGTTTAGAGTGAGTCACCACTTGTGTGTCACTTGCACTGTTTAGATGTGCGGTCGTAGTACGATTTGACCGTTGTTAATTATATTTTTAAATGGTTTCGCTTATTACTTCAAAACTAATAAACATTTTCAAACACTGTTTTCACATTCTTGTTGTCGCACTCATTGACTACACGGCAATATATAACACTTATCGAGATGATTGCTTTTTCTACACTTTGTGATTTAAAAAGTATAGAGACAAAAAATACGTGTCTGCTTTGAATAGACTGACACTGAGACTGAACCCAGGCCACCCAGACCACCCAGGTGCCGCTGGGGCTGAGGGGTGTCTGGACTGCAATGCTGCTAGTGTTTCTGTCGAGTCTGGGGACAATACGTCATCTTAAAAGAGGATCCTGGCGGCACCTTTAAGATCTCCGTCGCTAACTTTTTCTTCAACTTTTTTGTATAAGCTGAAAGGCCTTCTCGCAGTGGTGGAAGGCGTCACTGGAGTAAGGTTATAACAGTTGTTTTTTATGATTTGAGTTAATGATGTACAGCTATTGTTTGAATGAAATAGGACGCCGGGGGGTACCGTTGCTGTGATAACATCTATACAAGTTTGCTCCGCAAATAATTCGCAAAAATTCGCGTTAAAAGTTATTGCCTTAAGTTCAGAGTATATAATCCTCAAAGCTATTTTAGTGACAGTTCTAGTGGTGAAATTAAAATTCAGTTCCAACGTGAAACTCCTGAGATATAAGCAAAAGCATTTTAAAAAGATTTGTTAACCGTCTTGGATCCTGACCTACGACAACTCGCGCGACCGCCGCTTCTACTGTGAGTCACCTTCATCGCGCTCGCTACCGGTCAACGCTGAGTGTGTCATCGAAATATCTACCCAATGCGGACGGCAGAAGATGGCATCTAGGATAGCTCCGTGTGGGGGATGTCGCGGTGAAGTAATAGAAGACGGCCCGTTTATGAAATGCGCAAAGTGTAAGCAGATCTTTGACATTATTTGTGCTAATTTTACTGCAGACATATTCAATACGTTGTCGGTGGAATTCAAGCGATCCTGGATCTGTGTGGAATGCCGTAGTAGGCAACCAAAAGGAGATAATTCCAACACTCCAGTGCGTCAACACGTTACACAAGATCAATATTCGACTAACCTTCTTGCCATTTCTATGCAGACTCCCGATAATATGACGGAATTTAAAAACCGGCTACTTGATCTTACACATGAAAATATTACCCAAAGACGCCGTCTGCAAAGATCTCATTCAGTTGATAGGCCAAGATTTAATAATACCAGCATCCAAAACTTAGACGAAACCAGCATATTTGATGCAACAATGAGGAGTTTAGTAACAGACTCATCTAGTATGGAAGACGCGGAGGGAACATCAAATTTGGAATTGAAATTTAGAATAGAAATTGAAAAACTAAAAACACAGTTATTATCAGCAAACTACGAAATTGAGAGCTTGAAATCAGAAGTGAATAAACTAGCCACTGAACTATAAATCGCAGATACTGGAGTTAAGAACTTAACGTCAGAGAACACTACTTTAAGAAGTGAATTAGAAGACTTTAAGAGCGGAAGCGCCCAAACTGCTGTAAAATTCTATTCACCTCAATACAGACGAAGCATGAACTATTCCTCTATGAAAATAGTTTTACCCAGGACATCCTCCCGAGAAATAACTTTAGACTCTATTCGAAGAAGTCCGTCGTTTAATATAGCAGACAACACACCATCTCTTGGCACAGTCGAAAAAAACATTAACAACAGTTTGCATAGTACCCTGAAAGAAAACCTCAGCGTAGATATGGGTACACTGATCGACTGCGACAAAATATCCAGCCCCGTTCTTATAACCTCAAAAGGCCAACAACCAGAAAATAAAATTGGATCGACCTCATATAATATGAGCAACATGAAGAAAAAAAGAGTGATAGTCATAGGAGATCAACAAGGACGCAAAGTCCAACACTACTTACAAAAGCTCCTGGGCAACAACTATGCAGTGACTACTTACTGGAAACAAGAGGCTCCTGTGCAAGCCCTAGTTTCATCCTACTCGTCTGAAATATCCCAGTTAGATAAAAATTACTTTATAATATTTTTAGGCGGCACAAATGACAAAAATCCAAGTGAATATAAATTTCACTTGAAAAAGTGGCTTATGTCAACCACATATACGAATGTCTTGGTATCTGAAATCCCGTACAATAAATACTTAAATGAAAACAGAATCAATTATGAATCAAGATTCATTTGCAGTTCCTTTGAACATGCGCTTTTTGTTAATCTTAATTAAAGTGTGTTTGTACCGTACCGCAACTTTTTTGCCCTGAATTTATGCCGAACTTTACTTAAAGAAATATTACACATTGATTATGCCGTAAATAAGACAAAATATGACAGACTTCAAGACACACTTAAATCCATTCAGCCATCTTTAGTAAATAACAGTACCCAGACTGATGGGTTTTATAAACTTACATCTGTGATTTCACCTCGTAATGATTTTTTTCGTGAAGAACCAATTTAATGTATTGCACCAAAATATTAATGGCCTACTGTCTAAATCTGAATTACTAACTTTATCGCTTGAAACAATAGAAAAAAATATTGACGTCTTATGCATTACTGAGCACAACATGACTGGTAATGACAAATCATTGTTAAGGCTTCCAAACTATAGAGTAGGATCTAGTTTTATGAGAAAGTCTAGACATGGAGGTTCATGTATTTTGGTTCACAATTCAATTCACTTCGTACCTATAAATGAAATTGGGAAATATAGTATCGATGGTATTATTGAATGCTCAGGTGTTGAACTTGTTGAACTCGTTGAACGGAAATTATTAGTCATTTGTATTTACAGACCACCAAGGTCAAGTTTGGAAGACATTAATTTGTTTTTTACTACTTTTCGTTCGTTACTTGGTCGATTCTGTTTGGGCAAAAATAAATTATTTATCTGTGGTGATTTCAACATTAACTTGCTCAATAAATGTAAATTAACTTCTGAATTTACCCAGACTGTCTCAAGTTATAATTTAAAAATAGGTATTAAGGAACCTACGCGTATAAAAAGTGGCACATGCATTGATAACATTCTTACAAATATTCAAGGTTTCAAAACTGAAATCATGTAATTCGCTATATCTGATCACACAGCACAAGTTGTGACATGTCCAATTAGATCCAATAATTGTACGTATGGGTACTGGTTCAAACGAAGGCGGGATTATGGCGCGGAAAATATTAAAAAAAATTAATGTTACATTGATGCACTCAGCTTCAGTGAAGTTTTTGAAAGCGAAAATCCTAACAAATCTTTCGAGGAATTTTATGACCTGTTCTGTTTGTTCTTCTACCTGTGTTTTCCTATTATCCGAATCAAAATATCCCCGAGACGACGCCCCAAATGGATATCTAAAGGCATTATGCTATGCTGTAGACGAAAGCGTCAATTACTTTGGCAATATGGAAAAAAACGAAATTTACTAAATAGAAATAGTTTTTTGGAAGTGTCGTCTAGGCTTAACAACATAATCAAACTAACACAGAAGACACAGAATAACAATTACATAAATTCAGCTACTAACAAATGCCAAGCCACCTGGAATGTGATTCAAAATAAGAAATTTAATATTCCCAAAGAAGAGATCAAACAAATTAATATTGACACTGAACTAGTTATATCTCCAACTGACATTGCTGAATCATTTAACAATTTTTTTATTGACCAACCAACTGAACTGACATGTACTCATCCTATTATTAATTTAGAAAATAGACCGCATACCATTTTTATGAACCCGACTATCCCTTATGATATTAATAAAATTATATTAAATTTAAAAAATAGTAATAGTACCGGCTATGATGAAATAACAGTGAAAATCTTAAAACAGGTTTCGCCAAAATTGTCAGTTGTACTAAGTCACATTATCAACATTTGTATTAATCAAGGGGTGTTCCCTGACAAATTAAAGAAAACTGTTATTGTTCCGTTATTCAAGAAGGGAGATAAATGTGACATGAGTTGCTATAGACCTATCGCACTTGTTCCAGTTTTATCGAAGATATTTGAGAGAGTTGTTTATGATAGCCTATACAACTACTTTGAATCCTTTAACTTATTTGCTGAAGAACAAATGGGATTTAGAAAGAACAAAACCATAAATTTAGCAGTATTTAATCTATTGAAAACAGTCTTCAGTAACGTTGACAAGAAAAATTTAACCTGTGCTCTATACATGGATTTAACAAAGGCGTTCGATTATGTTAATCATGACATACTGTTAAACAAGCTGTATGCATATGGAGTAAGGGGTAACGTTTTAGACCTTATAAAATCCTATCTGTCAAGTAGACTTCAATCTACCAAAATAAGCAGAATATGTCCTGTCTCAAAAATGGAACAACATCATCTTTCGCCCTACAGGCAAGTCCTAGTTGGTGTTCCACAGGGGAGTGTGCTTGGTCCTTTGCTATTTACTGTGTATATTAATGACTTTCCGAAAGTAACAACCCATCAGACTATTATCTTTGCTGATGACAGTACAGCAATAATATCAGAGCAAAATAAAAGTAATCTTGAGCTTCAAGTAAAAGATACGTTGAGTAGTGTCATTGGTTGGTTGACAGCAAATAATCTTAAGATTAATCTCCTAAAAACAAATATCATGACATTTAGAAATAGAATTAATGAAATTATTGACTTGGATGTAAAATACTTAGGGCAATCAATTGATAATGTTGACGTAACCAAATTTTTGGGCCTGACCATAGATCATAATTTGAGCTGGAAATCACACGTAGAGAGTTTGTGTTCACGACTGAGTCAGCACTCTTATGCTCTATATATGTTAAAAAAAACCGTGGACATTCCAGCTGTCTTAACGGCATATCACGGGTATGTGGCTTCTCTTTTAAGGTACGGCATTATATTTTGGGGCAATTCCACAGAAAAAGAAACGGCATTCAAGGCGCAGAAAAGATGCATACGTTCTATGTTTAGACTGACTCAAACTACTAGCTGTAAACCTTATTTCATAGAATGGAAAATACTTACTTTGCCATGCATTTATATCTTCGAAATTGTAGTATTTGTTAAGAAGTACATAGACAAATTCCAGAAACTCCGCAATAGAAGGCATAATTATAAAATACGCATGCCATCAAACAAGTCTGCGCTACTGAATAATAGCGTACTCTGCATGGCACCTAGACTGTATAACCACCTCCCGAAATCTATATTAGACACTACAGACATGGAATCATTTAAGCAAATGGTTAAAAAGCTATTACTTCAAAAGTGCTATTACACTGTGAATGAATATTTGTCTGACAAAATGTCACATAATTTAGCTCTGTAGTAATGACATATTTAATTTATGGTGACTTATTAATGTTATTTTTTTAATTGTAAATTTATAACTATTTAACTGACTTAATTTTTATTAAATTCATTTATTAAAATGAATCACTGTAATGACTTGTAGGTATTTAATTAGATATAGTCAAACGGACATTTTAGAATATTAATCAATTTGCATGCCGCTCTGGGCCGAATGTGGCGATTTGACATAATAAACTTCTCCATCTTTTTTGTAACACCCATGTTCTGCAAATAAAGAATTTGAATTTGAATTTGAATTTGCGTGGAGAATTTGGAATGAAAAAGTGAAAAGATTAGTCCAATCAGTTTCTGTGTTGTTTATTGTACAGTTGTCTATAATTTTTGTAAGTTTTGTAGCGACAGAGATTCTAGCTCCTCGAGGAATCCTCTTTAATATCAGCTTTAGACGACTGAGGTGAATATGTAATGGATCAGTGATGTGAACTGAGTCTTGACAGGGAACATTTGAAGATGATGATGATACATTGTCAGCCGAAGTGGTAGGTGTGCGGTGTTTTTTGGTGATATGTATGTGCAAGCCTCGAATGGATGAGAAAGATCTTTGGCAGTTATTGCATATAAAAGTGGTATTGTCACTCAGACTAGACATGAGATATCACCCACCCAACTAGAAACAAGAAAATATTGAAATACTTACATCTATAAATCATTCTAAGACATATAAGATAAAAAACACAGAAAATAATATAAACACAAATTTGACATAAAAAAGTCAGATAAAGACAAAGTCAAAACAGCCTGTCTGGTCGCCCGGGTAACGCACACGATCTTTGGCGTAAACTGTCGAAATGGACAGCTGGTCGCCTAGCGACCGACTGAACGGCGTCCTGTCAGATTTTTTTGATTATTTGTTGATAGAATTTCGGTAGAAAAAGATTGATTTAAAGCCACCACTTCAATTCCAGAGGCACCACTCAAGGTTTGGGCAAAATGAGGGCAGCTGTTACGCTTGTACGGTGGGCACTTGATTTTAAAAATACATTTTATGTAGCCGGATCGGTTGACAGTACCTGTCGTCTTTTAGTTTTTTTTTACGAAATTCGAAAGTTGTTGATTATATTATTTGATGTATGTATTAGGTTATAATACTAAATCACGGTTCATTACTATTATTTAAAATATAAATCAATTTTTAATATTACATTTCAATAGTTAAAACGTTGTTTATTTGGACGATTTTATTACTTCCACTTCCTTAAAAGTTTGCCGATAGATGAAATTTTAGCAGTCTTTTAAATGTGTTCATTGAACTAGATTCTCTAATACTTTTAGGTAATTTGTTGGCAATTGGAAACTTTGTACATAATTGTTTTTTTACCATAGTTAGAAAGAGGTGCTGGTAATTGAATATCGCCGCTTCTCCTGAGCTTCATTTTGTGAAGTGGTTTTTTTTGGAAAATGTTATTTTTGTATGTATATCTCTATGTAGTATTTTTCGTACTAAAAAGCAATTTTGGTAGATATATGTTTGTGATATGTTCATGACTTTAAGTTTTTTGTATAGCTCCACCGTCGGTGTAGTCTAGATGGAAGAGAGCTTTCAATAATTTGTTTTGAGCAATTTGTAACATTCCCAGATTTGTCTTAGTCGCGGCACCCCATATTTCAATCAGGTAGTCGATAATCGGTTTGACAAGAAAGTTATGTATGGTGTATCGTACTGCAAGTGGAAGACAGCGAGATATACTTTTTATCATTCCCATTAACGATATTATCTTGGTTCTAATTGTATGAATATGTGGGATCCAAGTTAGTTTACTGTCCAAAACAAGACCTAAGTATTTTTCTTCGTCTACCTTAGTAATTTCTATGCCACTTATCTTCGGAGGACTAAAATTACCTATTTGTTTGTTTTTGGCTGCAAAAATAAGATATTCCGTCTTAGCTATATTCACTGTTAACAGGTTACTCTGAAACCAGTCATTCAGTAAATCCAAGTCATTTTGCACCCTTAATACAATGGGAACAACTGAATCGCCGAAATAAAATAGACAGGTGTCATCGGCATACAGAGACACGTCACCACTCAAACCTACCTGGCCAATGCTATTCACATATATGAGAAAAAAAAGAGGCCCTAAAATGGAGCCCTGGGGTACACCAAAAGACAAATTCCTGAGAGAACTTGTGGAATTTCCCAACCAAACCACTTACTGGCGATTCTCTAAGTAAGATTTGAAAATAGCAAAAGCGGCGCCCATCAGTCCGAAGTCTGCAAGTTTCCCTAATAGCAATTCGTGGCTTACGGTATCGAAAGCCTTTTTTAAATCTATGAACACACGAAGTGCGATTTGTTTTCGGTCTATGCTCATTTTTATTTTCGTTACAAGGTCTATTGTGGCGGACAATGTACTCGATTTCGATCTAAAGCCATACTGTCTATCAAAAAGGAAATTGCTTGACGTTAGAAATTTTTCCAGTCGATTGTAAAGAATCCTTTCGAACACTTTTGACAACACGGGAAGTACCGATATAGGCCGATAATTTCCAGGATCCAATTTTGACCCAGATTTATAGATTGGGCAATTTGCAATTTTTAAAATAGCAATTTTGAGTCTGTCGGGAAATATTCCCAACTCTTGGCAATTATTAATACAGTCAGTTAACTCTTCAATAATTAAACTTTTAACGCATTTGATTGATTTAGGACTAATACCATCTAAGCCCACACTGGTGTTACTGTTTAAGTTATCAATTACTTTTGAAATTTCGTCTACAGTTACCGATGTGAATTTACTAAGGTTTTGAGAATCAGATACAGCAGAACACGCGTTACCCGAACGAAAACGAGGTTTTGTGATTTGATTGGCCAAAGTAAATCCAACACTCGCAAAGAACGCATTGAAACATTCTCATCTTCCTCGGTCAACACGAATCTATCCTTAGTCTCCAGTTTCCTTGGGATCGCAGCTTTTTTGACTTTATTTTTAGATAGGTTGTTAATCAATCTCCACATTTTTACAGGTTTCTTTTTACAAATTAAATCGTATCTCACTAACAGGTATCAAATAGTAAAACTCGATAAGGTTAAGAGCTCTCCTGAATTGATTACGTACGGCGTTCCTCAAGGGTCCATCTTAGGTCCTTTATTATTTCTGGTATATATTAACAGCATTAGCAGATTGAATTTGAAAGGAGAAATTTCATTATATGGCGATGACACTAGTCTATTTTATTTTGGCGACCACATTAATCCTGTGATGGCAGATGCTCAAGATGACCTGGATACTTTGTACGCATGGTTTCAGTCAAATTTATTAACTGTAAATATAGCTAAGACAAACTATATCATATTCAGTGCCAAAAATAAACCTATCTCAGAATTTCAACCCCTTACAATAAATAGTGAATCATTGTCAGGTGAAATCTGAAAAATATCTCGGGCTCATTCTTGATAGTCGATTATCCTGGAAACCACTTATTGAAAAAACCTGTGCAAAGTTGTCAGCTCTCATGTATGCTCTTCGTGGAAACGTACGTTGTTTTCCCAAGTCTGTCCGGTATATGATATATAATGCATTGATAAAATCTCACCTTGATTACTTGATCGAAATATACGGCAGAGCTGCAAAAACAAATATAAAAAGATTGCAAATTGCTCAAAACAAGATCATAAAACTACTGTTTAATTTGGACTATTTCACCCCAACGCCAGAAGTCTATAAAAGAACCAGGTTAATGTCATTGTCCCAAATATACAAATACAATACATGTCTGCTTCTGCGTAAAATCCTGACAAGAGCTATCCACACAAAAATATCATTTAAAACTAAGTCTCACTTTCAAAAACGCTCATTGAGAAGACCTAATGATATTCAATTAATGTTACCTCGAACAAACTACGGCAAGAAAAACATTACATACGAAGGAGCTCAACTTTATAACAAATTACCGAATATTATAAAAGACACGAAAACATATCTTTCATTTAAATTAAAACTAAAACATTACTTTATTAACCATTACTCAGAATTTAGTTAAGTCTATCTTGCTATCTTGCGGGTATAGTGATTGTGACAAAAAAAAAACATAGATTGTGGGGATGGAGTAATTAGTGTGGCTCGTGTTATTGTTGTTTGGTCTCACCATGTTTTGTTTGTAAGTTAGTACTTAGGATTTCAGTGTATTTCTCTTACAAGTGAATTATTGTATTCTTTTAGAGAAATAAATGTCGTAAACCTTAAACCTTAATTTTGAAAGCTTGAAGATAATAGTCAGCTTTATTCACCTGTATTATATTTGCAACTTCGTTTCTTTTCTTTGTAAACTTATCTTCCAAACTATCATCATTGGGGGTCCGTTTGTGCTGTTTCTATAAAATATTTCTAGTGTTTATTTCTTGAATTATTTTTCTGCTTATCCAGTCTCTACGTGGCGGATTCAAGATTTTTTGCTTTGTGACTATGCTCCTTCTGATACTGTTCACAAGATTCTCCTCTAGTTTAACGTACAGCTTCGATTCATTAGGCTCATTACAGGTCACCATAGCCTTGAAAAGATTTTCGTAATTAACGGCATCATACTGTTTTACAGTTACAATTTATCAGTTTGATTGTGTAGTTGACTGGTAGAGAATGCCTTTGGCATTAAGCCCGCTTATTGTACTTTTAATTTTGTGAAATGAAGAATAAATAAATAAATAAATGACACAAAACTTTATGTGTCCTAAGTAAGTACAAGTTACTAAGCGCCTACTAAGACATTATTAGCAATTCTACAGGGAGCATAAACCAAGGCGTAAATAATTTAGGCGTTTTAATATTTTTATTCATAACTTTTTATTGGAGCTTCTTAAAATTATATTAAAAATGTAATGTTAAAGTATGAAATAGGTAACAAATATTATGATTAACAACGTAGTTTATACAACGCTAAAACCATGAGGGCGTGAAGTGGCCAGCCAACCTGACATCAGAATGGCTGACCACTTAATTTTTTTGATATATTTCTTAACGCAAAGTAGAAAATATTGCATTATAGGTAATAAACAGTAGCTTAAAGGTAATGAACAGTGCAGATGGTCCCTTGTCAATATCTCGTTTGGTCCAGTCGTCCTGACGATCACGAAATTACTCACCTTAGATTACTTTTTACTGGTGATGCCTCTGGTTCTGCGCATGTCTTTATGCTGCGGTAACCACTTATGATCAGACGAGCTGGTTGCTTATTTTGTAGTGTAGTATAAAAAAAAACGATTCAACGCGACTTGTATCACCCACTCTCTTGAACTACCTCCAAATTCCTAACTGATGGATCTTAAGTACGGTATGGTCAGTAACCGGTATGTCTCCGTGCAATACTTTAGATTTTATGGCAATTATAGTTTTTTTGCATAATAGAGGTAAGTAATCACTGAGATCATATACATATATTTTAATCAAATGAAGCTATAGAGAAGATGCAAGCGGCAGCAAAATATTTTATGAAAAATTCATACCGACTTAACTCCAATTCGCAGCTGCAGACAAATTGGTATTATCAATATTCCTAGGCACCATCCCAAGAACCCAGTTGTTCAGACGTAGTTAATTAAACTTTGCTCGAACAACACTATAACCTTGTCGTAGGCTAACTTAAGGCTTGTACAATAAAAGTTTGTAACCAAATTCAAGTTATTTCTTCGAAGAGAGAATTCAGTTATTTCTTTAGGGAACTGTAAAGTAGTCGAGTTCTTATTTGCTCAAGATTAAAGGCTAACTCTCAACATTTGTCAGTCACTCAGACAGACACTCGGCACATAAATAATAAATTAATTTAATTATTAATTAATTAATTAATTTGTCAGTTGAGCACCATAAGCTTCCAAATAAATTGAGAAAAGCTATAATTCGTTCAGTTCATAAAAAAGGTGACCGTAAAGATTTTTCTAACTACAGACCAATAGCCATCCTATCCAGTATAGTCAAAATTATTGATAAATGTATAGTAAATCAACTTGTGAATTATTTGCAGAAGAATAAAATACTAAACGAGTGTCAACATGCGCTTCAAAGGGGGAAAGTACAAATACATTATTAACTAAATTTACAGATGAAATTAATACTCATTTAGAAAATAAACAGTTTATTGTGGCTATTTTTTATGATTTTAAAAAAGCATTTAATACCCTAGAAACGGAAACACTTTTGAATGGAATGGGCGAGTGTGGTGTGGGGCAGCCCCTAAATCAGTGGTTCCGCGATTATCTCACATCACGCAGCTTTCGCGTAAAGGTTGGTGATGCGTTCAGCGAGACGGCGGAGGTGAGGTGTGGGGTTCCGCAGGGTTCTGGATGTGGGCCAATCTGCTACTTACAACACGTCAATAGCTTATGTAATGTTCTACAGCATTGCTCGGCATATATGTTTACGGATGACTTATGTACGCTTCGCGCCGGCACTGATGTGGTAGTTAAATTAAAAAACAAACTGATGACAATGAGTTTATAAAATCTGAGTTGTGTGAAGTGAGACAACAGATGTCCGAAATAATGAAAACATTACAATCTTTGACCCAGAGTCAAACAGATAACACAAATAAAATATGCTCCAACATTGCTACTATAGAGGAAAAAGTTAACAAAATTAATGTATCAATGGAACATCTGGCATCAGAGCAAAACAAAATTAAAAGTGATGTTGCAAAACTAACAAACATTGCTGAAAACACCGAAAGCAGGGTTCAATCATTGGAATCTGATGTCTTGACACTAAAAACTGCGTCAAACGCTTAATCTTCTTCTCTAGGAACATCATCTATAAGTGAAGAAGACCTCATGGCTGAGCTGAGTGAGCGAAGCTTCCGAGCCAAAAATGTTATCATGGTCGGACTTCCTGAGTTTGAAAACAAAAATATAGCTGAAAGAAAAGAAGTCGAAATGAAGGGAGTCATGGAAGTCCTCTATTTAATTGACAAAACAATAGTCAAGCCTGAGAAAATTGTCCGCCTAGGAAAATATCATCAAGGAAAATGCAGACCTATGAAAGTTACTTTTGCATCACAAGACATAGCAGTATCAATTCTCCGTAATAAGGATCTTGTCGCAGAGAAGTCGGACAACTTAAAGATATATGCCAACCGAACACCAAAACAACAAAGTCACCTGAAATTACTGAAAGAAGAACTGAATAGGCGGACTGACGATGGAGAAGCAAACCTGACCTGAGTATCTGTCTAACGGTGTACCAAAGATATCTCATAAGTTGGCAAAAAACTTGAAACAACCAGGCCTCCTGACTTGCGAGATGGAACCTTAGAAACAACCAACATCTCATATCAACTAGCTGACAAATACGAGGATATAATTACTACAGCTAAATCTCTAAAATGCCTTTATGCGAATGCCCGAACTATTGTAGCGCCTGGAAAACTTGACGAACTGCAATGTATTATTCAATAATTTAATGATACTATTCATCTTATATTGCTTTCGGAAACATGGATAAAATCAGATGCTGAAGCGAAGCAGGTACAGTTACCGGGATATACACATTACTACAATTACAGAAGCAACAGTAGAGGAGGAGGGGTATCCATATTTGCTCATAATCACTTGAAACACAACATAAGTGAAGAAAAAACTAGAGATGGAAATTACTATCTTTGGATACACATCGAAAAATTCTCTCTTGATATAGGCGCCATCTACAAACCTGGAAGTTCAAATACGAAGGATTTTATTGAGATTTATTCGCCACAACTGCAGAAAAGAAAACGCGCTGTGATATTTGGGGACTTAAACTATGATCTTCTAAATCCAGATCGCTCAGTGAAAGAATATCAAGATATGCTTGCTGAAAATGGTTATACTATACTCAACAAAATTGCAGAAAACCATAATACTCGTGAAACAAAACCTGCAAAACAATACTAGATCATGTATGTTCTAATTTAAAAGACAACAATTTTTAGCTAGCGATCATAGAATCGGCAATGTCAGATCACAAACAAATTTACTTTGAAATGCAAAAATATAAGCCAAAAACTCTTTCGAAGTGTAGATATGAAGCCATATATTATAAAGAAATATATAAAAATATTGACTCCATTGGTAATAGTCAAAATAACGTGGAATACGACATATTGCAGGAAAAGTTAAAGACAGGTATAAGGAATAGTAAAATTCAAAAAAATAAAATTTTAAACCTGCCCAAACAAGATTAGATAAACCGTGATATAATAAAAGGAATAAATAAGAGAAACATACTTTGGAAAAAACACAAGAGGAATCCCGAAATCATAGAGATAGAAAAAGAGTTCAAAAATAAAAGGAACCAACTTGCCCAACATATCCAAACCCGTAAGAAGGAATATTACTACAAAGCTTTCATAGATTGTAACAAAAAGCCTAAACAAATGTGGAAGCTAATAAATAGTCTTGCCAAAAACAAATGCAAGGAACCTATGAAACTACCCAAGCTTCTTACCCCGTCTGGAACTATAACTGATCCAACATATATTTGTGAGTACTTTAATAAGTACTTTGCAACCATTGGTCAGACACTAGCAAACGAAATACCTCAACAGTATCATGGAAACTCAAGCTTCCATTCGGTGCCCCAAGATACATATGAAAATAATGAAAATTGACTTTCAAAGATGTCGCCAACCACCCCCGATGAAATAGGTAAAATCATTGACAGCCTCAATAATAACACTAGCTCAGGTATTGATGGTATAGGCACTAGGGCCCTAAAATGCGTTAAAAATCTCATTCTCGATGAACTCACTGCAAGCATAAACAGCGGCTTAGAGCTGGGAGTTTTTCCTGATTGCCTCAAAGTTGCAAAAGTGTCACCAATACACAAATCTGGGTGCAAAAGTGACCCAGGAAACTATCATCCCATCTCTGTACTACCAATAGTATCAAAAGTCTTTGAACGAGTAATTTTTAATCGACTCAATAATTACCTATCCTCCATTAACTTCATATATAAAAAGCAATACGATTTTAGACCCAAATCCGATACCCTCTCCGCCACAAAAGATCTAGTTTCACAAATTAAAATCAATATTGATCAGAAAAAGGTAGCTCTTGGAATCTGCATAGATTTGAGGAAAGCTTTTGACACAGTGAGTCATCGCCTCTTACTAAATAAATTACGCTGTATTGGAGTTACGCAAAATGCCTACAAAATATTGGAGTCATATTTGACCAATCGCTGTCAAATGGTAAAAATTGGTCAATAAATGTGCCCATCACTTGTGGGATTCCTCAAGGATCGATCCTGGGACCCCTATTGTTTTTAATCTATGTAAATAGTATTCAAGGAATCGGCCTTATCGGTGATATCACTCTTTACGCGGATGACACTAGTTTGTTTTATTATGGGCACTGTCTGTATTGACGCCGTCCAAATCTTAGAAAAAAAAATTTTTGAAAAATATCTTGGCCTAACCCTTGATAATCAGTTAAATTGGAAGCCCCACATCGAAAAAATTAAAACGCAACTGACACGTCTTACTGGCATGCTACGAAGCATTGCCCGTAATTTACCACAAAAAGTGCGGTTCTATGTCTATAACTCTTTAGTCAAACCCCACATTGACTACTTGGTGGAAGTCTGGGGGACAGCGGTTAAAAGTAACATAGAAACTATCCAGATTGCCCAAAACAAGCTGATAAAAGCGTTGTTCCATTACGATTTTTTAGAATCTACTGAAAAAATTTACAAGGAAACAAAACTTATGACTATTAAACAGACATATACCTACTATACCTGTATACTGGTTCGTAAAATTTTCAAAAAATTAATTCATAGTCAAATTACTTTTACACAAAAGAAAAACGTACATATTAAACTTTTGAGGCGTGGAAATGACTTATGTTTACGTCCCCCTAGAACTAATTATGGAAAAAAGAACATTTTATATGAAGGTGCAAGCCTGTATAACAAACTCCCCGAAAATATTAAAGAAGCCAAATCAACGTCAATTTTTAAAAAGCTCCTAAAAAGCTATTTACTCAAATATTACGATATTTAAATAAAAGACATCTTCAATAATACGATTTTTCACTCACTTCAATGTCATGTATGTCTCTTTACCTAATTATTTTAGTCATTACCTAAACGTAGTTGGTAAGGCCACTTCCAGTCGCGCGCAACTAACCTTGCGTTTTCACGCGTAGTTCTTTTACTGGATTCGGCGGTGGATGGCGAATTATGTGTTCGAACTTAAACGTGTGTTCTTTCAATTTTTCAACGTAACTACCCTTTTACTTTTGTTTTTTGTTTTCTTAACTCGCTAGTATTTAAATTAGTAATAAGATAACATTTTACGCTCTCCTAAATTAAGTTATAATAATTTATATATTTTTCTCACACAAGTGAATTTATTGTAATTCTTGTGGGAAACAAATAAAGATCTTAAACCAGATATGGTCGCATGATAATGGTATTATTTTAAACTCTGACAAAACTAATCTACTAATTATCCACTCACCGGATCTGCGACCTGCTGGGCCACCACCCTTCATGTATACACATAGTCTTTCGTGCCTACATAATAGTTTTGAATGTTGCAATTGTACTCCCATTAAAAAAGTAGATTGTGTTACTTACCTCGGTGTTAAAGTAGACAATAATTGTTCATGGATACATTGTAGACTACATTTGTAATAAGTTAAGATTACTCTTAGGAAAATTGTATCACTTAAGATTTAAGGTTCATACTAGTACATTAAAATTATTATACCTCTCATTAGGACTAACATTTAAAACGCACATTGATAAACTTGAAGTACTATAAATTAGATACCTTAAACTACTAGTAAATAACAAAACTAAAGCAAATTGCAAAGGAAATTAATATAAATGATATAAGATATGTGAAATTCTCCCTGCCAGCTTGAAACATAAATGCCTATTAGTAATAAACCACGACAGTGAGGAGATTAGCCCAACATTGGTCCATCATAGTCATTGCACCCGGTCTATGTCCGCGGGCAAATTTGAGATACCTAAAGTTAATAACTACCTTTTCCGTAGCATTTAAGTTTAAGTTTAATAATTTAAAGACTCGTGATCCCACAGACAAACTGTGAAAATAGTTTTCTGGGACAACTTACTCCACTGTACACAGTTGTTTGTTTATTAAATAAATAAATAAAATATATATGCATGCGGCGCGGCGCCACTGCCATCTGGCAGTGGCTAGTCCACTTAGAACAAACCCGCCATTTTATCACGCACACAGACACAGTAAGTTTATAGGTGATACCGGTGAGCATCAGTGTCTCGGCGAGCCGCACTGTCGCGAGTGTGTTATTTTTTGTCGAACTTGGTGCAATTTTTCACATAATGATTCTGTTTATCTGTCATATACGAGTATGTATAACCTTCCGACTGCATTTCAAAAATACAGATCGAATATATTAGTAACCCTGGGCAATCACGCAAGTTTAGAGTGAAGGCGTGAGGGGTCCTTCTGTGAACTCTTTATTTTGTGCACTCGATGAGTAACGGAAGAGTTTTTAATATATTGTTCTGTGGGCATTCTGATTTGTATTTTTATGTTTTTACTTTGTTCATGATTATTCCTTTTCTTCTTTTGGTGCTGGTTAATAATATTATGTTTCACAAGATTCCAATCTGCTCAGTATTCATAAATACAATGTAAATGATAACAAAAGATAAATCTGAAAGTTAAGAGCGTATGTAATGCATATGGAATGGATGTGGAACGTGAGGCTCCTGTCAAAATTTGCATCGTCCTTCATTAGAAAGACACGTTATGGAGGAAGGAGGTCTTTTCGTTTTACGAGTATCTTGCCGGGTTCTTCTCGATCAGAAACAACCTCCGAACCGGCAGTAGACTCACATTGTGTTTTTTATGATTTTTACTATCATAGTATTTTTTTTCGTTCATATTTATTTAGTTAATTTTTGCTAGTAGATATTTATTTTTATTTTTTTATACATTTGATTATCCAGACGCAGGATAATCTTTACATAACGGCAGTCAACGTGTTAAATACTGCAAGTCCCGATGATTGGAGAGTGATATTTTTATTAGCATCGACATACTCGGGCACGGACTGTAGCGTGTATTATAAAAAAATAAAATAAAATAAATTTATTTCAGACGAAGTCCATAAGAATTACACACAATTTCGATTTTATATAATTAAAATTAAATTTCAGATTGATATAAAAAAAAAACAATAATATGTTTAAAATAAAAACAAAAACAATAATATTAAAAATAATTAGTTAAGGTATCTTCCACCCTCTGCGACACCGGGAACACGCGTTTGCGCTTGTACCCAGTGCCGCAGAAGGGATTATAAGGCGCGGGGGAACCTATGAACACCACACAAACGAAATGTAAAAAATAAATTTCAGCCGGCAAAATGTTTCATTCAAAAATATTTATTTCATCAATAAATCAACATGAATTTGCAAGTATACAACAATTGTTACAATTTCCCGAGTCCGGACTAGAACACGAGCCGGCTCCAATGCAAGAACCTGAGCCTCTGCCGCTTCGGGCTCCTCTGCAAGAATCGACTCCAATGCAAGAACCTTTGCCTGCGCCGCTTTGGACTCCTCTGCAACTACCACCTCCAGTACACGAACGCGTGCCTGCGCCACTCTTGCTTCCTCCACATGAATTAACTCCCGTGCACGAATTAATGCCTTTTCCCGATTCTTCTTTGCTGCACGAACCCTCTCCGGTACAAGAGCCCACACCGCCACCGCTTTTCGCTCCTAAACAGGAATTGACTCCAGTACAGGTTCCTGTTCCCGATCCCGAACCCTGTCCAGTACAAGAACGAGCTCTGGTACACGACCCTGTCCCTGATCCCGAACCCTGTCCAGAACAACTAAAAGCTCCAGTACACGTTCCTGTCCCCGATCCTGAACCCGGTCCAGTACATGCACCAGCTCCAGTGCACGAACCTGGACCTGTACAGGACACTAGACTTCCGAAGCACAGACACCCTAACAACACTAAAGACAACATTGTTTTGAACATTTTAGGCTATGAAGACCATATTTATATGGCCATGTTTTTGTCGAGTACGACCTCGAGATAACATTATTATCAAAAAGTTCTACTAAACAACGGCAACACGATAGCTAAATTCAAGGTCATTCCACTAAACAACAACGGCAAAAGCTGGCTTGAGTTGACATTGGAAAGGTTAATTTTATTAATAACAATGATTTCTTTGTATTATTTTATTTTTTGACAAAAGCTATCACGTTTTAGAAATAGTATAAATAATAGCAGACCTAACCCTATTACTATATTGTTTAATTATGAAAATTGCTAGCTTTTGTCAGCGACTTCGTCCGCGTGGACCACTTTTATCCGCAACGTGGAGGGTTGAGATCCTAACCGCGGTAATTTTTGTGTTAAGCAGCTAACTACAACAGGGCACATCTTCTACAATATAGAACTTTCTATTCATTCCCTGTTTGACCACTTTAATAAACTTATTTTATACTGTCGTCTGTTACCTGTCGATTACGTATATTTAGAAACGATCACGCACATTATTTCTTCTATAGCTGATGCCCGCGACTGTAGCGCTGGAGTTTTATAACCTCTATTGTTTATTCAAGAATTCCTAACAGCTAAAAGTTCTCATGCATATATTTTCCTGGCGGGTGGCAGAAATAAGTGACTACTTATTTTCTATAATAATACAATGCTAATTTAACAGTAAGCTTCTATGTACAACTTGCTTCGCGTTTTTAACAGAAACTAAAATCAAGCGCTTGCTGTCCAAACTCTCTAAGAGCTTAAGCTAGATTCTTCGTCAGTAAAGGTCTCCGCCTCATGTAATAATTTATGAGCCTCAATCGGCTTCCCGTTCTTGAGGTTTTTCCTGAGAAACTCGCGTGAACTCCACGCGAGTTTCCTTGTCAGTAAAGGTATCAGACGCACGTGATAGTATTTGAGCGTAGGGATCGGCAGTTAGACCTGCTTCTCGTTCTTGAACGAAGTTTCATACAAACTATCAACCCCGAAATCCCGTCTTGGTGAGCAGTAGTAAGCACCTACGTTCTAAAAAGAACCATGCGAAATTTGAAACTTCAACACTTGTAGTTTCTAAGTTTTCGTGATGACTGAGTGAGTGACCTTACTTATTCGAGGGTTAACAACATTTTCAATTTTTCAATGGTCAGCTAGATGTTATTTGTTGAATAAAGACGCTAACTGAGGAATAAAGTTATCTGCTTCTTGGATAAGATTTACTCGTATCTATACGTTTTCCTTGACAGGTTATGTGATGGGACATTCGAGAATATTTTCATTTAGTTTGGCTCCGTTATTATTGTTATTCTCACGCACACACATTCTCATGGATATTTTTGACCAAATCGACGAGGCAAAGAGTGAGGAGGAAAGACAGATACTTACTTAACTATGTAAACGCTGATCCCAATAGAAAAGATCGAGTTGTAAAAGCGAGACCTAATCATTTTAGTACATGGGATGAGAAGGAGTTTTAGAGTGTTATTATAATCACAACCTTTTTACCACAACTTAAGACACCAAAAAAGCTGAGGTTGTTTTTATTATAAATATAAATAAATAAAAAAATATGCGCCAGACGACACACCTCTTGTAATGGTCTCGAAGTAGGGATTAATATCCCTGTGTTACGAAGTACCACACAAGGAAATAAGCCAGGGGCGTCTCCCAGCACACCTAGACCCGAGTCATCATCATCATCCGTGCGGTATATCCCGGTTGTGAACCCACACTGGTGTGTGGGATCCCAGGGTCTGCCTTTCTTATTTTCTTGGCCCACTTCGCTCGGTCTTGTGCATCCTCAGTGGTGAGTCTGTTGGCACGCATGTCACCCTTAACAACGTCGAGCCACCGCTTCTTGGGTCGACCTCTTATGCCGGTACCTGGCGGGGGCGGCATGGTCAGATATTTGTTGCGAGACATGACCATACCAACGAAAGCGGCATTCCTGCAGCTTGTCTGCGATGTCACGAGCACGAAAACCGCCGCGGATGTGCATGTTACGCACGCGATCTTTGCGTGAGACTCCACACATCCACCGCAGCATCTTCGTTTCCGTGACGCGCAGCGCCTGCTTGTGTCGCTCTAGTAACGGCCATGTGCCATGTAAAAGGACAGGCCTAATTATGGTTTTATTGACCTGCCCCTTCAGCTTGATCGGCATTTTGGGGTCACAAATGACACCAATCACCTCACGCCAATTGACCCAAGCAGCGGAAATTCGGGCTCTGACATCGCGGTCGATATCCCCGGACGCGCTTAACACAGATCCCAGATATTTGACACGGTCCGTGCGCTCGACCACGTCAACGCCTATGCGGACGGAATGGGGATTTGTGGTGTTGCAGGCCATCTACTCCGTCTTCGCCACATTAAGTTTCAGACCGATGTTTTCAAGTAAATTTTTCCACTTATTCATCGATTTCCACGCTTCGATAGTGACTCCATCGGGTCCGACAGCAGCTCAGAAAAGATCGTTTCCTGAATAAACCCGACCGGGAATTGAAACCAGGACACTATGGAAGTCGAGGCGAGGAATCGTGCTACAGCGTAATACGCCAACCGTGTCGTCAAATTATAACGTCAGTGTCAACTTGTCTAGCATCAACTTGTGTAACATTGCAATGATTGTATAGGTGCATCACGCTTGTGCATATTCAGTGTGAAGTTAGCGATATAAGTACATAGACAACCGATAGATAGCTATTCTTTGGATAAAAGACGTTTGAAAAATTTAAAACATCTTTTTGATAAACAGCCAGTTAATTTTATACTTCAGTTAGCTATCTAGGGACTAAACTAAGAATTTAAAAATTAGGCCTTAGGTTGTATTATAGATTTCTTTGTATGACACACCGCACCTTTGGTAGAACAACAGAACAATATTATTGAATTTTAAAAACTTTCCTTCCGAAAGTCATCAAAATAGTGATGAAAATACTGTTCCTTGTTTATTTATACAAGTGTTTCTTTATATTTCAAAACATTTCGTGCGACTATGCTGATTCAAATTGAATAACAAGCGGCTCGATGGTCTAGTGGTATGATACTCGCTTTGGGTGTGAGTGGTCCCGGGTTCAAATCCCGGTCGGGCCCTTTTTTATTGAATTTAAAAGAGTTCAAATCTTAGGTCTATCTTCTGACCAATCAGCAGCTCCCCGTTGGACTCCTGCGATTTTACTCACTAGCAGAAACACAACACTTCCTGGGCAGTGCTGTTAAACTATGGTTTTACTAAAAATGGAGAAATTTGCATCCAAGGCAGCTCAACTACCTCTGTCATCACAAAAGAATTGAAACTAACTATACTCGACGCAAAGACGGCAGACGGTGCCATGAATCACTTTCGAAATAGAGATGACCACGGGCAAAATGCCTGGACTGTCGATAAAATGCAATGTGCGTGCGTCTCGCTTCACAAATGTGTGCAAATCACCTAAAAATATTTATACAGCAGGTTTCCCTCTTAATGAGCGTAAATGTATTGTATAAAACATCAGGTCGTGTCAACAAGGCATGTCGTTTCATGTCTTGCAAAACACGCAAATAAATTTCTTTGTCTTTGTCTTTGTCTTTGTCTTGCAATAAAACACTTAAATTAGTGATGTCTGTAGGGCTATTCTTAAAAACTCATTTCGAACCTAACCCAGTGAATCCGCCGTGAGATTCAAATTTCGCATCTTGTAAAACTGGATTACGACGAAATGTCACCTTTCTGATAAACGTGTTCATAAAACAAACAACGTTTAATGAGATTTTGATATCAAGTTTATATAAATTGTGTGTATATAAGCAAAAGTGAGTTCGATCACCTGAGTGAGATCGGGTTTCGAATTTTACAGAATCGCACTACTGGAGTCCAAATGGTTTGCATCCTACTTCACAGGGCGTAGCCAAGCTGTCAAATGTTCCGATGCCACGGGCATCGTAGCATTGTCGAAGCCAATTCCTGTTCAGAGAGGAGTGGTCCAAGGCTCAGTCCTTGGTCCCCTAATATTTGCAATTTATACATCTAGTATTACTCAAGTCATCAAACACTAAAAATTTCATTTATACGCGGACGATACGCAGGTCTTTATGTATACTTATAACGAGTGATTTAAATGCTATCGACGAGTGGGCCAAGCAACACAGTTTGGTTCTTAACCCAATAAGAGCGTATCTTTAGTCTGCGGGACAAAATATCAAGTAAATATTATAAAAGAGTTTAATCCGACTATTCATATTAGTGAATTGACTGTACCGTCTTGTTGCCGACGTTGTTTCTTCTGCATATCAATGACATGTTATCTCTTGGTAATATTCATTGCTATGCGGATGATAGCACGGTCCAGGCGCGTTATTTCGAGCGCCCTAGGGTAAAGCAGACTGGCATCGAGGAGAAGAGGCGAAGTCTTGTTGTTCAGCTTGACGGAGTGTTGGACCGGATTTCAGAATGGGATGCATGCAATCTTGTCGAGTTCAATGCCAAGAAAACGCAGGTGTGTGCATTCACAGCAAAGGCGTCGCCGTTCCTTTCCCATCCCACTCTTCAGAGCACCCCGCTACCGATTAAGGATAGCCTAAACATCCTAGGCATGGATGTTCGTAGCAACCTAAACCAGCGGGACTACATTGAGAGCGTCATTAGAACTGCATCCCGTAAAATCGGAATCCTGAACAGAGTGATTCGATTCTTCAAGCCTGGGCAGCTCTGTCTCTTGTATAAGACACAAGTTCGCTCGTGTGTGGAATACTGCTCTCATCTCTGGGACGGTTCCGCCAAGTACCTACTCGAAGCTCTTGACAGGTTGCAGCGGCGTGCTATCCGTATTATTGGAAACCCAGAGGCAACTTTGACCCTTGAGCCACTCCAATTACGTAGAGACATTGCCAGGCTAAGTGTTCTCTATCGCTTCTTCAATGGGGAATGCTCTGACGAGTTATTCCAGCTTATTCCACACACTATTCAACATTTGTTGGCCTGAACTAAAAGGTTCGGTGACTCGTTTCTTTGTCATACCATCCAGACGTGGAACGCTCTACCAGCACATGTGTTTCCTTCCTCGTATAGTCCCGGGTTCTTCAAGCAGGCCGTGAAAAGGCATTTCTGCAGGCCTTCAAGGTGAGGATGGCCAACCCAGTGATTCGTTTGATTGTCAACCTCATATCTGGACCTCACGACCGCTTTCCAGCAGGTGGAGTGCGGTCATCTTGACGGGCAATATAAAAAAAAAAACTTCGCGAGGAATGCACCCGCAACTTGGGCCTGATTGTGGATGAATGCGTGGGATTCGAATTTCTTTTAGGGCCACTCTAACCATGATACCCTGGTTCATGGTTGAACAAATAAAATTTACAACTTCTTATTGAGGCAAATTATGATATTTTCACCTAGCCTAGCTACCTAGAATTTAGTTTTGTCTCATTCCAGCAAATGGTTGAATCAGCAACAGCTACCCTGGATACTGGGGTATTGTTACAATACAATACCCCAGTATCCAGCGGCTGCGCGGTGTGATCCGGGCGAATGAAATTCATGGCGCTAATGGGGCACTTGTATAAAAAATGATATCATTATTGCCAATGAAATCATTTTGATATTTGTGTAATGTAATTCTATTTTTCAGAGAGTTACTTGGTAATAGTTGCAGGTCTGTGCTATCATTTAACAAGCAGGTTGGTGATGGTGACCGCTTATGGCGATTTTTAGAGGGAGATAATGTATTATATACATAAATCGTGCCCAAGTAAAATGTATTAAGTTGGATCTTTGCAACCAACTTTAATCCTACATAAACTATTGATCGAAACTCAGCAATATTTCCGGCAATAATGCGCAATAGATATTTCAATATCTTCATAGATGCTTAATTCACAGCATTTAGCACGCGGCATGCTGTTACGCCTATGGTTCCTATACTTGGATTCAACTGCTGAGTAGACCAGCAATTCAAAGATCTTCAGTAGATTTTATAATAAAATTATCGATAATTATATCTTTCCGCCAGCGTCTTTGCTTGCGGGTACTGATTCCCGTTAAATTTAGCCCAGCCTATATTAGTCGCTGATAATGTTGCTTTATATTGGCCAAAGGTTCTTTAACCCTTTTTTTGTCTTATTTATCATGCTAAATCCTATTTTATTCGCTGTTATGTCTGCTGTCTCGACCGGTAACCTGTTAAAGTCTAGACGTATAAGTAGTCCAGATTGATTTTCTATAATATTGCCAAATATTGTTTTGTTTTTGTATGTGCTTGCGTAATTGTTCAATAACCTTGTGCTATTTATATCTTATCCATTATAATCTAAATAAGATACAAATTCCTAACATAAATTTGCCTTTGCTTCTTAGATGCCAACTCTCAATTTCTACATTGTCTAATGTCAATCTCGAGGACAAAAACTTAAGTATGATTATTAATGATTAGACCAACTTACAGGACATGAAGTTCTATCATAATTATATGATAGTTTTTGTCCGAAGAGATTGGCTTCCCCTTCCTTCCTCCCGCAAATTTATGCATACCTAGGTAGTTGAAGTAAGCTGCAAACGGAATGATTAGTAGTTTTCACCTGTCGAGTACCTTACAAAAAAAAGGAATGGGGATACCCTCCCAAATACAGTTCTTAAGTGGCGAACCCTGCGTGGTACTACATCGTCTAATGCCAATCTCTTCTAACGAAAACTATCGTATAATTAATAATCACGTAAAGGTAAATTCGTTCAATCATTAAACTTAAACTCAAACTGAAATAACTTTATTCAAATATACTTTCACAGTAAGTACTTAATTCTTCAAATTAAAAGCAAGATATATACTAAATAATAGACATAAATACTATAAGAATATATATATATATATATTAATACACAGTATACAGACATAATGCGACTCTACCACCCGGAGTTGTTTCTTGCTGAGAAGGCCCGGCGAGAAACTCAGCAGTTACTCTTTTAAACTTGTATTGGGTTTACAACAGGCGATAGTAAAGTACAATGTGTCGTTTTGATACAAATAAACCTACTGAGTGTCTAATCTAGAGAATATAAAGCAATGCTAAGAAAAAAAAACATAAAAGAAAATGAACATATTAAATCAATTAAACAATTAAAAAAGTAAAATTCTTAGTCAGTACAAATCAAGTATTAACTAAGTATTACAATATAGTATCTGTTACAATAGAGTTATCTAATCCCTCAATAATTTATTCTTATTCCTGGTATTTTTGCAATGTATATCACTGTGTTCAGTATAGAGACCAAAATTTTTTCTCGTTAAAAAAACACAGCAGTTATAAATATATTGTGAAGCTACAGTAAGGATACCAATTTCCTTAAAAAGCTATCTAAGTGAAGCCGGTGCACGAAGCTTATATATGGATCTGATCGCTAGCTTCTGGAGAAGAAAAAAGGTTTGTATATGCCGTGGCTTTACCCCAAAGTTCAATGCCGTAAGACATTATACTGTGAAAATAACTAAAATTAACTGAACGAGCCATATCAACATCTGTTAATAACCAAATTTTTCTCACTGCAAATGCAGCCGAACTAAGTCTGCCTGAGAGAGCTGTTATATGAGGGTTCCATTGCAGTTTTGAATCTTATGTAATTACAAGAAAAACTGTAGAATCAACAAGCTTCATAGTATTACTACCTATTTTTAGGTCAATGTGGTTATGTTTAACATTAGGCAACTTAAAATTAATACATTTAGTTTTTTTGCATTAAGCTGTAGACTATTTACTGTGAACCATTGTAAAACCTTTGAAAGTGCGTCATTCACATAATCAAAAACGTTTTTATTTCTGTCAGTTTTAAAAACTAAAGACGTATCGTCTGTCTTTAGGTAAAAAGGTAATCATTTATATATATCAGAAATACAAATGGACCCAGAATAGATCCTTGTGGTACCCCCATTTTAACTTGTGATCCTGTAGACAGAACACTGTTAACATCATCTTTTTGATTTCTTGAACTAAGGTACGACATTATCATATATAAAGCATTATCCCTTATCCCGTAAAAATCAAGCTTACGTATAAGAGTATCGTGATCAACGCAATCAAAAGCCTGGGACTAGTCACAGAAGACGCCAAGAGCGTTCTGTGAATCTTCCTCCCAAGCCCCAAAGATGTGTTTTAAAAGTGCGATGCCAGCATCAGAAGTAGAACGACCTCTAGTGAATCCATATAACTGTGTAAGAGAGTGTTTTCATAATTTTATGACTGATGATATAATTTAAACTTAATAAAAAACAGGGCCCGACCGGGATTTGAACCCGGGACCACTCACACCCAAAGCGAGTATCATGCCACTAGACCATCGAGCCGCTTGAACATTACTTGAATAACAACTGTCGCATGAAACCTCTGAAATATGAGGGAACACTTGTATAAACAAGTAACCATAAGCCGATTTTAGCATACGAAAAAACATGATATATCGAGTGGTAAGTACTAAGTAAGAATTACCACTATCGCATGGAACTCGTGAAAAAGTAAGAAACAGAAACCGTACCATAAATTAATTATGATGACAAATTAAAAAAAATCACTAGCTGTTGCCAGGCCAGCTCATCTGCTTGGAGTATCATATATTCTTTTGAATATATGTTAGACTAGCTCTCCGTCAGCGGCTTCGCCCGCGTAGACTTTCCCGTCTTTCCCGTCAAAATACAGCCTGAATTAAAAAAATTCCCCATGCCACTTCCTGACAACAATCAAAGGAACATAGATACACGATGTAGAAAAATAATTTCAAATCGGCTACTATAGTTGTTTTTTTATCTCCATGACCTTTCCAAACGCCTCAAATCTCCAAACTCAACCTCAAATATTTTTATTCAAATAGACTGTATCAGTACTTTCAAATCGTCAAATTTACAGAAAAATATACTAAATAATAGACTTAAATACCATAATAATATGGATATGTAAATAAACAGTATATGTACGGTTAAACACTGTACATTTTCTTGTAGTAAGCGCAGTGGCTGATTTAGGTCACGCGCGCGTCAGCTGTTTACTTCATGTTAAATACATTTTAATTACTAAGTGAGTTCGTTCTTAACCACGATTGAGACAAGACCCTTTTCATCTCTAACTAACTGTAACTTGCACATCTAACGTAATAAACTTAAGTCTCGTGAAGTGAATCTTTCTGTTCTCCATAACATCCTCATATCAACTTATATCTGGCGCCGTCAACTACGTGCCAGAAAACACTAACTTCAACTACAACAACTACTTACTGTATGGTGCTTGCGGTCAACTAAGCCAGCATCATACATTTTGGTCCTTCGAGCAAAGACTTGGTGAGTCTTACTTCCCTTTTTTACGTTAGCGAATCGGTTTACTGGCCTCCCACAAGCGGGTCTCACCAGTTAAATTGAGAAGGCGCACATAGCGTAAACAAGGTTGTGAGATATACTGAGAAGAACCAACACCTGGCTCTACGTCTGCCACCGTCAACTTCGTGACAGGCGCTTGAGCTACCTAACTTCGAAACTAACGAAAAAAGAAGAACTAACCTAACTTCATCATGTCTGAACTCCAACTCCAGCAAACGGTATTTGAAAACATCAAGACGTTATGCACTAACTACAAAAAGGATAGTCCAGCAAGGAAAACGCCGGAATACCTAACTAAGCGGCTTGTCTCTCTAGAAAGTCAATGGGACGATTTTGACTTGATTTGAAAGCGTCACCATGTACTATAAGACATGGAACATAAAAACATCAACTATTTTATGGAAGACATCTACGAAAAAACAAAAGAAATGTACGAGTGAACCAAAAAGAACATTTTGCAACAGATGCTGGCTACCACTTCAAGCTCTACGGAAACTGAAGTACCTAGTCTGCTTCATCCCGAAAATGAGTCGAAACTAACTGAAAAATCTAAAGAACTTCTCCTGCGTCAAGAATGCAATTTCAAGGCTATCAAACGAGCAATGTCTAAGGTGAAGCTAGAAGAAATAAGCAGCAAGTGGGATTTAGAAGATCCTCTCAACATCTTGAAAACCAAATGGGAAGCCATAGATAAACAACATTGGGAACTCGAAACATTGCAGCTAACATCAGAGACTAACTATAACAGCGTATTCATGGAAATCGAACATCAATATGACCTACTTAGGAAAAACTTGAACAACAAGATTTGGTCCAATAACCACTTTCATCAATCAATACCAACAATAAACATACCAGATTTTACTGGTAACTACAGCCAATGGATTTCTTTTAAGGATCTTTTCCTCGAAACGGTACACAAAAATCCATCTATGTCTAACTTGTTTTGGGTTTACAACAGGCGTTAGTAAAGTACAAGCAGTGTGTCATTCTGATACAAATAAACCTAAAAGAATATAAAACAAAGAGAAAAAACCAACCATAAAAGAATATGATAACAAAAATTCGTTTAAACAATTCAAAAAGAAAAATTGTTAGTCAATACATACTAAGTACCTATTAACTATTACAATAAAACATCTGTTACAATAGAGCTATTTAATCCCGCATCGAGCAGAGCGCTTACACCCAGGCATTTTATCTATGAGGTAGTCTTTTGTAGTATAACAGCCCTTTTTTAATAAAGCTGTTTTGATGTGATTTTTGAATCTATGTAAAGGTAACTCAGAAATAGTTTTCGGAATTTTGTTGTAATAACGTATACCTTGCCCCAGTTTTGTTCCGATTTCAATTTTGTATGTGCGGACTTTGACATGCTGGGTGTAGACTCTGATACTTATACGTACACGTACATGAGTGACTCACACGGATGCGTTAGATGGCTGGACAACTGTTTAGTGACAAGTGTAATCAAAAAGTCAATTTTGAATGTAGATGTTTTAAACAATGAGTTAACAGCCACCTGCTTAGACAATATTTTTTGTGAAAATATCTCTATTGAGAAATCAATTATAAACTGTTTGAAATCAGATCACTGTGGTCTATTGACCAAATTAGAGCACCGTCATGTCTCTCAATCAGTGGATATTAGTTATAGACCAGTTACCAAGAGTCGAGTAAAAAAGTTTCAAACTAATATAAATAAAAATATTTCTAACCTACTGCCCCAAGGTCATCATAACATAGATGATCAGTATAGGCATCTCTTTGAGATAATATTGCATGAACATAACCATATTTTTCCTAAGAAGAAAGTAACTGTTGATAATTTTAAGTTTAAATTTAGTGATTGGGCGCCACTTCAGGCATCCATAAAAGTAGAAATAAATTATACGAATTATATGGATTAAAAGCTAACTCAAACTGTCAAAAACTAGTTGAGCATGTTAAATTATATTCAAAAACATTCAAGAAATCATGTCATATTGCAAAGTCAATTTTTTAGCGAGACAAAATAAAACAAGGTAAAAATAAAATCAAAGCCACTTGGAACATGATTAATAAAGAAACCTGTAAATCTAAACCTCGCGATCACTCATTCACTCTCAAAATTCAAAATAATGTTATTGAGTCTGAGATTGAAATAGCAAATACATTTGAAACTTTTTTTCTAATATACCTATTGTAACTACAAGCACGTTAAATTCTAGTCCACATATAGCTGAGTCCCTGCTAACATCTAGTGTTGATGGGTGCACAAATCAGTTCTGCTTTGATCATGTTGATTCTCATGACATCCTCAAGGTATTTAAGGAACTTAATATGAACAATACCGAAGATTTGTGGGGTATTTCGATTAATCTACTCAAATCAATTATTAATACGATATCACCCCACTTAGCTAAACTTTTTAATAATTGCATAGACCAAGGTCAGTTTCCCAACTTGATGAAATTTAGTAAGGTCATCCCGCTTTTTAAATCTGGTAGCAAAAGTGACCCATATAATTATAGACCCATTTCTATACTACCAGCTCTCAGTAAAATCTTTGAAAAAATAATATTGAACCAGCTGCTTTCACACTTTGATTTAAATAACTTACTACATGAGAAACAATTTGGTTTTACTAAACACAAGAGCACAGCTGATGCAGGTGTAGCACTTATCAAACACATATTTGATGCTTGGGAAAACAAGCAAGATGCAGTAGGAATATTTTGTGATCTTTCAAAAGCATTTGATTGCGTGGATCATGAAATATTACTGATTAGGCTAAGACATTACGGTGTTTCAGGTATCTCATCTCAATTAATACAATCCTATCTTACAGATAGAACTCAAAAAGTTAGTATCAACGGAACTGCATCTTCCGGTGCCACCATACGATGGGAGTGCCCCAGGGATCTATATTAGGACCTTTGCTTTTTCTTATTTATATAAATGATCTTCCTACCTATGTCAAAGATATTTGTGAGATAGTATTATTTGCTGACGATACCTCGTTGATTTTTAAAGTCGACAGAGGTAAGCAAGCATTTGACGATGTGAATAATACTCTCTCAAAAGTACTATGTTGTTTCACTAGTAATAATTTATTACTTAATGCAAAAAAAAACAAATTGCATCAAATTCTCTATGCCCAATGTGAGACAGGTTGATACTATTGTAACTATGAATGACGAGCCATTAGAATTAACAAATTCTACTGTATTTTTAGGAATAACTTTAGATTCTAAGTTACAATGTGGTCCGCATATAACGGCCCTGGCAGGGAGACTCAGTTCCGCTGCTTGTGCTGTTAGGAAAATAAGACTCTTGACTGATATTGAAACAGCAAGACTAGTATATTTTAGCTACTTTCATAGTGTTATGTCGTATGGTCTACTGTTGTGGGGTTCAGCTGCAGACTTGAACACCATTTTTGTACTTCAAAAAAGAGCCATCCGCTCCATTTACAAACTTAGACCACGCGACTCGCTTAGGGAAGTATTTAAGAAGATCGATATTTTAACTGTGCATGCTCAGTATATTTTAGATAACATAATGTATGTGCGCAAAAACTTGCATCTGTTCAAAAAAAACAGTGACACTTATAAACATAATACCAGAAATAAAAACAAATTGAAAACTCCCAGTCTTAGGCTACACAAGGTGGGAAACTCATTTGTGGGTCAATCTGTAAAATACTTTAACAAAATACCTCAAAGTCTTGTTGATATACCTCTTCACAAGTTTAAGTCTGCAATTAAAGCAAAGTTAATGAAACAAGGTTATTATAATGTAGAGGATTACTTGAACGACAAAAGTTTGTGGTCATAGTAGGAATAATCTGCTCCTCTGCTCAATATTGTGTTCTTTTTTCTACTTGCATTGACTGTACTCTGAATTATTTTTTTGTAAAACAAACAAAGTTGAAAAGAGTAACTATCGAGTTTCGGAGTCTTCTCGATAAGAAGCAACGTCCGAACCGGTGGTAGATTCACATTATGTATATTCACGATGTGTACTAATATTGTACTATTTTATTTACGTTTATTATTATTATTTCTGTATACTTTTTTGACATGTCATAAGTGCTTTGTACAAGCTTAAAGGAATAAAAGATTTTTTACTTTACTTTACTTTACTAATGTGTCATCTGACCACTTTCCTTTGGAGTTAATCTGTAATTTTAATATCTAAGTGGCAAAATATAGTAATGAGAAAGTTAAGCAAAATAAAATTACCTAGAGATTCTAAGCAAATACAGTGTTATACAGATCTGTGTCATCAGGCATTGCGTAAAATTGATTTTCCCTATCATTTTATGAAATGTGGTGGTAAAATGTGTGGTGATGTAGATCATAGATTAGTTATAGATAATGTGTACAACCAGATTGTTTCTATCTTACAAAAAGCTGCTATCTCAAGTTATAAACCATGTATAAATAGATATCGATATGTTACGGGTTGGAATAGATATGTTCAGGAGTTCCCTGCGGTTATGGGACGAGAATACTACCGAGGTATCCCTGCCTGTCGTAAGAGGCGACTAAAAAGGCCCTTGGGGTCGCGAAGCGCACGTGGGGAGGCCTGCGTGTGTTTCGGTTTGCGATTCCGAGGATGACGGTAACGCGTGTCATCTGACACAGTGGTCTATGTTATCGTGCACTGGAGTTGAGCTTGCTCCTCCCGAGGCTGGCTGTCAGGCGGCCTTGCGCGCCGAAGGGTCCTGCGAGGAGTCTCTCCCTCGTTGGGGATCCCGGGTCCCTTCCATTCTGCGTCGAAGATGACCACCGTCAGGTTTTAGTGGGTAGGGTCTCTGTTTTCCCAGGAGTTCCGAGTCCCACATATCCCAGGTGTCCCGAACCCAGGGCCTTGGGAATGCCTAAATGCATTTCCTGACGCAAAAAAAAAAAAAGATATGTTCAGGAGGCCCATGCGAAGGCTGGGCTTGGATTTCAAGTCTGGCTTTTGTGCGGAAAACCTATGTCGGGATATGAATACAATTATATGAAACTTACAAGACGAATATTTAAAACTAAATTGAAATGGTGCCAAGACAATGAGAATCAGATCAGAATGGACATAATTGCTTCTCTCCATAGAGAAAATAAATTCAGTTCTTTTTGGAAAAAAGCCAACTCTTTGAATCCTAAGTCGAGTCGGCCGGTAAACGTGGATGGCTTAACACATAATAATGACATTGCAAATATGTTCATTAACAACTTTAGGGTTGATCCGATTGTCAATGAAACATCTGTGCGAAGCGCTCGGACCCCGTGTGAAGGTGACTTGCATGTTCAATTCCTAACTTAGGAAGTTTAAAATGAGATAGAAAGTATGAAACGAGGAAAGTCACCGGGCCATGATGGTCTGAGTGTTGAGCATCTGAGATTAGCCAGTGTACATTTACCTAGAGTTCTTACCATGCTGTTAAACTATTGTATGGGTCACTCTTACCTGCCGGGGGATATGTTTAAAGCTGTGGTAGTACCGGTATTAAAAAACAAGACGGGTGACTCATCCGATAAAAATAATTATCGACCTATTTCATTGGCAACTGTCATTGGCAAGGTACTGGACGGTTTGCTGGAGAAGCAACTTAAGGACTTACGCACAGTTTGGGTTCAGAACCGGTCTGTCCACATTTTGTGCCTTAAGCAAACAGTCCAGTTCTACACGGACAGGAATACACCAGTTTATGGTTGTTTTCTTGATCTGTCTAAAGCTTTTGTCCGGGTCTCTTATAACGTTCTGTGGCAAAAGATACCGGATAGAAGTGAGCTACCAGCTGAGTTCATAAGTTTATTTAAGCACTGGTATGCTCATCAGAATAATTATGTTAGATGAGACAATGCTGATTCAATATGTTGAGCGACACCATGATTGACTGTTCTGTTGACGGAAAGATAATCAACAACATAAGCTACGCCGATGACATGGTGCTGCTCGCCCTATCAATAAGTAGTTTAAAGAGGCTTGCTGAGGCTTGCCAGAGGTATGCTGAGGCCCACGGCTTGAGTTATAATGCTACCAAGAGTGAATTAATGGTTTTTAAAGTACCAATTAATACTCCCGTAAATATACCACCTGTTTATTTACAAGGCACTCAATTAAATGTGGTCACTCAGTTCAAATACCTCGGTCATATGGTTGTGGATCATCTCACGGATGACCAAGATATTGACAAGGAGCGAAGGCGTTGGCGGCCCGATGCAACATGCTTGTGCGCAGGTTTGCGCGGTGTAGTAAAGAAGTAAAGCTGACCCTTTTCAGAGCTTATTGTCAGTCATTATATTCGTCCAGCTTGTGGATTAAGTAAACGCTAAAGGCCTACAACGGCTTGCGCATACAATATACCAATGCGTTAAGAATGTTGGGGCTGCCTCGGTTTTGTAGCGCTTCGGGCATGTTCGTTCAAGCGAGGCTAGATGACTTTTACGCCATCATGCGCAAGCGTTCTGATTCTATGCTCAGGCGATTAAGATGCAGTGCCTACAGTATTCTTGCTACATTGGCGGACAAAGTAGACGGTCCATTTATTAGACACTGGGTTGGTAGACTTGTGTAACCTGGTGTGCACTTAGTCAATTAAATATATTTTTTCTCTCTTGCTACATTACTCACACTAGATAGTTAACATGTTACTAACACAATATGGATCTCTGATCTGAAATAAAGTTTTATTATTATTATCTTTATTCAACATAAAACTTAGGTATAAAATTTGTACAGTGTTCTTATAAAAACAAAGATTTACAACAATAAAAACAACTTATGAATTATAATTATAAAAACTAAATAATTACAATTATAAAACCTAAGCTTAAAATTATAAAAACAATGATTTATAAAAAAACTATAAAATCCTTAACCTAGGGTGCCGCCGGCAGCGTAACAGGCAAGGCCCAGACTACCGGTGGTTAGGGCTGCAGAGAGAGGAACCTCCTGACAATGCGGGCCGTGTCCAGGAGTACCGCCTTCTGCATCTGACCCTTGACCCAACCGCTGAGCGAGAGCCTCTCGAGGTGTTGGTCGAGGCTCTTCACTAATAAGCCGTTCGCCGATACGACTATCGGGACATTGATCGTCGAATCAACATTCCACATGGCGGTCACCTCGTGAGCCAAGTCAAGGTACTTGCTGAGTTTGTCCTACTTAGCTTTTACGAGGTTATCGTCATGTGGGATGGTGATGTCGATGAGCACTGCCTGGCGTTGAGATCGGTCTACCAGCGCGATATCAGGCTTATCGGCTGCAATAGTTCTGTCCATGATTATAGAGCGATCCCAATAGAGCAATGCACGACTATACTCGAGAACTGGTACCGGTGCGTACTTATAGTACGGTACCTCCGACTCGACAAGGTCATATCGAAGAGCAAGTTGCTGGTGAATGATCCCGGCTACTAGGTTGTGCCCGTGCAAGTACTCTCCGTTAGCAAGGTGAGAACAACCGGAAATAACATGGCGAATAGACTCGCCAGGACGGCGGCATGCCCGACAGATGTCGACCGTACGGATGGTACGGTCATTCATGATGTATTTCCGGTAGTTATTCACCTTGATTATCTCTTTAATCATAATATAACTTAAGTATAAAAGAAGGGCGACGAAATTCCGTGTAATTTCAGATCTCTACTTACGGGCTGCGTACATAAAAGAAATCGGTTGATGTTTTTAGAACTACGTTAGACTAACAAAAAAGTTAATTGTTTTAACTCTTTTAAAGCTGGGGTTAAAAAGATATTAAAGCTATTGAAGGTAGTGAGGTTATAAATGAAATCGTTGGTTTTGAATATTTTTTAATTAATACAAGGTACTAATGCTTACATATCAGTCAGATTTGGTCCGACGTAAGCGGATACATGTTCGGGCGTTCCACTTTCGCGTTTCGGAGGCTGTTTCGTTAGATATGCCTTATTATAGTGATACAATGTAACGTACAATATCCGCATTATGTCTGACTAGGCACGGTTTCATGCAGTGTTCCGTTCCGGAGAATTGCGCGGATGACCGTCGCGGTAAGGCGGACTCCGCGCCCTCACAGACGGGCTCACGTCCGTGCGACCGGTCCCGTCCCGGGTGTACGAACGGGCTTGCTCAGTCAACAGGGCTACATGATACGTGCAATGAGAACCCTCGATGGGCCTCATTCCCACATCCTTATCCCATTCAAAGGCGTACTGCGGGTTATTTACTACGGACGCGTGCTTCTTCTACTATGCGGATAGCTCGTGCCGCATCGGTGCGCGGCACGAAGCGATCTGTCACCCTAAGGCTTTAAAATGTTCATTATAGTGTATTGATTTAATTAAGTTAGGTTAAAACAGTCAAAATATAACTTACCATAACACAAATTAAAAATAGAATTGATTGCAGTAATTGAAAACATCTGCGTAGATTGGAATACTCTTACAGGAAATAAAACCGTTTAGTTTTTGCACTTTTTGTCACTACAGAAAAGTTTTGTTCTATTGAATTCTGGAATAATTTATCTTTGACCTGCCTTCTCTAAAAATCCCGATTTTATTGAAATAAATTCAACAAATTTAACTCTATTTATTTAACAGGTTTCCGTTTAGTAACGTTTTAGTCAAATATGCAGTCGAGTTTCGCCGGCCTTCTTTGTACAGTATTTATATAAAACAAAGATTTACAACAATAAAACAACTTTTGAATTATGATTATAAAAACAAAATACATAGGGACAATTATAAAACCTAAGCTCAAATTAAAGTTATAAAAACAATGATTTATAAAAATGCTTTAAAAACCATAACCTAGGGTGCCACCGGCAGCAGGGCAGGCAAGGCCCAGACTACCGGTGGTTAGGGTTGCAGAGAGAGGAACCTCCTGACAATGCGAGCCGTGTCCAGGAGCACCGCCTTCTGCATCTGAGCCTTGACCCAACCGCTGAGCGAGAGCCTCGCGAGGTGTTGGTCGAGGCTCTTCGCTATTAAGCCGTTTGCCGACACGACTATCGGGACAGTGATCGTCGAATCAACATTCCACATGGCGGTCACCTCGTGAGCCAAGACCTTGATTATTGTTATTATTATAAAGGATCCTAAAACTTTTTGTTACATAAATAGTGGAAGTGCAATTTCATCCTTATTTCTAGTATTTTTGCAATGTAAGTATGTTATTTTTATATTGCCCGTCAAGATGACCTCACTCCACCTAATGGAATGCGGTCCTGAGGTCCAGATATGAGGCTGACAAGCTCAGTCATTCAAACGAATCACTGGGCTGGCCATCCTCACCTTGATGACCTGCAGAAAGTCACTGTGTTTAGTATAGAGACCAATATTTTTTCTCACCAAAACAATGCAATTGTAAATATATTGTGAAGCTACAGTGAGGATACCAATTGACTTAAAAAACTCCCTAAGTGAAGCCCTTGCACGAAGCTCATAGATGGATCTGATCGCTCTCTTCTGAAAGCTAAAGATGTTTTGTATATCCGCCGCTTGACCCCAAAGTACCATGCCGTAACACATTACACTGTGAAAAAACTTAAATAAACTGAACGAGCAGTGTCAACATCTGTTAATAACCAATTTTTTCTTACTGCGAACGCAGCCGAACTAAGTCTGCTTGAGAGAGCTGTTATATGAGGGTTGCATGGCAGATTTGAATCTAATGTAATTTCCGAGAAAAACTGTTGTATCTACAAGATTCATAGTATTAACATCTATTTTTCGATGAATGTGGTTATCTTTAAAATTAGGCAACTTAAAACTAATTTATTGTGAACCATTGTAAAACCTTTGAAAGTGCGTCATTTACACAAATAAAAGGTTTTGATTTTGTTTTTATTTAGGTTTTTATTTGGTTTTAGTCTGCAAACAATACAGCATCACAAATATCTTTTAATTAAAAAGGTAAATCATTTATTTATATCAGAAATAGTAATGGACCTAGAATAGATCCTTGAGGGACCCCAATTTTAACTTGTGATCCTGTAGACAGTACACTGTTAACATCAACTTTTTGAGTTCTTAAACTAAGGTACGAACTCACAAAAGCATTATCCCTTACCCCGTAAAAATCAAACTTGCGTATAAGTGTATCGTGATCAACGCAATCAAAAGCCCTGGGCAAGTTACAGAAGACGCCAAGAGCGTTCTGTGAATCCTCCCAAGCCCTAAAGATGTGTTTTAGAAGTGCAATGCCAGCATCAGTAGTATAACGGCCTCTAGTAAATCCATATTGTTCACTGTGTAAGAGATTGTTGTCTTCCTCTAATCTTTCAGTCTAAATCTCAAGTTAGTCTTTAAACTCTAGTCTATAAAATAAAAGAATTTCCAACATTCTCACGTTCACACAACATTCACACTACCATAAAATAAGGTGTGGAGTACGAGACAACAATATTTATGATAAATAAAAACCAAGTATTCCTACATGTCAGCATGTGAGTAAATACGCGAAGCAGAGGCAAACCTTCATCAATGTGCAGTGAAATGATCACTGATCCACGTGTATGCGTGAGCACTAAGCTTGAGCCGGACCAGTTTGTACCGGCTCGGTCAGTACCGAGCCGGTACAAACTGGTTCCTGTCCTTATGCGACGGGGCCCGGGACTGACCATAAGTAAGGTAGTCAATATTATTAATAACGTTCTATTGACAGAAAGCAATTTATCGTTTCTCTTCAAAATCGTTTTTATTAGGTTTTGGTTCGAACATAAACTGAACAAAAGTTTTCAGTATCCAAACCTTGGACACCCAGGCCCCGCAATCCCGAGGATTCATGACCGATTTTAAGTGACAAAAATCATTAAGGTGTATGAACGGCCCCAAAAAGGGTAAAAACGACCCTGCTTGGAGCCCGTGCCAGTTACACACACACGCGTAAAAGTAAGTGTACCTTTCACAGCGCAGTTGTTGAAGCTTTCCCACTATTCCATTTATTTACTCATCTGTTAGTATTCGCGACCACGCCTCGTAAGGTGTGCACTGAGTCTACAACTTCCCCGGGATACCCGAATCTTGGATACAACCCAACTTTCAGAGCACATTTTAAAAGCCTTTGATCTTTCGGACATAACACAGCGAATGTTGTTGGGAAGTAGTAAAGGGTTAAAAGTTAGGGGTCGCGAAATGAAAACTACTGATGCACTCACATAATCAGATATTTTTATGTCTGGAACTTTGGTAGCTTTAAAGATAATGTCAAAGTTGAAATACTCACCTTAGATTACTTTTTACTGGTGATGCCTCTGGTTTTGCGCAGGTCTTCATGCTGCGGTAACCACTTATGATCAGACGGGCTGGTTGCTTATTTTGTAGGGTAGTATAAAAAAACGATTCATCGCGACTTGTGTCACCCACTCTTTTGAACTCCCTTCAAATTCCCAGCTGATGGATATAAAGTACGGTATGGTCAGTAACCGGTATGTCTTTGTGCAATACGTTAGATTTATATGGCAATTTTATTTTTTTCGCATAATAGAGGTAAGTAATCACTGAGATCATATACATATAAAATCAAATGAAGCTATACAGAAGACGCAATCAGCAGGTAAATATTTCATTAAAAAAATATTCTGACTTAACTCCAATTCGCAGCTGCAGACAAAATGGTATTATCAATATTCCTAGGCACCATTCCAAGAACCCAGTTGTTCAGACGTAGTTAATTGAACTTAGCTCGAACAACACTATGACTTTGTCGTAGGCTAACTTAAGGCTTGTAAAATCAAATCTTGTTACCAAATTCAAGTTATTTCTTCGAAGAGAGAATTCAGTTATTTCTTTAAGGATGTTGTGACATAATCCTTTTCCTTCCCATCCTATTTGAATTTCCCGCGTTCCGACCGAACAATGCAATGCTACACTTGCGCCGCCCTCACCCCTCGAAGGCAAAAAGATGAACCGCCATTATTCGGGACGCGTGTTGCTGCGAAAGGAAAATTGTTTGGTACTAGATTTTTTGTGTTATCTTAAGAACTTTGGACGTTTCCCTGTGTGGTTCCATACGCTGGTTTGAGTGTATTGTGGTGAAGCTTGGATTGCACCCTGGTATCAATTGCTAGCGGTTTGCAGGTCGGTGAGTCCCTTGTCCTTCCCCTTTCTCTTATGTTCTTTATACAGCCTTATCCTGGGTCTTTCTGGGATTCTGGATGCGTCTCCAAAGCAGACAGATAGAAAGAACCTACTTCTTCAACGCCCGCGGTCATAATCAATCATAAAATTTGGTCCAAACCGAGCCGGATTTGTTCCTCGCAATCAAATCAAAAGTTTCAATATTTAGGTTCTATTTGCTTGTATATTTCTCATAACTATTCATTCAAGATACAATAAAACATCGATTTCGGACAATCTAAACTTATACCTACTTTGCATCGACAATACCGCCATTTGCCGCAACGAGTTACGCAAAATTGGTTATTTTCACTTTGTCTGCTTGGATTCGTATAAAACAAAGTTATAGGATTGTGCTCGAAATCATAGGAAATATATTTGAAACTCAGATAAATAGGAAGGTATTCTATTTCATGTCGCAAAACATTAATTTATTTCTTGAAAACGTGCATTGCAATATTGCATCCGCCGTATTTCATACTTAGGTGTTAGGTATTTAGGTAGGTACTTGATGTCTGTTTCAATCCTATCGCCATTTTTTCTAAGGTGTTAGGTTTTATTCTCTGTTCCAATTCTGTCGCTCGCCGTCTTTAGACAAGTGCAACTTGTGAACACTTTTCTGTTAGGTAGGTACTTACCTATCTGAGCAATTAGTATTGTTATTTACCACTATAAAAGTTACCTAACAAAGTTGCCATCATGTCAACGAGTTCTCAGACAGTGGACGAAAGAAGGACAGAAGCAGAATTGAAATTACTAATTTCCCAAAGAGATCGTAATTTTCGTTCATTGCAAATATTGTATGACTTAACAAAGCAAGTGCACAAAGACAAGTCCGCAAAGTCAAACTTTCGTGCACGGTCAAAAGGCTTGGAAAAAATCAAAACTGAATTCTATGAAATCTGTAACACATTGAATCTGCGGTATTTGGAAATGTCCCGCGAAAAAGATGTCGATGATAAAGTCCTAGATTCTTTCGATGTTTTGTACTACGAAGTTATAAAGACTCAGCTGTTGTTAGAATCTGAAACTGCGACGTCGACGACTTCAGTGCCCCAGAAAACACAACTTTCTGTGCCCGAACATACGGTCAAGTTCGCTTGCCTAAGTTACAAATACCAAGGTTTGATGGCACTGTGGAAAACTGGCAAACTTTCAAAGATAGCTACCTGCAGTTGATTCACAACAACGGTTCACTTTCTAACATAGAAAAGTTACTATTTAATTTCTGTCCTATCAGGCTTTGCACTGACCATAGCGAAAGGATTGCCGCTGACTGAAGCGAACTATCCAATTGTTTACCAGCTGTTGCTAGACCGGTATGATAACGAACGCGTTCTCGCGGCTGCCTATCTAGATAAAGTTTTTACCCTCCCCACACTCAACAAGCCATCTCTCGAATGCTTGATCTCTCTCTCGAACATTTTGTATGAAAGCGTAAATGCGCTTCGCGCGCTGAAAATCCAAAACCTGAGCGAGTTCTTGTTGTTCTATATCGCTTCCAAAAAACCAGATGGATATACGAGGCAGCGCTTTGAGCTACAAAATAAAGAAAGGATACCTACCTTTGACATGTTGTTGTCATTTTTGCAAGATTTCGTACGGGTCTTGGAAGTTAGTAAAACTGCTAACCAAACTTCAACCGTGAGTCATGGTAATAAGACTCAACGAACAAAAAACGATTACAGTCCACTCCAATCGAAGTCATCGTTTGTTGCCGAGAAACAACAAAACAACCTGTGTCCGTGCTGTAATTTACCGCATTCAATTTATAAATGCTTTAAATTGCAAATTGCAAAACTTAAACACGACATCCAGGTATCAACTTATTAAAGATTCGAACCTTTGTTCAAACTGCTTACGTGCGGGACATTACAGTTCGTAATTCTAAAACTAGTTGCATGATTTGTGGCTTGAGACATAACACTTTTTTACACACTGATAACAGTGATAATACACGCTTTTCGGTCGCGGCATCGGGTCCGGAGGCGAACCCGACTGCGAGCGCGCGCGCTACCGCCGCCGCCCGACCGTCTGTTAGTAGCGACAGCGTAACTCAAGGACAAAGTGCGAGCTTGTCTTGTGCCACCGCACGTTCAAGCAAATCAGCTGACGCTCTCCGGTCAACCAAGATTTTAGGTTCCGCGATGGTTTGCGTTCGAAACAAAAGGGGGGCGACGTTGACTGCGCGCGCTCTCTTAGACAGTTGTTCAATGGACTCTTTTATAACAAATGCATGTGCGCATCGTCTCGGTTTACCGGTGCGTAAATATGACATGTCTGTTACCGGCCTCGGCCAAGGTTCTGTGCCTATTAAGTGAGTTACTTTTTGTTCTATTACGCCACTTAACAACGATCTGCCTCAGTTCGACTTGCCGTTGGTAGTAATACCGCAAATAACTTCTCTCATGCCGCGAGCGCCGCTGCCGCCGTATGTTCGTGAACATTTCAGTCATTTAGAATTGGCTGACGATAAATTTGAGGAACCTTGCCGTATCGACATTCTACTCGGTGTTGAATGTTTCGACCGCATCTACACCGGACAGCGTTACGCGCCTGGTGCCGGGCTGCCGTGTGCGCTCGCTAGCGTATTCAGATGGGTGGGTCATAATGGGGTTCACTGTCAAGAAGCATAAAAATTTTAAGCATAAAATAAGTTAGCATATTGTAATTACTACTAATTATAATTTCGCATAATACTAATAAGAACAACAGTTTTTAGCCTACAATTTTTAGCATAAATGCAATGAGCTTAAACATGATTAAGCATAAAATAATTAACCATAAATTAAAAAACCTGAAGGATTTCCGGGTGGTCATAAAAAAAATAACCCTAACCTACTGACACCAGAAGGATTTCTGGGTGGTCATAAAAAATAACCCTAACCTACCGACACCTGAAGGATTTCTGGGTGGTCATAAAAAAAAATAACCCTAACCTACTGACACTTGAAGGATTTCCGGGTGGTCCATTATGCCTGAAAAAATTGTGCCAAAAATAATAATGCATAAATGCATTATGCTAAATAATAATTATGCCACAGTACATATTATGCTTAAACCAAATTCGGTCTAATTAATATTATGCTAAATAAATTATCCCAATTTCATTATGCCAAACCATTTTAGGACAAAACACATTATGCCAATGAAAGGGATCCCTCATAATGGGTCAAGTTAAACACTCAGAACTTCACATTGCCGCTGACGAAGTGACGTCACTTCTGACGTCAACGTGGGTGCTCGATGACATCTTGAAACGCTTTTGGGAAGTAGAAGAGCCGCCTGTTGCTATTGTGTCGGTTCCGGAAGATGACATCTGCGAATAAAAATACGTTAGTGAAACTTACCGTAATTCCGAAGGTCGTTACGTCGTGCCGCTCATGCTGAAGGATCCCGCTGTGGGTCTAGGCGATTCTTATCGCCAATCATTAAACCGCTTTCTTAATTTGGAAAAACGTCTGGTACGCGAGCCAGAGTTGAAAGCGGAGTACACTGACTTTATGCGCCAGTACGAAGCGCTCGGACACATGCAGCCGGTTGACTTTCGCCTACTACCGCCGCATACGTAATACCGCATCACTGTATCGTCAGACCAGAAAGTGTTTCTACCCGGCTACGAGTTGTATTCGACGCGAGCTGTCGTACAACAAATCACAAGTCTTTGAATGATGTTGTTCACGCGGGCCCGAAACTTCAAACAGATATGGTCGATTTAATAACAAAGTTTCGTTTACATGCTATCGTTTTCACTGCTGACATTTGCAAGATGTTTAGGCAAATCTTAATAAGACCCGAAGACAGAAAATATCAGCATATTCTTAGGAGAGAAACTCCCGATGCTCCTCTAAAGGAGTATCGACTTGACACTGTCACTTACGGTGTAACCAGTTCACCGTACCTCGCCATAAGAACGTTGCGACAATTGACGAGCGACTATGCATCTGAATATCCGCACGCTGCTCGGGCGTTGCGAGAGGAAACGTTTATGGATGACGTCACTACTGGCGCGGCTACGTTAGAAGAAGCTAAAATTCTTAAGAAAGAGCTTATTTCCTTGCTCAGTCTAGGTAAGTTTGATCTCCGTAAGTGGAGTAGTAACAATCCTGAGCTGCTGGCCGATATCCCAGCTGAGCATTGTCAGTCCCCTAAGCAGTTCGAGCAAGCTGACGGGCTCACTCTTAAGATACTAGGAATCAAGTGGGATCCTGCAAGGGATTGTTTTACATTTTCTTTCAACGACGAGTTCAAGGTCGAGTTTACAAAAAGATCAATTCTGTCCATAGTGGCAAGAATTTTTTATCCAGTCGGTTGGATTTGTCCGCTTATATTTTCTGCAAAACTACTCTTGCAGGAAATGTGGCATCACAAACTAACCTGGGATGAGCCAATCCCTGGAGACCTAGCTAAACAATGGCATTTACGTGCTGCCAACTTTTCTGACATGCAGAATGTCAAGTTGTCTCGAGTAATTTTACCTCCCAATCCTACTGAGACGCATCTTGTAGGGTTCTGCGACGGTAGCTCGAAGGGCTATGGATGCTGTGTTTACCTAGTCGCAGTCACAGAACTTGGCAATACTTTCAGTCTCATAATGGGTAAATCTAAAGTTGCCCCTCTGAAAATAATGACAGTCAACAGACTCGAGCTCTGCGCAGCTGTATTACTGGCTCGCGTGCTGAGTCATGTTTACGAGCTGTTAAAAACCAAGCTGATTACCTCGGTCAAGGCATTTACAGATAGCAGTACTGTTTTGTCATGGATAAACACACCGTCACACCTTCTCAAAATGTTCGTGGCCAATCGAGTAGTAATGATAACGGATTTGATATGCGCAGAGTCGTGGTCACACGTTTCTACGCACGACAACGCTGCTGACTGCTGTAGTCGAGATACATCTTGTGCTGAGCTTGTGTCTCACTCGCTGTGATGGACAGAGCCATCGTGGCTGGCCAGTCAACCTTCAGACTGGCCTTCTCAGAAACAGTTACTGTTACATCAAGAACTTCCGGCGATAAATCATCCTCATTCAGAAAGTCTTGTCACCACCATTTCAGAAGGTCAAGACTTGAAGGACAAGAATCTACTTCAGACTTGTCCTCAAAGTTTTCCTCTCTCACTAGACTTCAAAGAGTCATGCGATTTATAAAGAATGCGCGCAATAAGAGCCAATCTCGCGACATTTCTTCGCTATCAACTGCCGAGTTAAATAATGCACTTCACGTCTTAATTCGAGATGTCCAAGATGAATCTTTTTCACAAGAGTTCAAATCACTTAAAGAAGGTAGAACGCCTTGTGGAAAATCGATCCAGAAGCTATCGCCGTTTATTGACGATGCAGGTCTCTTGCGAGTGGGGGGTCGCATCCGTCATGCGAACTTGCCAAACTCTTGGAAGCATCCATTGCTGATACCTAAACGGGCATATCTAGCTCAATTGATCGTTGACTCTTCTCATTTGACACATCTACACTGTGGGCCTCGCACGCTACAGTCTCTTATCCAAAGACGATTTTGGATTCTAGGTATCAGATTGTTAATCCGTTCGCGCATTTCCAAATGCGTTGTTTGTTTCAAATCCAAACCGGTTCCATGCCAACCGATCATAGGTGACCTACCGGCCTCCAGACTTCTACCGGGGAAGTGTTTTCAGTCCACTGGTATCGATTTTGGAGGACCGTTTACACTAAAAGAGAGTAGGCGACGCAATGCGCGCACCTACAAGGCATGGCTATGCCTCTTTGTTTGTCTCAAAACTAAGGCAGTCCATTTGGAAATGGTGACTGAACTCAGCACTGAAGCTTTTCTGGCTGCCCTAGATAGATTCATCTGTAGGCGTGGCCACTGCAACACAATAATTTCTGACTGTGGTACAAACTTTGTTGGTGCCAAACGGTACCTGAACGAGATGCGAAAAACTTTTTATTCTAACATCCGTGAAGTAACCGAAGGTTTGTCGGTACGTCATATAAACTGGCAGCTTAACTCACCAAGTGCACCTCACTTTGGAGGCATTTTGACGACCGACTTGGTGTAATGGTTAAGAAGTTGGCTACTACACCAGAGGTCGCGGGTTCGATCCCCGCACAGTACAAACATTTTTGTGTGCATGAACATGTCTGTTTGTACTGGTCTGGGTGTCTCCTATGTATAATAAGTATGTATTTACAAAAGAAAATGTATTTAAGTATGTTTATCCGTTGTCTAGTATCCCATAACACAAGCTTTAATTAGCTTACTTTGGGGCTAGATGGCGCTGTGTGGAATATTGTCCAGGGATATTTATTTATTTATTATTTATTTATTTTTGAGAGTGGTATAAAGTCTGTTAAATACGAGTACCACTTAAAACGCGTCGTAGGATCTCAGGTTCTAACTCTTGAAGAGATGATGACTATATTGACAAAGACGGAAGCTATACTAAACTCTAGACCTCTTTGTGCACTTTCTTCCGATCCTGACGAAGTGGATGTATTGACACCTGGTCATTTCTTGGTCAGTGGTCCGCTAGTGGGCTTACCTGAACCTCCATTAGAAGAGATGTCTCTGAGTCCACGTTCACGCTGGCAGATGCTGCAGAGACTGACCCAGTCTTTCTGGCGCATATGGCAGCTCGATTATCTTCGCACTCTCCAACAAAAAAGTAAATGGTTAAATCCTTATCCTAATTTAAAGCTTAATGATCTTGTTCTCATAGTGGAACCTAATTTGCCAACTCTGTCTTGGAGATTAGGAAAGATAATTGAATTACATCCTGGGAAGGATCATGTTGTCCGAGTTGTAACAGTTCAAACTGCAAATGGGCATAATTTCCGCAGACCTGTGGTCAAGATTTGCCCGCTACCAAAGTAAACTCACTACTTTAATTACATAAGCTGTTAGAATAGGATAGATTCGCACTGTTAGTTGTATACTGTATAATTTATATTTTAATTGTTTGTTTTTCAACTGAATTTCAGTTAGCTATAATTAAGTTAGTTAGCCTAAAGATTTCGAGCACTTCAACTATGTAAACTATAGCTTTGCTTTATGTTCCGTGGAATCTTGGTGAATTCCAAGTGGGGGGTTATATGTTGTGACATAATCCTTTTCCTTCCCATCCTATTTGAATTTCCCGCGTTCCGACCGAACAATGCAATGCTACACTTGCGCCGCCCTCACCCCTCGAAGGCAAAAAGATGAACTAGAAGTTGGTTACCGCCATTATTCGGGACGCGTGTTGCTGCGAAAGGAAAATTGTTTGGTGCTAGAAGTTTGGTGTTATCTTAAGAACTTTGGACGTTTCTCTGTGTGGTTCCATACGCTGGTTTGAGTGTATTGTGGTGAAGCTTGGATTGCACCCTGGTATCAATTGCTAGCGGTTTGCAGGTCGGTGAGTCCCTTCCCCTTCCCCTTTCTCTTATGTTCTTTATACAACCATATCCCGGGTCTTTCTGGGATTCTGGATGCGTCTCCAAAGCAGACAGATAGAAAGAACCTACTTCTTCAACGCCCGCGGTCATAATCAATCAAGGGAACTGTAAAGTAGTCGAGTTCTTGTTTGCTCAAGATTAAAGGCCAACTCTCAACATTATTTTGGTTTAAAGATAAAATTTACAAATGTTCTGTACTGTAGATGTTTTATATTTCACTTAATAGCTTTTGAACGTGACTACGCCCGAAACCGGTTCTTTCTGGTTTCTCCATTTTCTTGGAAATTTCGGGAACTACTCTCTTAGTACTCCTCCCCAAGGAACCTACATACCAACCTTCAAGTTTCTTCGTTTCGGCTGTGCGTTTTTGTCCGTCACTCAGACACTCGACACATAATTACGCATGTGGCGCGGCGCCTCTGCCAGATAGTCCGCTTAGAACTAACACGCCATTTTTATCACGCACACAGACACAGTAAGTTATAGGCGATACCGGTGAGCATCAGTGTCTCGGCGAGCCGCACTGTAGCGAGTGTGTTATTTTTGTCGAACTTGGAACAATATGGAATGGATGTGGAACGTGAGCCTCCTGTCAAAATTTGCATCGTCCTTCATTTGGAAGACACGTTAAGGAGGAAGGAGGTCTTTCCCTTTTACGAGTATCTTGCCAGGTTCTTCTCGATCAGAAACAACCTCCGAACCGACAGTAGACTCACATTGTGTTTTTTATGATTTCTACTATCATAGAATTTTTTTCGTTTATGTTTATTTAGTTATTTTTTGCTAGTAGATAATATAATTATATCTTTTTTTAAATATATTTGATTATCCAGACGCAGGATAATTGTGCCGGATGGTCACGTAGTAAGATTAGGCACACACAGTGTACGTGTATGAGTTCGTATATAAGCTTTAGTAGAATTATAATAAACCAGACTATTACCAACTGTTGTCTCATTTTACTGCCATCCCGTCTGTGGTTATATAGTAATTCTTAAGGTCCAACGGTGTCTTATTGCGTCTCCTCGACAGCACTGCAACAGTGGTGGACCCCGACGTGATGTCACGTCGGGCTCCGCAACAATAATCTTCACATGACCTGACTGCCGCAAAGTGTTAAATACTGCGAGTCCCGATGATTGGAGAGTGATATTTTTATTGGCACCGACATAATCGGGCACGGATTGTAGCGTGTATTATAAGGCGCGGGGGAACCTATGAACACCGAAAACGAAATGTAAAAAATCAATTTCAGCCGGCAAAATGTTTCATTCAAAAATATTTATTTCATCAATAAATCAACATGAATTTGCAAGTATACAACAATTGTCACAATTTCCCGAGTCCGGACTAGAACACGAGCCGGCTCCAATGCAAGAATCTGAGCCTCTGCCGCTTCGGGCTCCTCTGCAAGAATCGACTCCAATACAAGAACCTTTGCCTCCGCCGCTTTGGGCTCCTCTGCAAGTACCGACTCCAGTACACGAACGCGTGCCTGCGCCACTCTTGCTTCCTCCACATGAATTAACTCCTGTGCACGAATTAATGCCTTTTCCCGATTCTTCTTTGCTGCACGAACCCTCTGCGGTACAAGAGCCCACACCGCCGCCGCTTTTCACTCCTAAACAAGATTTGACTCCAGTACAGGTTCCTGTTCCCGATCCCGAACCCTGTCCAGTACAAGAACGAGCTCCGGTACACGTTCCTGTCCCTGATCCTGAACCCTGTCCAGTACAACAAAAAGCTCCAGTACACGTTCCTGTCCCCGATCCTGAACCCGGTCCAGTACATGCACCAGCTCCAGTGCACGAACCTGGACCTGCACAGGACACTAGACTTCCGAAGCACAGACACCCTAACAACACTAGAGAAAACATTGTTTTGAACATTTTAGGCCATGAAGACCATATTTATATGGCCATGTTTTTGTCGAGTACGACCTCGAGATAACATTATTATCAAAAAGTTCTACTTAACAACGGCAACACGATAGCTAAATTCAAGGCCATTCCACTAAACAACAACGGCAAAAGCTGGCTTGAATTGACATAGGAAAGGTTAATTATATTAATAACAATGATTTCTTAATTTTTTTTTTTCGACAAAAGCTATCACGTTTTAGGAATAGTATAAATAATAGCAGACCCTATTACCCTATTACTATATTGTTTAATTATGAAAATTGCTAGCTTTTGTCAGCGACTTCGTCCGCGTGGACCACTTTTATCCGCAACGTGGAGGGTTGAGATCCTAACCGCGGTAATTTTTGTGTTAAGCAGCTAACTACAACAGGGCACATCTTCTACATTATGGAACTTTCTATTCATTCCCTGTTTGACAACTTTAGTAAACTTATTTAATAATGCTGTCTGTTCCTCGTTGTTTTTTTGTGAAAAAAACCGTCTATATCTTCTAAATAGTATTAGGTATTTTCAGAAACGATCACGCATATTATTTCTTTTATAGCTGATGCCCGAGACTGTAGCGCCTGGAGTTTTTTTAAATCTATGATTTATTCAAGAATACCTAACAGCTAAAAGTTCTCATGCATTTTTTTTCCTGGCGGGTGGCAGAAATAAGTGACTACTTATTTTTTTATAATAATACAATGCTAATTTAACAGTAAGCTTCTATGTACAACTTGCTTCGCGTTTTTCAACAGCAACTGAAATCAAGAGCTTGCTGTCCCAACTCTCTAAGAGCTTAAGCTAGTTTCTTCGTCAGTAAAGGTCTCCGACTCATGTAATAATTCATGAGCCTCAATCGGCTTCCCGTTCTTGAGGTTTTTTCTGAACCGAGCATTTGCTGGCCAACTCTCTGAGAGTTCACGCGAGTCCTTGTCAGTAAAGGTATCAGACGCACGTGATAGTATTTGAGCGTAGGGATCGGCAGTTAGACCTGCTTCTCGTTCTTGAACGAAGTTTCATACAAACTATCAACCCCGAAATCCCGTCTTGGTGAGCAGTAGTAAGCACCTACGTTCTAAAAAGAACCATGCGAAATTTGAAACTTCAACACTTGTAGTTTCTAAGTTTTCGTGATGACTGAGTGAGTGACCTTTCGCTTACATACGAGTAAGGGTCGATTTTTCAATCCTCAGATCATGAAATTTATCTGTAGAACAAAATTTATTCGAGGGTTAACAACATTTTCTATTTTTCAATGGTCAGCTAGATGTTATTTGTTGAATAAAGCCGCTAACTGAGGAATAAAGTTATCTGCTTCTTGGATAAGTTTTATCTATACGTTTTCCTTGACAGGTTATATGATGGGACATTCGAGATTATTTTCATTTTGTTTGGCTCCGTTATTATTGTTATTTTCACGCACACACATTCTAGTGGATATTTTTGACCAAATCGACGAGGCAAAGAGTGAGGAGGAAAGGCAGATACTTACTTAACTATATAAACGCTGATCCCAATAGAAAAGATCGAGTTATAAAAGCGAGACCTAATCATTTTAGTACATGGGATGAAAAGGAGTTTTGGAGTGTTATTATAATCACAACCTTTATACCACAACTTAAGACAACAAAAAAAGCTGAGTTGGTTTTTCTTATAAATATAAATAAATAAGAAAATATGTGCCAGATGACACACCTCTTGTAATGGTCTCGAACTAGGGATTAATATCCCTGTGTTACGAGGTACCACACAAAGAAATAAGCCAGAGGCGTCTCCCAGGACACCTAGACCCGAGTCATCATCATCATCATCATCCGTGCGGTATATCCCGGCTGTGAACCCACACTGGTGTGTGGGGTCCCAGGGTCCGCCTTTCTTATTTTCTTGGCCCACTTCGCGCGGTCTTGTGCATCCTCAGTGGTGAGTCTGTTGGCACGCATGTCACCCTTAACGACGTCGAGCCACCGCTTCTTGGGTCGACCTCTTATGCCGGTACCTGGCGGGGGCGGCATGGCCAGACATTTAATAAATATCCCTGGACATTATTTCACACAGCGCCATCTAGCCCCAAAGTAAGCTAATTAAAGCTTGTGTTATGGGATACTAGACAACGGATAAACATACTTAAATACATTTTCTTTTGTAAATACATACTTATTATACATAGGAGACACCCAGACCAGTACAAACAGACATGTTCATGCACACAAATGTTTGTACTGTGCGGGGATCGAACCCGCGACCTCTGGTGTAGTAGCCAACTTCTTAACCATTACACCAAGTCGGTCGTCAAACGTCAAACATTTGTTGCGAGACATGACCATACCACCGAAAGCGGCACTCCTGCTGCTTGTCTGCGATGTCACGAACACGAAGGCTTTGCGTGAGACTCCACACATCCTCCGCAGCATCTTCATTTCCATGACGCGCAGCTCCTGTTTGTGTCGCTCTAGTAACGGCCATGTTTCACTACCATGTAAAAGGACAGGCCTAATTTTATTGACCTACCCCTTCAGCTTGATCGGCATTTTGGGGTCACCAATGACACCAGTCACCTTACGCCATTTGGCCCAAGCCGCGGAAATTTGAGCTCTGACGTCGCGGTCGATGTCTCCGGATGCGCTTAACACAGATCCCAGGTATTTGACACGGTCCGTGCGCTCGACCACGTCAACGCCTATGCGGATGGACTGGGGATTTGTGGTGTTGCAGGCCATGTACTCCGTCTTCGCCACATTTAGTTTCAGACTGCCGTTTTCAAGTGAATTTTTCCACCTATTCACCCGTTGTACCAGCCGTCCCCTGTCCTAATCTGCTAGCGCAATTTCATCAGCATACATGAGCAACCAGGGTGGTTGTTCGTGGTGGTCTCGGATGCTGTTTGACAGAAAGTCTAATATTACGCTAAACATAAACGCGCTAAGCAAGGAGCCTTGGTGTACTCCAACGGTGAAGGGAAGCGTGTCACCAACCGCAGTCCTAACTATGGAACTGTAATCGTGGTACATGTCCCGGATAATGTCAATAAAGACTTCGGGAACGGCCCTGGACCGCAGCGCCCAGCCGATCATCTCACGAGAGACACATTCGAAGGCCTTCTGCATGTCTAAGAAAGGGAGATGCAGAGGTGTATTCTTCAGTCTGTATCCCTCCATGAGCGTTTTCAAGGCAAATACAGGGTCCATGGTCCCGCAACCCGGTCGAAACCCATACTGACACTTCGAGATTGTACACCCCTGTTGAATCCGAGAGTTCACAATGCGCTCGAGGAGCTTCATGGTATGGGACATAACCTTTATGCCGCGATAATTGCTGCACTCCTGCACCGAGCCATTGCCCTTGAAGACCGGCGTGATAATGCTCAGTCTCCATTGGTCAGGTATCTTCCCGATGACGAGAATGCGGTTAAAAAGTTGGGTAAGTATGGCCACACCACGAGAGCCCATCGATTTTCACGCTTCGATAGGGACTCCATCGGGTCCGACAGCTTTACGGTTCTTCATGCGGCGAAGAGCCGACTGGACTTAAACCCAAATGAATTCAGTAAAAATCGTTTCCTGAATTGACCCGACCTGGAAGTGAAACCAGGACACTACGGAAGTCGAGGCGAGAAATCGTGCTACAGCGTAATACGCCAACTGTGTCGTCAAATTATAACGGCAGTGTTAATTTGTCTAACATCAACTAGTGTCTTGTTTCATTATAACATTGCAATGATTGTATACTCGTAAGTGCATCTCGCTTGTGCATATTCAGTGTGAAGTTAGCGATATAAGTACATAGACAACCGATAGATAGCTATTCTTTGGATAAAAGACGATTGAAAAATTTAAAATATCTTTTCGCTTGATAAACAGCCAGTTAATTTTATACTTCAGTTAGCTATCTAGGGACTAAACTAAGAATTTAAAAATTAGGCCTTAAGTTGTATTATAGATTCCTTTGTATGACACACCGCACCTTCGGTAGAACAACAGAACAATATTATTGAATTTTAAAAACTTTCCTTCCGAAAGTCATCCAAATAGTGATGAAAATACTGTTCCTTGTTTATATATACAAGTGTTTCTTCATATTTCAAACATTTCGTGCGACTATGCTGATTCAAATTGAATACAAGCGGCTCGATGATCTAGTGGTATGATACTCGCTTTGGGTGTGAGTGGTCCCGGGTTCAAATCCCGGTCGGGCCCTTTTTTAAACGACTTCAAAAAAGGAGGACGTTCTATGTTCCACTGTATGTATTTTTTTTTATGTATGTGTCCGATATCTTTGTCAATTGTGAATCGATTTTCAAAATTCTTTTTTTTTTCGAAAATGTATATTCCAGAGGTGGTCTCATTGTCAGAATATCAGGATCGGATGATGGGATCCTGGAAAAATCGAGAGAACTCTTCAAATATTATAGGCACACCTATAAACTCCTCATCCGTTTTTAGAAAGGATATACTTCAAGGGTAGTTTGATGAGAGTTTGGTTAGGTTCTGATTATGGGATCCCTGACAAAGTAACGGAACTCTTCAATTCTTAGGAGCTATTTGACGATACTTTTTCGATGTATGAAATTAATAAGAAAGAATCACTGAAAATCGAGAAATAAACAAAAATTTTACCAAAAAAAAACCAACTTCAAATAAAACTATTCCAAAACAAAGCACTAAAAAGTAAAAAAATAATTGCGTATTCTTCTAAAACATTCGATAATAATATTATCGTTATAATGTAGGTACAATTATTGTTACTGTTGGAGTCGGTGTCAGCAAAGGAAACACTACAATATACCTAGTAATATACTTATTTCTTACATATTATCACGTTTACGTATGTATGTAGGTAGTTACAAACCTACGTTGGCTGACACCAACAATAACAATAGTTGTACCTACATTATATTATCGTATAAGTTTTAGAAGAATACGCAATTATTTCTTTACTTTTTAGTGCTTTGTTTTGGAATAGTTCTTTTTTGAAGTTAGTTTTTCTTTTTGTTAAAACTTTTGTTTTTTATTGAATTTAAAAGAGTTCAAATCGTAGGTCTTTCTTCTGACCAATCAGCGGCTCCCCGTTGGACTCCTGCGATTGTACTCACTAGCAGGAACACAACATTAACTGGGCAGTGCTGTTAAACTATGGTTTTCCTAAAAATGGAGGAATTTGCATCCGGAGGAATTTGCATCCAAGGCAGCTCAACTACCTCTGTCAAACACAAAATAATTGAAACTAACTATACTCGACGCAAAGACGGCAAACGGTGCCATGAATCACTCTCGAAATAGAGATGAGCACGCGCAAAATGCCTGGACTGTCAATACAATGCAATGTGCGTGCGTCTTCGCTTTACAAATGTGTGCAAATCACCTAAAAATATTTATACAGCAGGTTTGAGCGTAAATGTATTGTATAAAACATCAGGTCGTGTCAACAAGTCATGTCATTTCATGTCTTGCAATAAAACACTAAAATTCAAAAATAAATGTTAAATGTTTGGAGTCAAAATGGTTTGCATCCTACTTCACAGGGCGTAGCCAAGCTGTCAAATGTTCCGATGCCACGGGCACCGTAGCATTGTCGAAGCCAATTCCTGTTCAGAGAGGAGTGGTCCAAGGCTCAGTCCTTGGTCCCCTATTATTTGCAATTTATACATCTAGTATTACTCAAGTCAAACACTCAAAATTTCATTTATACGCGGATGATACGCAGGTCTTTATGTATACTTATAACGAGTGATTTAAATGCTATCGACGAGTGGGCCAAGCAACACAGTTTGGTTCTCAAATAAATATTATAAAAGAGTTTAATCCGACTATTCATATTAGTGAATTGACTGTACCGTCTTGTTGCCGACGTTGTTTCTTCTGCATATCAATGACATGTTATCTCTTGGTAATATTCATTGCTATGCGGATGATAGCACGGTCCAGGCGCGTTATTTCGAGCGCCCTAGGGCAAAGCAGACTGGCATCGAGGAGAAGTGGCGAAGTCTTGTTGTTCAGCTTGACGGAGTGTTGGACCGGATTTCAGAATGGGATGCATGCAATCTTGTCGAGTTCAATGCCAAGAAAACGCAGGTGTGTGCATTCACAGCAAAGGCGTCGCCGTTCCTTTCCCATCCCACTCTTCAGAGCACCCCGCTACCGATTAAGGATAGCCTAAACATCCTAGGCATGGATGTTCGTAGCAACCTAAACCAGCGGGACTACATTGAGAGCGTCATTAGAACTGCATCCCGTAAACTCGGAATCCTGAACAGAGTGATACGATTCTTCAAGCCTGGGCAGCTCTGTCTCTTGTATAAGACACAAGTTCGCTCGTGTGTGGAATACTGCTCTCATCTCTGGGACGGTTCCGCTAAGTACCTACTCGAAGCTCTTGACAGGTTGCAGCGGCGTGCTATCCGTATTATTGGAAACCCAGAGGCAACTTTGACCCTTGAGCCTCTCCAATTACGTAGAGACATTGCCAGGCTAAGTGTTCTCTATCGCTTCTTCAATGGGGAATGCTCTGACGAGTTATTTCAGCTTATTCCACACACTATTCAACATTTGTTGGCCCGAACTAAAAGGTTCGGTGACTCGTTTCTTTGTCGTACCATCCAGACGTGGAACGCTCTACCAGCACATGTGTTTCCTTCCTCGTATAGTCCCGGGGTCTTCAAGCGGGGCGTGAAAAGGCATTTCTGCAGGCCTTCAAGGTGAGGATGGCCAACCCAGTGATTCGTTTGATTGTCAACCTCATATCTGGACCTCACGACCGCTTTCCAGCAGGTGGAGTGAGGTCATCTTGACGGGCAATATAAAAAAAAACTTCGCGAGGAATCCGCCCGCAACTTGGGCCTGATTGTGGACGAATGCGTGGGATTCAAATTTCTTTTAGGGCCACTCTAACCATGATACCCTGGTTCATGGTTGAACAAATAAAATTTACAACTTCTTATTGAGGCAAATTATGATATTTTCACCTAGCCTAGCTACCTAGAATTTAGTTTTGTCTCATTCCAGCAAATGGTTGATTCAACAACAGCTACCCTGGATACTGGGGTATTGTTACAATACAATACCCCAGTATTCAGCGGCTGCGCGGTGTGATCCGGGCGAATGAAATTCATGGCGCTAATGGGGCACTTGTATAAAAAATGATATCATTATTGCCAATGAAATCATTTTGATATTTGTGTAATGTAATTCTATTTTTCAGAGAGTTACTTGGTAATAGTTGCAGGTCTGTGCTATCATTTAACAAGCAGGTTGGTGATGGTGACCGCTTATGGCGATTTTTAGAGGGAGATAATATATATACATAAATCGTGCCCAAGTAAAATGTATTAAGTTGGATCTTTGCAACCAACTTTAATCCTACATAAACTATTGATCGAAACTCAGCAATATATCCGGCAATAATGCGCAATAGATATTTCAATATCTTCATAGAGGCTTAAGTCACAGCATTTAGCACGCGGCATGCTGTCACGCCTATGGTTCTTATACTTGGATTCAACTGCTGGGTAGACCAGCAATTCAAAGATCTTCAGTAGATTTTATAATAAAATTATCGATAATTATATCTTTCCGCCAGCGTCTTCGCTTGCGGGTACTGATTCTCCCGTTAAATATAGCCCAGCCTATATTAGTCGCTGATAATGTTGCTTTATATTGGCCAAAGGTTCTTTAACCCTTTCTTGGTCTTATTTATCATGCTAAATCCTATTTTATTCGCTATTGTGTCTGCTGTCTCGACCGGTAACCGTAAAAGTAGTCCAGATTGATTTTCTATAATATTGCCAAATATTGTTTCGTCTTTCTAGGTGCGTAATTGTTCAATAACCTTGTGCTATTTATATCTTATCCATCATAATATAAATAAGATATAAATTCCTAACATAAATTTGCCTTTGCTTCTTAAATGCCAACTCTCAATTTCTACATTGTCTAATGTCAATCTCGAGGACAAAAACTTAAGTATAATTAATGATTAAACGAACTTACAGGACGTGAAATTCTATCATAATTATACGATAGTTTTCGTCCGAAGAGATTGGCTTCCCCTTCCTTCCTCCCGCAAATTTATGCATACCTAGGTAGTTGAAGTAAGCTGCAAATGGAATGATTAGTAGTTTTCACTTGTCACGTACCTTACAAAAAAAAAGGAATGGGGATACCCTCCCAAATGCTTAAGTGGCGAACCCTGCGCGGTACTGTCAGATTGTCGTATAATTGATATTATTGATATAATTGATAATCATTAAACTCAAACTCAATCTGAAATAACTTTATTCAAATAGACTTTCACAGTAAGTACTTTAATTCTTCAAATTATAAGCAAGATATATACTAAATAATAGACATAAATACTATAAGGTTATATATATATATATATATATATTAATACACAGTATACAGACATAATGCGACTCTACCACCCGGAGTTGTTTCTTGCTGAGAAGACCCGACGAGAAACTCAGCAGTTACTCTTTTAAACTTGTTTTGGGTTTATAACAGGCGTTAGTAAAGTACAATGGTCGCTTTGATACAAATAAACCCACTGAGTGTCTAATTTAAAGGATATAAAGCAATAGTGAAAAAACAAACATAACAGAATATAAACTTAAAGTAATTAAAACAATTAAAAAAATGAAATTGTTAGTCAGTTCAATCTAAGTATCAACTAGGTATAACAATAAAGTAGCTGTTTCAATAGAGTTCTCTAATCCCGCATCAAGCAGAGAGCTTACACCCAGGCATTTTTGTCTATAAGGCAGTCTTTTGTAGTAAAATAGCCCTTTCTCAATAAAGCTGCTTTGATGTAATTTTTGAATCTATGTAACTCACAAATGGCTTTTGGGATCTTGTTGTTAGAATGTATACCTTGCCCCTTAAAGGATCCTAAAACTTTTTGTAACCTAAAGAGTGGAGCGCAATTTTATTCTTATTCCTAGTATTTTTGCAATGTATTTCACTGTTTTCAGTATAGAGACCAACATTTTTTCATACCAAAACAATGAAGTTGTAAATATATTGTGAAGCTACAGTAAGGATACCAATTTCGTTAAAAATCTCTCTAAGTGAAGCCCGTGCACGAAGCATATGAATCTGATCTCTCGCTTCTGGAGGACAAAAATGCGCAATCAAAGGCCTTGGACAAGTCACAGAAGACGCCAAGAGCATTCTGTACTCGTAAATCCTCCCAAGCCCTAAAGATGTGTTTAAGAAGTGCAATGCCAGCATCAGTAGTAGAACAGCCTCTAGTGAATCCATATTGTTCACTGTGTAAGAGATTGTTGTCCTCCTCTAATCTGTCAGTCTAAATCTCAAGTTAGTCTATAAACTTCTAAAAGATAATTCCCAACATTCTTACGTTCTTAACCTTAAAACAAAGTGTGAAGTACGAGACAACAATATTTATGATAAATAAAAACCAAGTATTCCTACATTTCAGCACGTGAGTAAATACACGAAGCAGAGGCTAACCTTCATCAATGTGCAGTAAAATTATCACTGATACACGTGTGTGCGTGAGCACTAAGCTTGAGCACTAGCCGAGACGGTATAAACTGGTTCCTGTCCTTAAGCGACGGGGCCCGGGACTGACCATAAGTAAGGAAGTCAATATTATTATTAACGTTCTATTGACAGAGAGCAATTTATCGTTTCTCTTCAAAATTGTTTTTATTAGGATTTTGTTCGAAAATAAACTGAACAAAAGTTTTTAGGTATTTGAGCCGAAAAGCTTGGAGTATCCAAGCCTTAGAGCCAGACCCCTCTTTCTCATAAAGCACTTTGGGCACTTGCCCAGGGCCCCGCAATCCCGAGGATTCTTGAGCGACTATAAGTGACAAACTTTTACCAAAATTTAAGTAAAGTCAAAAATCATTAAGGTGTATGAAGGGCCCCAAAAACGGTAAAAACGACCCTGCTTGGAGCCCTTGCCAGTGGTCACACACACACGCGTAGAAGTGTACCTTTCACAGCGCAGTTGTTGAATCTTTCTCTCTGTTCCATTTATTTACTCATCTGCCGTTAGTATTCGCGACCACGCCTCGTAAGCTGTGCACTGAGTCTACCACTCCCCCGGGATACCCGAATCTTGGATACAACCCAACTTTCAGAGCACATTCAAAAAGCCTTCATGATCTTTCGGACATAACACAGCGAATGTTGTTGGGAAGTAGTAAAGGGTTAGAAGTTAGGGGTCGCGGAAACTACTGAAGCTTTTACATAATAAGATATTTTTATGTCTGGAAGTCTGGTAGCTATAAAGAGAATGTTAAAGTTAAAATTAGTCACCTTGGATTACTCTTTACTAGTGATGCCTCTGGTTATGCTGCGGTAACCGCTTATGATCAGGCGGCCTGGATGCTTATTTTGTAGTATAGTATAAAAAAACGATTCAACGCGACTTGTATCACCCACTCTCTTGAACTCCCTCCAAATTACAGCTGGTGGATCTAAAGTACGGTATGGTCAGTTACCAGTATATCTCTTTGCAATACTTTAGATTTATATGGCTATTTGGTTTTTTTTTTCTCTTAAAAGAGGTAGGTAATCACTGAGATCAAGTACATGTTAAATCAAATGAAGCTATACTATATACTGTAAAGTAGTCGGGTTCTTGTTTGCTCAAGGTTGAACGCTAACTCTGAACATTTACTCAACCTTGAGCAAACAAGAACCCGACTACTTTACAGTTCCCTAAAGAAATAACTGAATTCTCTCTTCGAAGAAATAACTTGAATTTGGTTACAATTTTTATCGTACAAGCCTCAGGTTAGCCTACGACAAAGTTAAAGTGTTGTTTGAGCTAAGTTTAATTAACTACGTCTGAACAACTGGGTTTTTGGAAATCTTGGAATGGTGCCTAGATAATAGATAATACCAATTTGTCTGCAGCTGCGAATTGGAGTGAAGTCGGAATGAATATTTCATAAAATATTTGGCTGCCGATTGCGTCTTCTCTATAGCTTCATTTGATTTAACATGTACTTGATCTCAGTGATTACCTACCTCTTTTAAGAGAAAAAAAAAACCAAATAGCCATATAAATCTAAAGTATTGCAAAGAGACATACTGGTAACTGACCATACCGTACTTTAGATCCACCAGCTGTAATTTGGAGGGAGTTCAAGAGAGTGGGTGATACAAGTCGCGTTGAATCGTTTTTTTATACTATACTACAAAATAAGCATCCAGGCCGCCTGATCATAAGCGGTTACCGCAGCATAACCAGAGGCATCACTAGTAAAGAGTAATCCAAGGTGACTAATTTTAACTTTAACATTCTCTTTATAGCTACCAGACTTCCAGACATAAAAATATCTTATTATGTAAAAGCTTCAGTAGTTTCCGCGACCCCTAACTTCTAACCCTTTACTACTTCCCAACAACATTCGCTGTGTTATGTCCGAAAGATCATGAAGGCTTTTTGAATGTGCTCTGAAAGTTGGGTTGTATCCAAGATTCGGGTATCCCGGGGGAGTGGTAGACTCAGTGCACAGCTTACGAGGCGTGGTCGCGAATACTAACGGCAGATGAGTAAATAAATGGAACAGAGAGAAAGATTCAACAACTGCGCTGTGAAAGGTACACTTCTACGCGTGTGTGTGTGACCACTGGCAAGGGCTCCAAGCAGGGTCGTTTTTACCGTTTTTGGGGCCCTTCATACACCTTAATGATTTTTGACTTTACTTAAATTTTGGTAAAAGTTTGTCACTTATAGTCGCTCAAGAATCCTCGGGATTGCGGGGCCCTGGGCAAGTGCCCAAAGTGCTTTATGAGAAAGAGGGGTCTGGCTCTAAGGCTTGGATACTCCAAGCTTTTCGGCTCAAATACCTAAAAACTTTTGTTCAGTTTATTTTCGAACAAAATCCTAATAAAAACAATTTTGAAGAGAAACGATAAATTGCTCTCTGTCAATAGAACGTTAATAATAATATTGACTTCCTTACTTATGGTCAGTCCCGGGCCCCGTCGCTTAAGGACAGGAACCAGTTTATACCGTCTCGGCTAGTGCTCAAGCTTAGTGCTCACGCACACACGTGTATCAGTGATAATTTTACTGCACATTGATGAAGGTTAGCCTCTGCTTCGTGTATTTACTCACGTGCTGACATGTAGGAATACTTGGTTTTTATTTATCATAAATATTGTTGTCTCGTACTTCACACTTTGTTTTAAGGTTAAGAACGTAAGAATGTTGGGAATTATCTTTTAGAAGTTTATAGACTAACTTGAGATTTAGACTGACAGATTAGAGGAGGACAACAATCTCTTACACAGTGAACAATATGGATTCACTAGAGGCTGTTCTACTACTGATGCTGGCATTGCACTTCTTAAACACATCTTTAGGGCTTGGGAGGATTTACGAGTACAGAATGCTCTTGGCGTCTTCTGTGACTTGTCCAAGGCCTTTGATTGCGCATTTTTGTCCTCCAGAAGCGAGAGATCAGATTCATATGCTTCGTGCACGGGCTTCACTTAGAGAGATTTTTAACGAAATTGGTATCCTTACTGTAGCTTCACAATATATTTACAACTGCATTGTTTTGGTATGAAAAAATGTTGGTCTCTATACTGAAAACAGTGAAATACATTGCAAAAATACTAGGAATAAGAATAAAATTGCGCTCCACTCTTTAGGTTACAAAAAGTTTTAGGATCCTTTAAGGGGCAAGGAATACATTCTAACAACAAGATCCCAAAAGCCATTTGTGAGTTACATAGATTCAAAAATTACATCAAAGCAGCTTTATTGAGAAAGGGCTATTTTACTACAAAAGACTGCCTTATAGACAAAAATGCCTGGGTGTAAGCTCTCTGCTTGATGCGGGATTAGAGAACTCTATTGAAACAGCTACTTTATTGTTATACCTAGTTGATACTTAGATTGAACTGACTAACAATTTCATTTTTTTAATTGTTTTAATTACTTTAAGTTTATATTCTGTTATGTTTGTTTTTTCACTATTGCTTTATATCCTTTAAATTAGACACTCAGTGGGTTTATTTGTATCAAAGCGACCATTGTACTTTACTAACGCCTGTTATAAACCCAAAACAAGTTTAAAAGAGTAACTGCTGAGTTTCTCGTCGGGTCTTCTCAGCAAGAAACAACTCCGGGTGGTAGAGTCGCATTATGTCTGTATACTGTGTATTAATATATATATATATATATATATATAACCTTATAGTATTTATGTCTATTATTTAGTATATATCTTGCTTATAATTTGAAGAATTAAAGTACTTACTGTGAAAGTCTATTTGAATAAAGTTATTTCAGATTGAGTTTGAGTTTAATGATTATCAATTATATCAATAATATCAATTATACGACAATCTGACAGTACCGCGCAGGGTTCGCCACTTAAGCACTGTATTTGGGAGGGTATCCCCATTCCTTTTTTTTTGTAAGGTACGTGACAAGTGAAAACTACTAATCATTCCATTTGCAGCTTACTTCAACTACCTAGGTATGCATAAATTTGCGGGAGGAAGGAAGGGGAAGCCAATCTCTTCGGACGAAAACTATCGTATAATTATGATAGAATTTCACGTCCTGTAAGTTCGTTTAATCATTAATTATACTTAAGTTTTTGTCCTCGAGATTGACATTAGACAATGTAGAAATTGAGAGTTGGCATTTAAGAAGCAAAGGCAAATTTATGTTAGGAATTTATATCTTATTTATATTATGATGGATAAGATATAAATAGCACAAGGTTATTGAACAATTACGCACCTAGAAAGACGAAACAATATTTGGCAATATTATAGAAAATCAATCTGGACTACTTTTACGGTTACCGGTCGAGACAGCAGACACAATAGCGAATAAAATAGGATTTAGCATGATAAATAAGACCAAGAAAGGGTTAAAGAACCTTTGGCCAATATAAAGCAACATTATCAGCGACTAATATAGGCTGGGCTATATTTAACGGGAGAATCAGTACCCGCAAGCGAAGACGCTGGCGGAAAGATATAATTATCGATAATTTTATTATAAAATCTACTGAAGATCTTTGAATTGCTGGTCTACCCAGCAGTTGAATCCAAGTATAAGAACCATAGGCGTGACAGCATGCCGCGTGCTAAATGCTGTGACTTAAGCCTCTATGAAGATATTGAAATATCTATTGCGCATTATTGCCGGATATATTGCTGAGTTTCGATCAATAGTTTATGTAGGATTAAAGTTGGTTGCAAAGATCCAACTTAATACATTTTACTTGGGCACGATTTATGTATATATATTATCTCCCTCTAAAAATCGCCATAAGCGGTCACCATCACCAACCTGCTTGTTAAATGATAGCACAGACCTGCAACTATTACCAAGTAACTCTCTGAAAAATAGAATTACATTACACAAATATCAAAATGATTTCATTGGCAATAATGATATCATTTTTTATACAAGTGCCCCATTAGCGCCATGAATTTCATTCGCCCGGATCACACCGCGCAGCCGCTGAATACTGGGGTATTGTATTGTAACAATACCCCAGTATCCAGGGTAGCTGTTGTTGAATCAACCATTTGCTGGAATGAGACAAAACTAAATTCTAGGTAGCTAGGCTAGGTGAAAATATCATAATTTGCCTCAATAAGAAGTTGTAAATTTTATTTGTTCAACCATGAACCAGGGTATCATGGTTAGAGTGGCCCTAAAAGAAATTTGAATCCCACGCATTCGTCCACAATCAGGCCCAAGTTGCGGGCGGATTCCTCGCGAAGTTTTTTTTTATATTGCCCGTCAAGATGACCTCACTCCACCTGCTGGAAAGCGGTCGTGAGGTCCAGATATGAGGTTGACAATCAAACGAATCACTGGGTTGGCCATCCTCACCTTGAAGGCCTGCAGAAATGCCTTTTCACGCCCCGCTTGAAGACCCCGGGACTATACGAGGAAGGAAACACATGTGCTGGTAGAGCGTTCCACGTCTGGATGGTACGACAAAGAAACGAGTCACCGAACCTTTTAGTTCGGGCCAACAAATGTTGAATAGTGTGTGGAATAAGCTGAAATAACTCGTCAGAGCATTCCCCATTGAAGAAGCGATAGAGAACACTTAGCCTGGCAATGTCTCTACGTAATTGGAGAGGCTCAAGGGTCAAAGTTGCCTCTGGGTTTCCAATAATACGGATAGCACGCCGCTGCAACCTGTCAAGAGCTTCGAGTAGGTACTTAGCGGAACCGTCCCAGAGATGAGAGCAGTATTCCACACACGAGCGAACTTGTGTCTTATACAAGAGACAGAGCTGCCCAGGCTTGAAGAATCGTATCACTCTGTTCAGGATTCCGAGTTTACGGGATGCAGTTCTAATGACGCTCTCAATGTAGTCCCGCGGATCAATATTGGGTCCTCTGCTGCTTTTGATCTATATAAATGACCTGCCCTATTTTGTCAAAGACCTATGTGGGATTGTATTATTTGCTGATGACACTTCTCCTTGTTTTTAACGTAGATAGAAGTAACAAAGCACTTGACGACGTAAATAATACTCTCTCTAAGGTACTGCATTAGTTCACGAGTAATAATTTACTGCTCAATGCTAAGAAGACTAAATGTATCAAATTTCCTTTGCCCAATGTAAGACAGGTCGATACCATTATAAACTTGAATAATGAGCCATTAGAGATTGCGAATTCCACAGTATTTTTAGAAATTACTCTCAATTCCAAGTTACAGTGGGGTCCGCATATTTCTGCTCTGGCAGGAAGACTTAGTTTGGCAGCTTATGCTGTTAGAAAAATAAGGCTCCTGACTGATATCGCAACAGCAAGATTAGTGTACTTCAGTTATTTTCACAGTGTTATGTCGTATGGTCTACAGTTGTGGGGCTCGGCAGCGGATCTCAACACCATCTTTGTTCTTCAAAAAAGAGCCATCCGCTCCATTTACAACCTTAGACCACGCGGCTCGCTTCGTGAAGTATTCAAAGAGATAGATATTTTAACGGTGTACTCTCAATTTATTTATAATAATGTAGTTTATGTCCGTAAAAACTTGCATCTTCAAGAAAAACAGTGATGTTCATAAACTCAATACTAGAAATAAAAATAAGCTCGTAACTCCCAGTCTAAGACTGCATAAGGTAGGAAAATCATTTGTTGGTCAATGTGTTAAATATTTTAATAAGATTCCGCAAACTTTTGTTGAACTGCCTCTTCACCAGTTTAAGTCACAAATTAAAGCGAAGTTAATGAAGCGAGGTTATTATAGTGTTGAGGATTTCTTAAATGATAAGAATTTGTGGTCATCTTAGGTACAATCTGCTCCTCTGCACACTTTTTTGTTATGACTTTACTCTGTCAATTCAATTTTTGTGTTAAAAAACAAGATTGAAAAGAGTAACCATCGAGTTTCTTATTTTTATTTATTAATCAAGAAAACATAACACTGTCTTAATTAGATACATCTCGCCAAACTGCAGGAGCAGTTTGTTGGCAAGTTAACACTCATTTTTTTTTTTTTTTTTTATCACAAAAGACAAGTATTAGATGCTTCCCTATGCAAATTTTACATTAAGTTTGTCTAAAAGTATAGCTTTAAGTTTTTTTTTTAAGGTAAATTTACATTTTTTTTTAGTTTCTCTCAAAAAATCTATCTTATTGAAAATATTTGGCAGTACATATTTATTTTTATATATTTGCCAGAGTCTTTTCGATCGGAAACAACCTCCGAACCGGTGGTTGAGTCACATTATGTTTAATTATGATATTTACTATCATAGTATTATTTTATGTAAGTTTATTGTAGTATATTTTTGCTATAATTTTTTTTGTAACTATATGACTTGTCATAAGTACTTTTTATAAGTCTATATGAATAAAGATATTTTTTACTTTACTTTTACTTTTACGTTTTTGAATCAATCGAAACAGAGCTAACCAAAAAACACAACACCCTAGAAGTGCTTAAGTCTTACACCGTTTACTTTCTGAGATTGACCTAGCGCACACTCAGACCATGGCTTGAATAAATTTAATAAAAAACAGGGCCCGACCGGGATTTGAACCCGGGACCACTCACACCCAAAGCGAGTATCATACCACTAGACCATCGAGCCGCTTGAACATAACTTGAATAATAACTGTCGCATGAAACTTCTGAAATATGAGGGAACACTTGTATAAACAAGAAACCATGAGTCGATTTTAGCATACGAAAAAGCATAATGTTATTTCGAGTGGTAAGTACCTACTAAGTAAGTTGAAGAGGCAGAACGTATCCTCAAGGATTTCGGTGGATGCAAAAAGCCTGTTACCGTCCGATCCGGAAATCTATCGGGGCGGCCTGTATACTGTACACCAGTGGACGTCTTACTGCAACGAATGATGATGATCGAATAGTAAGGCCCTGTCTTAAACAAACAAAAATATATTTATTTCATATAGGCTTATAAAAACAATAAGGTGCATGTTCGTTGTAAGTGTTGTGAAGCATTTATTTGTAACTCTCATGTATGCAATAAATGAGAGTTACAAATAAATGCTTTGCAATGATGTGTGGAGTCTCACGCAAAGATCGCGTGCGTAACACCCACATCCACGGCAGCCTTCGTGTTCGTGACATCGCAGACAAGCTGCATGAGTGCCGCCTTCGTTGGTATGTCTCACGGAGATCGGAAAACTACGTAGGCAACAAATGTCTGACCATGCCGCCCCCGCCAGGTAACGGTAGAAGAGGTTGACCCAAGAAGCGGTGGCTCGATGTCGTTAAGGGTGACATGTGTGCCAAAAAACTGACCATTGAGGATGCACAAGACCGCGCGAAGTGGGCCAAGAAAACAAGAATGGCGGACCCTGGGACCCCACACACCAGTGTGGGTTCACAACCGGGATAGACCGCACGGATGATGATGCTGATGAATATATAAATAAAAGTACATTATACAAGTCTTACTACCGATAAACTGCATTTGTGGTTTGGCAGGTTTGTAATTAGCTTAGTATGTTTTATGAAGACGCAAATAAATTTAAAATATATATATATATTATCTACTAGCAGACAACAACGCACAGTCGGAACGAAGAAACTTGAAAGTTGGCTTGTAGGTTCCTTGGGCAGGAGTACTAAGGGAGGAGTTTCCGAAATTTCCAAGCAAATGGAGAAACCGGAAAGAAAAGGTTTCAGGCGTAGTCACGTTCTACAGCTATTTAGTAGAAAAATATAAAGTTCTTTACTGCAGATGTTTCATATTTTTCTACTAAATAGCTGTAGAACGTGACTACGCCTGAAACCTTTTCTTTCCGGTTTCTCCATTTGCTTGGAAATTTCGGAAACTCCTCCCTTAGTACTCCTGCCCAAGGAACCTACAAGCCAACTTTCAAGTTTCTTCGTTCCGACTGTGCGTTGTTGTCTGCTAGTAGATAATATATATATATGTGGGAGAAAGTTTATTATTTCATGTTTATTTTTTACATTATCCTGGATAATGGCAACATTTAAGAAAAAAGTGAGTCTGTCAAACGATGTAAACGGTGTAAGAGGCTCATCAGATTTATTAAAGTTTTAAGTGTTAATTCGACCATTCTTTTCTTCAACGATCCCACAACTATTTTGGGGGCTCGTCCGGGATCCAGAGAAGTAACAGTGTGGAAGAATTATCAAAATTTACGAAGAAATCACAGAACAAAAACCGGCAAGTCATTTCAATACTATGAACGCGCACCGCGTCGCACCGAATGCTACGGGACGTAGCTGCTGACGGCTGAGACGCCCGGTTATTATAGACTACGTTAAAACGAATGCTACGGGACGTTGTTTGTGACGTCAATATTTTTATTATTTACGAGGTACCTATGTAGAAGACTAAGATTATTTCAAGACGTAACTATGAATAACGGACTTTACGACTAAAGATTATTGATATGAAGATGCTTATTTAATAATCTTGAGAAGATTTAAGGACTAATCAAGACTTAAGAAGTTCTTTATAATTGAAGATTAACATTTTAAGATGCCGCCGAAGAAAGATATTTGTAAAGAGGGAGAAAAGCGCGAATCTCGTGAAACACCGTCCATCTCGTTTGGAGATGTGGAGAAGTCGATGACGTCATTTAGTGGTGACGATACTTACCCAATTTCAACATGGTTTGATGAGTTCGAAGATACGGCTCAATTAATGAACTGGACTGACATAGAAAAACTGATTTACGCGAAAAGACTTCTTACAGGAACTGCAAGACTGTTTCTACGATCGCTTGGAGGTGTAAAAGATTTTAAGATTTTAAAACATGAACTTGAAGAAGAATTTGGTTCTAAATTGAATAGTGCCGCCATTCACAAGATGCTTAGTTCCCGTAAAATGGGGAAAAACGAAACCTATCAACAATATTTCCTCCATATGAAAGAATGTGCACTACATGGAAACGTTGAAAACGCAGCACTTATGGAATATGTTATTGATGGCATCCAGGATAGTGAATCCAATAAATCTATTTTGTATGGAGCGACCAACCTTAAGGAATTTCGAACGAAATTAGATATTTACAAAAGTATTAAGGAGAAAACTCAGACTCGACCAAGTACCTCTACTACTCCACATGCAAGAAATAATAAAATAAAACGATGTTTTAAATGCGGTGACTTAGATCATCAATCCCCGGCATGTACTAAAGGAATTAAGTGCTTCAAATGCAACGAATTTGGGCACAAAGGAATTGAATGTAACAAAGGTAAAAAGACATTGAATATTCAAATGGATGAACTTAACATAAAAATTGATAAAGAAGACAAAGATTCAAAGACTCCATATAAGAAGATAAAGATAAATAACATTGAAATGAAAGCATTACTTGATACTGGAAGTGATGTTAATTTGATTAAGTTGTCTGAAGTTCGAAAATTCATGACATATAATGATAGCTATGACAAGGAAACATCAATACATCTAACTGGAATTGCTGGACAAGAACTTCGTACTGAGGGACTCCTGAAAACTGAGATTATAATTGATGATTACTATGCTGATATTGAATTCCACGTGGTACAAGACTATGCTATACCGGTAAATGTTATACTTGGAAATCCTATCCTTAAAGATTTTGAAATCAATTTTACAGCTGATGGTATTTATCTCGAAAAGATAACTCACCTGACACTACTGGCAGAAGGGAAGAATAATATTTGTGATAAACATTACCTTGAAGATAAAGACATTGCAAAGAAGATTACAAAGCTAGTTGAAGAATATAAACCCGATGATCAAAAGAAGGAAAGTAATATTGAGATGAAAATAATACTTACCGATGAAGATCCGATCCATCAAAGTCCGCGTCGCTTGTCACCCCTGGAAATGAAAGTTGTTGATGATCAAATAAAAGTGTGGCTGGAACAAAAGATAATACGACCTAGTAAATCAGATTATGCAAGCCCTACAGTACTAGCGAAAAAGAAAAATGGTTCATATAGACTATGCATAGATTACAGAAAGCTAAACAAGAAAATGGTAAAAGACAGATTTCCACTACCCCTTATAGAAGATCAGATTGACAGACTAAAAGGTGCAAAAGTTTTTACGACCTTGGATTTAAAAAACGGATTTATGCACGTAAAAGTACACGAAGAAAGCAGAAGGTATACGTCCTTTGTAACACCGCGAGGACAATACGAATTTATGCGGATGCCGTTTGGTCTTTGTACGGCGCCATCGGTATTCCAAAGATATGTCAACCACGTATTCCAAGACCTTATTTCTGACGGTACTGTCTTGGCCTATTTGGATGATCTGATTTTGCCGGCTGAATCAGAAGAAGAAGGATTGAAGAAATTGATAAAAGTATTCCAAAGATCTAGGGAGTATGGGCTCTTATTTAATTGGGAAAAATGTCACTTTATGAAGAGGGAAATAGAATATTTAGGCTATATAATCAAATATAATGAACTGCGCCCATCCAAAGAAAAGATTTACGCCGTATCTAAATTTAAAACACCTCATAACATCAAGTCTTTACAATCATTTTTAGGACTAACTGGATACTTTCGAAAATTTATTAAAAATTATTCTATTATTGCAAGACCACTAACCAATTTACTTAAGAAAGATGCTGAATTCAATTTTGATGAAGAATGCGAAATGGCTTTCAATAAGTTAAAAGAAATATTGTGTAGCTTACCTGTGTTACGAATTTACAATCCAGAGCTAGCAACAGAAGTGCACACAGACGCCAGTGCAGAAGGTTATGGAGCTGTTCTGTTACAGAAAAATCCTGCAGATAACCAGTTACATCCAATTTATTACATGAGCAAAAAGACGACACCTGCTGAGAAAAAATATCATAGCTATTACTTGGAAATATTAGCGATTGCTGAAGCTGTCAAGAAGTTCCGTGTTTACCTATTGGGCATACGTTTTAAAATTGTAACGGATTGCTCTGCTCTTACTAAAACCCTACAAAAGAAAGATTTACCTCCACGTGTCGCTCGCTGGGCACTGCTTCTGGAAGAGTATAATTATGAAATAGAACACAGAGCAGGATCAAGACTTAAACACGCTGACGCATTAAGCCGAAATCCTATCTGCATGATACTTACCGAGGCTGCCGCTTGCCTGAAGAGAGCACAAGATGAAGACTCCCATATCAGCCTGTTAAAGAAAATATTAGAAAAAGAACCCTATCAAAACTACGTCATGGAAAGAGAGATACTGTGTAAAGAAAAAGATGGTACGAGGCTTATAGTAGTTCCGAAGAAAATGCAAAACGAAGTAATAAGAAGAAAGCATTGTTATGGACATTTTGGAATTAGAAAGACTGAAGAACTTGTCAGCAGAGAATACTACATCGAAAATTTAAAAGAAAAGATTAAAAAAGTCATAGACAATTGCGTAGAATGCATTCTGATTTCACAAAAGAGAGGGAAAAAAGAAGGATACTTACATCCGCTAGATAAAGGTGATACCCCGTTGTCGACGTATCATATTGACCATCTTGGTCCATTGACTTCTACTAATAAGAACTACAAATACATTTTTACGATAGTTGATGGCTTCACTAAGTTCACTTGGATCTACCCTACCAAATCCTTGTCTACAGATGAAACATTAGATAAGTTGAAGGCACAACAACAAACCTTTGGTTCCCCACAACGAATTATCTCCGATCGTAACGCTGCATTCACCTCTAAAGACTTTTCAGACTATTGTGAAAGTGAAGGCATAACTCATTACACGATTACTACAGGACAGCCGCGCGGAAACGGACAAGTGGAAAGAATCCATCAGATCATAATAAATGTCTTAAGTAAATCAAGCGCTGATGATCCGACGAAATGGTATAAACATGTTTCCGGAGTGCAACGTTGTCTCAATAGTACATGGCAAAGAAGTATTGGAATGAGTCCATTTGAGTTACTTTTAGGAATAAAGATGAAAGACGGAAATGAAGAAATTCTGAAAATGATAGAAGAAGAAGAAATCGAGAGTTATAATGAGCATAGAAATGAATTGAGAATTAAGGCAAAAGAGGCAATACAAAAGGTTCAAGAAGAGAATCTTAAGAATTATAACCGAAAGAGGCAAAAGGCTACCGAATACAAGGTTGGAGACTTAGTTGCCATTAAACGAACGCAATTTACTCAAGGGAGTAAATTATATCCTAAGTATCTAGGACCTTATGCGGTCACAGCCAAAAAGCATCATGAAAGATATGCTGTTAAGAAAGTTGGCGATTGTGAAGGCCCAATTAATACCACAACCTCAGCTGATATGATGAAGCCGTGGGCCGACGTAGATATAGATGGATGTTCATCTGAGTCAGATGAATAATCAGGACAGCCGTGTGGGAGAAAGTTTATTATTTCATGTTTATTTTTTACATTATCCTGGATAATGGCAACATTTAAGAAAAAAGTGAGTCTGTCAAACGATGTAAACGGTGTAAGAGGCTCATCAGATTTATTAAAGTTTTAAGTGTTAATTCGACCATTCTTTTCTTCAACGATCCCACATATATATTTTAAATTTATTTGCGTCTTCATAAAACATACTAAGGTAATTACAAACCTGCCAAACCACAAATGCAGTTTATTGGTAGTAAGACTTGTATAATGTACTTTTATTTATATATTCATCAGCATCATCATCCGTGCGGTCTATCCCGGTTGTGAACCCACACTGGTGTGTGGGGTCCCAGGGTCCGCCATTCTTGTTTTCTTGGCCCACTTCGCGCGGTCTTGTGCATCCTCAATGGTCAGTTTTTTGGCACACATGTCACCCTTAACGACATCGAGCCACCGCTTCTTGGGTCAACCTCTTCTACCGTTACCTGGCGGGGGCGGCATGGTCAGACATTTGTTGCCTACGTAGTTTTCCGATCTCCGTGAGACATACCAACGAAGGCGGCACTCATGCAGCTTGTCTGCGATGTCACGAACACGAAGGCTGCCGTGGATGTGGGTGTTACGCACGCGATCTTTGCGTGAGACTCCACACATCATTGCAAAGCATTTATTTGTAACTCTCATTTATTGCATACATGAGAGTTACAAATAAATGCTTCACAACACTTACAACGAACATGCACCTTATTGTTTTTATAAGCCTATATGAAATAAATATATTTTTGTTTGTTTAAGACAGGGCCTTACTATTCGATCATCATCATTCGTTGCAGTAAGACGTCCACTGGTGTACAGTATACAGGCCGCCCCGATAGATTTCCGGATCGGACGGTAACAGGCTTTTTGCATCCACCGAAATCCTTGAGGATACGTTCTGCCTCTTCAACTTACTTAGTAGGTACTTACCACTCGAAATAACATTATGCTTTTTCGTATGCTAAAATCGACTCATGGTTTCTTGTTTATACAAGTGTTCCCTCATATTTCAGAAGTTTCATGCGACAGTTATTATTCAAGTTATGTTCAAGCGGCTCGATGGTCTAGTGGTATGATACTCGCTTTGGGTGTGAGTGGTCCCGGGTTCAAATCCCGGTCGGGCCCTGTTTTTTATTAAATTTATTCAAGCCATGGTCTGAGTGTGCGCTAGGTCAATCTCAGAAAGTAAACGGTGTAAGACTTAAGCACTTCTAGGGTGTTGTGTTTTTTGGTTAGCTCTGTTTCGATTGATTCAAAAACGTAAAAGTAAAAGTAAAGTAAAAAATATCTTTATTCATATAGACTTATAAAAAGTACTTATGACAAGTCATATAGTTACAAAAAAAATTATAGCAAAAATATACTACAATAAACTTACATAAAATAATACTATGATAGTAAATATCATAATTAAACATAATGTGACTCAACCACCGGTTCGGAGGTTGTTTCCGATCGAAAAGACTCTGGCAAATATATAAAAATAAATATGTACTGCCAAATATTTTCAATAAGATAGATTTTTTGAGAGAAACTAAAAAAAAATGTAAATTTACCTTAAAAAAAAAACTTAAAGCTATACTTTTAGACAAACTTAATGTAAAATTTGCATAGGGAAGCATCTAATACTTGTCTTTTGTGATAAAAAAAAAAAAAAAAAATGAGTGTTTACTTGCCAACAAACTGCTCCTGCAGTTTGGCGAGATGTATCTAATTAAGACAGTGTTATGTTTTCTTGATTAATAAATAAAAATAAGAAACTCGATGGTTACTCTTTTCAATCTTGTTTTTTAACACAAAAATTGAATTGACAGAGTAAAGTCATAACAAAAAAGTGTGCAGAGGAGCAGATTGTACCTAAGATGACCACAAATTCTTATCATTTAAGAAATCCTCAACACTATAATAACCTCGCTTCATTAACTTCGCTTTAATTTGTGACTTAAACTGGTGAAGAGGCAGTTCAACAAAAGTTTGCGGAATCTTATTAAAATATTTAACACATTGACCAACAAATGATTTTCCTACCTTATGCAGTCTTAGACTGGGAGTTACGAGCTTATTTTTATTTCTAGTATTGAGTTTATGAACATCACTGTTTTTCTTGAAGATGCAAGTTTTTACGGACATAAACTACATTATTATAAATAAATTGAGAGTACACCGTTAAAATATCTATCTCTTTGAACACTTCACGAAGCGAGCCGCGTGGTCTTAGGTTGTAAATGGAGTGGATGGCTCTTTTTTGAAGAACAAAGATGGTGTTGAGATCCGCTGCCGAGCCCCACAACTGTAGACCATACGACATAACACTGTGAAAATAACTGAAGTACACTAATCTTGCTGTTGCGATATCAGTCAGGAGCCTTATTTTTCTAACAGCATAAGCTGCCAAACTAAGTCTTCCTGCCAGAGCAGAAATATGCGGACCCCACTGTAACTTGGAATTGAGAGTAATTTCTAAAAATACTGTGGAATTCGCAATCTCTAATGGCTCATTATTCAAGTTTATAATGGTATCGACCTGTCTTACATTGGGCAAAGGAAATTTGATACATTTAGTCTTCTTAGCATTGAGCAGTAAATTATTACTCGTGAACTAATGCAGTACCTTAGAGAGAGTATTATTTACGTCGTCAAGTGCTTTGTTACTTCTATCTACGTTAAAAACAAGGAGAAGTGTCATCAGCAAATAATACAATCCCACATAGGTCTTTGACAAAATAGGGCAGGTCATTTATATAGATCAAAAGCAGCAGAGGACCCAATATTGATCCCTGGGGCACGCCCATATGTATGGTGGCACCGGAAGAGTTCGTACCATTAATACTCACTTTTTGTATTCTATCAGTGAGGTAAGATTCTATAAGGCTAAGTGCAATATTTGAAACACCGTTATGTCTCAGCTTAATCAATAGGATTTCAAGATCTACGCAGTCAAATGCTTTTGACAAATCACAAAAAACTCCTATTGCATCTTGCTTGCCTTCCCACGCATCAAATATGTGTTTGATGAGCGCAACACCTGCATCGGTTGTATTCCTATTTTTAGTAAATCCAAATTGATTACTATGTAATAATTTATTCAAAGCAAAGTGAGAGAGTAATTGATTCAATATTATCTTTTCAAAAATTTTACTAATAGCCGGTAGAATAGAAATGGGTCTATAATTTGATGGGTCACTTTTTTCACCTGACTTATAAAGGGGTATGACTTTACTAAATTTCATTAAATTAGGAAACTGACCCTTGTCTACACAGTTATTAAAAAGTAACGCTAAACTAGGGGAGATGGTATCTATGACTGATTTAAGTTTATCAACAGAAATACCCCATAAATCCTCCGTTTTTTTATATTAAGTTCTTTAAACGTTTTGAGGATATACGATCAAAGCAAAAACTAGTGGCGCACTCATCAACACTTGATGTGAGGAGATACTCGTAACTAGCTAGCAGTGAACTAGAATTTAGTTTACTGGTAGTAACTAAAGGTATCTCTGAGAAAAATGATTCAAATGTATTAGCTATATCAATATCAGATTTAATAATATTATCTTTAATTTTAAGTGAGAAAGAGTTATTGCGTGGTATGGACTTACAAGTTTATTTATTTATAATGTTCCAAGTCGCTTTGATTTTGTTTTTTGCTTGTTTTATTTTGTCTCGCAAAAACATGGACTTGGAAACATTGCAAGATTTTTTAAATATCTTAGAGTAAGATTTAACATAGTCTACTAGTTTGGGACTATGAAAGTTCGCTTTTAAATCATATAATTCGTATAATTTAGTCCTACTTTTATGATTACCTGGTGTAGCCCAGTCACTGAATTTAAATTTAAATTTATCAACTGTCACTTTTTTTTTTTAAAAGATTGTGTTATGTTCATACATTATCAGATTGAACAAATCCTCATACTGATCATTTATATTCTGGTCTTGGTGTGTTAAGTAAGGAAGTTGATTGTTTATATTGCTTTTAAATTTCTCGATACGTTTCTTAGTAACTGGTCTAAAAATAATATCAACCAATTGAGGGACATGACGGTGCTCAAATTTGGTTAACAGACCACAATGGTCTGATTTTAAACAATTAATTATTGATTTCACCTCATAAAAATTTTCACAAAAAATATTATCCAAGCAGTTAGCTGATGATGCAGTGATTCTAGTTGGTTGATCAAAAATATTTAATAAATTGAATGATTTAAAAAGATTCAAAAATCTAAGTGAGGTTGGAGAAGAGTCTAGAATATCTACATTAAAATCACCACAAACAATCATCTTCTTGTTTGATTTACATACTCTCTTTAACACTTCATCCAAAGTTTCTTCAAACAGTGAATAATCCGCAGATGGTGGTTTGAACACACAAACAATAATAATACGCTCTAACTCTGCACATGAAATTAGTATAGTAGTTTGCTCAATTGAGAGTGCTACCACATCTTTGCGTCCCCTATACTTTAACTTATTGTGAAATAATATTAGTGACCCACCCCGAATAGCTGAAACTCTCATGAACATACTAGCGACGCTTTATTTATCAAAACTTAACAGTTGTGTTCCTTAAGCCAGTGTACTGTTAAGTATAAAACATCTATATTCATACTATCAAGGAACAAACCTACTTCTAAACCTTTGCCAGAAAAGCCCTGTATATTCTGATGAACAAAATTGATGTAATTACTGTTGGGCTTTTCTTTTGTCATAGATGGAGGTTTGCTATAGGTTTCCTCTGTTGTCTTAATATCTAATTTAAATGGTTTGGAACATGTTCCAAAGTCGACAAGTCTGTCTGCTCAATAAAAGCAGGTTGAGTAGCCAAAATATTGGCTGAAGAAATAAAAAAAGCGGATAGCGAATGTGCTATTTGTCGCTTAAAATAATTAGAAATATAAAAAATATTATATGTCACATGCAAATTATTCATATTAATTAATTTGTTAATGTCAATTACATTTATTAATTTACAGTTATGAAAAGTATCTAATGTCAAATTCATTTTGTACCTCATCTCATTTTCAGTCTGTGGCAAACCTCTACTGTAAGGTAGTATAAACATTATAATCTTCTTAACATTTAATAAGCACAGGTTATGACAATGTTCTAACAGCTGTTTTTTGTTTAGACTACCTCTATTTCCAATAAATATAATTAAAATTGAGTTTTCATTAAACTTATAGTCTCTTAACTTGTTCATGATATCAGAGTAAGAGGCCCCCGGTGAACAGTGATTGGTTACTGGTTGGTTTAAATATGTGCTGACTAACTGGCCCATATTTTTCCCAATATCGTCACTAAACATTACAATATTTACAGTAATTGATCTCATTCTGACAGGACTCTCAGTGGTGGTGTTGGAAGTCTGGTTATCAGATGTTCCCTTGTGAGTGCAAAGCTCACATTCTGACCGAGATTCAGCCAGATAATCTGAGTTCTCCATTAGCTTTTTTAGGGCCAAAATGTGTTCTTGATACTCAAGTTTAGTATAGTGGTACCTATCGGACACACTTTTTAACTGAGACTTAAGGTTGCATAACTCTGACTGTAATAATTTTACATCATTGTCATGCTCACTTAAGTTATTTTCTAGCATAATGGATTACACATCTAATTCGTCACCTAACCGCCTTCGTTCCTTAATGTATTTTACATTCTTATGCATGCATTTGTTCCTTTTAATAAGTTTTTGAGTTTTTTTTAATAAATTTATTTATTCTAACATACATTTTTAACTAACACATACTGATTGTGTAACTCAGCCATTTCCTTTTTGAGTAAGTACAGAATTCTTATTTTTTATTTTTATTTTATTTTATTTTTTTATTTTCTTTATTAAGGAAAACAAACAGCTATTTCTAATACATTTGCTCAGTTTAACTAAAATAGTACATTAGCATTTAATGTTCTCACTGTTAAGGAATACATAAAGTAGTGATCTAGAAAACACTGCGATCAAAAAGAAAAAGGCTATCAAAACAACACATGAAGACATTAACTAAGTACGTAAGTATATGTTAGTTTGCATGCTATTACTAGTGAGGCAAGATTTACTAGATAAGATCCGCTGGCCTTTTCAATAGGCCACGGAATCGTTCTATTCTTTCATGAAATATGTCGATGTTACTGTAAGTGCTGTTGTACTTGTTGCAGACTCTTATTAAGAAACTGTTTTTCCTATAATTGGACTTGTAAGACGGTGTACTGAAAGCGTTACGGTGCCGTGCGCTAGGCCTAGGACATTTATAAAAAACTTTACTTAACAAATATGGAGAGTCGACTACGTTGTTAATGATTTTGTAAAGTAGAACTTGATCCCTGTGCTCTCGTCGAGTTACCAAATTCTCAATTTTATTGGTATCAAAATCTTTGAACCGGTACTTCAAACGTTTTTTAAACTTATTTTGTATACTTTCCAACTGTTGAATATACTTTGCATACATAGGATTCCACACAGTGGAAGCATACTCAAGCTGAGACCTCACATAAGCATTATACAGTATTAACAATGTATTGACATTTTTGAAGTCCGTACTTTGGCGAAATATAAAACCAAGCAACCTAAATGCCTTAGCAGTAATTTTATTTATATGCGATTCAAAATATAATCCACTATCCAGCTGAACTCCCAGGTCCCTCACCTCATCGACTCTCTTCAACCCCTTATCAAAGAGCGTATAATTGAAGGTTATTGGATGTTTTTTTCGTGTGAATGTAATTGCATGGCATTTTTCAACATTTAGATGTAATTTGTTAAGAGAACAATAGTTACATAGGCGATTTAGGTCATTTTGTAATTCCAAACAATCATTATCTGATTTGTGTACCGAAAATATTTTAGTGTCATCAGCGTCCAATAATAATTTAGAATTTTGGAAACATGATATGACATCGTTTATAAAGACGTTAAAGAGCAAAGGTCCCAAATGCGAGCCCTGGGGCACACCGGATGAAATAGGAATAAAACTAGAAGTAAAACCCTTAACCGTCACAGCCTGCGTTCGGTTTCTAAGGTAAGACGTGAGCCACCGTAGCAAATCACCATGTACACCAATTGCCTCAAGCTTAGTAATAAGTAGTGAGTGGGAAATTTTATCGAACGCTTTTGAGTAATCGGTGTACACAGCATCCACCTGAAATCCCTTATCCATAGATTCCTGAACTATGTCCAAAAACTCAGAAACGTTAGTCTCAGTAGAACGTTTAGCCACAAAACCATGCTGCTGTATGATCAGTAACGGACTAAGCGATGGATAGATGGAGTCATAAATGATTTTTTCAAAAACTTTAGGTAATATTGATAACTTGGAGATGCCTCGATAGTTACGTACGTCATGTTTATCACCACCCTTATGTATGGGGACCAAAATGATTGCTTCCATCGATCAGGCATAACCCCACAGGAAATAGATAAATTGAATATAAGCGCAATGGGGTATGCCAATTGTTTACTACAAACTCTTAAAAATAGGGGATGAATGCCGTCAGGTCCGCTAGCTTTGGAAGTATCAATCTTTGAAAGGTATTTCTCAACGATTTGCTCTGTTATATGTATACTGCCAATTACCACGTTATTCGATTCTGTTGGGCTTGAATAATTAGAGACATTTGTATCTTTTTCAAATACTGAGTGAAAAAAGTTATTAAACATATCAGAAATTGTTTGACCATCATTACCATACCGTATGATCCATTTTCACAGTGTCAGGAATACTATTAATATTCTTTTTGGATTTAATGTAAGCCCAGAAAAACTTGGAGCTGTACTTGATATTAGTCTCAGATCTAATAATAAATAAATTATAACATGAAATCTCCAGCTTCTTCACCGAACGCCTCAAATCAGAGAAGGTTTCATAATCAGAGAGTCTGCCATAATTTTTCCATTTTTTGTGTAATTTTGCTTTTCTTTTAATCAATTTAATAAGTTTAAATGAAAACCAAATAGGATATCTGTCATGATCTTTTTGAATTTTTGTAGGTATTTGTTCATCAATAATTCTATTTACTATTAAGTAAAAACTCTCTTATGCCCTTTCTATATCAGAACTGGATAGATGCTGCTCCCACTTTACCTTCTCAAGTTCGGTTTTTATAACATCATAATTGGCAGCATGATAACGCCGCACAGTCCTGGGTGGTTGCCGCAGACAAGAGTCGTTGGTGACCACGCTTGCGACTATGCTTAAGGATGGATGATGACTGTCCTCCGGCTCAGACAGAGGCACAGTGCGCTTTACGGAGCACGGAAAACTAGCAAATATTAAATCAAGAAATCTGTTATTGTGATTAGGTATTCCATTACGCTGAGATCATCCTGTAAAACTCATGAAAGTAAATACCTGGGAGGTTAAAGAGTCCTTCGACGGGTTTGACAAAATGAAACTATTCCTGGAAGTACTATCTTCCGACCAAGTTGCATTCCTAATGTTAAAATCTCCGACTACTAAAAATTCATCACTCGGTTTGTCAACGCTCAGTTCCGATATTGACTCAAGTAAAGACAACTGTGAAAACGCCTGATCCCTGCTCTCAGGGAAATAACAACAATACACATGCAACCGTTTACAATCCGGGCCGCGAGTCAACACAATTTCTAATTGAGTCACATCAGCGTCAGGAAACTCAGGGAGTGTTGAGCATCGCGAGTCTACCATAAGTTCTCGTTTGACCGCGATTAAAGTTCCTCCACCTTTTGTCAAACCTCGCCGTGCATAATCTCGGTCTGTACGGTAAACATGATAACGCGAGTCGAACAGCTCGAGCTCTGTAAAAAGTAACTATTTAATTGATTATTTTGTATAATGCTTAATTCATTACGAGTTTCTATACTAGGTAAAATGAAAGTATCTCCAATTTTCACAACTAATGAATGCACATAACCACGTTTATGTCTCAACAAAGGACCCATCAAGAAGTCACTGTACATATTATCTTGCCGTAAACAACATCCCTCCACTATACATGACAAACTACGCAGCCATAACATTAAATACAAATGGAGTATTAAAAATTTGAAGCACATAATAGGGATACAAAACACACAATAAGGACCACCTATCATAACACAGCGACGTTTAAATTTCAACAATACCGTCCGAGTCACAACAAATGAACATTCCAATACACGAGTAAAGACTTTAAAATATAAAATGTTAAAAACGTTTGAAACAATCCTCATCATCATCATCATCCGTGCGGTCTATCCCGGTTGTGAACCCACACTGGGGTGTGGGGTCCCAGGGTCCGCCTTTCTTATTTTCTTGGCCCACTTCGCGCGGTCTTGTGCATCCTCAGTGGTGAGTCTGTTGGCACGCATGTCACCCTTAACGACATCGAGCCACCGCTTCTTGGGTCGACCTCTTCTACCGGTACCTGGCGGGGGCGGCATAGCCAGACATTTGTTGCCCACGTAGTTTGCCGATCTCCGTGAGACATGACCATACCAACGAAGGCGGCACTCCTGCAGCTTGTCTGCGATGTCACGAACACGAAGGCTGCCGCGGATGTGGGTGTTACGCACACGATCTTTGCGTGAGACTCCACACATCCACCGCAGCATCTTCATTTCCGTGACGCGCAGCTCCTGCTTGTGTCGCTCTAGTAACGGCCATGTTTCACTGCCATATAAAAGGACAGGCCTAATGATGGTTTTATAGACCTGCCCTTTCAGCTTGATCGGCATTTTGGGGTCACAAATGACACCAGCCACCTCACGCCATTTAGCCCAAGCCGCGGAAATTCGGGCTCTGACGTCGCGGTCGATGTCCCCGGACGCGCTTAAAACAGATCCCAGGTATTTAACACGGTCCGTGCGCTTGACCACGTCAACGCCTATGCGGACAGACTGGGTATCTGTGGTGTTGCAGGCCATGTACTCCGTCTTCGCCACATTAAGTTTCAGACCGCCGTTTTCAAGTGAATTTTTCCACCTATTCACCCGTTGTACCAGCCGTCCCCTGTCCGAATCTGCTAGCGCTATATCATCAGCATACATAAGCAACCAGGGTGGTTGCTCATGGTGGTCTAGGATGCTGTTTGACAGAACGTCTAATATTACGCTGAACAGAAACGGGCTAAGCACGGAGCCTTGGTGTACTCCAACGGTAATAAGGAAAGGAAGCGTGTCACCAACCGCAGTCCTAACTATGGAACTGGAATCGTGGTACATGTCCCGGATAATATCAATAAAGACTTCGGGAACGGCCCTGGACCGCAGCGCCCAGCCGATCATCTCACGAGGGACACAGTCGAAGGCCTTCTGCATGTCTAAGAAAAGTAGATGCAGAGGTGTATTCTTCAGTCTGTATCCCTCCATGAGCGTTCTCAAGGCAAATATGGGGTCCATGGTCCCGCAACCTGGTCGAAACCCATACTGACACCCCGAGATTGTACACTCCTGTCGGATCCGAGAGTCTACAATGCGCTCGAGGAGCTTCATGGTGTGGGACATCACCTTTATGCCGCGGTAATTGCTGCACTCCTGCACCGAGCCCTTGCCTTTGAAGACTGGCGTGATAATGCTTAGTCTCCATTGGTCAGGTATCTTCCCGGTGAGGAGAATGCGGTTAAAAAGGTGGGTAAGTATGCCCACACCACGAGAACCCATCGATTTCCACGCTTCGATAGGGACTCCATCGGGTCCGACAGCTTTCCGGTTCTTCATGCGGCGAAGAGCCGACTGGACTTCATCAGGCGTTACCGGGGGCACTAGTCCCTGATTTGGAGGGAGTTCAGGTGGCTGCACCTCTTTGTGCTGCTTATTGAGCAGCTCGTGGAAGTAAGAGCGCCATCTCTCCTTCACCGCGCGGTCCTCGCATAGCAGGTTTCCAAGAGTGTCATTTACACAGCGGCACATGGAAATATCCTGGGCCGCTTTGACTCTCGAACGTGCCAACTTGTAAACGAGCTTCTGCCCCTCAGACGACTCCAACTTATCGTACAAAGGACGTAAGTGGTCACGTCTGGCCCTGGCTACAGCTCGTTTAGAGGCACGTTTGGCATCCCTGTACGCGGCGCGATCTTCAGGAGATTTGGACGCTTGCCACGCTTTGAAGAGGGCTTTCTTTACCCTAATCTCCTTCTGGACTGCTTCGTTCCACCACCAGGTCTCCTTGTCAAGCCCACGTCCACCCCGAGACACACCCAACGCCACCCTCGCCGCCCCGGTGATAGCTGCCTGACACCTATCCCAGAGCTGTTGCCCGGACTCACTATCCGCTGCGATGCACAGGTCACCGACAGCGGCAGCAAAGTCGTGGGATCTGGCTCCTTCAAGCAGCCACCACCTGGTTCGGGGCGGGCAGCGCTCCCGGCATTTGCCTCGAGGCTTTACTCGCAGGTCCATCACAAGTAGACGGTGTTGGGCAGTAAGACTCTCTCCGGGTATGACCTTACAGTTAGCTACCTTGCCGATCTGGGCTCCCCTGGTGAGAAAGTAGTCGATCTGGGTTGCGCTCCTACCGCTCTTGTAGGTGATCAGATGCTCGGAACTCTTTTTGAAGAACGTGTTCACGACGGCCAAGTCGGCAGCCATACACGTCCGGAGAATCTCTTCGCCTTCAGCGTTACGACTGCCAAAACCAAAACCACCGTGAACACGCCCGTATTCCTCACACTGTTCACCCACATGACCGTTCAGATCGCCACCCAGAACGACGCCTTGGGACAATGGAATAGTGCATAGGAGCTGGTCGATTTGCTCCCAAAACAGTGCCTTATCCGAATCGCTACAACCGACCTGCGGTGCGTAGGCACTTATCAAATTGGTCGTGACCCCTTCGATAAGCACCCTCACGACCACAAGGCGGTCGCTAACGCGATTTACTTCCAAGACACTATTCTGGAATTCCTCGGACAGCGCCACCCCCACTCCATTGGCCCCACCAGGAGAACCCGCGTAGATCAGCTTGTAGCCGTGTCCGATGTTCCGGGACCTGTTGCCTCTCCAGCGAGTCTCCTGCAGGAACGCCACGGCCACCCTCCGCCTGGCGAGCACATCGGCCAGCTCGCGAGCGCGTCCCGTCAGCGTGCCAACGTTCCACGATGCGAAGCGGACCTTCCTCTGGACTAATGTCTTTAACCGGGCCCGCCCATGGCCCGGTAGCCCTAACCCACTTAACACAGGAGTAGGGCGATCCCCCTGCGCGTCGTTTTCCGGCGACGCCCTATCCATGTCGGGTACTCTGTGCTGACTTTCCATGTTGGTTTGGCTTGAGTTGGCTTTACGGGAGCGACTGCCATCTGACCTCCCAACCCATGAAGGGGAGCCGTCGCCAGAGCCTCCTTCGTTAATCAGCAGGGCGCACCAGCTTGCAGGCGGGGTTGGCTTGGGGCCCGAAGATGTTGGAGGACCCCCTTACACCCCCCTTTGAAACAATCCTAACACTATTAAAAGAAACTTGTTCTAATTCAAAAAACTCGCTGTACATTGCTGCCCATGTTTCAAGCGCTCGAGCAAACGTTAGCAAATACTCAGCAATGTAAGCCGGCAGCCGCCACGTTTTACACCTACCCAGACAGCAATAGTACGTGAACGCGAACAATGGGATGAACAATGTTATCAGTTCGGCACAAGTTCTCAACTTTTCGCACTCATTCACCGCAAGACAGCGACTGCAAAGCATACATCGACATATTCCACTACAAAAGTTATTTGAATATAAACAATAGATTAAAATAATACTTATACTTTTTTGTTTAACGACTCCTCCCATGTTATATGTATAACAGGTGATTTATCGGCTTTTCGAACCATAACAGTGCAGTTTCGAACCCAGCAATAGCTGTAATTTTTCTCCTTAGCTTTTAGTTTGGCTTGCTGGAAGAGATACTTATTCCGGGCAGAAAGATGGTCATTGAAGAATACCACACTATCCAGGCCGGAGAATCCGATATCACTCGCCTTGAGGTTAAGCATTTTCCGAAGGCATGCCAGAAAATCGTCTTTCCTATAACGGGATTGCATTTTTATTATGATGGGCTTAGTTTTCTTGCCCTCAATGTCATTTTTTACAGCTACTCTCGTCACAAAGTCGATATCATTCAACGGGTTCAAAGAGTAACCACAGCGGTCCGCCAAACACTTAACAATGCTAACCAAGTTTTCTCCGGTTTTCTGGGGAATGCCGTTTATCTGGATGTTCGACCTGCGCACCCACTGCTCATTTTTGTACCCTTCATTCAAAATTGCAGTAACCTGCGCTTTAAGCTCCTCGACGTCACCTCCCAAACCCTCCACGGCGGAAACTCTTGCATCGATGGTGTCCACACGGTTGGAGAGCTGGTCTAATCGTGTATTGACAGTCGCTTTGAGGTCTGCAATATCAGACTTTACCAGCTGTAAATCCTGCTGAATTGAGTCAATAGCCGATAACTGAATCTGCATTTTCGAAATCTTTGATGATATGTCGTTAAGTAGTGCCAAGTATGGCTGGTCCTGTACATCATCTTTGTTGGCAAGAAGTAATTGCCTCGGAGTGGAAGAGGAAGGGCCCTGTTGCAATGGCAATCCCGATGAATACCTCGAGCTAACCGGTGCGTCGACAGATTGAGCTTCCTCCACTCTGGATATCTCCAGGGCTGTCTGCGATGCATCCCTACAGGAAGTGCACATCCAAGAAGCTCTGCCTGAACCAAGTCTTGTAAACCCACGTTCTGAAAACCCTCCGCAGGAAAAATGGTACGTCTTCTTACATACAGAACAGTCTGGCCCGTCTCCAACTACCTCAGTACAACTTGCACATTTCGAAGTGAACATTTTGACAACCGCTGACTTTCTTAATCGCACAAAGAATACGTGTCTTCTTAAACACTGTTCGCACGCTATGTTATTTATTTAAAACCTCTAACATTTCTTTCTCATTGTCATCTCGTTCCAAATACAAGTGATTAACTAACTCTTCGGATGCCTTCAATTCCTGCAAAGCCAGCTGAAGCTGGCGAGATAAGGCTACGTGAGTCTGCATTTTTAAATGGTTTTAAAATGTGAACGAAGTCCAAAGTGTTGTTCAATCAATCGAGAGGTCAAGCACTGGGAAGTAAAATAAAAGCACTTTCTAACCTCTTCACGCGTCTGACAACCACAGTCAGTCGATGCGATTTAGTAATGATTGATTAATATCCAAACATAAAAAGAAATTTGTACGTTAAACATACAAATTATTACCTTATTCACAAAATGACAATGATTCACACAAAATACACACATCAAAAGTGTCTAGGGATCAAGCATTTTTATGCGGATTTCTTGAGATTGAGATGTGGCTTTGTAATAAATTTATGATTTTACAAATTTATATGGATCCTTTTTGGTGCATTTCATAATTTGAAACAGGAACTGTCAATCAAATTCGAGTAAAAGATGAAAATCAGCTGTCAATATTTTCCCTATAAAAACATACAACGCATTGAAGACATTATTAGTGCTACTGTTTCCCCTACTACTGATTAAAACCAACGTTGTTATGGAGCGGCGACGTCATTTAAGCAGGGAAGAAATGCTCAGAGCCGTGGGAATGATAGAAGCTGGTTCCCGGCAACGTACTGTGGCTTTGGCTCTGAATACAAGTCAGAGTGTTATCAGTCGACTTTGGACACGTTACCGAAGCACTGGTACCGTGGCTGAGCGCCATGGAGGACGGTATCGCTGCACCACACGGAGACAAGACCGATCCATTCAAATCACAACTCGAAGAGCTCCAACAATAACCGCCATGATGTTAGCCGTGAGGCTTCATCACTCTTCAGGGAACTTAATTAGCGACCAAACAGTCAGAAACCGCTTGCATGAAGTGAACCTTCATTCCCGAAGACCGCTAAGGGTACCACCTATAGCAATGCACAATCGTAGGATTCGATATCAATGGGCTCTTGAACACAGAAATTGGGCAGAAGAACAATGGCGTTTCGTGTGCTTTTCTGATGAGTCTCGTTTTGGTATGAGACCGGATACAAGACGTATAGGACACTGGAGAACCCCTGAAAGCCAACAGCGATTAAAATCCTGCCAGGAAGTCCATCCTTATAGTGGTGGAACCATCATGGTATGGGCGGGTATTTGGTCGGCGGAAGAACTGAGTTGATTTGGATCAGAGGCAACCTCAACGCTCAAATTTATGCTAAGACGATTGTATCAGACGTCATCGTTCCTCTACAAGTGCAAATCGGTCCCTTATTTCAGTTAATGCATGATAATGCACGACCGCACACCGCAAGAGTTGTAAGACAGACTCTCGCCGCAGCTAACATCAATATCCTGCCCTGGCCTGCTCAGTCGCCAGACTTGAACCCGATTGAGCATGCATGGGATATGCTACAGAGAAGAGCTCTGCCGAATATGGAGGGTATCCAGTCGCAAGAAGACCTTTTTTTGTTGTTGCAACGAACATGGGCGGCCATTCCACAGCGTGATTTGGATGAACTCATTTTGAGTATGCCAAACCGATGTTCTTGTGTTGTTAGTGTTCGCGGTAGAAACACGGATTATTAATTATTTAAGTTACCCAATACAATTTTAAAGAAAACTGTTATTTGAGTCTTTTTTTCGAACTTTAATGTTAGTGGTTCAAATGTCAAAAATCCCTTTATTAGGAAAATGGCAAATTTATTTATTAATGCAAAGGTGACTTGGTTTATCGTTACTGTAGACAAACGAAAACACTTTATTTGATGAATCCTTAAAGAAAATTTTAATTAATATCAATCAGGAGAAAAGTTATTGCAAAAATATATGTTGATCCCTAGACACTTTTGATGTGTGTAGTTTAAATTCGTAACTGACAGTCACTGTTGTCTACAACTAACACTTTCAATCCACTAAAATAATCACATAAACACTATTGCTTAATATCTACTTCTATTTAATAACACTTCTTTTGTGTTTTGGTTTTATTTAGTGACGATTTTCTTATTTTTTTATAATTTTAGGTAAAATAATCGGGAGCAAATACAATCAGCTTTTAACCGAAGTTTTGCCACAGCAAAAAAAAATTGATTGAATAGAACTCAGAGCTTGGCCCGAAATCCGGAGTTCCTGGGTGGGTTTGCATACCACGAAGCCACAAATTACGCATGCGGCGCGGCGCCCCGGACAGATAGTTTTTTTTTTTTTATATTGCCCGTCAAGATGACCTCACTCCACCTGATGGAAAGCGGTCGTGAGGTCCAGATATGAGGTTGACAAGCCCAGTCATTAAAACGAATCACTGGGCTGGCCATCCTCACCTTGAAGGCCTGCAGAAATGCCTTTTTAGGTGTCAATAGTCCGCTCACAACATACCACCATTTTGATACCGCACACAGACACGAAATTGCTACCTACAGTGAGTTTACAGGCGATACCGATAAGCATCAGTGTCGCGCCCAGTCGCACTGTCGCGAGTGTTTTTTTTGTGGAACTTAGTGCAATTTTTCACATAATTAATTTTATTTTTGGCGGGTTCTGTAAAGTACGTATTACCTACCAACCTCATTTTAAAACTTAAGAGCGAATATAGTAGTATGTAGTAACCTTAGACGGTCAGGCAAGTTTAGGTAATTATACTGGAACTCATTATTCGGTGACGAAGCGCAACGACAGACACGTTTGATTTTGGATTTTACAAAACGTAGCCCAGGTTTGTGATCACCAAGCCGCTTTTGGCAAGCGTGGTGATTAACACGTAGACTGCCATGTGAGTCACCGGGGCCTGACAGCTACATAATCTGTTTGAGCCATGTAAGTCATTGGTACCTGACACTGTAGAGTCAAATTTGAAAGAGTGCAGTGAGCCGTCTGACCCGTTTTTAGACTTATTTCCTATTAAAAATGACTGACGCGGTCCTAAGCCCTAACAGGGTGTGTACTTTTTAGATTTAAGAACTTGTTAAACCACATGAAGCAATAAATATTTATGACTATGACTATGACTAAGCAAAGCACGTTCGGCATGACCTGCTACTTTTATACCTAGAACATTTTTTTTACACATTCACACCTTGAACGCCATGCCGATCATTTTTATTTTTTTTCTATGGGATTATCCATACGCAGGATAATCTTAACATGGCCTGACGGCAGTCAACGTATTAAATACTGCAAGTCCCGATGTTTGGAGAGTGTTATTTTCATTCGTGACAAAAGAGCCTTTTCGCGCTGAAAAATATTTGCATAAATATTTTATATTTCCTAATTTTTCAAATTTGTAATATACTTAGACATACATCTAGTTGTAAATGAGTAAAAGAATAACTCTTGCCTTCGAGAATCTGTGTAGAATAAATGTTGAAGAGCATACACTATGGAAGATGCACCGACATACTCGGGCACGGGTTGCAGCGTGTATTATGAGTCGCGGGGGAACCTTTGAACACAGAAAACGAAATGTAAAAAATCAATTTCACTTGAAAATATTTATTTCATCAATAAGTTAACATGTATTTGCTTGTGTACAACAATTGTCACAATCGCCCGAGTCCGGACTAAAACACGAACCGGCCCCAATGCAAGAACCTGAGCCTCTGCCGCTTCGGGCTCCTCTGCATGAATCGACTCCAATGCAAGAACCTGTGCCTGCGCCACTTTGGCATCCTCCACATGAACTAGCTCCCGTGCATGAATCAATTCCGCTTCCTGATTCATCTCCGTCGCACGAACTCTCTGCGGTACAAGAGCGCAAACCGCTACCGCTATTCGCTCCTGAACAGGAATCGGCTCCAGTACACGTTTCTGTCCCCGATCCCGAACCCGGTCCAGTACAACAAAAAGCTCCAGTACACGTTCCTGTCCCCGATCCCGAACCCGGTCCAGCACATGCACCACTTCCAGTGCACGAACCTGGACCTGTACAGGACACTAGACTTCCGAAGCACACACACCCTAACAACACTAGAGACAACATTGTTTTGAACATTTTAGGCTATGAAGACCATATTTATATACTTATGTCAAGTTACGACCTCGAGATAAGATTATTATCAAAAAGTTCCACTAACCAACGGCAACACGATAACTGAATTCAAGGCCATTCCACTAAACAGTAACGGCAAGAGAAGCCAGCTTTTTGACTTGACATTGACATTGGAAAGGTTAATAAATCACAATGATTTTTAAAATTGTTTAAATTTTATGACAAAAGCTATCACATTTTAGGTATTGTATTATAGCAGACTTAGGGCCGATTTTTCAATTCTCGGATAATGAAATTTTTCTGTAGAATGAAGTTTATTCTAAGGTTAACAAGATTTTAGATTTTTTAATGGTCAGATATATGTTATCTGCTGAATAAAGCCGCTAACTTTGGAGTAAAGTTATCTGCTTCTTGAGGGGCTGGATTATCTATGCGTTTTCCTTGATTTTTTGAGGTTATGTGGTCTGTCATTTGAGATTATTTTCATTTTGTTAAAGAGTTTTGGAGTGTTGTTATAATCACAAACTTTTTAATACAAGTATAAACAGCAAAATAAGCTGAGGTTGTTTGTCTTATACGTCGGTGTCAATTTGCCAAACATACTCGTAAACTTTTGTCTTATTTCATTCTAACATTGCAATGATTGTATAAGTGCATCTCGCTTTTGGATAATCAGTGTGAAAGTAGCGATATAAGTACATAGATAAACGATAGATAGCTATTCTTTGGATAAAAGCCGATTGAAAAATTTCAAATATATATTAGCTTGATAAACAGCCAGTTAATTTTATACTGCAGTTAGCTATCTAGGGAATAAACTAAGAATTGAAAATTCGGGCCTTAACCCTATAACTATATAGTTTAATTATGAAAATTACTAGCTTTTGCCCGCGACTTCGTCCGCGTGGACCACTTTTTTCCACAACGTGGAGGGTTGAAATCCTAACCGCGGTAATATTTGTGATAAGCAGCTAACTACAACCGGGCACATCTTTTTTTTTATTATTAAAAATGGGTTTGCGTTTGGCCTCAGTCTCGCCTGGTGGTAAGCGATGACGAGGCCGATGGTGGTACACGCTTACCCAGAAAATGCCTATTCACTCTGGCCTTGAAGACACCAAAGTTGTAAGTATCCGGAAACACAGACGCAGGGAGAGCGTTCCACTCCCTAGCGGTGCGTACCAGAAAAGACGCAGCAAACCGTTGGGTACGGACTGTCGGAAAGTCAACTACATGTGGGTGGAAGCCCTCCCGACATCTAGCGGTCCGGTGGTACAAAGTAGACGGTGGTATCAGGTTGTGTAGTTCCTGCGCACACTCTCCAAAATACACCTTATAAACAACCGATAGACAGGCGACTTTACGCCGATGCTCCAAACTTTGAACTTTGGTTCTGACGAGCGCATCGTCGCCTATGAGTCTCCTAGCCCTCCGGTCCTCTAAGTTCATTGCATCCAATTGGTAGTTGGCAGAGCCATCACACAGGTGGCAGCAGTACTCCATACACGACCGAACTTGTGCTAGGTACAAGTGGAGCAGCTGTTCCGGTGTGAAGGTTCGCCGAACCTTAAAGAGGATATCAAGTTTTTTGGCAGTGGTTTTTGCTTTCGACTCAATAGAGCTACCAAATTTAAGGTTGGAAGAGAGTTCCATACCTAGGAGCTCGAGGTGGTTGGTTATAGGTATCGGTGCATTCAGGAAAGTAGGAGTCAGATTGAATGGACTCCGTTTGGCGAAGAGCAGACAAGCCTGGGTTTTGTTGGCGTTGAACTCAACGAGGTTAGCTTCGCCCCAGTCGGACACTGCTTGTAATGTTGAATTCATCCGCTTAACCATGGCCTCTCTAAGGGACTCAGTCTCAGCGACACTGGCGCGGGCACTGGACATACGTATATATCTCTCTGTAACAGTGATATCGTCTGTGTATCCAAAGATACCTGTGTACAATAGGTCATTAATGTGCAGCAGGAAAAGTGTCGCAGAAAGAACAGACCCCTGAGGTACTCCGGCATTTATAGCCAATTAGTCAGAAGAGCAGCCATCAATGACTACCCTTATTGACCGTTCGCTCAAGAAGTCAGATATCCAGTCACACAGTGCGGTGGGAATTCCGTATGAAGGAAGCTTGCTTATGAGCTGTTTAATACAGCAAGCTCCTGGCGATTGGTCTATAATTGGCAGGGTCAGCTCGACTATCTTTTTTGGGCACAGGTTGCACGTTGGCAAGCTTCCAGGACTTAGGAACTTGGCCCGTTTTGAGAGAGAGGCGGTTAAGGCGTGTCAGTACAGGAGACAACTCGGGCGCACAATTCCGCAAAACCACTGCAGGAATCCCATCGGGACCACTGGCTTTGTTCACGTCAAGAGTCCGAAGCGTTTTCAGTACCTCTTTTTGGCGTATACGAATTTCTGCCATTAGAGAACCGCTTTGAGGTAGCACAGGTGGTGTTTTACTTCCAGAATTGAGACGTGAATGGCTTGAAAATAGAGAAGCAAAAAGATTAGATATCTTCTACATTATGGAACTTTCTATTCATTCCTTGTTTGACAACTTTAGTAAACTTGTTTAATAATGTTGTTTGTTGCCCGTTGAACTTTTGTGAAAAGAAACCGTCTATTTCTTCTAAATAGTATTAGATATTTTCAGAAACGATCACGCACATCATTTCTTTTATAGCTGATGCCCGTGACTGTAGCGCTGGAGTTTTTTAACCTCTATGGTTTATTTAAGAATTCTTAACAGCTAAAAGTTCTCATGCATTTTTTATCCTGGCGGGTGGCAGAAATAACTGACTACTTATTTTTTATAATAATACAATGCTAATTTAACAGTAAGCTTCTATGTACAACTTGCTTCGCGTTTTTCAACAGAAACTGAAATCAAGCGCTTGCTGTCCGAACTCTCTAAGAGCTTAGGCTAGTTTTATCGTCAGTAAAGGTCTCCGACTCATGTAGTAATTTCTGAGCCTCAATCGGCAGTTAGACGTGCTTCCCGTCCTTGAGGTTTTTCCTGAACCGAGCATTGGCTGTTCAACTCTCTGAGAGTTTACGCGAGTTTCCTTGTCAGTAAAGGTATCAGACTCACGCGATAGTGCTGAGCGTAGGGATCGGCAGTTAGACCTGCTTCTCGTTCTTGAACGAGGTTTCATACAAACTATCAACCCAAAATCTCGTCTTGGTGAGCAGTAGTGAGCACCTACGTTCTAAAGAGAACCATGCAAAATTTGAAACTCCAAACACTTCTAGTTTCCGAGTTTTCGTGATGACTGAGTGAGTGACCTTTCGCTTATCGATCGTCGATTTTTCAATCATCAGATAATGTAATTTAACTGTAGAAAAAAAAATATTCGAGGTTTAACAACATTTTAAATTTTTCAAAGGTCAGATAGATGCTATCTGTTGAATGAAGCCGCTAACTGAGGAATAAAGTTATCTGCTACTTGGATAAGATTTATCTATTATTACACATTCTAATGGATATATTTGACCAAATGGACGACGCAAAGATGGAGGAGGAAAGGCAGATACTTACTTATCTATATAAACGCTGATCCTAATAGAAAAGATCGAGTTGTAAAAGAGAGACCTAATAATTATAGTACATGGTACATTATAGAGCAAATAAAGCTGAGGTTGTTTTTCTTATAAATATGAATAAATAAATATGCGCCAGACGACACACCTCTTGTAATGGTCTCGAAGTAGGGATTAATTTCCCTGTCACGAGGTACCACACAAGGAAATAAGCTAGGGGCGTCTCCCAGCACACCTAGACCCGAGTGAATTCAGAAAATATCGTTTCCTGAATTGACCCGACTGGGAATCGTACCCAGGACACTACGGAAATCGAGGCGAGAAACCGTGCTACAGCAAACTACGCCAACCGTGTCTTCAAATTATAACGTCAGTGTAAATTTGTCTAACATCAACTTCTGTCTTGTTTCATTGTAACATTGAAATGATTGTGTGAGTGCATCTCGCTTGTGCATATTCAGTGTGAAGTTAGCGATATAAGTACATAGACAACCGATAGATAGCTATTCTTTGGATAAAAGATAATTGAAACATTTAAAAATCTTTTCGCTTGATAAACAGCCAGTTAATTTTATACTTCAGTTAGCTATCTAGGGACTAAACCAAGAATTTAAAAATTAGGCCTTAAGTTGTATTATAAATTCCTTTGAATGACACAGCGCACTTTTGGTAGAACAACAGAACAATATTATTGAATTTTAAAAACTTTCCTTCCGAAAGTCATCCAAATAGTGATGAAAATACTGTTCCTTGTTTATACAAGTGTTTCTTCATATTTCAAACATTTCGTGCGACTATGCTGATTCAAATTGAATACAAGCGGCTCGATGGTCTAGTGGTATGATACTCGCTTTGGGTGTGAGTGGTCCCGGGTTCAAATCCCGGTCGGGCCCTTTTTTTATTGAATTTAAGAGAGTTCAAATCTTAGGTCTTATTCCTGACCAATCAGCGGCTCCCTGTTGGACTCCTGCGATTTTACTCACTAGCAGGAACGCAACACTACCTGAGCAGTGCTGTTAATCTATGGTTTTCTTAAAAATGGAGGAATTCGCATCCAAGGCAAGTTGAGCTGCCTTGGATGCGAATTCCTCCTGCCTACCTCTGTCAAACACAAAAGAATTGAAACTAACTATACTCGACGCAAAGACGGCAGACGGTGCCATGAATCACTTTCGGAATAGAGATGAGCACGCGCAAATTGCCTGGACTGTCGATAAAATGCAATGTGCGTGCGTCTTCGCTTCACAAATGTATGCAAATCACCTAAAAATATTTACACAGCAGGTTTCCCTCTTAACGAGCGTAAATTTATTGTATAAAACATCAGGTCGTGTGAACAAGTCATGTCGTTTCATGTCTTGCAATAAAACACTTAAATTCAAAAATAAATGTTAAATGTTTGGAGTCCAAATGGTTTGCATCCTACTTCACAGGGCGTAGCCAAGCTGTCAAATGTTCCGATGCCACGGGCATCGTAGCATTGTCGAAGCCAATTCCTGTTCAGAGAGAAGTGGTCCAAGGCTAAGTTCTTGGTCCAGTATACTTATAACGAGTGATTTAAATGTTATAGACGAGTGGGCCAAGCAACTTAGTTTTGTTCTTAACCCCAATAAGAGCGTATCTTTAGTCTGCGGGACGAAGCATCAAGTAAACATTATAAAAGAGTTTAATACGACTATTTATATTAGTGAATTGACTGTACCTCGCGAGGAATCCATCCGCAACTTGGGCCTGATTGTGGATGAATGCTTGGGAGTCGAATTTCTTTTTGGGCCAATCTAACCATAAAACCCTGGTTCATGGTTGAACAAACAAATTTTACAACTTGTTATTAAGGCAAATGATGATATTTTCACCTAGCCTAGCTGCCTAGAATTTAATTTTGTCTCATTCCAGCAAATGGTTGATTCAACAACAGCCACCCTGGATACTGGGGTATGGTCCGCTCAGCACTCGCAGCGCGGTGTGACCCGGGCGAATAAAATTCATGGCGCTTGTATAAAAAATGATATCATTATTGCCAATGAAATCATTTTGATATTTCTGTGATGTAGTTCTATTTTTCAGAGAGTTATTTGGTAATAGTTGCAGGTCTGCGCTATTATTTATTTCGAACAAGCAGATTGGTGATGGTGACCGCTTATGGCGATTTCTAGAGGAAAATAATATTTATACATAAATCGTGCCTAAGTATAATGTATAGAGTTGGATCTTTGCAACCAACTTGAATCGTACATACGCTATTGATAGAAACCCAGCAATATATCCGTCAATAATGCGCAATAGATATTTCAATATCTTCATAGATGCTTAATTCACAGCATATAGCACGCGGCATGCTGTCACGTTTATGGTTCTTAAACTTGGATTCAACTGCTGAGTAGACCAGCAATTCGAAGATCTTCAGTAGATTTTATAATAAAATGATCAATAATTGGTATGGGAACAAGAATCAAACATGTCCTAAATCGAAAACCATTTCGAGGTATTTGTATTTTATACCTTATTTATATATTTAACATTTTTAAAAGCAAAGGATGTAGGATATTTTTAATTAAATACGTTGGCAATCTGGGGTCAAATGAATGACCCCAGTTTGCCAATGTCCGCAAAGAGTACAATAAGGTTCTTATTGGACTCTTGACGGTATTTTCTCTAATTTTCTCTAATTTCACTCTACTTCTGCTATTACTGAAGATATTTATGAGTACTTGTGTATATTCTTTTTCTACGTTGTGTTATTATTTAGTTATAGATTTTAAAGCAGACTACACAAAGCACAGGAAAAATATAATAGAAAAACACATCAACGTAACAGGAAGTACAAAGAAAGTCTTTAAAGAACTGCGTACACACAAAACATGGATAGACGGACTAAAACGAAATGAAACAGTACTAAACAACTGGAGTGAAATTATTACAGTAGCAACTGAATTTTACAAAAATCTATACAGCGTTCAACAGCAACAAAATGTCAATAACGAGAACTTCCATATTAGTAACGAGAATGAATTTGCAATGGTCGCGCAAATCGAAAGAAACGAAGTCTTTTAAGCACTAAAGAACCTGAAAACTGAAAAAAATCCTGGACTAGACAATATTACCAATGAAGCCTTGATAACAGCTTCAGAAATGCTCACCGGACCGTTGACAAACTTGTTTAACCTTGTCTTAAAAACAGGAAAGACACCTATCCAGTGGTCTGAGTCTAATATAATCCTGATTTACAAAAAAGGAGACTCAACAGATATCGCGAATTACAGGCCGATAAGTTTTCTCCCATGCGTCTATAAACTCTTCTTTTCAATCATTAATCAAAGAATGAGTAACACACTCGATGCGAGACAACCGGACAAATTTCCTGTGCTTTGTGTAGTCTGCTTTTGTATTTACTTGTTAGTTTATAGAGAACACGAAGCTCATTCTTTGTCGCACGACTCTTAGGTTGATTTTTTTGTATTTCTGGTCTTCTACTTATAAGTTTCTTTGTGTACTCTGATAAAATATTTATTTTTTATTTGTTAGCACTTCGTGTAAGCTGGAGACTTTTGGTTATGGAGTATATTATACTGTCGTAATACTTCTGAACCGACGTGTTCTCGTCCATGACCGGCAAGCCCTCAGAAATGTATGTGTTTATAAAGCCTTGAAATTTTGCTGTCTACTTGGCTGTTGAAATTTTTGGTTGGATGGGTGTTGTATTTACTTGTTGTCTTCGTAGACGGGGTCAGTGTGATAGTTGCTCTCACTGCCCTGTGATCAGAAGGGTAGTTTATGTTCATCACTTCAATGTTTTGGAATATCTTGGCGCCATTTGATAAGATAAAGTCGATTTCGTTTGTATATTGGCCATCTGGTGATCTCCAAGTCCATTTATTTTTTATTTTTTTTCTTAAAGAAAATATTTAAAATCGATAGTTTGTGTTTTATAGCGAAGTTAACTAATCTCTGACCTCTTTCGTTCCTAGCGCCGTATCTATTTTTTTTCATGATTTCATATTTTTTTTTTGGGTATTCCTATTTTCACATTTGAGTCGCCCATTAGTATAAAGTCTTTATGAGCTGATTCTATTGCTTTATCCACTGTCTGGTAAAAATTGTCAATCTTCTCTTCATTTGCTTTTTCTGTGGGTCATAGACTTGTATAAACCATAGGTGGGTGTCTTCTATTAGCATATTTAATAGAGCTACTCTTTTAGTAAGGCCTGTGTAACTTTCTATGTTATTTTTATGACGTATGTTTATTATAAAGCCCACCCCATGCAAACCAGGTGTGACACCTGTATGACACAGTACAAAGTCTGCATGTTCCTCGATTTTGTTACCCATTCGTCTCGTTTCAGCTAGTCATATTATGTCATAGTTAATGTTTTTCAGGGCTTCGTTTAGTTCAATTAGGCGTTCGTGGGAAGATAGAGTTTTAACATTGTATAAGATAAGATAAGATAAGATACTCTTTATTGCACAAAAACAGGAAAAATCAAGAATTACAAAGAAAGTTGATGTACAATTTAGGCCGTCTTATTGCTAAAAGCAATCTCTTCCAGACAACCTACTACAGGTAGAGGAAAGATGACAGAAAGGGTCAGCAAGTGCAGAGATATAAAAAAGGATTTAAAAATAATTAACTAATACATAAATAAATTACATAATTTTATATACTTGTAATAAATACAAAAAAATATATCACCATATAATATAAACATATAATACAGGACAGGACATTGTAATAATATCAACTAAATAACCAAAGTAGACACAGGATAGAACTAACAAAAAGAGGAAAAAAGAAAGAAACAAGAAGACGAAGAGTTAATTTAAGTAAGAGTAAGAAAATGTGCTTTCACTTTAGTTTAAAAGACAGGAAGGGACTGTGACTGTCTGATGGACAAGGGTAAGGAGTTCCATAAACGTATGGATTGCACAGTAAAGGAGTTGTTGTTGTAAGTCATGACATAAAATTAGTTTTTTGATTTAGGTTTGGGTGCGTTAAGATCTCTAGTTTCTTTAGTTCAGTTATTTCTTTAGGAAACTGTAAAGTAGTCGGGTTCTTGTTTGCTCAAGGTTGAACGCTAACTGTTTATAGATAATATTCACAAAAGTTCTGTACTGCAAATGTTTTATATTTCACTAAATAGCTTTTGAACGTGACTACGCCTGAAGCCGTTTCTTTCCGGTTTTTCCATTTTCTTGGAAATTTCGAGAGCTCCTCTCTTAGTACTCCTGCACAAGGAACCTACAAACCAACTTTCAAGTTTCTTCGTTTCGGCCGTGCGTTGTTGTCTGCTAGTAGATAATATATATATTTTTTAATTTCTTTGCGTCTTCATAAAACTTACTAAGCTAATTACAAATCTGCAAAACTACAAACGCAGTTTATCGGCAGTATGACTTGTCTTATGTATATTTATTTATTTATTGCATACATGAGAGTTACAAATAAATGCTTTACAACACTTACAACGAATATGCACCTTATTGTTTTTATAAGCTTAAATGAAATAAATATATTTTAGTTTGTTCAAGACAGGGATTACAGGGTGCCCTTACTAAAGTAAAAGTTAAGTAAAAGTAAAAAATATCTTTATTCATACAGACTTATAAAAAGAACTTATGACAACTTAACAAAAAAAATGTGCAGATGAGCAGATTATATCTAAGATGACCACAAATTCTTATCATTTAAGAAATCCTCTACACCATAATAACCTCGCTTCATTAACTTAGCTTTAATTTGTGACTTAAACTTGTGATGATGCAGTTCAACAAGGAGTTACGAGCTTTTTTTTATTTCTTGTATTAAGTTTATGAACATCACTGTTTTTCTTGAAGAGATGAAAGTTTTTACGGACATATACTTGACAGACTCCTGAATAACTGTATCCGCTTTATCTTCTGATTGCGAAAGTACGATCACATTTCTTCTTATCGATCTAAGCTCAACTGGTTACTGATTCGTCAACGCAGAAAAGTGAGAATTTTGTGTGTTCTTTTTTCTATTCTCTTCGATCCAAACTCTCCGATGTACCTAAAAAATAAGTTTAAATTCCTACACTCGTCTCATCAAAAAGATCTCCGTTCAAGTAAAACTTTAGCTCTATTTAGACCCCTTTTCTTTTCATCCTACATGTCAAGCTTCTTCAGACAGTCTGCCATACGGCTCTGGAACTCTCTCCCAAGCAACATTCAGAAATCTACCTCCAAACTTGCTCTGAAGAGGTCGTTGCGTGAGCATTTTAAGTGAGCCGCTGATTCAGTAAACCATTTCATTGAGTTCAGATTCAGGCATCTACGTTTAACTCTCTTAAATGGCAATTTAATTTAATTTCATGTTAGATATTATTATTTAATATTATATTAGTATATTTATTTTCAATGTATATAGATAGGTATATTTGTTGGCATGATAAGTATATATAGTTTATATGTATTTATGTAGTATACGTATATATATAATCTATATATGATTTATTTAAGTTTACGAATTGTATTAGGTATTTGTTAGTTTGAGTATTAGTAGGTTTTAAAGTTTTAGTTAAGTAACAAATTTGTTGTTTGTATTTTCTTGCACCAAATTCCATACGTTGCACAGCCCAAAATTTGTATGTTCTCTGTTAAACCTTGCGGTTGACTGGTAGAGAATGCCTCTAGGCATTAAGTCCGCCAATTGTACCTATTTTTATGAATGTGCAATAAAGAATAAATAAATAAATACTACATTATCATAAATAAATTGAGAGTACACAGTTAAAGTATCTATCTCTGAATACTTGACGAAGCGAGTCGCGTGGTCTAAGGTTGTAAATGGAGCAGGTAGCTCTTTTTTGAAGAACAAAGATGGTGTTGAGATCCGCTGCCGAGCCCCACAACTGTAGACCATACGACATAACACTGTGAAAATATCTGAAGTACACTAACATGCCAACGTAATAAAAAAAGTAACTGTGATTGTAGCATTTTGGACACTGTTTCTTCTTATAAGTATTTGGGGCTTACGATTGACAGTGCCTTTAGCTAGAACGAGCATGTAAATTAAGTTTGTAACAAATTAAGGGCGATCATAGGTAAATTACACAGTGTGAAGTACAGGGTGTCTCAAGGTTTAATGTACATGCTTTATTATGCGCTGGCTGACGTATGGTCTCACTTTTCCCACTAATTTAAATAAAATAAAATATTAGCAAATTAGGCCACTTAAACTCTTAGTAAATAAAAAGGTAAAAAATTCAGTTCAAAAAGATTATTCTTAATTATCTAAAGTATGTAAAATACTTAAAATTCCTATTTTAGTTGAACAGTTTAATAATAATGACAATAAAAGGAAAAGAGAATATACATCCCAAACTCGAGCATCTAAGAAGCCCAAAATAATAGTAAAATGTTAACTTCCGGTAATAATTATTTCGGTAAACGTGAATGGCGATGGCTAATACCTACATACATCAATGAGCTTCCTCATGGTCTGATCAGTAATGTAATTAGTGAAAATCATCTCAAATAAACCCTAAAAAAACATTACCTGTCATTGTGTCCGTGATGCCATCATTCATGTATTGCCCACTTCTGAAACGGGTGTATGTGTATGTGTAACATACATACTATGTATATACCGTATGCTCCCTACTACCATAAGACTCATTTTGCAATGGTTGGAGAAGGTTAACCTGGAATCCTCCGTGCCTGGCGCGTAAATTAAAATTAAGATGTGATAAGTTGCCAGACACTATCAAAATGTCACCAAGTAAAGCCATGTTCAAAACAGTAGTAATCCGTGATTTTTTAAGAAATTCTCAGTAGTTTCCACTTTTCATCATCTATTTTATTTTATTCTTTTCCCTTAATAGTGAGTATGTTATATATTATGTAAGTATATATTTATTTATGTTATGTATTTCTATGTATTATATTGATTAGGTTGTATCTGTCGTTTTTTTTAAATTTATAAAATCTTTGTATTAATTTTCTATTCTAAATGAACATTTTGCACCGCCAACAGCATTTCTGTCTCATCCGATGGTTGACTGGTAGAGAATGCTTTTAGCATTAAGTCCGCCTAATGTCTATTTTTGCATTGAAGATTAAATAAATAAATAAATAAGATGTGTAAGTACCTAGATATGACTCAATGGTCAATGCACATACATATTTCCCTAACTTGTTAAAAAGCGTTAACATTAGATAAATACCTATATGTAGTTTTAACTTTACTGTACAAACTAGAAAAAATCAAATGTTAATATATTATAGTAATTAGTAGATACGTAAGTACTTTTTAACTGTTTAGCATCCACGAGAGCTACTGCCGACAAACTGTTTTGCGGTTTGGCAGATGTTGTAGTAGAGTACTGTATTGTGATAAAGGAACAAATAAAAAATTTAAAAAAATCTTGCTGTTGCGATATCAGTCAGGTCTGGAGCCTTATTTTTCTTACAGCATATGCTGCCGAACTAAGTCTTCCTGTCAGGACAGAAATATGCGGACCCCACTGTAACTTGTAATCGAGAGTAATTCCTAGAAATACAGTGGAATTTGTAATCTCTAATGGCTCGTTATTCATGTTTATATTGGTATCGACCTGTCTTACATTGGGCATAGAAAATTTGATACATTTAGTCTTCTTCGCATTAAGCAGTAAATTGTTACTCGTGAACCACTGCAGTACCTTAAAGAGAGTATTATTTACGACGTCAAGTGCTTTGTTACTTCTATCTACGTTAAAAATCAGAGGAGTGTCATCAGCAAATAATACAATCCCACATAGGTCTTTAAAAAAATAAGGCAGGTCATATAAATAGATAAAAACAGCCGAGGACCCAATATTAATCCCTGGGGCACGCCCAGACGTATGGTGGAACCGGAAGAGTTCGTACCATTGAAACTCACTTTTTGTATTCTATCAGTGAGGTAAGATTCTATAAGGCTAAGTGAAATATTTGAAACACCGTAATGTATCAGCTTCATCAGTAGGATTTCATGATCTACGCAAAAATCAAATGCTTTTGACAAATCACAAAAAACTCCTATTGCATCTTGCTTGCCTTCCCACGCATCAAATATGTGTTTGATACTATTCGAGATAATCATAATTAGTTGCAGTAAGACGTCCACTGGTGTACAGTATACAGGCCGCCCCGATAGATTTCCGGATCGGACGGTAACAGGCGTTTTGCATCCACCGAAATCCTTGAGTATACGTTCTGCCACTTCAACTTACTTAGTAGGTACTTACCAAAACAATAACATTATGTTTTTTCGTATGCTAAAATCGACTCATGGTTTCTTGTTTATACAAGTGTTCCCTCATATTTCGGAGCTTTCATGCGACAGTTGTTATTCAAGTTATGTTCAAGCGGCTTGATGGTCTAGTAGTATGATACTCGCTTTGGGTGTGAGTGGTCCCGGGTTCAAATTCCGGTCAGGCCCTGTTTTTTAATAAATTGAATATCCAAGCCATGGTCTGAGTGTGCGCAAGGTTAATTTCAGGAAGTAAACGTTGTAAGACTTAAGCACTTTTAGGGTGTTGTCGTTTTTGGTTAGCTCTGTTTCAATTGATTCAAAAATAACCACTCAGATTGAATACAACTCAGAGCTTGGCCCGAAATCCGGAGTTCCTGGGTTCGCATACCAAGAAGCCACAAATTACGCATGCGGTGCGGCGCACCGGACAGATAGTCCGCTCACAACAAACCGCCATTTTGATGACGCACACAGACCCAGTGAGTTTACAGGCGATACCGGTGAGTGTCGCGAGTGTTTTTTTTTGTGGAAATTGGTGCAATTTTTCACATGATGAATTTTATTTTTGGCGGGTTCTGTCAAGTACGTTTTACCTACCTCCTTATTTTTAAACTTTATGTACTAACTCTATATCTTACTAGTATGGACATCAGTCTCTCACACAGGTGGCTCATATTCTTTAACTTTAAGTTTAGTTGATAAGTTTGTATGTAGCCTTTGTAAAGAGGAAATAAATTTCACTTTTTACTTTTACTTATGTAGTAACCTTATGCGGTCAGGCAAGTTTAGGTAATTTTACTGGAAAAAGGCGAGAGCGGTCTTTCTGTGAATTCATTAGTTGGTGACGAAGCGAAACGACAGACACGTTTGATATTGGATATTTCAGAACGTAGCCCAGGTTTGTGATCACCAGGCCGCTTTTGGCAACCTTGAACGCCATGCCGATCACTTTTTTATCCATACGCAGGATAATCTTTACATGGGCTTACGGCAGTCAACGTATTAAATACTGCAAGTCCCGATGATTGGAGGGTGTTATTTTCATTTGTGACAAAAGAGCCTTTTCGCATAAATATTTAAATTTTCGTAATGTAAATAGAGAATTTTTCAAATTTTCAATATATACATCTAGTTGTAAATGAGTGAAAGAATAACTCTTGCCTTCGACAATCTGTGTAGAATAAATGTTTAAGAGCATACACTATTGAAGATGCACTGACATAATCATGCACGGGATGCAGCGTGTATTATGAGACGCGGGGAACCTTAGAATACAGAAAACAAAATGTAAAAAATCAATTTCACTTAAAAATATTTATTTCATCAATAAATTAACATGTATTTGCTTGTGTACAACAATTGTCACAATCACCAGAGTCCGGACTAAAACACGAACCGGCTCCAATGCAAGAACCTGAGCCTCTGCCGCTTCGGTCTCCTCTGCAAGAATCGACTCCAATGCAAGAACCTGTGCCTGCGCCACTTTGGTATCCTCCACATGAACTAACTCCCATGCATGAATCAATTCCGCTTCCCGATTCTTCTCCGTCGCACGAACTCTCTGCGGTACAAGAGCGCAGACCGCCACCGCTGTTCGCTCCTGAACAGGAATTGGCTCCAGTACACGTTTCTGTCCCCGATCCCGAACCCTGACCAGCACAACTATCAGCTCCAGTACACGTTCCTGTCCCCGATCCCGAGCCCGGCCCAGCACATGCATCAGTTCCAGTGCACGAACCTGGACCTGCACAGGACACTAGACTTCCGAAGCACAGACACCCTAACAACACTAGAGACAACATTGTTTTGAACATTTTAGGCCATGAAGACCATATTTATATGGTTAAGCTTTTGTCAAGTTACGACCTCGAGATAAGATTATTATCAAAAAGTTTTACTAACCAACGGCAACACGATAACCGAATTCAAGGTCATTCCACTAATCATATACGACCTATATTTTTTTTTCTTTTTTTACCTTTTTAGTGTGAAATAATTTTCCAAATACAATTTGTTAATGATTATTGATTTTTATTATTGTACCTATTTTTCTACTTTGACAATAGTCAAATCACGAAGCACCAATGCAATCAATTAGAAATTTATTTTTCTTAAACATGCTCGGAAATATTGTCATTACTTTTGAATAAAGAACACGCGAAGTATCATATTCACGTAGACTGAAAACCCAAAATCACTTCCCGGCGCGTTCTTTGAATTTCGAACGAAGAGCGCGCCGGCAATGTTCTATGAAACGGTGTGCTGTTTGAATTTAGAACTCTTTCATCTATCGTACACATTGCGTTCTCGTGGCTGTATAGCCACAGCTGCGTTTACCTTTCGGCACAAATTGTAAAATAAAAAAAAAACAAATTGGCGGTAAAGCGGAGTTGTTATTTTGTTAATAATATTAATTAAATTTATTATGTAAAAGGCCCTTTAATAAATGTTTTCCTATTTCTTCTATTTCTAAACAAAAACGGCAAACGCTGGCTTGGGTTGAAATGGCTTGGGTTAATAAATCACAATGATTTTTTAAAATTATTTTATGTTTTGACAAAAGCTATCACATTTTAAGAAAAGTATTATAGCAGATTTATTCCTCAGATAATGAAATTTATATAATAAAGTTAATTCGAAGGTTAACAAGATTTTTATTTTTCAATGGTCAGATAAATGTTATCTGTTGAATAAAGCAGCTAACTGAGGAATAAAATTATCTGCTTCTTAAAGGGCTGTCATCAGACGTAAGCTGATAGAGGGTACTAAACTTTTCAACTCAATATGACTTATTTGTTCGTTCTATAATAGGTCTGTTTTCATTGGCGGTTTATGCAACTAGACAGATAATGCTACGTTAAGAACTAAGTCATAGACAAAAATAAAACACTTTGGAGTAGAAAACAGGCTTGTAATACGATCTATCTACTGGTCATATTGCGTCTGTCCAGCAGATAATGGATTTTGACACTCGTCATATTTCGGACAGCTATCGGGTGAAGGGATAAGATTTATTTATGCGTTTTCTTTGACATTTGGAGGTTAAGTGGTGTGATATTTGAGATTGTTTTCATTTTGTTTGGCGCCTATATTATTGTAATTCTCACGCACACACATTCTGATTGATTTTTCTGACCAAATCGACGACGGAAAGATTGAGGAGGAAAGGCAGGTAGAATAGATTGAGTTGTAAAAGAGAGACCTAATAATTTTAGTACATTGGATGAAAAGGAGTTTTGATGTGTTTTTATAATCACAACCTTCTTACTACAACTTAAGACAACAAAAAAGCTGAGGTTCTTTTTCTTATAACGTCAGTGTCAATTTGTTAAACATCAACTTTTGCCTTGTTTCATTCTAACATTGCAATGATTGTATGTGCATCTCGCTTGTGCATATTTAGTGTGAAGTTAGCGATATTAGTTCATAGAGAACCGATAGATAGCTATTCTTTGGATAAAAGACGATTGAAAAATTTATAATATCTATTCGCTTGATAAACAGCCAGTTAATTTTATAATTCAGTTAGCTATCTAGGGACTAAACTAAGAATTGAAAAATCGGCCCTAAGTTGTTTATAGATTTCTTTGTATGATACACCGCCAACAGAACAATATTATTAATTTTTAAAAACTTTCCTTTCGAAAGTACGTGTCATCCAAATAGTGATGAAAATACTGTTCCTTGTTTATACAACTGTTTCTTCATATTTCAAACATTTCGTGCGACAATGCTGATTCAAATTGAATACAAGCGGCTCGATGGTCTAGTGGTATGATACTCGCTTTGGGTGTGAGTGGTCCCGGGTTCAAATCCCGGTCGGGCCCTTTTTTTACTGAATTTAAAGAAGTGCGAATCTTAGGTCCTTCTTCTGACTTATCAGTGGCTCACCGTTGGACTCCTGCGATTTTACTCACTAGCAGGAACACAACACTACCTGGGCAGTGCTGTTAAACTATGGTTTTGTTAAAAATTGAGGAATTTGCATCCAAGGCACTCCAACTACCACTGTCAAACACAAAAGAATTAAAACCATCTATACTCGACGCAAAGACTCGTGGCATACGGTGCCATGAATCACTTTTGAAATAGAAATGAGCACGCGCATAATGCGTGGACTGTCGATAAAATGCAATGTGCGTGCGTCTTCGCTTCAGAAATGTGTGCAAATCACCTGAAAATATTTACGCAGCAGGTTTCCCTCTTAATGAGCGTGAATGTATTGTATAAAACACCAGGTCGTTTCAACAAGTCATGTGGTTTCATGTCTTGCTATAAAAACACTTAAATTAGTGATGTACAAACCTCGAGGCGTCGTGTTTTACTTTTGAAGCTTCGAGGCGGATTGGCCAGACTCAGCTCGGAACGCTCGTAGACCCGAGTTCAGCGAGACGCGAGCTTCCTGAGCCACGCCTCGAGGCGTCAAAAGAGTTTGAGCCTTCAAAAGAGCTCGAGTCTTAAAAGAGCTGGAGTCTCCTTAAACCTTTTCACTACAATATTTTTCATGATGATTAAAATGTATTTTTTTGTTAATTAAACCTCTATTTGTTAAATACCCTTCTGGTCACATAGAGTACCTATATCCCACAAACACATATTTTATTAAATGTTTTAGAAGGAGCTCCTGTGTTAGGTGAAGGAAGACTCCAAACGTAAACCAACTTGAGCGCGACTTGCCACGTAAAAACGTCTCGAGCGCTAAAAAAGACTCGAGCCCTGAAAAAGCCTCGAGTTCCATCGAACCGTGAAAAAGCCTCGAGATCGATCGAGCTCTCAAGAAGGCTCGAGTTCTGGACTCCCGAGTCTTCGAGCTTCATATAAACTAGGCCAGCCCTATAAACGACACCGAGCTCTAGACAAAAGGACTCGGAAACCTCGAGCCTTGTACATCACTAACTTGAATACCACTATTAACCAATTTTATTTCAAATAACTTGCTTAACCCGTGAAAAATAGGCACCCTTATATAGTCATGGGTCCATAGGACCCCCCGTGTAATTTAAGTTGAATAAAACTTAAATTAGTTTTAATATCTCACCTTTTTTAGAACCAAACTTTACATTGAAACATTAACAATCATAGCACTAAAGAAAATCAGCAATATAAACTTTTATTCCTATCTTTAATGATGACACGATTGGCGTAGTGCGCTGTGGCACGGTCTCACTTCAATTTCCGTAGTGTCCCGGGTTGGATTCCCGGTCGAGTCAATTCAGGAAACGATCTTTTCTGAATTGACTCGAGTCTGGGTGTGCTGGGAGACGCCCCTGGCTTAATTTCTTGTCTGGTCCCTCGTAATACAGGGATATGTATCCCTACTTCGAGCCTATGACAAGCGGTGTGTTGTCTGGCGCATATTTATTTATTTTATTTATTTGATGGCGCTTTTTTTAAGATCGTTATTTACTGAGCCTAAAAACGTGATTTGGATAAAAAATCATATAAAATTGAAAAAAAACACTATTAAAAACGAATTGCAAATCGTTTCATGCTTAAGAAGTAACATTCTTTAATGATTAAGTCAATAACTAAAAATAATTCCTCAAAAAAAATTTGGACAGCAATTTTTTTTTTTTTTTTAAAAACACTATTAAAAACGAATTGCAAATCGTTTCATGCTCAAGAAGTAACATTCTTTAATGATTAAGTCAATAACTAAAAATAATTCCTCAAAAAAATTTTGGACAGCATGAACTAATGACCAAGTTATATGCATGAATCGCATACTGTTTTTTCACATGACGTAAAAAATAAAGGCAGTCTATACTTATGTTCTAAGGAGAGAAAGTCCATGTTCTCTTGTGTAGCGAACATCTTTTTCTTTTATTCCCCTACAATTTCAGCATTTTTCGGAAAATTAATTTTATAAGTGGGTAGTCGGGGCATTATTTCGAGTTAAGGGTGAAATTCCGTCGTTCTTATCATATATTAGCTATTAAACTCTTTGTTTAACCAGTGCTCTTATATATTATCTCTATTTGTAGCACTATTCCATTGGTTTGCCTTCGAAAATAACTAACAAAAAGCAGTAACCCTAAAAACAACAAAAATTAAAAAGTTAAATAACTATAGTCATGGGTCTAATGGACCCGGGGGCAAGCCAATACACACCATAGTAGGAGCGATAGTAATGCGTCCGTTCCCCTATATGCACTTTGGCTTACTGTAGGCAGGTACCTAGAAGCGGAAGGCGCCTTGACGTGGGTCCTTACAGTTAAGATTTAAAGCCCACTGATATTGATAAACATAGATACTTGTACTTAAACAACGCGCATCTCTAAAAGGCATTTATCTAGGGATAAATATAGACACAAATCTAAATGCCCTAAAGACCATAATAAAGCAAGTGAATTTTAATTGTTTAGCATTAAAAATTTGACGACACGATTGGCGCAGTGTGCTGTAGCACGGTTTCTCGCCTTGGCTTCCGTGGTGTCCCGGGTTCGATTCCCGGTCGGGTCAATTCAGAAGAATGACTTTTTCTAAATTGGCTCGGGTCTGGGTGTGCTGGGAGACGCCCCTGGCTTATTTCCCTGTCTGGTACCTCGTAACACAAGGATATTTATCCTTACTTCGAGACCATGACAAGTGGTGTGTTGTCTGGCGCTTTAAAACAATGCTCTATTTTCTACACAAATATAGAAACTAGAAAAAATCGACCAGATCCTGGGACTCAAGCGGGATACGAACCCGCGACCTTTCACAATTCGGGTGACTGCTCTTCCAACTGAGCTACCGAGGCCGTTAACAGACCTGGCGAATTTTTCTAGTGTATTTTACGTTGTGAGCCAACTAATCAGGATCAGGTCGAATTTTTCTAGTTTCTATATTTGTGTAGAAAATAGAGCATTGATTAATGCTAAAAAAATAAAATCACTCATCCTATGGCTAGTTTCATCTTAATCGAAAGTCAAATATTTGCTAAAATATTTCTTTCGGGTGTTAAAGACGCTTGCCTATAGGTAACATTAATGAAACAACGTTGGCTTACAACGTAAAATACACTAAATAAATTCGCCAGGTCTGTTAACGGCCTGGGTAACAGTCACCCGGATTGTGAAAGGTCGCGGGTTGTAATCCGCTTGAGTCCCAGCATCAGGACGATTTTTTCTAGTTTCTATCTTTCTTTAGACATTAAAAGCAAATTATCTAAATTTATATACGCAATTTTTGAAATTGAGTACAGCACGAACATAGACACTACGCTCTCAGCATATTATGCCTACGCAGACTCGTGGTTAAGGTACGGAATCATTGTTTGGGGAAATAGTGTTTTTATGTCACTGAAAAATTCATACTATAGAAAAAATGCATCAGAATTTTAGCCCATATAAAAAATACCGACAGTCTAGAGCGGTGAGAACTGCGGTTACGACCTGTCAGATAGCCCAAATCGTCCTCGTTAAGGCGCCATCTGAAACCCGAGAATATCTTCAATTCCACTGGAAACCTGACTTGATCTTAAGTTTATTAGACTAAAGCCAGACAAATAAAGATGCAAATATCCCCATTACGGTTCGAGTTCTGGAATTCACAAAAGAAAGTGGTAATGGAGCAAAACCATCTCACAAAGACAATTCGAGACGTGCAAGGCTTTAAATCAGTTGCCAGCAGTTATTAAAAAAGAAAAATGGGATTCTCTAAAAAGAAACCCTTATTTTGAATGAAGGCAGTTAAGAGCGTGCACTTAAGATGGTTTGCTTTTTGCGTTTGGGGTAGATCGTAAACGTCGCATTTTTTTAAGGTTTTCGTGATTGGCTGAATTCAAATGAAATGAAATGAAATGAAATTGTTTATTTGCGATAAAACACGGTAAACAAATAAGATCTTACATAAACATTAAATTCCAGGCGAGCGAATTTTGTCCAGTTTTACATCCAAAATTTAATACATGCAAAATTTTTAACTTATAAAAGTATTAATAAATTAAGATGACACAAAATTATTTTATTTTTATAAAAATTACATTGCTGAAGAATCAATTTCACGGACTCAATATTAAGTCAAATTTAAATCACAGAATAATATAAATATAAAAGTATAAATATAAAGTATATAATAAAAGTATAAATTATTTCTCTATTATTGAATGCACCTTTTAATTTCATAATTATAACCTTACACTTTACTTTGTGTACAGTAAATTTTTTAATGTCTTATCAATCTAAAATACGGTTTTTTATTTGATTTAGCAAATAATTGGCGGCTACCTAATTTTAGACAATTCAATGTGTTTCTAAATTGTATTATGCACACAATAATAGAGCAAAAATTTAAGTTTTATTTCAATTCAATGAAATAATCACGAAAATCTTACTAAAATTCAAGGTTTTTGATCCACCCCCAGCTAACGCTCTTAGGACGGATTGGCAACGTAGTTTTCGATAAGTTTTCGGGATAATTTTTTTGAATTCAATTTAAATGGTAAAATTTGGTGTTTTTTTTGGTTTGGTTTTTTTGCTATGTTTGGCTACCTCAGCAATGATTCGACTCTGTCTATTCGTTTACTTTCTTTCAGCTCACGCCTATGAAATACCGTTTTTTTTCGGAATAATGTACAACAATAATGTCGTACTTTATTGGCGGGTAACGCCCACTTAATGAAATGTCACGTTCATAACAAACAATCATAGATTATCAAACAAATTAAATCGAATCGGTAACGTGTAAAACAAAGAGAAACACAGAAATTGTATGTATGCAAATACTTTAGTAATTAAGTGCATAAAAACATAGCAAAAAGCTATTTTTAACATCAATCATAACTATAACTTTTTTTTTAATTATATACTAATCAACATTCTTCATAAGTGGGATTGGGCGGGACACATCTGTAGAATGCCGGACGATTTGTGGGCAAAATCAGCCACGGAGAGGGTCCCACCGAAGCAACGGGTGCGTTAGTTGTTATACTATCATTTGATATAATTTAACTTTAATAACGTTCATTTTATATAATAATCTATTGTTATATCAACTCAAAATATAATTTTGCTTGTCATAACGTTTACTTTATATAATATTCATTTTATTTAATACTATTTAGTATAACGTACATAACGAATAAATACGTTTGAAATAAAACTCATTTCAGATAACGTTCATTTGATATAATTTTGTTTAATATACGCATTATTTCATATAAGTATATTTAAGATAATAACGTTTCAAATAACGATTAATACATATACTCTACAATTGATATAACCTTCTGTTTATATAACTTTACCTCCTGGAAATCCTGCGGGTGTTAGTATGTTAGGGTTTTTTTTTATGACCACCCGGAAATCCTGCGAGTGTCAGTAGGTTAGGGTTATTTTTTTTATGACCACCCGGAAATACTTCAGGTGTCAGTAGGTTAGGGTTTTTTTATGACCACCCAGAAATACTTCAGGTGTCAGTAGGTTAGGGTTATTTTTTTTTATGACCAACCGGAAATGCTGCGGGTATTAGTAGGTTAGGGTTAATTTACAGCATTTACAGCAACACCGACTACCTGGACTGGACGACCTAGACGCAGAAGATGGCGTGACGAACTGGATGTCTTTGCCGGGGACTGGTCTGAAAAGGCCAAAGATAGACGTATGTGGAAGGGGGGAAGAGAAGCCTTTGCCCAGCAGTGGGATCTTAACCGCTAATTTAGATTAGAATAAAATAAAATTCCTAAATTAAATCTAATTAAATTAAAATCACCCACACTCAATTCAACATTTGTTGGCCCGAACTAAAAGGTTCGGTGACTCGTTTCTTTGTCGTACCATCCAGACGTGGAACGTTCTTCCAGCACATGTGTTTCCTTCCTCGTATAGTCCCGGGTGCTTCAAGCGGGGCGTGAAAAGGCATTTGTGCAAGCCTTCAAAGTGAGGATGGCCAGCCCCAGTGATTCGTTTGAATGACTGGACTTGTCAACCTCATATCTGGACCTCACGACCGCTCCATCAGGTGGAGTGAGGTCGTCTGGACGGGCAATAAATAAGAAAAAAAAAAGGATAAAATATTAAAATTATCGAAGATAATATAAAACTTTATACTAATCCGATGCACGCTTTTGGGTTTCATATTGTTTATTACTATATGAAAAACCAGCTGAGAAGGTAATTTCAATATGTTATACAAAAATGTTCAAACCCCTTTGTAAGTCATTATTAGTCATTACTTTTCGTAGATCACAATTTTCAAACCGATTTGGAGAGGTATCTTAAGCTGATTTAACACCAACGATCAATAAAAAACCACTGTTTTTAAAAATGACTTCAAAAGTACTTCATCCATCAGGCTTGCTATATAAAGTATACGGAAAACTTTATACCCGTATTTCTCTCTGGTATCCTTGCGCTCAGGAAGTTTTCTGTCACCAAACTATGTACTCAAAAACAAGTAACGCTGTTCCATGAATATCATTTCAAATTTGATAAAAAACAGGGCCCGACCGGGATTTGAACCCGGGACCACTCACACCCAAAGCGAGTATCATACCACTAGACCATCGAGCCGCTTGAACGTAAGTTGAATCACCACGGTCGCACGAAACCTCCGAAATATACAGAAACACTTGTTTAAACAAAAATCCAAACTGAATGTAGTTTTATACACTGTAAGTCATACAAAAAAATAAAAGAACTGCTTGATATGAAGCTCATGGTCTTGAGACACAGTAAAATACCCGTTTCCCTAGAATGCTATGCCAGGTCCTCCTCCTTGCGTCGTGTACCCTCAATGTTGATGGTCCTGGCCTCCCTGTAGAATTCTAGTGCGGATTATTTCTCGCCATCCCTTCTTGTTTCCGCCAGCGCGAACCGCAGCGCAGACGGTAGTATCTAGCATCAGACCAGCGCATGGGTGACTGACCTCTGGATCTCTTTCCCTGTATTTTCCCCATTTTGAATATTTTCCAGGTTGTCGCTTTTTTCCGAGTGATGTGACCCAAACCCTCCAAGACCCGGCGCAAGTACACGGTAGAGAGCCTCACCCTGATGCTGAGTTCAGAAAGTATGGATACATTGGTCCGGTGTTCTGACCAAATACACTCTAAGCATCCTTCTCCAACACCACATCTTCAACGCATCAATGCGCGAGCGGTCCGTCCATCTTTCCTAAGTAGATCTTTCTTTATGAAGAAAACCAAAGTGGAGACGAGACGCTTGTTGGTATATCGCTTATTTGCTATATCAGGTACGAGTAAGTTACTGAACAAATTGACTAAAAAACTACTTTTTACACAACTTGTCATGGTCTCGTAGCTGCGTAGTAAGGACAAATATACTTGAATTACAACACAAGCAAATGAAGATTATGCCAGGGGCGTCTCCCAACACACCCAGAAACGAGTCAATTCAGAAAAGATAGTTTCCTGAATTGACCCGACCGAATCGGACCGGGACCCTTCGCAAATCGAGGCGAGAAACCGTGCTACAGCGCACCACGCCAATCGTGTCGTCAAACTGACAGATTATATGATTAAAAAGAAATAAAATATACCACTAGTGGAATCCGTGAAGTTTTGTACTTCAAGGGAGACAATCCTCACTTTACAGAACTGCCTTACCCCTGACCATAACACTGTTTTGAGTATGGTCAAGTGGTCTCAAAATTCAGTTTATGAAGAAGGGTGTAGTCTCGTACAGTTTTTCTCTAAATAATGTTGTCTTTTCAGTCACCGGACACCATGTATTTGAAGGTGGAACAATTTTCAGTAACTTACAAAAGCCCTTTCACAATATTTTCTCTGCGTATTCCGTAAAAATATAATTGCTGTTCTCGGTAGTATTTTTACGAAAAACACTTGTATCTAGTTATTACGTGATCATTGCACGGTTTTCCTTGTTCTATCCGAAGATATTGCATCCTGGTAGACCACTGATATAAATCAAAGTTAAGATAGAAAACTAGAAAAATCTAATTACGGAACTTGAAAATATCGAGTTGGTTGCTTTAACTCCTGAGCTACTGAAATCCCAATGGACCGAACGAATCTTTCTAGTGCATATTAACGTTGCAAGCCATCGTTATTCTATATTTTTTTAAGGCAAGTAGCTTTAAATGAATTGAAATTTTATAAAACGCTATTTGTCTGAGCATTATCTGTGGGGGCACAAGACTGGCAGTTATAAATAGAAATAAATAAATATGATCATCACCTCTTGTCATGGTCTCGAGGTAGGGATAAGTATTCATGTGTTAAGATGTACCAGACAAGGAATTAAGCCAGGGGCGTCTCCCAGCGCACCCAGACCCAAGCCAATTCAGAAAAGATCGTTTCCTGAATTGACCTGACCGGGGATCGAACCTGGGACACTACGGAATTCAAGGTGAGAAACTGTGCTACAGTGGACTACGCCAATCGTGTCGTGAAACAGTGCAGTTGCAGCTATCGGAAACCTTACATAGGTTTTAGTCCTTCGAGCCGGATTGAATTTGTTTAGTCTTTTGATTTTTTCGCATTTCACAATGCTTCTGGAACTTGAATTCCCTGCGAATTGATACCCCGTTTGATATTTTCGGGTTCCAAAACTTTTCGAGTTTTCTATCTTCAGATAAGAAAACAAGCGTTGTAAAATGCTACAAAATCAAAACATTAGTAAATCAAAGTAGTTGACGCGGTGTGTATATTCCTCGTGCCAAAAATGAGTTCCAGCACTTCTTTCGACTTTGTTTCTTTTGGTCCAAGATCTACAATTTATGGCAATAGTTGTCCAAATTAAGTAGATTTATAACTTTCCTCCATCTTTGAACTAAACTACATTGACTGTGACATGGAACAAAAGCACAAATTAAAGAGTTTACAGAAAGACTCTCGCCTTTTGCCAGTAAAGTAACCTAAACTTGCCTGACCGGGGTATAGCAAATATAGTAGATATTTGCTCTGAATTCTTCAAATGAAGTGAGTGGCCCGATTTAACAGAACAGAACCCGCCAAAACAAAATCCATCATGTGGAATATTGCACTAAGATCGACAAATACAAAAGCACTCGCGACAGTGCGACTGGCCGCAACACCGATTCTCACCGGTATCATTTGTAAACTCACTGTATCTGTGTGCGTGATTTGTCCGATGGTATGCGTAATTTGTGACATAAGCGTTAATAAAGTGGCAGGATTGGTTTACCATCTGCGTGATTATGTATATCGACGGAAATGGATGTGAAATGGAAATGACATACTCAATAGATATGGAATTTAAGTGTTTTTTTGCGGTATTCATAAAAAAATACTAATGTCCGCCTTATTTTGAGTGTAATTGTTTGGCGACACGTTTGGCTTAGTGCGCTGTAGCACGGTTTCTCGTCTTGCCTGGCGTGGTGTCCATCCACTCCCCGTCGGGTCAATTTTGGAAACGATATTTCCTTCGACTCTTCTGACTCCTTTCTTCTTCTGTCAACGACTCTCCCTGGCTAAAAACCTTGTCTGGCGCGTATTAATTTATTTATTAAAGGTAAGAAAACAAATTTTAAAACAAACAGTATCTACCATACAGTAAATACAATTAAAGCACAGTTCATAAAAGAAGGTTATTATAATGTGGAGGATTACTTGAACGACAAGAATTTGTGGTCATAGTAGGAATAATCTGCTCCTCTGCTCAAATAATGTATTTTTATTGTTCTTTTGACTGTACTCTGAATTTATTTGTTGTAAAACAAAACAAAGTTCAAAAGACTAACTATCGAGTTTCTTGCCGGAGTCTTCTCGATAAGAAGCAACTTCCGAACCGGTGGTAGATTCACATTATGTTTATTTAGGATATGTACTATTATTGTATTATTTTATTATCGTTTATATATATTTTTTGTGAATTTTGACATTTCATAAGTGCTTCTTTGTAAAAACTTAAGTGAATAAATGATTTTTTTACTTTTTACTTCTTATTATAATAATCACCCTTTGTAGACTTAGGGACTTTTAACTAATTCGATTTATGTCCATGTTAGGTACTCTCCAAGGACTGCTCCCGTTACGTACCGCAATGCGGGCTGTCTTTGTTGTAGCTAGTAATTTACCCGCGGTTTGCTTGAGAGGAAACAGTAGCCCGATAGTTGCGCAGTTAGATCAACTTCAAACAAGAACTTACCAATACTGACCAAGTTTAGGTCTGTACGGAATATATTACGGGAATCAGTGGAAATGCTAGCTAGCATTTAGCCTTCGGGATACATCGTTTTCTAGAATTTGCAATTACATTGGCTAGGTTTCGCAATACAATTTTCAGAACATTACAAAGTTTGTGAGGATGTATGTATGTTTGTTACTCTTTCACGCAAAAACTACAAAACGGATTTGGATAAAACTTTACAGTAATACAGCTTATACATCAGAATAACACATGCACTACAATTTATGAAAAAAATATGTAATTTGACCATAATATATAATGATAACGCAGGCGGAGCCGCGGGCGGCAAGCTAGTCAAGTATTAAAATTAAAAATACAATAGAAAAGGGCCCTAAAAAACTTTTAGTACGATTATTTTTTTTATTTTTTCATACTTGGGTGGGCAGACCCCTTTTTGAAAGTGTAAAGTTTATAAAAAAAACTATACCATTCGATAATCTACACAATTTTATAGCCACTTTCGTTATGAAACCTTATTTATTTAAATGCAAAATGTAATATAGCTACCGAACAATTTTTCTGCAGAACGCAAAGAAATAGATGGCAAATGACGTCACTTGAGAGTGGCAGTTTGTAGGGAGCGTTCTGGGCGAGTGAAAAAATATGATTTTTGAAATTGCTATATCACGGGAGTTTTGGAGCTTTCGAAATATATTTTTTACTAATGTTTCTATTTTTGGTTGGTCTTTCGATAACACCACAACAAAAAAAAATACAAATACCCTATTCAATGCGTTAAGTTTTATAATACATACATACACCATACGCCTTTTCCCAACGTGGTAGGCAGAGACCACATCTTTCCACTTGCTACGGTCCTAACACACCTCTTGCGCGTCTTCCACTCTCATTAATACTTTCATACATGCTCGTCGATTATGGGTACTCCTGACCTGACCTTTTCTGAGCACGTCTTGGGCTTGTCCTAAGTACGTCCGTCTAGGCCTTCCCCTTTCAACAGCTCCATCCACCCTCGCTTTGTAAATTCCATATGCCATCCTTTCCATATGCCCAAACCATCTTAGCATTCCCATCTCAATTTTTGTGACATCCTCTTTCACGCCACATCGCTCTCTTATTATGTTATTCCTTACTTTATCACTCAATGTCACTCCTGCCAAACTTCGCAATGCTCTCACTTCCACAGCATTTATCCTACTTTCATCCTTCTTTTGCCATACCCAACTCTCACTTCCGTACATAAGTATCGGCACTAACACCCCCACAGTCGCGCCTTCTCTGACACTTTCTGGCTGTTCATAAAGGCATGCAGCGCTCCATTTAACATATTCCCTGCATTCATTCTTATATCAGTATCACCCTCATGCCTTCCAACCCTCATGAACCTTGTCCCAAAATACACAAATTCTTTACTTTCACCTCCAATTAAAACAATAATTTTATAATTAGATGCACTATTTTGCACAGTGAGGTAGGTACTAGGACAAAATTATAATTATCAAATACTCGTCACAGGAACACATTGTGTATTTATTTTCTAAGTTTTCTTATCCATGTCATTTTAACGACTCCTTTTTGGTGCTTAAGCTCAGTTACCAAACAATTTTACATTGTACTACCATATTATTATGATAGTGCACGTTGAATATTAAAAATAACTATTTTTTTAAATCGACAAATGTAATTAAAAAGTCCCAGTGATGCTGATGAGAAAAATAAAGGTCCATGTTGAAATCCATGACTTGCCTTTGCAAAATGTTAACGACGGTAAGGATGTAAATGGCAAAACAGTACTTACATAAGTTAAGATATTCTTTATTGCACAAATACAACAATTACATCAACTATTTTTTATCAATGAAAAACTAACTAAAACTCTTTAAAAATTTAGTGTTAAATAAACTGCTAAAGTTACAATTCCGTAAAACTACCCTACACATATGAATGAAATGGAGGTAGCGATCATTCTCGCGCTATTATGACATTGCTTCCCTTTTAGAATACCTTTCCGACCATCAGGAGTTTACAGAGCAATGCTATAAGTACTTGTTTAGTATAATGGCAACATAACGCAACAGGTGGCGGTATAATGGTTTTACACGGTGCGATCATGGGTCGTATTTCTTACGAATTGAATTATATTCATGTAATAATGTTATAACCTTTTTTATTAACTTAGGGAAAATATACTTACTGGATTCAGTAGCACTCGGAATAAAGTACAAAAATTTGTTAAAAGGGGATTGAACATTTTCGTATGGAGGCTAGCATAGGCACCTGCCGCCATTTTGTTTTTTTTTCGGTAGTTTCCGCGCACGATAAAAGTGGTATAAATGAATAGAGGAGAAATAAACAAACAAAAAATGTCTTTTGATATGGTACTCTAAAGTGTCACATTTCCGAATTATTTGGAGGTAAAGATCGATATGAAAAAGATGGTATTAATTAAAAATCTACTAATTATGTGGTTTTTTGTGTTATATTGTCAACAAATAACAGATTTCAGCACATTTAAACTATTGGTTATGTGAACTCCTACATAAAATGCGATGATACATGTGTACGAGTTTATGTCCGAGCGCCTGTACGCACCCACCTGCCTTTTCAAAAACGAGCTCATACGCGCGTATACAACGCTAATCTGAAACCGCTCTAACTAGACGTGGTCACCATTCTAGAACAAAATCAGTCAATATAAATCGTTAGGTGTAAATGCCAGTCCTCGTCCCCAAATAGCGTATTCGTGTAACGTGGACGTTTTGTGGAAATGTCCGTCGCATTGCGGCTGCGTATTTACATTCACCGTCACAAATCGGAAGTAACTTATACATTTAACTGTCGATACATGAGGAAAATCAAAAACGAAACTGAAGGCAGCCTTAGATATGTCGGTAATTCGGTATTCGGTGATGCTGCATCATATTTGTACGAGTAAATTCAGTTCACGAGATAAATTATTAGGTTTAGTTCGGTTTTTGTAAACAATTGAGACAATGGGCAAATCATGACAATAAGTTACCTTTTAAGTGCACTTCATGTAAGCACCTTTGAACTGTTATTTTAGTAATTTATCGCGCAAACTTTTGCCTTCATCAAGGTACCCAGATACAAATTGACGCAGTGTTTTTTTAGTTGGCACGGGTGTCTCGTAAATCTTCGTGTGTGATACCTCGTAACTTAAGAAAGTGATATTTTTTCTTATTTTGCAATCATGACAATTACTGTGTTTTCTGGTGAATATAAAAACACTGTGGCGTTTCGTATCTTTATCATCGTATTGTTACTTTCTTTCGTATCGACTTCTGGCTTTCCGTTAATTGCGATAGAGCTGGCCGTATCTCTAATTTGTCCAGACCGAGGATCATGAACGCATCCACACTAGCAATCATCGCATCTTGGAGCTGATAACCTTGCCACACACACTGTTGAGCATTGCGATTGGCCTTGCCCAAGAACCGATTAACTGTCTGAAATTTACTTGTTCGAATTTCATTTGACCGAAAACGGTTGACCGACGTCTTTTCAGCTATATTATGTTTGCCAGATTTTTAAACCATGGAAATATAATTGGACATAAGTATCATTTAACCGAACTACGTTTCACCGATTTGAAAAATAACTTTTTACTACTAGCCGAAGTCTTTATTGAACTTTTTTACTTATATTACTTTATTTAACATACTTTTACTTCATTGATACAACATTTTACCGAATATTGGCGATCGAAGCGAGCACGGCTGCATTTAGGTAAGCTGGCTTGAATCCGCCGGCTCGGCGGCTTATGCTGTTAGAAAAATAAGGCTCCTGACTGATATCGCCACAGCAGGATTTGTGTACTTCATTTATTTTCAGTGTTATGGCGTACGGTCTAGTTGTGGGGCTCGGCACCATCTTTGTTCTTCAAAAGAGAGCCACCCGCTCCATTTACAACCTCAGACCACGCGACTCGCTACGTGAAGTATTCGAAGAGATAGATATTTTAACTGTGTACTCTCAATTTATTTATGATAATGTAACATGAACGATCCTCGTCGAACGTTGATAAAATAATAGATCTGACCCAAGTATATAACGCTGTATTTCTTCTTGAAATTGAACTTTTTACAATAAAAACAAAATGATGTGAAATATTTGCTTGCTGTCGCGGCCATTTCACTATTGGAACAACACAATTGACGTACGTAAAACCAAAAGAAAAAATAAAAAGAAGTTCTCATGGAAGGCGGCTGACCACGCAGGTTCTACACTTAGCAGCACGCCTAAGCACACATAAAGACGAACTGTGATATCACCATCAGAGCTTATCGACCTAAGATAAACGCACGTTGCGTTCGCTATATTGACAGGGGATTCACATAAAACTTCTCTAGGTATTCGTAAATTCTCTAAGAATTTTACATTATTAATAAATTCTTGCCATAGTTTTGCTATTTCGTGGGGTACTTCATCCCAACGTAAGTTTTCAAGCCTTCTTTGAATTAACATTTTAGGTTCAATGGTTACTAGACGCAGTAAGCCTAGAGGGTCAGAAACTTCACAAGAATCGGACAATATAGATCTTTTAGTAGGGTTCTCCTTTGTATTTTCATAGTTCGTTGGAAAATTTATCAAATCTTCATTAGGGTTCCAACTCCTAATGTGTATGATGAAGAGCTAATTACTAAATTTTGCTGATTATCTTATGAGTTCAATAGTAAGGTACGGTAAATTCGAACGATACTTGCGCAGATTAAGACAGCCAGCCGAAAATTCCTTTTCTACAGCATCTTTAATAAGCCTTAGTTATTAGGTAATTGCCATAGGCAGCGAGTGCTAAGAAAGCTAGAGCTAGAATAACCATAAGTTACTGTATTGAATCGCATTGTCTTAATAGGTTCAGTTTCTTTCTTGCGCCACAGTATCATTTGCAAATTGCGATCACTATCCTGAACTTCTATTTGTCTATACATCTTCTCTACGTCTCCTGAGAGTACATAGGTATGTTGACGAAATCTAAGTAAAATGTTAAATGAAGAGTCTTGTGTATTGTAGGACCAACCATCTGCAAATCGTTTACAGAATATCCAGATGTGATCTTAGCACTGCCATTAATAACAACACGCAACTTAGTCGACTCGCTTGTGGGCTTGAGAACAGTGTCATGCGGAATAAAATAGGCTCGGTGTGGAATTAATGTGGCAGATTCAGATAAGTGACCTAGATCTGAATATTCTCAAATAAACTGGTGGTACGATTTTTTAAGTTCTGAATTCTTGGCCAGTCGTTTCTCCAATGAGAGGAACTGTATTTTAGCTGTTCTGAATGAATTTCCTAAGCGGTCTGGTTTGGCGAAAAGAGGTAACCTAACACAAAACCGACCTTCCTCGTTGCGATATATATTTTTTATGAAATGCTTTTCACATGCAATTTCCTCAGTGGTTCTATTGACGTCTGAGTTGTAAGGATGTTTTTAATTCCCAAAACCTTTTTAATTCGTTGTTTAAAGTTTCATTAGAAATTTTACTGCTTCGCTATAGAGCAACATGACACTGAATAGGATCTTTATTTTTAATAAACAATGGGCTTGCTAATATCCAGCCTAACTTAGTCCTACGCATCATAGGAGTATCATCAAGAGAAAATTGTTGATTTTTAATCAAATTCCAAAAAATGTTAGCGCCTCTCAGCAAATCTACTGGAGCAGATTGATTAAAATACGGATCTGCCAGCCTTAAATTGTTAGGTATTTTAAAACAAGTTGTCTTTGCTACAAAACTGTCACATTTGATCTCAATAGTACAACGCTGCAGTGCACTAGAAGACGAGACGTTGCCTACAACTAAGATACCCACTCGGGTTGGCTGAGATGTCAAGCGTAATTTATCATGTATTTTTTTTTATATATTGCCCGTCTAGATGACCTCACTCCACCTGATGGAAAGCGGTCGTGAGGTCCAGATATGAGGTTGACAAGCCCAGTCATTCAAACGAATCACTCGGCCGGCCATCCTCACCTTGAACGCCTGCAGAAATGCCTTTTCACGCCCCGCTTGATCTTTAGTTATAAGAGAAGATTGAGTTCAGCTGACGAGCAGGGCTCGAACTGTTATAAATGTTTTAGTACTGGGATTATAAACATCTACTAATGCGGTTGAAAGTAATATTCCATTATTATTATTATTTATTGAAATACCACACACAATATCGTCTGTATCTGCGCACAACTGCTCCTGCTCGATCTCAGGTTGATCTATTAACGTAGCCGTTAGAATGTTTGATTGATTTACAGCCTGAGAAAATTCCGAATGTAGCAGGGAAATGTGTTGTAACTTACAACGAAAACATGGACCTAATTTACATTGGCTCAAAGAATGACCTCTGCGTAGACAATTAAGACAAACCTTAAACCTGATTGCCTCGCAATCCGGTCCTCGACAGACCTAGCAAGAAATGTCGCACAGTCATACAGACAATGACTGCCTTTGCAAAGAATGCACGCGGGAACAGAGTATGAAGGAGTGTTTTCAGGAGCTGAAACCACATGTTATTTAGTTTGAGGCCTTTCTTGTCTACGGAATGACGGATAGCTGTTATATTCGTTCTTTAGTCAAACTCAAAACTCAAACTCAAATAACTTTTTTCAAATAGACTTTCACAGTAAGTACTTTAAAATCGTCAAATTTTAAGCAAGATATACTAATTAATAGACATAATTACTATAATAATATAGATCTAAAAATACACATTAAACAGACATAATGCGACTCTACCACCGCGTCGGAGTTGTTTCTTGCTGAGAAGTGCTGATTTTACTAATTTATATAGATTACAAATAATTTGCGCGACGCTTTATGAATGAGAAAAAATCAGCACTAAGAATTAATATAACAGCTCTCCGTCATTCCGTAGAAGGTTGCGTGTTAATATCACGTCGGGGTCACCATGAACGATCCTCGTGGAACGTTTATTAAATAATAGATCTGACTCCAAATATAACGCTGTATTTCTTCTTGAAATTCATTATTTACAATAAAAACAAAATGAAATGAAATATTTGCTTGCTGTCGCGGCCATTTCACTATTGGACCAACACAATTGACGTACGTAAACCAAAAGAAAAAATGGAAAGCAGTTCTCATGGAAGGCGGCTGACCACGCAGGTTCTACACTCAGCAGCACGCCTGAACATAGTATGTCCGTAAAAACTTGCATCTCTTAAAAAAAAACAGTGATGTTCATAAAATCAATTCTAGAAATAAAAATAAGCTCGTAACTCCCAGTCTAAGACTGCAACAGGCAGGGAAATCATTTGTTGGTCAATGTGTAAAATATTTTAATAAGATTCCGCAAACTCTTGTTGTACTGCCTCTTCCAAAGTTTAAGTCACAAATTAAAGCTGAGTTAATGAAGCAAGGTTAGAGGAGCGAAGAGTGTAGAGGATTTCTTAAATGATAAGAATTAGTGGTCATCTTAGGTATAATCTGCTCCTCTGCACATTTTTTGTTATGACTTCACGGTTACGGTTAAAGATATTTATTTTTCAAAAAGAATACATAATTCACTTAACAGAGAAAAACGAGAACTTACATTTACTTCACTCTGTCAATTCAATGTTTGTGTATAAAAACAAGATTGAAAAGAGTAACCATCGAGTTTCTTGCCGGAAGTCTTCTCGATCGGAAACAACCTCCGAACCGGTGGTAGAGTCACATTATGTTTAATAAAATTTACTATCATAGTATTATTTAATGTGAGTTCATTTTTATTTAGTATATTTTTGCTATATTCTTTATTTTTGTATTTGACTTGTCATGCGTACTTTTTATAAGTCTATATTAATGAAGATATTTTTCACACTTCACTTATAGTAGTTAGATTAAGTATTTAACTAGCCAGTATTTTTGTCTAGTTTGTTTTTATTTTTAAACATTATTTCTTGTGTCTTACAAGTATGTACCAAACATGATATTTCGTACATCTTTGGTACATTCTTACTGAAACAATAATTCGCACACCTGCATGCAGGTCGAATACTATGTCCAGATTTATGTTAACATCTCGAACCAACTCAATTGTATTCGTTGCAAATAAATGATTTTACTTACTTGCCGTGATACTATTCTAGTGAGCAGCCCTCGCCCGCTGAACACAAGCTTGTTACACAAGCTGTCACAATGTCTAGAAGCTTCGAGGGTGTTGTTCTACAAATTCAAGACCGGAAGGATGAAATTACGCAACTTAAAGTCAATCTCTGGAGCCCCGAAAGTGAATTGGAAAACAGAATTTGTGAAAACAACGACCTAAAAAGATATTTAGAAAAAGTCTCCAGTGAAAATGATACACAGAAAAACTCAAGACGACCTACAATTGCTATAATTGCCAAGACCCACACTGCTTGTCGATCATGGCTTTGTAGCATCTGTACTGAGTATACGCATAATCTTATGGGCAAATTCAACGGATTTGAAAAAAGCTTATATCGTCCAAAAGAAATGTATCCGAGCCATAGCTGGCATTAGTCTTCTTGAAAGTTGCAGAGATGTTCGCAAGAAATATAATCTGTTAACTTTAACATCTCTGTACGTTTATGAAATAGGAAAATTTGTATTTAGAATTTGTATTTTTTTTTAGAATTGTTTAAAAAAACCCATTCAAAATCAGCGATTACGTCCAAGAGATCCATTTAAATTGCAGATTCCGTCTTGCAATAAATACCTGGGACAAGGCACACCAAGATCATCAAACCCCAAACTAAGCAGAGCTTGCAATACAAGTTTATTCGAGAAAAATTGTGCCGTGATGCCAATACGTGTATACAATAACATTCCTACTGAGATACGACAATTTCCGTCTTGCAATAAATACCTGGGACAATGCACACCAAGACCATCTGACCCCAAACTAAGCAGAGTTTGCAATACAAGTTTATTCGAGAAAAATTGTGCCGTGATGCCAATGCATGTATTCAATAACATTTCTACTGAGATACGACAATTTCCCACAGTGCAGTTTTTGCAGATTGAGAAGCTGGTTGATAGAAAATTATTTTTATGACTTTGAGGAATACTTTGACATCTAATGATTTACGATACATTTATTGTTATTCTTGTTTTTATCTCTTTCTTTGACCAATTATTCTGTGATTTATATTTGGCAAAATATTGTTTTCTTAGAATTGATCTTTCAGGAATGTAATTTTTATTTAAAAAAAATGTGTCATCAATTCATCAGAACTTAATATTGATTTCTTAATTTAAAAATTTTGCATGTCTAAAACTTCCAAAAAGTTACAATAGACCGCATTGCAGACTTTTGTGAAAATCGTCTATTTTACGCACCACTTACTTGGACCCTAAATCTTTGTCCTAAAATTTAGTGGTTGTAAAACCCAGCTATTCTTTTCTTTAGGGTACTGACATACCAGGCGAGAAATCGGCAAGTATAATCTCGAATTTTTGTATTACATTACCACAAAACACGCGTGTACGCGTTTTTGTCAGCATGTTATCGGACTCTGTTTGATTCAGTCGAAAATTATACTTAAGTCAACAAGTGCTACGAGTGGCTACGCGCTTATAAACACTTCGGCAAAATACAATTTTATTGTGGTATCTTACTTAACATTCATTCATAAAAATGAAAACGATTATATCGGCAGTGCTATGCTCTGGCCGTGTATGTGGTTATCATCATCATCATCAGCCTATTGTAGCCCACGGCTGGACAGAGGCCTCTCCCGATGCGCGTCATCACGACCTATACTCAGCTTGACGCACCCAGTTTCTGTCAGCAATAATGCGCAAATTATTGCACCGCCTACTTCGATATTCTATACGTGTTTTCCTTTCTAATGCAAGCACACCCCAACGGTCTTCAGTTCTAAGGTCTTAGTGACCAACCCACTGGCAGTCAAGCTGGTAAGCTGATCCTAATAACCACAAACCAAGGAAAGGCTTTAGAATATGGTTGTTAGGAGGAAGTCTCTCCTACATGCCCATGTAAAGCCAGAAAACGCGTTGTCAACACAAGCATTTTGCGTTTAAAATGTTTTCAGTATGCAAACACCCTTAAATAGTCGTATTTCATATTGTATCGTACTATACCATTCGCTGTGTGCCCAGAAAATTCGTTAAATACATTTCGTTAGATGCCAAGAAATATAAAGATAGCATTTCCGGGGGTGGAATTCTAGCACCCTCGCAGAATCAATTGACTAAAAGGAAAGGTGAGGGTGGAGATTTTAGGGATCCCATCCCGTTACTACCTTTATGGGATATCTGAAATATTTTTAGGTTTTACCTGAAAAAATGAGGCAAATATTTCGTCTTGTGGTTTGTAAGAAATGTGTATAAAATATCTTACAAGATCTAATAACTTTATAAGTTCCTGCAAGTTAAAAGGAAAATGACTGCCTACCTATACCCAAAATCTTTGATTAAAGATGAAATTATTGAAGTTTTTTTTGCTAATCAAAATCCGATGCTAAATAAAACTTAACCTTAAAAAAAGAAAAGCTTCTAGACGATCTTGATCTGCCAGGATATCTCCCATTTTTAGGACACATTTCATAAGTACTTAAAACTTTTTTGACCAACACTGGGTCAACTTAATTCTAATAAAAAAATCAAATGCGCCAGACAACACACCTCTTGTAATGGCCTCGACGTAGGGAATAATATCCCTGTGTTACGAGGTGTACCACACAAGGAAATAAGCCAGGGACGCAACAACATACCCAGACCCGAGTTAATTCTTAGCAGATCGTTTCCTGAATTGACCCAACTGGGAATCGAACCCAGGACACTACGGAAATCAAGGCGAGAAACCGTGCTATAGCGCACTACTAGTTCCAGCGGTACACCCCGAAATTCAGTCAAAACCTGCAAATGGTGTTAAAGGCATGAAAATCGGAACGATTGGTCTTTAGGCCATACTAATCTATTTGACCCTATCGTGTGTGGTAGTCAAAGTCAAAGTCAAAATATTTATTTACGGTATCTAATGAAAGGGCTTACTGAGCCGATTCAAAAAATATATCATAAATATATATCGTTAATTGTATTGCATGTAAGCGTGTTGGCTCTCTAGCTGTAAGTTTACATTGTAAATAAATAAATAAATAAATCACATCATTACATCTTAGTCACTTGTATTAAATTAAAATAAAAATCATTTACAAAACATAGGTACCAAGTTTGGGCTACTCCAGATATGATACGGATGGATTCCTTTAGGTAAAATATGCTTCAAATGGTACGTAATGTCCTCATATCTAACCTTGAAAAATAATTTTTGAAAATATTATTATTAGGCTTGAATTGTATAAACTTTGTACAATGTTTTTGCTTTTTAACCGGTAGTTTAGATGTACTTTTAGGTCCATATTTTAAGGAAATGTTAGAACGTAAGCATTTTTTTTAAATACTCTTTTTGTGAAACCGAACCAAGTTTAAAAGAGTAAGTACTGAGTTTCTCGCCGGGTCTTCTCAGTATAAGATCCACTTCCGATGCGGTGGTAGAGTCACATTATGTTTGTATACAGTGTATTTATGTATTCATATTATTATAGTATTTAAGTCTATTACTAAGTTTTTTTTTCTTGTAATGACGATTTAAAAGTACTTGTTACAGGTCTATTTAAATAAAGATATTTTTTGTTTGTTTGTTTGTTCATTGTCATTTAGTATTTTTTTTTTTTAAATTTTACAAAATATGATAAAATTACGATTAGTTGAATCATGTTTAAAAAGTTAAATTTTAGACACTGAGAATGTTTTCCGAAGCACGGAGCCGACTGGTAGTTGTCCTAGTGACATCCCATATTATGGTCACCCCACAGTTCTCACGTTGTCCGCAATAACGATGGCACGGCAGGTCAACGCGATAGTATTTAACTCGAGCACCACCTTCTTATATAACCACGATTTTTTGAATAAACCAATTTTTATTTTATTTTATTTTACCTTCTGGAGACAAAAGACAATTGTTTTAGGAACAGTAAAGGAAACAACAAGAACAAAAAGACAAATCAGTTTAATAACATACAGAGACACACACGCACACACACACTCACGCACTACCCACTTTGTTATTCGATTTATTTATTTATGTTTTCAAACGATGCCTCCATTTGTCTACCAACCGACCAGCCGCAGGGACCAGTCTGAAACCAGCGCTGGGCTATGCTCAGCACCATGCTGAGACTGGTACCCATTGCCAACATATTTTTAAATGTGATAACTCAGTAATGATTAGTTGTAATAGTTTATATTTCAGTTTTAATCTATAATGTGATGGTTTCAACTATTTTTGATGTGGTAATATATTTTTTTCATTTTGAATTTCAATAGTAGATACTAGAAATTTGAACTTAGTTATATTATGTATGGGGAACGGAGGTTGCCGGAGGCTAAGACCAAAGTGATTTTTATAGTTTCTATATTTTGGAAAATATACCTGATACTTTCTACCACTTCACTCCACTTTCTACCAGCGGACCACTAGACGCCGGGAGGGGGGGGGGCTTCTAGGTCATGTGAGCGACCTTCCAGCAATCCACATTCAACGGTTTCCTGCTCCGCTAGGGAGTAGTGGAACGCTTTTCTGCTTCTGTGTTTCCGCATACTTACTACCTTGGTATCTTTAAGGCTATTAAGTTTTCTGGGTAAGGTCGGTGTCGTCATCACTTACCAACAAGCGACTCTGAGGCCAAACGTAAACATATTGACGACACGATTGGCGTAGTGCGCTGTAGCACGGTTTCTCGCCTTGAATTCCGTTGTGTCCCGGGTTCGATCCCCGGTCAGGTCAATTCAATAACGATCTTTTCTAAATTGGCTTGGGTCTGGGTGTGCTGGGAGACGCCCCTGGCTTAATTCCTTGTCTGGTACCTCGTAACACAGGGATATTTATCCCTACTTCGAGACCATGACAAGAGGTGTGTTGTCTGGCGCATATTTATATTTTATATTTATATTATTGAAAGAAAAACCTATACATAATCATATTATTGTCGTTGTTTCAGTGAGTACATAAATATAAATAATAAATAAATAAATATGCGCCAGTCAACACACCTCTTGTAATGGTCTCGAAGTAGGGATTATTATATCCCTGTGTTACGAGGTACCACACAAGTAAATAAGCTAGGGGCGTCTCCTAGCACACCCAGACCAGAGTCAATTCGGAAAAGATCGTTTCCTGAATTAACCCGACCGGGAATCGAACCCGGGACACTACGGAAGTCGAGGCGAGAAACCGTGCTACAGCACACTACGCCAATAGTGTCGTCAAGTACATTACTGTCGTATTACAATTTTTAACGTATAGCCTCCAGAATATGCGTTCAAGTACGCTATCAGAATATCAATTTCAAGGTGTCGCTTCAAATCTACATTCACTTCACCTGAGAGCCTGACGCTAGCCAATCTCGACGGCCGATACAGGCAGAACTATTCTGAACTCGATTTAAGTTTTTCCATTAAAGCTGGTCCAGAACATTAATCTACTCGATGTGGACGTGGCGGTAGCACTAGTGATGTTGCTACGCATATCCGTAGTGCGTACGTAAGAATACAAGCTGCGTGAAAAGGGTATTTACTAGTGTGCAATTATGGCACTGACGGACTGCACATTGTGCAGAACGCATCTGCTGTGTTAATATTTTATGTCAAAGTCAAGGTGTTTATTGCAATCATGTGGTTACAAAGGTGGTGAACATAATAAACCAGTACCAATAACATGAACCCTGCTAGGGCATCGCAACGTAAAACAACAAATGAAATAAATCATTTTAAATTAATTAAAAAGTTTAATTAAATGTAATATTCACAACATGAAAAAACCCAGGAGAAAGATAAATAAATAAAATAAATAAATAAATATCCCTGGACATTATACCACACAGCGCCATCTAGCCCCAAAGTAAGCTAATTAAAGCTTGTGTTATGGGATACTAGACAACGGATAAACATACTTAAATACATTTTCTTTTGTAAATACATACTTATTATACATAGGAGACACCCAGACCAGTACAAACAGACATGTTCATGCACACAAATGTTTGTACTGTGCGGGGATCGAACCCGCGACCTCTGGTGTAGTAGCCAACTTCTTAACCATTACACCAAGTCGATCGTCAAATAAAACTAAATGAATTAAAAAAAATGAAATTAAGACAATATTCTTGCAAATCGGACAGACAGAAATCAGGGTGTGTAATATTATGTTTTATTATAATTTTCTATCAAAAAAATCCGTCAAGGTATAAAAAAACTTTCTCAATCAAAAATTCCTTCAATTACATTTTCTAGTTGTCTCTTTATTTACTTTTGTTTGATTGACAATTTACGTCATATGATACATTTTCTTACGCATCGGTGACACCTCTGGTGTTGCAGTTGTCCATGGGCGGAGGTGATCACTCTCCATCAGGTGACCTTCTAGCTCGTTTGCTCCCTATTACATAAAAAAAAAAAAAAAAAACACTCGGGTGACGGAACATACTCCTGTACGCACTCATTATTAAAATTAAAATTGGCAATGTCACTAAACCAAGTTTATTTAACTACCACGTTCATCAGTGAAGCGCTTCATAGTAGTATTAATAATTTGCAGAGGACACAATAAGAATCTCACTGCGAATATACTGTTCGAAATTTAAAGTGAGTTTCTCGGAATAACACCAGACAATTTTACGCCGTCTTGCCCTACCATCGACAGTGTGGATTGTCGCAGTATGTAGGATTCGAAATGTCCATTTCAAATGCTACATACTGCGACTACTTTTGGGGACTTATTACAATCGCTCATATCCAGTCTAGTTAATTCCCTTAACTGAATGTAGCCAGCAGTGGATATTCAGCTTGGAAGATCAGTTAGCGCCAGATAATCGCTGACTGGCTAGAAATGAAAGAACTAATTGCGAAATTGCTCTCTACGCTAAGTTTAGGTCTGTTCAGACCTGCGTGTTGGGCTTTTTCATTTAAAATAAAATAAAAAGAGAGATAAATATTTTCAGAAACATCCCTAAACGTATTTATTACGCGCCAGACAGATTGGGTCGTCGCCCGCCATTACGGGGACAGGTGTCATCTCGCCCTCATCTTTCAACCTAACTACGTACCCTCCACTTTTGCAGACTGGGAATAAGAATAATGATTTTTAGTGATTTTTAGACATATTTTTTTGGGAAAGTCATTAAAAATAACGAATGTCAAAAACATTGCAGATTACTAAGACCCTGCAGAGTTTTTAATGAAAAACGGAAAATAACGCAATCCAGTCAACGAATTTTAAAAAACTATGTTTTACGAGTACGTTGAAGACTTGGAATAGATTTCAATTCAATTATTTATCAATCAGTCCACTGGCTTCAGAAATGGAGAGCTAATAACCCACTTCCGTTAATTAAGTGTTCGCACACGCAATCGCCTCTGTGGCTGAGTGGTAACAGAACTAGCCTGACATCCTTGCTTCATATTTGGAGTACGAAAATATGACCACATCTCTCCATACCGAGCCCAACTGAAATGGTTGACCATCCGCAAGCGCAGACAGTTGAGAACGCTGTGCTCGCTCTTCAGTATTCTGCGTGATCCAAATTCTCCGTACTATCTCAGGTGTAAATTTCAGCTGAAGGGTGATACTAGTTCTCGTAGATAGCACTCCTGCAATGTTCTAAGACTGGAGACTCCTCATAGGACAAGCCACGTCGATCACTCTATTGTTCTCACAGCAGTCAGATTGTGGAATAAGCTGCCAGACACTATCAAAATGTCACTAATTAAAGCCATGTTTAAAACAGCAACTCGTGATTTTTTAATAAATTATCTGTAGTTTCCACTGTTCATCGTCTATTTTATTGTTTTCACATATTACTGAGTATGTTATATATCATGTAAGTATATAATTATTTATGTTATGTATTTCTATGTATATACGTATAATTTATATTGATTAGCTTGTATCTGTCGTTTTTAAGAATTTATAAAATCTTTGTGTTTTTTCCTTTTTGCACCGCCAACAGCAAAGCTGTCTCAACCGATGGTTGACTGGTAGAGAATGCTTTTAGCAATAAGTCCGCCTAAGGTATTTTTTTTCATTATGGATTAAATAAATAAATAAATCCAGAGGTCCCGGGTTCAAATCTCAGCTCGGGCCAAGTCTGTTATTAGATGTTTTCTAACATATCCCGGGTTTGTGATCACCAACCCGCATTTGGACAGCGTGGTGATTAAGCTATTACCTATCAATTGTAGCGATGTCTTGATTTTATTTAATGTCGCCGCTTTTCATTAGGGTTAGATGAGGTCAACTTCTAAAAGTTGCATAAGGAACATTAAAAAAAAAGTATGTACTCGGATATCAAATTTTTTCTTGGCGTGGCTTGATACACTTTGTACCAAATGAGACCTCTTTCGAAAGAGCTCGAGCTCAGAGCGAATATAACACTAAAGTCTGTCTGCTAGAGAGCGGAGATAACAAACGTGTTACTAGACACGGAGCTGAGTGTTGTGTGTGGCCATGAAACCAGCGGAGGAAGTTGTAGGTAAATTTGCAAAAAAAATAACAATATTAAAGAAAAGTGTAACTTCATTTATTAAACTACTTATTATAGTAGTTTTCATCCGGTTCAAAACAGAAAAAATAAAACACCAATTACACGTACAGGTCATCGTTCAAATGTGCAAAAGCCGTAAAATACAACGAAGTGACTCTTGTGGACAGATCTTGTTGGTGCCGTGTGTCGAGAACAAGTGCGAGAGAGAGCGAGAATAGTGAGTTAGCAAACAGATGTACGGGCGGCGAGCGAAACAAAGGACTTCGAAAGAGGATATACCGCTATGTCTGCCATTAACAACTCACATGCAAGATCTTCAGTTCCTCCCTGATCATGGCACTTGCAACAGTGCCGAAATATCAGAGAATTGAATACAAAAAGGTACATCTTGAAATCCCGTAACTAATAACTGTTCTACTGTTAATGACCATGAAAGGACACCGGCAAAATTGGCCCTAGCATGCACAAACGAATGTCCTTCATTAAAATTCTTCTATTTATTTTTTTATTGGCTATTATTCATAGTAAACGGACATTCTGTGGTTAGAAACGATAAATAAAAAGTTCTTTAACTACTACACAATTTGATATGGTTGGTGGTGGATGATTAGTGGTTTGTCAAAAGTGATGACGAATTAGTTTCAAGTAATACCTACCAACAGATGGAGTTATACTCCTTTAGATCGAGCTATAATTGTGTTTCGTCTCAAGCATATTCTTTAACTAGGAGTACCCGATCGTCTTGTGCTCATCATTCGAGACTTTCTCTCCGATCGAAGCTTCCGCTACAGAGTGGACGGAACCCTGTCCCGCCCGCACACCATCAAAGCCGGAGTCCCTCAAGGCTCCGTGCTCTCCCCTCACCTGTTTACGCTACACACCAGCGATCTCCCCGTCCTTCTGCCGAAGCCGTTAACGTCAGGATAGCCCTATTTTCCGACGATACAGCACTATTCTGTACGTCTCGCGCTATAGACTCTATCACCAAGTCTCTCCAGTACGCTGCCAACACCATCGGAGCGTGGTTTAGGAAATGGAGAATAGAAGTTAGCCCTGACAAAAGCGCTGCCGTCCTCTTCCAGAGGGGTAAACGCTCTCGCAATCTCTTTCCCATCACTATGTTCGGACAATCTATCCCTTGGGAAAAGAAAGTCCGTTACCTAGGCGTCCACCTTGATTGTGGTTTGACCTTTCGAACCCACATCAAAATAGTAAGAGATCGCGCCGCCTTTGTGTTAGGCCGTCTCCACTATCTCATTAACAAGCGTAGTAAGTTGACCCTTAGAAATAAGGTAAGACTCTACACGTCTTGCATCCGCCCCATTATGACCTACGCTAGCCCCGTTTTTGCCCATGTCAACAAACAAGTAATCCATAGGTTACAGGCCCTGCAGAACAGGTTCATGCGAAAAGCTACGGGCACCCCCTGGTTTTTACGCAATGAAAATCTCCACATTGACTTAGGTCTGCCGACCATCTCGCAGCACCTAAAGCAATTGTCCCTAAAAATTTTCGACTCTACTCAGACCCACCCCAATCCCTTGGTAGTGGAGGCTGGTAACTACACGCCCGACCCCAACACCATTCGTAAGGCGCGCCGCCCTAGGCACGCACTTACCGAACCGGACGATGTTATCACGTTAGCCATTGCCACCGCCAGACAACTCGCGCAGAACCAACACTCCACCAGACCGATCTATCGTCCACGCCGGCGTGGACGCGCGCCACGACCCCAGTCATATTTAGATTCGCGTAACCGGCACGCTCCTCAAACCTACGTCCGTTTGTCATCTCCCAGTAACGCCCTAAGCCGAGGTTCGTGTCCCCCCTTGGGGCGCCCTTAGGCACGTTACTTAATTATAAGGGTTGAGAGCCTTCCGCTCACCCACTTGTCCGGTGAAATTGTGAAAGCCATCAGCGGCTAACAATGCATGCCATGTAGAAAAATGTATTTATAGGTCCCATCTGCCAACACTCTAAAAACAAAATGAATATGATTTGTTGATTTTAAGTTGTAATAAATAATTGTATTTTATGGTCATTTAATTCATATCACTTAAGTTAGAGGTAAACAATATTATCTATCAGAACATAAAAATAAGTGTACATCGCTTACGATTAAGTATAACCTTAAAATCTAATACATTCTGTAGTAGGCCACGGTTCCTCAAGTTGTCCGTGTTTCAGCAAATGCCTGATGAGAATTTGTGAATGATACCGAACACAACTAGTATTTTTTCATTGCTGTGCGTTCCAGGGCATTCAATGCATGGGGAACGAGCGATGTCCTTTGAAACAATACACACCCTTAGCGTTGCATAGTTTAGAGCCATATTGCGATTGTTTTACGGTGCGTTTACAACAAGCAAACGAATGCTCATAAATGGTCGTCAAAAAGTAAATATTTCCCTGTTCGTTTTGTTGATTTGGAAAACCTGTTTGATTACATTCCAGCTCTATGTCTCCAAATGTTTGTAGCTCCGCTTTTTTTCTAGCCCCTAAAATTTTTCCCAGCCCTTTTCGCTATCTTATTCCTAGGGGCCCACGCGTGGAATGACCTAACCCTGATAACGCGAACTATCATCAACTGGTAACTGGCGGGTTCAGACTAGAGTTCTTTTTTGCGTATACACACTTTTTTGGGCCTACTGAAAATCGACGCCTGGGGGTATTACCATCGCTTATAGCCAGTCAAGTTTAATTCCTAAACTGAGCCTCGCGAGCGATCTCCTAATATAATAAATAAATAAATAATAAATATGCGTCAGACAACACACCACTTGGTTTCGAAGTAGGGAGGAATATCCCTGTGTTACGAGGTACCACACAAGGAAATAAGCCAGGGGCGTCTCCCTGCACACCCCGCGTCAATTCAGATAGTATCGTTTCTTGAATTGACCCCGCCGGGAATCGAACCCGGGACACTACGGAAAGCGATGCAAGAAACCGTGCTACAGCGCACTGCGCCATTCATTTATTCATTTTCAGTCAGTCAGCGGTAAACTGTCAATAATGCATCCTCTAGGCCAGATATTTACTGGCGATATTGCTAGCTACCTTCAGTTTAAAAAATTAACTTGACTAGCTCTAAAAGATGGTAATACGGCCCCTGAGCCAATAAAGCCCAGGCTGAATGCTGGGTGAGATCCATTAATTTTTTGGGCATCGGGACACGGCTGTCTGATTGGCATCCGCGCTCACACGTGCGTTAAATTTTGCACTTCAGAAAACCAATCTTGCGTACACAAGCTCATGCGGCGTGTTCGCTCGAACTATGGATTATGCGAGCTTATTAGCGCTATTACTTAAAAAAGGCGTGTGGGAAAAGGCTAGCCTATACGCGTTAACATGCGTTTCTCAAAACGAGCTTATATGCGCGTATTTTGAAAGAAAACACCCGGTTGTTTAGTAGTCATTGGGTCGACTTCCCAAAAGAACAACTTTTCTTACCTACACATTATTCCTTTGATTCGGGAGCGTCGTGCGTGGCCTAGGGGTTAAGCATCCTAGCTCAGATCGTGGATCTTGTGGTCCCGAGTTCTAATCCGGCCAAGACCATCTTTGTATTAATTCTAATAAAAACGGATTTTTGCAACGAAACAAAATTACGGTAAATTGTTTTACCTATTTTTCTCGGAGTTTCGCTCCGCTCGTGACCACGGTGACATGCAATTGTCGCCGAAACATCGAGAAAAATAGGTAAAACCATTTACCGTAATTTTGTTTCGTTAGAATTAGTTAAAATGCAACAAGAAAGCTTAAAATGTCATCTTTGTACTCATTGTTAAATCTCTGACCAACTCTCCGGTGATGAAAAACATCGAGAAAAAACAAAACAACCCGGATGACGGCGGAAGGTTGACCTTTTTGTGTTTGACTTTAATGTTAAGGTTCTCATCCAAAAAATACTGAGTATTCAACTGATTTTATTTGGTGACCTTGAAATTCAAGTCCAGTTTTCACCTACTGAGTCATCGTCGTCATTTAATGAGTATGGCAGACTATAGTTGATGTACTTAAGTCTTTTGATAATCACCGGGAATAAAGTATCATGTGTCTCACTTATGTATTAAATAAATATCCCTGGACAAAATATCCCTGGACATTATACGAATCGTCTTACTGTTACATAATATTTTATTATGATTAAATACCTTCTTTTTACCGTCCCATCACCAAGTAAATGTTATGTTATTTCCTTTCACTAACACGTTCTCTTAAACTCCCCATTTGGAACCATTTTCACGACATTACCCCTCTCAAGCTTTTCGAGAAAATATTTCCAACATTTTGAGCAACTTAGGCTGAAATGTGCCACATTCATTTTTTAAGAACGAGCTGAGATCTCGCTCGGTCTGGTGTTTCGTATTTTTGCTTCGCCGTATTTTCAGAGCGTATTAATTCAAGGATCAAAATATCTGCTCTGTGCTTCTCCCTCTTGAAAAGATAAGTGTGTTTACATTATCAACTAAGAACACTTACGGTAAAACTGCCTAATAACAGGAAAACTACCTAATTGCAGCAAGTAACCTAGAGTAAATTGACGACATCGGCGAAGTGCGCTGTAGCACAGTTTCTTACCTTACTCGCGTCCCAGGTTCGATTCCCGGTCGGCTCAATTCAGGACACGATATTTTCTAAATTGGCTATGGTCGAATGTGCTGGGAGACGACCCACGCCTGTTTCCTAATTCTACAATTCCTATAACCTTACTTCGCAACCATGAAAAGTGCTGTATTGTATGGCGAAAAAAAAATACAGTGGATAAATTGCACGTGTAGGATGGGTAAATGATTTTCGTTTCCGTCGGTTATGGTAGCGGTAGTGTCTCTTTGTGTTACAAAAGGGATTCTTTAAAGGTGAAGTTTTCATCTCAAGAGACAGTTAACGCATCAGTGACTCCTTTGTATCACGGAAGTCCATTGGCAGGTAACCACTTTCCGTCAAGTTGACTGTCGGATCTTGTGCCTATATATATAAAGTATTTGTCCCAAAACAGCATCTCATTTTGAAAGCTTCAACGCCATCTAGCGGCGAGTAGTGGATCTTTATCACACTACTGCTCAAACTAGCAAGACGTCGTAGGCCGCTAGCGTTGCAACTTGAAAGTTGTAGTTTCGCTCTGAAGGTGCCTAGGTGGCAGCACAAGTTTGTGCTTTTAAAAGGAGCAAAAATATAAAGCAACCTAAGGGTGGTGCTGGTGTCGCCACTTTATTCGAACAGAGGGCGGTAAAGGTCGTGGTTTGAGTTTTTCATACACAACGTCGGCATAGATAAATTTATTTATTTTCCTAAAGCATTTATTTGCAAACAAAGTGTCCTAAAGCATAGCTGGAAGGTAAAACATTAACTAACTTTTAACTTAGTTGCCCCTTTCCGGCATAGCAAACTACAAACATAAAAATATATTTTTTAACAGGTTAGAATAAACTGAGGTAGTTTTAAAAGTTAAACACGATTCGTAATTTCGCTCAGTAATACAGAATAATTTTAATTATAGTAAGTACATAATATTGTCTACTTTAGTACGAGTATAATAATTGATATCACATCATAGATACCTAATTCAATTTATGTCTGCGTTAAACATCATATTGTTTATTTAAATTTTCACAGTGAACATTTTGGCTATTTTAGCTGAAAATATATTTATATATTTTATATTATATATCAGCCAAAATGGTATATATGAAATCCGGTGTTGAAAAAACTACTTTATAAATGTGAACAAAGTCACGAGAAAACAGCACAATAATGTCTCTCCTTTCCATTAGTATTATAAAATGGCGGAAAGAACATCTAGGTTAGTTCCATTTTTCAGCCATTAGAGTGAAATACGTCGCCGCCAGGTGGCGGTAATGTGCCGTCGCAGCTGACTCCCAAGTGTTTTTAAATAGTCGCTTTCGAATCCATAACTCCATAAAATACCTTTTCAGGGTATATCACTATAAGTATCACTATAATTTAAATTAAGTTTCTGCATTTAAAATGTACCTATTAATTTAACGTGCAATCTATAAGTAACTAATGTTATGAAGAGGAATGATTTGATTGTTTTGTTTAGATTGAATAGGCTACGAAACTACTGAACCCGATTTAAAAATATATTTCACCAACTTAAGGCTACATTAACAGCTACAACAATACCATAGGCTATGTTTTACGGGAGAAATAGTCTCCACCAGTGAAGCCGTTGACGGACAGCTGGTGTCCGTCAACGGTTTAAAAATTTAATAAAACATGGATAAGTAGTATAACTAGACTTAAATGAATTTAGATCCAAAAATAGACGTTTGTTTGACAATTTTTTCAATGCTGTTCAGTTTCATATTTGTTGTATCTAACCATCGAAGCAATTGGTTAAATACTGAAAAACAACATGTTTTTATCTCTGATCTCAGAATTTCATTAATTCTCTGTAAAACCATATTTTTTAAAAAGGTTTTATTCAAATTTGGTATACTTGAGAATGCCAGAGTGAATAAGCCTTTCCGGGTAAGCGTGTATCGCCATCGGCCTCGTTATCGCTCACTACCAGGCGAGACTGAGGCCAAACGCAAATTCTATTTATTTATTTTTAAAAATACTTTTCTTGTGTAGCCTTAGTGGTAGCAGACTAACTTTTATACGCGCAGCGGATGCGCAACGATCCGATGTAAAGCAACGCCAGTCAGGTCGGGTTATGGATGGGTGACCATCCCGACCGAAATTAAGTGATTTGTTTTTCGGGCATCTCCATGCTTCGGAAGGCACGTTAAACAGTTGGTCTCATCTGACGTCGCAAGATATCAGTCGTAAAGCCTAGTCAGAGGCCTAAAAGGCGGCTGAATGATAACATCTGACGGTAAGGTTTATCACTGGCCTTACAATCACCTCTCCAACAATCCGCACTGAGCCCGCGTGTTGGAGTATGGCTCGTACCACCTCATAGTTGAGGTGAGGCCTGTGCCCAGCAGTGGGACGTATGAGGCTGTATTATTATACTACTGGCTCGAGTGAACACGCCGCAATAAGCCCGTGTACGCGCGTTTGCTTTATGAAGCGTGAAATCTAGCACACGTGTAAGCACGTAATACGTATGCGAAATCGTCCGTATATGCGCGAAAAAAACGCTGCTCTGAACACGCTCAAAAAATAATATTTTAAAGGGGATATTATTGACCTTATAATTCAGAATAACTATGAGGAAAGATGGTTTTATTTTCAATAAATCTGAAGTTCTCGTGAAAATAATAAAAATAGCTTGGTTTGATAAATTGTTAATCAAGTTTATCCCTTTTTCGTTTTAAACTTAAGAAGTACTTCGAAGAAAACATCCTATTGAACTAAAAGTATTTCAGTCCCTTCTGGGACACGTCGGAATAAAAGGTGAACTTTCCTTATCCAATAACTTTTTGATAAGAAAAACGAACCCTTTACAAAAGTCAAAAGCTCGAATCGTCCCAAAATGGAATCTTATAGGACTGTGAATCTGAATTTCGGGCCCATCATCGTATTCATCGTTTGGTACAGGGCCAGATTCAGGTTGACCAATCTCGAAGCTAAATATACACTTATGTACTTATGCAAATAAATATCTTTTTAAGAAAATCTTTATACGGTCATTTAGAACAATCTAAAAAATTAACAACAAAAAACAGATGGATATTGAATTTTGATTTGATAAGATACTTATATGTAAAATACACATTTAGGCACATTATGATTATCGTGCGTGACTATAGAGTCACGCCGTTAATAGTAACGGCATGTCGTCGAGAGTAGTTTTCCACAAAGCAAGCAAAAAGTATTCAAACTGAACTGCTAAGTTAGAATTTCATTAAAAAGAACTCCCTTATTCCAACACGTACTCGTTGTCCAATCATGAGGCGTAAAAAAACATGTTTACTGTTTGAAATTAATTACTTTTATTTCGTACTTTGAAGATCGATTTCATTAAAAAATATACAAAAATCTAAAGATAGAAACTAGAAAAAATCGACTTTATCCTGGCGCTCGAGCGTGCCAAAAATCTATTGACATAACTTATTCGTTTTTTTATCTTTTAAAAGTTAACGTAATTTTGTAAATTTTGCACCAGATTATTAGGCTACGGCAGGTGGACGCAGCCGGACAATCTAAGCGTCGTTGTCCTAACGCATAGATGTACTACCTACTTATAAATATCAGCGAACGTGAGCTACTCTGTTCGTGATTGTGTTTTGGCTGTTGAACAGTAGATTGTTCGAATCTGTTTCCAAAGTTCCAACGATTAATTGTGTTACCCCGTTATAGGGTGAGTGTTGCATATACAATTTAGTGCTTTGTAGACGTAAGTACCTATTAAATAGGCAAAGTAAAATGTAGTGCCATGCATGTTAAGTGTTAAGTTTTAGTGCTAATCATTAAACTCTTGAGCTATCTCCTTGCTGGTAAGCTTTTGTAAATTGTGAATCTAAGTAATTAATCATTTGGATGTAAACACGACTTTCATACGCACGGGTTGTTCAATGACCTTCAAGGGTCACCCACTAGCGTGTATAATCATTCGTGCTGTTCCTTCTTCTGTTCGAGTTATTTTTCTTATATGTTCTTTTATTTTGAGACAATCAAAATAATTTGTGTAAATTAAAGCTTGTACTTATTAATTTTAATTACCTATTCTAAGATAAACTGTTAACTGTAAATTTGATTCTGTCTGACTGCCACATCATTAATCACTATTTTTGCCAGTGATCATTCCAATTGCTTCGCTTATGCTGCTTGGTAAAATTGATGCTGCAGTCAGAATTAGAAAATCGACATTTTCTAAAATGTCCGGTTTCCGGATTCCAGGGTCCTTCTTCCGGCTGTGATTTTCTGTTCACGTGCATAGTGGATGCAAAGAAGCGCGACGCCTGGGTATGAAGACTTGCCCCTACCCTACGTCTCATCAGCAACTTCCGGACACGATCACCACACCACTACTAAGGACAGTGCGGTTTGATCATAGACTCTAGTGGCGGATCGGTTGTGATTGCGTACATTTTTAGGACTCACTTCCCCGTGACTATTTTGTGTAACATTACTTAAAATTAGATGTTGTAAGTTGTAGTTGTAACTAAGGTCTTATTTTTTTGTTATATCTTAACTTTTATTTGTTACCTTCCCCAACTAAAGGGAAACGGTACATTAGCCCTCTTTTTCCCTGTTATACGGCCCTGGATAAGTGAATGCCGTTCTGAAAGTTTTCATTAATTTAGGCCATTAGAGTACATTTTAGCAAGTCACCGAGCTGGGAGCGTCTGCACAAAAAGGCGCGGTAACGCTAAGGTAACTCTATTACTTACAAAATGCCTGAGGTATTGTGAGCGATGTGGTAGGAAAAATGTAGGCTTTTAGGTGTGTCAACCTGGGAACATCATTAGCTTGTGTCGGCGTATTTGGCGGTGTATTCTACAAAAGCTGAATGAAAATATCTAGGACCAAGTCTACGCGAACCGAGTCTCTGTCAATAGTTACTCAAGGTACATTATGAAGAGAAATGATTTGTTCTTCCGCTCTTTTGTTTTTATACTATCTACTACTAATATTTTAGAGTGGAAAGATTCGATTGTATTTGAGCCGATAGGTTTGTATGATACAAACCTTCGCCTCCGAAAATACTGGACCGATGTTCAAAATTATTTCGTGCAGAGTACCTTTTTGTGTGGTTTTTGGGCTCACCATCACACCAAGTGTATCCGTAACGCACTACGACCGCCACTGTCCGGGTCTCTCACACGACTGCCCATGCTTCTGCTGGACAGTGACGTTGACAGATGAGTGACACCGACAGATGACGTTGACACCTGACAGGTGTCAGTGTCAACTCACTACTACCACTTGTGAGTGAGACAGTGTATTGTACCTACTACTTAGATACCAACACTACAACCAGTATAAAGCTACATTATCAGGGAGTGACATAGGCTTTATTTTTTTCATTTAGGCTATATTTTGACGGGAAAAACAGTCTACTGCTGACGGTAGCTAGTTGACAACAAACTCAAAACCATTAGACCGATTTTGAAAATTCTTTCGCCAATATATAGTTACATTATCACTAAGTAACATAGGCTATATTTTTTCTGTATATATAGTCCTCTAGGGCGAAGATAGGTAAATATATATCGATAGATAGCCTCAGCTACGCAATTCAATTTCTACCCTGATTGATGAGCCGCGAGCTCACCGGCGTTTATGGAATAATTAAAGGGAACAAACACACGCAAATTGAAAGTAATAATTGCTTGGTCGGACAACATACTCGTTTGGTTTTATAGGGTTGCCATATTTATTTATTTTCATTTATAACTTATTAAATACATCTAGAACTCTTTGCGTATATTAAACAGAGACTGTAAAGGTGTCAGAGACGGATGTAGATACTTAGATGATTCGACAAATTCGATGGTTCAGTTGAAAGAGCAGCCACTCGAATTGTGAAAGACGTAAGTTTGAGTCCCGTTTAAGCCCTAGCCCTTGAATTTTTCTAGATTTAATCTTCGAGTGCAAAATAGTGCAATGTAAATGCAAAAAAAATATTACTTCAAGCTTATTGCTAAAAGCTTTTCTCTCTCTCTCTCTCTCTTCAGACAACCTACAGGTAAAGGAGAGATTTTAGTTAGAGCAAGCAAGTGCATTATTAATGCAAAAGAATCGAAAGAAGCCTTTTCATATAAACATTTTCTTATTTTTTTTGTGAAAACCCTACACATCCTTCCACCCCGGGCTTCAAACAGGCCGTGGCCTGTAATAGTGTGTAATCGCCGGTCGCTCGATGGTCAGAGCCAATATTTGGTTCCTCCTGAACTGTTCCCTCAGAATTGCGTGAAATAGCGTAGATTCCATTAAAGTATATTGGAAAAACCTTTATCGTTTTTACTAGAATACTTAAAATATAAAAAGGATTTTGAAGGGGTTTGAACATTTTTGTATGGAAGCTGGCATAGCTACCTGCCGCCATTTTAATTTATTCTCGATGTTTTCGCGCACGATAAAACTGGTTTAAATGAAAAGAGGACACTTAAACAAACAAAAAAATGCCTGGCACTGCGAAATGCATTAGGCGCATAACCAGCGGTTTAACTGTCACGAAATGAGTTATTACAGTTTTAGTTATGGTTGACAAAATAACACGAAAAGCCACACAAATTAGTCGAAAGATTTTTAAATAATATCATCTTTTACATTTCGATCTTTGCTTTAAATAACTCTGAAACATGATACTTCAGGGTGCGATTCCTCCAGAGATGTGCGACGATGCGTTGCGAGGAATGTGTTTGTTAAGAACCAATAGAATCGCGAAGCTAGGTGAATGAAACAATTCTATTAGTTCCTATCAAACAAATTCCTCGCAACGCATCCTATCACATCTCTGGTGGAGACGCACCCTTAGGGTACCATGTTAACAGACATTTTTAGTTTATGAGTCCTCTATCCATTGTAGTATAGGCACTACTTTTGTCCTGCGCGGAAAATTCGAGAAAAAAACAAAATGGCCGCCGGCGCCTATGCCAGCTTCCATTCAAAATCGTTGAAACCTTTTTAACAATGAACAAGAGATGGTTCTGGCCAGATTCCCTCGAAAACTCTTGCTTTTGAGGGCGAGAGGGAGATGCCAAGAAATAGTTCAAAGTGAAAAAATATTTTGACTTTATTTGCCGACGGTACCCATTTCCACAAGATGCATAATCGTGCAACTCAGTAATAATACATGGAAGCCAAAATCATTCGTCTGAGGAGGCCGGGGTAATGGGACCGCGGGAACCGGGCATATGCTCCAAATTGTACAAATCTCCCCTGAGAGAGGCTGTAGTTATTCATATGTTAATTACAAGTTGCGAAAGCGAATGTTAAGTGGTATAATGTCTGGGAATTGAGAGCATGAAACATTTTTAAAATAATATCTGTACCGAGTGTTTATCAAAATAAAAAAGTTATGGCATCTACTGAGTGAGTGATGTATAGAGGCGTTCACATCACCCTTTACATAGGAGCACCTTATGTTGATGACATAAAACCCATTTCGCAATGGTTTTGTCAAGGTTGATGTGAACCCCTCTGTACCTAACAACTTTGTAAGAGAAAATTAGATCTTCTCAATTGACTTTAATTATAAGGTTTTCATACAAAAAGTTCCGACTCTTCGTCTGATTTGCATGACCTTGAAATTAAAGTAAATGAAAAATGATATGGCATCACTCACTGATTATGCCATATCGTTTTAATAACTCTTAATAATCACCCTGTACCATGGAGTTTTATTTGGAACTAGATTTTCTAGATTGTCACAGAACGCTCTTGGCGTCTTCTGTGATTTATCCAAAGCTTTTGATTGCGTTGATCATGTGACTCTTACACGTAAGCTTAGTTTTACGGTGTGAAGGATACGGAGTTGGATCTTATTTTTTCGTATTTGAGCTCTAGAACTCAAAAAGTAGATGTTAATGATGTGTGATCTTCTGGGTCACAAGTTAAAATGGGGGTTCCACAGGGATCTATTCTGGGTCCCTTCCTATTTCTAGTTTATAATAATGATTTGCCTTTCTACGTGAAAGATATTTGTGATGCACTAAATCGGATTAATGACTTGGAAATTAGTTTATATGAATCACAAAAAACCATTAGACAGTTAGAGAGTGACACAAATTGTACAATTGAGAGTGGCAATCAAAGTTTATTTGATGAGTTAGCTTTAGCTGCTCCAAATATATGTCTTAAGATGATTCCTATGGTTGATCTCACATGTGATGATTCAGTTTCTGAAACTAGATTCTATAGATTTAATAGCAACAAAAGTTAAAGAAATATATTAAAATTAATAAATACATTAACAAAACTAAAAAAAAAGTTAATAAACAGTTGGACACAAAGAAATATAATATTTTAAGAAAGGAAAAGTTAGATATAATCACTGAATTAGAACAAGGTAGCTTACTATTAGATAGTACTAAAATCTCCTATGAAAATAAGACCATGGCTCTTGAGCATAAGATTACTTGCTTAGAGAGTTCTCTGAGGGACCCCAAAAAAATGTATGATATATCCCAAAAAAAGATCAGTGAATACATATTAGCTGCCACAGAATTTTTTAAGTAGACCCGTAGCGCTGGGTTTTGAGGTTTCGAAAATAGTAAAGTTCTTTCTTTTCAGCATGTAATTTCGGAATCCGTTGTCCAACCTAAAACATTAATTTGTGTCATCTTAGGTAGCCGCATAGGTAAAAATTTAGGTATTTGCCTTTTCGGTCAGTATTGGACGAAAAAAAAATTAGAGATGAATATTTTACTTTCATGATGATAACGAAGTAGTAACTTAAGTACAGATGCATTTTGTGTCAGCTCTGTCCACAGTAACCCTGACATTTAACTAATACCTAATATGTCGCAAGACTATCTCTAAAAGAATATTACAGTTGGTTAAATAGGTGTCATGTGTTTTAGAATACTAATATCTGTTGTACAACGTATTTGGTGTCGAATTTATCCGCTAAATTAGTATAAATTATTCATTTTTTTATTTCAACTCTCTGTACAAGCCACAAAAGAAAATGCAAGTTATTAAAATTTACGTGTTTTCATTTATTTGTTGTAATAGAACTACTGAATTCTCAATTTGTGTCATTTTCATCTACGAAATCTTATTATTTGAAAAAGTCAGCTTTGTTCGAACGAAACGGTGCGAGAGTTTTAACTGTTGTTACATAATGACCTTATGACAGTTTGCGCTGGACGAGAATGACACAAATTAGGTTTGCACACTCCGCAGGCTACACTAGCTATGATACTATAAAAATTTTCAACTTTAAATTAATTTTGGCAGTTTCATTTTGAATAAAAAGTATGGCATACGAATAGTCGAATTGCTGATTATGCGACAGTCAGATGTGACACAAAACGGAATAATAAGCTTCTCAGGTACGATTCCATCTACAGGCAAGAAATAAGTAACTTTAGAACTTTTTAAACTTATCACCTCAAAATAGCCTAGCGCTACGGTTCTAAAGATGTCAACTTACATTGTTGAGAGGTTTGATTCGCTTATAAGCAAACGAATCACTTGCAATAATTGTTTTCAACAAGTAGTGGATATGATATGGATACTGAATTGTCACGTGTTGAGCCCACGCCTACTAACTTATCAGAGCCTGGTAAAGTGGATAAATGTGGTACTCCACAGGCTGCTACAGATAATACTGTTGAATTTAAAATGTACTGGAATACGGACTTTAAAATCGCGAGTTAATAACGGGTAGTATTGAAAAAAGTTGTGCGTGCGCGACCGTCTGCAGCTTAATGCTTAGAAGCATTTACATGTAAAGTAAAAAACCAAACGCGTTGTTTCAAACAACAACAACAACATCGAAAAAAGTGACTAAATTTTCGAAAATTCGTGAAAAAAATCATAACTCGAAAAGTACCAAAAATCGCGAAATATACATGGGGGTGATTCGGGTAGTCCTAGTGATGCTCTATCACTGGGCTTCCGCTTATCACTACTTTTTGGGACAGCCTGTATAAATCTGAACATTATTTTTAAGCAATTTAATAGATTGCAAGCCAAGACAATAAATTAAAAATTTCAAAAGCTTTACACATACACAACTTTGAAAAACGTATTAATTTGGTAAGCTTATAGAGCGTCGTGGTTTAGGGGTAAAGCAACCCAACTTGGAACGTTGATCGTTTGGTCCCGAGTTCAAATCCAGCCAGAACCATCTTTGAGTTCATTGTTAAACTCTCCAGTAATGGAAATAATCGATATAAAACCACACCAACCCGGATAACGGCGAAAGGCTCAACATGTACCAAGTCGGGTTCTAATACCATTGGTGGAAAGTGGGCTTCTGAGTGTTCCATTCAGCATGACGGCAACAGTCACTTGCCTCTGACTACCCCGTTCGGGATAAAGTCGTGAAATGTATGTACGAGTATGTATGGTATAAATTTGCCAAGACTATGTTGAAATTGACCCTCCACCAACTATTGATAATGTTTATAAGCTACGCTTTGCTAGTAGACATTTTTGTTTTCCCCAAATTATTACCCATTTACCCCTTCGTCATGAGGGTGCGTTTAATCAGGGTTTCTCATTAACGAGTCCATTTGCGTCGTGTTCCACTCGTCCGCACTTGACGAGCCCGTGATTACCGCACTAGGCCGGCCATTTGCATTCCTGGCCTGTTGCTAGTTCGACCGGCTTGTTGGTTCGTCAGGATCACTGCTACGTTACAGGTTGTTGTTTTTGGAAAAACGTTAGTTTGGGCGTAATACAATATGATACTGACTCAATTTATATTTAAACTTCTGTGATTACATTCTAATTTAGCGTTACAGAAAAATAAAGCAGCGCCCACGCCTCATTAGAGACTAGGGACTCGCCCCAGCTTTGCACGAGTGCAATATAAGATATTGCAAACCATAATTACCTTTTTAGCCTTAAGTGAGATTTTAATTGCTTTGTTTTTTACTCTCAATAAAGGTTTAATTATTTTTATTATTATATAGAGACATTTTTTTCTATACTACAACATTCATGTATTTATAAACAAGTAAACCTTTTTTGAATCTTTCTTCTTGAGTCTATTGATGAAAACCGCACTGAGATCCGTTTCGTAATTTGAAAGAGCTGAACGTTTAGACGCGTTAGACCGCGCGGCGAAGCAACATTGTTATACACTTTGTAGTGATTTTCATAAAAGATAAGAAATGTCCGTAAAGCCAGGTACAGACTGTTGTAACGTAACATGCAATGTAACATGAAAGGAGCATTTCATAAGTGTGGACCAAGCGCGCGCACGAACCGAGCATGTACCTAAGTACTAGGGAATGAAGAACCGGTGACATACTTGAGTCCCGGGAATTTCGGGACTTCTGGGACTTTTACCAGATTGTTGAGATATTTATTAGTTTTCTTTTAGATATTCAATAAAACGCAAGATTTCATTTATGAATCTTTTACTTATTATAACAATCAAACGAGACTCTTCTCACAATAAAATATATCAGAGATCAATTAGAAGTTATAACAGAGAACTGTAGTTAAAATAATCTTATCATAAAATCAACAACAAAATAATAGAAGTTGCAATGCCAGCTTAAATTATTATCGAAATCGAAAAAAAATAATAACAAACTGAAAAAAAACGTTAAAATCTACAAAAAATAACTTATGATAAGTCCTCACGAGAAATTATAACATAAAAGTTACTTATTGTTGTTTTATTTTAGGTTTTAATTGTTTCTCGACGTTTAAACATCTTTTCAGGGGTGGGCTTCGTAGTCCTCCGTGGTCACGGAGGGACTACGAAGTCATTGATAGCGCGAACATAGCTCAGTCTGCCGGGAAGAGAGTTCCGCAGTACAGATACACACAACCCGTCCACACTGGCGCTCCGTGCACACTGCGCACCCCTTTGTGCTCGGCGACAAAACCGACAAATGGCGGATCGTGGCGCGCACCTTTTGAAATGCTCTGTTCGTGCGCATAGTGTGCACGGTTCGTGCACGTCTGCACTATAGGAATTCTGTTACATTGCATGATACATTGCGACGATGTGGTCGGCAAATTCTTACATTGCGTGTTACTTTGCATGTTACATTTCGTTAGTCTATACCCGGCTTTAGAGTACAAAAATATTTGTTACATACATGAGATTTAAATAATACTTTTGCTTTGCTTAATTTCATTCTCTCTCAACGTGGGCGTTTGTAAGTGGGTGTAGGTAGATCGTATGTGTAGGTGTGAACGTAAAGGATTATTTATGTCAACGCCGATTTGTATGTGTGAAGGGACTGACATTAGTTGCGAAAAAGAAATTTAGAGAGGTGTATATTACACCTATCTGATGTTAAACATATTTTTTTTATAAATAAAGAACCTATACTGAACTAGGCAAATAGATAGTTTACACAGGCCGCGTCGTATTAAGCCGTAGATCATGTAGGACATATACTTATTCGATTAGTACAAGGAAAAATAGGTCTTCTTGCAACGCTCGTAATGTGAGTAAGAAGTACAGATGGCAAAACCGTTCATGGATTTTTAATCTGTAGCCAAATGTAGGATTTGACATTGGGAGTTAAGATTACTACCGCGGGTGATCTTATGGAAAAGCAATAGTTTTGGTAATGAGGTTAAATTAAGGATCGTTAGGTTAAGAAGCAGGGTCACCCGTGTCACCCAGACCGACGCATAGTTTTCTTTTTTAATATAAGTATACACAGGTCATAATCATCATACGTGCGGTCTATCCCAGTTGTGAACCCACACTGGTGTGTGGGGTCCCAAGGTTTGCCTTTCGAATGTTCTTGGCCCACTTTGCGCGGTCTTGTGCATCCTCAGTGGTTGTGAGCACGCATGTCACCCTTAACACGTCGAGCCACCGCTTCTTAGGTCGACCTCTATCGATCTTATATACACAGGTGACAGGGAAATTAACTAGGGGTCCAAAATTGATAGTAAATGAGATATTTGTGTAATATTTTTCTACAGTTTTTGAACAGCGCCCCAAAAAAAAATTACTACAAAGAACGGCTGAAGTGCAGACACTTAAATTGATCCTTGGTTATTAGCAAGCATTTGTTTTGAAAGAGGGCAAGCCACAAATCTCAATAGTTTCAGAAATAAACGATATTACATGCTTTCTACAAACTACATCAATTACTTGTAATAAAAAAAGTTTTGCAAGAGTTTTCGACGAATCTCATGATATAGAAGCTAACACTGGTTTAAACAATGTTTCTTTTTTTTATTAGATCAATTTAATCATGACTATAATTGCCCTTTCAGGGTTCATGTTATTCTACTTGTGAAATTGTGTCCACCACGTGAAAAATTAAATCTATATGTATTCAAAATATTTAATTCAGGTACCCTCCTTTATGTATTTTATTTAACTAATGTATTATTTCTCTTTCAGGTAAGTCTCAGCTTTCAGCTTGCGTCTAATCGGAGTACAAAGTACGTACAATCATAATTTACTACAATTTATCAAATTTCATCCCCTAAACCACAGCATATTTCCCTAAATTCGCACAAATCTGCTCAAAATTACTCGCCCGGTACAAATCCGAGCTAAAACTCTGCAGACATAAGTAGAATTGGATGACGCGTGTGTATTATTTTACTTCGCTGTCAAAACCAAGCATGCTGCTGTTTTAACGCTGCTTTATTCAGTCCGCGCTCCGGCATTATGGCAACGGTTGTCAAATTAAGTATTTTTCTACACTACTTCGGTGATAAACAATCACGCAGATCCCTGATGATTAGCGGCTAAAACAGCCCATGAATGCGTGCCACTCCAGGGGCATTACTTGCGCGTGACAACCCTGTAAAAACCTTCCCAGACCCCTCTTCCAGAACCCATTCTATAGCTTATTGGGAAAAACCTCGGGAAGAAGCTCATTCCACAATTTAAGCGTCCTCCGAAGGAAGTATCTTTGAGACCAAGCTGTGCAAAGTAATCATTCGTCTGTCTACAAATTCGATACACAAATGGAGAAAGTGTTTTAAAGATAAATATTACTATAAATATATGAACCAGACAACACACTACTTATCATGGACTCGAAGTAAGGATAAATACCCTTGTGTTACGATACCAGACAAGGATTGAAGCCAGGGACGTCTCTCTACACACCAAGATCCGCGCCAATTTTAAAAAAATCGTCCACTGAATTTACCCGTCCGGTAAGCGAACCCGGGACACCACGGCAGTCGAGGCGGGAAACCATGCCATGAGTACAGCTGACTACGCCAATCCTGTTGTCGTATATGACACTAAAATGCTTTCGTGACATAACGGTGAGCGTAAAAAGTAAGAACTCGTTTTTCGCACAGACAAAGGAACTTTCATCATCTACTTCGATTTACGTCTATGTAAAAATCGCTCATATTTCAAACCCTTAAGTACAGGACCCAAAAAAGGTTTTTGCAAAAAAGATTATAATTAATTTAGATATTTAGATTTTAAGCAGAGCTTGTTGAATAATAATGATGTTTACGATTTCCATTTGGTTGGACATTGTAGGGCCAAAGGAATAGGCAGCGGTCTTCAGTTCGTTTTCATAGTTTCTAAATTTGTTCTGAGTAATAGTACAGAGATTTTGTAGCTAGCAAAGTTGACCCTGCTATTTAAGTATTATGCCTGAATTGTTAAACGCAAATCAAGTTTGAGCAGCCTTAATTTGTATGTGTCCCTTGCGTTCTTATTGACATGTCACCCGACAGTATCAATTACAAAACTCGGATGTCTGAGATTTTTCCTTATAGTTAATTGTTCACTTTGACGTAGTCAAGATCACTCATTAGTGCTTAGTTTCTTGATTATTGTAGATAGAGAGAATATTGCTTGCCATTTGCTTCATAATAATCTATTGCATTACTCATTCGCTTTATATTCTATCGGTACCTAGTCCCTCGTCGCGGCGGAGTGTCGCCGCTGCGAGCGACGTCGATAATTTCCTTTCGCCAATAAAATCCCCAGTGGCGCTGTCTTGCATATATTTATTTTGTACCGATATTCTGTTTTTAATTAACACAATTTGACTGAGTTCTCGAACAATCGGCTTCTTTTGTTTATGAATGCACTACAGATTGCTCGGAAAGTATTTTATTTGTCTTTAATAAGTTTTGGTAGCTGTTGCTGAAGGCTTCGTCTGCGTTTCACCTTGTTTATAAATGTTATACATACCATCACGACTATATCTCTACGGGGTAGTCAGGCAAGTGCCTGTTGCCGTCTTGGTGGGCGGAACACTCATTAGCCCACTTTTCACCGACGGTATTAGAACCCAGCGTGATAGGAAGTGAGCTTTCCGCTATTATCCAGGTTGATTTGCTTTTTTATATGTTTTACATCACTGGAGAGTTAGTCGAAAATTTAACAATGACCGCAAAGAAGGCCCTCAGGCCAGAACGAGGCCCGATTTAAATCCGGGACTACACGATCCATGATCCGAGGGTTCTTAACACCTAGGCCATGACGCTCTCATAGAAATATATATGTTATGTATCTTTTCTTTAAATTCAATTCTATAGTATGGCCACCAATCAAAATAAAAGATACATAACATATGTATTTAGAAGCAAGTTTCATTCAAATCCGTCAAATAGTTCTCACGTGAGGCTAATGGTGAAATGGTTGGATGAGGAAAATGGTTTTTGTAGTGTTCAATATTGTATTTTTTTTGACCGTCTGTTGGTGCAATGGCAGTGATCCTCCGGAGGTCGTGGGTTCGATCCCCACCCATGACAATTCATGTGACGAAGATTTGAGTTTGTTGTGTGTCTGGGTATTATCATCTTTAGGTTTGTATTTAGAAATATGTATTCCCAGAAATTTTTTTGAGTTACCGTTTTACGGCCTTTACTGCTATGTTATTTATACATTTCACTAAAATTATCATATAACCCTAAACGTGTTGATTTGTTAACCCTACTCGGTCAGAGCCTTAACCCGTCACCGCGTCGCCGCGCGCCGGCCGGAGTCGATATCTCTGTTTGCACAAATTTAATAATGTTCGTTCTGAATAATCTATCACAAAACTTCATGAGGAAAACATATACAAGGGGTAGAGTTTCATTGATGAATATTGAATAGTACAGAATGTATTTATTTTTTGGATGTAAAATATATTTATTCTTCACTTTTATACGCTTGCGAATGATGTCAACGCTTGTACGAGTCACGCGTGTGACAACAGGCGCGTCTGTGCCCACGCGCCAACATGCGCTTCCAAAAACGAGTTTAAATTCGCGTATAAACGCTAGGCTGGAACCGCTCTTACACACGATCAAATTGTGTCTACAATTGCCGACCCTGTAAGGCTGAGAGGAACTTCATTAGTAAAAATGTGTCTTTTCTGCTGACCAATCAAAAACTCCCAGATGAGCCCTCGTTGTCAGTACTGGCAGCTGAATGAATGAATGAATGAAATAACCAAATGAGATTAGGATTTAAATAAATATAAATAATAAATTAATATGGGCCAGACAACACACCTCTTTTAATGGTCTTGAAGTAGGGATTGATATCCCTGTGTTACGAGGTAGCACACAAGAAAATAAGCCAGGGGCGTCTCTCAGCACACCCAGACCCGACTCAATTCAGAAAAGATCCTTTCCTGAATTGACCCGATCGGGAATTGAATCCGGGACACTAGGGAAATCGAGGTGATAAACCGTACTACAGCGCCCTACGCCAATTGTGTCGTCAAATCAAGTCGTTATATTATATTCACATATTCAGTAGGTAAGTAACAAAAGATGTTTTATTTTCAGGCTACATTTTAACGGGAGAATTAGTTGACGCAGGCAAAGTCGCTGGCAGAAAGCTGATTAATGTTCAGAGGCGTTCACATCAACCTTTACAAAACCATTGCAAAATGGGTCTTAATATCAGCAAATTAAGGTGCCCCTATGTAAACGTAGAAGTGAACGCCTCTGTATCTTCTGTTTTTTCGACCATTTTCATTATTTTTATGTTACTTTCGGCTACTTTAGCAAATAAGCTAAGGTGTATTAAATAGTGTTATAAATCTGTTTTCATGCGTGTAGGTCGTTAACCTGATATCGATAGATTTTTCCAGAATCATCAAGGTACGAGCCAGAAAATGGGTCGAGGCTTGTTATACATGGAATGAGTAATATTTTTACGATATTTTTCCCCCTCGAGACGTATCTTTCAATCGTATCTGTAATGTTTGTGGAGTGTGGACTGATTAGCGCGCCATTTTGTTTATACCTTGCTATAAAGTGGGTCCAGGCGGCCATTTTGGAAAAAGACGGAGAAGGGCTATGCTCAAGCTGTGAACGTCTTTTTGCTGAGAATTTAATGTAATATTGATCTGATTATCAAGATTTCGGGGTGTGTTGAAAGGTAGTAAGGTGGAGAAGATGCTAGCGCAATCCAGAGAGAAATGGCGGTTGCTCTACCGAGCCTGGCTTTTAAGTTCCATAATAATGATGAAAAACGTAAATGGTTTTTGGGCTAATTGTGATAAACTTTTTTTAATATTGTGTATTTTGTGTAATATTATACCGTATCTTACCAATACCATCTATTATCTTCTATGAAACAAGTAAGCAAAGCCAACCTGTTGCTCTTATTACTTGTCCTCATAACATAGTACCTATATATTTATAATATTTGTAAGTCCTTCTCTCAGCTACTTTTGCTGTGCCCGACAGGGTCCGTATTGTTACTATTATTAGTTTTAAGACCTTTGTATTACATACGAGAAAGCAATAAATAAATAATAAATAAAAAATAGTATTAAGTGTTATTAAAGGAAAACCATTCAAGCAGACATTTTTTATTACACTACGACTACCATGAGACCACGAAATAAAAAGGGTCTTATGTTTGCCTTGATCGATTTATTGTAGCTCAGTTAACGAAAATATGCTTTGGGCTGGCTCACTCCATTTAAGAGTGGTTGACTTGTTTGGCCGTCCCCAATACCTACACTATCCTCTCTCATGCACTAACCAGCTAATTCTAGCCACCTAAACCTTCCCAATGTCGCCAATCCCCGACCGCAAGCCTGAAAGAGATCGCTCTGTAGCGATAAGATCGCCTAAATTGTACGTTTTCGTGTTTCTTTTAATTACCTGTTGTATTTGTTTGTGCAATAATGTTCATGTCAATTTGAATTAAATGACTTTTTAAAAACCTTTCAAGTACCTATGTACTCCAACCTGTCACAGCATCGCTCGCCATCGACAGACAGTTCATCTTCACACTCTGGCTCCGTGGGGCCTGACTTTTGAACAGAATTTCATTGGACAAGCATTGCAGAAATGTCAAACAAGAAATTTATGAACCCTATTCCAAAAAGATAAGGTTTAAAAAATGTTTGATGACAGTAATGTGATGCCAATCCGGCGAAATTCGGGAGTCAGGGGCCTGGTTTCGTACAATTTGGTTGCAAAGATGTTTCCTTCCAAGTACGCATAAATTGTAAAATAAGCCCTGTCGAGGTTCTCCCAATGAGTATGGAGTACCCCAAGAGGGGTTTCAAAAGGCTTCTGCAGCGCGAGTGATGCCCCTGGTCTTGTACGGGTCCATGGCTGCAATAACCGCTTCCCATCAGGTGGTGCTCTTGATTATCAGCAACATTGCTTAAAAAATCTTATGGTTCATTGGGATAACCTGGGCAGGAGATGATTAAATTTCAATAGCCCAAAGTATTGTTTTAGGTTCGTATCGATTTTCCCAAAGTACTCAAACTTAAAATACCTTTATTCGAATAACTTTTAGAAATAAGCATATTCTAAACTTCCCGTCAATATTTAAAAAATCTGACTAGACCTGCCCTCACAATCAGCAGAGCTTTAGTTTTTGGCGGTTGAGCCTGATGAACTCTTATGGCCTTCAGGATTTAAATAATAATTAAGTCATCGTACAAAAGATTGCATAAGGCTTGATCACCTCGCTTGACATCCGAATCAACGCTTTAGCAGAACTTGATTGAAATCCACAACCTCTAGCATTCGGACCAAGACTCTTCCTACTCTTAATAATCTCATTACGTATTTAAAAAGGTTTAAAAAAAAAAATGTCTAACATTGAAATGTAACTTTATAAATCCTGAAGACAGACCATTAAATAAATCCAATAAAACATCAAAACGCAGATCAGATTCCTTCGATTAAATTTTAATAGCACCCTTAATCGTTAGGTTGCTGGCCGTACAGGCGCGTCGCCAGCTAGCTAGTACGACGCCGGCAGCCGCCCGCGCGCCCGCCCGGTTCGAACCGGCCGGATACACGGCGACGATGTAAAAAAACAAATACGTTTTTTTTCTGTGACAGTTCTTATTTCAAAAAGTGAAGTGCGGTTTTTTGGGCGTTTAAAAAGAAACCGCCGTTTTGTAAATAGGTTTTATTTGAATATGTAAATAGTGATGATAGGTGACAATAGCTTGTTTATCACTGTAATCGATAGTATTTATTTTTAGTGGCGTGTTAATATATATACCATAAAAATACCTCTTAATGTAGAGTAGTTTAGTATAGTTAAAAAATAATAAAAATTATCCTTGAATTAGTTTTGTATAAAACCTACAACCCATAAAAACATTTTACAATGTAAGAAACAGCCTCCAAAATAGGTACTTAGAATCCTTCAGTGTGTAGTGCCACCAAAAATTTTAAAAACAAAAGTGTGAGAAGTGAACAAAAATCCTCGCCTGTGTAAATATAAAAGAGATTTTCTAAAACGAAAATACATTTAGTGGTTTGGAAAATTGGTAAACATTGAATAATGCCTTCTATTCCATAAGTTCTATATCTCTATTCTTTTCTGATATTAACAATGTGATTGTTTAGCAAGGCTTATTCCCATTTCATTCATTCGTTCGTTCAATTTAATTGAAACAAACAAGTCTGCTTGGAATTTTTTACTTCTTCGTTATTTACACCTCTGAAAAGCACATTTCAAATATAACCAACTATAGATATTTTATATCAGGTTTATTTGTGATAGGCTAGCCTTTGGTTGTTTTGACTCGGCCAAGACACAAAATTTACGATTTTTGAAATAACATCTATTAACATCTAATCAAACTGTCATTTAATGTCATTCTTAAACTTTTATTTTTTTAAATGTGAAACCAGAATTTCTGGTTTCTCCTAGAATAGGAACCGTATTTCAATTCAGTAGATACTGTAAAGTGAGTCTGAAGTCAAAATATCAAAATCTCTATACAATTTGTAAAACTCTCCGAAGCAATAAGAAAAACGTATCCTAACTCCAATAATTACGAATAGGAAATAACAAATGATTCAATAAAAGCAAGAAGCTATATTTTTGTAATTTTAGATTGTTGATTCCTCGAGATTAATGGACCGGATGTTACAGTGGTTGTTCGTTCAAAATCCGGATTTTTGCGCTTCGTTATTAAGGGTTTGGGTGTCAATGTGACACCAGCGCTGTGACGTCAATTTTTCATGTTGACGTTAATGTTCGTTTACATTCTTTCTTTAGTGAAAGACAATGCACCTAAGATAACCTAGAACTGTAAAAACAAATTAACAAGAATGCAGTGTCGTAAAATACACATTATATCGACAAAATACTCTTTTGATATAGTGCCCACAATACTAGCATTGTCGACACGATTGGCGTAGTGCGCTGTAGCACGGTTTCTTGCCTCGAATTCCGTAGTCTCCCGGGTTCAATTCCAGGTCGGATCAATTCAGAAAACGATCTTTTTTAAATTGGTTCTTGTCTGGGTGTACTGGGAGACCCTGGCTTAATCCTTGTCTGGTACCTCGTAACAAAAGGATTTCGAGACCATGACTAGTGGTGTGATTGGCGCATGTTTATATTTATATTAATTTAATTATATTGTTAGCTCTTTGTTAAAGTAGCTAAGTATAATTATGCTCAAACGGTGTGCGATGTAACTATAGTTAATTTGTAAGAGGTGAGAAATCCTTAATGTTCCTTAAGTGGATTGAAATATGAAGTTTTCTAGGCTTCGGTTTAAACATTAAAATCTAACTTGCCTTGTTTGGTAGAGCTACTGCCCTATTATTGCAGGTCGTGAGTTCAAAACCATGAAACCTTTACTACGCACACACCCCAACAGATAATAAAATCAGGTTGCAATAAGATAAGATAAATAAATACTAAAAAACTTAGTCTTCTACAATTTCGGCGGCTTTATCGCTAGGAAGCGATCCCTTTTAGGCAACCCTGGTGTTAGAAATTTACTTACAAAAGAAGAGAAGTAAGTGAATTAATGAGAGATCATGGAATAACCTAAAACATTTGTATGAGTACTCCCTTAAACAGAGTCGCGATTTTTTTCTGGATGATAATGATATAATAAAAACATTAACATACACACAGAAATAGTATTAAAAAGAACAAAGATTTATCTTGTAATCTAGATTTAATTAAATTCCATCATGATTAAGGTTCCGATTGTTCATTATTAAGATAAGTATTAAGATATGATTAATGTAGCAATAAGCTATATAAGTTACCAATGACTGAGATAATTACGAGTATCAGGTTCAAAGGTAACTAGGCAATATAGTATACCGATATCATTTCTAACCTCATTATACTCGTAGTAATACATCGGGGGCTTAATTAAATCAGACAACGCAAATAAAAACAGTACTGATCAGTGGGTACAATTTAGAGACTATCAGTTGAATAATCAGGAAGTTCAAACCATTGAAATGATTAGTTTTCTGTTATGATCGTATCGTATCGTAACGCCTCCGTGGCCGATTGATTACAGAGCTTATCCCGAAACCCGAAGGTTCAGGGTTCAAATCCCAGATCGGGCAAAGTGTGCTATTGGATTTTGGGAACATAGCCCGGGTCTGTAAACACCAACCCGCATTTGGCAAGCGTGATGATTAAGCCAATACCCATCAATTGTGACGATGACTTGATTTGAATGATGGAGGCTTTTGCCCAGCAGTGGGACCAGCAGTTACTTACTAATGATTGTAGCAATGATGTTGTCATTGGTACGTTTCGTAATAGGTGCCAATGACAGCATCATTGGTACGTATCGTAATAGGTGCCAATGACAACATCATTGGTACGTATCGTAATAGGTGCCAATGACAACATCATTGGTACGTATCGTAATAGGTGCCAATGACAACATCATTGGTACGTATCGTAATAGGTGCCAATGACAGCATCATTGGTACGTATCGTAATAGGTGCCAATGACAGCATCATTGGTACGTATCGTAATAGGTGCCAATGACAACATCATTGGTACGTATCGTAATAGGTGCCAATGACAGCATCATTGGTACGTATCGTAATAGGTGCCAATGACAGCATCATTGGTACGTATCGTAATAGGTGCCAATGACAGCATCATTGGTACGTATCGTAATAGGTGCCAATGACAGCATCATTGGTACGTATCGTAATAGGTGCCAATGACAACATCATTGGTACGTATCGTAATAGGTGCCAATGACAACATCATTGGTACGTATCGTAATAGGTGCCAATGACAACATCATTGGTACGTATCGTAATAGGTGTCAATGACAACATCATTGGTACGTATCGTAATAGGTGCCAATGACAACATCATTGGCACGTATCGTAATAGGTGCCAATGACAACATCATTGGTACGTATCGTAATAGGTGCCAATGACAACATCATTGGCACGTATCGTAATAGGTGCCAATGACAACATCATTTGTTCGTATTTTTGAAGTATCATCATCATATTTTGTTTCCTAATACTCTCGAGCAATGTATAGACCGACGTAAAAAAAAAAATTAGTAGAAAATCAGTCTTGGTGAAGATAATCGTGACGTGACCAGCTCCTTGAGGATCCGGACGACTTTCACACTATGTAAAAAGCACAAAGTGGCATAATATGGCTCCACTACCCACGGCTTTTCGATTGCTTTACCGATAGGTTCACTAAATTATTCTATCATTAATTCTATACCAGCTTTCCGTCAGCGGCTTCGCCTGCGTAGACTATCTCCCGTCAAAACATATAGCCTAAATTAATAGAAAATAGCCTATGTCCATCCCTGATAATGTAGCTTTATATTGGTGAAATAATTTTTTAAATCGGTTTAGTAGTTTCGGAGATTGCCTACCTCAATTGTTTGTTTGAGGTAGACAATCTCCGAACTCTCTCTCACACAAACGCTTACCTCTTTATAATATTAGTATATATTAGATTGAAGCAGTATGAGTATAAAATTAATCTCGCTCTAATTACCAATTACCAATTATGGTATATATAACTATATGAACCTTACATTCGAGTTCGTGGTCGAGAGTCAGAGCGCTCAAACTGTACTTAAACCACGAGTTGCCACTTTAAATTTACGTAAAAAATGTATTCAGTTTTGTCATATCATGTGTCATCGCAATACAATTTTTTTTACGCGAACGTTAACGTAAATTTAAAGCGGCAACTCGTGGTAGACGTACTGAGACTGGTCTAAAGATACAGATTACAAAACAAAGTGGTTTTCGGGTGTTTCGGAATATAGCTTGGTTGGCGATTACTATTTTTCATTTGGCATGCGTGATGATTAAGGCAATTCGAATTACTTGTACCGAAGACTTGATTATTCATGAACCACAGTGCGACAGTTAAAATAATAAAATATGAGCCAGACAACACACCCTAGTCATGGTCTCGAAGTGGAGATAAATATCCCTGTGTTACGAAGTACCAGACAAGGAATCAAGCTAGGGGCGTCTCCCAGCACACCCTGACCCCGAGTCAATTCAGAAAAGATCGTTTCCTGAACTGATCCGACGGGAATCGAACCCGGGACACTACGGAAATCGAAGCGAGAAACCGTGCTACAGCGCACTACGCCAATCGTGTCGTCTAAATATAAATCATCAAAATATAAAGGTTAATTACTTTCCTAATTACGTAAAACGTATGATGAACTAATCCATCTCGCGTTCAAATAAATTCCGTTACAAATTCGAGTTCGGGGCGGCAAAAAACTCTTCCAGAGGAAACTTCATTTCGTGGATGTGCGGGCATTAAAACTTAGGCTTGGTTTACACACTGGGCTTGCATCAGGAAGGGCTAAGGACTTGAATGTGCATTTTTTTGAATGAAATTCAATAATAATTGTGAACACCTAACTGGTGAACGTTTTGAAACGGTTTTGTAGATTTCAAAATACCAATTTGGTCTAGAGTTTTAATCCCATATCGTGAGAGATTTAAAAAAAAATCATTGCCCTGGTACTAAAGTTGCGTTTTACTATTTATGTTATGGGTCAAAGTCAAGTCTGCTGACTGTTCCATCAATACACATTAGTGCTGATGTCATGTGGCAATCGAACCCGCAGCACAGTACTTCAGAACCAGCACTTGATTTGAAATAAGATATCCTACGTTAACCTCTCTTCATGCAGACCGCATATTCATTATTTTGTTAGCTTAATAGTACACCAGTCTATTTAGTTTAGCTGCGGCCAACCTATATACTCGTCTGTTTATCCGTTTGTAGTATGTTCACAGAAGTAAATATTTGAAAACAAGCTCTTGTTATAGATGGATGATTTATCTACTGGATGTAATGCAGACGTCTAGATTAAAATAGAACAATAAACTGATTAGGTCGGTGAAAGAAAACGAATTCGCTCTTGGTATCGTTATTGCCGTTTTAATCCGGGATCACGGAATGGAAAAATGATATCTTCTGGTTTTATTTATTAACAAGAGACATATAAAATTGGTTACAGTTATTTTGGGAGTGTACGATTCATGCGTTTAGAATTAGACGGATACTCACTCACTAACTGAATACTAGCACAGTGAGTATTGTTATACAAACAAACAAACAAACAAACAAACAAAAATATCTTTATTTAAATAGACCTGTAACAAGTACCTTTAAATCGTCATCACAAGGGAAAAAAAAACTTAGTAATAGACTTAAATACTATAATAATATGAATACATAAATACACTGTATACAAACATAATGTGACTCTACCACCGCATCGGAAGTGGATCTTATACTGAGAAGACCCGGCGAGAAACTCAGTACTTACTCTTTTAAACTTGGTTCGGTTTCACAAAAAGAGTTAGTAAAGTACAAAGAGTATTTTAAAAAAATGCTCACGTTCTAACATTTCCTTAAAATATGAACCTAAAAGTACATCTAAACTACCGGATATAAAGCAGAAACATTGTACAAAGTTCATCACAATTCAAGCCTAGAAATTGTTAGATTTTTGTTAGTCAGTACAAACTAGTTATATAAATATTACAAGAGTTAACTAATCATGTACCGAGTAGAGAGCTTAAACCCAGGCCTTTTTATCCAAAAGGTAATCATTTGTATAATAGCCCTTTTTTGATAATACTGTCTTAATGTGGTTTTTGAATTTGTTTAGTGGTAGCTCACATATTGCCTTTGGGACTTTATTGTAAAATTATAAATATTGTTATAAACTCACACACAATTTTATTGACGACACGATTTGCGTAGTGCACTGTAGCGCGGTTTCTCGCCTTGACGTCCCAAGGACTATTCCGGTCGGCTCAATTCAGGAAACGAACTTTTCGAGACGTCCCTGGCTTAAATCCTTATCTGTGTAGGATACCTATATTTTAAGGCCTGCGCAGACGAGGGATTATCCGCGGCGTACTTTTTTCTGCGTCAAAATAGATCCCTTACAAACTGTATCGTGCAACGCACACGACACGAACGACTAAAAGTTCACCGAACCAAAAATTCGCCGAAACACCGCGGATTTTACCCCGCGTTTAAAATCGATTTGATATAAAGGGATGGACCCAGTATTTTTTTTAAAAACGTCTTCTCTTTTGCATAACCATTATGTAAATTACAGCACAACGTCATCACAGAATATTTAAATACTATCGGACAACAAATGATCACACACCGTGTGCGTTGAGTCCGGTGAGAGAGAGAAATCCGCGGGGGAGTTTGTATTCGCGGAGCGTACCTTTTTCTCCGCGTACGTCGTCTGCGCAGGCCTTTATCCTTACTTCGAGAACATGATATTTGGTGGGTTGTCTGTGCAATTATTAATTTATATTTAAATTAAATTGTATACTGCTTTGATTAGCTAATAAACGGAAGCGTTGTTAGGTAACTAGTATGGCGTGACTAGCTATATTTATCTTGTCTAAGCCTTTAGGTGTAACAGCTGCACGATTCTAGAAGCTAGTCTGTAACTGAACGCCTATGATGTAACTTTAGGCAGGGTTGATTGAAAATCTATACAATTACTTAAAAGCATTTACCAAAACATAAGAAAGCTCAATGTTTCTCTACGAGCAAACGACACAGCAAACGAACAAACAGTTTATTCATTTAAATAGTCTTCAAGAGTACATTTAAATAATCAATGTTTCACAGAATTAAACTAACTCTCAATATTATAAAACGTACGTGATCTATACGCAGTAATATATAATACATAAGAGCTATGCTCTGTATATTTACGAGTACATGAGGAGAGTGTCACAGTGTGTCATTTTACGAGTATTTCCTATGTCTTGTAATATTTCCAAGTGGAAATATTACAAGACATTTGTTTATTTCGACGACACGATTGGCGTAGTGCGCTGTAGCACGGTTTCTCGCCTCGATTTCCTTAGTGTCCCGGGTTCGATTCCCGGTCGGGTCAATTCAGGAAACGATCTTTTCTGAATTGACTCGGGTCTGGGTGTGCTGGGAGACGCCCCTGGCTGGTTATATTTATTTATTATTTATTATTTGAGAGACTTGTTCACATGTAACGAAGACTCATTTAGTCATTCATCTTCTTATTTGGCACATCGATTTTTTTATGAAATTTAATAAATGATGCGAAACTAGGTACCTACGTTTAATGTTATGCTGAATGCGGTACAAAATCTTTGCCACATACCAGTAAAATTCGCAAAGGAAGGAATGAAAACATTAATTATACAATTCTGGTCCAAAGTAAGCAGTTCCCGAAAACGGTCAGTCCTTTACAAACATGGTACTTTGGTATGATATACAAATAGACTGTGGAAGTCGAAATAACTTGCAAATTTAATTACAATAATGGAAACAGTGCAAATTCTTGACTTTTTAAAAGTAAAATAATAAGCTTTTATACCCATTATCCCACAACTGGGTAAAGGTATTCAACATTGAAATCAAGGCATCGATACAATGGATTTGGTATGCCCTAAATATAACCTCACTTCAAGTATAAAATATTTTAAATTTTAATTTTCGTTGATACATTTTACAGTTTGAGCACTAAATTACTGTTTTTTTAACCAGTTTGACTTACCAAAGTAATTAAAGTAGTGTCTCTGATTTAAAACAGAACTCTGGTGTAAAACACATTATACACCAGAGTACACGCCAAAACAGTAGTTTCTTGTTAGGATACAACATTACAGTCTAAGCATAGTCTGATCAGTACTAGCTTATCCAATTTGTTTTAACTAGATACTTTAAATCACCTGAGCCTAGGTCCCTCTAGTTATTTGTAACTTGAAAACTTTTTCAGGTTTAGGCACACTGGGGAAATTTAGTCTGGAACCTACTAAATGGGCTAACAATATATTGCTTAGAAGGAATACAATTTGGTGAGGCTTTTTCGTAACCAAGATGTTTTATACCGATATCTGTTTTAGAAATAGAAATCGTTTATTTGCTGAAAAACAGGGTAAAAGGTTATTACAATTATGTTTATGTTCTCATGTTTTGCCACTTAAAAGTAGCATGCAAACATTGAGTAAGTTACAGAATAAATATCAATTATAATTATGAATTAGGTACTATGTCAGTAATATGAATTCTGTCAAAAATATCAGTAAATTATGTTATTATAATTTAAGGGATAAAAAATCTTTCAGCTCATAAAAACTTTGCTCATTAAGCCATCTATGGAGCCTACTCTTAAATGAATTAATAGCGAGCATTTTTAATTCATTGGGTAGCTTATTATAAATACGAACACACATTTATAAGCTACTCTTCCCGTATTTACTAGACCGCGGTATATCTGGGATTATGAGTCGTTGGGGGGGGGGGGGGGGGGGGGGTTGTTACATATTATCAAAAAAAATACTTTGAAAAACGTTCCAAAAGAATGAAACCACTGATGAAAGCTAATTATCACAAAAATAATGCATATGTATCGTTTTTAGTCAAATTCAATCGCAGTGGAAAACTGATCTACGCAAAAGCTAGTCAAGGCAATTTCTTATTCATTTCACATTATAGATTGTGTTCTCCCGCACTTTTTGTTTTTCATCCAACGCGAACATTAAGCAGACTATTCTTCAAACGACTTCTAATCTTACAACAAGATTGTTTCTAGTCTTTATTCACTGAATTTTCCAAACCCTAAAGATACTTAATAGCCAAACAAAACCAATCAAAAAACCCAAACTGAAACACTGATAATGTGCGCTCTTGAATTAAGAGCAACGGACCGAGAGTGACTCCTTGCGCGACACCGCGAAACTTAGTTAAACTAATTTGCAACTTTCTACCAAGATGGCTTCGAACGGGAAGGACAGCTCCAAAATGACAGCGTCAATAGACAGTTTGAAACTATCAAGTAAGAACGCCTCGATATGCTCATCTAAACATGCGTCATCAGAGTCTGTACTGTCGAGGAAAGACAAGGAATGTCTCCAGATGCAAGAATGCAAGAAGAAACTGCTGGCTATGGAACCTCAGATAATAATAAGGGATGAGAATGTGGTGTTGCGCTCGCCGCCGCAGAAGAAGATTGTGATGCCGCCTACAATTAACCCTGAGGTACTGTTTTTCAATATTTTATTCAGAATATCTTGAAAGACCATCTACTTTCGCGTCAACGTGATATTCATAGACCCACAATATTTTTTAAATATGTATGTATTTGTACAACTACGATTAGAGTCTGAAATGCCCACAATATTAATGTACTGTTTTCACCATGTCTCACGTCACTTTGCGGAAAATATTGCAAGAAAAATCTTAGGTTATAGCAGATTACTAAGAATAAGTAATTAGAAGAATTGCGTTAGATTTGAACTAATCTACGACTGTCTAAGATTCATACTGTATTGTATCTGTATTTTTAATCAGAAATACAGAGTTCACTTTATTAAAGATATCGATTTAAAAGACTGAATATTTGGCAAGAAAGTCACTAGTTAAAACTTAATAAATAGTCCTCCTCATAGATTCTGATGACAGTGATGTGAACATCACTGTAGGAAACCAAGATAATATTTTAGATATATTTATAATTTTCTAAATCGATTGCAATTTTATGTTAACACTATTAAGGCAAGCTTCAATTTATGAATTAAATATCACGCAAGCGGTGATCACGAGTTTCAAAATTCAGACACATTGCCCTGAGACTGCTTTCAGTGCCATCACTAATCCACCGAAGCGTACACACTACACAGTATCTCTCAAATCAAATAAAGTACCCTCCACATACTCCCAACTTTTGAATTTTGCACTTCAAGCAGTTTTGTTGTTGATATTACGCGTCGACCGTAATATCAACAACAAAACTGCTTGAAGTGCAAAATTCCTTGGTAACGCGAAGCCTCAGGTATACAATAATTTAATTAACGTTTCCATCAATACTTCACGGTATAAAATTACTTTTCAATGCATTTACTACATAATCATTTCTTATAGTTTCATTTGCGAATTCGATTCATGAGAAAAATATTGCTAATGTGAGAAAACTAACTGACAGACAGCTGCAGAAAATCTTCTGAATTGTTAATACGTGTTTTATTTATTTATTTTTAGTTAGAGTATTGATTTCTTATCCGCGAATTCAATTTGAGCAACGCTAATATTAAAAAACACTGTCGAGTAAGAGATAAGTGGTCGCTTGCCTTTATAAATAGGTGTCTGAGACAGCTTACTTACTTAAAATTACTCAACGCAACCACTAAACGGTCTATGTACCCGCCATTGCCAAAATTTCATCATCATCTTCATCCTTTGGAAGTCCACTTGTACATTTGCACACTTTTCATAATTTTTATCCTAAAGCATTTGCTCGTCTGTTAATATGACGAAAGGCTCTAGTAACTTTTGACTTGTCTTAATTGCGTCTGCACAAAGTATGCGAATTCCTGGCAATTAGTGCTCAAATTGTACTGGAATTATCTCACACTAGCTGTGGTTGACTGTACATCCTGAGCCCAGTATAAGCTTATGTGCAAAGAACTCTAAACCAAAGAAGGATCTTTGGAAAGAGAAGATTCCAACGCTGTCTCAAAGACTTTTTGTAACCCGTTCAAAAGAAATGTAAACAAAGACTTTTTCTATACGTATTTCACCTGAGGACATTTCAGGGTACTGTAGCGAGATAATTTTACCCTTTACTGAAAGATAATGTATGATGCCTCTCTGAGAATCATCGCCTTTGTTCGTGCAGATTTTTTGTTGGAAGTAGTCCATCCATATTGGCGAAAGGTAATCTTCATGTGTTCAAGATGCAAAAGGATCCGTAAAAAAACAGAAATACTCTTGTTTAGCTTGTAATAATTCGGAACAAACGTACAACTGATGAAGGATTATTTTGACAGAACCGAAAAAAGCATGATGACAAAAAAAGAGTTTTGAAAACTCATCCTTAAACAAGAGTTTAAGGAACCGAAGTAGAAACAATCCCCTTTTTAGCTATGCGTCCCTTACCTTACCACGTGGAAGGTAATGATTCGCTGAAATTTTACAAGTTTAAAGTCTATAAAGGGTTAATCACGCCAAAAGTATTAGTAATGGAACTGTCAACTGATTAATCTTAACGAATTCACTTTCTTTGAATGAGTGTTCACACAATATTTTCGTTTCATTCTTGTCGGAAGAACATGCTGACAATGCAAAGTAGAAATCCCTTGTCAAAAAGTAGGTTTCAGTTAAGCTTATTTTCAAGATTCACATCAATCTTGTATTCTCAAAAGTATTCTCTTGAATCTTATCAATTTTCTTGTTTTGTACACCATTCACTATCTGATGGACATCGGAGAAAACAAACACTGTGAGCAAACGAAAATAACCTAATACACTTAAGACCTAAGCAAGCTCGAAAAACAGACAAAAGGAACTTACGATGAAATTGGTTTCGGCCTGATTTTTCGTTTATAAACCTTTGTTGGAAGAACAATTTGGTGTTCCTTTAGTTTAGAAGCTTCGAGAATAGCTGTGGTGAAATTTACACGTTGGTCCGTAAATTCGAACTTAAATAAATTCGAATAAATCATTACTATTATTAGGAGGAGATACTGATTTTGGACCAACCGTTTTGCCATTTTTTTGTCCTAGTGTTGCACGCAACTGTATAAACTATCGATGTATGATAAAACCATCGTAACCTTGAGAAAAATTAGATAGTATCGATCAATTCTGTATATCGATAAATATTATCGTATGTTATTAATTGATAGCAGCAGTTGAGCAGTTTATAGAATAATTAGATTTGAGTTAACTCACGTGTCAACGAAAATAATTATATGGACAACCCTGCACATAATTTTACTTGTGGAAGACACGCCTTTAATCACAAATTATCTAGTTCAAAAGGTACTAAATCAATTTTCAATATATTATTTAAGATTCACCGACGTCGGCGCTGACTTGATTAGACTGGATAAGTAATTGAGTTCCGAGTTCGAGTCTTGATCGGAGTTGGTGAATATCGAATTATTACAGTGCGGAAGTGTATACCCAATGGATTGGTTGCATTTTTAATTAAGTTATTGGACTTAGGGACTCAACAGGAAGAGCGTAAGGTACTCTTAACTAGACGTATTCAGATCTCCTACAGACACAGGCACATGCCTGAATGCTATAAAATAAGTCACCACTGAACAAAAAGAAATCTTTCACACAAAGATAGAACCTAGAAAAATTCGACCTGATCCTAGGGACTCAAGCGGGATTCGCACCCGCGACCTTCCACAATCCGGGTGGCTGCTCTCCCAATTGAGCTACCGATGCCGTTAACAGACCCGGCGAATTTATCTAGTGTATCTTTTAACACCCGAAAGAAATATTTTTGCAAGAAGAAATCTGTTCGTTTTGATAGATTTATTTTCGAAATAGTTTACATTAATACATAGAATGATATCTTTTTAACAGCGTCTTCGCCAAAGTAGACTACAGGAATATGGTTGTCGTTTTCTTCCGTAAAAATATAGCCTATGCTTTTCGCTGGTAATGTAAATTTATATTGATGCAATAACTTTTATAATAATAAATTACTGTGTTTAAGGTTAACAATTATTAAAAACACACAAACAAAAACAGGAATTGATTTTTTTCTTCTTTAAAACATTAGTGTAGATTATTCCTAACTAAACATACTCGTAAGTACAACTGAGCACTTTCAAAAATATCAGTATGCAAACAAGTCTAGGAACTTTAATTACCTACAAGTTTTTCAGCAATCAAATTTAAGATACTACTATACTTACTGAGCTAACAAATACTATCAAGCAAACCACTAGCACCCTCGACATTCTACCAACGGACCACTAGATGCGGGGAGGGCTTCCACCCTCATGTGGTTGACTGTCCAGCAATCCGCTCGCAACGGTTTGCTGCATCTTTTCTGGTCCGAACCGCTAGGGAGTGGAACGCTCTCCCTGCGTCTGTGTTTCCGGATACTTACTACTTGGTGTCTTCAAGGCCAGAGTGGACTGACATTTCCCGGGTAAACGCGAACGGCCATTTTAAATAAAAAAGAACTGAATTGTATTGGGTATTCTTGTTTGGGGAGCTCCTTAACGTTTTTATGCGTTCCATTAATAAATAATAAAGCTTAATGTGTTGAGTGGCACTTCAGGTCCCAATTCTGACTCCTGGACTGCTGAACAAGAACAACGAAACGTGGAAAATTCTAGAGCTCTTTACATAAATCAAGATATCCAACCGCTGTCGTACCTTGCTCAAACTTTTATTAGGGACACTAGAGTGGAAGGTACGTCACGTGATATTCTAACGGAACTGTTACGCGCAAAGGTTCTTTGTTACAAAAGTTCAATATGTTCTAGTTTATTAATTAACATTTAAGTCACCTGGGTTATCGTATGCTAGCGTATTTAAACAGTGGGTATGTGCTCTTCTGAACAGTGCGATTAAGCAACTTCTTCTTCTTCTTGAGTCGATACCCCAGTTACTGGGGGTCGTGACCTCTTTTATGAAGCATCTTGCGTTTTATTATTGACCGCCATTGATGCCGATCTGCGGCGGTGTGGAAAGCGTCGTGGAGTGTGGATTCGATTGTGGTGCGGATCTGGTCGGTCCAACGTGTCGGGCTTCTCCCTCTGGGTCGTTTCCCTTCGACCTTGCCTGTAACCACAAGTTTCTCCAGGTTGTCGTTTTCCTTTCTGGCAATGTGGCCGAAGTACTCCAATACCCTGCGTAGGCATGTCGTGGATAGCCCGGTCTGGACCTTAAGCTCCCGCAATATAGACACGTTGGTACGGTGGGCTGTCCAGTGGATGTTCAGTATTTTCCTCCAGCACCACATCTCGAAGGCGTCTATGCGGTTTCGGTCGGCCTTTTTCATGGTTCATGTTTCAGCGCCGTAAAGAAATATGGAGAACACCAGGGTGCGTACAAGATTCATCTTGGTGTTTCGGGAGATGTTTCTGTCCTTCCATATTTTCTGCAGCTGCGTCATGGCGTTTTTGGCCATGCCGATCCTCCTTCGAATTTCGGCCTCACAGGACCCCTTGTTGGAGATGCTTGAGCCCAGGTAAACGAGATTGTCCAATACTTCTAAGTCGATAGTGCCACTGAGCTCCAGCCTACCAGATCTGTCGACTACCATTATCTTCGTCTTGGACCTGTTTATGGATAAACCCATCTCCATGCTGACCCTCTCCATCCTGCTCAGTAGCGTAATCAGTTCGTTCTCGTTTGCAGCCAGTAGAGTGGTATCATCCGCGTATCGCAGGTTGGAGATTTTGCGGCTTTGATTTTGATTTTGGGATTAAGCAACTACCTCATTATTAACTTCAACGTTATCAGCTAAAACTTGTGTATGTCTGTGCTATATTTAGACATCCGTCATAGATTATAAGCGGCGCAGTATTATGTTCTGAGAAAATATGAAAATGACTGATGAATCCTTCACACGGTAAATCCACTGACGTGACGGACCCAGGCATTCACTAAGTGAAGTTCGTTTTCATTTCTGTACTTTGGGACGCCACTGAATGGTGGTAAATGGGTATTCTTTTTTTCTTTCTTTCAAAATTTACTAGCACATAAAACGAATGGGCGGACAGCAACGTCAAGTTGCAAGAAGGAGCATGTTTTGCTGATACTGCAACAAAATATAATGATTACAATGCATCAACACGATTCATGAACTTCGCCAACCATGCACACGTAAAGAAGATAAAAATGAAGCTCTTTCTGAGCTTGATATTTTGCCGCCAGCAAAATGTGTCCTATAATTGCAGAAGTTTTGAGTTATCGCAACTGCATTGCCGTCAGAGTAATGAAATCCGATACGCTGCCAAGTTTAATCGCAATTGGCAGCTTAAAACCAATATTGTCAGAAATTGGAAATAACAACATTATAAAAGTTAGCTGTGAGACTTGTTCCTAAAGTTTGTTGTCAACTTACTTATACAGCTTGCTTTCTTTGCAATAAATAAAGTGCAAATAACTGATGACCATTAGGGCAGAAGAGCTACAGAATGGCAACGTAGGAACTTCTTGAGGTGGAAAGAGGGTGTGAAGGTGTGCACATTGTGCTGTTACATTATGTCACGCTTTTTTTCGCGCTCAGCTCACACAAATAGCACGAGATAACAGATAAAACTGGAGAGCGTAAGGACCTCAACTCGGATCTTGGATCGAAACCTGAGTTCTGAGAACCAATTTTTGTTGACATTCTTAAATTTCCAACTTACTCTCCGGTGAGGAAAACATCGATAAAAACCAGATTAACCCTAGTTGGGTTTTAATACGACTGATGAAGAGTGGAATTCTGAGTGTTCCGTTCACCATGACGGCAACAGTCACTTGCCTCTGTCCCGTTTGGGATGTGATCGTGATAGTACGAGTATGTTATACTCGTATTACTGGTAAAAAAATCTCACGATGTTAGCCCCGCGAATGAAGGTTGCGAGATTCCGGAGGATGAAGGCCGCATACAATTGGCTGCTCTGGGAATTTACGGGGACAAGTGCTATGCCTGAGAATTATTGAATTTATTTATTTTACTAAATGGATGAATACAAAAGAATGACCTAAGTATCAACATTTTTAGTCCAGTTTAACATTAACATTGATGCTATTCTCGGGAAGACGTAGACAAGTACACAATTGCCGTTATGTTGAAGGGGACACTCAGAACACACTTCTTGAGCCATTACCTAAAATATGAGCTGTGATTTCTAAAAGTAACACCTGTTATTATCACAGTACCCCAACCCTAGTGTTATCTCTGTCGCCTACCCCATAACTTGTTTAAAAGAACTTTCCTGACAAATGGAGGAGGTATAATTCTGTCCCGAGCTTAGTGTTGTCAGTCGTCCGGGTTTAGGCCGGGATGAGAAGGTTTTTTTCGATTTTGCCCCCAAAAATAGTCTATCTACAACAGTTATTTGCACGGTCCAGGACAGGTTCATGTAAGCAAATTAAATTAGGAACAAAGTAGCTTGGTATACGAGTATATTTAGCTTGGTTAAATAATACTAGAAATTCGGAGAACTAGTGAGTTAGTAAATATCCCTGGACAAATAAATATCCCTGGACATTATTCCACACAGCGCCATCTAGCCCCAAAGTAAGCTAATTAAAGCTTGTGTTATGGGATACTAGACAACGGATAAACATACTTAAATACATTTTCTTTTTGTAAATACATACTTATTATACATAGGAGACACCCAGACCAGTACAAACAGACATGTTCATGCACACAAATGTTTGTACTGTGCGGGGATCGAACCCGCGACCTCTGGTGTAGTAGTCAACTTCTTAACCATTACACCAAGTCGGTCGTCAACTAGTGAGTTAGTAACAAAACCATTGGAAAACAGCATTTGAAAATTACCTCTTGGACGGGGTTAGTGTATAGACAATTCTCACACAAGTAACAGTGCATTTTTCGCATCACTTTCTTCCGCGTGCAGTCAGCATCAGAAACAGCTTAATAGTTGTTGTGACCGTAATAGGGTATTACCCTCATTTTTGAAAAGTTTCTCAATTAGATACTATAGTGCTGGTAAACCCTAAAAAAACCACAAGAATTTTATTCAATCGCTACTAAGTACCCAAAAAATGCATTTAAAATTTACATTTTCAGATTTCGCGCGAAAATGCAGAACGCATTGGACGCCATATTTATTATGTGGTCGTGACGTCAATTGACTGTGTAAACAAATGCGCTGATAAAGAAAATAGGTACGCCGATCTGTTGACAGTTGACAGCTGTCACTTTAGTTTACACAGCCGAATGACGTAATAATATGGTAGCTTGTTGGACTGGCCTGTTGGCGCAATGGCAGCGATCCTGCCTTTAGCGCCGGAGGTTGTGGGTTCGATCCCCACCCATGACAAATATTTGTGTGACGAACATTTATATTTGTTGTGTGTCTGGGTGTTATTATCTATTTAAGTATGTATTTAGAAATATTTAAGTATGTTTATCAGTCTCTGACGCCCATATTACAAGCTCTGCTTAGTTTGGGGTCAGATGATATTGGTGTGAATTGTCCCAGATAAAAAAAAGAAAAAAGAAAAAAAAGAAGCTATTTCATGGTCATAAAGAACAGATAAAAAAATGAAAACTTAGAATTGAATTTTAAAACTTAATTTGCTATTTTATAAGTTAAAACTATTTACCGACTGATTTTTGCCTGAGCTATCTCAATTATATAGTTTTAGTTTTTTTCTCATTTAGAGTAAAATACCCTTTAACTAAAATAACTGATGGTAGCCAGAACGAGAACAACAATGACAAAGTAATAAAGTACTTCAACCACTTCTGTTGCTGACCGTACATCTAAAATATGATAAAATCTCCCAGCAGTGATATTTGCTGCTAAGCAGTAGAGGGCATGAAAAAAAAAACTTATCCAAACGGCCAGGGGATAAAAGGCAAAAATAATTTTAAAGGCACCACAGGATTCTCAATACTGTATTTATATACCTTTACTTTATCTAGTAACTTCAAGCAAAATAAAAGAGCGAAGATACGAGATGAAATATAAGACAATTTGTATACGAGTGTGCTGCAGCGAGCGAGATTCAGCACCGAGATGATCTGAGATTTTCAACTTGCATGTTCCTGTTTGTTTTATAAAGTTCTGATATGAGATTTTTCTTATATCAGATCTTTTTAGCTGCCAAATGAACACTGTGTTTAGCAGTGTATTATGGTTTAAAATGGTGAACAATCTGCGGTATTCTATTCACGTTTTCGTGATCTTGTACGTGGTCTCATGAGAACGCTCGCAGACAACGAGTTAAGGAGAGGGCAATGTACAGTGTTTCGCTACGTGATCGATTGAGACAATCCATAGAAGTGCTGAAATGACCGATGTAGCTAAAAGAGTGAGTAAGTTAGTGGCATTGGGCAAGCCCAAAAGTCCTAGATCATTTGACGACAAATTTGAGGTGGAATGCCCACCGGCAGTGTAGACGGACTTAAAAATGGCACAACACAACAATGGCGCATAAGTCATCCCCATACATTTGAATGATTTCAAATGTCGAAATCGTCGTGGCGTGTTGCTCTTGGCTAGCCCCTCAGGGGCCTTATAGCCAGACTAATAAATTACCTCAATTAAAGGTAGCGAGTAATTTTTTCAGTAAATATCCAGCCTAGAAAATGCGTTAGCGCCATTTAACCGCTGACTGGCTGGAAATGAAAGATCATATTACTTAGAACTTGTAAAGTTAGAAGGAATTGTAAAAAAACCTCAGGCCACCATGGAAAATCAAGTGCCTTTAAGCAGTAACAGATGTGGTATCGTCGCAAATGACGAACAAATAAATTAAGTATACGAAATTCAATCATTTTATCTTAAGCAGTGTTCAAAATTAAGCAGCCCTTACAATTAAATAAATAAATGAATATGCGCCAGACAACACACCACTTGACATGGTCTCGAAGTAAGGATAAATACCCTTGTGTTACGAGGTACCAGACAGGGAATTAAGCCAGGGGCGTCTCCCAGCACACCCAGACCCGAGCCAATTTAGAAAAAGTCATTTTTCTGAATTGATCCGACCGGGAATCGAACCCGGGACACCACGAAAGTCAAGGCGAGAAACCGTGCTACAGCACACTGCGCCAATCGTGTCGTCAAAAAAAAATTAAACGTGTCTTTTTTTATTTTTTCAGATCATAACTTGAAAACAGTGCCCATTTTTAAGTTAGACTTAAGCATAAGGGCTTGAAAGTCTCAGAAGTGCTTCAAAGTGAGAAACAACTTCCTCAGGCTTACACATCACTTTTCGCTAGTTAGATTTCTTATTCATAAGGTACGGTCGTATTACTAAAGGGTTGGCGAAGGGACGCAATAAATAAAAATTTAGACAAATCGAGGAAAACCCTTTTCTTTACGAAGCAAAATGGTTTGTAAGCCATTTGCCTCGTAGTAAGCGAAAGGTGTTTTATTAACTCTCAGTCCATTTTTCAGGAAATGTGCTGGTTCAGAAATAGGGGAAATATTGTTGAGAGCATCTTGGCCAAGGTTAAGCACTACAGCTCAGAGGCTGGGGGGAATTTCATTTCGGTAATTATGACATTAAAATCCTAAACAACCCGCATAACGGCGCAAAGGCTCAATTTCGCGTGGGTGCCATTTTTGGTGTATAACCTTCGGCGATTTGTATAGGCTTCTAAGTGTTTCCAATCAATTTTTTTACTTTAGTGTAACCTCACTCCTGCTAATGAGAAAGGCAGTGAGGTCAAAATATGAGGTTCACATGTACATAGGTATAGTAATGCCGTAACTACTAAGCTGGTAAACCTAAAACACCTTGAAGGCCTCCATAAATGCCTACTCGCCCTGCTTGAAGAACCCAGGTTCATAGGTGGAAGGAATCACATGGAAACATAATCCTGACTATCCTATTTGGGATATCGCTTTGCACTAAACACGAGTATTTTTCACTTCATGGATTTCACTGGCTTTTTCTTTTTCAAAACAAATGTCGTAACATAAATGTTCGACCAATTATTGAACCCACCAATTATCATACAGAACCTCTAACAACCAAGCCACTGAGCCAGTTAAAAGGCCCGAATAGGCCTAACTTTTCTCGATAACTTTCTCAATAATTATCGAACCAGCCGTCAATCAAGGCGAAAATGAATGGATCGGGCAATTTATTCCCGCCAGCATTATAAATGATCTTGAGAGAAAAGTTTCCAGAACGTTACAATAGGCTTCGGTAGAGGGCGCTGAACTTTATAATAGGGATCGATTAGAAAACTTTTGACTTCTTATAAATGTTAAGGTACGCTGTTAGTTTTCACATGTGTCTTGAACTCTTGTTAAAGTCTTTTCAGGTGTAAGCTTACCACTCGGCATCGGACAGCATACTGTGGGCACTGTAAATAGTTTTGTTATTCTTAAACTTCCACCAAAGCTTTTTTGAGGGGCCACTTAACGTCATTAGACATTAACCATCTTAAATTAAAGTCCTTGCGGAATGATAAACACCCTTTTTTAATTTTGATTGGATTTTAAAAGCTCTTTAAAAACGCTATTGAGAGTGGACGTAAAATAAATAAGTAAGTAAGTAAATCATTTATTTGCTTAGGATACTGAGAAAAACATCTGCTGGACGGAGTATTCAGCCTGCAGGCAGGCGTGCAAATTAATTGTAATACAGTCACCAGTTCAGCATATGGTAGGTTTTCACGAATAAAAATAGGTTTAGCTTATTGCGCAAGTACTCTATCATTTTATTATTTAGGAAAATCTAGGTAAAACTCAGCGTTTTATGACGTCAGAACTCTGATACAAACGTGTGAATACTTTAACTTCGGACTGTTCTGACCTCGCCAATCTCAAGTCGATATCTGATCGCTCCCAAAGAAGTATCATAACCAAATGTCTGTGTACCCAACAGATTTATTTACATTGTATGTTTTAAACTTCCGCAGTCATCTTAAAACACTTAGTTCTTTATTTACTTTACTCCAATTGTTGTATGTCTTTGGAACAATTGGAAGTCATGGCAAACGCTAACAGTGCACTTCTATAACGGTGCACTTTTGAGAGTTCCGTTCACCAGGACGTTAAAATTCAACTTTTCTCTGACCACCCCATTTAGATATACTCGTATATTTCAATGTTACTACCGTTATTTATATTCCTTCGTCCCGTCGCGTCGTAGCGATATTTTAATGATATAATATGTACAATTTGTAGTTATGTTATCGTTATGTAGATCGTTATCGGAGTATCGACCTTAGTGTCCATGTTGTTGACCTCTTATTTAGTTACTATTGGTGCCATCGAGTTCTAAAAGTTATAGGTCTTGGTGTAACCAAGCACCTCATTCTAAACCAACTCTATGACATTTTCTTTGTCTGTCTCTGTTTACACAGGAGAATTTGAGGGAGAGGGGATAAAATGATGATCAGCTTTCGCTCGCATGGTGTAAATGCAACATTAGATTTATACAGATAAGAAATCAAATTTATTCGCCGCCATAGGACATTTACTGCTGAATATGGATATGCCGCACGCACAGAAATACCTACAGCATCTTTGAATGCCTCTCGGCGCAATGGTAGCGATCGTGTTTTAGCGATGAAAGTCGTTGGTACTTCACCCAGGACATACATTCATGTGGCCAGTGCATACTTGACGGGTTTTTATATGGATGGGACGGGACGGGAAGTTTTGGAAATATCGTTTCATACAAAATCTACATGAAGGACACATGTCACGGAGTCACGGACGGGTCGGGAACGTGGCACTCACGAGCCGGGCAGTCACGTCGTCGTCTCGTTCACGTCCCGTCCGATATATTATCTCGTTACGTATGCACAGACTTTTAACATTTGTTTTTTCCATGTTCAATTTAAAAAATTGCTTTTTCTGTAGTCAGTGTCATTCATTTAACATAGCAACAAATAAAAAAGTACTTCTACCATATAAACATATACAAATACATATTTACATCGGTCACTGTTTTACTATATGGATAAATAGATAAGCACAACCATCAAAACAAACACGATAACAAATGAAATAATTTGTGCAACATAATAGGTCTAAAAGCTGAGTGTTGTCTTAATTAAAGACTGCTACGGTGCGATTCAGACTACAGAAAATCTTTCTACTTTGGTCCTTCCACGTTAGGATTTTTTTTTTTTTGACATCGTAAACTTGACTCTCTGGACTCGGGGTCCAGAAAGGATGATCAAAGTTGTACACACTTTAAATTGATGCTGTCCTGTCACATGTCAGAAATGAAAGGGACAGCTATACATAAGGGCTACTTAATTTTGATGGTGGTTTCTGATTTAAGCGTTAGTCTATTTAAGTTTTTTTTCTAGAAATGAACATTCTTATGTATTGAGAAGTGACTATTTTTACTAGAAAAAGCTTTTATTATTTATGCTTAAAAGCTCATATTCATATTCATTTATTTGCTTGTCACATGTTTATACAGGTAGAATTACAAGAGCCAGTACATTAAACACATGACACCCCGCTGGGGCACCGCAATATTTAGAAGGCGACAAATAAAAGTACATCAAATTAATAGAGAATAACAGAGACACATGACACAAAATAAAGAGTTTACAGAAGGACCGCTCGCACCTTTTTCCAAAACTTGCGTGAACCGCCTAGGGTTACTACTACATTCGCTCTGACTTTTTAAAATGAAGTAAGTAAGTGATACCTACTTGACAAAACCGGCCAAAAACAAAATTCATCATGTGAAAAATTGCACCAAGTTCGACAAAAACAAAAACACTCGCGACAGTGCGACTTTCCGACTCACCGAAGCTCACTGACTTCGCTTGTAAACTCATGTCTCTGTGTGCGTGCGTCAAAAATGGCGTGTTGTTCTAAGCGGGCTATCTGTCAGAGCGCCGCGCATGTCTAATTTGTGCACATGAACACACAAAAGAATACAACTGTTGTTATACACTAACCTCAAAGAACTCGTCAAATACGTAGCATGCTTTTCCTATGAGGTAGATCTTAAGTTGGTTTTTGAAAGGCTTTATTTCTCTAATATCTTTTATTTAACGGGATTTTATTATAAATTTCAATAGACATCCATCTCAAATTATATAGCTGTCTGCATGTTTTGTTTTGAGAGTCGAAAGCGGAATGAAACAACTTCATGGATGACCAGCAGGTGGCACAATCAACATGTACTGTTTTACAAGAGAAATAACAAAAGTATTTTTGTTTTTATTGCAAACTGTTTTGGTTTGATTGTACTGTCGACGAATCGCAATGCTTGCAGTACAATTCAGAAATAAACGTTTCGTTAAATCAACCACTATACAGGATAACTCACACAACAAGCATTTGACTACAAACTTAGCACAGCTTGCTCTATGGGTACTTATTAGAGACTGATGATCAAAAAATAATAAATAACATCATCATCATCAGCCTTTGGAAGGCCACTGCTAGACATATAGGCCTCTCCCATCGAACGCCCCAACGAGCGGCTTTGGGCCGCACGCATCTAGAGGCTTCCCGCAACCTGCAACAGATCGTGGCCCACCGGGTAGGAGGCCTGCCCACGCTGCGTCTCCCAGTTCGTGGTCGCCACTCAAGAACCTTTACTCCCCAGCGGTCATCAGTTCTGCGAGCGATGTGATAAAACGATAAATATCCATCACGACTATACCTCAAACTAGCCAGAGGCAAAGGACTGTTGCCGCCATGGAAAACGAAACACTCAGAATCCCACTTTTCACCAATGATATTAGAACCTAACATGGTAGGTGGTGAGCCTTCTGCCGTTAACCGGCTTGTTTTGGTATTTTATCGATGTTTTCCATCACTGGCGAGTTAGTCGGAAAATTAACAATTATCACAAAGATATAGAAATATAGTAAGTAAGTAAGTAAGTAAGTCAGTAATTAGCCTATATACTGTCCTACTGCTGGGCAAAGGCCTCCATCATTGAAATCAAGTCATCGCTACAATGGATGGGTATTGGCTTAATCACCGCGCTTGCCAAATGCGGGTTGGTGATCACAAACCCGGGCTATGTATAGAAATATAACACTCCAAAAATACATACAACCATTTCATTGTTGATACTGCGTGGCAACCGAACTTAGGAACTTCAGCGCTTTAGGCGGAAACTTTCTTCAATGGACATTAAAGCGAAAAAAGTAATAAACGACATCAATTTATCATCAGCTTTACCAATTAAAACTATCAGTGTTGTATTATAATTTGTGGAAGGCTCTGCCACTCACTATTGACCTGCACATCCACGCAATGAAATGTGTAGAGAAAACTGTATGAATTATCTGCAAAAGCCTAAAAAGCCGCTGCCTAAAAAGCCTAAAATGTTTGTAAGTGAACTTAAAAATGACATAACCTATTATTAAATTTCTTACATCTAACGAAAGCAAAATTATTAGCTAATATCGTAAGCTTACATTATATTTACCCTCGTGCCAAGCCAGGGCAGGTCACTAGTTACAAATAATGCATCCTAATTCTTCTCCGTCCAAGAATGACACCAAGATATCCTCGAATGTTCATTTGCGAAGACTGATGACCTTCCTACGCTCTTGACATCTTCATTTATTTAGCAGCTGTTGTAAATGATGCTATTAATATTTGGGGCCGACTTGCGAAGTCGTTTTAAGGATTTTCGAAACTTTTTTGGTAATTTTAGTTCTTGAACTTTGGTGCGGACTACTTTGAACTTAGAGCATTCAGACCGGACGTCACGTGGACTTATTTCTATGCAAAAAAGTCTGTCACTTTCTGCGGGGGATGAGGTAACGTGTGTGCGTCAGAGTCAACATAAATGCATTTTTCGGAGACGTCGCTACACACGCACACTATGAAAATATTTAACACTACCATGAACAAGACGCACACACAGGGGCAACCTGTACCTGCACGAATCCTATGTCAGATTGAAATTAACAACATAGTGCTTGGCGCTTCTGATACATTTTGTCGATTACATATAATGCAATTCATTTCACAGGTGTTTTATAAATAACACAAGACACATTTTATGCGCCCCTGGCGTACCAGACCGTACCTCGTAACACAATAATGTTTATCCTTACTTCGAGACCATGGCAAGTGGTGTGTTGTCTGGCGCATATTTATTTATTTACTAGGTTACAGTCAAAAACTGAGTTTCTATTACCGGATCATGAAAAAAATACTTACCTAAAAACTAGTAGAAATCAAATATCATTTCATTTGATGATTCAAGAATTCAAATCAGCCTTTTTATGTAGGTAACGCAAGACACACTTTTCCGAAAACGTGAGAAATCCTATTTTTTTCTCAGTTTTGAATGCCGATGCCGTTTAAAAAAACTACATTTTTTTTAATCCAAATCTTCTTTAATACCTTAACTTTCAAAGACATCATCCTTAAGTTTTCGTTTAAAGTATCAGAAAGAGTAATATCAAGTTTTAGGCTAGCAAATAAATCTTAGTTATAGGTAAACTAAATGAATTGATATACAGGAAAATATCACAAAAAGTTTTTCATTTGGCGACTATTTTAGAAAATGATCGTTTTTTAGCTGTATTTTTTTTGTAATTAGATTACAGTCTGTATTGAATATTAAAATTGCCAGTCTAAAAACGTTTGTGATATTTTTTTTATTAATGGGACTGGCTCTCGCGATTCTTAATAATAAATAAACGTACCAAAAATGTGATAGTTATCGATATATTTGTTGACTATGTTGCCCTCAGCACCAATTTTGATGGATGTGGCTACGTTTTCAAATTAAAAGTTACTGTCGCACACTGCGAGAACAGTAACTAATTTTGAGGGCTTTTTTATTAAATTATAATTATGAAATAGACGGATCTTTAAAATACAATTATATAATTAACATTTTGAGAGTAGGTATGTATTTATGTAGTTTAAAAACATGTTGAAAAACTTAATTAAATTGAGTAATTTGCAAACAGTAGGTAATCTCTCGCTAATTTATTGTGTATCTTTAGCTATAATGTTATTTTAATAATAAATGTCAATAGTTAATGTGAAAAACAGGTTAGAATCATGTTAGTTTATTCCACTTAAAAAGTTACGCAAAATATTTCATACTAAAGTGGCAACACTGATTGATTGAAATTTCTTGTGGTTTTTTTCTGAATTTTGTGAATTATTTGATAATATTTAGACTAAATATACTAAAGAAACGCCATTCTTTTGTACACTGGATGTTTCTGAGCTCTTTTTGCAAGTAAACATGCTGCAAATCGGCAATTTTTGCTCTTGGCGTACCGCGTGTACCTACCGTGACATGCAGAATGACGAGCGATCGCGCTTCAACTACAATATTGTAGTATTACTAATTCTTACTAATATTATAAATGCGAAAGTTTTTGAGGATGTATGTATGAGTGTATGTATGTATTAAATGAAACTTTTCACTAATACAGTTTACACATCAGAAAAACACATGGGCTACAATTTATAAAGATGTTATGTAGTTTGGCCATAATAACTGTGTAAAGTTGAAGAATGCTAGTTAGTAGATAACCAGCATGATCGGCGATCATGTGCGGTTGACTGAGGGGAAAGCCTGCCAGTGGCGTCTCCAGTCTGAACGCTCTAAGGCTTTGACGTAGCAATCAAATAAAATGTGATTGCTCCAAGATTAAAAGAAGGTACAATAGGAGAAAATAAAACCCTTTAGTGGTGACCATAAACTTGATGATTCAATGGGTGTAGGCCTTACCGGTGGACCAATGACCTAGTATGGGTAACACGTACGAACGCCCCAAAGCTTTCGCTGTGGTGTATAACGAGGAAGGCCTATCCCCAGCAGTAGACTTCTGGTAATTATTATCAGAACTGACGAAATGAAATTGATGTTTTGCTTGTAAAAATGTATGCTAATAAGTTGTTGTATGTAACATTTCAAACTCTCAGCCATTTTGTTGAAATTAAGCCCGAAGTAAGCTTTGGATCACAATGTGAAATAAGTGATCATTTTATTTCATTTAAGTAATGTTAATTCTAGGAAACTATGTTGAAGCTGTAAAAGCTCATACTTTTGTATGAGGTAAAGTGTAAAAAGTGAAGTGTAGATCACAAAATTAATTTTTCTTCAGCGGTACCATGAAATAACACTGGTATCTAATATAACTTAATGAATGTTTATAGTTATCTGTAAGATAAGCGTCTTAATTTAAAACTTATTATGTGTTATTTATAAAATATGACAATGTCAATACACTATCCAAACAGAGAATCATCGAAATCTAGCAATTGTTTTCTGTAATTTCATCCTTAAGGCTGGGATTTAGCGCGCCGTCTGATAGAGCATTCGGTGGGCCACTGATTAGTTCTGCGCAAACGGAATAACGCCGCGGCTTCCTTCTGTTTTCGTGTAATTAGTTTATTATGAAATAACATTAGACAAATTAAAAAGTTTTAAAAGTTGTCGACCTAGAATATACAAAGACCTATCTATATATATATATTTTAAGTGCAAAATGTTAATACTTAGTGAATATTTGAGAGTAAAACAAAAAAATCGTCGACGTACTTCTTTGTGTTTTTTTTATCGATGAAATTATGCTATATCGTGTTTTGGAAAAGTTGTCGCCTTAGTAACAGAGACTGGACCTACTCGTACAATTTTTTATTTGTTAAAATATCTTTTAATTTAGTAGTTATCTTCAAACAAAGTCGATCAAATATTAACAATCTTGGGAAAGCATAGCCTTAAATAAATAAATGAACATCTTTGCCACTTTAGAAAGAAAGTCTGGGGCCTTATTACTGCGTAATTCCATTCAAGTTAATTCCCAAAACTGAGGATAGCGAGTAATTTCGTCAGTAAATACCAAGCCTAGATGATGCGGTAGTGCCAGGTAACCGCTGACTGGATGGAAATGATAGATCATAATACGAAATTGCTCACTACGCTCAGTTTAGGGAATGAACTTGACAAGTTATGAGGGATTGTAATAAGGACCCTGGTCTCTAGTACATAGAACTCACGACCCAGGCGTAGTACGAAGGGTCTCTAAACGAGCCAATAGCCGAGTTCAAGGCGATTTTAGCCGCCAACTAGCGTCACCAATTGATTTATTTTTAAAACTTCCAAATGAGACATTGTTTTTAAAAACTGAACAATAATTATCGCGTTTTTGCGCAAAGTGGCTACTTTTAGCAAAACGTGATCTGAAACTAAAAAACAGAATGAAAAGTCGCGGACAGACATTAATTTAAAAAAGTGTTTTTTGAGATATTCATTGTTCAGTTTTTAAAAACAATGTCTTATTTAGAAGTTAGAAAAATAAATCAATTGGTAGCGCTAGTTGGCAGCTTAACACGCCTAAACAAAAAAAAACTGAATTGTATTGCGGATCTCAAACAAAACAAAATACTCGTAAGTATTTTTTCCATCGAAATCGAATGTTTACGTGCGTGAGCGCAATAAAACCCGCATTTATTTGTTCTCGCGGTCGCGGCTTCGATTCCCGAGCAGTAAAAGCGCAATGAACGTCTTTTGGAACACCTGTGTAACTGCCTCGATGCGAAAAGAAAAACAGAAGCACGATTTTATTAGTAGATAAAATCGACTGACGGCCTGTAGGCGTAGTGGTGAAATTGTTTTTATGGTAGCAGGTTTGGGTAATGTTCGTCATGATGATACTACAAGTATTCTGAATAGTATACAAATGCATTTATGAAAATATATTTTGAGCTCGCTTTACATCATGAACTATTCCAAGTCCTAGAGAGGTGGTTTTAGATGAAACAAGCTTACACAGAAGAAGCTTCATTCTGAAGAGGCTTATATCACATTACATTTCAGTCACTTGTTGTGAATTAAAATTAAAATAATTTTCAAAACATACCAAGTTTGGGCTCCTCCAGACACGATACGGTTGAATCGTTTTTTGTAAAATATGCCTCAGATGGAAAGTAATATCTTCATATCTAACCCCAAAGAAGCCATTTTGAAAATATTAACATTTAGTATTAAAAGATTGTACTGAATTGACGCGATGTGGGTGTGCTAAAAACTGCCAAAGGATATCGTGCAAATGCATACGCGAGACGCTATAAACTTAGCACTAACAAATACGTCATCGCGGACTCTGGCGGCTGTTCTTGGTGTATATTCATGGTAGACATTCAGGTGTTTTTTCTGGTTTATGGTATGACAAGAAACCTTGAATATGCAACTCGTAATAATCAATACTGATGAAGGACACTGTAGATAAGCGCGACCAGTGTTACGCTACCCGTGAGAACTGTCCTATGGCCCAGGATTTGCAGCGAGGGTAGCCAGGTTTTGCGATTTGCCAGCAGCTTTATCATCATCATCTGTCGTCAACTGTTGAACATGGGCTTCCCCCACAGATTTCCAAAGCGATCGGTTGCGGCACCTTGCAGGCGGGCGTCCAACGCTGCGCCTACTTTGAAACGGTCTCCAGTCGAGAACCTTTCTGCCCCAACGGCCGTCAGTTCTGCGCGCTATGTGCCCTGCCACTTCTACTCACTTACCCGCTGTGCTACGTCGGTCAATTTAGATTTTCTACGGATTTCCTCATTTCTGATTCCATCACGTAGCGAAACACCGAGCATAGCCCTCTTTCTATAAGGCCCCTAATCAGAGAACACGTTCAGGACCCAGGTTTCCAGACCCACCCAAGGGTCTGGTTGCAAGTCCACTGTCCTAATCGGATCGCTTAATGTCCTAATTTTTGCATTAACTGCTAAGCCTGTATTTTAGTCGAGAAAATTAATCGAAAAATGGAATTATATCTGATAAATATTTTTTGACTGGCCTGTTGGCGCAATGGCAGCGATCCTGCCTTTAGGCCGGAGGTTGTAGGTTCGATCCCCACCCGTGACAAAGATTTGTGTGACGAACATAAGTGTTTGTTGTGTATCTGGGTGTTATTATTATATATATGAATGTATTTAGAAATATTCAAGTATGTTTATCAGTCTCTGACGTCCATAGTACAAGATCTGCTTAGTTTGGGGTCAGATGATCTTGATGTAAATTGTCCCAGATACTTATTTACTTATTTTGAAGGATAGGAAAATACAATTTTACAAACAATGCCATTTTTTTCCTTTTTAAACTCGGATCATTAGTGGTACAGACGTGTTCACATCAACCTTAACATAACCATTGCAAAATGGCTATGTAAGCAGCACAAGGTGCCCCTCTGTAAAGCTAGACGTGAACGCGTGTGTCCCTAATTAAATCTTAAACAGAAACAAATAAGTACCTAAGTTGCGTTCGCTCTAAAAATGTGTATGGGCCGTAATGTGCTGGGAAAACCTCCTGAGAACCTCCTCCGACCTGAGAACAGTCCACTCATTTAGAAAAACTCTGTAAAAGCATCGCTTAATAGAAAAAAATTCAGGCCCACAAAAAAGCCAATGTCTAACCTCGAGGCGATACGATGGCAGTCTTTTATCTAAATTTTAGCGTTGGCCCTTGTATATTTTTATACACACACTTTATTATTAATTTTTTATTTACTAATATTTAAAGGATGGAGGACTACATCATCAGGACCTGCCAGAATACCAGCGCCTCTGTCGTGATTGCACTGCAGTGGCACATGCTGAGGCAGGGTCCTGATTGGCCCACTACTTCTTCGCTAGTTTCTATTTTGTGTATTGTTTGTCATGTATTTTATACCCCCTTGTTTAAGCTAAAATTGGTTCAATAATTGGTTTTACTTTCTTGCTCATAAAAGCGGAAGGCTGTGATTTTTATTTCTGCAAAAAAATGTGTTGGTATCTTTTTGTATCTTTATCTTCTCCTCGGCATTTTATCACACTTGTGCCTAGTGAACTTATACCTAGCTCTTTTATGGTTTCTTGGCTTCAAGACGAAGGTCTACCGGCTGAAGGTTCCCACGGGAAAACCGGCACTGGTCACTAATGGCCGCGTTTAGCAGACTCCAGCTATAGAGCACTCATTACGAACAGTTATCTCTAGGGACGAGGCTATTTGTAGTAGAGTTCAGTGGATCTCGTTTCAGTATACAGGGTGAGAAGTTGGCTAGATTGTAATTGTTCTGGGTTGTAAATTTAAGTTAAGATAATTATTCCTCATTCCACACCAGAAACAATATTCTAGGTGTTGGTAAAATACATAATAACATGATTTTAATTAGACGGGCTTATTGGCTTAAAGTACTAAGTCGCCTTTAGACAACTTACAGGCATTTTTTGATTACATGAGATTGAATATTAACACTGGAAGTCAATGATAGTTTGCAATTTCCCGTCAAGTTGTTCAAAGATACCTTGCTTGACATAAAACAACTGATTTCAAATAAGAAAAGATCATTTATTTAATTTCAGATTTTGTTTATTATAGTCATCAGTCAAAATCCAAATAGACTATTATAACTATGCATAATTTATTTGTTTCATTCACACCTCTTTTTGTTTTTGGTTTCTCATAGTGAATTTGACATCTGTTTTGATTTTATATTTGGTGGAGATGTCTCGAATATCTATTGGTGCTTCCTTTTCTTTTCAATGTTGAGATTTATTCTTTCTGTTAGTTTATTGAACAAAGAAAAGACAGAGCTATATCCCAAATTATCTGTCATCCACAGACAAAAGCTGGATCTCTATCGACGATTTTACCGTGCTGTTCGGTGTGACAAAGAACTCAGAAAATAATTTCCCCCAGGACAGGCCGAGAACTAATCTTAGTGACGCTGAGGCTTCGCTAGCCGAGTCTGTATTTTATCACTAGTATGTGTTGGAGTGACATGTCATAAATATAAAGTATATCAGAAGGCATAGGCTCGAGCAATACGTCACCAAGGGTTTTTTTATTCCTGGCATTAAAACAATGCAATATTTTCACAAAAAGATAGAAACTAAAAAAAATCGATCTGATGCTAGTTCGGGATCCTAGTTTTAGTCCCGTTTGAGCCTTGTTAAAAAAGTTTGTTCTGGCCAGATTTAGGCTGGGAATCAAACGGCTTTTGAGCTGAAGCTCCGCTAACCTCCGTTAACCGCTAGGGCACGAAGCTCTCCCAATACAAGGATATTTATATTTTTTCCTAAGAGGATACAAAAGCGCCCTTTTTTCATACAAACGTAGTCCCCTGTTTTCTCCCTGGATATTGCTAGTAGACAAATATCTTATTACCAAAAAATCTATTGCCTCTATTGGCATGTCTCTATGTTTTCCTTTTTTTCAATAAATTAAATATTATAAGGATATGAACCTTCAAAAAATGGCTCAATTTTCCGCTGTGTTTAAACATCCAGAAAACTAATTTGACTTGTTTATTTTAAAAAAAGGAAAACATAGGAACACGGCCATAGTCTTTCTTTATTTTTTAATGCGAGTAACTAAATCGTTCAACTTTTCGAAAGGGGATCAGGGGACTACGAAACGTCGATTTTGTGTACTTTTGATAAGTAATTTCGGTCCGATTTGCATGTCTCTATCTCACTCTGCACGACGCTCGAGGTTTGCAGCAGACGGCAATAGATTTTACAAATACCTATTTTTCAATTCTCTCGACCGTGCTGTATCCTCTTAAAGGTCCGGTCTGGCGTATATTTGATTCATCTTTATTTATTGGATTAAACTATAAGTAGTATAAGATAAATATTCCTTATTGGACTAACAAATATAACAGAAAATTACAAAAGAAACACAAAAAAACTACAATTTAGGCGGTCTTACCGCTACTGACTTGATCCCTTACAGACAATCTTCGAGAGATTTTCAAGGAAGAACCAGTTAGGCTGTGCAAAAGCGATAGGATAAATATGAGAATTATATGAAGGTACTAATATAAAAATAAAATACATTTGCGTTTTATAAATGTATATAAATGCACACACAGATAGATACTCGCAAATACACCTAAGCACACTCAAACATACTAAGCACACAACAAACACACACGAGTTTGATAAATATTGTTTAATGTAACATTATATCGCAACAGCAAGATTAGTGTACTTCAGTTATTTTCACAGTGTTATGTCGTATGGTCTACAGTTGTGGGGCTCGGCAGCGGATCTCAACACCATCTTTATTCTTCAAAAAAGAGCCATCCGCTCCATTTACAACCTTAGACCACGCGACTCGCTTCGTGAAGTATTCAAAGAGATAGATATTTTAACGGTGTACTCTCAATTTATTTATGATAATGTCCGTAAAAACTTGCATCTCTTCAAGAAAAACAGTGATGTTCATAGACTCAATACCAGAAATAAAAATAAGCTCGTAACTCCCAATCTAAGACTGCATAAGCTAGGGAAATCATTTGTTGGTCAATGTGTAAAATATTTTAATAAGATTCCGCAAACTCTTGTTGAACTGCCTCTTCACAAGTTTAAGTCACAAATTAAAGCTAAGTTAATGAAGCGAGGTTATTATAGTGTTGAGGATTTCTTAAATGATAAGAATTTGTGGTCATCTTAGTTATAATCTGCTCCTCTGCACACTTTTTTGTTATGGCTTTACTCTGTCAATTTAATTCTTGTGTATAAAAACAAGATTGAAAAGAGTAACCATCGAGTTTCTTGTCGGAGTCTTCTCGAACAACTTCCGAACCGGTGGTAGAGTCACATTATATTTAATTATGATAAGCAGTATCATAGTATTATTTTATGTAAGTTTATTTTTATTTAGTATATTTTTGCTACAATTTTTGTTGTATATGACTTGTCATAAGTACTTTTTATAAGTCTATATGAATAAAGATATTTTTTTCTTTTACTTTACATTACTTATTGTTTTTAATTGTACATTTTTTATTTTGATTTTATTACTCAGCAGTGGTAACTAAGTTTTTTGTTTACTGTAAATTTTTTTTGGTTTCTGCAACACAAGCTTTTAGCTTAGTGCAGCCACCGTTATTGTTCAAAATTTGTAATTATTTTTCGTGAAATAAATTATTCTTATTCTTATTCTTATAGATGCGCATTTTCTTTATTATACACGTCGTGAAGCAACCAGAATTTAGCATAAAAAGATACGAGTAGTTGCTGTGTTTAACGCTGTCTTTGTTACGAGTATCAAACTTGCGTTATTCTTTTGAACTGAGCCTTCTGGCCTTATCTTTTCCCTCCCCTTGTACTACTGTTGAGAACTGCAGCAGAGAGTTTGCTATCAGCTAGATCTTTCAACCCTCGACGGAGCCAATCGCTGACTGCAATAGTTACTAGTGTAGTTCTACCTAATGTTTTATTCGTAAGTGGAGTTAATTTTGCTGTTAGCATTTATTTATTTATTTTATTTATTTAATCTTCAATGCAAAAAAATTACTTAACATTAGGCGGACTTAATGCTAAAAGCATTCTCTAACAGTCAACCATCGGATTTGTTGATAAAGATTTTATACAATGAATATATTTTGTTTTAAACTTACACGGTCACTCTTAGAATAATTTACATATAGAAACCGAGTCCGCGCGCCCATTTTGCAGCACCGGTCCAAACGGACCGCTTTGTAGTGTTCATTACAGCTCCGCGATGTTCAATGTCAAAGCGCGCCGCACGGAAGCAAGTAATAGTCACGCATGTGTGGATCATATTAGTGCTTCATTTTTGACCGTGCGGTTGTATATTCTCAGTGGTTACTATTATTATAATAGTTATTATTTGCGGGATTTTTACCATGTTCTTTTGTTTTCGAGTTTCCGATATTTCGGCGCTGTTGCAAGCCATGATCACGGAGTAACTAAATATCTTGCAGGCGAGTTGATGATGGCAGACATAGCGGTATACCCTCTTTCGAAGTCTCTTATACAATAATACTCGTACATAAAAACTGAAGCAAATATTTAACTTCTTTACCTCAAACATTCGCTAAGGTGAAGAATTTATAGGTAGGTAATCAATGTTTCGTAATAATTCAGTTAGATATTAAATAAACAGAATCATTTCACATCTACCCACATGTTACATTGTTATTTTTATTTTATTTTCTGTAATGTAAAAGTTGTCTTATAAACATTTATTTGTTTATTTATTTATCTAAATGTCCAAAAAACTTCTTAAGTGGAGCACAAAGATTCACTGTACAAATACAAACAATAAGTATCCTCTTGAAAAGACCACATTTGAACTCAGCATAGTGGGTCTACCGCCTATATCCAGAGTGCCGAGTGCGAGAAGTGAATGACTTCACCATCGCGTTTTGCGAGCACGTAAATGTCAATTAGTATGGAATCGAGTCAGCGCCATCTAGCAGCAACTTCAGGCAACATTAAGGCCACTAGGTGGTGCTCACTCGATGCCATACAAATTCGCGTTTTTTTTCTCACAAACGCGATGGTGAAGTCATTCAGTTCTCGCACTGCAACTCGCACTCAGGTTACTTGAATAGTGATTATATCAGAATAAGCTTCAGATAGTTTAGGAATAAGCACAAAGATTGCAACGTTAAGAGTTGGTTTGAAACATATTCATTGTTGTCCAACGGATACGCTTATACCATAGTCATTTCAAGCTCCACAGCCATTTCCCGAGTGTACAATCATGCCCCAACCAGCAAAACAATCCCCAAGCCAAAATGCTTTAGCATTTAAGTCAACGGAATAGGGCCAAAATTTGAATGCACCTTATGGAGACTGTCCACATGACCATTTCTGACGTGGTAAGGGTAATGACAGGCGTATAAAATCAATTAAAGGGCCAGTCTGCAATCACTTTAGATTAGAAGGGATAGCCCGAGGGAAATTAGAGATCCTTGTGCTGACATCTAGACGATTAGTTCAGTATGGTTAGGCACGGACAGTGTGGCGTTTTACCCATACAAGCTCTGCTTGGTTTGGGGTCAGATGAGTCTTGGTGTAATTTGTAGCAGATTTTTATTTATTAAGCGTCGTGGCCTAGGGGTTAAGCACCCTAACTCGGATCGCAGATCGTGTGGTCCCGAGTTCAAATATATTTTTTTTATATTGCCCGTCTAGATGACCTCACTCCACCTGATGGAAAGCGGTCGTGAGGTCCAGATATGAGGTTGACAAGCCCAGTCATTCAAACGAATCACTGGGCTAGCCATCCTCAACTTGAAGGCCTGCAGAAATGCCTTTTCACGCCCCGCTTGAAAAACCCGGGACTATAAAAAGAAGGAAGCACATGTGCTCTGGCGAGAACCAAATTCTTTGAAGAGAGAATCTAGAAAACGAACATCATCATTAACTAAAGTGGTGACTTAAATACTAAATATCGTACCGCACTCGTAATGCCAAGGACTTAGGGGAGGTGGTTCACAAAACACGTTTTTAGAATTCATTTTTGAAGTAGTAAACAGTGAAATTAAAATCTAATAAAATTTACTAATACAAGGAATTCATCCGGTGAAAACATGATTTGATAAAGTTGGCTCGATAGAATAAATTCACAAAGTTACCTCTTTTCGTGACATTTTGTCTTCTATTTTTGGTTTTATTCTTAAAATAATTGATCTGATATTATGGATCCTTTACTAAAACAAAGTTTAAAGATAACTGGATCCCTCCGACAGTTTTTTTTATTACATCTATAATTCATAATTCATAATTCATTTATTCGATGCTTCATGTGGTAAGTTACAGGTCTTGAATAAAAATATAGTACATACACATGAACCCTGCTTGGGCACTGCAAGATATTTTTGGAATAATTAGGTAAGTTATTATCTATTAATTTTTTAATGGATTATTTTAGTGTTTTCGGTCTGCGTGGCGCTCACCAGTTTCCTTCCTTTTTATATTCAATACCTAAAACAGTAATACTATTGCCTGCGTTGACATAATGGCACTTGCAATAGGTTCCCTGTGTAAAGCAATCGACACTTATCAATAACTCAAACTCCACTTATTAATGACAGCAAACACGCCTAAATATTATGGCTGGTCAAGCAAAGTATAAAACGACTAGTTCATTATATTACTTACTAGCGACCCGCCTGCGGCTTCGCCCGCGTGGACTACACGTTATATCGCGCAAGTGGGGGTGGGTGTTTCGCTACTATATTATGCATGTATTATACATATAAACCTTCCTTAAGAATCACTCTATCTATTAAAAAAAACCGCATCAAAATCCGTTGCGTAGTTTTAAAGATTTAAGCATACATAGGGACAGACAGCGCAAGCGACTTTGTTTTATACTATGTAGTGATTATAAGTTGATCACTTCATGCTGATCGTTAAGGTGCTCCCTCACGTAGAGCATTTTCCTATAATGCAACGTTACAGAGTCGAGCATTACATCGGTGAGGGAGGAGAACCGCGCATTATAGTGCGCAATTTGTTGTTACAATGTGTAATATTTTGATACAATTTCCCTGAAGTTTTGTAGGGCATTGTAATGTAATGCTCAAAATCGAATCTGAAATGTTACATTACAGAAAATGGTCAAGGTAAGGGACAACCTTTAGGAGTCACTATTGTTAAATTGTATATATTTAATATTATTTGCGCTGCTCAAGAACTTCACAGAATACGAAAAAAAATGAATAAGAACACGATTCTATGTGCACGTATATATATTTAAAAAGGGTTTTTTAGATTCACATCAATTTCACGCAACAGCTAGTGAATTTAAAATAACATCTAATAATTAAAATTAAATGCTCTTAATAGAGAGTATGCCACTTATTGTAATTTTACTTGTGTTCTGAACACCAAATACAACAAAATTCCATTAAACTCAACATATACGAGTATTTTACTTGTACCGTATATTTTGTGTAAAAACCAAAAAAATAAATCTATTGATAACTGTTGAATAAAGGTTGATTGGGTAATTTCATCAGACAGAAATGGAGTGACCTCGTTATAGTAATGGCCGAGAGAAATTAATAAAGATCGCAGATACAGCCTCGAATTCGTCTTCTAATCTCGGCTTTATATCTTGCTTGTATTTCATGACCTTATTTAATGGTCGTCTTTAACATGATCGCATAAAACTTCATATTCTGGTCAGGAACAGTCAACACCAACTGAAAATGATGATTGAACTAACTTCCACATTGGTTTTATGAATAAAAACTGCAGAAAAGATAAGATAAGATAAATAATCTTTTTTGCACAAACAAATACAACAGGTAATTAACACAAAAAAAGTACAACTTAGGCGGTCTTATCGCTACAGAGCGATCTCTTCCAGAAAAAAAGTTGCTTTTCACCAGAGATGTGCTATGCTACGTTGCTGTTGGTCCACATAGCATAGCGCTGGTGGCTATGGGTCCTACTAAGCTATGTGGGACAATTAACACCAAGATCATCTGACCCCAAACTAAGCAGAGCTTGTACTATGGGTGGCAGAGACACACAACAAACACAATGAATGTTTTTTTTTTCTCAAACTCAAACTCTAAAAACTTTATATAAATAGACTTCACAGTAAGTACTTTTAAATCGTCAAATTTAAAGCAAGATATACTAAATAATAGACATAATTACTATGATAATATAGATATATAAATACACAGTATACAGACATAATGCGACTCTACCACCGCGTCGGAGTTGTTTCTTGCTGAGAAGACCCGGCGAGAAACTCAGCAGTTACTCTTTTAAACTTGTTTTGGGTTTACAACAGGCGTTAGTAAAGTACAATGTGTCATTTTGATACAAATCAAGCTACTGAGAGTCTAATCTAAAGAATATAAAACAAAAAAACACAAACATAAAAGAATATAAACTTAAGGCTATTTAAACAATTAACAAAGAAAAAGTGTTAGTCAGTACAAACTAAGTGATAACTAGGTATCGAACCCACGACCTCCGGTGCTAAAGGCAGGATCGCTGCCATTGCACCAATAGGTCAGTCAATAAGAATGTGACACAAGATGACACATGGATGTGTGCTTTGCTTGCTTCCGTAGGGTGCGTCTCCACCAGAGATGTGCGAGGACGCGTTGCGATGGATGTGTTAGTTAAGCACCGATAGATCACGAAGCTAGATATATTATTTTCATTAGATTAGATTAGATTAATTTATTTTTCATTATTACATTACACATATATTACAATAGTGTCACACAGGGAATTAATATTGAGATCGTCTAAGAGATAATGAAATTAAAATAAATACAGATAAATGTCAGGACAATAATAAAACGAAATAAACAAAAAACATTAAAAAAAATACAAGTCAAACATTAGAATTTACAAAATAAATTTGTAAACTCGCTCCGTTACATAGCATAGCATCAGTGAAAACGGTCTAATGGTTTTAAATTACGGCCAAATTACATATAAAATCTTTATAAATTATAGCCGATGTGTTATTCTGATGTATACTGTGAAGTTCCATCTAAATCCGTTCAGTAGTTTCAGTGAAAGAGTAACAAACAAACACATATACATCCTCACAATCTTTTGCATTTATAATAAGTATGAAGTAAGATTAGTAAGATATAGATCCTAATACCCACAGAGCTTAATTACCTGAAAAAAAGGAAACTTTTACGGGTATTTCGCTGCTCACGTTACATACAGGAGTACCTCAGTTTGACTTTTTTATTCAGAAGAGCCACAAAAATCATTATTTTGGTCCGAATGTTACTACTCTTTTTACTGTTGTTGGAGATAAGAGTCGAAGAGAGAGATCTAATGAGAGTTTTGAGAACCAAAACAGTAAGAGAAACGCCCCGTTGTGACGATATAAAGAATTTTAAAAAACAATGTTTTGGTATCTCGTAGTTAATTTTAAACTTTTTAAGAGATACGCCTTTATGTCAGCGGCGAATTGACTGTTTCGCGACATGGACTGAAATCAGTAGCTAAAGAACGGATGACAGTTGATGTGATATGACAGGACAACAAGAAAAGGTGATTGTTATACTCACGTTAATCACCATAATCCTGAGGGCCCCTAAAATCCGTTTTTTTTCAAATCTTAGAGCCTAAAAACGAGGTAAACTAAGAATAGAAGGGCCCCATCATTAGCATGTGCCCAGGGCCCTATCATTTTTATGTGCCCAGGGCCCCATCATGTTCATGTGTCCAGGGCCCAAGCAGGTTAAAGACGGTCCTGTTATCAGCAATGAGGGCCGCCTAAATTATTTCAAACCTAATTATTACCAGTAAGTTTCTTTGTTTAATGGACGATAAATAATAATAACTATCATATCTATCTATCTGCCTTTCAAGTCCTTCGCTTAGGACCCCTAGGAACTCTTGTTATTTTTACTTAAACTTTCCATTCGAGTATCAGGAGAGAAGGTAAACAATAAGATATTAGGTTTATCGCCGCGTCCTTTTTGCCGCGAGCGCTGGAGGGTTATGTGTTTGGTCAAAGTATGAATATTGAAGACCTTTTTGTTATTTTTAAGGGTTTCGTCTCCAATCAAAATATAAAAATTGAATAACCTGGCTTGAGAAAGGACATAAGCCTTTTATCGCAAAAAGACTTGAAAGGGTTAAAACATGAGATGAAAGTTTGTAATTGTTGAAGATAAAACCATAAAACTTTGCATTTAGACACTTGATAAAAAACAAATGAAAATTATAGTCTAGTGTTTCTGAAATTTTGACCTGATAAAATAGAAAAAAAAATGCTGCCCAAAGTTATAGTCGAATTCGCGGGAATAAACTAGTCCTATAGAAATAAGTCCATCCAAGTTATGATGTTATTTACAACCAAGTTAATTCCATGTACCTCTGCAAACCCTCGGCTTATCTCGTAAGAATTATGTTTCGGTAGCAAATCTTTGGGTCATACAGGGTGGCTAAAGTTACAAACATACCCGAGATACCCCATTTGTTTAAAGTATCTCCATTAAATCTTGACTTCCACCTTCAAGTTTATATTCCCAATGGGGTAGTTTCATTGGTATTCAAACTTGGACACATTAACACGTTATTAGTTCGTGAACTTCCGATCCTACCGTACGAGTATCTTGTCGCAAATCGTACTATTTTAGAGTTGGATTTTGATTTGATGAATTTAACTATTCAGTGGAAACCCCGAGGCATATGATTAACCCGTATAATGGTATTATCAACATTAACAAATCCTGTTGCAAGCTTTTAAATTACAGCTAAATAGTTAATTAAGTGAATAATTTAGATGGCCTAATCGCAAATGTCGATCTAACCCTAAACTTAATATAGCTCTCACGGAGTACGACAGTGACCTACACGTGTGTAACATAGAGGTCAATAATCATTCTGAATAAATACCTAAGCAGAAAGTAAAACACAAATTACGCATGCGCGCGGCGGCATGTACAGATAGTCCGCTTAGAACAAACCGCCATTTTGATCACGCACACAGACAGAGTGAGTTGACAGGTGATTCCGTTGAGAATCGGTCACACGGCGAGTCGCACTGTCGCGAGTGTTTTTGTTTTTGACGAGCTTGGTGCAATTTTTCAAATAGTGAATTTTCTTTCTGGCCGGTTCTGTCAAGTAGGTATAGCCTACCTACTTCATTTTAAAAATTCAGATCGAATATAGTAGTAACCCTAGGCGGTCAGGCAAGTTTGGGGAAAAGGCGCGAGCGGTCCTTCTGTGAACTCTTTATTTTGTGGTAAAACTAAACATAATAGTACATTATGATATAAGTGCGGTAAGTTGAAAATTACAGCCGAGGCGATATTGCTAGCCCGAGCCGTAGGCGAGGGCTACAAGAAAGCAGAGGCTGTAATTATCAAAGCGCACGTATGTCATACGACGTTTTATAACATATTTGAGAGGAAATAAATAAAAATCGGACTTTCTAAAACAAATAAAATCTTTAATCACTTGCTAGAGCAGTTATAAAATGTTTACTTGTTCACAAATTAGCGATGCGCGCGCATCAGCGCTTTTTTTAAGGCAAAAGGTATTAAAAACAGCCAGTATTACTAATAAAGTAAATTAATATTTCTGTGTTTTTGTTACAGATGGTTGTAATTTATTGTCAAAATTAAATAAATTGAAGAATTAAATGTTTATTTATTATATTTCATCTCCCAAAGTTAATTTTATTCATTAAATGTTGACCTCTTTTCTGACATAAAAACTCTTTGCTAAAATTTAAAAAAGTACCGTTCGTTTTAGACGGAGCATCTTGCTAAACCGTACGTTTTACCATAATAAAAAAAACTCGTGCGTTTTACATTACATTACCGCACAAGTGCGTAATGAGATACATTACGTTATTGAAATTGGTGAAATAAGAGACCCTTTACGAGCAAATATGTTATAAACGACTATTTCGACGACACGATTGGCGTAGTGCGCTATAGCAAGGCTTCGCCCCTCGAATTGCTTAGTGACCGGGGTTCGATTCCCGGTTGGGTCAATTCAGGAAACGATCTTTTCTAAATGGGCTCTGGGTATGCAGAGAGTACCTTGTAAAACATGGTAATTTTATTTTAATGAATTTACTGTCTGAAATGAAGTTATTGATGTTTTTAATTTGGCTGATTTTATAATTTTATTCGGAATGCATTTGCTCACTGTTTCCAAATGAAATTAATTTATATTTTTAATAGATTTAAGCTACTTGTGATTTTACTAAGATGAATTTATTGTTTTTAATAGAGTCATTCAGATGCTTCACAATTTTAATCTTTATTAATTTACATATTTAGAAAGCACCAGAGGTAAAAGTTAGAAAATAGATTACTTATTTGATAAATTTATTTATTTATTTAATCTTTATTGCACAAAGAAAAGTACAATTGACGGACTTAATGCCTAAAGGCATTCTCTACCAGTCAACCACTAGGTGAAGCAGAAATCTTTACGGCGGGGTTTTGTAAAACTAAGTTTCAGTAAGATAAAAGTAAACAATTTACTCATATAATATCCTACCTACTTATCTAAATTACAATATATATATATATATATGTGTACCTACTAACATAAAAATAGCAAATATATACATATAAATTCATAAATACAATGATATATAAATACATATTATGTACTCAAATGAAAGACGAAACATTAACTCGGAATGATATGATCGACGATCTGACTAATCTGACCAATGATTATAGCACTAATTCAAACTGATTAAGGTGTCTGTAAAAAAAGCTTGTGGATAGATTTTTTATTGGGGGACATTTTGATTCTGTTCGGAAGCGAGTTCCATAACCTTATAGCAGCTAAGGTAAAGGAGTTAGACACATGCGTGGATAGATGAGGGGGAGTGGAAAGTTTTGAAAGAGTATTATAAATTTGTAAATCTATTAAGTAAAACTTGTAGTTTTTTATGAGAACTAAATGTCTTTAAACCTAAAACAAGGATATTGATCCTTCCTTACCTCGAGACCATGACAAGTGGTGTGTTGTGGCGTACCTATATTTATGAACAAATGTGTGTGTGTGGTGATTAAACTCGCAGCTTTGCAGAGAGGGTCACTTATCATCAACCAAGCCAAAGAAACAGTCAAAATGTAACCGGTTTAACTGAGACGTAACACGGAATCAGTGTTCGATTTAAACTCGCGAATAGAACTATGCATATCAGCTCGTCGGATATAAATCGACCTCGCTATGATTAAGGTTAGGCGCGGTCTGTTGCGGGCACAACACTTCACCAATGTACTTTTTATTTTTTTAGAACGATTTAATAAATTGTTTTATAATCATTTTGACTAAAGTCAAAGTGTTGCAATCATGTGTCTAGCGATAAAACTGCTTTAATCGTATTATTTCAATAAATATCTAGGACATCTTGAACCAAGAACATTTGACTCCTAGTTAGGCAGTTAACACCCATTGTACGAGACAATGGGTGTTGAAGGCGGACGAATATACTTAAATGTATAATAACAACCAGACATACACAAAAATGTTCTTCACATGAACGGTGGTCGCCTTTGATGCAGAATGGAATGGGGCGCTTATCGGGAGCCCGCGATGCGCAAGGCCGCCGGGCAGCACGAGGCTGGCTCAACTCCACTACACGATAACACAGACCACTTTGTCCGAAGACACACGTTACTGTCTTCCTCGGGCTCTTACTATGAAAATAAATAAATAAACTTAACGGATGCCTTTCACTAGTTTATTTATTGTTCGTCCATGTTTCAATGTTGGAATCACAAACTGTTTTTGTGTAGTAGTTAAACCAGTAATAACACGTTTAAAGATACCTAACAACAGAGACTATAACAAGGTAAATTGTGTAACCGTTAACCCAGTAGCGAACAGGACTAGTTTCGCTTTGTTTCGGTTTGCCAATAATTCTTCAACCTACGTGAAATAAATAATCGGCTTCGTTAAATACCTCTAATTTGTCTACTTGTAACTTTCATTTAGAAAAGCAGTTTGTATACACGATTAAAGATACTGAAACCACTTGAGCGAATGAACGGAACAAAAACAATGCTTCAACAACCGAGCTGTGACAGGTGACACTACTACGCGTGCGCGCGTGAGCACTGGCGGCCCAAATTACACATGCGGCGCCAGGCCTGTGGCACTACGTAATTCAGTTTACTTATTCACTCACACGCTCGGTCCACCCGTGTGGACAATTTAGTCGAGTGTCACGCACGCACGCAGTACGCAGGAAGCGACCTACGCGGAATTTTATTTTCGCAAGTTTAAAACTATAATATCTTCGAAAATATTATTATAAATTACATGCTACAAAGGGTCATATTGATCTATATTAAATGCACAGTGTATTTAAGGTAATTAATTTGATAACTATTAATAATGTATTGCTTAAATTCGCTTCGTAAATAAGCCATATTTCTCGTAAAAAGTAAAATAGTTATTGTGGGTTATCCGTAAGAGATAGATATATACCATCACGGACTTTTTTGAAGACCTTTTTAAGGTGTACAATAATGCAGTACATTTTTTGATCTATCTCGTAGGGTTCAGCAAGCGTTTGCAATTTAAGCGCAAAAAATGCGTTTATTTACGACACCACATTAGAAACCTCTAAAATGATTAGTGTTTCTCTACCATATTATGTATGTGATATACTCGTACATATAAACCTTCCTCTTGAATCACTCTAACTATTAAAAAACCCAGGTGCGTAGGTTTGAAGATTTAAGCATACATAGGGACAGACAGACTGAAAGCGACTTTGTTATATACTATGTAGGGATTACCAAACAAACCACGGAAAAGCGTATTTGTTTACATTATTTATAGGTACCTACGTGGCACACGCAAGCGCCTCATATTCCAGTATATGCTTGCACAGCCCTATGAGCGACACGCAGCCGGGTTACGTTACGGTCGCCAAGCAGGATTTCGTGAAAGCGAGCGGCGAGCGCTCGTAGAGCCTTAGTTATAAGATTAACTTTCGGTTGTCCCGGCCGTTGAAAATTTAGGTACGAGTACAGGTGCATAGTTGTGTCGAAAGTGCGTCTTCTGTTTTTATTTAATTCTGTGGCGGCGCGGCGCCCCGGACAGATAGTCCGCTTAAAACAAACCGCCATTTTGATGTCCGCTTAATACTAACCGCCATTTTGATCACGCACACAGACGCAGTGAGCTTACAGGCGATTCCGGCAAGAATCGTTCTCACCGCCAGTCGCACAGTCGCGAGTGATTTTGAATTTGTCGAACTTGATGCAATTTTTCACATGATATATTTTATTATTGGCGGGTTCTGTTCTGTCATATCGGGCTTATACCTACCTACTTCAAATTCAGAACTGATATAGTATCAACCCTAGGCGGTCAGGCAAGTTTAGGTAGCGATACTGGAAAAAGGCAAGAAAGGTCTTACTGTAAATTCTATTTTGTGCTGGCGGCCTCGTCGCGTACGGAGAGAAACCGGTTCATATTGGCTCGGCCAGTGGTCAACCAAAGCGTGGTAGTGTACCTGTCATAGCCACTCGTATGAAGCTTTTGTCTCTGTTCCATTTATACAACGTTGAATATATTGGTAATAAGAAGCTTCAATAATTAACCCAGTTGATCGAACAGATGGGACCACAGTTGCATTAATTGCTACAAATAGTCGATACGGGTGCTGTGTACGAGCTCAAACGCTACAGCAGTTGAAATATGACCTTTATTGCAATAGGATCTAAGTGATGATCTATGTGAGCATAATCTGTGTAACTAATCAAACTCGATTTGGATTTAGATTACATCTATAAAATTGTTTGAACTGTTTATTTGCTGGGCTATTAGTGAAGTGGGTGTACTATATTACCTTATGGGAGTGTTGAAGGGGTTAAGCACTCCACAGGCCAGAACATATTCGAATTCACGACTGTTAAATTTACGACTTGGTATCCGGTGATGGAAAACACCTAAAAAAATAAAAAGCACCCCGCATAACGGCGGAAGGCTCACTACATACCACGTTCGGTTCTCATTTGCTTGTTAAAAAGTGGGTTTCCAATGTTCAGCATGACTACCTTGCCGCTGACTACCCCTTTTAGGATATAGTCGTGACGGTAGGTCAAGTTTACCAGACTATTCCTTGATAGGTTTAGCTGCCATCAACTATCAACTGGACATCCATAGGAGCGAGGCATGTATTCAGCAGTGGACGTCTCTTGGAAAGAAAGAAATAATAGAAAAATTGGTATAGACAAAAAAATTACATAGACAAAAACAGAAATTATATGAATAATACGTGCGTAACATAATTAATTACCAAAATGGTTACCACATTCGGCTGCTGTCATGCCAGTCATGACGCTGATTTTCTGTGGTGGTATGGCCGAATGACGATGATAGTTTATCATGTAAAACCACATTGTCTTGTAAGTGCAATAGTGTAGATTGGCAACATTTAGTTGCAGCAACAAAGGACGTACAACGGACTGCTGTAAAACAGCCATAATCTGCTTTACGACACTTTGGACTAAAATAACACAATTGTTTGTAGCGATTCTATTGTTTCACGGGTTTATGTTCTTAGTTGTTACTGATTGACGAGAATGCCGCGAAATAGTACTAGTTTATATTATTACTTTGATTATTTTAGCATTTTACAATGCTTGTTTTTCATATCTAAAGATAGAAAACGTACTTGCAAATCAAATCAAATCATTTATTGCAAACTAAGTGTACATAGGTTGGTCCATTATGTTTAGTGCTTACAACTTAGTTGCTCTCTGCTTTGAAACATTGATGGAATAACGTTGGCTTGCAACGTAAGCATATACTGGGAAGATCATTTTGTTCGCTTGAGGTTTCGGTAGCTCAGTAGTTTAGAGCAGTCACCCGGATTGTAAAAGACGCCGGTTTGCCTCCCGCTCGAAATCATCAAGGTCCGAAATCGATTTTTTCCAGTTTTTCAATCTTTAGTACTAGTTCTGCTCAAATAACTACTAGGACAAACTAGGAACAGTTCGGATGTTGGGATGGCTGACCCCCTTGACTGAAATGTATTTGGAGCATCTCCTTGCTTCAGAAGTCAGGATTAGCAGTTAATTCTGACTGATGTTGCTAGATGTAGGTATGTCGTTAATCTAGTCAAAGGTCTTTGGGTGGGCCTTAATAATGTCTGGCTCTTATAACGTCACATATAAGTGCTGCGCACTGGGCTATTAGACGCCACCACTGACCAAACGCGACCGCCAGTGGCTGCAATCAACCCACGAAAGGTGAGCTTCAACGTGGCCACAAGTACAATGGCTTGTAGCACAGCCACTCGAAAGCTCATTTTGCGCCGATGCACGATCCCGTTCTACGAGTAATGTTGAAAAAGTCTCGTCCACAGCTTACGGCGGCCAGCTGTTGCCCTGTCTCACTCAAAGTTAAGCAACATTTGACGCGCGACATGTTTCACAACAATCTTGCTCAACGTTGTTGAACAGCAAAGCGGAAGTTTTATAGCAACGTTGTCTGTCCACGCAATGTTGCGCGCCAGCTAGCAACGTTGCCGGTGTTGTTGAGTGATACGTGTTGCCGCGTCAATTGTTGCCTAGTGAATACAAGGCCTTATGTTCGTCTTGAGTGGGAATTGACCTCCGTCCCTCAATGCTATAGGTAGGAACCTAACATGTCAGCATAGGGTTTTGTAGTTTATTTAGCCACTTACGATAGTGCAGCAGTTAGTATTTCATCTTAAAACACCGGAATAAACTTCTTAACCGATCTAAGTATAATGGGGTATCTGGTAATGTGACAGTATGTTTATGACTGGAAACAGGATTCGGATTTGTTGCTTATCTCGTACGTATATTGTGCTTTTTCAACCAGATCATAGAAACCATTTTCTTTAATTTTACCCGTCATGGTGACATCACTTTAGCGACAATAAGCCGTGAGATCCAGATATGAGGTTAACAAGCAGGTTTGCAAAGCAACAACTAAGCTGGTCAAGCTAATTTTGAAGGCCTGAAAAAATGCCCCACTTTAAGATCTTTAGAGTCATAAGAGGAAGGAATCACATGCGCTGGAAAAGCGTTTAGTTTACTAACTATTACGCGTTAGTTTTAATTGTTACACTTTAAAAATAAAATAAAAAATAAAGATGTTTTTATTGCCAAATTTAACACACATTATGTTAAAAAAATACAATTACAATTTATGCACAAAAAAAAAAAGAAAGATGCTGGTTATTCGGCAATAGGTACCAGTCTCAGCGTATGCAGGGCCCGAGGGCCCAGCGCTGGTTTTCAGACTGGCCCTGATGGCAGGTCGGCAATATAGGAAAATGATACCAGTAAGAGTATTAGTTTAAAATATGATTTTTGTAGTACGGCGTAAAAAACGTGCTATTGTGTATCTGTGTGTGCGTGAGTTTGTTTATGTACGCGTGTGTGTGTGTGTAAGAGAGTGTGTGTATCTGTATGTCACATAAATGTTTGTCAGATATGTACAAAAAACTATATAATAGGTATGTTTAAATTTGTCCGTTATCGTTTTTCAACGACCGTTCCTCCTATCAATTTCACCATGATGTTTTGAACACCCTATGTGCCTTGCCCACTACCAATGCACCTTACTTACCCGTTGGGCTTCTACAACGACGAGTCTTCGAATTTTCTTACTCTGATTTGACTCTTGATTTTGGACATCATAAATTCCATAGTTGATGTTTTTACTCGTGATTTTCCTAAAATTAAAGACAGGTAGTGTCGCCCTATCAGGCGTTTGATTTCTTTCCTCACCGCTGCGCTCCCGTTTGACAGTGCTTGCTTTTAAGGGGTAAAGGGCGAAGGGGGGGTCCCTTGGGAACGCTTAAGCACTATGAGAGAGGTACTTTGCTGTTTGTAGCTCCCATTAGGCTTTAAAGAAATGGGGTTTACGAGAAGTATCTGTTAGATAGCGCTGTGTCATCATTACATATGGAAATTGAAAATTCAAATTTCTTATAATACAAGAACAAAAGATTAGTTTCACTGTAGATATATTTTTTAATAGTGTATAATAGCTAAAACGATATTTGGAGAAGTTGAAAAAGAACATGTAACACAGTGGTTTACACCTGAAACCTCGGTCTTTTTTGAAATCGTTTGAAAGTTTTTTAACGACGCCGATAGCAAACGAACATGTCGTACGTCTACCATAAGTTTGCCTCTAGTAAACTACGATAGTGAGCTACCGCAACTTGTATGGTATTTTAGTTCCATTAAAATTTACTAGAGGCGCTGTACCGGTATCCAGAAACATAACCACATACGCTAGCGACTGTCATCGGTGTAAACTGATGGTGGGGCAGCAGACCGCCTTAAAGGTTTTAGACTATAAGCTCGGCTTCGGAAGCGCATGCAAGCAGGCGTGCCTTTTGCCACACGCGTGAATCGTACTAGCGTTGACGCGCTTCTTACAACCTCGTTTAATCCATGATACTGACTCACCACTGAACTCGCGTTGTGTTGCGCGAAATCTAGCGCGCGTGTAAGCTCGTATGCAAGAGCGAAAAAAAACGCTAATCTGAAACTGCTTTAATACAAGATAACTTTTTTTAGGCATTCCAAGGCCCTGGGTTCAGGACACGTGGGATATGAAGGACTCGGAACTCCTGGGAAAACAGAGACCCCTACCCACTGAAACCTGACGGTGGTCATCTTGGGCCATGGGAGAGACTCCTCGCAGGACTCTCGGCGCGCAAGGCAGCCAGCCTCGGGAGGAGCAAGCTCAACTCCAGTGCACGATAACACAAACCACTGTCTCCGAAGACACGCGATACCGTCTTCCTCGGGATCGCAAACCGAAACACACGCAGGCCCCCCCGCGTGCGCTTCGCGACCCCAATGTCCCTTTTAGTCGCCTCTTACGACAGGCAGGGATACCTTGGTAGTATTCTATTTCCCTGGCCGCAGGGAACAATAGAAGATAACTGGGGCAACCTCATACTAAAATGCTTGTCTGGACTGACGTTACGTAACGTTTACGGTTGAGGTCCACACCTGTATGTCTACGACGAGTTGCTACATAAATTTACGTTATCTAAATTGTACTAGACTAAGTTTTTAATCGTTTTTAAGCACTGTTTTAATTATTTTTCTTGTTGTTGTACAATAAAGTATATTAATTTTATCTTATCGTTCGCGTAAAAAAATTGTATTGTGATTTGACATGACAAACTCAAACTTAAATATCTTTATTTAAATAGACTTAATCAGTACTTTTAAATAGTCAAAAAATAAACTAAATTATATACATAAATAATATAATAATAGAAAGTATGAATAAACAGTATACAAACATAATGCGACTCTTCCGCCGCGTCAGAGGAGTTGATTCTTACTGAGAAGACCCGGCGAGAAACTCAGTAGTTACTCTTTTAAACTTGGTGTGGTTTTACAATGCGAGTTAGTAGAGTACTATTTGTTTGTTGAGGAAAAAACCGCTTACAACAGACATGACACCATGATGACAATGTCAAATCCTAGTACATTTTTTTTACGCGAACGAAAACGTAAATTCAAAGTGGCAACTCATGATAGAGACGAACTGGACCATTTTCCTGTAATGTAACGTTTCAGATTCGATTTTGAGCATTACATCACAATACTGAAAAGCCATGTTCTAAATAACTTAATTAACACTGATCATAGACACAGAAGTCAGACAGAACTCACAATTTTATTTTAATCAATATAAAAGTTTTGACTCTACTTGACATTAGCGAAATCAATCTGCTAGAAAAGCAAGATTGTTGAGGCCACAAAAAAAACAACCCATGTTCAAAACAGCAATCCGTGATTTTTTAAGAAATTCTCAGTAGTTTCCACTGTTCATCATCTATTTTATTTTATTCTTTTCCCATAATAGTGAGTATGTTATATATTATGTAAGTATATATTTATTTATGTTATGTATTTCTATGTATTACATTGATTAGGTTGTATCTATCGTTTTTTAAGAATTTATAAAATCTTTGTATTAATTTCCTATTCTAAATGAACATTTTGCACCGCCAACAGCATTTCTGTCTCATCCGATGGTTGACTGGTAGAGAATGCTTTTAGCATTAAGTCCGCCTAATGTAATTTTTCTGCATTGAAGATTAAATAAATAAATACTGCCTTATTAACTTCAGAGAAGTTCTATCAAAATATTATACACTAGCTTTCCGCCCGCGGCTTCGCCCGCGTAGACTATTTTTTCTCCACGAGTTTACATATCAAAGTTTTTATACAGATCCCTAACATTTTTAAAAATGTATGTTATTCGTCTTTCAAAATGCCTCTAGCAATCATAGGCCAGTAGGATTAGATTTGAAATCAGATTTAAATCCTACGAAAGGTTTCGGATTTCATTGTTTTATTGTACTATCCTGTTGGCGCAATGGCAGCGATCCTGCCTTTAGCGCCGGAGGTCGTGGGTTCGATCCCCACCCATGACAAACATTTATGTGACAAACATTTCTGTTTGTTTTGTGTCTGGGTGTTATTATCTATTTAAGTATGTATTTAGAAATATTTAAGTATGTTTATCAGTCGATGACGCCCATATTACAAGCTCTGCTTAGTTTGGGGTCAGATGATCTTGGCGTGAATTGTCCCAGATATTTATATTTATTTATTGTTTTGTTTGTTTTTTTCTATCGGCCTATCAGGGATAATGTAGCTTTTTTACAGTGAAATCATTTTCGAAATCGTCATCAACTGATGACTTGACAACAATAACTGAAGCTGTTATCAAGCCACATCAAAATTCAAGAGGCAATATGCGTATACGAGTTAATACTGCTAATTATAATATGTTGTTGCTAAGCTTCGAGTTAGTCTAGTGAGCTAGACATCAATGGATCTCTAATCAACAACAACAACAAATACAGCCTTATACGTCCCACTGCTGGGCACAGGCCTCACCTCAACTATGAGGTGGTACAAGCCATACTCCAACACGCGGGCTCAGTGCGGATTGTTGGAGAGGTGAATGTAAGGCCAGTGATAAACCTTACCGTCAGATGTTATCAAGCCGCCTTTTTAAGCCTCTGACTAGGCTTCACGACTGATATCTTGCGACGTCAGCCGGGACCAACTGTTTAACGTGCCTTCCGAAGCACGGAGATGCCCGAAAAACGCATCACTTAATTTCGGTCGGGATGGTCACCCATCCATAACCCGACCTGTCTGGCGTTGCTTAACATCTCTAATCTGTGATTAACAATTTCGCAGAATCGCTGTCGCCAATTTCAGTCGCCATTTTTTTTATGAATACATTTAGTTAACCTATAATTTAATTCCATTTACTTTTCCGTGATACCATATAAACTTGTAATTTACACTTCCAATACTTTGAAAATTAATGAGGGCGTTGAAGTATCTCATTGAAATTTAGATGAAAATTAATAATTACCCGTTCTCTGTTATACAAGTCTCGCTTCAGAAGGTAGTCTAGAAGAGATCACTTAATAGCGATAAGAACGCCTAAACGGTTTCTTACTGTGTTATAATTGGTTGTTTGTGCAAGAAAGATTATTAAACTTATTTTATTTTCATAGAATAGTGAAGCTTTTGAAAGATTTGATTGAGAAAGTTTAACTTTTTTAATCAAATGGCCTTCAAAATGAAGGCAAAAACAGAATTACTCGTATTAGCCCTTTTACGACTGACATCATTCTGTGGTCAATACCGCAGGGCGAATCTGTACTTGCCTGGGCTATCTATAGGAAATGAGTAATCTGCCGTAATCGATACCGTTGAAGCACTATGACTAACACCGTGCCTGCATCACAGGGATTAGGTTCACTTTGTTACTGTTGGCACACGCACATCAAGGGTGACATAGCAGTTGGAAAATACTGTTATTACTTTGGTTCAAATGTACATAGTCAAAATGTTTACTTTTGATCTGCGTCTGTATTCACAAGTCAAGTAAACAAATACTTTCTTGTTCTGAACTATTTGGCTGCGTAGATATAAATATCGAATATTTATTTATTTAGGCTTTGACTGCCGCTAAACCAGACACAATAGGAATCTATTGTTTGCCGGTCACCGGTGACACCCATGGCGTTCAACGTGGTATACCAAAAAAAAAGTACCTACTTTAAGAATTTAAAAAAAATCGTATTTCGGTCCTTGAAGTATCTGGCGGGATAATCTTTAATATATTAGAAATTTTCCTTGTTGTAATAGAAGTGAGAAATAATGCTTAGTTGGATAAAATTAAACAGTGAAAATAACTGATGGAGTCAAATGTTTCATAAGTTTTCAACACATTCTTCAAAACAAAAAGGACTCGTTTACAAAAGGGCTGCTCAACTTTGACTGTGCGTTTCAGAACTCGAAATTAGAATTTTTGTATTGAGACTCCTAAAATAAGGAGCCACCACTTTCATTTGCGTGTTTCTTCGCATGAGATTTGTGATTAATTATTTTTAGGAGTGGCAATACGGACACGCCTCTGTCACTGCATGTACTTGCGCGCGATAATTACCTTCCAGCCGCCGGGTCTTCCACGACTCATTTGGCAGTTTGTTGTCAGCAGCCGCGTGGAGCATTTGTACGCGGATTTTGCTGTTGAACTGACGCTATGACGTACTGTAAGTACTGACTGCTGACATCTATATCGAAAGAGGTGACCCTGGCTATATAATGTCTGTCACATGACAACACGCATTTACTCGTAGGATTAAGAAAATTGTCATTTTTCAATGGATGTGATTTATTTGTTACGTAGTCACTATTAAGTAATCTGTGATACGGATATCAGTTGGAGCACGTACCCGATATGATATGTTACTTTTATTATTTGCTTTCGGTCCCTCAATGTTGATTGAGGATCTTAACCCTCCTCAATTTTTGTCTTCATCAGCTGTTACGGGTGTTAGTGGCTAAGTTTGCTTTGCCCTTTTGAAGGGGCACGTCTATTGCTTAGTATGCAGCCCATCGCGTCTTCTTCTGTTACCACAGAACCCTCCGGTGAGGTCAATTCAGAAACGAGTTTTTCAAAATTGGCTCGTGCTGGGGTGTACTGTACCCAGTTACGCAAGAATATTTGTCCTTGAGTTAGAAAAAAACTAATTTCGGATCTTGAAGATATTGAGTGGGATCCGAACCCACCTCTTCCACAATCCGGTTGGCTGCTTTAACCCCGTTGGGTATTAAAGTAACTTTTATGAAAAAGTAATAGCAACAAATAATTACAACAGAATGGTTATGCTAAAAAACTACATGAGATCACAATATTCCCGTACTCGTAGGATGAGAAAGGTTGTGTGTGTGTGTGTGTGTGTGTGTGTGTGTGTGAGTGTGTGTGTGTGTGGGTGGGTGGGTGGGTTTGTGACGGATGTGGTAGGTGTTGCATGTCAGTTCATAGATGGAAGGATTCCTTTAGTATCAGCGTAATTTAGGTCCAACAACCAACTTATAACGGCGTGTTTGGCTTTCATAACGCTCAAGTCTTTGATAGAACATTTGCGATTGATATTTATATATATAAAAGGGTGAGAAAAATGTGGAAGACGTTTGGTGAACATAGTGCGGACTGAAGGTAAGGGGACCCTGAAAATTCGACGTTGGGAAAGAAGTATGTAACCGGCGGAATTTATTGTTTGCTTGTGTTGAGCGCAGCTGACTCGCCATATGTATAATTGCCGGACACGAAGTATTTTTGCTTCCTTGTAAAGTGTGTCTGTGGGAAATCTAAAAGGTTTCTTCAACATTACCCGTAGGACAGCACGTTGCGATCGCTCCAATTCCAGGAAACACTCCCAACTCCTATGCAGTAGATCAAGATATGCACTTCCAGAGTGCGGTATATACTAAAGTTGCCTTACGGCTTTCACAATATATAACATCTTTCTAAGGCGAGCAGAAAGGTGTGTGATCTGTTTTTTACACGAAACTGGTTCATGACCCCCAAGTATCTCACGCTATCAGACCTCCCTATTGTCTTGCATTTGCATGCACTTGCGGACTCATCTTTTGCGGGCGGTGAGTTAAATGGTTCTGGAAAAGTAAAGTAGTTATATATTTTATCCTTACTTCGACACCATGAAAAATGCTATGTGGTTTCGCGCAAGCTTTTTTCGCAATATATTATGCATTTTGCAATTATAAACTAGGTAGTCAGAGGCGAGTGACTGTGCCGTCATGGTGAACGGAATACTCCGAAGCCCAGTTTTCACCAATGGTATTAGAATTTAGAAACAAACGAGGTAGGTAGTGAGGCTTCCGCTACGGGGTAAATTGTCTATTTCTCGCTAAAAATATCCTTCTCCCTTTTTGACCTCAAATTTCAAGGAAATTTATTTTGACTTAGGCCGATTAAGCGTATTTATTATAATCCGTTGCTTTATATTATAACACAGAAATTTGGTGATGTTTTTCAGGCATTATGGTGTACTAGTAAAAGCATGAGTAATCAATAAGGGATTATCAATAACAATAAGCCACAGACAGAATAATTATTTGATCCTAATACGCCATCAATCACACTGATTCTAACATAGTTCTGGTGATTAATATGTATATTGGTTGCGTTGATGTAGGTATTCGTGTGAGTAAGGTCGCAGGCGACTTTAACTACACGTAGGTTACGTAGATACTAATAAGCTGTACTAATATAGAGAGGAGAGATTGTGAATTTTTATTTTTAGCATTGTAGCAAGAGTTTATATCTTTAGAGGAATGATTTAATTGATTGTTTGTATCGAATAGGCCCCAAAACTACCAGACAGAATAAGACAATCCTTTCCCAAATATAATGCTGGTCACATAGGCAATTTATTTAGGCTATTTTAACGGGAGAAATAAACTACGCCCGCGAAACCGCTGGCAGATAGCTAGAGTATATAATAACATGTTACGAGACAACCGAAAACTAACTTGTGAAATGTTTTCTCCTTACTCTGGCAAACTTAATAGAAAAGGCATGATATGTATACTCACCGAGATTTTTACTACTTTGCTGATGGGAAACTCGATGCCACTAACAGTAAGCCCAAGCAAAACGATTACCGAGGATAAAACAGAAAAGTTTTTTCGTGTTTAATTATATAAATGTACTACACCAAAACATTTCTGGTCTACTTAATAAGGCTGAATTGCTATCGGTATGCATCGAAGAACTATACTCAGATAGATGCGAAATGGACGTGATTTGTCTCACGGAGCACTTTATGACTGACGAAGACAAAGTTCATCTTTCAATAAACAACTTCAAAATCACATCAAATTACTCAAGAGACTGCCGAAGAGGAGGCTCATGTATTCTCCTGCGTCATGGATATGAATATAAAACTGCAGACATATCAAGATTCTGTATCAAATGTGTATTTGAATGTTGCTCAACAGAACTTACTTTTTATAACATAATCATTGTTTGTATCTATAGACCGCCTAACTCTGACTTTGACTTATTCCTTGAAAAACTAGATCAATTATTAGATTATCTTAACAATCGCAAAAGAAAAATAATATTATGTGGTGATTTTAACATTAATATACTTAACAGAAGTAGAATGAGTATGGATTTTGAAAACCTACTACATAATTATAACCTCAAGCTGCAAATTCATCAGCCTACGCGACTAAGTAGTAAAACATGCATAGACAATATTGCCACTAACATCTATCGTTGTAAACCCGATGTACTGGAGTTAAGCTTGTCAGACCACACGGCTCAGTTACTTAAATGCCCTGTCAGTAAAAAATGTATAGTGAACTCATGGCGTATCCGGAAACGAGACATGAACCAAAATAACCAAAAAAAGTTTTGTGACGCATTAGGAAACTTAAGCTTTTCTGAAATACTTAACATAACGGACACTAATGAAGCATACAACTCGTTTTATAATACAATACGCTTGTTTTACGATCTATGTTTCCCATACAAAACTATTACCCTCAATAATAGAAAAAGACAGAAGTGGATTTCACGAGGAATAAAACTATGTAGCAAAAATAAAAGAAATCTGCTGTGGCACTATAGAAAATCATCTACATCAGCAAATAAAATGATTTTTAAAAATTACTCGAAACGTCTTAAGAAAATAATTTACAAGACCAAAAAATGCCAAAATAACTACTCTATTAGCTCAGCAGGTAATAAATCGAAAGCTACATGGGCTGCCATCAACCAGAATAAAAATAATTATCCGCGAGAAACCATAAAGGGCATCATTCAAAATGACAAAATTATTTCGAAACCCACTGACATCGCAAATTCTCTTAATAACTACTTCATTGACCAAATTAATAATACATCTAAATTGACATCTACTAGTAATAAAATTGACATAAAAACGCAATTCAATACCCATTCTATTTTCATGGCTCCAACTACTTGTTTCGAGGTTTTTGGAATCATATTGTCGTTGAAGAACACCAAGAGCGTCGGCTATGATGACATAAATACTGCAACGATAAAAAGCTGTGCTCAATATCTAGCATCACCTTTATCACATATTATAAATCTATCTTTAAGCCAGGGAGAGTTCCCATACGCCTTTAAACTATCTATAATAAAACCTGTATTTAAAAAAGGCTGTCCTACTGACATGAAAAACTATAGGCCTATCGCTTTGGTACCTGTGCTGTCCAAGGTTTTCGAAAGGGTGATATACACAAGAATCTACTCTTTTCTTGAAAAATTCAATATGTTCACCCCTGAACAATATGGGTTTCGAAAAAACAGGTCCACAAACCTAGCTATTTTTGATTTGTTAAAGTTGGCCACAGACTCTATGGACAAAAAAGAAAAAATATGCGCTATATTTATGGACATGTCCAAAGCGTTCGAATATGTTAACCATAATCTACTCTTACTTAAACTCTACCATTATGGCATACGTGGGATTGCTCTAAAACTGATAGAGTCCTATCTTAACAATAGAAGGCAACAAACTGCGGTCAGAAGTGTCTCTAAGCAAGATACATTAGAAAGGGATTATATCTCAGATTATAAAGAAGTAGAGCACGGCATTCCTCAAGGAACAATACTTGGCCCCCTCTTGTTTATAATCTATATTAATGACCTTCCAACTGTGACAGAATATCCCATGACACTATTCGCTGATGACAGCACAGTAATAATCAGACACAATAATGATTTGACATATGAAAATGAAATTACAATGACTTTGACTAATATTATAAAAGGGCTTGACATAAACAATTTAAACATAAATATCGATAAGACAAAAATAATTCATTTCCGCCAATACACTCAAAGTCCTAACTTGACCGTAAGATACGAAAACCAAACAATAGAATCAGTAAATTCAACAAAATTCCTAGGTTTATGCATAGATTATCAAACAAATTGGAAAATACATACAGACGATCTATGTAAACGTGTAAATCAATTTGTTTTTGCATTAAAAAGCATAACTAGAGTGGCTAATTTGGAGGCTGTTTTGACTGCATATAACGGATATGTTGCCTCCATACTCCGTTACGGAATAATTTTCTGGGGAAATTCTACTAACAAATTACAAGTATTTAGAGCCCAAAAAAAATGCATTAGAGCCATAGTGAGTTTAAAAACAAGAGATAGCTGCAAACCACACTTTGCGAAATTAGAGATACTTACGTTAGTTTCTCTCTACATTTACGAAACAGCGGTATTTGTAAAAAAAAATGCACACTTGTTTCCCACCATATGCCAGGGCCAACAGAGGAGTAGACGCCACAAGCATATGCTAAGAGCCCCAAGCAGAAAAACTGCTTTAAAAGGCAAAAGTTTTTTCTGTATGGCTCCCAAAATATTCAATAAATTACCGAAAGATATAAGAAATGCAGACATTCACATATTTGTTAAAAAATTAACAACTCTTTTAGTTTCAAAAGCTTATTATACACTGACAGAGTTTTTGAGTGACAAGCTGTAAAATTAGTAAAGATAGACTGCTAAATTGTATATTAATAATCATTTCCGACATTATTTTATTGACTATATTTTTTTTAATTTTTATTTTTTATTAATGTATTGAATTTTTATTTTATTTTGATTGTAAGTATTAGCTTGAATGTATTTGTAGAATTATTTTTATTTAAACTGAACATATGTATGCCAACTAATGGCTTAGCATAGTGATTCTGTACCTGTCTAACTATAACACCATGTATTTTTACACCTATGTTTAAACAAATAAATTTATTTGATTGATTGATTGATTGAGTATATAGCCATCGAATCAGTGGGAAAGCTTTTCGTCAGCTATCAAAGCGGAAAAATCTCATTGATTTTGTTTATGGATTCAGAGGTGTGATAACACGCAAAAGCAAAAGGAACGTTTAGTCGATTAGCAAATTTTCAACAAAATATAGAAATACTAGGTAAAACTCTTCCATATGGACTTGAACCTTACTAGTTTCAATCCTTCCGATTGCTCGGTAACTGGAATGGTGAATGGGGAGTCGCCAAATCTGTCTCCCACTTACGAGTAGCAAAGCTTGTATACTATATGGGTATCAAAGACGGGATTATAATGGCGAAGTACAAAAGACCGAATTTCATAATACCGATGAACGGAAGACCAAATACTAAAATCCTGAAAGATTATTTAACCGAATATTCCAAATTCCGAAAGTTGTAGTTACTTCCGGATGGAAGTAAGTTAAGTGAGAACGATCAATGAGTAAGTAATTAAATTGGGTACGTATTGAAATCAGAGAGTGAAAAGTGTTGCTTAGCTACATAGAAATCGAAACTAAAATTAATAGTAAAACACTGAACGTTTGTTGAACAAATGTTGAGAGTATTTAAAGTTTGATTTGTTTGTTTATCTCAAAGCTTTTGTTTACAATTGGTAAAAATGTATCGTTAATCCGAAACAACACGTTCTAAAACATGTACGTTCTTTTCACACCACAAGTACCTATTAATTTTACGGGTTTGTATACAAAGAGTTCGTAAAACAAGATAAACATGGAGTTCGTTTATTATGAGTGAATGATTAATTTGATATTAAACAGGACCACCTACTGTGGAACATTATTATAATTTAGAAATGATCTGGTGAATAACACAACTCATTTTGTTATGTTTTTGCTCATTTGCGAAGCAAAGGATTTGGTTTTTAAATTAACTCACAGTATGTTATTTAAAAATCAATATTTTAACCATCCCATTTCATTGTTACAGGTATGTTCTGAGTTCATCATTTGTAATCAGACTTTTCTTCAGTATTTGTTTTCAGTAAGTGGTACAATAATACGTTGGCATTAAACATGCATATCTGGTATGCCAGATAATGCTCTTACTCACCAGTAAGAACACAAACCGCCTTGCTGTTTTACTTTGCTGTGGTATTCTGCAAGATGGAAGAATTTGCATCCATCACGGTCAGAGGAATCAGGGGGCATATTTCGGTTACGAAGTCATCGCTTACCACCAGGGAGACTGAAGCCAAACGCAAACCCCATTTTGAATAAAAAAACATCGAGGTTTTTGGAGGGGTAAACGTACACAAAACGTAGTATGTTACGAACAGGCTTCATATATTTTGGACTATGAATTGTAGTTATTAGAATACCGAAAAATCAACATCAATTTCGAATGGAAAAAAATTTTTGAGACCTTACGAATTTATTAAATATGTTTTCGACAAACGGGATTAGGCTCTCTGTTTTATTCTACTTCTCCTGCCAGGTGAAGTCAGGACACTATCCATGGTGTACCAAATAAATTAATGGTCTCTTGGTCTCATTAATTCACCGTATATAAGTAACGTGTACAATTTATATAACTCTTTATCCTTCATAAGCCAACACAATAACGACTGGGCGCGTTAGTTCATCGCGAAGTCACCCACATTACAGATGTAATATATTACCAGAATGAAATATTACGAAACGTAATACAGTGGTCATCTATCATTTAGGGGTGAAATATGCTTAGCAGACCGACCCTCAGACGGATTTGTTGATATGTAAATCATTTCGTCATTTATAATGTATGACTTTGAGGAATGGAAAATGATATTTTGGATCTGGACCGCCTGTTGAAATGATAGTCAAATAGAATAATTTATTTCATTTGTCCAGACCAAGTTATTAACAATTTATTATAATTTATTGGGTTCAACTATGAGCCAGTATTTTAAAAAAGTTATTTATTTCAGAATGCCTTTCGCAATTAAATCCGCCATTTGTACATTTTACTTTTGTTGAATAAAGAATAAATAAATAAATAAATTCATTAAATCTCAGGTTGTGACCATAATTGAGTATTAGAATCATTGATTTTGATGTAAAGATTTTATTAAACTTATACCGGGATCAAAATTGTCCCTCTTGAGTTGAGTTGTTTGAGAGAGCTCGTTCTGTACGTGTTAAAAACTGATTTTTTTACAACTTCTTCAACTAACAAAATTTACAATAAGCTCGTATATGTTCTAGGCTGTGGTAACAGCTTACCATCAGGCGATACGTATACTTGTTTGCCATTATAACATTATTGTATTAAAAGTAACATCCAGCAAAACTGAGCTACAAACATATTTTATGTCAAGTAAAAACGTGCAATTTCAGTGCCCATTGTCCAATTTCGCGCTCGTGCAAGCTTACGGCGGATTACTGGAAGTACAGTCAGCGTCATAAAGTGAGTGCACTGGACTGTGTAATTTACTGTTCACGTCGCTTCAGTCGGTGATTAATTTAATTAATCGTTAATTATGTTGATGATTCGCTTTTTCAGCTTTTCTTTCTCACTTCAAGCACCGAGTTTTGTAAATTAATTTCAAGTTTATATTTTCAGCAACAAATGCCTATTTTTTTTGGTTTGCGTTCTGATGGTTAACGCCTTATCAAAGTTATAGCATACTGGGTTACCGGTTAAGTCGACCTAGATTCTTATTATTATTAAAAAAAAATATTTAAAGTTTTCTGAGAAAAAAAATGTAGTTTTTAATAAAAACCATAAAAGTCCAATATCTTGAAAACGGAGCACCTGTGGAATATGGTGTTACGCAGTCAAGTCAGTCAGAAATGATCGATACTACAACTTCTATAAGGGTCTAGGTCGACTTAATCTGTAACCCTGTATATCATTATTTTGACGACCGACTTGGTGTAATGGTTAAGAAGTTGGCTACTACACCAGAGGTCGCGGGTTCGATCCCCGCACAGTACAAATATTTGTGTGCATGAACATGTCTGTTTGTACTGGTCTGGGTGTCTCCTATGTATAATAAGTATGTATTTACAAAAGAAAATGTATTTAATTATGTTTATCCGTTGTCTAGTATCCCATAACACAAGCTTTAATTAGCTTACTTTGGGGCTAGATGGCGCTGTGTGGAATAATGTCCAGGGATATTTATTATTATTATTATTATTATTATTATACTTACGTCTATATCTCAAAAGGGGTAAGTCGATTGCTACCCGTCCTGTAAAACGGAACACTTTGAAGCGCACGTTTTGCCAAACGTGATATATTTTTTTCTTTTTTTTCTTTCTTTAGAAAAATAATGAAAATTCAACTACCCAGCATCCCCGTTGAAGACAAAGCTTAATACTTTGCTGTAAAGCTGAACGTTGGCTGTAAAAAACGCATTATTTCAAAACATAAAGGGGAAATTACTGTGGCATTGTGTAGAATGGCCGCCGTTACGTGGCCTGGCTGAGAATGCGCATGGGATTAAGGCTGTTACAGTTGGAGCAGAGAAGGAATAAGTGCAGCTTAACGTTTAGTAAGAATGTTTTTTAAAGAAAGTATTTAGAGTTGGATTTTTTTATACATTAAAACTCGCTATCGCCCGTGGCTTTATTTTTTAATAAAATGTATTTCCTTCAAACTACTTGGAATCATAATAAAAGTGAATCAGCGCAAAATTGCATTAACAAACGGAGTAATTATCTCATTAGGGATGACTTTTTATATGTTGTAGGTAGATAAATAATAGCTGAGTGAGGAGAACTGAGAAAATGAAACCGAAAATTATCAAGTATTCGTTTTCGATTTGCTTGAATTATTACAAGCGAATGCTCACGGCAAGAGAGCTTCTTAAGATTGGGTGAGTTCTATGAAGGCTCTATGACATCCGCTTACTATGATGATGATTAATGATTAATTTTACGTTCTGACGGGTTGTTCCATCTGATTCCATGCTCACCCTTCCACTTCCGTGCCATGGTGCTGGACTACGGCGTCATCCACACACATCCCTGCGGCATTTGTTGGCCAGCACTTCACAGTTCGGTCCTTGGTTCTTCAAGTAGATTATCAGTAGTTTTCAGCTCATGCAGAAGTTTAAATCTCATTTTCTAAACAGCAAATCTTACAGACTCCTAGTCAGTTCTTGCGAGAATCTTACACTTGGTTGAGTTTAGTTCCAAGATAGCTATTGAAGGTCCGATATTAGCATAAAGTTAGACTAACTCTAACTACGCAAGTCGGGGCGTAGGTGGAACTAACATAAGTTTTAATTTGAATTTACTGGTGTATAAGTTACTATCCGTCTTTGCTGAACAAAATTTGATCGTTATTAAGAGCATTGTGGGGTTGAGCACTACTGCCCAAAATCCCCATGAGTTCCTGATCTTAAATCTGGCCAAAACCATCCTTTTGTTCATAGTTAATGGTGCGAGTTCGTAGTCTCGCAGCAGCAGCAGACGACGTGTCGGTGGTCGCGACACTACTGGTTTCTGTGTATTTCTATCAAAGCTCCGTGTCGCTGACCACGGATGGTATGTCATAGAAATAGATAAATAACTGCGTGACGTCGGCTACGAACTTGCATCTTAAATTTGAGACCAACTCTCTGGTGATGGGGAACACCCATAAAAAACCAACGCAACCCGGATAACGGCGGAAGGCTCACGAACTACAACGTTGGGTTGTAATTCTAATACACTTGGTGAAAAGTAGGCTCCTGAGTGTTCCATACACCAGGACGGCAACTTTCAACTTGCTTCTTACTGTTCCAATAGGATATAGGCGTGTGCGTATGTATGTATTTGAAAGGAAACATGACATCTAACCACTCTACCAGTCACTTGTGCAAGGCATGTCTGTTTGCAAAACAGAAACATAGACTACCTAGAGATCGAAAGCCAATCTTCGTCTAGTGTTCTGTACGTATACCACGAGTTGTCACTTTAAATTTACGTTATCGTTCGCGTAAAAAAAAAATGCGATTTCACATAACATGACATGACAATGTCAAATCCTAAGAAGACTTCCCGCCAGTAGGTTGGAATAGTTTGTTGAAGTCCTCTGCACACCGAAATGTACTCGTTTTATATTGGAATTAAAAGTCTTATGTAACACGCAGACTAGAGCAGTAAGAGGAACAATGAGTCCGTTCCGAAAGTGTCAAGTAAATTATATTAAAAAGAGATTTATCAATGAATATATCACGAGGCGGGAGGCTTCACCTACCTCCATCACTGAAAATAAAGTCACTTTCGGCAAGTATGGGAGTATATTTTCACAATAAAGTCACAAAATCACGAGAACAAATGATGATGACACTGATGCGACACGATTTAAAACCGAAAAAGTAGTTAGTTCGTTACGGGGCTGGCTTACTATGTTCACTGCCACGCAGCTCAATCAAAAGTGAGTCTCATTTTAGTATTCTGACAACTGTCAAAGCCTGTCCATTGGCGACCTCACTCAAACTACCCGTTTGACGTTTCCGGCGTTCTACGAGCAGGAACCTAAATTTTAGACCCATCTTTGTATGAACACCTAGGGTTGCATTAAATATATTTCACTTTGACGAAGGCGCGGGCAAAAGCTAGTATTTGTAAATTTTGAATGACTATTTTTGAGATTTATCCTGCTTCCACCGGCGCCTATTCCGTTATAATTATGTACACAGTGCCCTGATTTGACCGCAGTGTGCGCAATTACTGAATATGTTCGCTTTGTAAATCCCGCCACAGTACATAAGCGATGGCAATGACGACTTGAAAAATAATTAGCAAAAGACGATGATGTTTTTTCATATGAGAGGTTTCTTATTCGAATAAAAAATAGGTCAAATTTTCTTTACCGATCAAGTTTTACGAAAAAAATATGGTTAACATACCCCTATATTTATCCTAATATTTTATTAGAGAACATACTTTGGACACCCTCATATATAAAACACAATCTTCGAAGGCCTTTTTCCCCAAAAATCTGCCATTACATACACATACCATATGGATCGCAAACACAAAAGTTATCATAGCATTATTTATGTCAGCAGACAAAGTAAAGACAACCCTCGTCGCATAGTCTATAAATACAATTCGTGTCTACACTCCGTAAGATACGAAAAGTCACCGAAGCTAAGACATGTTACATTATTTGTGAGTTACCAAGAAAAGTTGCGTGGCCTAAGACATTATCCTAATTTCTAGACATGGTTTTGATCTTTTTTCTAACACTAACTTTAGCCAGAACTCGCACTCTGGAGTTTCAAAGTCTAACACGCGGCGCTCCGCGTGGCATAGTATGATTGATAGTCTTTTTTCCAGACTAGAATTTAAGTAATAAAATGTAGTATTTGAATTTCACGTGAATAAATAAACGGAACGACACAACTGACCGACGTAGCCCAGCGGGTTAGTAAGTTGAAGTGGCAGTGGGCAGGGCACATAGCGCGCAGAACTGATGGTCGTTGAGGCAGGAAAGTTCTGAACGTGAGACCGATTCAGGGCAGGCGCAGCATAGGACGCCCGCCTGCAAGGTGGACGGAGGACTTGATAAAATTGGCAGGATTCCGGTGGATGCAGACCGCCTGCAACTGGTTGCTTTGGAAATCGGTGGGGGAGGCCTATTTTCAGCAGAGGACGAGAGTCTTGTGGGTGAGAATGATGATGATGATGAAATAAACGGAACAGTGACAAAGCTTCAAGAAACGCGCTAGAAAGGTGACAGAACTACACGAGCGCGCGAGAGCACTGGCCGCCTCGTCGCGTACGGTGAGAAACCGGTTCATACCGGCTAGGCCAGTGCTCAAGCTAGAGCTCACCACACACGCGTAGTGCTGTACCTGTCACAGCTAATTATATGAAGGTTTGTCTCTGTTTTGTAAATACTAATGATTATACTTACTAAACGATGGCCTCCATTGCATATTGGGACCTACTGGGACTCCTCGCTCGCTATGACGGGAAGGGTGTTCAAATAACATTAAACAGAGGCACCTAGACCCTGTAAAAGTCTGGTGAAATGGAACCTATCTCGAGAATATTGGACGATATCACCGCAAATCGGTGGCAAAATACCTGTAGATAATGCTTTTGATTGAATCTGAGCAGACTGGTTCTTCATAAGGGACACTTCCTCCATCGTTCTACTCAACCATATTGTCACCAAAAAAAACTGCTCTTATTCTGCTTATGTTCACATAAAAAATGAAACGATGTCACCAACTGACACAGGTTTCTAGAAAACCTTCCAAGATATTTTGTATTGTGTCTTTTCTTCCGTGTTCTATTATTTATTTGCCATATTTATCTACGGAGAGGAGCCCTTGTCTTTACGACGGTCATAATTCAGTCAGTCCAGCGAAGAAGGACACAGCCAAAAATAAAATAAATGACGCAAGTGTACGTGCTTCACGTGTCAAGAAAGACTGCAGGGGCCTTATCACAATCGCTTAAATCTAGTCAAATTAATTTACTAAACTGAGGATTTAAGTGAGTGGGCAATTAGGTAAGTAAATATCCAACCTAGGAGATGCGTTAGTGCCAGGTTACTGCTGACTGGCTAGAAATGAAAGATCTTCAATGGTTTTAGATAGATTTTAAAAACCCAAAATAGACCCCGTGATCCTTGACCTAACTTGCTACTGCTTGAACTCGTGTGAGGCGTATTAGCCAGGCCTACCAGGAAACAGAATATAAGGAAAGGAAGGGAATTACGTGCAGGTCGGCAGCGCAGAATGATTATTGTGAAGGTGATGCCTGTTGAGACGACTTCACAGGATGCTTCTTTACACTGGAACGGAGCCGACTCACACTTCATGGGGTTTTGAGACTGTTCATGTTATGATGATCACATGTCGCGCGTGCGAGCGTTTTACGTTGCGGGACGCGAGCGCTTGGGTCGCACCATTATTGGCATAGACTGGCGATTAATGGTGTACAGAATGACGACTGCTCTGTATACATATATGGTGTAGGTGTATGGAAAGGGTTTGAAGAGAAGGAATATAGGACGGCAAGCCGTAACAGATCGTATTACGAAATTGCTCGCTTCGCTTAGTTTAGGGAAAGAACTTGACAATATTTAAGGTATTGTAATAAGGCCCAAGGCACCTCTTTTGACGCTACTCATTTAGTCCATACTCCACGCTTATCTCTTATGGCAGGGGTTGTCAAAATTAAATCCGTGTACACTTATTCTTACTTTTTTTTGGACTAAACGTCGATTGAGAAATGGCGGATTCATATCACTAAAACGCTTGTTTTTTATACAAAAGGAGCGCATTGCATTATCTATTAAGGTGTATGTCTGTGGCAGCACACGTTATATAGGTCGCAGTAAAACTAAAAAGTCACGGAAACCCACGTAACTAGGCACTAAAACTAAACGTGACTTTTGTTCTATGCTACAATGTACGCGTGATGTGGGTCTGACAATGTACTTTCTCCTGTACGATTTACCAGTGCTGTATAGTCTTTTTAGTATCAAGCAGACAATTCGCCACAATTTCACCACGATCGGATCCTCTCTCGGAATAGCGGTGGCAGAGCATTGGGCTGCTACCGTATAGTTTTATGGATCATCGACACGAAGAAGAAGAAGATGGTCATGGCTACTTTATTCGCTAGACAACTGCAAAGCTTTAGCGCAGTAACCGCCCGAATCTTGGCTGCCGCTAGCCGTCCAGGCTGCTTGTCCACCAGAGATGTGCTATGCTGCGACGATATGCTAGCTATGCTAGCTTATGTATTTATGTCTATGATATTGATAACTTCATTATTGGCAATAAACTTCAGAGTGACAACAACTAGCAGCGTATTCACCTTACTATACTAATATTTTAGAGACGAAAGATTTGTTTGTTTTGTTTTTTTCTTCGTTTGTTTGTAAAAGGCTCCGAAACTACTGAACCGATTTTGAAAATTATTTCACCAATATAAAGCCACATTATCAGGGATGGACAAGGGGCTATTTGTTTTTTTTAATTTAGGCTATATTTCGATGGTAGAGACAGTCTACGCGGGCGAAGCCGCTGACGGACGGCTAGTCCTTAACGTAATAGGTGCGAAACTATTAGACGGTTTCGTCTAATGCTATGCTATGTAACGGGGCGAGTAAGATGTGCTTCGAAGATGTAGTAAGGACGGCACGCACAGCATGCATCCATAGCATTCATTTATTCTTTCATTTGTTACAAACAAGTCGCCATCTACATTTATGTGCTATTTCCAGTAAATATTTTCGAATAAGAGTTTCATAATTTCACTGAAAACCCTTTAATTAAGTAACAACATTGTATTAACGAACACTGTCGGCCAATCATACGAGTAAACAATGGCGTAATCACGAAGCAATAAAAATCATGTTTAATTAATTCAATCAATGACAAAAATGTTCAATTAATTATCAGTGACCTGTGTATCACAAATAAATGTTTTTTTATATATTAAAACCAGAGCCTAGATCTTTTTCCTACTTCTATTCTCCCTTTTCAAGAGTTCTAGGTGCAATTCCCAGGTAGCGCAACATTTTTGAGATTTTTAGAAACAAATGCAAAACGCAAATGATATCAATAATCTTCAACGTGCTTTTGGTAAGCCATTACGTGATTATTTAACAATGACGGCCTCTGCAGAGTGGGGACAATATAAAATGTTTTTTTTTCACCCAACAGAAAATTTCTTTTAATTTAAAATATTTCAGTAAATTGGAAATGATTGTTCATTAATGAAAGCTATGGTTCCGCGGCGATATTAAAACACTGTTATTTCATTAATAATCGCTTATTGGTTTTCGATATTTGGTAAAGACTCGAGTTCCCACAAAAACCGATAACGAGTTCCGGTTTTTGTGGTAAGTTTACGGGTTGGTAATTTTCTGACGGTTCTGGGTAAATTTAGTAATAAATGGAGTGCTTTTATTATGCTACGTATTTGTTTATAACAACACGATTGCGTAGTGTGCTGTAGCACGGTTTTTCGCCTTAACTTACGTAGTGTCGTCGCGTCGCGTTCGATTCCCGGTCGAGACAACTTAAGAAACGATCTTTTCTAAATTGTCTCGGGTCTGGGTGTGCTGGGAGACGCCCCTGGCGTGAATTTCTTGTCAGGTATCTCGTAACACAGGGATATTTATCCGTACAGGGTCCGTATTGTTACTATTATTACTTTTAAGACCTTTGTATTACATACGAGAAAGCAATAAATAAATAAAATAAAATAAAAATAAAATATAGCCTGTTACTCGCTGGTATAGTACGATTCACGAAAACAAACGCCGGCCTTCTGCGCATGAACACTCATTAAGAAAATACTTAAGACAAGAAAATGTGGCACCAATATATAAAACCAATGACATCGCTTCGGTCTAGACGTATTCCGCGCGCGCCTCACCCCGCACCTCCCGTTGGACCTAACAAATGCCTTCTGCGCAGTCATCTTTCGTGAATCGTACTATATTGTAGCTTCAGAGCCATTTCAGACTAGCTTACACGCGCGTTACATTTCGTGCCTCAAAAATTCTTATCGTACGCAGGCTTATTTCGGCGTGTTCGCTAGTAGTGGTGAGTCAGTATTTGAAACTTATACAGAAGCCGCTCTTAGATTACCGAGTGACTATTAGCAGCCTTCATTTTTTTACAGGCCTCTGTCGAGCCGGTCTTCCTAGATCTATTTGGCAGTTGGTTGTCAAAAGCTGCGTAGAGCATGTCCGCTAATCTTGCGGTTGAACTGACGCGATGACGTAAGTTAGTACTGACTACTGACATTTATATCGAAAGAGATAACCCTCGCAATATGCCTGTCACATGACATCAGGCAATTACAATTGACAAAATGGTATTTTTTTTTATGATGTGATTTAAGTAATCTGTGTTATTAAGTGATCTGTGGTTATAGTTGTCTAAGTTAGTGTAGGTAATCCACCCTTAAGTAGCCCTGGTATTCCCACAAAGGCAGAAAGCACTTCTGATGGTCCCAGCCACAGGTGGTCGCTCCTAAACATACATCCGACTCAATTGAGATGTTCCTAGCTGGTCTCCAGCGGTAATAGAGTACTTACTCAGGAAGATTGGGTACTTGGCTATACGATTACTTGGTTGTTATTTCGAATAGATAAAAATGGTGGACCCTTGCCTTTTACAGGATGAATGCTTCGCGCAGAATCGCAGGGCTCACGGTTTTTAGAAGGATGGTTCCATACAAAAAGGCGAGCCAAATGAAATTCTGAATCGACTCTCGTGATATTTTAAGTCACACATGTAATCACTTGATTTGGTTTTTTAATATTATGAATAATATTTTGTGTTTTTCTTATTTGTCGTTACAACTATTTACTGCACAAATACAGTTAGTCGGAGCGTTTAGCACAAGAACTTAACATTGAGCATAGGAATGCTAATTGTAAGTCCAGATTTAAAAGTACATAAGGATTATATTTTAGGGAAATGTTAACGTATACATGAACATTGTTTATTTGTAATTTTAGTATCCTTCGTTTATCAAATAACTAAGATACTTCCTTAAAGTTTCAAATGCCGAAGAAACTTAACATCCTTAAGAAAACAAATCGTGTTGTATGAGATAAGAGCTTATCAAACTTCTAACAATTTATCATAAACTTCACCTCAACTTTGAGGCGGGTTCTTGCAAGTTAAGTTTAACGCATAATTTGGAGAGGATTTAGTATTCACAAAACATTTTAGCGAATACAAAATCCAGCCCATATTCAAATCCATGGGGAGTTCTAGTAGATGACTTAACGAGTGCTTATTCAATTAATAACATTTGACAATGCGCTAATTTCTACACACTGAAGTAACTAGAAAAAAAGAACCTGTACGTCAACCACGAGTTTTTCACTTTAAATGTACGTGGAAGACGCGGGTTCGTATCCCGCTTGAGCACTTGGTGATTCGAGGTCGATTTTCTCCAGTTCCTATCTTTGAGACGACGCAACGGTCAGTTTAAGAATATATACAAGAGACAATTGATAGTGTAATAAATCGTAAAGATAGTATTAAGCCTGTATTGTCTCTGCTGGGCAAAAACTTTCATCATTGAAATCAAGTCATCGTCACAAATTGATGGGTATTTGATTCGCACTTAACGGTTTGCTGCGTCTTTTCTGGTCTGCACCGCTAGGTAGTAGAACGCTCTCCTTGCGTCTGTGTTTCCGGATACTTACAACCTTGATATCTTCAAGGCCAGAGTGAAGAGGCATTTTCTGGATAAGCGTGCGCCACCATCGGCCTCGTCACCGCTTACCACCAGGCGGGACTGAGGCCAAAAGCAAACCCATTTTAAATATAAAAAACCAATCAGCCACGGAGGCGTTAGAGACGAATTAAAATGCAGATACGACCAAATCCCCAATAGGTATGATTAAAAGGAAAAAAGATTGAATATATTTGTCCCATTTCACGTTACCTGCACGAGCCGGGTCGCTTTTTGCTCCAAACATAATTATTCGGTTTCTTTTTCCATAGTAACGCCCTAAGCGGATGTCTGCTTAATAGGGCGCCCTACACGTTTTCAAGGTTGACAGGTTTTTCCGCCTATTCACTTTTTCTCAAAGTCAAAAATAAATGATTTTGCAAAAATGCACAGATCATTATTTTAGTCACGATATGAGTCGCAAGAGTTTGGGCTTTTTTTAAATAGTGACTGTCAAGATAACCTCACTCCATCTGGTGGAAAGCGGTCGTGAGGTCCAGATTTGAGGCTGACAAGCACAGTAGTGCAAAGCAATCACTGAGTTGGTCATACTTGTCTGGAAGGCCTGCAAAAATGCCTTTTCACACCCCGCTTGTAGACCTCGCAACTAAAAAAGGAACGATACTCATGAGTAGCTGGGAGAGGGATCCACGTCTGGATGGTTTGACAAAGAAAAGAGTCACAGAACCTTTTTGTGCGTGGTTACAAATGCTGGACCGTGTGTGGATGACGCCGCAATCCAGCACGCGTGGTACGGGAGTGGCAAAGTGAGAATGGGACAAGTTGGAATAACTCTTCAGGGCGTTCCCCATTGTAGAAGCGATAGAGAACACTTAACCTGGTAATGTCTCTACGCAATTGGAGAGGCTCAAGGGTCATAGATGCCTCTGGGTTTCCCATAATACGGATAGCACGCCGCTGCAACCTATCAAGAGTTTCAAGCAAGTACTTGGTAGAACTATCCTAGAGATGAGAGCAGTATTCCACACACGAGTGAAATTGAGTCTTATAGGGCTAATGTGGCTAAGATAAAAGATCATAGCCTAGAAATGAAGTTAAGTGGCCACTAGTAGTAGTCACTGGACGCTGCGACGAGTGGTTAAGCTGGGCCACTTGACACGGTTCCCTGCGGTTAGGGGAGTAGAATACTGCCGAAGTAGGTATCCCTGCCTGTCGTAAGAGGCGACTAAAAAGTTCCTTGGGGTCGTGAAGCGTGTGTTTCGGTTTGCGATCCCGAGGATGACGGTAACGCGTGTCCTCGGACACAGTGGTCTGTGTTATCGTACACTGGAGTTGAGCTCGCTCCTCTTGAGGCTGACTGCCAGGCGGCTTGGTGCGCTGAAGGGTCTCAAGAGGAGTATCTCCCTTGTTGGGGATCCCGGGTCCCTTACATTCTGCGCTGAAGACGACCACCGTTAAGTTTTAGTGGGAAGGAGTCTCTGTTTTCCCAGGAGTTCCGAGTCCCACATAGCCGAGGTGTTTCGAACCCAGGGCCCTGGGAATGCATGAATGCATTTCCTGACGCAAAAAAAGGCCATTCGATGCGGCCACAGCTGTGACTTGTGACAGCTAATTGTGACCGAGATTGAAGCTCAACAGCAGCACTATGTTACTGAGTTGGAACCTGCGTGGGCTAGAACCAAGTTTAATCATGGTCACCTATTTTACGTTGTAAATTAGACCCTATTTCACTTAGGTATTTACTTACCGTAAATATAACATAACCTTCCTTTATCAATTCTGTTTGAATTTCCCGTGAAACACCTACTTATTCATGGGTAAACACTCAAGCACTGTGAAAAACCTATCTCTTTTGGCCGTTGCCGCTCTGCTAAAAATAAACCTCTGTTTATCGGTCACTGCGTCTTGTCGCCTGTTTTTTTCACCCTTTTAAGAGTATACGGTGCTGTTAACAGGTGTCCTAAAAAATAAATGTTATATTTTTAAAGGTCATGGCCAGAATTTATATTTTAATCGTGATGGAAAAAAACATTTTGATTTAGGATTAAAATGCGCACATCTAATTTACGTCAACTAACTACCACACATTAAAAAATGACATACAAAGGGGAACTGCCTTATCTAGCCTGAAATAGATTGCTCTCTAGTGATAAGTTCACCTCAAATTGTTGATAATAAAGTTCCTGTAATGCGTCTGTCTGTCCACGCTTTAGAAATGTAGGCTATCGAGTGTTCCCTTAACTAGTCAGCCACAGCCTTGACACTACGCTATTCCTAAAGGTGGGTAATGTAACATGTTGCACCGCGAGCATTAGTCAAGTCAGTATGGGGAGACAAGCGACGAGCGGTTAATTGCTCGCTGGTCCGTAACACTACGTACTGATTACAAGAATGCACGATGTGAAACATGTTACATTACCCCGCGTAACTTTGGTCAGTACCCATCTTTAGATATAGTCGTTAACGTATGATTTATTAGGTATTACCTATTAGGTAAGTGCAAAGTAATTCTATTTTAGTATAGGAACCAATTTTGTTACTAGTTTCGAGGGTTAATTCTACACTACATGAATAGTTCGCTCATTTTAAAACCATTGATTGAAAAGTAGGGGGTCTACCCTACCCGCTTTGTTTTAGGTTATTTAAAATAAAATAATGGTACGTAGCATATAAAACTCTTCCACTATAGGGCAAAATCACCAACCTTGCTAAATTCGGATTATTATTAAGAAACCTGGGCTGTATTCCGAAAAATCTTGCAACACACTTTTCCCTACCTGCGATTTCAATCTGAGAACGTAGGCTAGGTGAATGTTGAATTATAAATATCTATAATTATAATCAATTCAAAATGTAGTATATAAAATAGCTCATTCTAAATACAGCCCAACTAGCAATAGTTAGTATCGCGGGTGTCAGAAATAAACAAATTAACAAACAATAAGAGACTAATCCCAAACGTTAAAATAAATAAATAATGCAACACAGTGCTCGCTTTCGAAACAAGCGAAATGGTCCCGTTGCGAGAACCGTTTCCGTAGTTTTGTATATCGTAACTAGTTCTTACGTGAGGTTCTAAATGCAGAATACCGGTTAATAATAATAGTAAAACCTTTTTATTTCCTATAAACATTAAAGTAAGTGATTATAACAGATATTTCCTTAATTCTACTTTGAGTAACCCTAAGTCTAAGTGATGCTAATGTAAGTTTTAATTTTTTTTTTACATTATAGGAACCCCTTTGCAGGTATAGGCCTTCTCCAGTTTCTTCTTTTATTTTTTTCTATTCTGTGCCATGCTAATCCAGTTTTTTCCGGCCGTCGATACTATGTCGTCTTACCATCGTTTTTGTGGTCTGGAATACCGGTTACAGGCCGATAAAATACTGATATTTTTTATCAGTATCATGGTATCAAGCTATGGTACGACGCTATGCTCACTTCAGTACGTTACCCAGGAGTTTCCATCGCCTAAACAACGATCGTTGAGTTCAGCAATAAGGAAGTTGACTATTTTTTTGGTGAAATGTTATCGAAAGACCTCTTAATATAGAAACATTGGTAAAAGTAATAGAATACACGAAAACGCCCCGCGATTTGGCAATTTAAACAAAAATATTTTTGGACTTGCCCAAAACGCTCCCCACAAACTATCGCAAGATTGTGACGTCACAGAACGCCTATTTCTATGCGTTCTGCAAGACGGTTGTTCAGCGGCTTAAATTTTACATTTATGAAGATGGTTTATCAACAAAAGTTTCAATACATTGTGTGGATTATCGAATGGTATACTTATTTTTATTTATTGAATACTTTTAAAAAGAGACTCACCCACCTAAGTATGAAGATCCATAAAATTAATTATACCTAATTTAACGAACTAAAAGTTTTCATTTGCCTCTTTTTTTGTTTTTTTAGTTATTTCAAATAATTTTTAGAATTCGATGATGTTGTCAACTACCCAATTGGTGTATTTTTAGTTCCATTTCTAATCACTAGAGGTGCTGTTCCAAAATCCCATACGAAAACGTCAACGCGAACGCTACCGACTGTCATGGTGTAAACTCGTGGTAGACACACAGGTAGTATACCATTTTTAAGCCTTTTTTTCAGCAATTTTCCTAATTTTTTTTTTATATTGCCCGTCAAGATGACCTCACTCCATATGATGGAAAGCGGTCGTGAGGTCCAGATATGAGGCTGACAAGCCCAGTAATTCAAACGAATCACTGGGCTCGCCATCCTCACCTTGAAGGCCTGCAGAAATGCCTTTTCACGCCCCGCTTGAAGAACCCGGGACTATAAAAGGAAGGAAACACATGTGCTGGAAGAGCGTTCCACGTCTGGATGGTACGACAAAGAAACGAGTCACCGAACCTTTTAGCTCGGGCCAACAAATGTTGAATTGGGTGACGCCGTTATCCTATCACTAAAGTAACCTAACCTACTTTTTGACGAAAAAATCCCCAAACAACAAAAAACAGAGAGCCTTGCTTAACAGTTTTCCTTGAAGTCAATCTAAAAACACGTTCCTTTCGGGGGGATTATAATTTGCTACCCTACACGGGGGTTGGGGGTAGGCCGTCTAATAATAGACTCTCCCGGTTGTTATCGGTCGGGAAGGCGGGATTCATTCGGGAATATTATATTGTTATTGCCGTGACAAGATAATAAAATAATAATGAGAAATTAAGGGATGTTTTACGAGAGTAAAAGACCGCGGGAGAAGGCTGGATTGGGATTCGAAAGGGTGCTTTGGACGAAGCGCGGACAGCGCATTTGTTATATAACATACGTACATATGTATATTCAATTTTATTTTTATTTATTGAAAGATCTTAAATTTTAATATAAGCAGAAAAGATTTCAAAGATAAATAAGGAAACTCTCAGATCGACGGTTTAAAGTTTAGGTAAAATCGGATAGATGAAAATCAATTGAATATTTTATCGAGAAAAAGTTATATGGAGAAGTAATTGTATCTTAAGGGGAGGTGGTTCACTAAACACGTTTTTTGAATTCATTTTTGATTTAGAAAACAGTGAAATTAAAATCTAATAAAATTTACCGATATTGTTGAGGGGAAAATACCGGGAATTCATTCGATGGATGGATGGAAATGATTTGATAAAGTTGGCTAGATAGAATAAATTCACAAAATTACCTCTTTTCGTGACATTATGTCTTCTATTTTTGGTTTTATTCCTAAAATAATTAATTTAATAATATGGGTCCTTTACCAAAACAAAGTTTAAAGTTAACTGGAGGGATTTCATCCCATAGTTTTTTTTATTACATCTGTTAATTTTTTAATCGATTATTTTAGTGATTTTCGGTCCGCGAGGCGCTCACCAGTTTCCTTCGGGAAATGTTGTGCAGAACCACCTCGCTTTAACTTGACGAAGATTAACTTACTAAATATTCGACATTTTTTGTCAACTAGGAAACAGTTTATTGGTCTCTATTCCAAAGCGTAATAAAAACTTATGTAAATAATAACCATCGATTTTATGTTCTTGTTTTTTTTTCAAACTTACCAAATACTGTCATCGACAAAAGCGCATTGGTTAATGATGCCAATTAGTTGAGTTGCCAATTTAAGTTTACATTATCGTTCGCGTAAATAATGTATTGGAATTTGACAGTTACATGTCATGTGTCATCCCAATACATTTTTTTTACGCTAGCGATAACTTAAATTTAAAGTGGCAATTCGTGGTAGACATAATGAAAAGACAGATCATATTATTGTTTCTGATACATTACATACATAAAAATAAGGAGACACTACTTCTGTCAGGCACAATTTATGTTAAGTAGTATTTAAAAGGTTACGGACTGCTGATTTAAATCGTCAAATTGTCAACTAGCCAACTGTAAAAAATATATTTTACGATGGACAAACAACATTGGTCAGATCTGCACGTGACTGGCTCGTAAAACAGAGATAGCCAACCGGCGCCATTACACTTCACCGTGGATTTGCATTGGGACACTCGCGCACAAAAATGGTTTAGTTATTAATCACATTTACATATTTCTGCTCTGGCAGGAAGACTTAGTTCGGCAGCTTATGCTGTTAGAAAAATAAGGCTCCTGACTGATATCGCAACAGCAAGATTAGTGTACTTCAGTTATTTTCACCGTGTTATGGCGTATAGTCTACAGTTGTGGGGCTCGGCAGCGGATCTCAACACCATCTTTGTTCTTCAAAAAAGAGCCATCCGCTCCATTTACAACCTTAGACTACGCGACTCGCTTCGTGCAGTATTCAAAGAGATAGATATTTTAACTTTGTACTCTTCTTAATTTATTTATGATAATGTAGTATATTATGTCCGTAAAAACTTGCATCTCTTCAAGAAAAACAGTGATGTTCATAAACTCAATACCAGAAATGAAAATAAGCTCGTAACTCCCAGTCTAAGACTGCATAAGGTAGGGAAATCATTTGTTGGTCAATGTGTAAAATATTTTAATAAGATTTCGCAAACTCTTGTTGAACTGCCTTTTCACCAGTTAAGTCACAAATTAAAGCTAAGGTAATGAAACGAGGTTATCATAGTGTTGAGGATTTTTTAAATGATAAGAATTTGTGGTCATTTTAGGTATAATCTGCTCCTCTGCACACTTTTTTGTCATGACTTTACTCTGTTAATTCAATTTCTGTGTATAAAACAAGATTGAAAAGAGTAACCATCGAGTTTCTTGCCGGAGTCTTTTCGATCGGAAACAACCTTCGAATCGGTGGTAGAGTCACATTATGTTTAATTTTGATATTAACTATCATAGTACTATTTTATGTAAGTTTATTTTTATTCAGTATATTTTTGCTACAATTTTTTTTTGTATATGACTTGGCATAAGTACTTTTTATAAGTCTATATGAATAAAGATATTTTTTACTTTTACTTTACTTTACTTTTAATCTGTGCCTATCAATATATAATCTAAAACATAATATTAGAGCTAGTACATTATCACAACGTGTCTTTCTATCCAACGTGGGAATGCTGCCAGCATTTGGGTACTCAAATTTTCTTAATAGTTTTTAGTTTTAATTAATTTAAGCTTTTCTTGTACTGCATTTATAATTATTCCATATTTCATAATAAATAAACACTTTATTCTATCTAAAAATAGTTTATTAATATTTTGTTACCTTTGTACTTTAGCCGGTGCAGTGCTTTACATTTTTTGTAGTACACCGATTTAACAAGCTTTTTTTAGACCGGGTAACTGCATATTTTTGAGCATGTGCTTGTAGATATATTTTTTTATGTGCCAAAAAGACCATGCCACCACCGCCATTAATGTCAGTATTGATTTATACAACGGATTAAGAATAGTATCGCAATCTTCTCCGACCTGGTAGTCAAAATTGTAACTAATGCCTTCAATAAGAAACGTCATTATTTTTAATATAATCATGCGACCAGAGCTAAGCGTGACGCTGTCACTAGGTAAGAATAAGGAGTTTCCTAAATTCAGACTACGTATTTGTTAAAAATGATGATGATGACGATTGATGACAACATTCTCTATAATGGAAATTCTCTATTCTCCACCTAGTTGCCCGTCACCTCATTATTATTTTGACATGGAAAAAGACTAAAGATCATTTTGCACACGACTGTACTTCAACTGTTCGCGAGTCCTGCTGACGCTACTTTTCAGTTTATGCAGGATGTCGTATTATAGCCTGACTAACTTGTTCATATGACTTTGTCCGGAAAGTTGAGGCTGTGAAATCAGCTACTAAAAACTGACTACACCCGTTTCGTGGGAGACTATAGAAATATCGAACAGCTGTAAATAACTTTTTTCGACGACCGACTTGGTGTAATGGTTAAGAAGTTGGCTACTACACAGTACAAACATTTTGTGTGCATGAACATGTCTGTTTGTACTGGTCTGGGTGTCTCCTATGTATAATAAGTATGTATTTACAAAAGAAAATGTATTTAAGTATGTTTATCCGTTGTCTAGTATCCCATAACACAAGCTTTAATTAGCTTACTTTGGGGCTAGATGGCGCTGTGTGGAATAATGTCCAGGGATATTTATTTTATTTATTTTATTATAACGAATAATGACAATATTCATGGGACTAGTATTTGCGTTCGTTAGTATCTATGAAAGAATATACTTTAAACTATCTAAGCCAATACGGAAAACAAAATGAAACATGTAATATCTTTATTCCTTTTGTAAACCAACGTAACCTGTCAGACTGCGGAAGGCAGGTAAAATCATTTGTTGGTCAATATGTAAAATATTTTAATAAGATTCCGCAAACTCATGTTGAACTTCCTCTTCACAAGTTTAAGTCACAAGTCAAAGCTAAGTTGTTGAAACGAGGTTATTATAATTATTGTTATTTCGATTAGGCACCGACACGTCCGCTCAAAACTAAGGTTGGACGCCGAAAACAGTGTAAAGGACGTGTAACAGTGTGTAACAGTGTAAGGTAAGTTTCTTAAATGAAAGATTTTGTGGTCATTTTAGCTTTAATCTGCTCCTCTGCACATTTTTGTTACGACTTTACTCTACTAATCCGATTTTAGTCAAAACAAGATTAAAAAGAGAAGCCATCGAGTTTCCTGCCGGGTTCTTCTCCATTTGAAAAAACGTCCGTACCGGTGGTAGAGTCATTATTTATGATATTTACTATCACAGTATTATTTTATTTACGTTTATTTTTATTTTGCTTTTATTTTTGCTAGTAATAATTTGTTCGACTTTTCATAGGTAGGTACTTTTAGTGGACTTAATACTCCATATGAATGAATACATTTTTAATTTACATGTCAGTTCGTTTTCATCAATAAATAAATCTATGCGGTTCACTTGTAAACAAAAATTCAATTTAAGCAATCCTGTTAGTTTTCATTCACAACCTCAGTAACAATACATTGCAATAAGATAAATCATAAAACCACAGACAGCGAATATTTCGTAGCAACCATGATGTTATAACATAACACAAATTCACAAATTCTATCTAAAATGGGAAATCATTCGAGATTGTCGTGAAAAGTTTTAAGCAAATCCAAGTGCTGGGTTTAGGGTTATCAAGGTACTCAGAAATTCCTTTTTCACTTCTCATGCTCTAAAAGTACGCCAATATAGCCCTACGCCAATAAGCTAGACTAATGTGACCACTTCAGTCTCTAGGGAGTCAAAAGTAATTAGTTTTTTAATTTCCTTCATGTGACATAGACAAACTCAAACAGCCAGTAAATATACTTTTATCTGTGGAGTGTGGACCATCTTCATTGCGAAAATGTTGAGAGTTTGTCCGCAAAGAAGGTGGCGCCATGTGTTTTAAATTGAAAATCTGTGACTGGTTTAGTAGAAAAAACCGACTGCGAAAATTTTAGAATTTTTTTCAAGTGTAAATTTGTTTGGTTTTAAATAAATGTATTATGAGTGTCCATCAGTGACAGTGAAGAGTTTGACGGCGAGCAAAGAGCAAAAGATATAATAGATAATCTTTTGCCGCCAAAATCACGGAAAACTTACCTAAAATCTTACTAAAGTTTTTGTGATTTTTATTTTAATAAGTAATATTTATGAAATGTTTTTGTACTAAATCGACGATTTTTCTCGCACTCAAAGTAAAACGTAACGTTAGCACCTCGAGACTAAACGCCAACCTAATATACCCTCGGTTTCATTTTCCCTCGCACGTTCGGGAGTCAAACCACCTCTGGTATATTATGGCTTCGTTTAGTCCCTCGATATAAAATATACTATTAAATCTTGCTCGCATTTGTCTGTGAATTGACCGTCCTGCTGTTTGGGTTTCTGATCTCTTATTCCTAGTCGCGTGACCATTACGTCATGCAAACTCAACTTTGCGCGGGGTATTGGTATTAATAAGACTTTTCAGTTGCAGAAGTAGCTCTGGAAAAGTGGCCTTCTACCAATAGAAAGTGAGTATTTTTAGAACCGTAAACGGTCACGCTGCGAAAGTGACATTAGATTGTGATACGGCCGCTGATGTTTACATACATAGAGAGCAATAAACAAGAAAATAATAAAAAAACAAGGTAAACGTGCGACTTTAAATTTTATGATTACAAAAAAGTTTGTGGATGCTATGAAATTCTGACGGAATGGCTATCTTCTGTATTTGTTTATTTATTATTTAATGCACGAAATGGTACATTGAGCGGACTGAATGCTAAAAGCATTCTCTACCAGTCAACCATCGGTTGAGACAGAAATGCTGTTAGCTAAAGTAATCTTCTGTTTCAGTAGTTACTGAAAACCAGTCACTCCCATATTTTTTTAGTATGCGCCTTCTGGTATGCGTTGACGAGGCTGATGGTGGTGTACGCTTACCCAGAAAATGCCTATTCACTCTGGCCCTGAAGACACAGATGCAGGGACCAGAAAAGGCGCTGCAAACCGTTGAGTGACTTGTTTTTTTTATGAGAAAATAAATATCATTCAAGTGGCAGCCCTGTACGATAGATGCCACATGCCAGTCAGGCCCCGGCGTTGTTTGAGAACAAGACATATTGGAAAAGTTGTTGCAAAACCCGACCTTTTGCGATCCTTTCCGCTACATATACGGGTATACACGAATGTCAGTGTGTTGTTAATAAAACATCATTGAAATTCCAGAGTTATACTGTGCATTTGTTGCATTCGAGTCTGTACCAATAGTGCCTCGCTTATGTCTTAAATGTATACTGAAAATTGGGGAAGGTACAGGTAAGTAGTTGTCCTCATTTGTGAAATGGGTATTGTTGAAGGTCGTCATTACAACTGTCGCTTAGCTACACATTAGTATTTTGATGGTGCTGGATACATATTTTTATTCAGATAGACCACATAATAAATATAAATAAATAAATATGCGCCAGACAACACACCTCTTGTAATGGTCTCGAAGTAGGGATTAATATCCCTGTGTTACGAGGTACCACACAAGGAAATCAGCCAGGGGCGTCTCCCAGCACACCCAGACCCGAGTCAATTCAGAAAAGATCGTTTCCTGAATTGACCCGACCGGGAATCGAACCCGGGACACTAAGGAAATCGAGGCTAGAAACCGTACTACAGTGCACAACGCCAATCGTGTCGTCAAAATATATAATAAATAAATAATAATGTGAGTACTTTCGAGTAGTCTAATATAAATTTACATACAATAATACTATGAACATAAAACATAATATACCTACTATACATAAATATTATGTGAACTAAGAAGACCCGACAGAAGAAACTCGGCAGTTACGTTTTTCGAATTATGTTTTTTTACATTTCCCGGATAAGAACTCGCATAGGATGTCCTGGCTGATTTTTTAGGATTTCTGACTTGATCCAATAGAAAAAAAGGAATTCAACCTGAGGTAAAGTGTTGAGTTAAATCAAGCTTTATGGCACCTTAAACTGCGAACATAAGACGTATGTTGCAATAATTTTGTCAAGGTTCACCTCTTACTTTCCGTACATCGAACAAATGCACGATAATTATTTTCAACTGTTATATTTATATATCAAACTTATACAACCTTTAAAACTTTCGAAAGGGAAATAAGGGTAACATTAAATTTTAAATTCGTCGTACCTCGATCGAGCCCAAAAGATTTGGAATGGAATGATCCGGGTCGAGTGAAGGCGGAAGAACGCGGACAAAGCCCATGAATATTGGAGAGGCCCACTTTGGCCCTCTGGTAGGGCTGGGTGCTCTCTGGAATATAGTTAAAAAGTGAGCAAATTTCCTATATGCAGTAAATTAAATCTAAAATTACTCTTAATTTTATCGCTATTGTCTAGAAAGTTTTGTGAAAAATTAAATAGAAACATCAGTATCTCTTTTGGCTTTCATTTATACACTATGTTTTATGTTTACGTTTTTTTATACACAAATTACGCATGCGGCGCAGCGGCTCTCACAGATAGTCCGCTTAAAACAAACCGCCCGTTTTGATCACGCACACAGATAAAGTGAGTTTACAGGCAATACGGCGGTGAGAATAGGTCACGCGGCGAGTTGCACTGCCGCGAGTGTTTGTTTTTGTCGATCTTAGTGCAATTTTTCGCATGATGAATTTTATTTTTAGCGGGTTCTGTCAAGTGAATATAACCAACCTATTTCATTTTAAAAATTCGAAGCAAATTAAGTAGTAGGTAACTCTACGCGGTCAGGCAAGTTAAGGTAATTATACTGGAAAGAGGCTAGAGTTGTCTTTATGTAAACTCTATACCTTCTGAAAGTCGGTATACCGGTTTATAGAGAAGCAAACATAGAACAACCCAGCCCATGGTTGCAAGATTGCCAACACTGGAGGCCATTAGCTACGGGCAACACACGAATAATTTTCTATATGTCAAACTTTTGAAAATAGAATATAACTGCCATATTGGAGGGGTTACATAATTTACATACAGCGGTATATCTCGATAATGGCCGAAAGAGTCCGCTTTGCCCTAGAGCATGTTCTTAGACTGCTCCTATAGCATCGAAAAGGGTCCAATCCTCACCAAACGCACCTTCATATTTATTCTATACCTGTTTTTAAGTCTGTGTAACTTAGTTTTTCTTAGTTAGATGGTCGAATGACGGTGTAAGTAACCCTGTATTTTTTAATGTGCTACGAGGATAATACATTTTCAGTGTTTCTTCACACACAATGTTTCTTCCAAAAAAAAATCTTTTTAAAATAACACTTGAAGATTTTCTGGTCGTCTCTATAAAACGAGAACATAAGACTGAATAAAATGATCAAACAATATTTACCCGCCGACAGCCCTCTCGGAACAACAGGCTCAAATCAGTGCGCTTTGTTTGCCGAAGGCCGTTCTTTGCGAAGTGCCTTCATTGTTTGTGGTATGGAATCGTGATGAGAATGAGCGCTGTTGAGGACCAGTGCTTCGTCACGGTAAGGATCTTGCTTCGAGGGAGTAAAAGGGGAGAAACGGAACAGAAATTTTGCGTTTTGATTTGGTTTAAAGAAAGAGAAACTATAGTAGGATTTAATAAGAGTTTGAATGACGTCACAAATGGCGTAGTTTAGGTAGCAAAGTTTTTTTGCATTGCGTGGTTCAATTTACGATCGGGGGACCAATTCAGGGGGCCTACTAGGGTACTTTCGTGACATTTTGTAAGGGTAAAAGGACACAAATCGTAGTATATTGTAGATAGATTTCAAGTATTTTGTATAATAAAATATTAGAAAACCAAAAAAAACAACATCAATTTCGAACGGTAAGTATGTTTTTTAACGACTGAAAATTCACGTTACTACGTCTTGGAAGAACGGGAGTAGGCTACCAGGAAACAAACTTTTTTAAATTATTTTTAGTCTGGATGTGCTGGGAGATTAAGGCTAGTGCCTTACTGAGTATTCAACTCAGGCCAGGATCTAAAGCATAATTGCAGTAGTTAAGTGTAAAAGCCTGTCGATAAAAAAAGATCAACAGCTGCTTCAGAAAACGCAATTTTCCTAATTCCAATTGTTTTCAGTCATTTTCCATCAAAACTTTTGTATTTTTTTTTGCTCGTAGATATTGCTAAACAACTTAAAAATTCTATAAACTGTCCTCTTTCACAAGCGTGAATTATGCAGCTTTCTCTCGGCTCGTTGGGAACACTATCATAGTAAGTCAACCTAGCAATATTTACTACATCTGCCATGAGCTTCTGTCACTTAAACTACTATAGTTGATTTCAGAAAGTATTACATTTTTGGTTCACATTTTTATTCACCAGGGCGCTGTTACGTAATCCCTTCACAAAAACGTCAATGTGGTCAACGCCGACGCTAGCGGCTGGCATAGTAGACATACAGTTATTACACTAATTGAAACCGCTGAAGGTTTATCTTTACCAGAGGTTCCCAAACTTTTTTTCGCATAGACCACTTTCAAAATTTCACTGGTTCCGGTGGACCTCCTGCAGCTACATTCCTACCATATTCCCAAAACTCGACAAAAAATAAGACGCCAACATAGACCCCCGTCGATTCTCATGTCCACATCCCTTGGGGCCCACCTGGACCACTTTGGGAACCAATGATCTATACTAATTTTATAAAGAGGAAAGATTTGATTGTTTGTTTTTTGTGGGTTTGTTTGTATTGAATAGGTTTGCATTGAAAACTACTGATCCGATCGTGAAAATTCTTTCACTAACAGAAAGCTAAACTATTGGGGAGTGTTATATGCTATATTTTACTATGATTGGACATAAAAACCAGTAAACAATATTAGTTTAAGTAAATCAAGTCGGTGAAAAGCGGGCGAGATGTGATAATGGATACCAGCTGTCAAACATTTGACAGAACGAAGTCTGTTGGGTGGGGTAGCTCGTATGCTATAACTTTAAAAACTACCTTGATACTTATTATATGCATTTAGTCGCTGTTTTTTTTGTTATTTACTTAACCAGTACAAGCTTGCATGACTAAAACATCTTAATGTTATGTCTCGGAATCACTCTTCCTTCACACATACATCAACTCACAGGCACATTTGTGGTTCCTTAATCTTTAAGTATGGCGTTATAAGGATTTTTTGCATGCTTCAAGATGAGGCTCACCAGCTCAGTGTTTGGTTTTCATTTCTTGGCTTGTTAACCTTATAATATGTGAACCTTTGAAAAAAAAAAGTTCAAAAATACTTTATTCAAGTAAACCATGAACTTACAGTTCTTTTAAATCGTCATTTAACATTTTAAGTTTGCTTTAGTATAAACATAAGAACATAATATTGATACAATCTTTATTATAAATATAATACATACACTTAGAGTGCTTTCACATTTAGGCGCTACAAACGCGCGACAGTCGCGCTGCTGATAATTTCATACTTTAAACGACATCGCGGCAGCGGCGAGTTCAGTAGCCGCTGAGCTAGTGTTGTTAGCGCACGTGTTTGTTGAATTTATTTTAGTGGCCCCCCTGACTAACCTCTCGGTTATGCAGAAAGGCACACTATTCCTAGCACACCGTGAAGTGTACCAGGGACCATCTGCGGTAGGTCCTTCCGCCACAAAGCACAATGCACAATGCATTACACATTATGGTACTCATAGGCGAGTAGCCCGTGGCATTACCCACTCCCATTTATCCAGAGTGGTACCGGAGCAGTTGTAGTCGTTCACCACGCGCATCCAAAGAACGCTAGCGGCTTCAACCCCCGCTGGGGACGTCAGAGAAGCCAACTACCATTTCTCCAGAATGGTGCCGGAGCTGTATAGCACGCTCACATCTCAATGCACTGCCGTACATCTACCCTTAACTACAGCAGGGTGGCCGGATAGGCAATCTAGCGGATACCCATCTCCTTGCTATCCAGGCAAGTACCGGAGGAGCGGCAAGCCGCTATAAGGGTTCCTCACTAGCCCCGCATCTAAACACTTAGCGGCCCAACGCCCTAGACCAGTGAATTTAGATACTCGTTACGCGCGAGGAGGGACGCTCGGTACACACTACCGAGCAGACGAACATGCCCCACCTCTGCAAGTAAACACATGCCACCACGAATCCAACTCCAAGTTGGGGCCTGCCTTAAGAAAGGCAGAGTTGGGACCCCCAACACCCGTGGTACCCTGATCCAATCACCCAGATCCGTAGTTCCAGCTGCGAAAACCCTACCTACCCGGGTGTAGTAGATAGGGACAGCGGTGTAGTTGACAGACAGACAGCAAAATGAGCGAGTTTGACATCAAAAGATTCATAATTGCGTGGATTGCACCGCACTAATCCAAGTGATGTCGCGCGACGGCAGCGCCACTGTTTGTAAAATGTAAAGATATCCGCTGCTGCAGCGCTGCTGTCGCGCTGCTGACGTCCTTGTGTGAAAGCGGTCTTAATGTGACTCTACCACCGGCGTCGGAACGCTGATTCCACTGAGAAGATCCGGCAAGAAGCTCAGTAAGCCTCACGGCCGCTTTCCATCCAGCAAAGTAATGTCAACTTCAAGAGCAAATCAAATAAATGTGATATCTCCAGCTTTCACGGCTATTACGTAATTAGAACAATCGTTCCAAAAGGTACGAAAGCAAGCGATTATGGCGAGACGTTCATTTATACCTTTACCCTCCATTCCTGGCAATGATAGAGCTTGCTCAGCTTGAAGTTAAACCAGGATATTATGATTCTCTATTCTTGGACTCGGTAGAGTAGGTCTTATTTTAGGATTGCATACGAAACGGTGCGGTTTCTAAAGTTATCTGACCCGGAACTACGCTTTCAAGTAGAAATATACTATAAATATCAAATACGTTAAGTATATGCAAGCCTAGATATTTCGAGATTGTGAAATAAGACAAATGTCCTTCACAAGGATTTTTCCTGGGAAGCTATCGAAGTCACGACCTGCTGGATTATTGGTTACCAACCTGGTTTGATTTCTAATGAAATATTTGTTAGCATTAATATCAAAATAATGTAATTATTATACTGCTAGCGACATCTATGATGAATTATGTGTACCTACCTCACCTACCTGCCTGTTATAACAATAAAATAAAGTCAGTCTTTGAAGAACTACTGCGCGTATTTTTGAAGAACTACTACCAGAGTTGTTTGATTATCGACCAAAATAATCCAATTTCACGAATAATAAACCGAATTCCTGATTAAGGCCTTTTATTTTTAACTTTTTTCTATTTTTCTAATTATTTATTCTAAGTTTTCTCGATCAATTCTTGTTTTTCTGGTCATATTTTGTTTCCAGCCATAAAACTGACAACAACAACTCTTCTTATATTAAACAAAGATAAAAATCCGGACGCGTCCATTATGTTTCTGTTAGTATTTTTGAGTGACACCTCTATTATATTGTTCAGCCAACAAAACCAGCCAAACAAATCCCATTTCAATGGCCCTTGAAGGACCAAGTACTTCGCCCTACGTATTGTATGTTCAAGTAGAAAATATGTATTCATAGTTATACAATAACGAACTTTATGCCTTTGACATACAGAAACTAGTTACATAATATGCTTTTCACTGTTGCTACAACGATACAATGCTCTTTCGTGGCACAATAGAAGCACTCTTCTGTCAGCACAAAAGATTTCGGATGGTCCTAGTAGATGGCGCTGAAAATAATGGTTCAAAAAGGGAGAAGGTTATAAAAATAAAATGACATAACGGACTACATTTCAGTGATTAGCACAGTGACTTATGAGCAGTAGATACTACCACTAGCCAGGACAATAGTTCAATAATCTTAAATATGGCGATAGCATCGATTAACAATATTTGCTTCGCTATAATAGGCCATATCGATAATATAGGCCATATCGATAATGTAACTGCCTATGTCTGGCAACAACAATCGACAGTAGACAATAGATAAATATAGATGGTTGGAATTGAATACCTAGTTATTGTTTAAGTTTCAGTTGGAGCAAGCGTAAGATTTCGGTAGATATATGTATGCTACAATATCTAACCATTCTGCTTTAAAATAGCTTTTAGAAATGCAGCAAATCTTACAAAATTGAAATTGGTTTCATAATTTTCGACTCCTTAACTCCTCATTCTTTCCTTTAGTCTAAGGGACCCCTTAACAATACGTTCGATTGATCTTCACGATCCGTCGTTTCAGACCGATCGAAACGATGGGTCGTTAGTATGACACAGATGTTAATAATTTGTCAAAAAAGTAATCTTGTTGACGGCTATGCCATCACTCAACGAAAATTTAATTCCCGGTTCTCATCAACGCAGAAAGAACTTTTAAAAAAGTAATTTTAGAACTCCCGAAGTTTCCCAGTGTGCTGCTCCTTATGCTTGATGAGTTTAATTATTTAACCATCTTCTATCAACCTGCTTGAGTCATCTTTCCAATTGATATTTGGCATTGTAGCATTCTAAGAACACAGCGATTCTCCTTAGCGTGGCTTATCAAACCAAATGTCATGTTCACAACTCCTGACTCATTGCTTCTATGATTGTTTTATTTCAAGCCATTCCAAACCCAAACCCTATAATATCCACCATTGGGTCTCTTGTTTCCTGATCTGTCGCTCACAGCGGCGCGAGTGTTAATTGCGGTTCTCCCCTCCCACCCCTCCGGAACCCCGAGGGATTATTTTTCATAAAAATGACTTCACTGACACGCCAACTGCGGATGGGTCTGACGTCATTATTAATGAAATGCTTTCAGTGGAAACTGGTTTATTAGTCGAGTGAACTTAAAATATAGTTTTTGGGAGTTTTTTTTAAACTCTTTATAAGCGTTTATAATTTATAATGACCAGATTTATAATATTAGTAGGATTTTCTTGCCAAATGATGACTGTTTTTAAGACGAATGGCTTGGCCAACGTTGACGACACGTTTGGCGTAGTGCGCTGTAGCTCGGTGTTTCGCCTTAACAGGCGATGTGGCGCAGGTACGATTCCCAGTCGGGTCAATTTAGGTAACGAATTTTCTAAATTGACTCAGGTCTAAGTGTACTTAGAGACGTCATCCACACACAATTCAGCATTTGTTGGCCCGAACTAAAAGGTTCAGTGACTTGTTTCTTTGTCGTACCATCCAGACGTGGAACGCCCTTCCAGCACATGTGTTACCTTCCTCTTATAGTCCCGGGTTCTTCAAGCGAGGCGTGAAAAGGCATTTCTGCAGGCCTTCAAGGTGAGGATGGCCAGCCCAGTGATTCGTTTAAATGACTGGGCTTGTCAGCCTCATATCTGGACCTCACGACCGCTTTCCATCAGGTGAGGTCATCTTGACGAACAATATAAAAAAAGACGCCTCTGTATGGTACATCCTTTCTCGAGTCCAGGGCATGTGGTGTGATGTCTGGTGCATTTTTTATTTCTGTTATTTTTCTGTCACTCACTACACACTATGTATTATCGAAAATAGATACCTTAAGTGTACCTACTCAACCAATAACCAATAGGTTACTACTAAGAACAAGTACTAAAACCTAATTGTTATGAGAAAATTCTGAAGCGAGAAAGCGCTCGTATATTGTCTGAGAACTTGTAACTTACTCGAGTCAAACTTTGAGTGAATAATATCTGAACTGTACTTGCATAACTAATTTATGCTAACATATGTGCACATATCTTTAAGAAGAAGTGATTATATATTATAAAAACACTAGAAAGATAAACTTCTGACTGCTTCAAAGAAAAGTAGAAGCTATAGAAAAGTTCTTAGGAAAACCCAATCTGGATATAAAAATTAGAATAATTCAACCCTGGTCTTAGGGATAACCTAAAGGTCCTAATGGTTTCTGCAGGGTTGACATCACGCGTGATGCCCCCCGTGTTGCACGCGTCAGTCGGTTAACAAACTTGATCGTGACCGACGCATTAGAAAAATGGCGGATCGAGCGAGACTTGAACTCTGCCTTTCGCAATCGGGGCGGCTGCTCTTCAACCTACCCAGACCATTAACAATTGTCTGGAAGGCACTTCCTCTTTAACATTGTTGAAACAACGTTGAAATTAGACAAAAACGTTTCAGAAAAAATCACTTAGCTTTTCTCACCAATCATTTTCTTTTCCAGGAGTTAGCTGCCTCCACACCCACGCAGAGGAACTGGCGTGGCATCCTCATAGCACTCCTGGTCATCGCAGCAGTCCTGGGTCTGATCGTCTTCAGCATCGCCCTGCTGACCCCGGCGGGCGACGGCGGCAGGGTGCGGGGGCGGAGGCCTACCCTGCAGGATGTGCTCGCTGATCATTACAAGCCTTTTAACGGCACCTGGCTCACAGGTATGTGGATTATAAAGTTATTTTCAGGCAGCAAACAGTTTATTTACAATGTAAAAGGTTTTGATATCAAAAAACCAGCTATGTGCGAGTCGGACTCGCGCACCGAGGGTTCCGTAAGAACCTGTACCTATATTTATAAAAAATATTTTTATTATATGATGATGTTCGCAAGTTTTCCTTCATCTGTGCTATAAGGCGTTGCTTCGTACCAAATTTCAAGATTCTGAGTTCACGGGAAGTACCCCGTAGGTTTTGATTCTCTTGCGAGTGTCGAAAATTTGCGGAAATATGCGAGATAAACGGCTGTATCTTTTGATTGCGTTGGCTTAGAAGTTTGATTTTTTCACAGCTCGAAGGGACAGTGAACTTGAGTATTTAATATAAATTCCTGCTTGAAAAATGGTCTTGACAGATAGACAGACTTACAGACGGACAACAAAGTGATCCTGTAAGGGTTCCGTTTTTTCCTTTCGAGGTACGGAACGTTATCCTTAAAAACAACTATAATATCTACGAAACCATTATCGGGTTTCGTAGATATTATAGTTGTTTTTAGTGATGACTCATTGTGATTAATGAGCGTGGAAGAAGCGCAGATGTGTGTCAGGACCGTAGCAAGTGGAAAGATGTGGTCTCTGCCTACCCCGTTGGGAAAAAGGCGGGATGATACCTTTGTATGAATTACTAAATTTCTTTGTTCCCAAGCACTGAAACTTATCGTTTACATAATTTTTAAAGTTTTTTTGAGGCCATGTTTTTTCTTTTCAAGAATTAATTTCACTAAACTTATTTTTTTTCACGCGAAACTAATCTAAAATGTCCATCATAGTCCATAGTTTGGTTATAAATCCCTGAACTCAGTAGCGTTGGTATATAATATTCATGGCAAAGGCTAATTGAATCTCCCTTCGACTACGATCCTGTCTGTATTCACAATTCACATTATCCGCTGAGGCATTGTCTTGCCAGTTCGAATATGTTGCTGAATGGCATTTGAGCCTATACAAATGAATAGCGACAAACGATATTTCATTGGAAATCATTTTTCTGGATCAAGCACAATTATTCATTCGTTTATTTATTATAATGCCGGTAATTGCCACACCGCTGTGGGGATAAAGTTATCGTAACATACAAAAACATACCGTGAGTAAAACACTGAAAAAAATAACGTTCAATCTTCCCCTTCCGGGAGACTGCTTAATCGACAGTTGAATATTTCCAAAAACATTACTTTCAGGTGCTGAATAAAATGCATTGATGAATTTCAATTAACGCCGCCTTGAAGCATAAAATGCACTAGATAAAATCGAATGGTTAGCTAAGTCTCGGTAGATCAATGATTAAAGAAGATTCTCGAAAATCATTACGGATATCCGTATATCCTTCAGTATCTGAAAATTATATCCGTCCTTAATTATTCCTGTGAAGTAGTCGTTAATTGCGCCGATTTGGTGCGAAAGTACCTGAGTTTCATTTTATAAAGCACAAGTCAGCGATTTATGTACGAGAGAGTCCCAAGCGCTTGAAACAATGTCGCCGAGGGCGAACGCCTCGCGCAGGGTTGCCAGTAAAAGGGATAAATACGTATTTCGCAATCTGTTGGAATTTTCCACTTTAATTTTGTCATTTCTTTGTGTCTACGTTTCTTTTATACACCACTTGTGACGGTCTCGAAGTAAGGATAAATATCCTTTTGTTACGAGGTAGGCACCAGACAAGGAATTAAGCCAGCAGCGTTTCCCAGTTACCCCAACCCGGAGTCAATTTAGAAAAGATCGTTTCCTGAACTGACCCAACCGGGAATCGAACCCATCACAAAAATTGAGGTGAGAAACCGTGCTACAGCGCACCACGCCAATCGTGTCGTCTTTTTTGTGACGGTTTCCGGAAATTAATAAATGTTTTCTTTTTCCTATTTATTTTATACAACTGTTGTTTGTTTGAAATAAAACAATCAAGGTAGATTATATTACTTCTTCTTGCTTTTATCATTGTACAATTTTCAATCAGTGTCTCAAATCAATCGAAATACAGACGGTCTACTCCGGTACAACATTAAAGAAGTTCGCTAAAACTTAGAGGCGCTAAGTCGAGGAAAACCAGTGTAATGCTTATTTCTTTTATATTCATTTTCTGCAATAAAATAATATAAATGGCAAAAAAATTACAGCATAAAACCTGTCTATACTATAAATACTAATATTAAAAAGAGGTAAGCGTTTGTGAGTTTGTATGCTTGGGACAGGTAATCTCCGGAACTACCGAACCGATTTTAAAAATTATTTCACTGTTAAAAAGCTACATTATCCTCGATTGCTATAGGCATATATTTGTTTTGAAATAATTAGTTTTCAGCCAGATCAATTAACACTTATAAAGAAATCCGGGAAAAACGTGCTATCGAGAATCTTTTCGTGCGTGCGCGTTGGCCCCACTGTTGATTATACGTCCATACAATGTACTGCAAAAAGTCCGCGACACACTACATCTATCTTTTACAAATAAGGTATGTTATGTGTTGAAAAATAATGTAAATTAAAAGGTAGATTTCATGCATTAAAAAATACGCACGCAAAATTATTAAAATATATAAAGTGAAACGTGAGTTGACCTTTCACTTTTATATATTTTAATCATGAAATTTCAGAAACTACAATAGCCAGGAGTTTCAAATTTTGCATGGAGGTTATTTTAGGACGTAGGTGCTAACTAAGGCGGGATTTTGTCAATAACAATTATCGTAAGTCGGAAAAAATCCAGTACTTATGTCATAAAAATTAAGTTCACGTGGGCGAAGCCGCGGGCGGAAAGCTAGTCTTCTATAAGCACATCCTGTAGTTGCATTACTCAAAATCATATCATATTTTATTACTCATACGCCCGAACCCAGAAACGTCAATCAAGACTAAGCAATCCTTACATGTATAAGTCCTTCTTATTTCTATTGATATGACTGTGACAGAGCAGCATCAACTTGAAGTGTACTCAGCTTTTGACCAGCGTTTGTGCCTTTGTGGATACGGGGGTTAATCTTTAAGATTTTTTGCATAACTAGGCAATACTTAATATTTTTATACATTGGCGACTACTTAATATTTGTCGTTTTTATGTTTTCCTGTGTAATAAGTAATATATGCAAAACATAGCACAGGTAAACATTTGTCTTATTTTTGGATTCAAGAAAACAATCACAAAATTCCCATTTTTTGTTAAAACTGTGTCAGCCCTACACAACTCTAAGCATTACGCTAAGTGCTACTTAGCTGAGAAATAATGAAGCGCGTTTTTGTTCCAAATTGATTTGGCGCCCATTTTGGTTGACAGCCTTTGATGGAACTTCGCACGGGCCGAGAGTTCGAATCCCGGGTGAAGGTTCTTTGATAATCACTTGCCTTTTGTTTTTAGAATTTGCATCTGCCTATATTACTGTGTTTTTTTTATAAAGAAGGAAAAAATGGCCTGTCAAAGTGAAAAGTGTAAAGGCCCATCACATGGACATTGACAACCGTAACCACTCAATAGTTCCGCTGATAAGTTTTCTTGGGTTGTACGTTGATTTACAGAAAGTAGTAACATATAATTTCGTTTCACATAAATAGTTTCACATATTGTGATTTCTTGCCGGAGTCTTCCCGATATGAAGCAACGTCCGAACCGGTGGTAGATTCACATTATGTATATTCACGATGTGTACTAATATTGTACTATTTTATTTACGTTTATTATTATTATTTCTATATACTTTTTTTGACATGTCATAAGTGCTTTGTACAAGCTTAAATGAATAAATGATTGTTTTACTTTTACTTTACTTTATTTATATAATAATCAATAACGCAGAATAGTTACTTCTAAATAAATTTCAATCATAGGTTTTATGTTGAAGCGGACAGTTAGGGTGACGTCGCGAGACGTAACCGTGACGTAGAGCGGTGGCGGCCCAGCGGTGGGCAATTACCAAGCTCCAAGAGTCCAGGACGTCTTATGAGCAGCTCCATTTTCACTTTTATTTTAAACTAGCGGCCCCGATAGACTTTGTTCTGTCAAAAGTTATTGGCAAATGCCAGCTGTGAACATTTAGTATGGAAAATAAGATTTTTTTATATATGGTTGTTTTTTTTTATGTCAGCCTTCTGGTTTTAATCTATCTCCCTACCAATTTTCAGCCAAATCGGTTCAACCGTTCTTGGGTTATGAATAGTGTAACTAACACAACTTTCTTAAATAAATGTAGATTATTTTTAATACATCAATTCTGTAAAGTTTGACTTCGAATATACTTCATACAATCTAGTGCCTCATTTCACCTTTGAAGACACAGCCGAGTCAGTTTATGTAACAAATCAAATGTAATGTTTCGATATTCTTAGAGAATAAAATATCAAATATTATGCTCATAATGTTTAACTTATATTAAACTTTTACCAAGAAAAACATTCTATCGAGGGAAAAATGATTAACAATGTGCCAAATGCAAACCTTTTTTGAATAAATAAAAAAAAGGAATATTTTCTACACTAGTCAGAAACAATTCTTTTACTATCAAGTTATCTTTCCTCAAGATATTTTCAAATTCATCGTCAGGCCAGCTAAGCTGTCTAATGTCACTTAAAGGTCAGGTCACTGACCCCATCTCAAATTGAGATAAGTACCTAAATCTCAGCGAAATGTGGCGTCCTCTAGTGACGTAAATGTACTCTAGAAGATTGGCGTTGGTTAACGAGATGAGAAACCGTTTGAAATTCGACTAGAGCTTTCGGTTCAGTAATTGTTTAAGATTAAGCACTCAGTGAGTCGAGAGCTGGTTGGTCCGTTACTTAGCATCTGTTATAATTAAAGCAAAGTGTTTAAACTACCTAGGTAATTCATGTTTTTTGTTATTTTGCTTTTACAATGTCAAGAGAGTGTTTTGGCCTTGTGGCCTAGGGGTTACGCGCTACAACTTGGAACCTGTATGTGCCAAGTTAAAATCTGACCAGCGGACGTATTACAATCTTTTGCCACAATCGCAGCGTAACCGTTTACGGTTTTAAACTGCTCACTTTGTATTGGTATTACGATGTCACTTTTTTAGAGCTGCAACTGAAAAGTTTTCGACTGGTACTATTTGACAGATAAACAATGGTATGTAACGTCAAATAGAAGTTCGTAATACCAACACGCCGCGCAGAAGTTGAGTTTGCATGACGTATTGGTCACGTGACTGGGAATAAGAGATCATGATACCAAAATCCCAGTACACTCCGTTCACAGACATGCAACAGTATCCACGTACGAGACCTAAGGATCAGAAAATAGCACTAAACTATAACGCACAGTAACCTTGTACCGTCAGTAGCGTCGGTAAATCAGGTCGCCGAGCACCGAAATGTTTTTTGTGTCTACGGTAAGTCCCTAAACAAATATTTCCCGTGAGGAGGTGGGCCTAACTGCTATTATGTTGGGCCTGAGTTTGGGCGGATTGATAACAGATGATAATTGATTTAATAGCACACGTGCAAGTTTGATAATTTGAGTAATGAAACATACAATTATTACAAAACCGATATTAAAGCCTAAAGCGATAAAAAAATACAATATAAAATTCATCATCAGTACTCAAACAGCATGTAGGATGAAATTCAGGTGTGGGATCAAATGTTGGTGGAAAGAGAATTTGAATTTGTTTTTCTACTGCAATAGATTCAGTTTTAGTCTTACTTATGGTATTAATGCTATATTTTGAGGAAGGAAATCGAATTAGGATATTAGGATAGAATATGAGCAAGTTTTTCGGATTATGGCAAGAATTTAGTTGCACTCACCTTTAGATTATTTAAGAATCCCCATTTTCCTTTTCTACCCTGAGTAGAAACAGGTGAATTCCAAATTTTAAATTTAAATAACAAACTACTTTTGCATTTTACACTCTTCACGCGGCCTTGTGGCAATGAACGCAATTTCATTTTAAATACAATTTAATTATTGCAATTTAATTTTTTCCGGATACTTACAACCTTGGTATCTTCAAGGCCAGAGTGAATAGGTATTTTCTGGGTAAACTTGTACCACCATTGGCCTCGTCATACCACCAGGCGAGACTGAGTCCAAACGCAAACCCATTTTAAATAATAAAGGAAATTGTGAATCTTCACAAATGAGCTTTTTAGTTAATTGTTAATTAATAAAGCTGTCATTGAAATGCGTTCAGAAATATGCCCAAAAGTAACATCAACTCTTAAGAGAACTTGGCCAAATTGCACAAACCTCAGACACTTGCACCCCACCTTAATCCCAAGTTTAGCAGGAAAAATGTAATATCTCCGCTCTTTCTCTGGGAAAATCGCATTCTCCACCAGAGCACTGGATTTAATTGGACAGTTCCTGACAGGGGTGAGGGGTTGAGAGGTGCTCACCAGAGTGAGTGGGAAAATACCGACCTGTTTTTCTTCATTTCTCCTTTTGCGATCCAAGCAAATACGTATAGAAAATACTTACTTGGATTCATGTAAATGAAACTATTTTGCTATAATTAGCATATTCACAATATTCAACGAAGAGTTCTTATAGTAATTCTAGTGTTCTATTGATAATGTTTACATGAAACTGTACGGAGTGTATCCACTTTACCGTTTGATGTTTCCAACTTTATTTGTTCTAGGTATGATTGGGTACAACAAGTTGGATGTGAGGAGGGATCTAGCTCTCACTACCTACATATTTAAGGTTCTTTTAGGGAAAATCGAAAACGCAGTGTTACTGGGCCAAATGAGTATTTTGTTCCGGACAGGTATGTGTGGGGGCTACTAGAGCCGGCTCTCGCCACACTGAACCGTATTGCCCAGGACTTAGACATTTTCTACTGTTCTCTGAGTGAATTCACAAGGAAAGCCCTATATGTCATATCGTATGAGAATATGTAGTTATATAATTGTTATTGATTGCCATTTGATTTAAATTGTCGTATGATTGTTGTGATGCTGTTCTGTTGCATTAGGCACAAAAGTTGTAATGATAGTATAAGATTTTGATGAATAAATAAATAAATGTTCAACGATTAGGATCAAAATGTTTACGCAACCTAATGCCGAAGCCACAAGTAGTTTGCGTGCCACAGTTGAATGTATCTTATTAACTCCACAATAAACAATAACCAATATTTACCTACCTTTAATTTAAATGCAACACCCAACTGTTTATTTTTTCAATGTTTGTAATATCTAAATCTATCAGTACTCCTGCTATGACTTTATTTCAAGTAAACTACGTTAGTTAACTACAGCAAATTGTATGCTAATTTTAGTAACATTATTACTATTCACTCCAATATACGGATATTGGAGTGAATAGTAATAAGCTCGATGCTCGAAGTTGTCGATCACTACGTCTACCTAGGACAAGTGATCCAACTAGGTAGGTGGTGGTATTCTGATTGATAACAAATATGCTTTTTCCCCACATACAAATTCAGTTGTGGTGCTCCTATACTCGACTTGACAACCCTATTTACAGATTATAAAAAAACAATATGGCGGCGACGCTAGCGGCCATTTTGTTCCATGCACGGAAATGCATGGTTTTCGAGGAGTTTTTTCCGGTACATGGCAACACCCGATCTTATTGCGATGTATGGACCGACTCTGGGTAAAGGTCCAACTTAGAAAAATAGGTAAACCTTACTCGACATTGGCAGAATTTGTGTAAAAGGAGAACACACGAAAGAGCCAGAAAAAAAAAAAAAAGGGGTAAACCGCCGAATCCAACTCGGTTCGGGAAGTTGCGCTGCATTTTCTCGTCCAACATACCTCAGTGCCTTAAAACCAAACGCTACGATCAGTGTGTGTTACCAGTGATAACTTACGGAGCTGAAACGTGGTCTCTGACTATCATATGGGCCTCTTAAAAAAGCTCAGTCACTCAACGAACTATGGAGAGGGCTATGCTCGGTGTTTCGCTACGTGATCGAATCAGGAATGAGGAAATCCGTAGAAGAACGAAAGTGACCGACGTAGCCCAGCGGGTAAGTAAGCTGAAGTGGCAGTGGGCAGGGCATAAGCGCGCAGAACTGATGGCCGAATGTTCGCTGATAGCGAAATGTTACAGCTCCTGCCTAGAGCGGCGAAGGGCGTGGGATTGACTTTTCACAACCTTTTTTTTTTTTTTTTTTTTTCTTTCGGGGGAAAAAATGCATTACGCACTATCCCACTGCCTGGGTGGGGCAGCGGGGGAGTGTGGGACTCTCCGTCCCTGAAGGTGACGGCATACCCACCAAAAAGACCCCCGGTATACCTCATCGCCTTGACGGGACGACACGGTGCCTAGTTCGGATTACCATGCCGTCCCTGGCGGACGGCCCAGCCTTCACGCCGGGCCTCCTCACGCAGCAGGGGCATCCCGGTATACGGGGACACCCCCAGACAGGAGCACCGTGCAATGGGGTGAAAGTCCCCCGACTTTCACCCCGGTGCTGCTTTTAGGGAGCAGGGAGAAGGCGTGCAAACCGCCGTCTCCTCACTCCCCGCCGTCTGCGTCGGAGAGGGGCCGCCTGAGGATCTTCCTCCCGGGCCCTCTCCGCTGTCTCCTTCTGCGACATCACCTCTTCGCAGAAGGAGACCATCGCCTCCCATCCTCTCTCGCTCGCCAGCATGGCCCGTATCAGGGCCGGGAGCGAGAGGTCGGCGCCGACCACATTCACTAATGTGCGACGCTGCACCACCCAAGCAGTGCACACCTCAAGGGTGTGCTGGGCGGTGTCCTCCTCGGCGTCGCACTGGTGGCACCTCGGGGTGGGCTCCCTCCGAGCGATGTCATGCAGGTACTTTCCGAAACATCCATGTCCGGAAAGTACCTGCACCAGCCGGTACGTAAGGGGCCTCTTTTCCCTACGTACCCACTGTTCGAGGACTGGCCTGATCGCCTCTATGGTTAGTCGGCCATAGAGCGGGTCGGCCAGGTCCTCCGCCCACCTCGGCAGTAGCGCGCTCTGGGCACGCCGGCGCACTCCCTCAACTTCGTCCCAATACGGGCGGTCTCCTCTTGCTCTTGCTGCTGTGCGGGACTGGTACACAGCAGCGAGAACATCCGCCTCCAGTTCCCAGGGGGGCATGCCTGCCAGGACACAGGCAGCCCCTCCCGACACCGTACGGTAACCCCGTATAGCCCTCAACGCTATAAGCCTCTGAGGCGCCCGTAACAGGCGCCTATTTTCAGCGTTGAGGGCACCCGCCCAAATTGGCGCTCCGTAGAGCGCCATACTTTTGAGGATGCCGGCGTAGAGACGCCGGCATGACTGGCCCGGGCCGCGCTCGTTGGGCAAGAGCCGACCCAGAGCACCCGCGGCGCGGATTAGGCGGGGCGCGAGACGGGAAAAATGGGCCCCAAAATGCCACCGCCCATCCAACACTAGGCCCAGATATTTTATCTGGGCCTCTACCCTCACATCAACGCCGTTGAGGCAGACCACCGCGCCTGGAGGCGGTCCCTGCCGAGGCCCATGGAAGAGGAGGGCCTCAGTCTTATTAAGGGCCAGCTTCAGGCCTAACGCCTCGATGCGGCCCACCACCAGACTGGCGCCGACTTCTGCCAGTCTTTTCACCTCTGCAAATGTTTTACCTCCCGCAATGACCAGGGTGTCATCCGCGTAACATATGACGCGCATCCTCGGAAGGAGCGCGCCGCGGAGCACCCAGTCATACCCCATGTTCCACAACAGGGGCCCTAAAACGGACCCCTGGGGAACCCCACATCGCATTGGGCGACGAACCAATGCTCCTCCTCCCTCATAGAGGACCTCTCGCCCTCGGAGGTAGTCCTCCAACAGCCTGCCGAGATAAGTAGGCACTTCAAAATACTGAAGTGCCTCCCTTATCACGCTGAACGGCAGGCTGTTGAAGGCGTTGGCGATATCCAGGCTTACCGCCAACGACCGCTCGCCCCGAGCGGTTGCTACCTCCGTAACCTCCTTGAGTTGCGCCAGCGCGTCTATTGTGCTGCGCCCCGCACGAAAACCGAACTGTTGCCCGGAAATATTTGGACCCCTCCCGTTTAGATGCTGGACGAGGCGAAAAGAGAGGAGTCTCTCGAAGACCTTTCCAGCCTCGTCCAGCAGGACAATTGGCCGATACGCGCCGGCGACACCTGGGGGCCTACCCTCCTTCTGCAGGAGGCAAAGCCGCCCCTCCTTCCACAGCTTCGGAAACCGCGCTGATGTTAGCGCGGCGTTGAAAATTTCCCGAAGCTGCTCCCCCAGGTGTTTTAGGGCCAGGCCGAGGACCTTGCCCGGCACTCCATCGGGACCAGGAGCCTTCTTCTTGCCCTTGAGTCGATCCAGTACTGTCTTCATTTCCTCGTCGGAGACGAGTGGGATCGGCTCACCATCCGGGGCTCTAGCGGGAAGAGCCATTCTGGGAGGGGTGAACGGCGGGGGTTCCGGAAAAAGCTCCCCTACCACCCGTTCCAACACCTCCGGCTGGAGGGTCTCCATCACAGGGGGGCCTTGAAAGCGCAGTTTATCCCGCGCAGCGCGGTACGGCCGCCCCCATGGATCTCGGTCCAGACCCTCCAGCATCTCTTCCCGCGCCCTGGTCTTGGCCTGCCAGATGGCCAGCTGTAGTGCCTTCTTGTCGGCTTTATAAACCACGTACAGCTGGCCTTCCCTCTCCTGGTCCCTGTGGCTCCTCCTCAGGGCCCTCGTATAGGCCCTTCTTGAATGGGAGCACCTTTCCCTTAGTTGGGCAATATCCGTAGACCACCAGTAAACTTGGTGGCGCCGCAGAGGGGGTCCTCGAATTCGGGGCATGGCGGCATCACAGACCTTTGAGATGAGATCTCGAAAATGGCCCGCTGCCTCATCGACCCCCGATGTTGTGGGGGTCATGCCCCAGGCCGCCACTATGGCCGCCTCCTCGGCCAGCTCGGAGTCCAGTTTGGTGAGGGCCCACCGCGGAAAAAAGGCGTGGCCCTCCCGTCTTCTCGGCGCCGCTGAGCCTTCGGAGGTGGAGACCTCGAACCTAATATACTTGTGGTCCGAGATCGTCTCCACCTCACTCAGCACCCGCCAGCTCCGGACGCGCCGCGCGAGGGAAGGGGTAGCAAACGTTACGTCCACCACGGACCCCCCGACCCTGCGCACACACGTGAGGGATGTCCCCTGATTGAGTGGGGACATCCTGGAGCTGACAGCCCATGACTCAACGGCTAACCCCCTCACGTTCGTCGACACGCTCCCCCAGAGGGTCGACCATGCGTTCAGGTCGCCCATGACCAAGACTGGGAGAGGGGCCAACCGCTGGATCACCGAACCAAGAACCCTTAAGAAATTTTCTAAGTTGGCAAGGCCAGTGTTGGGAGAGACATAAACTCCCACGACAGCTATGCCCCCCCAGGTGGCGGCTACATAACCGGCCCCTCTTTCCCTCACTTCTAGTGGTGAGCGAGACCCTGCTCCGACCACTATGGCCACAGAGCCAGAAACATCCCCAGCCCAATTAGGCTGGGGGGAAATAAAATAGGGCTCTGCAGCCACCGCCACATCTATCTCCCACTGCGCCATGGACTGCATGAGCAGGTCCTGGGCCGCGGCGCAGTGATTGAGGTTACCCTGTAGGAAGCTGTAATGGAGGACTGGATTCATTGCTCCATTACTGCTTCCTCTGGCGCTACGCGCCTCCCGCTATCAGCGGTGGCCTGGGTCCTTGGTGCCGCCCTTGCTTTAGTGGGGGGAGGGTTGCAACTCCTCCCGCCCATCGTGTGGCCCGAGGGCCGCCCCGCTTCGGCGCACACGACGCAGTGCGCTGGCGCCATACATCCGGCGGCCCTGTGCCCCGGCCGTCCACACCGGAAACACAGATCCACCCTCTCTTTGTCGGACGGGCACAGCTGACGCGTGTGCCCGATCCCCATGCACTTGAAGCAACGCATGGGGAGTGTGTCGAGAGTTCGGACCTGAACCGAGCTCCACCCGACCAAAAGGCGTCCGCCGTTGATGAGCGCCTTTGCCGCCGCAATCGGACACTTCACCACCACTGACCCGGTCCCGTGGGGCCCGAAACGGATTTCAGCCGCCTTGACCAGGGCCGGGTCACAACCACCCTTGGCCGCGACTGCGGCCACCACCTCCTCGCGGGTGACGGTGTCGTCGAGCCCTGTGATGCGGAGGTCCGCGCATTTTGTGGGCCTTGACACGGCGGCCACTCCTGCGAGCGCCTCCGTCAGCTTGGCCGCCAAACGGTCAGCGGCCTCGGCACTTTTGGCCCCCGAAAGCTCGAGCATGCGTGCTCCTGTGGCCGTCTGCCGGACGGATACTCCAGGGATACCTAAGTCCGGCAGCGAAACCACCTCTCTAGCCTTCAATAAGGCCGTCTTATATGTAAACCCCCGCTCAATGGCTTCGGGCTGCAGTGTCACCACTACAGCCGATGAGCGAGGGGGGGTCAGCTTGACCGCATTTTTATTATTCGTCACGGGGGGCGTGGCGAGCTGTGCCCTTCTGGGGCCGGCAACTGGCTGTGCCCTTTTCGGGGCAGCAGCGGGTTGCGCCTTTTTTGGGCCAGGTGGCGTTGGGGAGGATTTGTTACCCTTTCCCCTCCTCTTCTTGCCCCCACTTGCAATCTGCCACCCATCTTCAATGGCGGCGGGGTTTTCTCCGCTAGCTACGGTCTGCCTCGGATTTGCCGAGGCAGAAGTGCTGGCGACTGCCGGGACCGTCGCAGGGACGGATGAAGGGCCTGAAGATTTAGGGCCCTTCCCCTTAGGCTTTGCCACAGCGGCGGCTGGAGCATCCTTACTTGCTGGCAGCAAAGCTGCGGCCGCTGCCCTCTTCTTGTCCGCCGCGAGAGGCGGGCGTACAGAGGGCGTCAGCGCCCCCTCAATGCGGGCGCTGATCATATCTCCCAGCGTGACAAGAAGGTCCTTCTTGAAGGCCTCCATGTCGACCGGTGGCCCAGCCACCTGCTCCGTCACCGTCTTCCGTGTCGAGTAATCTCGCCGGATGGCCTTGACCTCCAGTTTTAGGTCATCCACTTCACGCCGAAGGTTGTCCCGTTCGACGCGAAGTCGGCGACACTCCTCTGAGGCGGAGCGGCTCACCGCAGCCTCGACAATTCTGCTCAGAAGTCGGGCATGGTCCTTCAACTCCTTCTGGAACGTGCCCTTTAAGTGGCCCGACTTCACGGCCAGCTCGCATATGCGAGCAGCACCCTTCGTGGCAGCTGACCGCATCTCCTCGAAATTTAGATCCTCAGGGTCTTGAGGGATCTCCGGGACTTTATCAGCCCCCTCTTCCGCCACTGGAGCCAGTGGCTTCTTATAACAGCGGAGCGAAAGGCTCCTGTAAAAGTCCTCCTCTGCCGCGTCCTCCTTACGCTGGCGGAGGGTCTCCTTAGCTCGGACCAAGCCTGAAGCATGCCCCGGGTTCTTTACTTTGCCCCTCTTAGACGCCGCCGCCCGAGTGGGCACGGTTTCAGACGTCTCTGGTAAGGCGTCGTCCATTTCAGACTCCTCACCGTAATCGAAAACAGCCGTCGCCGCACGGCGCTTTGGGAGGACACCCCTTGCGTCGGTGAAAACCTCCTCCGACCCAAGGTTGTCCTCGTTAGTACCCCTCCGAATAGACATATTGCCTAATCGAAAAGACAAAACAAGTCAAGAAAAGCCAAAGTCAAAATGTAAGCAATCAACGAATCCGGTATAAAAGCCAAAAAGTCGTTGAAAAGATCCACCAAGAAAATATCCTCACGAAGAGCCTATTAGGCCCCGCTCAATCTGAAACCGGAGACACCTCGACGGCCAGAGAGCTGGGAACACTAATACGCAAAAATCACAAGGATTGCCCCAAGTGCTAGAATTTGGTCACCAGCCTGGCACTGCGTTACCGATACCAGGACTGGGAGAGCCAGGGGAGACGACGGGGACGTATCTAGCACTTAAATCACAAAATCGCAAATCACATGGGGCCTCCCCCACTTTTCACAACCTCTCTGAATTGATTTTTTATCTTTCGAGTACCATATCTAACTCCATCTTAAAGCATCTAATAATTAAGACACCCATAATACAAGCTATATATATATATTCTAAGAATTTGAACGAAAAGCACCTTAAAGTGAAATATCTCAGGTTTAAGACGTAAAGCGCCTCAAGTTTGCATTTTCACGTTTGACGTTATCGCTCTTAAGCCCATATAAGTAAGGTTTTTTTTACGCTTACTGTACAAGTGTGGTAATAAACCGGTTTCGCGTAACGCAATATTATATGCGAAACTCGGATTCCGAAGTTAAGGCATTCCTAAGATTAAGCCGAAACAGACTAGACTGGTATTTGGGGCGTAATTTTAGGCATTTACGTCTTATGATGAAAATGCCTTTATGAGTTAGTAGTTTATTATCGAGCGCTTTTAGAGGTTCTTGGCTTAAGAGAATTAACCCTAGACTTTAAGCGCCTTCCTTTGTCTGGAAGTAAACGTGCCACATTCCCTCCGGATAAGGTGATAAGGATCCCAACAAAAACAATGTGAAATGAGAGCCAAGTTTAATATTATGATAAATGCCTTGGTTGTTGACTTGAACGACAAAATAAGTGAGATCTAAATGGTTGCCAAGTTCAATGGTCAGTAGGATAATATAATGAAGCTTAAGGTCTGACTTAGCTAGTTCTCATATACAAATTATTGGGTAAGTGGAGTTTCGTCACAGTGTAGTTTTGTCACTGTTTTTAACTTCCATACATTGAGTGTAATTTGGTCATTGAAAAATAAAATATTATAATTTGGTGTAGTTTCGTCATCAGTGATCGGCTCTTGGAAATGATGAATGATTTTGGTATCTAAACTAATATTATAAAGTTTGTAGTTGTTTGTTTTTTCATAATTTTCTGATTTTTATCTCTTACTTTTATTTAGACATTAGCTCATTTTGTGAAATAAAATGAAATAATATATATTTATTCATGTAAGCTTTTACAAGCACTTATGATAGGTCATATTAAAGCAAAATAAAAAGGCTGATTATTATAATGTTTTTTGAGAGAGTATACAAAATTGATTATAAAATGTCCTATAAACTGATACTATATGTAAAAAAAATCTTGATTGAGTATATGGGGTGGCCCCACACCCCGCGAGTGCTCTCTTGGTTAAAAACCGCGCGAGTGATCGAGGGGTTTTGCTATTATTTCAACACAATAAAACAGTGAAAACCTGTGAAATCATGCCCAAATAAGTGTTTTTTCGTTTTAAATCACAAGTTATTTAGATATAGAAAGAGGTTTAATAAAACGTAGAAACATAACTTAAACGTGTTTTATTTCATTTATATTTCCTAAGAAGGTCAGAAGTAACCCTATTCCTTGTGTTCTCTCGCACACTGCTTAGTCATAAAACAATCTTTATTAATTAAAGTACTACAAAATTGTAGGTAATCTATCTGCAAACCTAATGATATAAGTACACACGGACGAGTAAAAAAGTAATCCGTGAATATGCAATGTATAGTTCCTAAATGTATATACTATTTAAATTTACTTACAGCACAATTATTGGTGTTCGTACTTGGGCCCGAATCCATATTCTTGTTTCATAAGCACGCCCTATGAGCTTGACTAAGGGTAGATGGCCAACTAAAATAAGTCTAGTCAATTTCATGAAGGAAGGGTAGAGTGACGTTTGGGCTTTGAAGTTTCTAGTGATAACAGTAAAATCGGATGAATATTTACCGATTAAACATTCAATGGAGTAAAAGTGTTTCATAGAGAATCTATTTTCGCAAAAAAATATTTTGGAAATAAAAAGAATATGTTCATGCATTTTATAATGTATTCTTACTTCATTTTTTTTAATTAGAAACTAAATCATAACTTATTTCTGCCACCAGACTGTAGTCGCAATTATAGCAGCTATATCTGTTCTAGGGAAGAGTGTGTGATTGTTTCTGAACTTACCAAATACTCCTTTGAAGATATAAACGGTTTTTTTAACAGTTTTCAGCTATTCTACTCTTTTATGCTGCTTTTCCAAAATACTGTTTAATAAAATGATTACTTATCACATTAATTATGGACAAATATCGATGTGATATGTAATTGTTAAAAGATAATAAATAGCTTGGTGATGCATGTGATTCTTATGAGAAAGAGATGAATGAATTTCTACCGAACCGAATTTATTAATTTGGTCAACATAAACGGATTTTTAGATGTTATATAATTTAATTTTTACCATCTTATAATAACCGTGTTTGAATAGAATGACGAAAGATATATACAAGAAATAAGGTCTCCAAATTATTAAATATTACATGCACAGCAGCTCCCGTCTTTATATTCAAAATATTGTATTTACCCATTACATTGTCATAAAAATCATAGTTAATCTAATAAAACTATAATTTACAATTATCATACGGCTTAAATAAAAGAAATTTATAAAAAAGACCATGAACCCACGACTTTACCACCGGTTCGGATTGTAGATCTAGCAAGCAATAAGATACCGACAATAAACTCTCCTCAATCGCCAAATACTATGGTAATATTTAACAACACCAAAAGTAATAAGCTGCGAGTCTATATTGATCAGTTGAAGCAATTTATTTTTACCTAGTAATAAACTAACTAACTATTCGAGTAAACTTAAGAAAAAATACATTAATTTTTTGTTTACACTGCGGTGCGCGCTGTACTTTGAGTTGATGATGACACATCTTAATCAAATTTATTAGAGCCTAACCTAACCTAACCAAACTACACCATTTTTTTGTGATGACGAAACTACACAGTGACGAAACTCCACTAACCCAAATTATTAAGTACCTACTGAAACAGTCATAAAAGAGCTTTATGTTCGATGGCTAGTTTCTACCAGCAAGCCAAATTTTCGAAAGAATAAAATAAGAACTTACAGCTTTAGAACATGCGGAGGCTATAATATAATTTATTCATCACGGATGTTTGTCCTGGATGGGGATTGAACCCACGACTAAAGGCTTGATCGCTACCATTGCGCTAACAGGCCAGTCGTGAGTTTTAAGTAAGGTTTGTAGGGTTATTTTGTTTCTCTAGCTTGAACACGCTTGGGTTAATTTAACAGGCTGATTTCAGGCATAAAGTATTAGTATAGATATAGTGAAGTCGCAGGCAGCAGCTAGTATTCCACATAAAACAACTTGTTGTGATAAAATATACTCCTAATTAAAGAGTCCCTACGATACCCCTAAAACGGCCCTTAATTTAGACGCCTCCCTACGGAAAATTATTACAGCTGTTACGGTCATACATGAATAAGCGGTATCACAGATATGCCAAGTGCTTGTAGGTATATTATAATTTAAGATGGTCGTAATAGGCTTTAACATTAACAAATAAACAACAAGTTTCCTATCAATAGGTTATAATTGTTTTAAACTTTATGTTTAGCAACTTTTTACAAGTTTATTAGTGAAACAATGTAAGGAAACTTTGGTTGGTTGAAATGAATTAAAATACTTTTACTAGTGTAGCATCCTAGTATTTACATTTACAATTGTCAATGTTCTATGTACTACAAAACTTACGAAATAGCAAACTCTTTGCTTCATCTATACTTCTATACTAATATTATAAAGATTAAAGACTTCATTCTTTGTTTTTTGTTTATTTGTTTGTATTGAATAGGCTCCGAAACTACTGATCCGGTCGTGAAAATTCTTTCACTAACAGGAAGCACAACTATTCAGGAGTGATTACGCAATTTTTTATTATGATTGAACATAAAATTCAGTGAAAAATAATAGTATGTGTAAATCAAGTTGGAGAAAAGCAGGCAAGATATGATAATAGACACCAGCTGTCAAACATTGGACAGAACGAAGTCTGTTGGGGCAGCTCGTGCTAAAATAAAAGGTTAAAGGAATTTAACCAGTTCGTTGCTAATTCATTTTCACAACTGACCCGTACTTTATTCTTCTCTTAAGCAACTTTAAACTAAATCAAAAAAGTAACTGAAAGTAATTTTTTTTTTTTTTTTTTAATATTTGGTTTACAAAACTGGATTTACAATTTTTGCCATCCGTAAAACGTTTAACTAAAATAGATACACGTAATTGTAATTACTTCTAGATGTAAACACAGCATGCATTTTTGAAAAATTAACACTGCGATTAATCAAAAGAAAAAAGAAAAAGAAAAAAACTATGTCCCTAACAATTAAAAAGAAAGGAAAAACAATTTCTTAAAAGACAATGATCAAACAGCCGTTTGCTGTTTACATAACAATGATTTCAAATTACATTTAATTGAGGCATTAGAACCAGAAAACAAGTCAATATTAGCGCGGACAGTGTTACAACTAGCTGCCATGCGATAGAGTGGTGAATGCTGTCCAAGGTTTGTCTTGCACCCAGGCAAGGAGAAAGTCTTTCTGTTGTGTAGGCGGCTGCTCATACGTGGCACACAAAAAGAAAATCTTTCAAGGATATTCGATGAATCCATCAGACCGTGCAGCAACTTAAAGGCGAAAACAATATCCAACACTTTTCTACGGGTATGAAGTGGTTCCATTTTGTAATGTGAGAGACGCTCATTATAGGAATTCAGAGCTCGGCATTTGTTGTCGGAGAAAGCCAGATGGTACAAAAAGCGTTTTTGGACACATTCAATTCCATCGGAGTGTACTTGATATGAGGGATTCCAAATAACACTGCAGTACTCCAGAATGCTGCGAATCATGGTGTTGTATATTTTTACATTCAAATAAGGTTGCCTAAACAGTTTCATCTGACGGTTAACAAAGCCAGTTAGACGTGATGTTTGAGATATTATGTGATCTATGTGGTGGCGAAAACTAACTGATCTATCAATTAAAACCCCCAAGTCACGAATAACCTCCACCTCTTTAAGTTTACAATTTCCAATTTTGTAAGAGGTGTTTTAAGTTGTTTTTTTTCTAGTGAGCCTTAGAAAGAAACATTTGTCAGGGTTTAGGAACATGCCATTCATTTCGCACCACTCAGAGACATTATCTATGTCGTTCTGCAATATGATTGCATCTTGTGCACCAGTAACAGACCGGTACACTTTGAGGTCATCAGCGAACATTTTGAATTTACTTTGGATGTGACCGCAGAGGTCATTTATGAAGATTAAAAAGAAGAGGGGGCCCAAATGGGAGCCCTGGGGCACCCCTGAGGGTACAGGAGATGTTTCCGAAGTAAAACCATGAATGGCTACCATCTGCGATCTATTAAGTAGGTAGGATTCACACCATCTTAAGAGAGAACCATGAATTCCAACGCCAGCAAGCTTCCTCATCAACAGAGTGTGATTCACTAGGTCGAATGCTTTGCGGAAGTCGGTATATATTGCATGAACCTCTTTCTGTTTGTCTAGAGCTTCTGAGACATCACTAATATATTCTACCAAGTTAGTGGAGGTAGATCTACGTGGGAGGAATCCATGTTGATTAGGGTTTATATGATTTTGAACAAACCGTAACATCTGCCTATAAACAATCGACTCTAGTATTTTACTGCTTATTGAGAGAATAGAGATAGGGCGGTAATTTTGTACGTTGTTTAAATCTCCAGATTTGTGAATAGGAGTCAAGTGGGCCAATTTCCATTCCGTTGGAAATATTCCTGTATCTAGTGAGCGCGTGTAAAGTAACGTCAAGGGCTTGCATAAAGTTTTCGCGCAACTTTTGAGGAAAATAGGAGGTAGTTGATCTGGCCCTGGTCCCTTACTGCAGTAATTAAAGATAATTTGCATTGGGAATAGCTTCTATTTTTCACGGCTGGCATATTTTAACTCTTTGAATTGTAAAAAAGTATAAAAACTCTATTAGTCCGGTAATTTGAAACTGGGGGATGTTTTGAACTCTTTCTTCTCCATCATTATTATTTTCCTTTTTTAACAACTTTGGTGGCTTACAATATAAAAACATGGTAAATGTGCCCAGGGCCCCAAAAATGTTGAAGACTTGCCCTCCAGTTGACTAAAAACTAGCTCCCCGATGAGCTGTAGCTACCTTACTCACCAATAGGAACAATAAAACATACTAAACATTCTTTTGGTTCAAATTAGGCGACATCGCTAAAAAACGATAAAGTTGCTTTGGTTCAAACAATCGTTATGCAGACGTACTTACAATTGGAAAAGAAATGCCGGCGGGCACGGTAGTGTAATTGAAATGGCTTTCTTTGTTTGAGCATGTACCGTGTTGCAGTTCTGGCATAATTTGATCTGTGCCCCGTACAATGTTCCACTTGACGTATATTACCGCCCGCCGCACCTCGTTACAGTTTTGTTGCAGAATGTTCCAGTTGAATTTCAGGAACAAGTTACTACTTCCAGTGCTTACTGGCTAAAGTATTTAGTGTGAGTTGCGCGAAAAATTCCTGATGTTTAACCACATGGGAAGTTCCAGCTCTCTGCGAAAGTCATCTAACAGATCTTCACAAAGCACTCTTGAAGTAAGCCTTAATAACTGACAAAGTAAAACAAAAACTCATCAAGGAAACTAAATGAGTTATCAATAGTTTCTAGTGGTTTGATTTCTGGAGCAGAAATAGATAAATATTTAGTTAATTGATACTTGTTACATTTTACTGCACGACTCATATTGCATACAAACTCAGTTATCAATAGTGTGATATATTGATTTAAATGAAGAATATTTTTTAGTATAACTCATAACATACCATCATGACTTTATCCCAAACGGGGTAGTCAGAGACTGTGTCGTCATGGTGAATGAAACTCTCAGAAGCCCACTTTTCACCAATGGTATTAGAACCCAACGTGGTAGCCTTCCGCCGTTATCCGGGTTGATTTGGTTTTTTATCGATGTTTTCCATCACCGAAAGTAAGTCTGATATTTAACAATGAACACAAAGATTTTGGTTCTGGCCAGATTTTAACTCGGGACCACACGATCCACGATCCACGATCTGAGTTCGGGTGCTGAACCACTAGGCCACGACGCTTTAGTACAACTCATTAATCGTCATAAACATTCAATCATGAATAAAGATAACTATCTCTATTTTAAATTCAACAATACGAGATCGTCTCGATGGCGGAGTGGTAAGAGCGCTCAGCCCCAAAAGCCCCAAAATTAAAATCCTTGATGGCTAAGTGTAATTTGAGGTTAACTTTTTGTTATTTTTTTGTAGGTATGAGCTAATTATGAAAAAAAAATGAAATTATTCGAACTTAAACTCGAAAGCTGGTCCTCTGGAATGATCTTGATTAGCGAACGATGTCTTAAATAGAAGCTGGTTTCCCAATGCAGCTCAGTAATTATAGTTCTTTTAGACAATTGAACTGATCATACAGTTTAGGTAGTTAAAGCACAATAAGAAGAAACCCAGCAGTTCCTGAAGGGGGTATCACAAGTTGACATATACATGATCCAGAGGGAAGAAACAATCACTCGCAACGACACCTTTTTCGAAAATGATTACTGCTGATTGCTACTGATGGCTGTAAGAGCTTCACCGGTCAGTTGAGTGAGCGGAAGGCTCTCAACACAAACAACACAAACTCAAATTACTTAATTCAAATAGACTGTATCAGTACTTTCGAATCGTAAATTTGCAGCAAAATATGCTAAATAATAGACATAAATACCATAATAATATGGATATATAAATACACAGCATACAGACATAATGCGACTCTACCACCGCGTCGGAGTTGTTTCTTGCTGAGAAGACCCGGCGAGAAACTCAGCAGTTACTCTTTTAAACTTGTTTTCGGTTTACAACAGGCCTTAGTAAAGTACAAGCAGTGTGTCATTTTAATACAAATAAACCTAAAAGAATATAAAACAAATAGAAAAAAACAACCATAAAATATAAAACAAAAGTTCATTTAAACAATTCAAAAATAAAAATTGTTAGTCAGTACATACTAGGTACCTATTAACTATGACATTAAAACATCTGCTACACTTAGAGCTATTTAATCCCGCATCGAGCAGAGAGCTTACACCCAGGCATTTTAATCTATAAGGTAGTCTTTTGTAGTGTAATAGCCCTTGTTCAATAAAGCTGTTTTGATGTGATTTCTAAATCTATGTGAAGGTGACTCACAAATGCCACCAGAAGCATTTTAGTGAGCATGCCTACTCGAACCACTGGTAGTTAACTACTCTCCTATTTTTGTCGTTATAATGATCATTGCCCTAACTTAGCGTTCTTAGCAACCGCAAATGTGTAGTAGGTCCCGTCAGACTAATCCCAATCCATCAAGGAAAATAAACGAGCCACATTCATTTATGCCGACAAACGCCTCTGTTGTTTCGCGGCCTGTAATTTGGTATTATTTATTTATTATTATTTGTGTGCATGAACATGTCTGTTTGTACTGGTCTGGGTGTCTCCTATGTATAATAAGTATGTATTTACAAAAGAAAATGTATTTAAGTATGTTTATCCGTTGTCTAGTATCCCATAACACAAGCTTTAATTAGCTTACTTTGGGGCTAGATGGCGCTGTGTGGAATAATGTCCAGGGATTTTATTATTATTTATTATTATTATTTTCCCAAGAAAATAACTAGTCATCTCAGGTTTCTTTATAAAAAGCTTTTATTTGCAGTACAGCTGTAATGAATTACTTAATTGCACTGTGAACAAAAAACTTATTATTATGAGGGTTTTTTTTTTGCGTTTGGGGTAGATCGTAAACATCGCGTTTTTTAAAGGTTTTCGTGATTATTTAGCTGATTTTAAATTAAGTACAAATTATCTCTCTATTATTGAATGCACCTTTTAATTTCATAATTATAACTTCAACTGTGTATAGTAAATTTTTAAGTCTCATAATCTTCCAAAAATGCAACGTTTTGAACCACCCCCAGTTTACGCTCTTAATAAGTGTACCGAATTGAATTTTCCCAGTTAGGGTTCATTTCCACGGTGTGCAAGGATACGTTAAGAAGGATATGTTTGTAAAGGACCAATAGAATCGCCTTCATTTACCTAGCTTCGCGATTCTATTGGTTCTTATTCTCGCAACGCATCCTCGAACATAATCTGGTAGAAACGCACCCTTACTATCTTCAAATGCTCTCCGTTGCAGAAGCTTCTGGAGAGTTCCTCAACAAGACTATGTTACCCTTCGCTAGGTTGTATTTATTGTAAAGTAGATAATTAATAAGGCTGATAGATATAATTTGTATAGGAAGGGGACATTGGTTCGCTGGAATTAATGGTATAGGAATCACCATGCTAGCCTAATGAAGTACTAAGTGCGAGTTTGCTGCTCATGTACCTGAGTTTCTAGACAACTTCCCCCCACCTAGGATAGAAATCTAGGATTTGACATGATGCTCACGACTATATCTCGTATGTTGCCGTATTGGTGAACGGAACACACAGATGGCCTCTTTTTACTAAGCGTACTAGAAACCTGACAGTCTTCCACTGTTATTTTATTACAAAATCCACAGGTCTTAAGAATAATACATTTTTCTTTATAGAACTAACAAACAGTCAATGAAGGATTTACATTATATAAATGAAACGATAAGTAAACATTTTTAAATTACAAATCTTAAAGTACAATTACATAATGTGCGTGTGTGCATGTGTATGAAAGTGTGTGTGTGTGTGTGTGTTCGTGTATGTGTATGCGCGCGTGCGTGGGTGCGTTTGTGTGTGTGGGTGTGTATCAATCCAGGTAGATACGCCTATGTGTAGTGAATGTTTCATACTTTGTCTTTCAGTATTATCTTTAAGGTTTCCTTTTTAAAGGTTTCCTTACCACTGTTTAAGATATCAGCAATGTTAAATTTGTTGAACGTCCGTTGCAATCTATTAATCACGGAGTTTGGTGCATAGTTTGTCGAAGAGTGAGGGACAACGAAAAGGTTCGTATGTCTTGTCCTGGTTATTGGAGTACAAAGTCAGAGTGTTTTCAATGTAAGTTCCGGGCAGTCAATTTGACCCCTGCATAAACCATAAAGGAAGGTCATGTCCAGCAAAGTGTGGTGGTTTTTAAGGCTAGTAAGGTGGTGGAAACTGCATGCATATTCTAAAAAGTGTCTATTTTTTCTGTAATTAAACTGTTTTATGAATTTGTTCTAAATATTTTTTAAATCTGGTATATAAGTTATGTAATGGGGGTTCCAAATGATACTACAGTATTCTAATATACTTCTAACATATGAGTTAAAAAGCAACTTATGACAACCGATGTCGGAGAAGGGTCGACAGACTCGCAGGATGAAACAAAAGATTTGCAGGATCTCATTATTATTAGGTTAGCTTAGCGTCCAATAGCACACCTAGGTCCCTAACTACACTTTCTCTGCTGATGTTAGACATACAGGGTGTCCAGGACATAGTACGACATACTGCAGGGGGTGATAGCTGGAATCAATACCTACCAAAATAACTAAATATATGTTCAGCGAAATTTTACGGTTTTAAAGTTATACAAAATTTTCCGAAATATTGAAAAATCTCTACCTTGTAACAAATTTTTTGGCATATCTCAATGAAAAGTTCCTTTAACACATTTTTTTTCACATAATATTAATTGTGAATAGTTACTTCACTTATTTATTAGTCTTTTTTTCTATCAAAAACAAGCAAGTTCTCGAGAAAAAATAAATTTTGTTGAAATTTTCACAGAATGAATTTCTTATTGCTTAACTTTAACCTAGTGTTGAAAAAAAAACGTATGTGGGAGTTTTGTACAACATGCTTAAAAAATAGCTTGTTTGATGGTAATTTTAGAAAGACGCCACACTAGTGCATATTCATTGAAGAATAAGAAAAAAATGGTATTCTAGTCCCAGAGGAGCCGATTTTGTTGAAAATGTAACTTACGTAATTTTGACAAAAACCATTATGAGAGTAAGTAAAAGCTGCTTATTTACGCAAATTATTATAAAATGAGTTGTGACAAGTTAAATGCGACAGCAAAATGCAAAAATAGTCTGTAATTTAAACCTCGAGGGTTAAGGTAATAGTAAAAAAAACAGAGGACTTAGCTTCGATAACTTCGTTCTGAATAGGGGGGCAGAAAATCATTTTGCGAAAATTTCAACAAAATGTATTTTTTCTTGAGAACTTTCTTGTTTTTGATAAAATAAAGACTTATTATTGAGTAGAATAACTATTCACGATTAATTTGATGTTAAAAATACTGTTTAAGTAATTTTTCATTGAGATATGCTAAAAAATATGTTGCAAGGTAGAGATTTTTCAATATTTAGAAAAAAACAGTATAACTTTAAAACCGTAAAATTTCGCTGAACATATATTGTGTTATTTTGGTAGGTATTGATCCCAGCTATCACCCCCTGTAGTATGTCGTACTATTTCCTGGACACCCTGTATATTATTTATGTAGTAAGCAAATTTCACAGGGTTACATTTTCGAGTGAAAGAGACGACATGACATTTAGCTACATTGATCCCTATACGGTTTTCCTCATAGTATTTACTAAGTCGATCAAAATCAGCTTGCAACCGTTATCCGGGTTGCTTTTTTTATCAATGTTACTCATCACTTATTAAGCCGCAGAACCCAGAGATAATCCAACGATGAGCCTACATCAGGTAAACTAAAACCATTACAATAACATATACGAGTATTTCAGTTTATTTCCATTATACTTTACTAGAGGCTCTGTACAAAAACTTGCCACAGGCGCTAGCAAGTATAAACTTTTATACTTGCTAGCGCCAGGTACTTGCTAGTACAGGTGTAAACTTTTGGTACGGGTTCCGAGCTGATTCGAACTCGGGACCATTTGGGTCCGAGTTGGTGTGCTTATCCCCTAAGCCACAGTGCTCTCAGTTTATTTTAACCTTAAAAAAAAGGAATTGTAACCTCAAAATTTACCGTATGTGTAACATACAGGCCACCTTTATCAATCACGGAAGAACTCAACCCTATCTTGCGCATATTTTACCGTTTTTTTCAATTTTCCGTCTCGCCGCCCGCCCTTCAATTTGCTGGGCAGTTTTCCGATAACTATCAATCTAAAAAGCTAATGGCGGTCTTTGAGACGTGGGCGGACTTCGGACACGCTGATTGCACGCTGCTCGGTTCTAAGTTGCAATAAATTGCATGGTAGAGCGACGATGAAGAATAACGACTTTTAAAATTGAAAAGATTAGGCCGACTTGACAGCAAAGACACATAATTAATTTTATTACGAATATGAAGAGCAAGTTGCTAGTATAAGGTAGTGACAATTACCTACCCAAAAGCCAACTTAGAAGTCTCTGACTGATCTGACTACACCCGTAGGAGTTATATAATGCAGCATCGAATATAATAATAAATAAATAAATAAATATCCCTGGACATTATTCCACACAGAGCCATCTAGCCCCAAAGTAAGCTAATTAAAGCTTGTGTTATGGGATACTAGACAACGGATAAACATACTTAAATACATTTTCTTTTTGTAAATACATACTTATTATACATAGGAGACACCCAGACCAGTACAAACAGACATGTTCATGCACACAAATGTTTGTACTGTGCGGGGATCGAACCCGCGACCTCTGGTGTAGTAGCCAACTTCTTAACCATTACACCAAGTCGGTCGTCGACTTGGTGTAATGGTTAAGAAGTTGGCTATGATATAAAATTAACAAAGATCAATGTTTTTATTGAATTTCGATCTCTAATACTAACGTGTATTGAAGACCATTTTTATAAAGCATTTTCTATTCGATAAACAAACATATTTTAATTAAAGCTATCAGTACTTCTACCACGAGTTGCCACTTTAAATTTACATGATCGTTCGCGTAAAAAAAATGTATTGAGATTTCACATGACATGACATGACAATGTCAATTCCCAATACATTTTTTTACGCGAACGATAACGTAAATTTAAAGTGACAACTCGTGATGGACGTACAGGTATTTGCTCCATAGCTGTTGTAACGTACTCATCCACTTGGCTTTTTTTTTATGAATCGTTCATTTCTGGTGTAAACTTTAGAGAAATCCCTATACTTTATCTCTCTCCACAACTCTATAGCTTCCTCACAAACACCAAATACCATAAGGCCTAGAAGTGAGGTGCCAAAACACGCGATGTTATGTTTAAAATCTGCTAGAAACGTGCAGGAAACTAGAGAGATTGGAATCCAGCCACACACACGCGAGGTCATGGCTAAGGCAACCTACTGATAGGTAACAGGTACACTAAACTTCTTTTCGAAGAAATCGGACCACTCTAATAGCCGTCTCCCCTGAGGATCACTTAGAACAATCCTTCGGGTGTTTATAATATCGTGCGGATTTCATCATGCACGAGGGATTCTCTGGGTTATTTCAGTTCCTGACATCCCTTTAGCACAATTTCTACATAGTTTAGGGTCAAGCAATCTTAGTATGATGGAAAGCTTCTGAGAGACTGAGGTATTCCGATCAGATTTGGTCATTGCTGGACACAAAATATCACGACGCGGTTCACAATGCCAAGGACAGAAATGACGAAATATCGCTAACTACATGTCGACACAACGGGGGAATCACGATCCTCGGTAATGAGGGAATACTACAGGAAGAAATATAATTATAATAATGTCTAAGTTGACCCAGACAGTATTCAGATATTAAATCTCAGTTTGTAAGGCCGAACAAGACTTACGACTATCGGATAGCTGAGCATAGTTTGAAGCAGACAGGTGGCGCTGACCGTTCCGAGCCGCCATTTTTTATCCAACATAAAACAGCCCCGATCGAGTTTCCCGAAACCCGTAAAATCTATTAGTAAAGGCCCTACAAAACACGGGTTTTATTATAAGGGCCAGGGTAATTTGTTTACGTGCGGAACAGATGTGCGGAACGGCTCAAGTTAGTTTTTACTACGGAACACTGGTGGGTTTTATTTGTTTGAAGCGAGGTAGAAATTTGGTAGTGAGGTGCAAAACTGTTGTTTTCTTTTGACTTTTAATTTTCTTTCAACACGTGTATAGAAGTTTAGCCAAACATTATTGACTGATCCGTAAGTGCACTGGAGAGACCCTGCCTTCATCGTCGAAGGTCATGGGATCAATCACACCCGGGACAAACAGTCAAGTGAAAAACATCTGTGTTTTTTTATTATCTCTGTGTTATTGTACGTTTAAATATGTATTTCGAAGTGACATCTGCGGCCATTTCGTTTGGGCGTCGATTAAACTAACTCTCGTCAAGAAACAAGTTTGCACCTGAGACTGCAAGCAAAGATAGAAGAAACGAATACAGCTATTTCTTATTAAAAAAATCTCTGTATCGTAAGATTCGTAAGCTTAATTGCTTTTTCGATAATTGAAACCAATATTTGGCAACCGTCAAAGCGTTCTTCAGAACGAAGCAGAGTTTAAAAAACTCCATCAGCGCGGTAACCCTGCATTGCTTGCTTTAAATCAACACTACACCCAATACTTAGAAATTCGAAAGCTCTTTAACCACAGCTTCAATATCGCGTCAGATATCATTCGCATCACGTCGGGCTCTCTTTATTAAAGGCAACGGGATGGTTCTTTTTAGGGTTACATGCTGAAATGGCAAAAACAGTCTGTTCGTCAGCTATAATATTAAGTCACATTTATGGAATTATTTCTTGATTATTTTGCTGAATCCTAATAGAGATTTTTATTTTCAAATGAGGAAGTTCTGTGTTTGATCGTATATTTTTACGATAAACTCCTTGTTATTGTCTTAATTTTTATTGCATTTTATTACATTTACTTAATAAAAAATGTCTTGGCTTCATTGAATACTTTGGAAACCTCCTTATCTTCATTTACAAAAAAATACGACCAATTAAATTGAACCACATAGAAGGTAGAGGTCTTTTGTTCTTTCACCGACAATTTCCATTTGGCCTTTGAACCTGACTTCACACTCCCATTTCTCCTTTCTTGCAGAAGAAAAATTCTCGTGAGTGTAATTTGACGCCTTTGGTGACGTAATCTATAACGTCACACCAGCTGCGTTAACGTGCTTTCATCAAATCGGGACGCGTCAGTGAGCGTGAAAATCATTTTTGGCCCAATTCAGACCGCAGTCTGACCCCTTTATTCATAAAAAATTAAACAATGCTTCAAGAATAATAAATAAATAAATAAATACCTGGGACAATTCACACCAAGATCATCTGACCCCAAACTAAGCAGAGCTTGTAATATTGGCGTCAGAGACTGATAAACATACTTAAATATTTCTAAATACATACTTAAATAGATAATAACACCCAGACACACAACAAATACAAATGTTCGTCACACAAATATTTGTCATGGGTGGGGATCGAACCCACGAATACTAAGAATACTTTACAATAGAGAAAATACTTTTATGAGACTGTTTTATAATTCGAAAACAAGGAGATTTGTACTTAACTCACAGGTTTATATTATACTGTTAACAAACAAAGCTTATTTAACTCACACTTCAACGATAAACAATAATCTTTTTTTTTTATTAGAGAATCTGGTATTATGGTATCATATTTAATTTACAAAATGCAACTTCATTACGACGACCCCAAATAGCAGATTTTTGCACATTTGATGTGAGTACATATAAACCGTAAGTCAAAATTGAATTTGAGAATGTTTATGATTTTTTTTTTATATATTAATAGGTACTTTTATTATACTGAACGTTCGACGTAGGAGTCTAACTCACACTTGACCGATTTTTTGGACATTGCTTGCCTAGTACGTTCAGTTCAAAGATATTTATTCTCATAAAGACATTTTGCCACTTACATGAGAACTTAAAACTAACTAAAAATTAAAGTGTTGGGTACAGTATTTCGCCTTTTTATTTTAGTGCGAGATCCAACGGTTTATTGCAGTAGTGCATGATTATTTTTAATATGTTTCAAAAGTTTGGATTTAAACAAACCAATGGATTCCGCATTTTTTATGTCTGAAGGTAGTTTATTGTAGATTTGGGCTCCTTCGTAAGTGATTGACGTCTTTCCGTAATTGGTTCTTATTGCGGGTAGAATTATGTGGTTCCCTCTTCGACATATGTAGTTATGTGTTTGTTTTTTTTTTGTAAAAGATATTCGCGTATGAATTGTGTTATGTAAAATTTTTCTGATTAAAATGCATGTCGTGTAGTTGTGAAGCTGCTTAATGTTCATCAGGGACGTTTCCTCGTAGGGCTTTATTGTAGGTGTTAAATGTGGATAGTGAAATAGAGCTTTGACTACCTTGTTTTGCAGAGTTTGAAGTTCTTTAGTCTTGAATTTAGAAGTGTTTCCCCACACTTCAATAAGATACAGAAGGTGAGATTTTACTAGAGAATTGTAGACTGTATTGCGTACTTTTTTAGGAAGACATTTTGCTATTCTGCGTAGTGAGCTTATCAACGGTGATAGCTTTGATTTTACGAAGTCTATATGGTGGTGCCACGTTAAGTTGTTGTCAATTCTTAGTCCCAAGTATTTTTCACACTGCTTTTCTTTAAGGGGTATATTATTGATAGTCAAGGGAGAATACGGCAATGTCTTTCTGTTTTTGGCTTTGAACAATATGTAGGACGTCTTCGATATATTTATAGTTAATAGATTAAGTTGGAACCATTCGAACAATTTTTTTAAATCTTTTTGTGCTGTTGTCATAATTGTGTCTACATTTGAACCAAAGTAAAAAAGACATGTGTCGTCTGCATATAAAGTGAGGTCACCGTGCAATCCAATGTCGTCAATATTATTAACGTATAACAGAAATAATAAAGGGCCTACGTTCGTGAAATGTGTTTATGCATTACTGCCTTTCTGTACGGAAATATCTTTGTATTTTATTATATTGATTGAAGTAATATCTTTCTTTATTTATAGTATGAAAGATAATAAAATAATGTATGAAGAAATTGATTTTATGTAGGCTCAATTCTCACTTGGGGCAAGTTTTCTTTCTACTTCATACATTATTGTAATAATAAATCATCTATAGTGGAAATAGAAGTTTTTTATGATAGTGCTTATTTGATGAAAAGTATAAAAAGTTTGATCATGAGATTAACAGAAAATTAAGTACAATAAGACAAATTTAATGTTTAAATAAACGTAGGTAATTTTTGTCTGCCATCACGTAAAGAACAATAACCTTTTTTTATTGTTACGACTACTCTTTGGATGCTGATCCTACCGAGAAGACTCGGCGAGAAAACTCTCTTCAAATTCGAGTTTCAAACTTCAAGTTTCGTTGCCATAATATTAGCAAAACTACATAGTAACGTCGAAAAATCATTACATAACGTGCACAAAATTTCTCGAAAGAAACTTTTGCGTTAAAGTTCGTATTTATTCGTACCAATATAGCCGTACCCTCGTTATCTTTTTTGTAAGTTAAAAGTCTGTTCTTAGGATACATTTCAGCAATTCCCCGTGTTAATTCGCTTAAAATTGTTTCATTTCTTTGTTTGTCTGGATAAAATTTAGATTGTAATTATATTAAAATAGCTTCGCTTTTTCTTGCTTACCTCCAAATTCTTCAAGTTTAACAACAATCTTTTTCAAAGTTTGATTCTGAGAGAGTTAGGGCACAGCGAATTCCTCTTCGTAATTTAACTGCCTGTCTGGATCCAAGAGCTTACCGAATACCACGCTTAAGGTTTGGCATTGTTAAACAAGAAATCGCCACGCGCACGCGCGAAGACCTGCATTATAATAACAAATACCGTGAGTTATTAAAAGAATCCGAATAGGCATATCAACGAGTATGTTTAGAGTCCAAACATATTCGTTGATATATTATATATTAGTCTAAACCTTAGACTTATATATAAATGTATATGCGGAACTTAGAGGCTTCACGGGGTCCTCTTTGGCTGTAAAATTAAAATATTAGCTTTAAACACGGTGTTTTTTTTGGTATTTATTTTTGTGTCCCATCATGTTAAGTAATGGGCAAAATGAAGTGAATTTACTTATAAATCTGGCAAATAAATTATATTCAACCGGTTTTTTAGTTGCTAAAAAAAAAAGAAATCCCTGTCGAAAATTTCCAATGCATCACCTTGATAATGGAGTTTCCGCTGGTGAGTAAGGTAGGGAGTTGTTGATTGGTTGGTTGGGTAACTTGACTTCTTCTTGCTGACTTTCTGCTGTCTCTTCCTGTTCTCCTCTTCTGTTCTCTTCCGATCCTGTATAAACTTCCCTTTACATTTCTGGGTCGGCAACAAACACAACAACCAATGCGATCTGCCAGTTAATATCTAGCATATTAACCTCTTTCAACATTTATTCTAGTCTACGATACTAATGTAATGTCCTGACAATAGAAACCACGAGTTGTCCGCAAAGTTTTATTTCAATAGCAATAACTGTTTGAGTATAATTGTATGAATTCAACGAAAAGTTAGGTTATTTGCTGACTGGAGCGGCCAGCGGGCAGAATTGGACCCAGTGAAGGGTATAATGAAAATGCAGTCAATTGGGATTCTGACCCGCTACTGGTGGTTCCGTAGGACATAGTCCTTGTGATGTTTCGGTGGCATGACCCCCGGAGTGGGAGGCAGAAGCACCAACCATTTATCAGCAACCAAGTTAATGATGAATATTATGATATTTATAAGGAAAATGATGGCAGCGATCCTGCCTTTAGCACCAGAGGTCGTGGGTTCGATCTCCACCCATGACAAACATTTCTGTGACGTACATTTGTGTTTGTTGTGTGTCTGAGTGTTCATTATCTATTTAAGTATGTACCTATTTAGAAATATTTAAGTATGTTTATCAGTCTCTGACGCCCACATACAAGCTCTGCTTAGTTTGGGGTCAGGTGATCTTGGAGTAATTTGTCCCAGATATAAATAAAATAAAATAAATAAATACCTGGGACAATGCACACCAAGATCATCTGACCCCAAACCAAGCAGATCTTGTAATATGGGCGTCAGAGACTGATAAACATACTTAAATATTTCTAAATACATACCTAAATAGATAATAACACCCAGACACACAACAAATACAAATGTTCGTCACACAAATATTTGTCATGGGTGGGGATCGAACCCACGACCTCCGGCGCTAAGGCAGGATCGCTGCCATTGCGCCAACAGGCCAGTCAATGTGTCAATATGTATGTGTGTATGTATGAATATAGCCTACTGGCCTGCCTTTTGGCTACAGAGATCGTGCGTTTGATCCCCACCAGGACAAATATCCATGTGCCGAACATTCATCTTTGTATTGTGTCTGAAATAGTTACTGATTTAGCGAAACAAATGCAACAAAGAGACGGATAAAATCGTATTGAATTCCTTCATATTGTTATTTTGAAGGAAGGAACCCTAAAGTGTAGTACATACTGGAGTATAATAAAATGCAAAAATGTTTTTTTTATAACGAAGCTTACTATTAAAGGTATTTCGAATTAATCGTGTGAAATGGCTTTTGAACTTAAATTTATTGCAGCAGGTGTCTTTTATTATATTGAATATCATTCCGCACTATAAGGTTTTATTTAAGAAAACAAGCATTATGAAATGCTTAAATGAACAAAGTATTAAGGTTTTATTTTTTATAATGTCTGTATTTTTTTCTGAGACTGGATGAAAATGCCTGGGTCTTTGACACCCATAATTAGAAGTTCTCTTTATTGGGAGTCAGTTGATCTAGGTAGGCTGTCCCGGTTATTAATCTTCAATTGTTCATTGTTAATTCAATGTCTGTGTATATAAACCAGATTGAAGAGACCTAACCATCGAGTTTCTTGCCGGAGTCTTCTCGATCGGAAACAACCTCGAACCGGTGGTAGAGTCACATTATGTTTAATTATGATATTAACTATCATAGTATTATTTTACGTAAGTTTATTTTTAAACAGTATGTTTTTGTTAAAAAAAAAAAAAATTTGACTTGTCATTAGTAGTTTCTGTATGAATAAAGATATTTTTTACTTTACTTTACTTTTATTTGTAATTCATAATAAAGTTGAGTCTGAATAAAAATGTGAATCTTTATTTGTTAGGCAGTGAGTTCCTATATTATCGTAAATCAGCCGCTCTTTCCTGAATATTTTTACACTGTGGCATGACTTTGCCTCATTTTCATGCACAAAACGAATGTGAATTAAAAAAAACAAAAGTCAAATCGCCTGGCGCGCGATGGCGGCGCTGAAATCAGAATGAAAAATGGCGGCCGCTCTACTGACTACTAGCATAGGTTAGGTTTTATTTTGTGCTAAATAGAAAGAGAGCCTCGCTGCACGCGTAAGTCTGGTGGTTTGAGGTTCGATACCTAAGATCATATAGTGTTGGTCTACCATAATGAGATGGAAGACAAAAGCGCACGAATAAAAACACAAATGATTGATTTACAACAAAATAAATGTTTTGTCTGCAACCTGTATGTCCTAGCATCACGTGAATTTACTGGATGGATTAAAATTAAGGTATATATACTTTTTGATAAAAATATGCAGTATTTACGTACCTTCTATTCATAGACATTAGACTGTGTAGTTTAGCTGAAGCTAGATTTTAGAAGGCTTATTTCGTGAACGAAGGCGTAAGTAATAGTTACCAATATACATGAAAGAAATAGGATAGTTACAAATGGACCCACATCCACACATTCCCAAACGCAGCATACACTTTGCCTGGCAGAGGATCATACCCAATACCCAAGGCTTAAGGCGCCACGACCAAGACAGTTGACACTCCTTGTCACTTTAGCTTTGTATGGGCGCCAATTGCACGCGTGACTGTGACCGGACACAGAGACGCTAGACGCCTCATACAACTGTCCGTGCGCCCTCTGAATGGGCCCGCTGAGAATCAGCGTCTGGGCCATCAGGCACAGCATAAGCTGAGCACGGTCCAATCATTTTATGAAGATCGCGGCACCGCTGTCTGTTATTTTATCTTGTTTTGTTATTTTTACTCACATTCCACCTGATGGAAAGTGGTCGTGAGGTCCAGATCTGAGGCTGACAAGCACAGTTATGCAAGGGTTTTTTTTTAAATTAGTAATTGTTGTTATTTGTGATGCGATGAACTTAAAAGCTTTCTTTTTCAACAGGCACCTTTAGACATGTTTGAACTAAGGGATTTTGGCTCCACTTGTGTTGAAGGAAGGTTGTAGGTGAATGCAATTGTCTATAAAGCTTAGTGAAAATCCACAACTATTGTTTAATATATATATACACGTTGTCGGGTTTCATGTGTTCCAAACGAAAACCATCGATAGAGGGGTCTAGGGGCTACTCTAAGGACCCCCATGTATGTTCCGCGAAAATTTATAGTTTTCGAGAAAACAGCATTTTTCTAAATTTTTTCTTAGTACCCAAAATGACGCAAGTAAAAATACTTTAGGAGAAATCATTAAAAAAAAATTTTCGCGGAACATACATGGGGGTCCTTAGACCCCTCTATCGATGGTTTTCGTTTGGACCACATGAAACCCGACACCGTGTATATATATTGATTTATTTATTCAAAATCGTTAACATCTGTACTGTATAGGTATATAATATGTGCCAGACAACACACCTTTTGTCATGGTCTCGAAGTAGGGATAAATATCCCTGTGTTACGAGGTACCAGACAAGGAATTAAGCCAGGGGCGTCTCCCAGCACACCCAGACCCAAGCCAATTTAAAAAAGATCGTTTCCTGAATTGACTGATCTAACTGATCCAACACGGGACACTACGGAATTCAAGGCAAGAAACCGTGCTGCAGCGCACTACGCCAATCGTGTCGACATATGAAAACAACAGATATTGGCACAGCAATGACTCGCCAGGCGTGTCCACCGTGACCGTTTTTCATATAACCGCGCCGCGTCGAGGCGTCAGATTTTATCAGTGGTCCTTTCAGCCCGCGCCACGCTTATATTCCAATTTTCCGAGCCGCCGACGACAGGTCAACTGTAAATTTTAATCTTGGCCATTGTTTTTTCTTTTTTATACATAAAAGCATCATTCGCAACCGTAAACAAAACTGTTACGCCTTCACCTGAGCCATAACCCGTTTTGACAGTGTGCAGTATGTCGAACACGAGTTTCTGCCACGTACTACGATAGTTGACTTCAGAAGTATGCCATTTTTAGTTTTGATTTTAATCACTAGAGGCTCTGTACTGAAATCTCATACAAAAACGTCATCACGGACGCTAGCAGCTGTCATGGGTGCAAACTCATGGTAGACCTTCAGATTCGCAAAGATTCTCCCACAGACAGCCAGAGCAGTTGGCATGCGGGTTGCATACACTGAAATCTCCGCCGTACTCTCCTGTCCAAACAGCCATCAAGTCTTCAGACTTTTTACCGAATCAACTTGCTCACCCACACGGATTTACTCATTTCTTTTGAGTTGATACCACGCACTTTTGCCTTAATCACGCACATATTTTGAGCAAGAAAACTCCCCCAAATTTTAGTATGCTACCCAGCCAAGTGGATTTTTCCGACCATCATTAAAGTATAACATTTCGAAACACCGAAGTGTTCAGCATTCTTCATACGACAGAGCCCGAAGTTGGCGAAGTGACAAACTTCAAAATGAAATTAAATAGCCTAGTAACTTGAGAACGAGCACTTGAGTGGCTGAAGAATAGCGTAAGAAAGATTTCGTAAAGAATCCAAATTCTTTGAACTTTTGAAATTATACATTTTTCTCTGAACAATGACGGTTATACTCGAAACTAAGCTTACGGATCGCCTCTTTTTGTGTCATCATTACCAGTTCTAGGGAGGTTGCATACACTTAATCCTACAACCTACCTTAATGAGGTTGAGTTCTCACGCTGAATTTGCTTTCAAAAAACTTTATTTCTTTTGGTCATTTAACAATAGGTTTTCGTTTGGCATCAGTCTCGCCTGGTGGTAAGCGATGACGAGACCGATGGTGGTACACGCTTACCCAGAAAATGCATATTCACTCTGGCCTTGAAAACACCAAGGTTGTAAGTATCGAACATAGACGCAGTAAGAGCGTTCCGCTCCCTAGCGGTGCGGACCAGAAAAGACGCAGCAAACCGATGAGTGCGAATTGCAGGAAACTGCCCAAACCGGTGCCGCAACCCCAAGTGGTTAGCCTTGGAAGTGACTGTCAACTTATTAATTCACTGAAGTACATAACATGCTTAAACTTCGTCAAGTTTCGCTATATTTCTGGATTTAGAAGATCCCCTTATAATTAACATTTTATTTTCAGAGGCCCTAAGTCAAAGTATTCCCTTTCCATAATTTTATGAATATGAAAGTAAGCTCTGATACTCGATCAATCAACTAACATTGTTCCAACATGTCGAAAACTGCTGTAAACTTTGCAGTGACCGTACTCTTAACAGCCAACTGGCAAAGTAGCTAAAAGTGACTTAGAAATATTAGAATTCTTGGAGAAATAACAACTTTTGCAAGTTGTTTTGCTAATGTCTGAATTGAGTAAAGTGATGTGATTTTCGGTGCCAGACTTGTTCTAAGTTCACCGATCGGGTCTTATTCAAATAAATTCAATTCATGTCATTGTCATGACATACGGAGCCGAGACGTGGAACCTGACAGTGAAACTAGTCCACCGATTACACGTCATTTAGAGAGCTATGGAAAGGTGCATGCTAGGAATCTCGTTTAGGGACAAGGTCCGGAACGAGATAATCCGGCTAAGAACCACAGTGACTGACGTAGACCAGAAGTGTAGCAAACTGAATAGCAGTGGGCTCGTCACATCTGTCGCAGAACCGATGGTCAGTGGAGCAGACGGGCTCTCGAGTGGAGAACACGACTCGGCAAGCGTATTGTTGGACGTCCACCGACACGTTGGACCGACGACCTAAAGGAAGTGGCTGGTAGTGACTGGATGGCCAGAACGGGAGATCGGGCTTTGTGGCGCGCCCCAGGGGAGGCTTATGTCTAGCAGTGGACTGCTATAGGCTAAAAAGATTTGTATTAGGCAAAAATTTAGTTAGCTGAGAAATAAGGGTAGTAATTATTACACTTCAAACTAGGTAAGTAAGCAATATAATAAAAATAGTATTAACCTAGGACATTTGACTCCAAACTAAGCAGAACTTGTACTTTGAGTGGTGTCTGAAACTGATACACAAACTTAGATGGTTTCAAATGGGTGCTAACACCAAAATTAGAATGCAAATGATGACCTTACTAGGAGGGGTGGGGCGGTGGTAATCCCGCGTGCTTGTAAAACCCGCACCTTGTTAAAAATACCCTGAGTAATAGGAATCTGTAATTTTTTGGCCAATTTCAATATAGTTCTCGAAAAGATGACTGGTGATGAAATAATAATAATGTACTTAATTTTTACATCCGTTGTGTCTTTTAATTTATGTCTGAGATGTGTAACGTTTGTGGTTGTTCCCGTGTCAACCCACGTCACACCTGACGTCGGAAGACCAGCACCAGGAGACCCTCATACATTTGCTAGTGTTTTCCTGTGCAAAGTGGAATTTGTTCAAAAGTTACACTCAAAAACCATGAGTTTTCATCACGTAAGCGGCGATCGTTGCGTTTAGGTTACCAATTTTTGGTTCCATTTTAAAACGCTAGGGGCGCTGTCCCGAAATCCCATACAAAAACGTCGACGTGGTTTACGCGGACGCTAGCGTAAACTTATGGCAGAAAAACTGTTATTTAAGATTTTCAAATCGTCAAATACAATGTGACCAATATAACTAAATATTCGACATGAACTGACTTTATTGTTTAACTTTCTTTAGAGCAATATGATGTATTATAAATTAATATAGTGTATTTATTTTGAATTATTTAAGTATATATATTTGCATGATTGGTATAATATCATAATAAATAGGTATTATCATTTTTAATATATTTAAGTATTAATATCTGAGTTTTGTTGTTCTTGCTGCCATTTTTAAATGTTGCACAGCCCAAAATTCCAATGTTTCTGTTATACCTTGCGGTTGACTGGTAGAAAATGCCTCTAGGCATTAAGTCCGCCAATTGTACTTTACTTGTTTGTGCAATAAAAAATAAATAAATGAATCTGTGGGCACTTAAACATTTATTGTGTCACCCTTGCCGCATATCAACACTTTATTTACAAACCAATTAGAAAAACTTTATTTACAAATAAATATTTGTTTACATAAATTTAAATATTTAAATCTCACTTATTAATTAAACTTACACAACTAATATATACAACATTATCATAATAAATACACTTTTAAAACTTTTTCGTTACTGACTGAGTTACTGACAGACAACGCAGGTTGTCTAGTGCATATATTATTATTATTCATTTACTGTGACTGCGTGTACGTTGTTGCCTGCAAAATATATGACGCTGTTTAATCCATTCTCATTTTTCATTCGAAACTTGTGATTTATTAAGCACAAAGTGTCAAACGAACTTCCTAATGGCGTGTAAGCGTGCTTCTGCGGTTGCTATCGTCTGTGAATTTGAAATCAAAGTAAGAGGATTTTGAAGCTGTAGTATTTTGAGAGGATTTGTCTAATTAAATAATATATATATACGCATCACAACACTCCTTGTCACTTGTTAGTCTAGGGGGGTCTCCCAATCCCAACACACCCAAACCCGAGTCAATTTTTTTTAAAAATAATTTCCTGCAGAATCTAACCCGGTACACCACGCAAGTCAAGGCGGGAAACCGTGCCACAGAGCACTACGCTAATTGTTTTTAAAAAAAACAAGTGTAAACATGAGTTCTGCATATTTATCATTTCAATTTTTCTACCTTAAATGTTATTGAATAATCTTTATTTACTCTGTATAAATTTATTTATCTCATTATATTTGTTTTCACTGCATATTTCTGGATTCGCATTTCTTATTTATTAAACCCCTCCATGTATCTACGTTAATTAATGGTCTTGACCTAATTACATTTTTCGCTTCCTTTCTAAGGTTCCGTACTGAAATGTCAGAAAAAACCTTTATAGTACAAACATTATTTGGTTGTTCGGCACTCACAGTACTACATTTTATTTTACAATGTAATATTTAAAAAATCATCTTTATCAAAAATGATGGAATAACAAATGTTTCTAAGCCTAACATTCACCATGTTAACTGGACCTTATGTTACTTAACTTTATGGTGCAAGTTTCTTTGTCTGTCCATCCTTCTGACATGGCCGTGACAACGAGTGTGTAGGGTTTTCAATATTTCATGGCCACCTTTATTAAAAGTTTTTGCGCATAACTTAGATGTTTACCTCATCTTGTGAGAATGCCGTTAGGTGATGAATTTTTTTAAAGTTCTTCCAATAACTCATTAAAAATATCTGGGACAACTTACACTAAGATTATATGACCCCAAACTAAGCAGAGTTTGTACTATGGGTGTCAAAGGTAGCTAAACATACTTAAATATATATACATACCTATAGCACCACACATTTTCGTCAAATGAATGTTTCTCATGGGTAGGAACCCTCGACCTTCGGCGCTTAAGGCTATATATTGCCACAGATTACTTAATAGCTACTTCGTAACAGATAAATCACAACATAGAAAAAGGACCATTTTGTCAATTATAAATGCGTGCTGTCATGTGTCAGGCATATATTGTCAGGGCCACCTCTTTCGATATAGATGTCAGTAGACAGTACTTTAAGTCATCGCGTCAGTTCAACCGCAAGATTCGCGTACAAATGCTACGGCTGTTGACAACCAACTGCCAAATAGGTGTAGTAAGACCCGGCGGTTGGTAGGTGATTATCGCGCGCAAGTACATGGAGTGACAGAGGCCTGATTCCGCTACAGTCTAATTCAAAGCTTAAGTGGAACCCTCACTGCTAGTTCGACTCGTGCTTGACTGAATTTTTCTTTATCTATGCGTTCTAAATGGTCCACTAGATCATCATCATCCGTGCGGTCTATCCCGGTTGTGAACCCACACTGGTGTGTGGGGTCCCAGGGTCCGCCTTGGTATGCTTTCATCTAGTGGTCCACTAGATGAAAGCAGCTATTGTGACAGTAAAATTATACATCCAGTGTGTGAAACACACAGTCAGTTAGTGACAAAAACAGGATATAGTCGCCTAACCTTGAGCTTAAAAGGACTATTCTCATTCGGAGTTTGTCTAAGACGACGATTACGACTAAGCAAATGTAAGGTGATATAATTACCGAAAACCTGTCATATCTGTCGTATAGGTTGAAAATGTTATTATGAAATTGGCGTAGGTACATATTGCATTGTAGCACGGTTTCTCGCCCTAACGTACGTAGTATCCCGGGTTCGGGATACTACGTACGGGAATTCAGGGAACGATATTTTCCAATTTGTCTCGGGTCTCCTGGCTTAATTTCTTTTCTGTAACCTCTAATACAGGGATATCCCTACTTTGAGACCGTGCGGTGGTTAACGAGTGGTGTGTTGTCTGGCGCATATTTATTAATATTATTATTTATTTATATATTGCAGTACAAGATGCTAAGTGAACAATCTGCCACATCTTCCCACTTCACCTTTACGCCGTGTGCCATCTGCAGTCAAACTAAAAATTCATAACTAAGTTTCCTAAGAAGTTTGCGTCCAACCTGTGCTAGAAGTCACCTCCATTTCGTGCAACTTAAGTTTGAGACAAAGTTTTTGACAGGGCTTAATGGAAACTGCTCGAGTAAAAAATTTAAACTCGTTAGTTATGTAAACAGGATTGTCCCATTGTTTTTGAAATGCTTAAAAAAAAAACTAAACTGCTCTTTCAAGATTAACGTTAGCGATGATAAGAAATGTGTTTTAAAATTGTAAGGTTACCGTCCAAAAATCTTTATAAATAAGTAACCGCCCCGACAAACTTCAAACTTCTGTTAAAAGTTATTGGCAAATGCCAGCTGTGAACATATATTATGGAAAAATGTTTTTGCTTTTTTTTCGTCAATGTCCCAATGTTTTTAATACTTATAATCATAATCATAATCATAAAAACTTCATGTGACTTCTGTGAATTATGGAAATTGGTGTTACAAGTTATATTATTATTATCCTATTCCCGATATAGACAGATTTAAATACACAAAAATTATGAAAATCGGTCTACCCGTTCTTGAGTTTTAAGTGGTGTAACTAACACTACTTTCTTTTATATATAGATAATTAGCCGAGAAAATGTATGTTCGCTAGAATATATATTAATATATGTCTGAATATTAAGTCGTCATGTACGACTTAAATATAAAATGGTAATGAAAACGTCAATTTGTTAACAAAATTTTTGTGTAGGTACGAGTACGTTATTGAAAACACAAGGCTTGTTCAAAACTTTTTGAAAAATCTAACAGAATTTTATGACATGTTTACATCCGTGTGTAGCCGCCGGAGAAGATGTATGTGTAATTGATGTATTACGGATGTTGATCGCGTTTTCAGATAGTATATTTCATGAGGGAACAATGAAAATAACATAATCACAAATCCGCTACCTTCTGCGTTTCAACCCCCGCTCGTAACTACTGCGCTGAAAGGGTCTTCACGATGATTATTTATTTGAGTTTCTGCAATGCGAAAAGAAACCTAGATATTGCTTTTAAAAATACATACATCAAAGTTATATGTAATTCTCACTGATTGTTTTCCTTACTGTTTTTTTGCAATAAATAAATGATTAAATAAATAAGTAGGGAAAAGGTCTCTAAGTAGGGATAAATATCCCTGTGTTACGAGATACCAAACAAGGAATTAAGCCATGGGCGTCTCCCAGCACACCCAGAACCAAGCCAATTTAGAAAAGATCGTTTCCTGAATTGAGCTGATCGGGTATCGAACCCGGGACACCACGGATTTAAAGGCGAGTAATCGTGCTACAGTGCACTACGCCAATCGTGTCGTCAAGTATCTTATCTTAACTACTAACTTAACTACCATTAATAAATACTAATTCATTTTCATATGATGTTCAATAATTAATTTTGTTAGTATTTATTCTCTTCATTTAACATAAAACCTCGATACAAAATGCTTACAGTATTCTTATAAAAACAAAGATTTATAACAATAAAAACAACTTATGAAATATAATTATAAACTAAAAAATTACAATTATAAAACCTAAGGAAAAAGTTATAAAAACAATTATTTATCAAAATACTATAAAACCCTTAACCTAGGGTGCCGCCGGCAGCGGCGCAGGCAAGGCATGCAAGGCATATGATGTAGTTGGTTCAATGTTGGAATTATTATTAATGACATAATATGATTATCTTTTGTTTTTGTGACGTCGCGTAAGTACCCTAACCTATTTCATTGATTCGTTTTATTTTGTATTAATATTGCTTTTGACATTTCAATTTATTATTCTATGAACATTTTGACGATCCCAACATAAATTCTTGCTATTTGTGACTTTCACATTGTTATGTTATATTGTGTAATAAATAATCTAAAGCAATACATCCAAAGATCGCGTACTATTACCGAGTATCCGAATGCATTTCTGCTAAATGTTCAAATAAAAGCACAAAAGGCGACAATCATCAAAGACATCACAAAGAGCATATTATTAACATTTCAGCTCCCTTTCGTCGCTTTATTAAATTGCAAAGGATATTCTAACAGGAGAAATTCTCATGCTTTATATAGCTGTGATTAGTTGCCATTTTGTAATTCTCTAATTTATCTTAAGTCAGTCTTAATGTTCTACAAATTCGGTTCAAAGTCCTTTAACGGGCAAACTTGTGTATAAATCTTGCGAAGGGAATAATGGTAAATTATATTTAAATTTCAGATATTTGCTGCGTGATCTGTTTTAAAATTAACAGTCGTAAAGGAAAGCGTTATTAAATCGCTTTTTGAAATTGATTTAGTAGGCAATTTGGTCTAAATGGGTCTTCAATGATGTTGAAATATGATAAATTTAAGATGATTTATTACAAATTTAAGTAAATTGACGAGTTCAATTATTCGTTGGTGGTCTTTCCACATTGTTGGTTACCTGATAAACATACAGCTAGGAGAAAAATGACACTAAATAAAAAAAGAAAAGTTGATGTTTCTGGACACCTTTTCAATGAAACCCAATTGAGTGATCGTTATTTTAAAACAGACAAATAGAAGTTAACAGCACAGTTTACACTTTACTTTACTTCATTTATTTGAGTTTTTAACTTGACAAAATATTTATTTTAATAAGTTATTGGCAATCACTATTATCCAAGCTTAAAGAACATTATATTCTCCTGAAAAGACAATGTTCGTTAACACAGTGTGATCACATTAAAACGTCGTCTAAGTAGATTAACATCACAGAATTACCGAGTCGCCGAACGAAAATGCTTACTTTGAACATTCGCTTTGTAGCTAGTTGACGTAATCTCTGATGGTAAATACGTCTAAGCGCTGAAAACGCTGATCTGGTTCGAAGATAATATTGATTTAGTACCACTCGTACTCTAGGGGATTCTGATGATATCTGCGAGTCGAATTCTTGCGTTTAATATGAGAAAAAATTTACGTTTTACGATCCACGAGTAATTAGCAAGTTGTTAACACATCTGCTGGTAGAATCAATCGCTAATTAGTGGAAAACAAAGCTTTTTGTCCGTAACCGCTTAGATTATTAAATTTAAAAAAATCTATCACCGTATCTAAAAAATGGACGAAGTCACGGGCAAAAGCTAGCTTAATGTTAAATGTAATTGACTGTATAACTAGAAAGAGATGTTGAATTTCCTTCATTACTTCCTAATGAATTTTACGATATTTATTCTGACAATTTCCCCTAACGGTATGTTTATTTTAGACGTCTTTCGCCGTAGTGAGATGTAAGGGTGTCTTTGCTCAGCTAAAATAAGCAAGGAGGAGTAACAAAGATCATCTAAATTTTAATGTCCCTGAATATTTCGTTTCATCCCTTATACATAGAAGTACCTAACAACGCTGCTTGTAAATGTACAAGATAAGATAAGATAAACTTTATTGCACAAACAAAATGTTATACAAAATGTTTTCAATTTATCAAATTAGGTGTACAACTTAAGCGACCTTATCTCAAGAAGCGATCTCTATCAGATAACCTCTTGGTAGCGAATCAGGAAGAAAATTAAGTAGTGGTGCAGGATGATGAATGAAAATTACAAAAACTTATTTCCTTTAACATAAAATAGACATACATCCAATACCGAAGAAAAATTACAAGTTCTGGGAATACCTTGTTTCATTAGGTTATATTCATCATCAGTTGCTTTGTTTACATTCAACGATTTAATTCTTTTATCAAATGGTACATAACGTTGCACTGAGCTGTTTATTAGCACGAAAACGAAAATAGTCACAGCTTTGATTCCCGCACTAGCACAAAATGCACGTCTATACAACAGGTAATTAGTGTTGGGTCTGGGTGTTGACACACTTGTGGCCGCGACTAGTAGCCCACCCTGTAGCTGTACTTAAGCTTGAAAAACTCCCACCAGCCATGAGTGGAAATTACAATTGAATACCTGCCCCGAAAGGAACAGCTGATGTTACGGAATCTAATTAATTCTTAGCGACTTCTGCGACACTTGGAGCTTGCGACCTCGAGTTTGGAGAATTCATTCGAACGTGAGATTGTACGAGAAAATATTGATTAAGTTGCTCAATTTTATTGTGCGTCTTTTGAGTTTAACTGCGTTTCCAGTTACAGCAAAGCCTGATTCGCCTTTCTTGTTAGAACGCACGTGTTGCGTTACCAACTAACAAGGTTTAATACCTTTAATGCCACACCGAACACCGTGCGTCAATTGATTTCCTATTGTAATTTAAGAAAATAAAAAAAGTTATTAAAAAAAATTATAGCTTTTGCCGGGGTGGGGAAATAAATATAAATGCATACAGGATCACTTTACAAACACCATCTAAAATTTTCCCAGATATTAGGCATCAATGGAAGACAGTTTTTTTTAAAGAAAGGGTAGGTCTTTCTGACTTTTACATTATTTTATTTTTTTCGCACAGTTTATTCGTGCGGCGTGGTGACTTATTCAAAATTAAATTTCAACTTCTGAATAAAGCGCGGGCGGGTAGTTGAAGAGGCCGCGAGCCCGCCGCCGCTCTCGTCGCGCAGTATCAACGAAACTAGTGATTTCTAATAACCCAACATTTTAGTTCTGAAGGTTGTCAAACAGAAAAATACGTATTTTGCCATTTTCTCCATATCATTTCGGCTCCATACATTTTTGAACATTTTCTGAAAGTGCCGGCCAAAGAAAAAAAATGGTAACTAATAAAATACGATGCTAAAATCGTACTTTATTAAATGTTTGTTATCAAGGAGAAAACCGTACTAGTTTTGAAACTAGTCATAGGGAGCTATAGTTATTATGGTACAAAAGTCGTAGGGTTGCGACAAGCCAAGTTATACGAGTTAAAAGATTTTTCATTTTCATACAAACAATTAAAAACTAAAGAAAAAATGCTTCAGATCATTACTGCTAGCAAAACCTATCATTATTTCATGTATGCAGCACTTAAAAAAATCAATAAATGTATGAAATTGACGAATCTTTGAAAACTATTGCTCCGTATGACTAGTTCTAACTACACGGATCACTTTTTTTATTGGTCTCAAAAAAATATGTCATTTCGGCTTTGTACGCCCTCTAAGTCTCTTAGTCAGTTAACGAATTTTTCTACCTTTAAATTGATTATTAAAGACTTGACCAACACAGCTCGTGTAATAAACAAAACTAGTCGTCGCCGAGGGCTCGAAAAGTCGAAGGTAGTGTAAACAAACCGGTGGGAAGTTTATCGAATCCAATTAAGAAGTTGGTTCACCCCCGCGCTATCAGCTGACCGGACCAACTTGAGCTCTACAGTTTTAGTGATGACGCCGTGGGAATTTCTGTAAAATATAAAATATCAAGTAAGCTTTGAACCATAAAATTGACTCCAACATGTTTCCGCGGTTGAACATTGAACAATACGTCTACACTATTACTATGAAGAGGAAAGATTTGATTTTTTAATGGTTTCAAATTTGCAACGGATAAACTCAAAAACCAGAGGACATTCATCGGGGAACAAAGCCTACCTTTTCATTTCTACGCTTTCTTTTAGCCGGAGAAATAGTCCACGCGGTAAAAACCGCAGAAAGCTATAGACTAGCTAATATTATGAATAGGAAAGATTTGATTTTTTGTTTGTTTGCATCGATAGGCTCCGAAACTACTGGACCAATTTAAAAAAATATTTCCCCATTATAAAGCTACATTATCGGCAACTAACATAGCATATTTTTAGGCTATATTTCAACGGTAGAAATAGTCTAGGCAGGCGAAGCCGCTGACAAACAGCTAGTGTGAAATAAAACAGCATCAGAGACTAACAAACATACAGAAAAACTACGTATATGGTTATACTCGTACGTATAGAATAATACCGTCATGGGTTTTAGAGAAACCAGTGTGTCTATTGAATGCGATACTACAATATATTGATACTGCTCTGTGAGCCTTCAAGCAACCTTTTTTTTTTTAGTAAATTGATTGCTGCTTCAACATCACAACTAAACTAACCTTATACTATAGTATACTAGTTATGCCTTCTGTTATTTGAACTTAGAGATCACGATAAGTTGGTGGGTGTTCGCCTATGTGCGGCGCCTGGGGTCATTAATTTTAGCTGTTCAACAAACCCACTGGTTTTTGTTCTAATCTATAGATATATATATTGCCATGAGCAGGTTTGTACGCAAAGGGTTACAGGTTCGATGTCCACATTTTGTCGCTTTAAGGGGAGAGAGGGTCCCTTTATAACTTTATTTTTCTTATGTAAATTTGAATAAAATATAACTCTGCATTTAACAAGTTTTTTGAATATTATCGAATTGTGTCATTAATTGTAATGTCCTTGTTAATAATAACTCAATCCATACTAATATTCCGAATGGAAAAGATACTCTACATTTTTGTAACGGTTTTTACGGTTTTTACGGTTTTATCCTCAGAAGCATTTTTGATGAGTTTTAGTATAGTAATCGGACCTACAGAGATCTTATTTACAAAAAATCAGCAACAATGTAAAAAAACCGGCATACGTGGAAGAAGTCGCGGTTAAGTGGATACAGAAGTGCCGTTTTTCCATACAAACGTAGTCCCTTGTTTCCTCTCTGGATATTGCTGGTAGGAGAATATTTTTTTCCTAAAAAGGTATTGCCACTATTAGCATGTCCCAATTTTTTCCTTTTCATTATAAATTAACTATCAAAAGAGATATGCACCTACAAAATAAATAAAAAAGACCTGATTCTCCAAAAGTGTTTCAAATACCTAGAAAACTAATCTTTACTAGTTTTTTTTATTGACTGGCCTGTTAGTGCAATGGCAGCGATCCTACCTTCAGCACCGGAGGTCGTGGGTTCGATCCCCACCCATGACAAACATTCATGTGACTAACATTTGTGTTTGTTGTGTGTCTGGGTGTTATTATCTATTTAAGTATATATTTAGAAATATTTAAGTATGTTTATAAGTATCTGACACCCATAGTACAATCTCTGCTTAGTTTGGTTTCAGATGATATTGGTGTAATTTGTCCCAGATATTTATGGATATAAAAAAAAAACGCAGCCAGTCAATATACAATACAACGAAACGTCGATTTTGTGTACTTTTGATAGGTAATTACGGTCAGAGTCGCAGTTGTCTCTTTCACACTCAGCGATCTCGAGGTTAGCAATAGACAGCAATAGATTTTACAAATACAACACGGTTGGCGTAGTGCGCTGTAGCATGGTTTCTCGCCTCGATTTCCGCAGTGTCCCGGGTTCGATTCCCGGTCGGGTCAATCCAGGAAACGATCTTTTCTGAATTGACTCGGGTCTGGGTGCGCTGGGAGACGCCCCTGGCTTATTTCCTTGTGTGGTACCTCGTAACACAGGGATATTAATCCCTACTTCGAGACCATTACAAGAGGTGTGTTGTCTGGTGCATATTTATTTATTTAAATACCTATTTTTCAATTCGCTCGCACGTGCTGTCGTCTTAAAGCTAAAGAGCTTATGAGCTTATGAGCTAGTGCTAATTATTATATGTGTGACTACATGACCATGTATCCTGTTGTATATCACGAAGTTTCTGTAGGACCCCTTCTAACCCCCCTAAAGCGCGTTCTAATTTGTGTATAATACTGTCTAAGCAGCTGTTTCATTATTTATGGCTGGTTTAGTTTCTCGTGCAGACTGACTATCCGTTGCTAACACCGTATCAAGCTCGACGATCACACAAATGAATGAATAACGCCGGGGCATGTTTATTCCTAGATTTTACTCGATCAGGTAATAAGATTGATGTTGAAAGGGAGGGATCTTGCGGGATTTTTTCTGTCTTGACTGTGCTCTGTAAATTTTATGAATGTTAATAACAATTTTTAAAACAGTCACTGGCGAGTTTCTTGCCAGATTTTTCTCCATGCAAGCAACCTCGTACGCAGCGGTAGAGTCACATTGTTTATTTTTTATCGTTTATTGCCAGATAAATTTGCTGTCAGATATCGCTGTCTATATCTCTCCTTTTTTTTAGAGCTTGCGATGGCTCCCGCATGAGAGCGTAGACTACCTTAGTAAATAAACAACCGTCTCGGATAAGGAGGAGTTTAATTACATTTATTCATTCTTATGATTATATTATTAAACAGTACACTGCTTAAACAGTATCATATTTTTACCCCTTGATGTACCCCACCTTGTTCGTACTCGGAATGGTCGGTTATGACCAGCTCAGAGTGAGAAGGGAGTTCGCACTGGCCACGTACGTGCTGCAGCAACGGGTGGAGGAGGCGCCGCCCGCCCCTGCTGGCGGTGCCCGTGGCCAGCACTAATTTGTACAGTAAAACACCGCTTGTGCAAACGATCCTCTTGGTGAACAAAGTTCACGAGCGGATTGATGTATTTTCGGGCAATCTGAGTGAACTTGCAAGGGTAGTGTTTTATATAGCATGTTATGGTGATTAGGAATTTAGTCAATAAGGTACTCGTACCATGTAAATAGCTACCATTAGGTTTTGCCTGTAAGGATAGATGTTAAGGATTCTAAACATTATTTTCTGGAACTAACTAGCCGTAAGTCCTTTCGAAACTTTAGTTGAAATAATAATATTGTTACCTTACTTTTACTTTTTAAAACTAATAAGGTTGAGCATGGCCTTCACATATGTAAATGCGATACTTTCTGGTTTTCTTAACAACTTTTTTTTCATCTAGGACAATTTACACCAAGATTGTCTGACCCCTAACTGAACAGAGCTTGTACTATGTGTGTCAGAGACTGATAAACATGCACAAATATTTCTAAATACATACTTAACTAGATGATAACACCCAGACACACAACAAACACAAACGTTTGTCATGGGTGAGGATCGAACCCAAGACCTCCGGCGCTAAAGGCAGGATCTCTGTCATTCCGCCAACAGGCACTAAAACTAGTACTACTTATGTACTGTAATGTTTGAAAGTATTATCAGGCGAGCGAGCATAGAGGGTTCTCGATATACCTTGGCTTAGGGTCTAACAAAATGAAAAGAAGAAATATGTATAAAATATATTGTTTGTTTTACATTCTTTTATGGTTGCTTTTTTTCTCTTTGTTTTATATTCTTTTGTGTCATTTTGATACAAAGAAACCTTTGTATCAAAATGACACACTACTTGTACTTTACTTTACAAGTTTAAAAGAGTAACTGCTGAGTTTCTCGCCGGGTCTTCTCAGCAAGAGACAACTCCGACGCGGTGGTAGAGTCGCATTATGTCTGTATACTGTGTATGTATATATCCATATTGTTATGGTATTTATGTCTATTATTAGGTATATTTTGCTGTAAATTTGACGATTTGAAAGTACTAATACAGTATATTTGAATAAAGTTATTTGAGTTTTAGTTTATTGCGGAAAGTCACCAACTTGGATCTAAAATATGCTGTGATTGGTAACTGAGCAAACCACTAGAAACTTCGAATTTCCTCAATAATATTTGTGCTCCACCCTGCATCATTACTCAGGTTATAGGATCCATCGGTAACCTAGTTCAGACTTTGGCTCAGTTCAGGTATTTGGCTCTCTGGCACCTCTGGCTGACTGCCAGGAAGTCACGTCCGCGCAATTCAACCTTTGAGCAATTTTGGGCTTTGTCCAGAAAGCGGCTATCGCGACCGAATTCAGCTGTTTTTCGCAAAAATGCATAGGAATTTTGATAATTTATGCATTATGAAATATTGTATCTTACGTCAGAGGCGAAGAGGCATGCGGACGCGAAGGTATTATCGCAGCCTAGAAACAATACAATAACAGGAATAAATACATATAAAACTTGGTTCTGTAAGGCTTTAAGAATTTCAGTACAGTCGCCAAGAAGGAATAAAGCTTTTTTTATTATTAATCATGGTGATGATTATCAAAAGACTTACAAAAACGATATGTCATACTAGGTCAGTGATGTAAAAACTATCTAGGTAAAAATGAAATTTATCCGTACCAAATAGAGTCACCTATTCTTAAAAAAAGACAACAAAAAAAAGGTCTCCATATAAATCAGTCGAAGCGAAGGTGGTCAAAGTCGCAAGCGACAGATAGTCTATACTAATATTATAAAGAGGAATGATTTGATTGTTTACATTGAATAGACTCCGAAACTACAGCACCGATTTTAAAAATTCCATCACCAATATGAAGCTTCATTATCGGCACATAGACTATGTTTGATTATGATTGAACAAAACATTCAGTGAAAAATAATAGTGGTAAGTAAATCAATACAGAGACAATAGAGGTAAACTCTTGCACATTGTTGACAAAAGAGAAGCCCCAAAATAATTTTATAAACTTTGTGCATCAAAACATGCAAGGCTTCTCTGGCAAAGAATTAGAAGTAGGTTTATTTTTAGACTGTATGGATATACATGTCTTATGTTTAACTGAACACTGGCTGAAAAAAAATGAATGCATGATTAGCATTGATAATTATAGTATCATTAGTTCGTTCTTGAGAAGTTCCTCTATTCGCGGTGGGTCACTGATATTAATTCACAATAAGTTTAAATCTAGAGAGCGTAAAGACATAGTAGCACTCTCAATTGAGCGAACTATTGAACTTGCATGCGCAGAGTTAGAGCAGATTATTATTGTGTGTGTGTATAGACCCCCTTCTGCTGATTATTGTCAGTTCGAAGAGACCATGGAAGAAGTACTGAAAAAGGTTTGTAAATCAAACAAGAAGGTGGTTGTATGTGGGGATTTTAATGTTAACATTTTAGATTCTTCTCAGACCTCTGTAAGATTTTTAAATCTTTTTAAATCATTTGATTTACTTAATCTTTTTGATCAACCAACCAGGATCACCGAGTTAACAGCCACCTGCTTAGACAATATTTTTTGTGAAAATATCTCTATTGAGAAATCAATTATAAACTGTTTGAAATCAGATCACTGTGGTCTATTGACCAAATTTGAGCACCGTCATGTCTCTCAATCAGTGGATATTAGTTATAGACCAGTTACCAAGAGTCGAGTAAAAAAGTTTCAAACTAATATAAATAAAAATATTTCTAACCTACTGCCCCAAGGTCATCATAACATAGATGATCAGTATAGGCATCTCTTTGAGATAATATTGCATGAACATAACCATATTTTTCCTAAGAAGAAAGTAACTGTTGATAATTTTAAGTTTAAATTTAGTGATTGGGCCACTCCAGGCATCCATAAAAGTAGAAATAAATTATACGAATTATATGGATTAAAAGCTAACTCAAACTGTCAAAAACTAGTTGAGCATGTTAAATTATATTCAAAAACATTCAAGAAATCATGTCATATTGCAAAGTCCATTTTTTTGCGAGACAAAATAAAACAGGCTAAAAATAAAATCAAAGCCACTTGGAACATAATTAATAAAGAAACCTGTAAATCTAAACCTCGCGATCACTCATTCTCTCTCAAAATTCAAAATAATGTTATTGAGTCTGAGATTGAAATAGCAAATACATTTGAAACTTTTTTTTCTAATATACCTATTGTAACTACAAGCACGTTAAATTCTAGTCCACATATAGCTGAGTCCCTGCTAACATCTAGTGTTGATGGGTGCACAAATCAGTTCTGCTTTGATCATGTTGATTCTCATGACATCCTCAAGGTATTTAAGGAACTTAATATGAAAAATACCGAAGATTTGTGGGGTATTTCGATTAATCTACTCAAATCCACTCACTTAGGTAAACTTTTTAATAATTGCATAGACCAAGGTCAGTTTCCCAACTTGATGAAATTTAGTAAGGTCATCCCGCTTTTTAAATCTGGTAGCAAAAGTGACCCATCCAATTATAGACCCATTTCTATACTACCAGCTCTCAGTAAAATCTTTGAAAAAATTATATTGAACCAGCTGCTTTCACACTTTGATTTAAATAACTTACTACATGAGAAACAATTTGGTTTTACTAAACACAAGAGCACAACTGATGCAGGTGTAGCACTTATCAAACACATATTTGATGCTTGGGAAAACAAGCAAGATGCAGTAGGAATATTTTGTGATCTTTCAAAAGCATTTGATTGCGTGGATCATGAAATATTACTGATTAAGCTAAGACATTACGGTGTTTCAGGTATCTCATCTCAATTAATACAATCCTATCTTACAGATAGAACTCAAAAAGTTAGTATCAACGGAACTGCATCTTCCGGTGCCACCATACGTATGGGAGTGCCCCAGGGATCTATATTAGGACCTTTGCTTTTTCTTATTTATATAAATGATCTTCCTACCTATGTCAAAGATATTTGTGAGATAGTATTATTCGCTGACGATACCTCGTTGATTTTTAAAGTCGACAGAGGTAAGCAAGCATTTGACGATGCAAATAATACTCTCTCAAAAGTACTATGTTGGTTCACAAGTAATAATTTATTACTTAATGCAAAAAAAACAAAGTGCATCAAATTCTCTATGCCCAATGTGAGACAGGTTGATACTATTGTAACTATGAATGACGAGCCATTAGAATTAACAAATTCTACTGTATTTTTAGGAATAACTTTAGATTCTAAGTTACAATGGGGTCCGCATATAACGGCCCTGGCAGGGAGACTCAGTTCCGCTGCTTGTGCTGTTAGAAAAATAAGACTCTTGACTGATATTGAAACAGCAAGACTAGTATATTTTAGCTACTTTCATAGTGTTATGTCGTATGGTCTACTGTTGTGGGGTTCAGCTGCAGACTTGAACACCATTTTTGTACTTCAAAAAAGAGCCATCCGCTCCATTTACAAACTTAGACCACGCGACTCGCTTAGGGAAGTATTTAAGAAGATCGATATTTTAACTGTGCATGCTCAGTATATTTTAGATAACATAATGTATGTGCGCAAAAACTTGCATCTGTTCAAAAAAAACAGTGACACTCATAAACATAATACCAGAAATAAAAACAAATTGAAAACTCCCAGTCTTAGGCTACACAAGGTGGGAAACTCATTTGTGGGTCAATCTGTAAAATACTTTAACAAAATACCTCAAAGTCTTGTTGATCTACCTCTTCACAAGTTTAAGTCTGCAATTAAAGCAAAGTTAATGAAACAAGGTTATTATAATGTAGAGGATTACTTGAACGACAAAAGTTTGTGGTCATAGTAGGAATAATCTGCTCCTCTGCTCAATATTGTGTTATTTTTTCTACTCGCATTGACTGTACTCTGAATTTATTTTTTGTAAAACAAACAAAGTTGAAAAGAGTAACTATCGAGTTTCTTGCCGGAGTCTTCTCGATAAGAAGCAACGTCCGAACCGGTGGTAGATTCACATTATGTATATTCACGATGTGTACTAATATTGTACTATTTTATTTACGTTTATTATTATTATTTCTATATACTTTTTTTGACATGTCATAAGTGCTTTGTACAAGCTTAAATGAATAAATGATTTTTTACTTTACTTTACTTTACTTTTACTTTAATCAAGTCGGAGAAATGCAGGCGAGATGTGCTGCTTTACCGACGCGCGCCGCTGCGACGTGCAATTACTTTTGACAGAACGAAGTCTGTCGAGGCAGCTGGTTAAGTAATAAATTATAAAAATGGTTAGCCTATTTAAAAAACATTATTATACCAGGAATTATTCTTGACTGCGTACACAATATTCTTCAGTAACTTTTCTTTTTTTCCTAATTTTTCTTTGTAATCAATTCTTACTTTCTGATGGTAATTTTATTTTCATTCAGCCTACCGGGTCTGAATAATTAAGATTCAACTTTTCGGACTTATTCTCTTCGGACTTTAACAAAGAATTGTTAATTTTATTGAATGTTCTTGAAAACTTATCAGTATTTACATTTTATATTTGGAGGGACGTCTGTGTATAGGGCTGTTATACTAAGTGATGTGTAACTGTCAAACACAAGTTTTTGAATCCATTTATGTGAAACGGGTGCAATGAGCGATATTGAATCCGTAAAAACATTTTGAAAAGTGTTTGGAAACTGGAAAATTACGTGAAACTATTGGATGGATTTATATTTAACTTTGTGCACTTTTACTGTGAAAACTAAATTTAAATATAGGATACTTTAGATTCATACACAGGGACAAGGTTAAAATTAAAGCTATATCCATGCGAGCAAAGTCGATAGCAAGAGCAAGTTTCTAATAGTTTCACCTCTGAGAATGTTAGTTAACTCTGCAACGAGCACTACGACAAATCGTCCGGCTCTGCTACGATACGGCTACGGGGCGCTACGTCGTAGATTGAGCTCTGTAGTTTTACTACGACAGCGATTGAACTGTTAACATGAAGTTTTCATTGGGTCTAGTTTAGTGTTTTTTTTTTGTTATATAAATTAAAAGTGTTTGCAGTTAGTTTATGGTTAAAGAATATTTATTTCTCAAAAGAATTACAAATTCACTTATTGAAAAACTTATACAATTAATAAAATTTTAAATAAACGCACACACATAAATACGGAAAGCAAACACGTTAATTTGATAATAATGCGGGTTAGTAATAGTTTAATAAATTATTCAAAAATAGTTTAATAAAAATAAATTCAAGGTTCAAAATTAGAATTTTTCTAGTTTTTCTATCTTTTGATATGAAAACAAATTTCACTATAAAGTTTATTACTTTGATTATTTTAACATTTTACAATACTTACCGTAACGGATCTTATGCATCAAAAAGCTTCAATATCTTAGCTTCATCATCCACTTTTTTTATTTTACTAGAAAGGAATTGCACGCGGTCAGAAGCGAGTTCGCAGTAACATTCTTAAAAATGTCACATCCATTTTACAAAAAGATTAAACCAGCTAATGTCGAGCGAAATCTCTCTCACGAGTTCCGTACGTGCCTGCAATAACATAAGGAGTGAGCGGAGCCGGGGCGCGAGACGCTATCACAGTAATTAGATCTGAGTTTACAATTAAGAGAACGACTTATTGTTTAACGAGATGGAGCCTTAAGATGAACGTGGGTTACACAGAGTTAAGATGCTTATAAAAAAGGTAATGATTTTGCTCTGAAATGACACTAGATCAAATGCATTTTCAAATTATCTAGTGTGGGTCAGTCATTTAACTGATGATATACCTATTGTAGGTATTTTACAATAGTGTAATTGAATATTTAATTAAAAGATTCATTGAATTTATCTTAAAAAACCAACGGAAAACGAAAATATCCTATATTTCAATCACACTCCAATTTTAAGGCTGTTAGCTTGTTTATTTACACTCCTATATCTACTAAATTTACAAATGGTTCAAAATTACGTTGGATTGTGCCTGTAAAAAATGGCTTCTGGGTTTGCAAGTGCTACCAGAATTACTGTGACTGGTGCCAAATCCCGACGATATTCGTAAAGCGGTGCAAACGCATTTTTAACTCCTTTCCTATAAACCAATTAATTTATCATGTCTTAGAGGGCGTGGATAATGATGCTGATCATCACTTATCGGTCGATATTGTGATCTAATGTCAGACGATTGACAGTTTTTGACAGACAAAAAGGATAAGGTGCTATGGCGAGCATGGACCTATGTCCAGCTGTCCAAAAAAGGCCCATATAGACTGATGATGATGATGATGATTTTTTTTCACTCCGAGCAATGCCTCTTTTACAGAGTTGTTAGATGATGTGTTTGCCGGGTCTTCTCAGCAAGAAACAACTCCGACGCGGTGGCAGAGTCGCATTATGTCTGTATACTGTGTATGTATATATCTATATTATTATAGTAATTAATAATAATAATAACTCATAGACACGAAGACACGACTATTTGCGAACAAGTCCGACGGAATCTGAAAGCTCTTTCAACTGCCTGGATTGACTACAAGAAGGCCTATGATTCGGTGCCCCATTCATGGCTCAGGAGGATCTTAGAGCTGTATAAAATTGATACAACCTTAAAATCTTTCTTGATTTCATGGGGCAGTGGATCACAGTCCTTCGTCAGCCAGGTGGTGGAGATGGCTCCCCTGAACCGCAGGACTTCATAAGGATAGAGCGAGGTAGTTTCCAGGGCGATAGTTTGAGTCCTTTGTGGTTTTGTTTAGCTCTGAATCCTCTTAGTACCTTACTAAAGGATTCAAAGCTAGGCTATCGGCTTCGCAGAGGGGGTAAGTTCATCTCTCATTTGCTGTTCATGGATGATCTGAAGCTGTTTGCACCAAACCCCCAGGTCTTAATGAAATTTTCAAAAATCACCGAGATTGTAGCAACGTCATCAAGATGGAGTTTGGTGTCTATAAGTGTGCGGTCATGCATGTACAGGATGGGAGGGTTGTAGATTCACCGAGTTTACAGCTCTCTGAGACGATGACACTCAGATCCCTCTCTGAAGCCGAAACCTACAAATATCTTGGTATGTCAGAGTCATTGGGTATATCAGTAGGAGACGTCAAGCAATCGGTGAGGGAGCGCTTCTTTAGTCGCCTTACAAAGGTACTTAAGAGTTCTTTGTCAGGTGGCAGCAAGGTGCGCGCCTTCAGGGTTTTGTCTGTGCAATTGCTGATGAAGTTATCAAGGTGAATAACTACCGGAAATACATCATGAAGGACGGTACGGTCAACATCTGTCGGGCATGCCGCCGTCCTGGCGAGTCTATTCGCTCTGTTATTTCCGGTTGTTCTCACCTTGCTAACGGAGAGTACTCGCACAGGCACAGCCTAGTAGCCAAGATCATCCACCAGCAACTTGCTCTTCGGTATGGCTTTGTCGAGTCGGAGGTACCGTACCGAGAACTGGTACCGGTGCGTACTTATGCACCGGTACCAGTTCTCGAAAATGGTCGTGCATTGCTCTATTGGGATCGCTCTATCATCACGGACAGGACTATTGTAGCCAATAAGCCTGATATCGTGCTGGTAGACCGATCCCAACGCCAGGCAGTGCTTGTCGACATCACCATTCCACAGACGATAACCTCGTAAAAGCTGAGAAGGACAAACTCAGCAAGTACCTTGACTAGGCTCACGAGGTGACCGCCATGTGGAATAGTAAATAAAATAAATAAATATGCGCCAGACAATACACCTCTTGTAATGGTCTCGAAGTAGGGATTTTTATATCCCTGTGTTACGAGTTACCACACAAGGAAATAAGCCAGGGGAGTCTCCCAGCACACCCAGACCAACCCGAGTCAATTCAGAAAAGATCGTTTCCTGAGTTGACCCGATCGGGGACACTACGGAATTCAAGGCGAGAAACCGTGCTACAGCGCACCACGCCAATCGTGTCGTGGAATGTTGATTCGACGATCATTGTCCCGATAGTCGTATCGGTGAACGACCAACACCTTGAAAGGGTCTCGCTCAGCGGTTGGGTCAAGGGTCAGATGCAGAAGGCGGTGCTCCTGGACACGGCTCGCATTGTCAGGAGGTTCCTCTCTCTGCAGCTCTAACCACCGGTAGTCTGGGCCTTGCCTGCCCTGCTGCCGGCGGCACCCTAGGTTAGGGTTTTTATAGTTTTTTTATAATTCATTGTTTTTAACTTTAATTTAAGCTTAGGTTTTATAATTGTAATTATTTAGTTTGTATAATTACGAGTATGATTCACAAGTTGTTTTTATTGTTGTCAATCATTGTTTTTGTAAGAATACTGTTAAAATGTTATACCTAAGTTTTATGCTAAATAAATATAATAATAATAATAAAAATCTTTATTTTCTTCACAAAAAGAAAGAAATACAACAAAAAGATAGTACAGTTATGTTCATAATTGTAACACTTAAGGTGAAGACTGGTGCTTGAAATAGGTTATTAATAACCTGTGCTACAAGACACCAGGTTCTCCACCTCCTAGATTTTTTAACATTATTAAAATGAATAGTAAAATATTTATTTATTATTATTATTTATTTATTTATTTAACCAATTACACTATCTTACAGGATAACACAACCTTATGCGATAGAGTAGTTAAAAAAACAATAGAACGCATTTTACATATTACACACAATAAACATTGTTAGCCTCGTGAACTCACTCAGAGCACACGAAAATAAGTCAATTTGCTCCGAAACCAAGTTAAGTAATAATTGTATTAGGTGCTAAACTAAATAGTCACATAAGTCCACTGCCGACAAACTGTTGCACAGTTTGGCAGAAAATAATGTTAAGCATCCCTGTAATTTTTATGGTTTAATATATAAAATAAAATAAAAAAGTAAAATTAAACAGTAACGTAAAATAAAGAAAATATAAGTAACTTAAACATCACAAAATATATTCTCCATTAAATCTTCTGTGAATTTTACAATAAAAAGTAAGTTTATATTTTTGTAACTCTCTTAACATAATGAAGTAAAATTAAAACTATTTAAAATAAAATAACGATAGATGTCACTCTCATTCTAAATAACAAGAAAATAAAAGTGTCGCTCATGATGTCTATTATTTAGTATTTATTTGACTTGTATTATTCAAGTTTGAGTTTAGCTCCCACATTGGAAGTAAAAAAGTGAAGTATAATAATTTGTCCATATTTTGGGAAAAAGCCATTAAAATTATGCCCACGCTACGATTTATGCGTATTCGCCAATTATCACGTTTGCCAAATGCTACGTAATGTTTACGAACCGAGTAATGTTTCGTAATTTAATTCCAACGCGGAAACAATCACGATAAATGACACCATCCGAGTGCGGAAAGCTAGGTTTGCTTATTTCAGTTTTAAAACAACGAAGCCTATTCTCAAAGACACCACACGTGAGTTTAAACCTTAACATCATTAAGATAAATCCCACTTTGCGTCGGTGTTAACGACAAGGACCGACGCCTGCTGAATGAGCCGTCTCGTGGAACAATCCAGTTAAGGTAATGCATTTAAGGGCAGACGAGCGGTTTTATTGCCATTTGTGAAGAAACCATATTAAAATATTATTTACATAAATTTCCAACTAAAATAAAGACAAGATGTAATATTAATTAAGCCAATATCATTTATAATATCGAACTAAATCTATTTACATATTTTTTATCATGTGGACTTATGTTTTTCCGCTATTTCGTGTAATCTGTTGGATTCAATCTTGACGGTTGTGGAAAAAAGATTGCCTCCTGGCATCAATATTATCATTTGTACTTCATTTTGTGTTTCAATAAAAAAAAATGAATACCACGTACAATGTTGCGGATAAATTTAACGAATTACCTCATGTCTCAGCGGTGTAATCGTCAAGTCATGAGCTAGTATAGTAAAAACTCAGAACCAGATCCAATTGAGGATATTGCATTATTTTGTGTTCACATCACTTAATGCGGAGAAACCAGGCAGAATAAGAATAATATTATTCGTGAAGCACTGATGACCGCCATGCCAGTCAACTATCGGTCAATCAACTTGTTAAAATGAAATGAAATACATTGTTTTCTATCTTTTCGATCCGTTTTTGCCGCCCGTCTGCTCACCCCAGCTAAGTTGCAATCCCGTTAAGATAGTACATTCTCCGGCGTAGCCTCCTTTACCATTCTCTTATTACGTAAGTTTTTATGCCATCGTTTCGCTACGACGACTGCAGTTTTTCCTCCTTTGATAGTTAAAGATGTTGATTTTATGGATACTGGTTAAACCTAGCAGTGGTAGACGCAAACGATTCGAGGATAGCAAAGTCTATCAGTTAAGCTATTTCTTTAAATAAACTCTAGGTTCAAAGACACAGGCTAAGTGTCTTAGATCAAAATATGTTAACAAGGATAAACATTTGTGTTATATATATATAAATATCTATTGTGTCTCGTTCAGCGGCGACGAATATGTTAATACTCAATTAATATTTTCTAGTTTCATATTATTCTATTTGCATAAGTATCAACATTCAATCACATATTTTCCGCCGTGAAATCTAAAATTAAATAATTCAAAACTGAATCTAACCCTGCCGCGTCCCGGAGGACAGCCGCAGATAATTAACGTAATCCATTCCCTCTGCCGCTGGGTTTACTCGGGGTCTGTCAAGTGAGAGAGATAGGAAGCAAGGTTGAAACGGTACTGCGACATACTGAAAACTTAACATACATACATACCATCACGACGCTTATAAAACAGAAGAAATTACAGATTTATTCGAATAAAAAACAGCTATCAATAAAAACAATCGGGGAAATCTCGTTTGTTTTTGCTTGAGAACCGGTGGAAAAACAAAAGACGGTAGGAATAACAAGGGACGTCGTAATATCTAGTTGGAACTAAAAGATAACGAATTGTATTAGTAATAACAACTTAAGTTAATTCTTTATTTTTATCTTTGTATAGAAAATAGTGCATTGTTATTGACGACACGATTGGCGTAGTGTGCTGTAGCACGGTTTCTCGCCTCGATTTCCGTAGTGTCCCGGGTTCGATTCCCGGTCGAGTAAATTCAGGAAACGATCTTTTCTGAATTGACTCGGGTCTGGGTGTGCTGGGAGACGCCCCTAGCTTATTTCCTTGTGTGGTACCTCGTAACACAGGGATTTAATAATCCCTACTTCGAGACCATTACAAGAGGTGTGTTGTCTGGCGCATATTTATTTATTTATTATTTATTTATTTATATGCAAATGCTAAAAAAAACTTATAGCTAGCTTCATCTTGATCGAAAGTGTTAAAAGGATCTTCGTGTAACATCGATGAAATAACGTTGGCTTACAACATATAATATATACACTAGGCAAATTCTGCAAGTCTTTTAATGGTCTGGATATCTCAATAATAGGAAGAGCAGCCACTAGGATTGTGGAAGATACGGGTTCGACTCCCGCTTGAGCCCAAGAATCAGGTCGATTTTTTCTAGTTAAAACAGTTTTTGGCTATTATCTTTTGCTTCATATGCGGTGGCGAACAAGCTTGTCGACCGCCCGATGGTAAGCGGGTACCGTCTATATAGCATCTTCTCTTTTATATTGCATCTAGAAAAGCATTTCAGGAATCTACTGGGCCATACCTCCCCTGTTTTTCTGGATAAATATTGGAAAAACAAGACAGATGGTATGAATAACACGGGACTGTAGGAAAATGTAACAAGGTAAAACAAATATACTATATTTTGTTTGCGTGATCTTTTTTTTTTCGACGGCGAAGTGCCAATTTCTTCTATCTAACTTTTTGTTTTCAAATATTTCTTTATCATTGACGTTAAGGTCGGTTTATGCAATTTTGTCTGTGTTATTTACAGGTATATGGCACTTCATCGTCGTTATACACCACACAAATTAAGAATTATGGAAAACACGGTACCAAGTAGGTCATGGTCAGTGCTATTTAATCTACCAGCGATGCCAGGCGATATTTCCTGTGGGATTTAGTAGATAAATCAAAGCGTGCTGTAAAATCGCTATCAAACAGTCTGTCCCGTGTCTGCGTGAAGTGTCCCGCAGTAAATCAGCCTTTCTCGACCCGCTGTCCCGCGACACGCGGGTAGCCGCTTTTCAGATTAATTTACTATTATCTGGGGAGGCAAGAGATAGCATCGTAATGTTTATAAACGTAAATATTGAATCAATATAATACAACATCACATACTTCGCCTCGGTCCCAGAGAAAAGTGTTACGGAAACAAAATAAACGAAGGCACCACAAAGCCACAAAACTCAAAAAAAAACCGATAAAAAAATTGAGTGTTAGGGATTTTTCTTTTGATTTGTGGTGTGAGAATCCATTGCAATAAACGGGAAAATAAAATCGTATCCTGCCATTTTAAGTGTATCCCCAAGAAGACCCTGAGTGTGCCTGTTGGAAGTAATTTCATTAGCAGGTATTTCGAATTCTCCGAAATTCACGTTAATACCCGGTATAAACGTAGCAACCATAAAAAATAATGCCCAAAGTCTCCATAAAGGTGCTCCCTTACCTGGAGCATTTTCCTGTAATGTAACGTTACAGAGTCGAGCATCACATTAGTGAGGAAGGAGAACCGAGCGTTACAGTGCGCAAACTATAATATTACAAATTCGAGCATAACGCAGCGAGCATTACAGTGCACAACTCGATGATACAATGTGTTATATTTTGATACAACTTCCCTAAAGTTTTTAAGGCAGTATTGTAATGTAACGCTCAAAATCGAATCTGTAACGTTACATTACAGGAAAATGCTCTAGGTGAGGGACCACCTTGATATTACGCTCACAGCTGAAACTCCCAAACATCATAAACTTCAGCAAATCGCAAATGTTCCCGCATCAGCACTCCGTTCATTCGTTCATTCACACGTACTTTAAACAAACGGTAGTATTTGCTTTGGATTTACTGTGTTACCACTCAACTGCAAACATGATACGTTAGCGAGAGTAACCCCGAAAAGGAATTTAGTGTAGGAAGCCACAGTCACTTACCAAATCATTCATCATACACACATAGTTCAGCAGCTATCCAACATAACAGAATTTCAAACGTTAATTATGTAAAGTGTGCGACACTCTTAGGTCACCATATACACGATTGTACGTACACTAGAAATTCATCGTAATTACAAGCCATAAAACGTTCACTTTTGAACAAAGGCCCCTATGAATTTTCAGGCAGCCTGCATTCTCCGGAATCCTTTAAAGTCGTCCCTCTTACTACTGGTGGTCCTACAAGTTTGGGATCAGATGACCTTGTTGTGACGTATACCAAATATTTATCTATTTTTATTTCTTACCATCCTCCGTCCCCCATAGCCCAAAGACGGAAGATTACCGAGCACATTCTATCAGTCAATTTGGGCTTATTTGCTGAGCGACAACCCTCGCATTAAATCTCAATTAGGCAGCCATCAGTCTTACGGTGACAACCCTGCCGACGCGACACACGCGTGGATTAAATACAAAGCATTTATGGTAAATTATCTATTTTTACACACATACCATCACGACTTTATCCCAAACGGGGTAGTCAGAGACAAGTGACTGTTGCCGTCATGGTGAACTGAACACTCAGAAGCCCACTTTTCACCAATGGTATTAGAACCCAACGTGGTAGGTTGTGAGCCTTCCGCCGCTATCCGGGTTGATTTGGTTTTTTATCGATGTTTTCCATCACCGGAGAGTTTGTCGGTTTTTTTTTTTTTTTTTTAATAAATAAATATCCCTGGACATTATTCCACACAGCGCCATCTAGCCCCAAAGTAAGCTAATTAAAGCTTGTGTTATGGGATACTAGACAACGGATAAACATACTTAAATACATTTTCTTTTGTAAATACATACTTATTATAAAATACATACTTATTATACATAGGAGACACCCAGACCAGTACAAACAGACATGTTCATGCACACAAATGTTTGTACTGTGCGGGGATCGAACCCGCGACCTCTGGTGTAGTAGCCAACTTCTTAACCATTACACCAAGTCGGTCGTCATTAATTAAACAAAGTTCATTGTTTCACAAAGATTTTGGTTCTGGCCAGACTTGAACTCGGGACCACACAATTTGTCTCATCACACATGTCTATTTAATCAAAAGACATTTGATGTTAGCGCGAGAAAAAAAAAAATATGACTATGTATTCAACCTAAGACTCAGTCGGAGCTCCCACCCCTGCGCTTAATTAAAGCACTCTTTGTAGAGTGTTCTCGGTTTGTACCGAGGCTGTCCAGTAAGTAACATGTCAGAAAAATAAAAAGTCACTGATACAAATAAATCTGCTCAATTCGAGTGTCAATCCTGCAATCAGCTTTTCAACCTAAGCTCCTGTATGTCATAAAGTCGAAGTAGTGAAAGCCTAGTCGTGTCCCGCGTGATCGATCGCCGTGTCGCCGACCCGTGCTGGCTGCAGAGTGGGTTCGCCACTAAATCCCGATTATACAACTGACGGTGAATTTGGAATTGTTGAAAGTGAGATTTGTTTTGACATGTCAACAAAACTACGCGTTTCTGTAAATATAATTAGGAACGAGAGCTTTAAGCTATTAACTAACTTCTAGATAAATCTTCTTTATTGGTTAAGGAACTTTTGCAAAACCATATTTTGCTTTTGCAGGATTTGTTTACTAAAGGTTGTCTGGAAGGAATAGCTTTGTAGAGATATATTTTTTTGCGGAATGTCGTTTATTTATTGATTTATTATTTATTTAACACAATTTAACGGGATAATCCCAGTTACATAATTATTTAAGCTACAGGAAGGAATACATTACACCAATTTTTCGACTTTGTTTAAAAGCGATTGAGGACTGTCAATGTATATATCCAATGCAGGGTTAGCGACCAGTAACATGTTTAGCGCACGACACAGCGGGGATTGCTCACGCGCGACTGTACGACACGGTGGAATAGCGAACAGCCGATTTATTTTACATTTTATTCGTTCATTCACTACCGATTGCACTTATGAATCTTATGCATCGCCATGCCACAAGTTTTGACAGTTGCATGCCTTGTTAGTAATTTTCCAACCACTGTCAATATAGTGGTTTGCTCTCTGAGTGTCAGAGATTGTCACAGATAAACATTATCTTTACCCGACTATGAACTACACTTTAAACTTGCTAGTTTCACAAGTTTTGGCGAAATATTGCTATCATAATGTCGACATTTTAGATTAAAATATAAAATTCAACCTCAGTCCACAAAATTTCAGGCGGCCATTTCGCGCGTCCTTCGGCAATATGTCGCCGCTTCCGGCCAGAGCGGAAGTGGCGGACTCACACCGGATCCCAATTTGCGCGGTGAGGGTAGTTTGAGATAAGTGCGGGTGAGATTTATTTCTATGACGTGGGAATTTCAGAAAACTGGAAAATTTTCGTTAGTATGATAGAGAGATTGTTTTTACAAAGCATTTGTGCTAGTCAGTACCGTTGCTAGGTATAGTTATGACAAGCTCTTTGTATTGCCAACTGTATTACTCTTTAACGAATGTCCATAGTTTCGGTTAACTAATAATAAATAATATATTCTTTATTGCACACAAAACTTACAGTACAGAAATAATTTACAATAAATGAAAGTACAATTTGGGTGGCTTTATCGCTAAAAAGCGATCTCTGCCAAGCAACCCACAAGCAAAGGAAATTTGGCGAAAAGGGCAAGTAAGTGCACCAAGTAAAATAATAAATAAAATAAGTTCAATTATAAATATCTACACAGTATAGGACTAGGTTTATATATTCACATGACACATACATACTATATATAAAAAGTAGAAACAAATGTGACGTTATTTAAACAGACAATAGCAATCAATCAACTAATGTGCATTTTTGATAAATTATTTGTGTATGATGTTCATATTAAAGTCCCTAAATACATGACGGTTGTTATAATCATCTTCATTTTTTATACTAATTAAAACCATGCTCAATAACTATATAAGTATGAATTTAGAAAAAAAAACAGCCTTTGACTCTCATAGTATTTTAATTTAATTATCATTCTCTTTATTCATTATAAACCTTAAGTATAAAATTTGTACAGTATTTATATAAAACAAAGATTACAACAATAAAACAACTTTAATTTAATTATTATTATTTTTAAATTGCGCCAGACAACACGCCTCTTGTAATGGTCTCAAAGTAGGGATTAATATCGCTGTGTTACGAGGTACTACCACACAAGGAAATAAGCCAGGGGCGACTCCCAGCACACCCAAACGCGAGTCAATTCATAAAAGATCATTTCCTGAATTGACCCGACCGGTAATAGAACCCGGGACACTACGGAAATCAAGGCGAGAAACCGTGCTACAGCGAACTACGCCAACCGTGTCGTCGAATGGTAGAAACTGCTTTGCTTGTGTTTGGGTGATCTTGTTGCTAAGGTATCTCCGATATTTATAAATACCAATAGGTATGCTACTATCTAGCTATGATAGCATGTAGAAGTAAGAACACCACGCATAAACACGAAAGCACATCAACCTGAACCTTATGCTGCCCACATAGGATTTATTTTGCAGTAGTTTCTCAAGGTTAACTTCCGTATAAGTAAATTCGCTACAAATATAATTCACCACCGCACCCACATGGGTGTGCCCAATTTACGCGGCTAGATTGATGGCGACCATAACAATTGGTGACCCCATCCCCCATAATAGACTTTCAAACCTTTAACAATAAATCTTTTTGCGGACAATATGAGACAGTTATTATTCAGGAAAATAACGGAGCAATTGGAGATTGAATAAACAGGTGATGTTGTTCAACTATTGCACTTAAACAAGGATAACCATACACGAGCCTTATCACAATCACTCACTACTTGTCAAATTCATTCCCTATGAGTGTACCGAGCGATTTCTTAATATGATCTTTCGTTTCCAGCCAATCAGAGGTACCTGGCACTAGAAGATGCATATCTTCTAGGCTGGATATTTACTGACGAAATTGCTGGCTACGCTCATAATCAATCAACTTGACTGGACTTAAGCAATTTAAATGAGGCCCAAGTAAAACATTTTATTTCTACTTGTTTCCGGCAAACCACAGGAGAGGATAAATGAAGATAATATGAATATTATTACTAAGCTAAATTATAATTCTTCGTACCATTCGCTGTGGCCATATAAAAATACACTACGCATCAGATACATACCACAAAAGTCCTAACTGAAAAATTCCGTTCCACACAGTAAAATAAAATTAATTATCATTTCCCTTTTCATACATTTCACAACGGATGTCCTTAGCCCGACCAAAGTGCCTTCCGGATTAAAAACGCAGAAACAAATGTGACCACAGTTGTACCGCTCTCTAATTAGCTTTGTAATTGGACACAAAGGAACGCACGCCTGCGAATAATAGGCAAGAATAGTTTACTTTAGCGGGACACATTCGGCGAATCTGTGCACCGGTTCTAGAACTAGCGGTGTCCTGCAACTTTGTCTGCGTGTAGTTAGCATGAAAAACTTTATTTTACGTAATATGGACCTGATATCGGGTTTAGTGGCCTTATTGTAACAATTGAATGAACACTCTGCAGTACAAGCAAATAAAAATGTTTTTTCACTTCTCATGCTCTAAAAGAACGCCGATATAGCCCTACGAAGTGGGACTAAAGTGACCACTTTAGTCTCTAGGGAGTGAAAAGTAATTAGTTTTTAACTTCCTTCATGTGACAGATACGAACCCAAACAGCCAGTAAATATAATATTATTTGTGTAGTGGATCATCTTCATTGCGAACATGTTGAGAGTTTTAGTTCCATGGTTTGTCCGCGAAAAAGGTGGCGCCATGTGTTTTAAATCTTTTGTGATTTTTATTTCATTATGTAAAATTTATGCATTTTTTTGTACTAAATTGACTATTTTTCTCGCACTCAAAGTAAAAGGACAGTTTGCACCGCGAGACTAAATGCAAACTTAATATAGCCTCGATTTCATTGACTCCCTTGCACGCTCGGGAGTCAAACCACCTTTGGTATATCATAATATGGTCTCGTTTAGTCCCTTGATATAAAGTATACTATATTGTGTCTTTCCTTAACAATATCCAATGTACTTTATGTAATTTTATTTATTCAAGCAATGACATTCGCCACTTCCAGTTAATAAGATAGGTAACAAGAAAGTTAAGGCCCTAAAAATCTTCATTCCCCAAAGGTTATCAATTCTGCGAGGGAATAACGCGAGTTGGCACTAATATCAGGCCCCTGTCACTTCACGAACTTGCGCGTGAAAATTACCTACCAGCTGCCGGGACATGGAACTCCCATTTGGCTCTACGCGGCTGTTGACAATTAACTGTCAACAGCCGCGTAGAGCATTCGTATGTGAATCTTGCAGTTGAACTGACGCGATGACGTACTGTTGGTACTGACTACAGATAGCCCACTTTGAACAACACGCCATTTTTGACGCACGCACACAAAGATGAGAGTTTACAGGCGAAGTCAGTGAGTTTCAGTGAGTCGAAAAGTCGCACTGTCGCGAGTGTTTCTGTTTTTGTCGAACTTGGTGCAATGTTTCACATGATTAAATTTGTTTTTGGCCAGTTCTGTCAAGTAGGTATAACCTACTACATTTTAAAAATTCAGAGCGAATATAGTAGTAACCCTAGGTGGTTGACGCAAGTCTAGGAAAAAGGTGCGAGCGGTCCTTCTGTAAACTCTTTATTTTGTGCTACAGTACTGGGATTTGACATTGTCATGTCATGTCATGTGCCATCCCAATACATTTTTTACGCGAACGATAATGTAAATTTAAAGTGGCAACTCGTGGTAGACGTACTGACATATATATCGAAAGAGGTAGCCCCGGCATTAAATGCCTGAGACATGAACCCCATTAGGATTAAGAAAATTGTCATTTTTCTATTGATATGGTTTATCTGTTACGTTAGTAACTATTAAGTAATCTGTGCTAATATGGACATACCTTTTATCTTAGCCACCTACTCATTACACATGTTTCTATGGCTTCGTAATTAAAGCAAAGTGTACTGAAGTATACCGCAGCCCACTTTGTGGCCCTAAAGGGCACATTACCGGCCTCAGATTGATGGGCTGTAACAATCGGACGAGCCTTCGTAATGTTGGCAATTCGTCTTTTGGGCGCAACCTTTATACTCACGCTTCACGTTTTAGTTTAGGTTTAACTTTATACTGGATGGTTATCAAAAGACTTACAAAAACTTAAAAGAGCAACTACTGAGTTTCTTGCTGAGTCTTCTCAGTGGAATCAGACTTCCGACATGGCGGTGGAGTAATATTATATGTATGTATTATATTTAGTATATAGATTGTATTCATATTATTTATGTATATACTATAGCTAAATTCAAAATGTTAATTGAAGATTCAAAAGAACTGTATATTCATGGAATACTTGAATACAGCATTTTTGAGTTTGAGTTTGAAAACGATATTTATTTTTATTTTTTTTAATTTATTTGTTCCTTTAACACAATACAGTACTCTACTACAACATCTGCCAAACTGCAAAACAGTTTGTCGGCAGTAGCTCTCGTGGATGCTATACAGTTAAAAAGTACTTACGTATTTAACTACTAATTCCTAATACTATATTAACATTTCAATGTTACTAGTTAGTAGTAGTATAGTAAAGTTAAAAGTACATTATAATATAGGTATTATACACATCTTAGTTTTAATTTACGCGCCAGGCACGGAGGATTTCAGGTTAACCTTCTCCAACCATTGCGAAATGAATCTTATGGTAGGGAGTATACGGTACATACATACACACTCACACCCGTTTCAGAAGTGGGCAATACATAAATGATGGCCTCATGGACACAATGACAGGTAATGATTTTTTAGGGTTAATTTGAGATGATTTTTACTAATTACATTACTGATAAGACCATGAGGAAGCTCATTGATGTATGTAGGTGTTAGACATCGCCGTTCACGTTTACCGAAATAATTATTAACTTTCGGGACTATTAACTTAGGCTTCTTAGATGCTCGAGTTTGGTATGTATATTCTCTTTTCCTTTTATTGTCATAATTATTAAACTGTTCAACTAAAATAGCAATTTTAACCTTAAATTCTATCGGCAGTATTTTACATAATTTAAATAATTTTGAATAATCTTTTTGAACTGAATGTTTCACCTTTTTATTTACTAAGAGTTTAAGTAGCCTAATTTGCAAATATTTTATTTTATTTAAATTAGTAGGAAAAGTGAGACCATACGATATACTCACTAAGTGATGTAAGTATCTAAGTAAAAATGAAATCAATTTAATTCACTTTCATTTCAAGGTCACATACAAATCAATCGAACAATCAGTATTTGTTTTCATAAAAACCTTTAAATTAAATTCAATGGAAAAGAACACTTACATAGTAACTTATTCATTTTCATAAGTCTTTTGATAATCACCTGGTATACACTGCTGAAATTAAAAAACTTATAACTACTTACATACGCTTTACCATAACTGCGTTAGTCATCAACTGAAATCGGTGGGTGATTGTGCTCATGGCTGAACGTCTACCTCGAGTTGCCACTGTATTTTTTTTGGGGTATGACATTTTCATGTCATGTCATGTGTCCCAATACAATTTTTTTACGCGAACGATAACGTAAATTTAAAGTGGCAACTCGTGGTAGACGTACTGCACCCCTAGCCAAGTGGCAAAAAGCTCGGAAACGAATCGAACTTCGCCTTCGCTAACGCTTTGTCGCAAACGCTAATAGATTGGTAGCCAAGATGAACGGAACGCGGCGAACGCTAGTTCTCTTCTAACTTGCGTTAAAAATAAGAATTTTGTCTATGGTTTCGCACGACGCCAGCCTGACGCAATGTCAAAGTCGAAGAGTTTGACGTGACGTATGTTTTATGTTGTTGTTATTGAAATATTTTCAGCCACAATATTGAAATATTTTCAGCCACAATATTTTTAGAGCATGCATTGTAATAAAAAACTCACAAAATGCAAAATTTCAAACAAAGACAACACCAGCTGATTGAAAAATCGCCATTTTGTTACGTTGGCGTCAAGGGGCCGGCGTTCGCTCACTATCGTAGCGTTGAAACGCTCATGGGGCGTAGTCGCTTGTCAAAAAGTGCCACTTGGCTGTATTTAGCGAACGACTATTGTTTCGTTTTATCTATTAGAATTATACACTTGGCTACCAACCTACGATTCGTTACGATTAAGTCACGTGAAATGTCGATCGACGATTATTTTCCATACAAATCTTTGGGCGTTTTCGTTCAACGTTTGACACTTGGCTAGACCAGCTGGTCTTGCAAACTTGACCCATGACAGCTGTCAAGGTAGCACGACATCGCAAGGAGATATAAACACGCTCACGACTCTGTCATAAACGAGGCAATCAAAGGCAACTTTCGCCGTCATGGTGAAGGGGAACACTTATCACCAAGCGTATAAGAACAGAAGATGGTAGGTGGTATGTCATCCGTTATCCGGGATGGTTCGCTTTTTTTTGGTGTTCTACAATCACAAACCCGGACTATGTTCCGAAAAATTCGGAAACTCACTTTGGCCGACCTGGGAATCGAACCCCGGACCTCCGGGTTTCGGGCTGCGCTCTGAAACCACGTGGCCACGGAGGCGTACACATAAATATTTTGATTAGTTTTTCAAATAATCACAAATTTTTAATTTAATTAGTTTATATTAACATATTTTTCTATTGTTCCAGACGAGGAGCTGGTGTTCAGGGACCGGTGGGGAGGCCTCACGCTCTTCAACGTGAGGAACTTCACCACCAGGCTGCTCATGAACAACTCCACTTTCGTAAGTTTTATTCTGCTCAAATTACTAGCAATCTTTTTCTTGAAAACTTCCTTGCCTAAGGTCCGGTTTCCACCAAATCGAAGAGGAGAGGAGATGTGTATGGATAACCAATCGGATTTCGCTACTACTACCCCTACTCCTACTCCACATTTCAAAGACAGATGTGTTAATAAAGTAATCTAATTGGTTATCAAAACACATCTCTTCTCTCCGCTTTGGTGGAAACCGGGCTTAAGGGTTAAGCACCCCAACTCGGAGGATCATGGATCGTGTGGTCCCGAGTTCAAATCTGGCCAGAACCAATCTTTGTGTTCATCGTTTCCGATTAACTCTCCGGTGATAGCAAATCAACCCGGATGAGGGTGGAAGGCTCGCCACCCACCTCGTAGGGTTCTAGTTAATACCGCTGGTGAAAAGTGGGCTTCTGAGTGTTCCGTTAACCATGACGGCAACAGGCACTTGCCTCTGACTACCCCGGTTTTTTTTATTGCCTGTCAAGATGACCTCACTCTACCTGATGGAAAGAGGTCGTGAGGTCCAGATATGACGGCTGACAAGCCGTCGTGCAAACGAATCACTGGGCTGGCCAACCTCACCTTGAACACCTGCAGAAATACCTTTTCACGCCCCGCTTGATCACCCCGGGACTAGAGTAAGGAAACACATGCGCTGGAAGAGCATTCCACTATTTCCACTTCAGGATCGTACGACAAAGGAACGAGTCACTGAACCTCTTAGTGCGAGCTAAAAAATGCTGGATCGTGTGTGCCGTTTAGGATATACCTAGTCGTGATGGTATATTATGTTTTTCTTGAGATGGAGTAAAGAGGGCAAGCAGGAATATTATGCTGAGTGAGACCTAATAGGTGGAGGTGGTTCCGGCCTGTCGTGGGAGGCGATTAATAGGGCCCTAGAGTTTTGTCAGCGTAAGGCACCGGGGAAACCAAAGAGTGCGTGCAAACCATATGGCAGTCTTTTTACTTATGTCTTATTTCTTTTTCATTAGAAAATGTCCTTAATATAAAATTACGTGAATCTTCATGGACACAAGCCTCTCTTCCCATAAGATTTGGAGGACTAGGCATTCGCAAAATTTCAAGTGTATCTCTGCCAGCTTTTTTATCGTCTGCTTACAGCACATCCGACCTCACCAAAAAAATTATTTCCCGTTCCGTTCCGACATCAGAAATTTTCAAACTAGACAACGCTAAAAAAGCTTGGCAAATGGCCTGGCCTAACCAAATTCCCGCGTGCCCCAACTCACAGAGAAGTTGGGATGAAATTATCTGCAGTGCTGCACACAATGGTTTGCTTCTGTGCAGCTCAGGCTCCGAGCGGGCAAGGCTTGAGGCAGTTTCCCGTAAAGAGTCTGGGCACTGGCTAAATGCCTACCCCTGCACAAATACGGGTAATTGCCTTGACCCTAATACACTGCGTGTTGCAGTGGGATTGCGCCTCGGAGCAGAGCTGTGCGTATCACACACCTGCCCCTGTGGTACTGTGGTTGACTCACTGGGACACCACGGGCTCTCATGTGTTAAGAGTGCAGGCCGCTTGTCCCGCCACGCCGCTTTGAACGATGTCATTCGTCGGGCCTTCGCCTCCGTCAACGTACCGGCTATGTTAGAGCCGCAAGGTATCGTACGTGACGACGGTAAGAGACCCGACGGGATGACACTCGTTCCATGGACCATGGGCCGGCCGCTGGTGTGGGATGCGACCTGCGTCGACACGCTGGCCCCTTCCCATGTTCCCGCTACGAGTAAACGGGCAGGCGCGGCGGCTGAAGCGACGGAATATAAAAAGGCACAAAAATACCAGAACATCGGTTCCGGTTACACTTTTGTGCCTTTCGGCGTCGAAACCCTGGGTCCGTGGGGTCCGAGTGCACAGAACCTTTTAAAAAATCTTGCTAAAAAATTGATTTCAACTACAGGTGACCCTAGAGTTGGTACATTCCTCGCACAACGTGTGAGTCTTTCTATACAACGGGGGAATGCTGCCAGCATCTTGGGTACCTTACCACAGGTGCAAAATTTTCTTAGTAGTTTTTAGTTATATTTGTTTTAAGGTTTTCTTTTTAATTTTTACTGTACTGTATATATTAATTATTTAATGTTTCTATTTTTAGCAGCACATGGTAGCTTTTCTGTGGTACCCAAATCCTGAAGGTAGACAGTTCATTCACAGGGAAAAATTTAGCAATTAAGACATTTTATTTTAGGGAATTCACCTGGAAATAGTCCAGCAGTACCCAGTTTCTCGGTGACATAAACATACATGACGATTTGACGTAGGAGCACAGAATAAAATAAATAGGAGCTTATTTTTTTTACCTAATTATATTCCCGGACTTTGTCTATTAGTCAGTCCGTACTGGTATAGAGTCCCAGGAAAAAAAAAATTACACTGAGAAATAATTACAATATTTATATGGGGACCCATAAGATCACAGCACATTATTACGAAGCGGCAAAAGCACCGCTCCCCCGGCAATTAACTTGTGTATTGAATTGTGTACTATAGTATATTTTACAGTGTCGTACGGTGTCGAATAAGTATTCCATTCATATCAGGCGAAAGATTGAGCCACTATGCCAAAAATACTTATCCCAAGAACTAGATAAGTAAAATTGTTTCGCCCAACCGTATTATCAGGATACTGTGCTGCCCAATGCTATTGAAGTTAAAGCCCCTCTATAGGCGTGTTTATACGAGGGTTGGTAGGGAGGGAGGCTTAAGGTATTATTTCAATCCGGGATTCCCTCGGGAAGGAACGTGGATGTTGATCTTCGGATAAAACGGGTGTCTGCGTCTTTATGTTTCAATGTGATACCTTATTGAAGATGAATTGGGTTTTACGATGTGTTCTTATGGATCTTGTGGTTAAATGTATGGGTATTTGTACGCCCGTAACGATTGCACCTTCGGCTCCGCGAAGGATCAATACTACCAAATTAGACGCTTAAATTCGTGTATTATTCATTTTTAAAAATATAAAATCGTATTTTATGCGAATAATAACTGAAATAGTGAGTATCAAATTAGTATATGAATAGCGTTATGCCTTTATTACCATTTCATAGAATAGATAAAATATAGAAAAACCTCGATAAGCTGAGGTTATCACTCAAAGGAATGACTGCGGTACAAAGTTTAATTTCTCAACTTAACGATTATTTCCGCTCAAAATTCATAATACTACACGACAGAGCCATCAGGTCGTCGACTGCTTATTTGGCGCCATCTTTATGCAAAACGTATGCAAAAACGTACTCGTACTCAAAGATATGTCTAATAAAGGTACTATATTCATGGTTGGGACGCGAGTGTATTGCCATGAGAGCTGACTGTTACACTGTTATCGCTAAAGTAGGGCCACTGAAGTGAGATAAAGAATGAACACAAACCTTTGCTACTTCTCCACATTCTTCTTCTTCTCGTGTCAACGGCAAAAAATTAGAAAAAAGCACGAACTACGGATTATTCGCGTACTTTTAAACTGTATCGAGCAACGCACACGAACGACTAAAAGAACGCGGAACCAAAAATCCGCCGAAACACCGCGGACGCCCACGGAGCGTATCGGATTAAAGTACGCGGGCATCCGCGAAAAAAATAAGACGAACGAACTATGCTATGAGCAGTCAACGCAAATCGATGCGAAATAAGGGGATGGATCCAGAAATCTCTTTTAAAACGTCTTCTCTTTTTCTTAAACTTCATGTAAATTACTACTCAAAAAAAGGAATCTCAGAACATTTAAATACTTTCTGACAACAAATGATCGCACACCGTGTGCGTTGAGTCCGCGGTAAATCCGCGGCTCACTTTTATTTGAGATCGTACTTTTTACTCCGCCGGGGAGAAAAGTCCGTCGTCTGCGCAGGCCTTAAACGGACCCCGACCAAAACGTAGCGACATCCAGCGCAGCACCGGTCGCCATGTGCAGGTCTTCGATTGTGCTGGTTGGGCACTGTGGGTATTTGAGCCAAAGGGCCTTTCCTTTCCACAAGAGATGTGCTATGCAGCTATGAGAATGTTTCCACTGATGCTATGCTATGTAACAGAGCGAGTAAGATGTGCTACTAAGATGCGCCGCCGCAAGGTAGCTGTGCGAGGAAGATGTGCAGCTCGAGCTATGCGATGTATCGACAGTAGGGAAAGCACGCACAGCACGCATCCATAGCACGCCTGTATAGCACGCATCCATGTGTCATGTCTTATGTAATATTAAAAACATAGCCTAGTAGAATCCGTTTCTACCAGTGCAATGCTAGTAGACCAATGAATGTGATTGGTGGATATCAAACGCATTCACAGCAACGCCAGCATAGCACATCTCTGGTGGAATAGCCTGGTCTTTCTGTCAACTGAATCATGTAAGAAGCTAAAACTGTTCAATAAACAACGTTTTAACTGAGTTTCACTCAACGAATGCCGTCGATAAAAGTGTAAGATCCTATAATGGCGTCGATAAAAGTGTTCAGGGCGCGATTACGTATTCACGATGAGTCGTATCTTCACATATATCTCGCAGACAATTACTTTGAGCAAGGCCGAGTCTCACACCGTGTGTAATCTGATTGTACGAGTGATATGAATTTACATAAGGTTCTGAGAAAGGCTCCGATGGTATTAAAGACGGGGGATTTAATAGAAAACTTATTTTATGTTCGCTGAAGGTAATAATGGCGTATTTTAGTACGTCTTACGACATATGATGGTGGTTTTTGAAATATTGGAAATTAGTTAGCAAGATTTAGCGACAAAAACTGCCTTGACTTGACTGGAGTGAAAGATCGATTCCCAGTAATTCAGAAAACTAACTTTCTGAATTAGTCAATTTAATGTAAATAAACGGAAAAGGCACAAAGCTTCAATGAATGTATTGTGGCAGTTGACTAAGGCTGCTTCTCTACCGAAGCGGAGCAAGGCAGCGGAGCGAAGCAAAGCAGCGGAGCGGAGCAAAGCAGCGGAGCGGAGCAAAGCAGCAGAGCGGAGTTTTGGCAACTTTCAACCAATAGGATTGCTTGAAGGCACGCCTGCCTTCAATCCTATTGGTTGAAAATTTCCAAAACTCCGCTCCGCTGCCTCGCTCCACTTCGGTGGACAGGCAGCCTGATACTCGCCTAAAGAAACCGGTCAATACCGGCGTGGCCTACGGCTGCCACAAACACACGTAACAGTGCACGCGCTGGTTGCTGAAGCTTTGTCTCGGTTCAGTTTATTTAGTCATGTGGTTTTGGGTAGAAAACACAGCATTGGTAAATTTTTAAAATAAAAATGAACTTATCCTTTATCTAGTTTCATCTTTAACAACAGTCAAATATTTGCAAAAATATTTCTTCCGGTTGTTAAAAGGTGCTTGCCTTATAACATTGATGAGATAACGTTGACTTACAACGTAAAATACACTAGACAAATTCATCAGATCTGTTAACGGCCTCGATAGCTCATTTGGAAGAGCACCCACCCGGACTGTGGAAGGTCGCGGGTTTGAATCCCGCTTGAGTCCCTAGAATCCGGTTAAGCTCGGATTTCTAGTTTCTATCTATGTAGAAAACAGAGCATTGGTAATGCTCAAAATAAAAAATCACTTAGACATGCATGGTTTAAGATTATTGATTTGAATCATTATTAACAGAAACAAATTGTTAATGGAAACTAGGAAGGCAACACTAATGAACCAAAGCGTTTTCTGTAATGCTCCTCGTATATTCAACAAACTTCCAGATCGTATACGGAATGTCGACAGTATCATTGAGTTTAAAAATAAATTACAAGAATACCTTGCTCATAAATGTTATTACTCGATCCAAGAATTTCTGTCTGACAATGTTAATATTAAATAATTAAATCTTAAACTGTAATTGTAATATTGTATAATTTAAAATGTGAATTGTAGTTTTATGTTAGATCTATTAATTTGTAAATTCACCAACTTATATTGTATGCCTTAAAGGCGGAACACAGAGAAACTTGTAACACTAATTTCCATAATATGTCACCTGTGATTCACAATAAAGTTTTTATGATTATGATTCTTTTTATTTACTCATGTTTTTTTAAGGTGGAATGTCTAACATGTGAAAAACCCGCTTGTGTAAAAGCTTATCAACTTCGAACGTCAACCCTAAGCCGCCGGCAGATTGAATGTGTTATCCAGATTTAGTGCTGTTTGTGTGAACAAATAGAAAAGTACACACGCGAGAAAAACAGTTATGATGAATCGACGTTGCGGAAAGCGAATATTCGGAAGGGGTTTAAAGACGTTTTTGTCGGAGGGAATGTCTTTGATGATGAAAGGTACATTTCCGATGTATGCGAAACACAAACAATGCCATTTGTCCCAGACTACGCACAGCGACCCTAGGTTACGAATAAGATATTTAGAGCTTGTAAAACTATGTGAATGTAAAAGATACATAATACTCATAAACACGTGCTGACACAATTACAGATTATTTGTAAGAACACAAATTTTTTACGTCTGGAGAGCTCATCGATGAAATAGTCAGCTAGAGGACCTTAGGTTAGCCATTGTTACTTTTCTGTCAACAAAAACATTTCCCTCTAGCCTTACAGGGTTGGCAACTGGTCATCATACCCGCTGATTTTTAGTCTGCGTACCATTGGCAGGGACGACGTTCTATAAAAAATTCATTAATATTTGCCCTGTGAGAGCAAACCCATGGCCCGCGGATTACTTTGCTCAACAGCAGTGGATGGATGCTGAATTACGCAAAATGTCGTGCCCATACCGTTTATTTTACAATTTGGCAACCGAAGTATAATATAATGGTCTCCTAAAACCTTTATGGAATGAAGTCTTTAACTACAGAGGAACTCATCTCACAGAAATACGAAACTAAACAAGCCCAGAGGTCCAACAATGTTGGTTGATGAGTGTTCATTTCACCATGTTCCAAGTTGTTACAATGTTGTCGATGGTTAGCGCATCTGTCCGACATATTGATTACTAGCTTTTCACTCGCGGCTTCGCCCACGTTTTCGTTATACACCACTGCCAAATAACATAAAATCTTGATAAATTGTACCCTATGTGCTATTATGTTTTACTGTAAAGTTTCATCTAAATCCGTTCAGTAGTTTTTGCGTAAAGGTGTAACAAACATACACACATACATATATCCTCAAAAACTTTCGCATTTATATAATATTAGTACGATTAAAGACAACAATCCTACAGTACATTATCTTCGTGTAACTCAAACGGCTTAGGCAGCACAAGCCAATATGGCTCACAGCGGGCAGGAATGTTTCCGACTTACGATACTTATCGTTATATATTATGGCCAAATTACATAAAATCTTTATAAATTGTAGCCTATGTGTTATTCTGATGTATAAGCTGTATCACTGTATAGTTTCATTTAAATCCGTTGCGTAGTTTTTGCGTGAAAGGGTAACAAACAAACAAACATACATCCATACATACAATCATCCTCACAAACTTTCGCATTTATAATATCAGTAGGGTATCTTCACCTGAGTGGCTTCCACTTACCAGTAACTAGGTAAATACGCAAGCGTGTGCTGCCCTAAGTGCTCGTTTACATTAAGCGATACCATTAAAGTGGTTGCAGTATACCGGGTGACTACCATTATACTTACAAAAACCATAGCCCGTAATAGCTGGTATGTCAATCCAACCAATCAATGGTGGTTTTTTTTTCTGTTATGTGACTGCTACTGGTATGTGAATTTCGGGCTTTAGTGTCAATCAGAGCAGGTTCGTGCACGCTATTTTCACTCTAGTGCGAATCTCACAGGTTCCTGCAGCCCGATGACATTCTCCTGACAGCTCTCAGACAAAGGTTTTTCATTTCTGTCTTTCCGTCGAGGGTGAAAATCACGTTAAAGTCGGATTTAAATGCTTTCAAGGTTTCTTAAGGCCGTCCGCTGCGTTAAGCGGGTGCACGGCGCGGGCGCCCGCATGGCATTCTCTGTAAGTTATGTATGAACCATGTAAGTGACACTGGATTTTTTCAATTGCCTTCTTACAGGTGCTATACGGGAACGGGTTCTACTAAGCTATGTTTGTAATGTGCATGACATGCCACATCGATGCGTGATATGGATGTGTGCTGGGCGTGCCTTTACTACGATACATCGCATAGCTCGAGCTACGCATCTTACTCACACAGCTGCACACCTTACTCGCTCAGTTACACAGCATAGCATCAGTGGATACGGTGTAATACTTTCGTTTTAGCTTGCACATCCTCGCATTGCAGCATAGCACATCTCTGGCTCTGGTGGAAAAGCAGCCTAATAGCTAGGTGCCTATTTCAGCACAATACCCTCAAGCCATGACGCTGAACGTGGCCGCAGACTCCATTGTATGATGTGGAATAGAGCACGTTTTGTTCTTCGACCTTTTCATAGTACTGAACACGGACATACATTGACATAGATGACGCGAATGTGCATATTTCGCGTGTCAAAAAAGATAGCAGTACCTACACGTCTTGACGCTGCTACATTTAGTTCACGCTAAACCGTAATGATTGTCAAAAGCAAATTCAAAATAAAGGAACGCCATTGACCACTTTAGTTGCCAAACTGTCACGTGGCTGCGACGCCTACGACGACTAAAGTGGTCTAAAATTTGCTATTTTTATAACAATATCTTTGTTAACAACTAACAAATCAGTTCTTTATTTGGTTGTTGTTATGAATAATTTTTACTAGGCTTGGCGTCAGGGGTGAAGTAAGGTAAAAAAGCGCTGGCCTTTAAAAGGTTCCTCTACCAATGAACTAAATTAAGTAGTAGTGATTAGAGCAATCCCGCTCGATATCTTCGAGGTCCGAAATTCGGTTATTTCTAATCTTTAGATATGAATGTGAAGAGACGTCATAGCCACTAGGCTAACCACAGGTCAGAGAGACGGATCAGAGTTCAGGAGCTGAACCACTAGGTTCAGCTCCTGAACTTTGATCTTGGATCGTGTGGTCCCGAGTTCAAATCTGGCCAGAACCGAAATCTTTGTGTTCATTGTTAAATATCCGACTAACTCTCCGGTGACAGAAAACATCGATAACAAAACCAAATCAATCCGTATAACGGCGGAAGGCTTCGGAGTGTTTCGTTCACCATGAAGGCACAGTCACTTCTTTCTGACTACCCCGCTTCGGTTAAAATCGTGATGGTATGGTATGTTATATTTGTTTTAAATATGAAAAACAAGCATGGTAAAATGCAAAAAAAATCAATTAATAATAAGTTGAAATCAATTAAGAAACTCCTATCGTAACGTCACAATAAGCGTCAAAAAAGTGGCTCTTGGTTTTACAAACGTTTAACCTTGCGTTATCTATTCGGATATATTATGTCCGTGGAACTGAAATAAGATTCGTTTCTATTAGCAAAGCTTATACGTTTTGTTACTTGCGATAGCTACTACCTGCCATTGACAGAGAAAAATGATATCTTAGGTATAGAGGTATTTAATCTTCATATTCATTGTTAGGCTTCATTGATTAACTCTCTTAGCTGTATTGTATAGCCTGATATAATATTACGTGTATCTACTCAATATCAACTTGCTAACAATTAGAAGTTTGATCTTACCGGGTCTTCTTGCCAGAAAACAAACTTCTGATGCGCAACGTCGGTAGTTTATTAAGTACCTATTGATGATTTCTACTTATTAGATTTTTGAATAATCATAATTATTATATATACCCCAAAATAATGTTTGAGCAATCTGCAGCGTAATTCGGTACCATGCCGGCTTATAATGTAGGTATACTCTAAAGAAGTACTTTTTTTTTCGAACCTAATATTTTCTGTATGAAAATACGAATATCTCAAAATAAAAGTTGGAAAAAAAATTAAATTATCACTTAGATAGTGTTCACATTACCCACCAAATATGCCATATCATTTTCCGAACATTATAAGTGATCACCCGGTATACCAACATTTTATTGTTTTTTTTATTTATATCATCGTTTCGGTTACCTATCTTACATTACCTAAATCCCTTTCAAATGTCTCTTTCAAAGACAGTGAAAATCGTTGTTCTTCTGAAACTTACATGATAGGATGGGTGGCGTTTTTATCACAATGTAATATTCTTTTCTAAGCCTGTAAAGTGTACAGACAAATCTTATTTTCATGTAGAACACGACGCGGCAGCCCATAGGTATTATTCACATAGCAACTGCCGCTGTCACTTGTCACAGCTGCCATTACCTCGTGTACTGGACCACGACGCAGCCTCTACCAGCTGAGAACTAGTGCGGGGAACTGTGCTCTTCGAGGCCTTAAATAATTTGCGGGGTGGGGGGGGCTGGGAGTGACTGAAGAGCTCGAAGAAAACGTTGGTAGTTAGAAGCATATTTGTGTACTAAGCAGGTGAACTTCGTGCTGATGGATGTTCACAGATGGTCACCATAAATTTTACTGGATACCTAAATCCGGCATACCCATTGTACCCATCCTTTGGTTAGGTTGAGGTATCGCCTTAGCTCCAAGAAATGTTAATTTGTTGTCAGCTAGAAAAATAAAAGAAATTAGGTACCTAAGACGACGGGTACCATGTGACAAGCATTCAAATTTGTTATAGGCATTATTATTTATTCAGGAATATTTCTGTGTTTATATCTTCGATTCCCAATGTACAAGCTTTGCTTTGTTAGCTGCCATATTATGATAGAGGCACGATATAATATGCTAGTTTTTTTTTATTTTATTGCCCGTCAAGATGACCTCGCTCCACCTGATGGAAAGCGGTCGTGAGGTCCAGATATGAGGTAGACAAGCCCAGTCATTCAAACGAATCACTGGGCTAGCCATCCTCACCTTGAAGGCCTGCAGAAATGCGTTTTCACGCCCCGTTTGAAGAACCCGGGACTATAAGAGAAAGGAAACACATGTGCTGGAAGAGCGTTTCACGTCTGGATGGTACGACAAAGAAACGAGTCACCGAACCTTTTAGTTCGGGCCAACAAATGTTGAATTGTGTGTGGGTGACGCCGTAGTCCAGCACGCGTGGTACGGGAGTGGAAAGGTGAGGGTGGGATAAGCTGGAATAACTCGTCAGAGCATTCCCCATTGTAGAAGCGATAGAGAACACTCAGCCTGGCAATGTCTCTACGCAATTGGAGAGGCTCAAGGGTCAAAGTTGCCTCTGGGTTTCCAATAATACGGATAGCACGCCGCTGCAACCTATCAAGAGCTTCGAGTAGGTACTTAGCGGAACCGTCCCAGAGATGAGAGCAGTATTCCACACACGAGCGAACTTGTGCCTTATACTTGTGCCTTAGTTTTGTTTCTCACAATGTATTCTTGCAAAAAAATATGCCGATGAAATTCCCGGTATTCGAAATGCGAACAGCACAACACTACTCTCAACGATTCACATCGCGTCAGCTGTCAGGTTCATCTGCCTCTGGTTTCCGTGCCGAGACCGGTCACGTGCTTCCCGTCACTGACGTCCGAAGCTTGTGAAACTGGGTGCCTACTCACTAACCCCGTGTCCGTAGTTGCTGGAAAACTAACATGGTCTTAATTAGTATGCAAACGAAGATAATTCTATCAACTGTAATATTTTTGTACTATCTAATATGATATTCACCATACACAATAAATATTTATAAATAAAGTCTTTGTAGGTTTTTTTGACACATTAGTTTGAACGAATCTAAGGGCATTTTGTCAGCGAGGGCCCACCCCTGGGCCCACTCGGATTCAGTCGTAGACGTAGGAGTATACAGGAGCGTGACTCTTTGGGCGTCAAAGGAATTTTAGTTAAGGCCTGTTCAAACCTGAGCGGTATTCGCTGCCGCTGCTGTGGGTTCGTTCAGGTATTTAGTATCAAGTTCCAGGTTGTTCAGGTCCAGTTCAGGTATTTAGTTTAAAGAACTACCCAGTCTGTTCGTAACGTTAAATAAAAAGACCTTTGTTGCGAAAATAAAATCCTTTAGATTAAACTGGTCATGAGCAACCGATGTTAGTTAATTATAAACTCAATCGTCAGTTTTTAAAGCGTGAACAAAATTGAACAGCAATAAAAAATGTTTTCGTAAGCACCTAGAGAAAACCCGAAAGTGCTATATATTTCCTTCTCCCATTCAAATAGCCATTTATTTTGTGCTGATAGAATTAGAACGAATTGAGATAGGTATTTTCTGGAAATCGATAAATTACAGGTAAAAAAGACACGCCTGAAAAGATGAAATTTATTCAAACAACGTAGGTGCCTACGGACATATTTTTCGAGTTGGATTGTTTATAAAAGTGTTGGGACTATGAATATAATTGGATTTTTCCAATATTGAGTTGGGCCTTGACTCAATAGCAGGTTATGAAACTACAGAGTGGCATAGATTATGGTCTTCATTTCAGTCTTCAAAGAAGGGGTTGGGGGTGGCCGTAGCAAAGCTGTACCAGATAATTGTCACCAATATATTAAATTCTATTAGCCGTACCACAAGGCACAATATTGCTTCCTGAATTTGTAATAACATGGTGGAACTCGAGAATGCGCATAAATCAGTTGGAGTTTTGTTTAATAATTTTCCAGGCGGAGGCCGTGTGTCTCAAGTGTAATTTTACATACCCATCTATAAACATAATGTTAATACCTATAGGTAAAGGTAGAACGAATTAAGGTGTCAAAATAAAAAATATTAGCCCAGTTGGCGTAAAAAAGGTTACCAAAAACTTTTTCGGTTATTTTTGCACGTCTGTAAATTAATTAGCGAAAGTGACGAATGATTGTCTGCACCATTAGAATGGGGTAAACATACTCATATATCATCATTATATCGGCATGTAACAGAGATCCATGAGATTAACTGTCATATAGAAGACTTTCTATTATACACCTTTCAAAGCTTAGTCAAATGATTTCAAATACTCAATGCTTAAGTAAATTGTTTCTCTACTGAAATCACAAAGTATCAGTCAAGTGTAGCTCAAACACCGTCGAACTAGCCGGCTCAACCAAGCCGACCGAGAAGGCTTACACGCTCTGATTTAAAACCTAATACGTTATGTAAATTATGAAACATGTGAAAGAAAATTCCATCATTTTGTAACAAGATATTGCTACGGAAATTGCTCTCCGTTTGAGAAAAAGGGGCTTTATGCAATAAAGTGATGAATTTATTTTCATTTTTTTAATGTCTGTCTCAGATGTTTTTGTTTTTGGGTAAATTAACTAATAAACAATCAGATGTTGGGTACGGTACTTAAAATCAAAATTGACGACAAGATTGGCGTAATGCGCTGTAGCATGGTTTCTCCCCTTAAATTCCGTAGTGTCCCGGGTTCAATCCCAGGGAAAGTCAATTCAGAAAACGATCTTTTGTAAATTGGCTTGGGTCTGGGTGTGCTGGGCGACGCCCCTGGCTTAAATCCTTGTCCTCAGTTGGACAGGGCCTCGTTACACAGGGATATTTATCCCTACTCCGAGACCATGACAAGAGGTGTGTTGTCTGGCGCATATTTATATATATGTATTTATTTAAAACAGTCAATAACGAGAATGCACCACCAGCCTAAGATAAGATAATATATACTATATTGCATGAATAAAGCAATTGCAGTATTAATGCTGACTGCAATTCAGGCACCATAATCGCTAGAAGCAATAAACTAGAAACATAACTACTATAACAACAACAATTCACTCAATAGCAATAACTATACTCACATAAACGTACTTTTAGAGAGCGTCGTGGCGTTCAGCACCCGAACTCAGATCGTGGATCGTGTGGTCCCGAGTTCAAATCTGGCCACAACCAAAATCTTTGGGTTCATCGTTAATTATCCGACTAACACTCCGGTGACGAAAAATATCGATAACAAACCAAATCAACCTGGATAACGGCGGAAGTCTCACCACCACGTTGGGTTCTAATACCATTGTTGAAAAGTAAGCTTCTGAGTGTTTCGTTCACCATGAAGACACAGTCACTTGCTTCTGACTACCCCGCTTGGGATAAAGTCGTGATGGTGTGTTATGTCATGTTATGTTATAAACATACTTAACGTTAATTATTAAAAAAATTCTTGAAAGTGATGGATAAATCCGCAAAGAAGTCAACCTCGTTGTTCCCAAAAATGCGAAGATTTACTGCAAGGATTCAAGATTCCTCTTTCGATAAAACAAAATCCCTTTAGCCCATAAATCAGGCCGGGTTTGTTTTAATTTCCATCGTTCCTGCGTTACACACTGTGTACCGTGCGTACCACATTGTACACTGTGCGTTACAAAGTGTACACGCTTGAGCGAGCCAGCGAGCGAGCGGGGCTTTGTTGCGCCTTGTGTACACGGTAGGGGGAATAAATTGAAGGGTTGAATTTGGTTAGAGTTTGTCTATTCTGTGATGTCTTAAAAGAAATTCTTGCGTCCTTAAGTCCTTTTTATTAATGCCTAGATAGCCATTGACAAGTTTAATATAGCATCAAGTTATTGAGCCTTTTTTGCATTAGGGGTTCTTTTTTAGGGGTTATTCCATGATTAGGGATGGTATTAGCTTTGAATGTATGCTGATGGTTTTCAGGATTTTAGCCGGTTAATACACAGAAATTCCCAGGGCTTCACGATATTTCTTCTTTGTGAGAAATGACTGTGCAATTACTCTTCAATGATCATAATTTTGATGAGGATTATAGTTCAGCAGCCCATTTCTGATCCACAGCGAATTAATGAGAAAATCCCTGTTTGTGTACACTGCTACAACAAATTTCCTCAGGCAATTTGTATGTTACCGCTGCACAGATTCAAAAGCCACATTAAATCTGTTTTATTAAAAAAGGGGTATTATACTACCAATGATTACCTTTTAGATAAAAAAGCCTGGGAATAAAGCTCTCTGCTCAGTACGGGATCAGTAACCTCTTGTAATACTTAATTATTAAATACCGGACTTTTAAGTGAATTTATGACTAACAATTTTTATCTTTGGAATTGTATAATATCTTGGTACAGGCTATTGTTTTATATTATGTAGCTTAGCTGTACTTGTTAGGTTGTTCTGTCTATTTATTAATGTTAGAATTTAAGCAGTTGTTTTTAAAACAAATAAATTGTACTCTACTAACTCGCATTGTAAGACCACGACAAGTTTAAAAGAGTAACTACTGAGTTTCTCGCCGGGTCTTCTCTGTAAGAATCAACTCCTCCGACGCGGTGGTAGAGTAGCATTATGTTTGCAACTGTTTATTTATATATTCATATTATTATGGTATTTATGTCTATTATTTAGTATATTTTTTGACCATGCAAAAGTACTGATTAGGTCTATATAAAGATATTTGAGTTCAAGTTTATTTTTTCAAACAATTTTGCTGAGAGGTAACAAGCACTGTTAGCAGAACCAGAAATTGATCCGAGTTACCACATTCACTCTGCAAACCCATCTGCGGCCAACATCATGTCGTATAATACAAAACTATAGTCGTTTGACTGCGTTATGATTTCAAAAAGTACTCAAAAATTTCTTTTTTGTCAACAGAGAGAGCTGAATGCAGTGGACTTTAAAGTGTCAGCCGACCTGAAGTTCGTGCTGCTCATCTCCGACGTCAGGCCTGGCTGGCGGCACGCGCGGCTGGCCAGGTACCACGTCTATGACGTCATCAATAGGTGAGTGTTTTGTTTTCATACATGGTCGGTTATATACGGAAACTTAAATTCAAACGGGTATCAGGTTATATCAGATCACAGAGGGCTACTCTAATGCAAAAATTGTGAACCTTTGAAGGCTAAATAACCTACATGAAGTAGTATGATTTACTTGAACAACAAGATAAGTTCATATCTAAAGATATAAAAACTGAAAAATTTATCTTTAGATATGAAAAACAAGCATTGAAAAATGCTAAAATAATCAATCAATCAATCAATCAATCAATCAAATAAATTTATTTGTTTAAACATAGGTGTAAAAATACATGGTGTTATAGTTAGACAGGTACAGAATCACTATGCTAAGCCATTAGTTGGCATACAAATGTTCAGTTTAAATAAAAATAATTCTACAAATACATTCAAGCTAATACTTACAATCAAAATAAAATAAAAATTCAATACATTAATAAAAAATAAAAATTAAAAAAAATATAGTCAATAAAATAATGTCAGAAATGATTATTAATATACAATTTAGCAGTCTATCTTTACTAATTTTACAGCTTGTCACTCAAAAACTCTGTCAGTGTATAATAAGCTTTTGAAACTAAAAGAGTTGTTAATTTTTTAACAAATATGTGAATGTCTGCATTTCTTATATCTTTCGGTAATTTATTGAATATTTTGGGAGCCATACAGAAAAAACTTTTGCCTTTTAAAGCAGTTTTTCTGCTTGGGGCTCTTAGCATATGCTTGTGGCGTCTACTCCTCTGTTGGCCCTGGCATATGGTGGGAAACAAGTGTGCATTTTTTTTTACAAATACCGCTGTTTCGTAAATGTAGAGATATACTAACGTAAGTGTCTCTAATTTCGCAAAGTGTGGTTTGCAGCTATCTCTTGTTTTTAAACTCACTATGGCTCTAATGCATTTTTTTTGGGCTCTAAATACTTGTAATTTGTTAGTAGAATTTCCCCAGAAAATTATTCCGTAACGGAGTATGGAGGCAACATATCCGTTATATGCAGTCAAAACAGCCTCCAAATTAGCCACTCTAGTTAAGCTTTTTAATGCAAAAACAAATTGATTTACACGTTTACATAGATCGTCTGTATGTATTTTCCAATTTGTTTGATAATCTATGCATAAACCTAGGAATTTTGTTGAATTTACTGATTCTATTGTTTGGTTTTCGTATCTTACGGTCAAGTTAGGACTTTGAGTGTATTGGCGGAAATGAATTATTTTTGTCTTATCGATATTTATGTTTAAATTGTTTATGTCAAGCCATTTTATAATATTAGTCAAAGTCATTGTAATTTCATTTTCATATGTCAAATCATTATTGTGTCTGATTATTACTGTGCTGTCATCAGCGAATAGTGTCTTGGGATATTCTGTCACAGTTGGAAGGTCATTAATATAGATTATAAACAAGAGGGGGCCAAGTATTGTTCCTTGAGGAATGCCGTGCTCTACTTCTTTTCAAGGCAATAAACAGGCTAAGTTTTTTTATTTAATTTTTAGCATTTAACGATTTGTGATTACCAACCCGCATTTGGCAAGCGTGGTGATTAAGCCAATACCCATCAATTGTAGCGATGACTTGATTTCAATGATGGAGACCTTTGCCCAGCAGTGGAACAGTATATGGGCTAATTACTTTACTTTTAGCATTTAACGACCAGTCGATTAGGTCGAATTCTTTTAGTTTCTGTTTTTGTGTAGAAAATGGTGCATTTAACATGCTAAAAATAAAATTAAAAATTCATCCTGTAGCTAGTTTCATTTTAATAAGGCGCTTGCCTTACATAACATTGATGAAATAACGTTTGCTTACAACGTATGAAAAAATCGCCAGGACTGTTAATGGACTCAATAGCTCAGTTGGAAGAGCAGCCACCCTGATGGTGGAAGAAGCGGTTTCGAGTCCCGCTTGAACCCTAGGATCAGGTCGTTTCTGGTTTCTATCCTTGAACAATGAGTATTTTCTTAACGCCTACGCTACCACGTGTTCCAGAGGAATGGGAAAAGACCACTCTGATCCTCCGCCATCTGTGATTATACCTACTTGTGCTGGTCTTCGACAGGAACAAGATACCCATATCACCAGTGGAGGACGACCGGTCAGCCCCACTCCTGCAGTACGCGGAGTGGTCTCCCACCGGCTCCAGTCTGGTCTTCGTCCATGACAACGATATCTACTACAAGCCCAGGGTGCTCAAGACCTTGGTCTGCAGGATAACCAGCACTGGTGAGTTAAGTCTATAAATGGTCAGAAGAGGTTTAAGAAATGTGCTGTCTGTGAGTACAAATAGTGCAGACGCCAAGTACTGCAATGCAGCAGAATTGCAGAAGAAGAAGAAATAATAGAGAATTAAACTAAGCAATACTAATTTTGTTGAAGCAAATAAATTTTAAAATATAACAAGGGTCAGAGAAAGAGAGAGAGAATATCCTTCTCAGACGTTTAAATGAAGAAATCCCCTAACCATCATCATACTTTGAACCAGTACCACATCTTATCATATCGGTATATTTTCACACAATACAAACATTTGAGAGGGACATACCCTCTTTTTCGACCTGCTGCACAAAAAAGAGGGTATGTCCCTCTTTTTTGTGCAGCAGGTCAAACTACAAAACCTTTGAATAATGAGTATTATGGTGGCAGCTTAAGGTAACGTAAAGCTGGATGTGCTGTCATACGTACTCAAAAAATGTGAAACAAAACGTAAAGCATGATGTCCTTCAATGTACTTACACATTAATTCAACTCAATTTATTGCAAGTCACTAGTTTAAATAGGTGTTACACATAATGATAGCGCAATCATTGCCGTAATAATTATGTTGGATCTCAGGAATGTGACCCATTCCTGAGATCTTAATCTTGAAGGCTGTAAACCATGATTAAATGAGTCAACAAAAATTTAAAAATTTGCTCAACCTATCGTGATCAGTTCTCCAGGGGTTTCAAAACAAGTTTGGGTATGCTAGAAGACACCCCCTGTTTGAAATGCTTGTCTGGAACCTCGTAACACAAAGATATTGCAGCTGTTTTTTTGACCATGAGAATTGATGTGAGGTCTTGCCAAAATTTTTGTGTAGACACTTGTAGTAAATTTTGCAATTATAACTCTAGGTATCCCAGGAGTAATCTTCAACGGCGTGCCGGACTTCCTCTACGAGACTGAAGTTCTCCGTCTGGACCGAGCGCTGTGGTTCAGCCCTGACGGCCAGACCCTGATGTACGCCACGTACAACGACAGCCTGGTGCAGCAGCACAAGTATCCGTGGTACGCGTTGGATCAGCCGGAGCCGCCGGCGTACCCTTCTATACGTACCCTTAGATATCCTAAGGTAAGAAACTTTAAGGGAGTTCTAACAACATCTTAATCACGAGCTAACCCCTCCTATACGTGTTTCTGCTGGTTAAAAGGAAAAGCCCCGGCAAAGTATTGGTGAGAGTACCATTCAAGGCAATGACCCGGTTAAAAAGTAGTGAATTTCCACAACAGTAGGCATTTCAACTGCTTACTAACATAATTAGTAATAAAGATTATACAGACGTAATCGTAAATAGGACATCTTCTATGCTCGGTGTTTCTTTGAAGAATACGCTTAGGTGGCAGTGGGCTGGCCACTTATGCCGCATGACCACAGGAGTAAGCGACAAGCGCGTTCTGAAATGAAAACCGTGTAACAGCAAACGTTGTGTTGGGCGTCCCCCGGCCAATTAGAAATATGCCTTAGGTTGCTGGCAAAAATGGATGAGTCTAGCTGAGGATAGGGCATTAAGGGAGGCCTTTGTCCAACAGTGGACTATGATAGGCTGATGCTGATGATGATGATGTAATAAGTTTGTTAGAGCTGATAAAGCACAAAAAAAATGTGCATTGTTAAATGCAAAAAAAAAAACACTTTTCCTTTGAATAAATGAAACCTCCCAACTTTTAGGGTTACTTCATTATTTTAAGCTGTTATAGTTCAGTCTTTTTACTCTTAATTGGTTTGTTTCAGGTAAATACAAACAATCCAGTGGTGAAAGTTTATGTCGTCAGTTTGAAAACGCCGAAGTTCCTCTTCCCACATGCCATTCAGTTCAGCCAGCCAGTTGACAAAAGTAAGTTGTTATCTCTGTTACTTCAGACCCTATAATACCAAAGTGGCCCTGTTTTCTTAGAATTGAAACTCAAAGTTATTCGTTTTAGTTTAGGTTTAATTAAAAACGCGTAATATAATTAAATCACGCATCCTAATTATAGTCCATCCCATTTTATTTTTTTCTAAATAGTCAAATTATCCGAAACTAGGTCTCAGAATATCTAATTCAAAGTCTCACTACGAGCTATGAAGAGAGTCATGCTTAGTATTCCGTCAATGATCGAATCCATAAACAGTAATTTATGTAAAACTCGTAAATACCTGAAGTATCGCAAATGGTTTCTGATCTTTTAAATTCGTTTGACGATAAACATAGCGTGGGCCAACCAAATGTATGTATGTTTGTTTCTCTTTCACACAAGAACTACTAAACGGATTTGGATGTAACTTACAGCTTATACATCAGAATAATGCATGGGCTACATAAGAATAACACATGGGCTATAATTTCCTATTAAATCGCTCTGTTTATGAAATTTGCATTAAAATCCGTTGCGTCGTTTAAAAGACACACGCGACGGCGCGAATTCGCGTTATACTTATGTACTGATAGATTGGAGATGTGTTGGGTTTAATGGCTATTCGCATTGTCTTCAGGTTGGTACGTGAGATGGACGGGCTGGATCTCGGAGCGCCAGATCGCGGTGCTGCTGCTGAACAGGCCGCAGAACTACTCCCTCATCAGCATATGCAACGCAGTTCAGTACAACTGCCAAGATGTGAGTAGATATCACATTGCAAGACTTGATCTTTTTTGATATGGTTATACATCAGGTGGATTTTGGGTGGTTAAATCATTGTAAGCCGTCGAATTGGGCCGAAAATTTCGTACGCTGTGAAGGCTATTTTGCTTAGGTGACCTAAAACCTAATGTCCCCAAGAACAAGACGTTAAATAATGGATAAGTAGTACAATTTGTGCTGCTCAGTGAAGCAGTTTGCAGAATGACTCGTAGATTAGACCTATGCTGAGCAAAGTGACGAGCGAACACATCGTTCCTGAACCCACTTCCGTCGAAGGTGTAGCCCTTGAAGTTGTCCAGGAGTAAATATACATAGTAATCACCAGAAGAGTTCAGCTTGAATGGGCAGCATTTGGAAAGTTGCGTCACATCTTCGAGTCACCTTTGCCACAATGCCTGAAGACCAAGGTGTTTGATCAGCGCGTCCTACCGGTCATGACATACGGAGCCGAGACGTGGAACCTGACAGTGAAACTGGCCCACCGATTACACGTCACTCAGAGAGCTATGGAAAGGTGCATGCTAAAGGTGAACCTCGTTAAGGGACAAGGTCCGGAACGAGATAATCCGGCTAAGAACCAGAGTGACCGACGTAGTCCAGAAGTGTAGCAAACTGAAGTGGCAGTGGGCTGGTCACATCTGTCGCAGGACCGATGGTCGGTGGAGAAGACGGGTTCTCGAGTGGAGACCACGACTCGGCAAGTGTAGTAGTTGGACGTCCACCGGCACGTTGGACCGACGACCTAAAGAAAGTGACTGGTAGGGACTGGATGGCAAAAACGGGAGATCGGGCTTTGTGGCGCGCCCTGGGGGAGGCTTATGTCCAGCAGTGGACTGCTATAGGCTGAAAAGAAAGAAAAGCAAAGTGGGCTATTTTCAGATAACTGCGACTAAGACTACATCTGATAGATTGGAGGAGGATTATTACGAAAATGGACTGTGATTGAAGCCACGATAATCTTCAATAATCTAGTAGAGTGTTCATGCGTAACAGGTTGACCAGATACCAATGGCGTCTTTTGATGAGTTAGGTCATAAACTTCGAAGCTGTACCTAAACTTTTGTTTGTTAGTACCTAACCAGTTGACAGAGAACTTTCTCATTCAGTGACTATTTTACAGATATTCCGAGACGAGACCGACGGGACCCGGTGGTCAGGGCTTGGCGCTGAACCAGTAGAAGACGACTGCGGCTGGTGCGGAGGCGCCGCCCTCCTGGGGGGACGAGATGGAGTCTTCACATCTGCGCCTATAGCAGACACGGGGGGGACCTGGAGACATGCCATGAAGTTGACGCAAGACAGCAGGACGACATTGACTCAGGGGAACTATGAGATCACACAGCTGGTTGGGTGGGATGAACGGAGAAAGTTACTGTAAGTATTGATGCATGTCATCAGGTAATAGTATAAGTTTTGATTCCACAATTGCTACTTACGCTCATGCTTCCATCAAAGGTCTTTCCGACACTTCTAATGCCCAGTCGCCGCAGCTTAAAACTGACTTGGTCAAGTTTTAGTTTAAAATTCATGCTATGCAAGAAAATTCTTCGAAAAACCCGCCAGGACGCCTTTTTGTTAATAGATCTTATGGTACTATTCTATGGCACTAAGCTGCTAAGCTAAGAAAAGTATGGCAGTTCAAGTACTTGGTTAGTCCATGGGCGATAGTGGAGGTGATGTTCTTTGCACGGTTACAGTCTGAAGGGGGGGTTAAAAACACCAATTTGGTCCCTTAATTCACTTACTGCACAGGTCGTGGCCAGCGGTATTTTTAGATGACGGGAACTGTACTTACCAGCTCGCGTATCTGACACTTCTTTTTATTCAAATATCCTCCAATTAGCAGGTCTGAGTTCTGTTAAATCTTGCTTCCAGGTACGTGATGGGAACAGCTCCAGACAAGGCGGGGGAAAGGCACCTGTACCGCGTGAAGGTGCCGGTGGACGTGGCCACGTGGCCGGAGCCGCCGGCGTGCCTCACCTGCCGCGACGCGGGGCCGCTGTGGGAGACCACGGCGGAGCCCACTAGTGAAGAACCAGTGAGTGAACCTGCCATCCTATGGGATCCATCGGTGTCATGTCCAGTTCTGGCCGGATGAAGCGCTTATGACAGATTTGAGCAGAACACACCATCAAGGACGATGTTTCAATTAGGAAAGCTTATAGTTAGGATGCTGTGAATAATACGTGTTTCTCCACCGGCCTTGAATTGGTTTGCTTCGTATCTTCGTGACAGGCAACAGGTTGTCTGTGTTAAACAAGCATTTTCCGACTGGTTTGTCCTTAACTCTGGAGTCCCACAAGGAGGTATCCTCTCTCCGTTACTTTTCTCCGTCTTTATTTATTTTGTTACGCTGCATCTGCGCTGCTCGTACCACCTTTATGCTGACGACCTGCAGCTCTGTGAACGATGTGGTGGTGATCAATTTGAGAAGACCGTTTATGACGACCGACTTGGTGTAATGGTTAAGAAGTTGGCTACTACACCAGAGGTCGCGGGTTCGATCCCCGCACAGTACAAACATTTGTGTGCATGAACATGTCTGTTTGTACTGGTCTGGGTGTCTCCTATGTATAATAAGTATGTATTTACAAAAGAAAATGTATTTAAGTATGTTTATCCGTTGTCTAGTATCCCATAACACAAGCTTTCATTAGCTTACTTTGGGGCTAGATGGCGCTGTGTGGAATAATGTTCAGGGATATTTATTATTATTATTAATGCTCTAAACGAGGATATAAACCGCTTGTATGACTGGGCCAACAATTTCCAACCAACCCCCTCGAAATGCCAAGCCATTATTATGGCTCCGCATCTCCTGGCAAAGGTTAATAATGGGGTTAGCCCCAACAAGGCATTAGTGCCTTGCTTAAATTTAATGGAGCTGTGATTCCCTTTTCTGAAAATGTTAAAAACTTAGGCCTATTTACATTGAGCTGGGACAAACATATAACCGAAATCAGCAGAAAGGTATCAGCTACCCTTCGAGGTCTCTACCGTCTCAAAAAATTCCTTCTGGCACTAAGGTACTTTTGGTTCAGGCGCTGGTGTTGCCCATTATTGATTACGCGGATGTCTGTTGCTCTAACCTATCCCAAGCCTCTCTCAACAAATTAGATCGTCTCCTCAACGGGTGTCTCCGCTTCATATTTGGAGTACTAAAATATGACCACATCTCTCCATACCGGGCCCAACTGAAATGGTTGGCCATCCGCAAGCGCAGAGAGTTGAGAACGCTCAGCTCGCTCTTCAGTATTCAGCGTGATCCAAATTCTCCAGACTATCTCAGGTGTAAATTTTAGCTAAAAGGTGATACCAGTTCTCGTAGACAGCGCTCATGCAATGTGCTAAGACTGGAGACTCCTGCTCATAAGGCAAGCCACGTCGATCACTCTTTTGTTCTCACAGCTGTCAGATTGTGGAATAAGTTGCCAGACACTATCAAAATGTCACCAAGTGAAGCCATGTTCAAAACAGCAATCCGTGATTTTTTAAGAAATTCTCAGTAGTTTCCACTGTTCATCATCTATTTTATTTTATTGTTTTCCCATAAAAGTGAGTATGTTATATATTATGTAAGTATATGTTTATTTATGTTTGTATTTCTATGTATATACGTATAATTTATATTGATTAGGTTGTATCTGTCGTTTTTAAGAATTTATAAAATCTTTGTATAAATTTCTTATTCTAAATGAACATTTTGCACCGCCAACAGCATTTCTGTCTCATCCGATGGTTGACTGGTAGAGAATGCTTTTAGCATTAGGTCCGCCTAATGTAAATTTTTGCATTGAAGATTAAATAAATAAATAATATTCATAAGAAAATGCAAATATACATATCAATTACATCTAAATTCAATTTCATATAAAGCCGACCAGATTGGAGTATCTTGAGTAACGACATTCTTGTTCCTTGTTTACATTATCAAAATCAAAGCCAAAGGCAATTCCTCACAGCTGCTCGTAGCCGCTCGGAGCTCTTCGTTTCCGCTCGTAGCTCCTCTTAGCTTCTTGTAGCTCCTCGTAGCCGCTCGTAGCTCGTAAGGCTGATCGTCGTAGCACGCATAGGAAACCATAAAGCCACGTTTTCACTAGGGGCCAAAGTCGCTCGACATGTCGCGAGCAGTCGTGGGATATCTACTTGCGACTTTCGGCGACAAAGTCGGTCAACAATTTGCTCGTTCACATACTGGAGTTGTGGTCGCGATGTCACCCGAAATACTACACACTACTGCCATAGTCGCGGATGTCGAGACACACAGAGCGACAGGCGTCACTGCTTAGATGCCATCGGGCGACCGTCGAGGGACACGAAGTCGCAATGTCGACGCTTTCTGAGCGTCGACACGCGACATGTCCGGCGACACGTTAATGTCGCCTGCCTGACGTAGAGTTCGTGTCGAGTGACAAGGTCGCAGAAGAAATGTCCCCTAGTGAATACATGGCTTAATGCTTTACTGACTGTTAAGGTTCCGTCACTTCAGCGAATGGGATAGTTCTGGGGACCAATTTACTTCCTAAATTTATTTACGAGTACTTCCCCATTCCCGTCATCTAAAAATAACTTTGGCCAGAGTTATTTTTAGATGACGGGAATGGGGAAGAAAATGCAAAACTTTTACGTAGAGGGCGCTAAGTGTTTGTTACAACTGTCAGTTTTGTTATGAAAGTGGGCTTGTTTTTTTATAAGGTTTTTTTGCTATAGAGTGGTTTTTGTGTGGTGCAAACAAAGTTTAAGCCATGTATTCTACCTGGCTAATCTAAGCCTTAAATGAAGAGTTGAAAAAAGGGTGCTTCGCGTCAAGGAAAGAAAATTGATTTGATAAAAAGCTAAAAGTATTGTTACGCCTATTTCACGCTTTCAAAAGACTTAGAAAATTGAAAATTATTTTTAAATAGTACATTTTGAAAATTATTTTAAATTCACTTCCAGAAGCCACACATCGACCCATTTTTCATTAAAGATTAAATCTTAGTAATATTATTGTATGGAGATTGACAGTTGCTCTATAACAAATACTTGGCGACAATCGCGATGCAGTCTAACGCGCGTTTGTATCGCTGCTGAAAATCGCAGTGTGTAAAGGGCCTTAAGGATAGGGGCTGCTCCTTACAGTACAGTTCACAAAAGATGACCACCGCGGAATTTTCGGCCGCTTTGGAGTTGCAGGGTGAGGCGCGGGCGGAATACGTAAAGACCGGAGTGACGCCATTGGTTTCATATTTTGATACCATATTATTTTGTCTCAAGTTTTCATTCATGAGTGTACGTACATGCGTGACGGACACCATTTGTGGTGAACATCTTTCTTGAACTGATCTGTACCTTGTACGTTTTTGGTTTTGCAAAGGGGTGATAATGCTGATAATGCATATTTTACCTCCCCAGGACAGCGAGAACATGACCTCGTCGCTGCCCGCGTGGCCGACGTCGACGGTGCTGCCGCACGTGGCGGACGAGAACGACTCGCTGCCCACAGAGTGCCTCTACAACAGGGTCTTGTTCAGCAAGAACTTCTCTTATTATGTCCAGGTACGATCACCAACATTTTTTAATTATCAAATTGTTTTCCTTAAATACTTAGTTTAAGTTTAGTTTGAATAATTCAGTTTCAGCTTAAATGTTTGTTTGTTGATTCGGGTTCCATAACATTAGAGAAAACCAAATCAGTGGAAAGTGGGTCATGAATAATAATTTAATTTCTTTTTGTATGATATTGTACGTCCGAAATGGGCAAGCTGTTGATTCTATCATGACATGTATATTTATAAGAACCATTGTACACAGTTTAACAATAAATAAATATCTTATCTTATCTTATCTGAAGAAAGTAATAAGTGATTATGATTTGAATTTATGCTAGCAGAACCCCTGCCAAACACAACTGCACACGGTAACTCTACCTCCTCTAGCCACCGATCGATGGTTGAATACCCATTTTAAATTATGTCGCTAAGTGCAACGGCATCACGGGGTAGCAGCAGTGACGGTATCCTTCATCAGAGCAGAACGAAATTTGCTTCCATCTCGTTTTTCTAAGGAAAGTGTGGGTGCCTTATTCCTCTATGTCGGCGCTTCTATTTTAATTCAATTCAATTCAATTTATTTTTATTTCAGACAAAGTCCATAGTGTTAGTAACAATAATCTGAACAAAAATATTAAAAACTATTTTTATTATTTAAATCACCAATGAATCATTACAGTGCAAGTCCGTAGGATATTGCGCTGCAGCGACTTATATAGGCACAGTCCATCCTGTCAGCAATCATGTTCAGGATGCTGTTGGTGCTGGCCCGCACCCGCCGCACTAGGGACGCGCATTTTTTTTTTTATTATTTTAGACGCTCTACATCCCTCAAATGGCGCTATTGTGACAAAGTAAATTTGGTGTAAAGTCACCTGGCTCTTAAAGCCTCCCGCTACGACGAGGCGAAGGCTCATAGAAAGTAACTGGAGAAGACCGCTCAGGGCCGCTCATTGGCCGCAGCATCACCTCTCAAGACACCAATTTTCCGAATGTATCAAAATGCTTAAAAGAGAACATCTGATCCTTATAAATCCTGTTGCAATGTCTGACAGTGCCGTATTGTCCCAGGAGTGCCTCGGGCCGGGCCCGCCCGCCACGTGGGTGTGCTCGATGAGCGGGCGGCGGCGCGCGCTGCTGTGGGACGGCGCGCAGCTGCGGCACAAGTTCGCTGCGCTTGCGCATCCGCAGGTCAAGGTGTTTAGAGTCGAGGTTAGTGAGGGCACTTTACTACTATTGGCTAATGAACCCTTCTCAAACCATTAGGTGATCCCCATGCCATTATCAATTTACTCTTCCATTTACTAAGTGATTGACAGACAACGTACAGCCGAAACGTAGAAGGCGTAGAAAGCTGGGAATATAGGTTTCTTGGGGAGTAAAGGGGGCACTAAGAGAGAATTACGCGAAATTAGATATTACAAGAACGGGAAAAAGCAGAGGGGGTTCAGCAGCAATTTAGGGTCCCTGAATTTCGAAAGACGTTTCGGAATTTGGAGGTAGTAATTGCTGTTTAATGTTTCAGGTGCAAACAAATCGAGAGGCACGGGTGCGGTTGCACCTCCCACCAGGGTTCAGAGAAACAGATGACTTGCCGCTACCGCTGGTTCTACAAGTGTGAGTACCGAAAGACGAAACTAATTACTCTTCAAACCAACATATGTATGCATACCTTCCATTATTTTGGTTTGGTTAGAAAAACTAGCAAGAAGTCGAAAAAAGTGAGTTTTTTTTCTTTTCCTACATATCGGAGCTTACACTATCGGTGCGGTGTTAGACTCCATGGGGATAAATCACTGGGCTTAAAATATGACAAAATATTATGTTTATTTCATACACTCAGGTCGGCTCAACCGGGAGGGCAGTTGGTGACGGAGCAGTGGAAGCCAGGTTGGAGCTGGTACCTCGCCGCCGCCAGGAACTTCATTGTGGCGGAGATTGACGCAAGAGGATCTGGTGGCCAGGTAAGAACCACGAAACCTGTTAAGGCTGTGGCTGCTATGTCAAAGGCTAAGGTGAGATAAGAGTGCGTGGAGTTTAGATGCAGATAAAGTTTCGAAGGGAAGCTTAAAGCTTTTGACATGAAAAACCCATAAATTAGGATTGGGACGACAAGTCAAGACTTGTAGTACGAGTACCTACCTACTTCTGGCAATGGTGTCTTCAATCAATATTGGAGAATATGTTTTATATATAGTATTATGTTTTTTTTTCGTTTTTGCAGGGAGAAGAGTTAAGAACTGAAATATTCAATAAACTACTTACTGTGGACGTTGAAGATCAAATTGCAGTATTATCGTAAGTACAATTTTTATTAATTTGTGTATTTCTCTTTTTTTCCTTCTAAGCCATTATTTATAGTAAACGCAGGGCCAGCCTGCGTATTTGTATGGTTAATCTGTACAGCGGCTCTAAGAAAATAGAAATGGAACTGAAACCGACATCGAATAGAATAGAAATAAAGGAGATGTCCCATTTCTGGTGAAATCTATGTACACCTTTTTAAAAATTAAAGAGCAATCTACAGTAAAAATACAAACAATAAGAAGGATTACTTAATTTTCTGGTTATATAATAACAATGATTCAGTATTCAAGTCCTATTTCAGTGTGGCAATTCACTTGTCTACTGACATTCAGAGCGAACTGTCACTGTCACTAGTGTCACTTGTGTTGTGTTTGTACTCATTTTGGCTTTCGATTTTGCACTTTGCATTAATATTTGTCTCAGCTCAGCTTTTATTTTGGGTACTAAGAACTTCTAGTGCTATGACTCTAACTGCAACAATAACTACAAAAATTATTCGTAACAAGGTTTGGCTAAGTGAAAATAACCTATACGTTGTTGTTGTAGCGTCAAATTGACACTGCGTGATCTGTGTTGACATATTTCCGCCATGATGTTTTTCGTTGTGTGTTGCAATTTTATAATTGGAAATCTTGTAATGAACCAATTGAATATACCTCTTTAAGGAAATTGAATATTCAGAAACTGTTCAACGTATTTTTCCTATTTTTTGGTATGGTGTACCCAGGTACTAAAATGTATGGAGTCTTGGCCAGCCAAGACTCCATACATTTTAGACATCTCCTTTATTTTGACACTAAAAATACACACAGGTTACAAACATAGACGAAAATTATTACAAAAAGTGTCAAACAGGCTACCACTCAGCATATACCGCACTGACATAGCATTACGACGTTACGTAATGTACTCGTACAAGTATCTGTACCTATGTACTTAACTATCGTCTTTTGCGCAACGTAAACTCTTTGTAAACGTTCTAATTTTGCAGTACTTACCTTTCCGCAGACTGATTTTCACCCTCGGCGAATAGAAAAAATAAATTGAAATAATTTATTTCAACCGACTTCTGTCATATTATTATTAGTATTACACAATAACTTAACCTAATGTTAGTAAAAGATAATAATTCAAAAAACTATCTATTTTCATGAATAAATAAAAGTAAATGTCATCAGGTTGCGATGTGTCCATCAGATTGAATTAAAGAAAATTAATTAAATTAAATTGAGTTAAATTGACCCAAATTAAATTAAATTGAACTGAATTAAGTCAAATTGAATGAAATTGAATTATATTAAATTGAGCATTAATAAAATACAATTAAAGTTTGCATACATTGACGCCTCTAAGAGCTACCGCCCAGTGCTGCAGAGACAGAGACTCGGCTTTATGAGACAATACCTTCAGAATGACATTGGAACTCCCCTGCAGCATTCGACTTCTGACGGACGCCATCTTTTTGCGCATTAGCGCATGGAAATCACTGATACGAACGTCCGCAAACATACCAGATGCGCTACAATACCTAGGAAGTCTCATATAAATAGAAAGAGACAAAACGAACAAAACCTTCGTCTGACAGCTGTCAGGTGAATTTCATCAGGCTGCAGGCACCGGTAGAATTCGCACTTGTCAGAGTGATAAATGTCACCCGAACCCGTTCCGAAACTACGAGGAAACTGTCAGGTGACAGCTCGGTCAACCTCGGTTTCACTCGGGGTCAATTTGGAACGGGATCGAGTGATTTTCACTCCTCATTGTGAAATTTCACTCGCTTTAGAACACAGGCCTACTAACAAATTGTATTTTACCGTGCCAGCTACCTCCGGGACAACCTCAAGATGGTGGACGGGTCGCGCGTGGGCGTGTGGGGGCGCGGCTACGGCGGCGGCGCGGCGGCGGCGCTGGCGGCCGGCGACGCGCGCAACGTCACGCGCTGCCTCGCCGCGCTTGCGCCGCTCACAGACTTGCGGCATCATAGTGAGAGACTACATAGCTTTGTATTTAACGCTAACTCTTATTTTGTACTGTCGTTCATAATAAAAACATCCAAATGTTACATTTGCCTAGCCAATGAAACTCACCAAATTAAAAAAATACGTGTCATTTCACAAAAAGATAAATAGTGATTTCAATTTTGAAATTAAAATTGACTGGCCTGTTAGTGCAATGGCAGCGATCCTGCCTTTAGCACCGGAGATCGTGGGTTCGATCCCCACCCATGACAAACATTTATGTGACGAACATTTGTGTTTGTTGTGTGTCTGGATGTTATTATCTATTTAAATATGTATTTAGAAATATTTAAATATGTTTATCAGTCTCTGACACCCATAGTACAAGATCTGCTTAGTTTGGGGTCAGATGATCTTGGTGTAAATTGTCCCAGATATTTATTTATTTATTTAATGTGGTACCAACGATCACTTCCCAATCTGTCAATGTGACTCTAAATAGCATCTGTCTAGAAGTTTGATTTGACAAAGGGGTTTGAACATTTTTGTATGGAGACTGGCATAGCTACCTTCCGCCATTTTGTTTTTTTTCTGAAGTATCTTCAGAAAAAAAACCAATTTTCTTAGTCAGCATAATTCCTTAGCATTTCTCTTATCAGCACGAAAGTGAAAATTGCCATTTAATTTGACAATCACATTGAAGAAAGTTCCTACAGAGTAAAAACTCATTTTCCAGACTCCTACTGGACAGAGCGCTACAGCGGGTCCGGCGCGTACGCAGCCGCGCTCGGCGCGCGCGCGGTGTGGCGCCGCGCCGGCAACCTGCCGCCGCGCCGCCTGCTGCTCGCGCACGCCACCGCCGACCTCACCGCGCCGCCGCACCACGCGCTCGCGCTCGCACGCGCGCTCATACGCGCTGAGGCCGTCTACACGCACCAGGTACAGTATAACCCGATTTTTTTAACTGTGCACATCAAGCTTTCAAAATCGTTAGGTCGGCAGCATTTAATTTCATCCGCCCGCAAACTTCCTCACCACTCCGCTCACACCCACACCTGCCAGCGTGTCAGCAAACTGTGCACTTCAAATCGGGTCATACTTACCCGCACAAGCCACCGTCGACCTCACCGAACGCTAGAACTGTGCTTGATGCAGCGGAAAGCACGATCAGCTGTTGATTTTCTAAAACCACTAATTTTACATCGAACCGTCTATACGGGTCTTTTAAGAAGCCAGCGATGCTGTTCAATACAACACTAGGCATTTTGGAACTGATGCGACTTGTGTGGGCTTGCCGCTGACATAAGGCCCATTTTGCAAAAGTTTTCTAAAGGTTGAGCTGTCGTCTTTCGTACACCTGGCAACAGTGTCAGTGATTCATAACAATTTAAGTGCACAACTGTCTTATTAAAACATTTATTGTATAATTTAATTGTTACGTCATACCGAAATCATAAAAACCTAGACCGGTCAGTCCAGCTTTTAGGTGCCATCTGATTGTAAGTTAACTTAGGAATATCCTATACAAAATAACCTGCAAGTTATATTAAAATTAGTTATCTCCCCAGGTATACCCGGATGAAGGCCACAACTTCGAGCGCTCATCTATCCACCTTCACAAAGCCATGGAGCAGTTCTTCGACGAATGCTTCGGGCCAGTGGAAGTAGCAGACTGGGACGCCGGCGGTATGGGCGGCCTATTCCCCTTCCGTGACTAGCGGAGCCAGGACCCCTTTGGGGAATCCTCCTGTTCCTGCTGAAAACCTTACGTGCCCTGTCAACGACCTATGAGGAACTTTACTACCAGCTTAAAACCTTGCGTATGCCTGCGAAGGGCTTGTAAAACTGCCAAGAATCCAATAGCCCCTGCTCAAGACATCACCTACGTTAGACCCTAGGATCTTAAAACAGGAAGGCTGTTATCGAAACATTGTCTGGTAGAGCTACATCTATGTGATACTCGTCAGCCATTTAGACCGTGACATACATTTACCTGTGTAGTAAGGTATGTGTAAGAGACAGGTACTATAATTCCTTTTGTTTTGGCCTCGTTGCGTACTTCAGGTCTGCCGATAGCGGTGTTGCCTGCCGTAACTAAGTAGGTATAACTACTACTATTTTGCTGAATCATTAAATGTAGTCTTCATTATTTATAAAAATAGTTATTTAAATATCATGAACAAACATTTAGGGTTACCAATGGTTTCTAATACGATAAATAACAAGCCAGTTAAGTTAACTGCTTCGATTGAAAGATAGTACCAAGGCCCAGAACGGAATACTGAATTGAATACCTTTGAATTGTTAGATTTAAGCAGTATTTTTTTTGAAACTCTAATAATGTGAAATGATTGATTATTCGGAAATGCAAGATAAATAATAAAATTAATGATTTTATGTAGTTTGTTATCCATAATAAATCTTATTAATGCTACTGCCGTTAAGGAAGTAGCCTAGCTCGATGGCGGTTCAAGCTAGCGATTGGGACTAATAAAATATTTGGTTTTTACTAAATTATGTAAAGCCCCTTGTAAAGATCTCTGCGACGTCTCTTAGGGTGAACTTTGTTCTTGGGGTAAAAATCGAATTCTGGATTAATTGTGATTGTAAAAATATAATAAATTGACCAACCGCATCATAATGATAATCTAATTTGTAGAGTGATACATGATAGAAGCCAAAGTTTACTTCCATTGGTTAACGATAATGTAATATTTTGTTGGTTTAAAATAAATTGGTAATAAATTAAGTGTGTGGCTGTTATTTAGCTACTAATCCGTATTTAGGTATAGCTTTCAAAATATACAAGATTTTTGTAGATGAACATCAAATTCTTGTTAAAAAACGCCGAATCTTTCGTAACAATTTGAAATTTAAAAAATGTTTCGGCCGCGGTCGGTAGAAATCGCACGTCACCAAAAAAAACAATCAATGAAAGTATCTGTCGAGATCTTCTAGCCATTGAATCATTAAGAGGTTATTATTATTTAATTGGTAGCATAGCCAACTCTTTTCATTTAATTTTAGTAGTCTATCGACAGAATTAAGTTGATTAAATAGGCATTACTAAAATGAACTTGTAGTGAATGGATTTAAAAATATAAAATCATGTTTTAAAATAGAATCTTAGAATAATTGCAGGTTGTTGATGATTTAAGGATGAGTTGCACTAACGTTAATAATAACTTTGACGTTAACCACGATTATCTCTTGGTTTGCCATAGCAATCGTCACAGATGGTTCAAACCCGTTTAACAATATTTATTAAAAATATCTTCAAAAATAATATAATATTACAGTAACATAGTTATTCCAATGATTTTTATATATTGTTATTAAATTAAAACATGGTTTTATAATAAATTAAAACATGACGAAGGTGCAGGTAGAGAATACAGGTTGTTTAAAAAGTAAGCCTAACTACATCTATTAGACAGAATATCAATAATAACAACAAAATGACCGAAAAAGTATTTATTAAATAGATTATGTGTTATTGATAAATGTGTTAGAATGTTCAAATGATTTTGGACCATAAAATGAAGATAATCAAAAAAAATACAAAAAAAATATATTAAATTTTAACATAGGTATCGGTCTAGTTTCACGTTAAAAATAGGTAAGTACAAAGAACATCAAGCTAGCTGTACTGGCTATCATTTATATGCCTTTTATGACTCCTATCTCAATAGGATTGAAAGCAGGCGTGCCTTAAAGCGATCTCATTGGTTTAAAGTTGCCAAAACTCCGCTCCGCTGCCTCGCTCCGCTTCGGTGGACAGGCAGCCTAAAGGCTAATTAATAATGGGCATAAATATAAACTATGCAAGGTTTTTTTAATTTAGTTGGTACTGTACTGGGCAAAGATCTCTCCTTAATATAGTATGCTTATACCGGCAGTAATGAAGATCATCAATCAACAGTAAGTATAGTATTTTAGCATGTGTTAAGACACAATAACTACTTCTTAAAATTTTCTACTGCTTAAAATAAATCTTCATTTATGGTCCAAAAGCGGGAGTGTCAACTCCAGACAATTTTCTTATGATTATTATAAGAGAAAGTCTATATTTTAGTGCTTAATGTATCGAGTCTTTATCTGTATATTTCTATATCGCTTTAAATGTTATCCCTATGAACGGTAGCTTTAAAATAGAAAAACATATTACTTTAGCTCAGCCACAATACAGAGCAAAAAGCAGTAACTCATTTTTTACCTAACTCATTTTTTACGTTTCATACCTGTTTTGATCTTTTCATTAATTTCTACGTCAGAAAGGGCTGTTCCCTGGAGAAAATAAATAATACCCACTTTGTCTGCAATACAAGAGTTATGCTAACTGTCCGGTTTTGAAAAAAATATTTAATACCGAAGCAACCAATACAATACCTACTATCTTGACACACACGTTGAATTAAAATAACGGTTGATAAGTGAGTATGCCATATCATTTGCCTTAACCATTGGCACTCTTAACTTAAGTTTCAATCAGATTTACAAACCTCCTATCGACTTTTATAACAACATAGATTTTACCTTTTATTAAATAAAAAAAGATAAATCTTATTGGAGAAGGTCTCAGTCTGAATACCTCCAAAGTGACCAGAATAGTCATTTAATAACATCTATTTGAATACTTTTGTAGCTAAGTTACTGCTTTGATGCTAAATGAAACTGTGGCTGCTTATTAAATCTCTCTATTTAACATCTTTCGAGTAGAACTAATAGTTAGACTATCTATTTAGTTACATAAATGTTACCAAAACTAAAAAGAACATTACAAGTATTCATTAGTTGTCGGTGTGGCGAAATTCTGCTGGGTGTCTAAAATTAATTTTGAGTAGGTATAGCCATGCTTATACTAGGTACTTGTGCTATTCTATATTTATTTTTAAAAAAAGTATAGATGTACAATCATAGACGTTAGAGATTTTTCAAAGAAAGTTAAATATTTCTCGAAGATATATTCAACAGATATCGAGTCATTATAACTGCTGAATATGTCTTAAACTCGATTATTATTTAGTTACAACTTCAGGCTCTTCAATAAAAGATTGAAATATCATTCAATTGGCCGTAAATAAAATCTACAATACATTCAACCAATATTTAGTAAAATTGTTTTCTGTTGAAGGCTCCTACCACGTTGGGTTCTAATAAAGTTTGCTTCTGAGTGTTCCGTTCACCATGACGGCAACAGTCACTACCCCGTTTGGGATATAGTCGTGATAGTATGTAGGCTCCAACAAACCTGGTTAAAAATCGCTAAAACGATGTTTTGTTCTAGACTTCTAGTCATGTCTCGCTTATCTTAAGTATTTTAATTCTCTTTTAAAAAACCTTGTTAGTTATTTGCTTCTGCAAAGTTAAGTACAGTCAAACTGTTATTATGTTACGCGTGCCATATCTAAAAAACGCCTTAGAATGCAGAACACTATCTATCTCTCTGTCTTATTGTAGAATAGGTAGATATATCTAAAATTTAAATATAAAAAGATAATGTTCGATCGATGTTGAGACTTGAATATTAAAATTGTGATAGGTGTTTTATTTAAATATCATGTGTACATTAATATTGATATTTTACTTACCTATAAGAATTTAATGTGACCGTTTTGGATGCATAAAGTGGAGAATTATAAATTGGTGTAGTGTGTACTACATTGTCCATCAGTATTTTTGTAATTTATGACGAATTTTAAAAGTGGAGATTTAACGTTTAAAATGTCACAAGTTTTTTTTCATATGTGAAAAAGTAGAAAACATTTTACTTCGACACCAATGCCTAAATATTACATTTAAAACGTGAATTGATTCAGTGACGTGGCAATGGAGCAAAACAGTTAGGTTAGGTTGGTTTTTTTTTATTATCTTGACAAAATTTATTGAAAACACTTGTGACATTTTTGTATGTAAGATTCATTCGTATTAGTGATTGTAAAATGAATTGCACGTAGTAGGTTACTCCATGTTGAATTCTAAAAAGGTGTGTATTTAAATAATAGATATTTTAAACCTTAAATATGGATTAAAATGATCGGCACAGATTGTGCTATGTTCACAATAATATTGTGTTATAAAAACGCTCAGTGGACATTTTATTTACGTTGGAATGTTGTTTTTATAAGAAAAATAAAAAGTTGTTCCCAAAAAATTTGGTTTTAATTGATTTGAGGTAAGTGCGTTCACTGGAGGCGGATCGAAAACGTTGCATTTTTGGAAGATTTTCATGATTATTTTATTGAATTGAAATAAAACTAAAATTTTTGCTTTTTTATTATTGTTTGCATAAAACTATGTAGGTAATAACACATTGAATCATCCAAAATTAGGTACTTAGACGCCAATTATTAGCTAAATTAACTAAAAAAACGTAATTTTTGAAAATTGCTAAGAAACTTAAAAAATCACTGCACACAGTTATATTTATAAAATTAAAAGGAGTAGACATTAATAGAGAGATAATTTATACTTAAATTTTAATTCTGCTTTATAATCAAGAAAATCGTCATAAAATGGGACGTTTACGATTTACCCCCAGCAAAGTGCAAACGCTCTCAAGGCCTGCGCAGCGCAGGCGACGGATTGAGCAGCAACGCACCCAGCGGACTTTAGTAAGTGCAGAATATTTGCATTCATGCGCTTCGCTAAATTTTTAGACAACGTGAGGAATGTCTCTGTCAATGCTATAATACGTAGGGCGTTCAATGTATTCTCGGTATCGGGGTAATATACCTACTAATGATGAGGGTAATTAAATTATCTCATTAGTTTATGACACTCATTGAGGGTATAAATACAAAATTTTATTTGATTGTCGCCATTAGTATTCAAAATATCACTTCGGAAAGGCAACCACGATGACTGATACGACGATGTTGAAAAAAATTTGCTGTTTACCAAGATTCTGCCCCTTCATTATCTACAATTCAGAAGTAGTCAAGTGAATTTAAACGGGGTAGAGAGAGCATAGAAGACGACCCTCGTGCCGGTGGGCCGGTTAGTGCCGCTACTGAAGAAAACATGAAAATTATTGAGGAACTTGTACTCTAAGATGCCCTCTCACACATGCATGATGTGTGAGAGTGAAAATATTAGCAGAAAGAACCAAGCTATCCGTGGGTATCATTCACACTATCCTTCATGACCATCTGAATTTGTCAAAGGTCAGTGCAAGATGGGTGCCGCGAATGCTCACAGCGCTTCAGAAACAAGTACGAGTTGATTGTTGCAAGGAGTTTTTGGAGCTCAGGGTGAAAATGCGCAAAGTATTTATGATCGGATTGTTACTGATGATGAAACGAGGGTCATCACTATGATTTTGAGAGCAAGCAGGAGTCCATGCAGCGGCATAAAAAAGGAACAGCCCCACCGAATAAGTTTAAAGTCACCCCATCCGCCGGAAAGCTCATGGCAACAGTGTTCTGGGATTCCAAGGAAATCTTATTAATTAAGTGCACAAAAAAAGGTGACAGTATTACAGGCGTATCTTACGCTAACACCCTGCGCAATTTAAAGGAGGCAATAAAAGAAAAAAGACAGGGAAAACTGACTGCAGGTGTATTGCTTCTGCACGACAACGCGCCTGTTCACAAGGCGCGCATTGACAATGCTGCTGTGCGGGATTGCGGATTTGAAGAACTCAATAATCCACCCTACAGCCGGGACCTAGCCCCTAGTGATTATTTTCTGTTCCCGAATCTCTAAAAAGAACTTCGAGGCAAGCATTTTTCCGACGATGAAGAGTTAAAGACGGCAATTAACGATCATTCTTCAGACCAGGAAGAAAATTATTTTTTGGAGGGAATTGAAAAGTTATTATCCAGGACAAATAAGTGTGATCAGGTCCTAGGGGACTACATCGAAAAATAAATTTTATTCAGAGTTTTCTGCTTATTCTTTCATACCTATACCGAGAATACATTGAACTCCCCTCGTATCAGAGCGATTTTGAGTCACATTGTGCAGAAAAGTATTCGTTTTCGATCGCAGACCCCGAACATTGATATATCCATATCATCGTCATGGCAACGTCAAATGCAAATTGTTTAAACTGTGTTGGTTTCTTTTTATAGTTTAATACTATTTTTAGTTTCTCCTTTTTCTCTACTAGATGGAGTTATAGGAAGATAGTTCGCGCTTTATTTGTTTTGAGTATTGGATAAGTAGTTTAAATTACAAGAAATTAATGTCTATGCGTTCCAGAGTTTGGCTTTGTTATGAGTTTCAGAACTCTAAGGTTAAGACCTCACTTAGCGGTTTTTAACCGCGCCTACCGCGGTGGAGAAACGGCGGTGTTTTACTCAAACTCCCGAAACCGAAGCTTTCTTGCAGCGGCCGCGTTTGCGATTGTTTGCTCACATTCCCTGACTCGGCACACCTTCGAACACAAATTGTCATTCATTTTGGCACCCCTGCTTCTTATTTGTAATGTTATGATGCATGAAGTATAGGTGCTCATAATAATTATACATTATAGGTAATTACCAAAACACTTGCCTATATCCTGTTCATTTCTGTCGCCCTGGTACTTATTGGTTTCTCAAATAACTTGTAAATCGTGTGCTTCACCATTAGGAAAATTGAGGATTGAAGGATTGAGGATATTTTTAATTGATTCAGTTAAGGCAACTTAATTTGGAGGTTTGGAAGAATTCAGAGTCCAGCTCATGTTCAGGGCACCCAATGTTCGGACTGGCACTATTCCCGACTAACCTTTATAAGCTTGGTGTCGCTCTATAAGCTTACGTGTCTGTGGGCTTTGATGTCTTCATGCACAGAATTTGTTAATTTGTTCGCGGTGATTACCGATGACACTTAAGGTTTACAATGAGTTCTTTTTTGGCACTTATAAGCTCGAAGCTCAACTCAATATCAACAACACACAGAAGTTTCATGACTAGCAAAGCATGACAATATTAATGATGGAATGTGAGTTAAGAGTAAAATATTAATGAGTAGTTAGCTAGCAAGAATAATGTGTGTATCTACCCGCATATTTCATAATAAATATACAACACTGTGTGTCGCAGGATAGGTATAAAGGCGGCGAATGTGCAGGCAAATCTATTTGTTGAGGCTTGGTTAATGAAACTCGACTATATGAAATGAAATTTGAAATGAAATGAAATGAAATTTATTGTGAATATAAATTTGGGTACACAGCATTTAGCAGTTACAGTTGCTTGAGAGAGAATCTCCAAATTTTACCTTATCAAGCGTATTCACATACTTTAAAAAATAAATAAACCTATTTTAGCTATCTAACAAATGAAATAACTCAAGCTATATAATACATAACAACATTATTCTTTGTATTCATAAAATTCTTTTAAACTATAAAAACAAATTTTCAGTAGCCATATCTTAGTCAATCTTTTAAATTTACGTAAATTAATATTTTCATCCATAAACTTATCGGGTAATTTATTAAATATCTTGATGCAAGTGTTATAGGCATTTTTTGAGACTATTGACAGTTTCACAGGAGGTTTGTGCAGCTTATACAAATATTTGGATCGAAGGTTCCTTACCGTCCTATTACATCTCAGTTGAAAAAATGACTTATATTTATAAACAAACAAACATATTTCATAAATATACAAACATCGTATTGGAAGGATATTATGTTTTTGAAAGTATGAACGACAAGAAACAGTCCTTTTGATTCCAAACATTGCTCGTATACATCTTTTTTGCACTATGAATATTTTGTGAATATCTACAGAGCTTCCCCACAAGACAATCCCATACCGTAAAACAGAATCAATATATCCATTATAGGCAACAAGCGCGGCTTTTACTGACACTACTTTACTAACTTTTCTTAGTGCATAAACAAATCTATTTACTTTTGTACACAGTTTATCTATGTGCCCCTTCCAGTTGCAATAACAATCTATATTCAACCTCTGTTTGTGAAACCTCTTTTATAATATTACCATCGGCTGTAACAGCCAAAGGTTGTGAGTTTCCTCTGACCGTTCGAAACTGCATATATTTAGTTTTCTCAGCATTCAATTTTAAGTTATTAGAGGTAAGCCATGAAGTTGCTTGAGATAATTTTAAATTATTTTCTCATTTAAATTTAAATTAAATTTCCTCATTATATCCTTCTGTGTTTTTTCTTTCAATAATAAGGGTGGTATCATCTGCAAATAGGATACATTCCTGAGCCACATGTTTAGACAGGTCGTTAATGTACAATAAAAATAATAAAGGCCCTAGTATACTGCCTTGAGGTACACTAGAATTATTTTCATTGTAAGAGGATCTATATGATAGAACGGTTTTTAATTTTGGACAATATTTTTTCATCGCTACGTATTGTGTTCTGTCGCTTAAATATGTCTTGACCAAATGAAACGCTGGGCCTCGTATGCCATATTTCAACAACTTTGTGAGAAGTCGCTTATGATCCACAGAATCAAAGGCTTTACTCATATCCATGAACAATACAGTGACAGGTATGTTTTGATCAACGCAAGCCATTATATGTTTCAATAATTTAAATGTAGCTAGTGATGTACTTCTGCCTTTTCTAAATCCGTTTTGTTCTTCAGTGATAATATTGTTTTTCTCAAAAAAATTACTTAACCTATTAAAAATCACTTTTTCGATTATTTTAGAAAATGTCGGTATCAGAGTAATAGGTCTGTAATTATCTATTTTACATTTATTACCTTTTTTAAACAGTGGTCTTACAACTGATCTTTTTAATGCCTCTGGAAAAATACCTTGAACTAAACATAAGTTTATAATATATATGAGTGGAGTCGCAATAAAGACTGAGACATCCTTTATAACATCAGTTCTTAAATCGTCAAAACCAACAGAATTTGTGTTTTTTAGTGCTTGAACTATTTTAAGAAACTCATGCAAACCTACTGGATTCAAAAATATACTTGATTGGACGTTATCTATATTGATGTTGTTTGTTTTAGTTTTATTTGAGGTACAGTTTTCTTTAACGCAACTTATGAAGTATTCATTAAATGCATCAGAAATAATTTGAGGATCGGTAACATCGGAATCATTCAGAGTTAGTTTGTCTATGCTATTTCTATTACAATCAGAAGTTGTAAAATTTTTAATGTCTCCCCATACAGCTTTACATGTATTATTAGCATTGATGATGTATTTCATATTTTATGCTCTATGAAAGGATAGTATACATTTTTTTAACACACGACCATATTTTTTGTACTTATTTTTAAAATCGTTAGAATGTCTACTCTTGAGATATAGTTGTCTTTTATGCGAACTAGATTTTTTGATACCGTGAGTTAGACACTTTTTAGTTAGGCTTTTATTTGTTACTTTAATTTTTCTCTCTGGAAAACATAGATCGTAGAAAAGTTTAAATAGATTATAAAAAATACTAAATGCCTCTGATGCTTTTTTTTATCAAATACTTCACTAAAAGAAAGAGACGATATACATTCTTTGAATTTTTTCCTGTTATCACTACTGTAATCTCTTTGGTATTCATACCACCATTTTATGGGTGGATGTAGGTCTTTAGTGATAGGAATGTGAAATGATTGAGCAGTATGGTCTGATAAACCTATGTCATGAACATTCGCTTGACCCATTTTGATATTTGTAAATATGTGATCTATACATGTCTCTGATTTTGCTGTAATTCTAGTAGGAGTTTGAATCACCGGAAATAAATTGTAACTTTCAAACAACATTTTATGTTCTGTCGATATCGTTGTATCTTTCATGAGGTCGATGTTGAAATCTCCACATATGATATACTTTTTCCTATTACTTTTACATACAGCCTCTAATGTTTCACTTAACTTATGAAAAAATTCGTATATAGATACGGAAAACCTATTTTGAACTCATATAACCCTCCTTTCTAATAACACACACGCACACACACGCACACACACACACAAACACACACACACACTAAACACACAAGACCTTTATTAAACAATATTATAATTATTACCTTGATATTTAGAACCCTAATTGCTCAACCAAATGGTGTTGTTCTTACTGTTTAGCTTAAAAGCAATTAGTTTTATTTTCAAATTGTTGTTTTATAGCACGACCCCGGTCTCTAATTTTTAACTGTTTAACAGTCAATTGTCAACTGAGCAGCTTGCTTTTTTTTTATATTGCCCGTCAAGATAACCTCACTCCACCTGATGGAAAGCGGTCGTGAGGTCCAGATATGAGGTTGACAAGCCCAGTCATTCAAACGAATCACTGGGCTGGCCATCCTCACCTTGCAGCACCTGCACAAATGCCTTTTAACGCCTCGCTTGAAGAACCCGGGACTATACGAGGAAGGAAACACATGTGCTGGAAGAGCGTTCCACGTCTGGATGGTACGACAAAGAAACGAGTCACCGAACCTTTTAGTTCGGGCCAACAAATGTTGAATTGTGTGTGGGTGACGCCGTAGTCCAGCATGCGTTGCTTAGTGTAGAAGTCGCTAAATACTGACTAAACCTGTGTATTTTCTAAATAAAGATTATTATTAGGTTTTGTTAGAATTTATATTCTAATATAATATTATTATTATATTATTAAATGTCACTGTAACTTAGCACAGATACCAAAGCTCAACAGGCAATTATTTTTGGCACGCTAACAATACAGTCAGAAAATCTTTAGTCAACAGACACTTTAGGAAACAAATACTAATGATTATCAAAGGACTTCCAAAAACAAAATCGTAATGACATTGATTTAGTAACTATACTGGGTGGTCTGAACTTACACGTCAATACAATTTTTTTAGCTTCCTCACACTCAGGGGTATCCGAAAATACCCCATGTATGTTAGCCATTTTCTGCTACATTTTTTAAATGGCTTTCAAAACTTAAAGAAAAAACATAATTTCTAACCATTTTCAGATTTGTTTCGAGAGTTTGGATAAGCGCTATGGATGTAAATGCTTATAAATCCATTTAACCTTGTATTCACATAATAGTAAAAAACTGGCATTTATCTCAACAAATCCCGCCAGTGACCAAAAAAGTAACTCAACTCAGAAATTTTCAAAAAATTGTAAAAAATTAATAACTTGAAAACTACAAAAAATCGACTAACATACATGGGGTGTATTTTTGGATAACCCTGAAGGTGAGGAAGCTAAAAAAAATATTGACGTGAAAATTTGACGTTTTCATACAAAAAATACTGACTGTTCCACTGATTTGTATGGTGAGTTTCCGTAAGTTTTCTAATAATCATCCGGTCTATTGAATGTATGTATGTATTATCAGATATTAGAAATAAAAAGAAACATTGATTGGAATCACGATTTATTAAGTATTTTATCTTACAGAGATATTTCGCTTATATTACATTTGTCTACTCTATTACCCGAAGGAAGCAGTCGCCGGCCGCAGGCAAAGCACCACCAGTGATTCCTAAAATATAAATTAATTTCATTAAAAAAGATGAATTCGGAAAAATAGCTCAAAAAAGTGTATGCATAAAACTCAAATTCAGATATCAAAACATTATTTTTGAGTAACGACATCTTACATCCCGCTCATTGGAAAGTTGATAAAATGGTATTTTTAAATTATTTTTTAGTAGAGTTTAATGCCTTATTACAGCTTCCTAGAACTAAGTGTATTTGAGATAAACTGCGGTAAAACTGCGATATAAAATATAGGTTCTAATAAAAACGGGTTTTTGCCACGACTCAGTCCGCTCGTGACCACGGTGACATGCAATTGTCGCCGAAACGTCGGGAAAATAGGTAAAACAATTTACCGTAATTTTGTTTCGTTGAAAAACCGGTTTTTATTAGAACTAGTTAAAATGCAACAAGAAATTTTAAAATGTTATAAAATATAGGTTCCTTGTTGACTATGTAGTAAAGCCTAAAAACCGCGTTTTCATTAGAAAACTCTGTTACGGTTCTGGGATGAGTCTTGTTTTGTCAAAATCTTCAAGTGGACAGCCGTATCACAGTACATAGGTACTATACTTTGTCTAATTTAGGATGATAATTTTGACAGCTCACAATAGGGATGGGGTAGTTTATTTATAATAATTGTTAGTGAATTAATTTGATTATCGATTTGTTATTTCATAGAACTTGGAATTGTTCGTTGATTTAAATGTGTAGATAAATAAATAAATATGAATATATTATATAACTAAGGAAGGTATTAGAATTCAAAGTTATTTATTACTAATATTAAGGTGCACACGCTAAATCACTTTCATGATCATCATCGTCATTTCCACTAGAAGAAAGAACTGTCTTTCAGGTTTATTATCAATTCTTGTTCACAAATTGTAAACCGGGTGATTTTCAAATACTTCCAAAAACGATAAATCATACACAGTAATGATGTTTAAGCGAAATTTGTTTTTTTCAGGAAACCTAAATTTTATGGGTTTTCATACAAAAAATACTGACCGTTCAGTGTGTAGTGCGATTTGTATAGGGTGACCTTGAAATGAAAGTTAGTTAAATTAATTTCATTTTCACTCATACTCCGTTCATTATAGCATAAGACAGAAGTAAAAAAGGTTCTTTTTAGGGTACACTTTGTGGTAAAAGTACAATAAACATTATTACTTTTAAGATTTATGCTGAATTTATATGAAATCTACTTAGATAGCAGCTTTCACACTTAATTGTTATCATTTAAAGTAAAGGAACTTCAGAATTTATGAGGCGTTTGCTTAAATAAATTATTTTGTCTTGCATCAAACTATATTGTCGATGTAAAAACCTAAAACAAGCAGGGGTTTTATCCGAACACATTTTTACTGTCACTATAACTCTACCCAATCTAAAATGTTACTTAATCCCTTCATACGTTGTGGTGGAAAGAGTTTTCAATTTTGCCAGGTTATACTCAGGTATGTTATCGTCATGGCAACGTCAAATGCAAATTGTCATTCATTTTAGCCCCCCTGCTTCTTATTTCTAATGTTATAATGAATGAAGTATAGATAGTTTCTACATCACTCAGTGAGTATGCCATATCGTTTTTGCAAGTTTGATAATCAGTCAGCGAGGAAACGAGTTTCCACCTACTCGCCGAATGCCCAATGTACTCACACATACGGTGGGAGCTCATGGGGTCAGATTCGTTAGATGAAGGAAATCTGAAAGAACTGACGGTGGACCAGATAGTAAGATTCTGTAAAGCAACAGGAAGATTCGACGGGACGCCGTGAAAATGGGATAACCTAAAGACCCCCTGCAAGGGGGCCCGGGGAAATGGGTGAAATGGCCCCTATCCAGCGGACCGATCACCCGGCCCACTGCCAGCGTCCCCAGTCGAAATAATAATGCAATATAAATAAATAAATAGTAGATAGTTACTCAACTACAGATTACGATTTACATCCCAAACCGATTTATTAAGATTTCCAGAGAGCGGTCTACTCACATCGTGTCGTCTACTTCCAGCGGTTGTTCTCGTAGTCCCACTTGGAGGCGAGCCCGTCCACCGGGTTCACCTTCAGGTCCAGCATGCGCTTGAGCTGCGCCTTCTGCCTTTCTTCGCTCAGCGTGTCGGGGAGGGGACTGTACACTGGAAGGAAATAATAAATACGACTATGGTAGCAGTAGTAATAAATTATTTATTTATTTGTTTATTTATTTATTTAATATTCAATGCAAAAATTTACAATAGGCGGACTTAATGCTGAAAGCATTCTCCAGTCAACCATCGGATGAGACAGAAATGCTGTTGGCGGTGCAAAATGTTCATTTAGAATAGGAAATTAATACAACGATTTTATAAATTCTTAAAAAACGACAGATACAACCTAATCAATATAATACATAGAAATACATAACATAAATAAATATATACTTACATAATATATACCATACTCACTATTAAGGGAAAAGAATTTAAAAAAATAGATGATGAACAGTAGAAACTACTGAGAATTTCTTAAAAAATCACTCAAACTCAAACTCAAATAACTTTATTCAAATAGACTGTATCAGTACTTTCACGGATTGCTGTTTTGAACATGGCTTAACTTGGTGACAGTTTGATAGTGTCTGGCAACTTAATCCACAATCTGACAGCTGTGAGAACAAAAGAGTGATTGATGTGAATAAATTAATAAATTAGTAAAATTATTTTTTCAAATTAAGCATAAATTGCTAACCTTTTGATTGTAAACTTTTTTTAGGTTTCAACTTTATTATTTTAAGTAATAAAAAAGATAATTGTGCAAAACAAAGGGTTTAAAAATACCCTTAACGAAGCCGACACCTACGTAATCTGCACATCATCGGGACGATTTTTTCTTTCTAGACCATACCTGGAAACTCAATAGTTACCAAGTTATTGAAGGTCAAAGTCAAGAAAAAATCTCAAGATTTTGATGAACACAAACTCTAATCATTATTACTTAATTTTTGTCGTGAGAAACATTATCGAAATTTCAAGTATTTCCTAACAAAAATTGCTTCAAATGGTTCAACTCGCAATGTACATAAGCGCAATAATACACAAAAGCGCTCTGAGCGGTCTGTTGCACGCGTTGCATTGCGTAGTCTGTTTGAAGCTTTAAAAGTGACACCTAAAAAAATTCGTTTCCCATCAATAATTTAATTTTTCTGCGCCTTGATTTAATGGTCTGATTGCGTAGACACCGGCTTCGTTAAGGGTCTTTTGTAAGGGTCTGCTGTAATATCTCACAGATTTAGTATTAAGGGAAAAAATGAGGGAAAATAACACAAAAATTAAATTTAAGACAAGTACCAAAATAAATAAAAGGTCGAGGCGTAAAACCACAAAATAGAATATTAACAATAAGATGTCGTCAATATATATCAAGTCAAGAGATAAATAAACAATGAAAAGCACATCATTAATAAAAACTCACCGAACAGCTTCATGGCCATGTAAATCCAAGCGGACAGCGACATGAGCACCAGGCTCCAGCCGATGACGCCCTTCCACTCGCCCGTGGGCGCCTGGAACTCCGCGAAGGTCTGGCAGAAGGAGGCGCGGTAGAGCGCCTTCTTCTCCTCCAGCGTCAGCTTGCGCCAGTCGCCCTTCTCCTTCTCCCGCAGAACCTGTTTGATGATTTTATTGTGAATTTCAAGTGTCTAAACACACTATGCCGAAGGCACGCGACCGAAGTTCGGCACGATTACGGTAGCAATGCTATTTGAATTGCTGATGACACATTATGCCGAAATTACGTTGCGTCCTGCGTACAGCCTAACTTCGGTCGGTTGTGAGTTCAGCGGCAACTTATTTTGTAGAGCACACAATTATAGACTCTAAATGCACACACAAAGCTGAGCAACTGCTTTTCTGCCGCGTAAGTGAGGGCTTGAAGGTGAGGATGGCCAACCCAGTGATTCGTTTGAATTACTGGGCTTGTCAACCTCATATCTGGACCTCACGACCGCTTTTCATCAGGTGGAGTGGAACCGCTTTCCATCAGGTCATCTTGACTGGCAATATAAAAAAAAAACTTATGGTACGGCACTTATGGTGTGTCATATCAGCCGAATACGTCTGAACGTAAAATCACCCGCGGAACTTTGGCATAGTGTGTTCAAACACTAACTCATCTTTACTATTGTTCTCGTAGAAGGGAAATATTTATGTTTGTTTAAACTTATATTATTTGTTTTCATTAAATAGGCTCCGAAACTACTAAACCGATTTTATCAGGGAGTGACATAGGCAATTTTTTTTTAATTCAGGCTATATTTTGACGGGAATGACAGTCTACGCGAGCAAAGGTCTGGCAGAAAGAGGCGTGGTAGAGCGCCTTCTTCTCTTCCACGGTCAGCTTGCGCCAGTCACCCTTCTTCTCACGGAGAGCCTGTAGGATGTTCTTATTGTGAATTCTTCGTATTCACGAAGAACACCTTAAGTCATCTTTACTAATGTAAAGAGGAAAAATTTATGTTTATAACAAATAAACTTAAAAACTACTGAACTAGTTAAAAAAAACTTTTTATAAAGCTACAGAATTAGTTAGTAACATTGATATACCGGGTGATTATCAAGAGACTGAAACGATATGGCTTAATCAGTAAGTGATATAGAGTAACTATGCATGTAAGGGTTTTTTTTTTGTCTTTAATTGGGTATAGGAACAATTTTTTTTGTTTTTTTTTTATATTTTTTATAAATACCTTTTACTATTTTAAGTAACTAATTTTAATATTTCGTTGATCTAGCCGGTAGTTCATTTTTTATTAATTTTTAAATATTGCAAACTCATGTCGTCACAAATTCACTTAGTGTTTGATTACTTACTTACTCTTTTCGTACGTTCATGTGTGTTTTTTTTCCCATACCCAATTTTAAGGTTTTCATACAAAAAGTACTGACTGTTCAACTCAAACTCAAATAACTTTATTAAAATAGACTTTCACAGTAAGTACTTTAAAATCGTCAAATCTAAACCAAGATATACTAAATAATAGACATGAATACTATGATAATATAGATATACCTATAAATACACAGTATACAGACATAATGCGACTCTACCACCGCGTCGGAGTTGTTTCTTGCTGAGAAGACCCGGCGAGAAACTCGGCAGTTACTCTTTTAAACTTGTTTTGGGTTTACAACTGATGTATGGTAAGTGACCTCGAAATTAAAGTTAATTAGCTAATAAAAATCACTTACAGTTTCTACATCACCTACTAGTATGCCATATCATTTTAGTAAGTCTATTATGCTATTTATTCCTTTTAGGCAATATTTTAATGGGACCATTTGCACAGGTAAAGCCGCTAGCCGATAGCAAGTGCCATGCTAGCTACTTTCTGATCAAATGAATATGCCAGAGAGCAACCACAGCTGATACACCCAATAATTTGGTCTGTTCAAGTGTCCCTGAATCACCTTATGGCGAATAAATAGCTTTGCCACTAACCTTAACATCGGGGGTGTCGGGCCGGAACCTGATTGCGGGGAGCGGGAAGTCGGGCCTGTCGACGTAGCTGGGCTGGCCGTTGAAGCCGAAGCCGACCCACTCGCGGTTACCAATCTGTAAAGAAACATAAATTACATTTAAATCTGCTTTTAGTATACAAAATGTAAAGTTCCATGCGTTATTAATGACTGGCTCCTGGTTCCTGGCTGCCTCTAAATTAGTTTAAATGGACCGCTTTTAGAAGCTCCTAAGAGGATGAATATTGATAACCATCCATGTAAATCGATGTAGGGAAAAGTCTTTTGTGAAATTATAAGTTACTTATTTGAAATTAAATGGGGGTGCACTATGGACTTTATTTTTTTAAATCTTCTTTTTTAGCACTCAATGGTAGCCGCTGTCACGGCACGCTCGGCTCGTCAGTTTAGCACTCAATGGTAGCCGCTGTCACGGCACGCTCGGCTCGTCAGTTTAGCACTCAATGGTAGCCGCTGTCACGGCACGCTCGGCTCGTCAGTTTAGCACTCAATGGTAGCCGCTGTCACGGCACGCTCGGCTCGTCAGTTTAGCACTCAATGGTAGCCGCTGTCACGGCACGCTCGGCTCGTCAGTTTAGCACTCAATGGTAGCCGCTGTCACGGCACGCTCGGCTCGTCAGTTTAGCACTCAATGGTAGCCGCTGTCACGGCACGCTCGGCTCGTCAGTTTAGCACTCAATGGTAGCCGCTGTCACGGCACGCTCGGCTCGTCAGTTTAGCACTCAATGGTAGCCGCTGTCACGGCACGCTCGGCTCGTCAGTTTAGCACTCAATGGTAGCCGCTGTCACGGCACGCTCGGCTCGTCAGTTTAGCACTCAATGGTAGCCGCTGTCACGGCACGCTCGGCTCGTCAGTTTAGCACTCAATGGTAGCCGCTGTCACGGCACGCTCGGCTCGTCAGTTTAGCACTCAATGGTAGCCGCTGTCACGGCACGCTCGGCTCGTCAGTTTAGCACTCAATGGTAGCCGCTGTCACGGCACGCTCGGCTCGTCAGTTTAGCACTCAATGGTAGCCGCTGTCACGGCACGCTCGGCTCGTCAGTTTTTTGGATGCAGTCCTAACCTAACCCATTATTATTACTACCTTTTTTTTTACCTGGGGAACGACGAGGTTATGTCGGACTTCTACCGACTAAAACCCCACGGTACTCGACCTCAATACTTCAGCGGCGAGGCGGGGTCCCTAAAAAGTTTTGCAACGGCCCGCCGCCAGTGTTTCCCCGTATTGGGGCCCCCTTCAGCTGACCCCCCAATGAAGGAGGGAGGCCACGGAAGTACCTGGAGCACGCAGGTACTTCCGCTGTCGGGGTGAAAGCCGTGCATAGCGGGCAAAAGCACCCCCGTACTCGAGCCTTCTGGCTCCCACCGTACGCGGACCCTACTAGGTCCGCAACCACGATCCACCTAAAAGATGGATCCGCTGCCACATCTGGCGGTGACTGCACAGGGAGGGCCAGCCGCGGATCATTGACCCCCTCCAAACGGTTGTGCACCGCGGCTCCCACCTCGCGCCCTAAGGCGCTGCGCCCGTAGGCGCCCCTTTGGGCGGGCAATGGTAGCACCATACCACCACCACGCCCGGCGGCAGGCAATGGGTGGGTCGGAAGTGCACCGCACTGCCATGCCTGAGCCCTCTTAGCTTCCCGGTGGTTCCACCTGCCACCAGTACTAAGACCCCTTATTACCTAACCTAACCGAATTATTGTCTCTTCATGGATGAGTAAATTTTTATAATTCCCTGCACCTGCACCCCCTTTGCAACACCTTAAGCAATATGTTGTTGGCTGTTTAACTTCTTGTGGCTAGTATCTACCACCCTATAAGTATATTCTATAACCTGACGGGACTTAATAGGGTCACAGTGGTATTAACCAAAGCATGTGGGCGGGCATAAGCTTGGTGTAATGTGAGTGAAATAATGCTGCATCTGCTGTGTTGTCCGTAGTCCCTTACAGCTACATGTTCTAAGACCTTTGTAGTTATTACTATCTCAGGACAGCAGACTCATAAGAAACAACGATCTTACCTTGGCCAATTCACTTGAAGACCTCATGCCAACAGGCACGCGGACTGCATCTAACAGCGCTCGGCGCAGGAGAATGTTGGCCATCTAAGATGCAAATGTCTAAATAAGTACAATACAGTTCCTCAAACAACATAATATAGGAGCGAATGAATCGTGTCACTTCTATTTTTTAGGGCTTGTGTTTACTTTTTTTTTTTTTAGTCTTAATCCACAATCAGTCTCAAGACTATGAATGGATGGCTTGTGTTTACTAATAAAATATTAATGACCAATCCTATTTTAAAAACAAGGGGTTACTCTATTCATTTATATATATGGTAGTTTAAGTTTTATAACCTAAACTTGCAACATAAAACTTTATTAATTGTAAAGGAATTCATTTAAGTATGGAGAGTTTTCCTATTTAATTTATAGTTTTATATACACTTCATGCTTGAATTTAGAAATTACAATGTTAAGGCGCAGTTAAATGACAGCTTGCTTAACTTTGGGTTACATCTCAGATTTATTGTTGCAGTTGTTAATCATTTTGAAATCAATAAATAAAACCAAAATAAAATTAATATGGTTCCGTGATTCAGTAACATGTTTCTCAACATGATTATAATGAGACACTTAAGAAAAGTGTAGCCTTAGTGCCAATTTACAGTATGTAGACGTATGTATATATTATAAATTCATGTGTCCTCGACTAAAACCCAAAACTGGATTTTTTTTAATCTTATCAGTATGGTAAAATACAATAACTCGAGTAATTGGATAGAGAAAGACTTAACCGTCCTCAGGTAAATGAGGGCAACTACTAGCCACTATATCATTCTAAAAGATAGGTGCGATATTAAATCAAAGATAAGACAAAGTAAGGTTATTTTTCCTGGAGACTTGTCAATCGATCGCTAGGTTACATAACTACAAATATTTGGTAATTCACACTAATATCATTAACTGTTGTAGTAAATTAATAAAAACTATCACAAAACAAGTGAATATCTGAGCACTTTGAAGATAAACTCTGTGAATAATAAGAAAAATTGAATTTGGAATCACACCTTCCTCGAAATGTTATTTCAATACTTACAAAGTTAAAAACGGTTTTATCACTATTACAATAACATTAAATCGCTACCTACATTATGAATACGCTCAAAAACCAAAATATGTTCTAAGTTTTACCTTTTATTTTGATATTTTCGGGCACAAATTAACTTGCACCACTCCGTAATGACTGAAAAACTCAGCGACACCTAGCGGCACCTGCCAAATTCTTGGAGTTACGCGTTTCGTTTCATACAAGATTGACACCACCGTGCTTTCGTTTCGTTCGACAGATATTTACAATATATTACAGCGAAGATCTACGCGGCAGGGTAGTTTGCTTACAGTACCTACTTAATTTTTCTAATAAAACTTCGATTCGATTGAAACAGCCAGACACATCTGTTGGCTTGGCCACCTTCCCTATGATACCCGGATTTACTAAGCCCGGTAAAACTGCTAGAAGAGCTAGTTAATGGCTATTCAGGAATCAGGGGCCCTAATACAATCACTTTTATCTTGTCGACTTCATTCCCAAAACTGTGCGTGGTGAGCATTTTCGTAATAGGTCCTAGGATCTCTTCATCACCTAGGATCAGGATCTCATTTTTCCATCTTCTAGCCTGGATATGTACAGCATACAATACAAGCGATGGTAAATATAAGGCACCTTAGCATAAGTTGTATTTCAAGTCTATCGAGAGTAGACTCAATAAAACCAACTTCAAAAAAAACTATTCCAAAACAAAGCACAAAAAATTGAAGATATTTTTTTGATGACACCGACTCCAACAATAACAATAATAATTGTACCTACGTTATATTATCGTATAAGATTTAGAAGAATAAGCAGTTATTTATTTACTTTTTATTGCTTTGTTTTGGAATAGTTTTTTTTTAAGCTGGTTTTTTTTTTGTTAAAATTTTGTTTATTTTTTGATTTTCAGTGAATAGTTACTTTTTACATCGAAAAAGTATCGTCCAATTGCTCCTAAGAATTTAAGAGTTCCGTTACTTTGTCATGGATCCCATAATCAGGACCTAACCAAACTCCCATCAAACTACCCTTGAAGTATATCCTTTTCAGTAAAAAAAGAAGCATTGAAACCGGTTGGCGTGAAATTGAGTTATTCGTCCATTTGTCGCGCATATGGTTTACCTAGATTTAAGACTTATATGGATTTCCCATGCATGCCACTGTCAGAACTGGACCAAATTGAAATGGCACCACACGGAAAGCACCAGCTTTCAAATAAAAAAAGAATGATCAAAATCGGTTTACCCAGTCAAAAGTTATGAGGTAACAAACATGAAAAAAAAACATACAGTCGAATTGAGAATTTTTTTGAAGTCGGTTAAAAATCATGAGAAAAGAGAATGTCGTCATTCGAAAATAATTGCGCAACTTTTATTTGTAACTTCAAAAAAATAATTTGAAGGACTATTAGTTTATACTTATGATTTTTTTTTAGCATTTAACAATGCACTATTTTCTACACAAAGATAAAAACTAGAAACTCCCTGACCCAGGGAGATACCGCTCGTGTCCCTAGGATTAGGTCGAATTTTTCAAGTTTTAATCACACTAATAATTAGTTCTTTTTTAAAAGCCAATGCTACCCTGATGACTACAAAAGGGTGTCATTAGTTCATTACCTACCAAGGGCTTCTGAGTGTTCCGTTCATCATGACGCGTTCAACTTGCCTCTGACTCTGACTACCCCGTTTGGCATACAGTAAGCGTAAGTTTCGATTCCGGCTTCCTTGACCGTTTAATTTTGCTAGTGTTTCAAAGTTTCCGAGTGAAACCCAATGTTATATGGAATTATAGATTTTAATCACTTGCTTTAAGACTTTTTCAAGCTTAGCAGCCATCATAATCGAAGTAATCGAACCAGCATCAACCAAGTCTTAAATAATTGTTATAAATATGATGGAGGGCGGTAAGTTTGTGCAATTGCCATAAAAGAATTGGTAAAATTAAGTCATTTAAAAACGAATTGTTTAATAACCTGGTAGATTGCCCTATTGTTATACTTTATATTCATCCTTGTTTTTTAACTTCATTTTTAATAGCTTCAGAAACCAAATCAAAGAGTTCTTCTTTTCCAAGTACCGTATTGTTGCTGTTTCTATGTGTAAAATCACTGAAATAATTTGTTTCTATACTCATACCCTTGCCATCACTGTCGACGCCACCTTCTTTATCGGCATAGTCTTTTACATTACTCACACCACCGTCAAGCCTCTTCTCAGAATCTGACAAGTAGAGTAAGGTTAAAATATCGTCCGCTTTGGCTATTTTATCATTTATTTCTTTTTCTTTAAAAAGCTTCATCACTTTATCATCTACAGCCAGTTTATCCTCTTCCGAACTAGACATGCTATTAATTATTTCTTTTAAATCTATGTCATCTATTAGATCTACTAAATCTTTTTCCAGTTGTTCATCTTCAACGATCTTGGCCGTTTCTTTTAATTCTTTCTGAATTTTATCGTTATCTATTCTGAGAATTTCATTTGAAGAAGGCACGTGCATGTCTGCTGGATCGAAATAGCCCATTTCAGTGACGACTGGAAAATTACTTTGCATACTCTCCAATGGTGTTATTTGTTGAAATGGCAGTGCTGAGACTAAACGTGGAGTATAACCTTCATGGATCTTTTCTTCGATATTTGTTAGTTTAGTTTCTTGATTGGATCTGATGTCATTTACCATACTTCCATAATCCTTCAAGTCTTTATCTCCAAACATTGTGCTTAGGAATTCTTTGAATAATTTTTCGTTTTGAAGCGTCCTTAACGATTCTGCTTCATGGACGGGAATTGGCTTTAGTGGACCGCTCAAGGGGGGGATTTTAAATGTGGTGGGTTGAATAGGTCGGAAGTATTGACCAAGGGTGTAATATTCTCTTGTTGGTCGTAGGGTAGTTCTCTGAACACCGTTGGGTACTTCCTGAAAGAGCATACAACAATATTATCATTTTTTTATTTATTATTTTTATAGTATGTAGTCAAAATGCTTTGTTGATAACTCTTAATCTGGTACTGAAAAAAACAATCCAGGAACTTATTAAGGACTAATATGTTTAAATACTTATATTTAAACTAAATTAGTCCTTATTGTTGGCCACACTAGAGTCGCTTGAAGACACCCAACGTAATATAAAAAAAAACTAATTTAATTAGTAAAACAGAATAGAGAGCAACTCAAAGAAAATAATGAGCCAACAAACTAAAGACTTAGAAAATGAACCTGTTCCATAATATTCTCGATCCAGTCACTGTAGTAGCCGATTTTGGTGAAGACAGTGGGCGCGTCAGGAGTACCGCAAACCGGGGAACCGAAGCTCACAATCCCTGTCAAAATGCCTCCTACGATTCCTGGACCACCAACGTCACGCTGAAAAACAATATGGATGTTGGATCAAAGTTTTATAACTACTGGATGACATTAAAATTTAATGTTATTTTTGGGGACGCTCATTCAACTTACATTACATGCTCCTCCACCTTTTGAGAAGAAACCAGCACAAAAGTGTTTCTTGGTCACGTATTCTCTGCATAGAAAAGTTGAAATTAGGATAAAATAATACTCTTTATTTAAGAAGGTATTCAAAATGATTAAAAATTGGGAATAGTTACTTCGAATATATGTCTTGGCATTCTCTTAGTGGGTAGATGTCAAGAACAGCAAACGCTAGAACATTTTTCCACGGATTTCCCACTATATTGCTCACCTAAAACAAAATAGCACAATTTATAATACTTAGTTAATTGTATTTTACCAGGGGATTTTTTATACCGTGGAACAACTGGGTAATTGAACTTGAAACATGTTATGCAGCCTTTTCATGGCGACAAACGAGCGGAGGCTTCTTCAGAGTAAGAAAATGTCGCGCTGGGACTTATAGATTGACCGCTATAAAGTCGACCCTCCTGATGGTGCGCAGGACGCGGGAGGGATATGCTTTCGGCCAATCAATCACTTCAATCAGTCACCTGTGTCGGCTACCGACAGCGATAGACGTTCAACGTCAAAGTTTGCGCGGTTGCAGCCTTGTGTCTGCTCCACATGAGATAAAAACCAAAATGCAATTGCCGAGTCTACTTTAAAAAATTAGAAAGTCAAGCAAAGATTATGCTTTAAAATGTGACGAATTATTTTCAAAAAATAAAAATGGAACAAGCGTCTTCTTCAGGTGTGCATTTATTTCGTTTTTCTAGATTGTGTTAGTAAAGTTTTCATAATGCTTGATTTTTTACGATGTGTTTTCTTTCTTTTACATTGTTATTACTATGTTGGTTTAATGCATCCATGAGTTTTCCAGGTGAACACATAAATGTAAATAAGACAACTTCAGAGGCTACTGGCGTGTCTATGACAACTATTAAATACTAAAGTGAAAGCGACCGTATTTGGTCCCACGTCTAAAAAATAATTGATATTTAATTAGATTATTTTTATTTATAATACTAAACCAAATACTAACACATCTGAAGTTAACTTATTTAACAACACGGAGATTTTATTAATCATTTGTTGAGATATCTCGCCGCGGCGTAATGCCATGTGTACCCGTGCTACCCCGCCCCGCGTCCCTCGGACTATCAGGAGGGCCGACTTTACGGCGGTTAACCTATAGTAATCTCGGCAGGTAATCACGAGTAAAAAATCAACCAAACATTCGTATTCTTTGATAATCCTTCAAATGGAAAGTTCACTTAGAAATGCTATTTTCTATATCGGAGTAAAAATCATCCGCTATAATATACATAAACTTGCGCGTACGGCTATGAACTATGTAGACCACTTACCCCTGTAGCACCCCACCCAACAATGGTGATACCATCTGTCGTCATTGGTAAATTTGATGCATGGGTATCAAATTCTATTTTCTTAACCCTCCTCGTTCTTCTTTTCAAGTTCAGCCTGCGAACCAGTCGTAGAATGCAGAGGTTGTTCCAAAGGTTTCTGGGGTTGTACTCAGGGTGAAAGTAGACTTCGAGGACGGGGATGATCTCGCCTCCTCCGTTGTAGAAGTTGCTGCCAACTCGAACAGACAGGAATGCAGGGTTTTCCCGAAAAAAGCGATTGTTCCAGGCCCTTAGAATCAAATAATTTTACATTTACTTTAATTAGCCTTTTTACGGTTTTTTGCTAAGGTATTGTAAATCTACGTAAATTATAATAGAGTCTATGTTTAGGCTAAGCACTATACATGATGACTACTTAGTTAGACAGTGTATTTATTCTTTTAAAGCAAGTTATCGCTAAAATTACCATAGTAAAAATAACGACGTTTTACATTCAATAAGCGTTTTACATTTAAATGAAAAACAGTCAGCAAAAATGTCGAAAATTTACAGTTGTAAACATGAAGAGGCAGTGATGATCAGGTCTGACTTGATGATGCAGCCGCCGCAGTGGAACTTGTTGAAGATCTGGATGCTGGCCATAAATGGGTAGTGTTTGATCTTGGTGCGGTCGCCGCGGTAGATGCGGCGCGTATTCACGCCTGGTTCTGACAATCAAATAGAGATCTTTACTACTTTAACAATATACGACGTAACAATACGCTGGATACTGGATAATAAGTTAAAAACAATATTTGAAAAAGGCTCAAAAATATTATGTACGAGTATGTACATACCATTACAATTTATCAAGCTTTACAAAAGTTACAATACCTTCAATTTGTGTTCCTTAGGCCATACCTTACCTTAAGTATTGATACATCACTTAGGTAGTTAATTAATTTCATAGTTATTGATAGATAACTTACTCCAATAGTCGCTTTCATCTAGAAGAGTATCATTTGCTCCGAAATCGAACTGGTTGTTATTTGTATCCATTGTATAATTATATGGTATGATATTATCTTCATCATTTAAAATGTTGTAAATTTCTTTTTTTATTTGGTATCTTTCGTTAGTAACACCGTATTCTTCTCGCAAGGTTTTGAGTTTCGTGAGAAAGTTTTCAACATATTCAATTACACTTTTATCGCTAGAATCTTCTGTAAATTCCAACTGTTCAATCTCAATATCTTCGTTGAGCAATTCATTCAGAACAGTCATAAAGTTTTGCGTTAGATTATTTATTTTTCTCTTATCGACTCTAGTGAGTTTAGCTATTTCCTTCAAATTATTGTAATCTTGTAAAGTGAACGATGCAAGATGGTTGTGGACTATAGAGTATTCTTTTAATCTTGGTTTGTTCCTGATGTCTCTTAATCGAAGATCAAAGAACAGCGTATTGATTGTGATTCGTATCGCAGCTTCTGTTAGTAAAATGTTATTATCATCGACCTGTGGCAGCATCTGAAGTCCAGCCGCTTGATGGCACCATAATAAGAAACAGAAGATGACGATGTTACTTAAATACATTATTATGTATTTGAAAAACAGAGTATTATTAAATAAAATAAAAAATATTCTAGTTACGACTAGAGAGTGAACAATGTAAATTAATAGAAATGTTATCACAGTAAAAGCAATATGTTTTATGGATATTGTTTTATTTTTCTTTCTGTTTTATTTGTTGTGAAATATTTCATGCAAGTTTAATCGAAATTGTGATTTTTTTATGGAAAAGAAATCAAACACTTTGTTTTTGTTACATTTTTTATTACATTGGACGTTAGCTTATATTTAATTTGTTTTCTTAACGTGAAGGTTAATGTTAAGTGGTACTTATATTTACAAATAGTTTGTATTATTGAACACCATGAATGTTTATTCAACTGCCTTGCTCGCTCAGCTCGCTCTTCTTATTTTATCCGCAGAAATCCAAAATAGTTTGTGTGTCAGGAAACCTGAGATGAGGTTTAATTTTTACCAAGAAAACACGAAGCAGCTTCACATTGTAATGAATAAATTATTTATGGCTTTGAAATTAAATAAAAACTTTACACAGCAGGTCAAAATACGTCTGTTACTGACGATGCACAACAGGCTATTAAATATCGTACACAATAAATACGAAATCAACGACGACAGGAAAGCGACTGATAACATCACAATAAACGATTTTGCAAATCCAAACTTGTTGGAGAGAATCTTGGGTGATAAAACTTTACTTCTTCCAGAAAGTGCAACAAAGCAAAATTCTATAAATAACCTTTCTGTTAATTTGACTGGTTATCTTAGACATTTATTTTCCGTACTAGACACATTAAAAGTAAGTCGTAACAACACGTTCACAAAGACCAAAAGGCGTCGTAAGCAACCGCAAAGTATAAATCTTGAAGCATGGAAGAGTAAGTTTAACTAAGTTAATTTCAAGACCACATGGAACGTCATTTTTCTGATGAGTAGCTTATTAATTTTCAGTTACAGGTTCAAACGAAAACATTGCAAACATAAACAGAAGGATTTACAGGAGTAAGAAGGCGATGATTGGAAATTACCCCTTTATGGTCAGCGTGCACATGATGAACGAGTTTGTATGTGCAGGATCCATCATCAGCAAGGGTCTGGTCATCACCACAGCATCTTGTTTACAACTGTGAGTAATTAGTTTCTCCGTGACGAATCTGAATCAGCCTTAATTAATTTATTCCCTTTTTCAAAATAAACCACTGGAATCTATTTGCCACGTTAAAAAAACACAATAAATATCAAACACAAATCATTACACATGGCCATTTGTTTGAAAATGCGTTTTTTAGATTAAACTTATTTTATAATTTAGAGCCTACATCCACCGAAACCACAATTCTCCAAGCAACATCTCCGTGCGAGTTGGTAGCAAATATACCATCCAAGGTGGGGTGGTCATAAACGTTTCTTACATCCACTTCCACCCTTCCTACAACCCTGAGACGCTAAAGCAGAACTTGGCAATCCTGGAGTTGGAAAGACAAATTCGCCTCTCAAAGGCGACGGGAATCAGGAGAATAGTATACGACAAGTTGAGCAAGGTTTTTCCAGAGGATGTGAAAGGAGTTCTGGTTCTGGGATGGGGGGCAACAGATGTGAGTATGGAGTCTCAGTTGGTGTACTTAGTCTTAAAGAGAAGATAGAATTTTTGTGTGAAGCTCACGCACAATTCTTTTAAATAAAATAAAGAAATGTCATAACTTCAACTGAAATTCGTAAATGCAGTTTTCTAGATTTCAATCAATCAAGGAGAACGGTTGTAATTATATATACTTGTAAGCAGTATTAGAAGTCCATCACGTCTCGATCTCCATGCATGGCGAAAGCGTCCTAACCTTTTATGTTATATTTTATGTTAAGTTGTTAATCTAACGCTATTACTAAATCTAACTAAAAAATGAGGTGACCTATAATGCTTACTCGTTAAGTTATAAAAATGTTTGTAACAAAAATTACAGGACATTAACCGCCAAGTAGCGAATCAAACACTAACGCAAGCCTATCTCGAACTCTACGACACAGATGATTGCGCAGCTGTTTACTCAAAGTAAATAAGGTGTGAATTTATTGTTAAGACTTCAGAAATTTCAGAATTGTTAATGTTTGAAAATTTTACAGGCATTACGTTCATGACTCAAATTTCTGCGCTGGATTTGTCCAAATAGGCAGTGGTGCTTGCAGTGTTGGTAAACTTTCATTAATTAATAATTTTTACTATGCGAGACATTCCTCTGATTGCATGACATGATACTGGCAATTTTGGCGTAACTTAATTTTAATACAAATGGGCATGAGCCTCCTGATCTTATAAGCAAAATAATTTCAGAAAGATTTGGGTGACCCTGCCATCATCTCTGAAGTCCTAGTGGGTGTCGTTAGTTTCGGTCCTCCACGATGCGGCACTCCTGACACTCCTACAGTTTTTACAAGGCTTGGTATCTACGCGTCTTGGATTGATAGCATAGTGGAATTGGAAAGATATTCACAATTATTAGTAAGTTTATTTTGAAATTTCTTACAGATATGGTTTTTGATTAAGTCTACTAACTCATGTAGAAAACATTTTATGAAACTACTAAAATACTTTAATGCTTACACCCTTTAAGAGCATACATATGGAGTAATATTATACGATTTGAGCGAGGGTAATACAATATGTTTACAGGAGACTGGAAACCTTATTTCTCTATTACATAAAGATTCTGACACTCCTATAAATCACAATTACGATCACCGAGAAGAAGTATCGATCCTTAAGGAGATACTGAAAGACATAATGAAAAAGAAATATGATGCTAATAAAGACGAAAAATTGAATAGGGAACTAGTTAAAACGACGCAATCTTGGAACTTCGAAGCAATGGATATTGAGGTTGATTTCATGCCACCTATAAATACACTAGATAACAATCCTTATCCTGAGACTACTGAAACAACTTCTCATTCTTCACAACGTATACAAAACGGTGGAAAGATCAGTAGAATATCACCAAAACTAACAGAACCAATATTTGGATATTATGAAGACGAAGATTTTTACGAATCGAAACATTCGAAGCCCAGGTATCATAAAGGCTTAAGCATAGAAACAAGCACAAAGAGCAAATTGGACATGAAAAAGACAACTCATAGAATATACTCCGAAGAAAGTAACAGCAGGCAAATAAAAGGTGAAAGAACTACAAAAACAGCCCATACAGATGATTACAATCTTATAATATTTGATTTGGAAGGCGATATTGATGTCAATGGTCCTAAATCCAAATCGAGGCAAGGAAATCAGAATCAGTTCTCAGCAAGTTATACAGATACAGATTATGAGTAGAAATAAAGAAAAAAGTGTCTTGTAACAAAGAAGGTAAATAAATAAATATTCACCAGAAAACACATCTCATGTAATGGTCTCGAAGTAGGGATTAATATCCCTGTGTTACGAGGTACCACACAAGGAAACAAGCCAGGAGCGTCTCCCAGCATACCCAGACCCGAGTCAATTCAGAAAAGATCGTTTCCTTAATTTACCCGACCGGGAATCAAACCCAGGTCACGACAGAAATCGAGGCCAGAAACCGTGCTACAGCGCACTACGCCAATCTTGTCGTCAATACCTAATAACAGATGTAAAGTTTGATTACTCATAACAAGGAGCTCCGAATTTTAAGATAAAGGAAAAAGTTGGAGGTACATCAGCATCACAAATAACTGCAGGTGTATTGAGATTTGTCTGATTTTATAGCTACTGAAATAAAAATAACATTTGGTTATTTACCTCCCAGGTTGTATAGTACGATAGTGTGTTTATATAAATATGATAGGTGGTGTACCTCTGATCAGCGTGGTAGCATTCAGATTTAAGCTCAGATCATAGAAGGGAATATTCCCTTCTATGATCTGAGGATTTAAGTAATAACTATTATAAAATATCTTTAGCGTTTCACGTAGGTTAAAAGTTGACCGTTTGACTTGATGCATCTCGCAATTCCAACAATCGCTGACAATGTCATTATTCATCATCACTGAAACTGGATTTTAGTGGTACAATACAACAGCCTCAATAATAGTCGTTTCCCAAATAAAATAAAGTGATTCTTTACATACATGGATAAATTAAACCAGATGAAAAGTAAAAGCTATTTATTCAAGATACTTAGAAAACAAATAAATTAACTAAAACATAATTAGGAGAAATAACTCTCGAACTTTGAATTAAAGTAATTGATGCGCTTAATAACTGCGCATAAGTGGACTATTAAATTAACATCAGTTCTCATATCAATCTACTGCATGGCTTCTGCTAGGGCATAATTTAGGTTGGTTTTTAAAACCAATTTTGATTTAAGAGTTTGAAATTCAAAATAATAACGATGAAGTATTTTCGAATATCGAAACTCCGTATCCGGAGATGCGGATACGGAGTTGTTATTGTACGAGTATTAGTTTTAAAAACATCATCACCCCGAGTGTTCCTTTATTCCATAATGACAGCATGACCTTTATTCCAATGGCAACCACGTTAATTAAGTATCCTACTCTTCACTCTATTATATTCACGATAGTCGATAGTTACTGAAAAAAAGGAAAATCTTCCATTAATTTAAACTTACAGAGCCAGACGTATTAATGTTATTAGACGCTGAATAAACGACTCTACACACCTAAGCCACAGATTTATTAATTAATAATGCCAAGCCGCCGGCAAAGCGACAAAAACCAAGTCGTCGACATTCGTTCGCGTTCGTGAGTTCGTTCGGTTCGGTCGGCGGTTTCGGCTAGGCAGATAAATCATTTTAATAGTTAATAGGCTTACCTTCCAACGATCGTTCTCATAGTCCCATTTGGACGAGATACCGTCTATGGGGTTCGTGTGAAGCTCCAAGATCCTGCGCAGCTGAGCCTTCTGATAGGGCTCCGTAGTGGATTCAGGGAGAGGTTCGAATACTGAAAAATTACTAATACTTAACACATTGAAATCTGTCTGACTCTTTTCCAATTAAAGGAAGCTAAAACACGAGGTTTCTACTGCAAAGTTATATAACTTCTAAGTATTTTATCGGCGAGATAAGATGGAAGAAGAACGTTTCTGGGATTTCTTACAAGACTAGCTTTCCACCAGCGGCTGCGCCAGCGCGGACTACTTCTCCCGTAAAAATATACCCTATGTGACTCGCTGATAATGGAAATTTAAGTATAAACAGTTTTACTTCAATTTCCATTATCAGTTACTGATGCAATAATTTTTGAAATCGGTTTATCTAGAAGTATAATCATTACTTTCAAACATACAAGTAATGAAATCTTCCTCTAGCTAGATATTAGTGAAGATTTTGATGCGATGCTCACCAAAATAATGATGAAACATGATCGACCAGAAGGCAAAGGAAGTGCCGATAAGCCCGCAGCCCAGGATGAACTTCCACTGGCCGGTGGGGTGCTGGAACTCGCTGAAGGTCTGGCAGAACGAGGCGCGGTACAAGGCCTTCTTATCTTCACAGGATAGCGTCTTCCAGTCACCTTTCTCTTTTTCACGCAAAGCCTGCATTTAGAGGACATTTACTAAAGAATATAACAATAGACTCGGGGTTCGAGTCATGGCGTAAATGAATAATTTCTGAACTGTGATCAAATACTTTCGAACTACCTGACGCTAGCTCATGGGGGAGCTCTGATAGTCAGGTGGGGGGCATTAAAACTTATCTTTCTGACGCGCGAGCAATGTCTCTAGTGATACACCTGTTTACAGGATGGGGTAACTGCTTACTGCCACGCAGTCTGCATGCATGTTTGCTAGGTACTGATTTTGTGAAAAAATCTCTGTGAACTTCCTCTAAGTATTATATTCTTCTAATACCGAGTTTACCACTGGAAGCCGAAATTCATTAGACCGCTAACCATAAGACCGATAAAGCTTTTGGTCATTCTTTAGTTGATCGACTAAACAATTAACCTCATTAGACTTGGTCGAACTAACTATAGATTTTTTTACATTTGACCGAGTGATTTTTTTCGAAAAATTTTAGTCGAAAAAATATTTAATTTCTATCCCTTTATTTCCAAAGTTATTTATAGCGATAAAGTAAAAGTACGTATATGTAAGGAATGAAAGAGATGTGAATTAAATGAAAAGCTAGTTAGGTAACAGAAATAATTTATTAAAAACGTATTTTTAAATTTAATTATTTAATTTTTTTGTTTTTGTAGTTAAATTTTAAAAAAGGAAATAGCTATAGATGAAGTGAACTCGTGTACTTCCATACTATCAAGTGTTATGTACTTATGAAGAATCAATTTTATTTTTATGATGTATATATTTTTTAAATAAGTATTATTAGTAAGTTTTTAACAAACAAGACTGTGTTAGCTTCATGTGTCGTCTGTTTGTTTTTTAAGGTTTTTTATTAAACCACTATCAATATTTTTTTTATAATTCCGTTGTCGTGTAAATACTACACACTAGATATGTGTGTGTGTGTGTGTATTGGCGGAATAGTATACCCCAGAGCGGTGAACTTACGTTCGTTCACCACACAAGAAGAAGAATGCCTACCTACTACACAGTAGGTAGGTATTAGTGCTTGGATATTCATATCATCTCAATGGGTCTCTATTAGAACACAGAATTTTTAAATATCAAATTTCATTTCACAGAAAACTATTCCACGATTATCAATTAAAAAAACAGATTGCAAAAAAATAACTAATCAACATTGTTTTATATATTTTCCAATAACGTTTCGTCGAAAAAACTTTTCCATTTAGCTTTTGTTACCAAAACAACCATCCACCGAATATACATTTCACATGAATTTTACATTATCAACTTTTCATCGAAATAATGTCACAACGTAGGTACACCTATTGGTCGATTTAAGTACTAAGTGGTTTGTAGTTAAAATGTCAATGTCAATAATAAGTAATAGGATTGCATGCAAATAGCAGTGCAGCAGATTTGACTTCTGTCACGGTTCCGGCGCTGCGGGGCCCTGGCGGTTACACGCGAGGTAATCTTCGCAGATGGCATTCGCTCACCATCGCAGCTTCGCCCTGGAACCCGCGGTCCGCTTCGCCCATACACGCCTTAGACAAGACCACGTGAAGTCGGGGTCAAATGAGTAGTTTTTCAATAGCATTGGTTTTTTGAGTTAGCTAGTTATCTCGTTTTATACTTTTAGTAAAATAAACAATTCGGTGATATAAAACAGTAGTGGAGATCAAATGATGGGAGCCATAGCATCGATATAACAAATCATCGATGAAGTGGACAAAATGTGGAAATAATATTCGAAGGAGAAAGACATTTTTTGGTAAAGACTATTCGAAGCCAAATGAAAAAATACATCTGCGAACAGTTTCATGGGAAATTAAATTCGTTAACAGAAATTGCGATATTGTGACGTGCAAATATAGGTATAGAAATTAAATATTTTTTCGACCAAGCGTTCACTCGGTCAAATGTAAAAAAATCTATAGTTCGTTCGACCAAGTCTATTCAGCCCAATTGTTTAGTCGATCAACTAAAGAATGGGCAAAAGTTTTATCGATCATATGCTAAGCGGTCTTACGAATTTCGGCATCCAGTGGTAAACTCTCTAATACCACTTACACAAATCTCTATGGAGTTCTCTCTGAACCTAACTGCTGGGAACGGGAAGTGGGCATCGTCCTTGTAATTAGCACAGCCATTGATGCCGAAGCCCACCAGCTCGCGGTTCCCGGTGCGACAGGTTCCGTAGATACTTCTGATGTTTGTCGACAAAGGTTTCCATGCTATCCTCGTGAGGCAATTGCAGAGAGTCATCTTTTCTTCTTTGAAATATTAGCTTTCGCTATAGTTCCTTTACATCAGAGAAACATATAATCACTCACTAATAAAGCTCACCTTACAGTGACACAATGTTATGATGTCAGATTGACGTTGTCTACTCATTTTGTCGTTATTTCCTTGAAGCACAAGGCAAAAAGGTTTGAATTCCAGTTATTTTAATATTAACTTGAGCCTTTTAATCAGTGCGGAAACATACAGCTGAGCGAAGACCGTTTTGGAATAGGGAATTATGATGTATTTAAAAAAAAACATTTTTATGTATTTACCTTATGCCAAATAAACTCAAACTCAATTATCTTTAATGTACAAATGAAGGTATTCAGGTTCGTCACTTTTTAACCACCACGTTGGGTTCTAATAAGCCATTAGGGAGTGTGGGCTGCTGATTGTTCCGTTCGCACTTTCGCAGGCTACGGCTATGATCCGATGTAATTGCCACTTGCCTTGCCTCTCTGACTTTCTCGTTTGGAATGAATTCCTAACGTTATTATGTAAACATAAATACTAAGTTATCATCCTTCAAGATGCCACAATAAAAAAAGACAATTGAACGTAACGTCAAATAGTGTCAAGCTGTTGAAATTGTCAAATCAAAACATGGCGCTCCTCGCAAACCGTGTGTCCCTGATAATACCGTTGGGTACCAGGAGCATTTACGGGACCTGCCGGACTGGCAACCGGGACCTGGTGGGGTTTGGCATCAATGGCTGCGCGAACTACAAGGATGACGCACATTTCCCTTTCCCTGCAGTTAGGTTCAAGGAGAACACCAGGGATATTTGTGTAAGTTTGTGGAATGCAACCTCGTCTCTACTATATTTGTAGGTATTGGAAGAAGTACCACTGTAATTCAGTTGGGATACGGCCTCCATCATTGAAATCAAGTCATATTACCACCCGTGACAATTTTTCTTCCTGAAACCATCTTCACAGATAAGACAAGGAGACAGCAGACAGTGGAGTTCTTCCACGTCCCTTGCCATGGCATCTAGATCTTGCTCATTTCCATGCTTGACCTTCAGCCATTACGTAATTTCTGGTCGTGAATACTAAATACCAGAGTTAGGATTACTCATAATAATGCAGAGCCCTGCAAGTCATTGTAACTAAGAAGTGAACGGTAACAAAATCTAAAACAGGCCCTCCGAGAGAAAGAGAAAGGCGATTGGAGGATGCTCTGCTGCGAAGAGAAGAAGGCTCTGTACCGAGCGTCCTTCTGCCAGACCTTTAGCGAGTTCCAGCACCCCACGGGCCAGTGGAAGTTCATCATAGGATGCGGGCTCATCTGCACTTCGTTCACTTTCTGGGCAGTCATGTTCCATCACTATTATGGTGAGTCTCATGGAACGACTCATTACTCATTATCATAAACTTTAGTTGGTAAGACTTCCAAACTTCTACTAGTACATTTTATTGGCACTGCGGCGAAAAAAAAGTCTACGAGAATACTGGTGAGTTTAAATGCAGCGTATGATGATGCAGGAAGATGTATAGTTTACAAGTACCTTAACTTTACAACAAAATAATAATTTTGGCGAAAACACGAGCAAGTATATCCCACATAATCCGGGGGATTATCAAATAACTTCCGAAAACGATATACGAGTACTTAGCATACCTGAGTAGGTATGCTTCCCTAGTTAGAAAGTTTCTACATCACTTAGTGAGTACTAAGTGATGTAGAAACTATCTAACTAGGGAAGCGAAAATAAAATTTATTTAACTATTTTTCATTTTAAGGTCACTATACAAATCACTCGAACGGACAGTATTTTCCGTACATAAACCTTAAAAAATCAAATTTTCGCTTCGTTCAAAGTTTCGAGCGTCGTGCTCGTGGCCTAGTGGTTCAGTCAGCACCCGAATTTTTCTAGTTCCTGTCTTTGTGTAAAAATAGAGCATTGTTTTATGCTAAAAATAAAAATTCAATTACTCTCCGGTGATGGAAAACATCGATAATAAAAAAAAAACAACCCGGATAGCGGCGGAAGGCTCACCACCTAGCACGTTACCTACCATTGATGAAAATTGGGCTTCTGAGTGTTTCGTTCACCATGACGGCAACAGTCACTTGCCTCTGACTATCCCGTTTGGGATAAAGTCGTGATGGTATGTATGTATGTAATAATAAGGCACAGACTGCACGACTGGTTGATATTTCATGGATGCTGTTGCCGAAGGCGTTATGCGGAACAATGCACTTTGAAGAAGTCATTAGAAAGTGGGTGTAGTAAGCAAATGTTAATCTCATGTTAAAATGTCAGCATTTCCTAAATTGAGTAACACCTGTATGTGAAACTCTTTCATTGATTTTTCCAGTGTTCGAGCCTCTTCCAGCATCGCTGTCAAAGGCATCCCAGAAAGCCCAGCTTCGCAGAATGTTAGAAATCCGCACCAATCCTATCGATGGGATATCATCCAAATGGGACTACGACAATGACAGGTGGAAGGTGAGTGGTTACTGATAGAAGCTTCGCATACATTGAAGATAACGGCGTAGTGGTAGCGGTAGAGTCTACAAAAACTTTGCTGTTATAATGAGTAGGGTATTGTAACATTTTGAGCCGACTATAAAATTAGAACACGGTGCATTTGAAACTAAAGGCCTGTTCAAACCTGAGCGGTATTCGTTGCCGCTGTGGGTAGCGGTACAATACCGCGCAGGTTTCGCTCAGGTGTTTAGTATCAAGTTCCGCGGCAAAATGTACCGCTACCCATTCGTTGAAGCTTTAACAAAACTCGATTCGCAATTAAACAGCCACAACTTGCAATCCAACATTAATTTGATATTCCTAACAGTTATTTCTGTTTCAGTAACATCCTCGGGACCTGAACTAGGAGAAAGAAGTTGCTTCGAACTTCGGCCGTGATAAATGTTGAGTGAAGGAAATGATGTTTATTTTAATTTTGTTTTTACTACATACCGAGTTTACAATTTCTTTGTTTATAATTATCATATTGTTAGTAAACGTTTTTTTTTAAAGTTCTTTTTTGTTGCCCTTTTTCAAGCACTTATTGTTTAAAACAGTATTTTTGGAATCTTATTAAAAAGTTACCAGAACGATTGCGCACTTAACCTAATAATAACGTTATATAAGTTTTTATAGTCAAAAACATTGTTGTCGCTCGTTCAAAATATTTAATATCCCATTTCGTTTTAACGTTGGTTTATTTTTAATCCGAAAAAATAAAACAAAAAAGTTAACTGAATAGTATTTTATTTAACTATTTAAGTATTTTGAACTGTGGATTTTTTTGAAAATGGGAGCTGAACTGAATAAAATATTAACGTTACTGATCGTATTGATTGGATTTAGTCGTGTCATCAAGGCACATAGAGATCGTTTCCCAGGCTCGTCTTCAAGTGAATCATCTAGTGTTGGTGAGGCTCGGCCACATCAGTTTCTTTATTACCCTGTCGATGCGATTAAAATAGCAGGGAATTGGAGAGCACTTTTAGCATAGAAAAGCTATGTAGTGTACGGACCGCTGGTCTTCTGCTATTAAACACCGAATTCTGCATTATCCTTGGCTGACCAGCAATAAGCTCTAAATCCAAATCTAGTTCGGGGATCCTGAAAGACTATAGTAAACCTGGGCCCCACACTATCTCTTATTTCTGGTTTCTTCACTACCGCTGAATGATTTCGTACTATGATCATCGTGCTGTCTTTATTGCCATCTAGTCAGCGGTGACCATTAACTTGCCATATTGGCAGATTGTTGTTTAAAAAAAATTAGGAAAAAGGCCGGTATAGGGCATGTGTTCAGTTAGTAAATTATCCGATAATTGAATTAGATTAGAATTGTTAGGTTTCATTTTTTCAGAAAGCATGCAGGTTCTCTCAAATCGTCGAAGCGCCCCCAAAGAGTGGCAGTATGAGGGCCTGCCCATAGAGTTCCCTTACAACAGGCGAACGATGGACAACGATGTGAAGGAGACCAGTAAGTTAGGAATTATTTTTAAATAACCCTAATCAGTTAGTTTTGATGAGGGTAGATTTACAAAGTTTCATCTATATTCCCCACAAGCAAGTAGGTACTTTTGTATTCTTATTTCAAGAGCTATATGCTCGTTGATAATGAAGAACCTAAAACTAATATAAACATCTCCCATGCATCCAACCAAATACTCGTAATAGACTTCTTCTGTAAGTTCAAAGAACAACATTATCTACCCAGTTACGGCCGAAATTCGGTACCTATTTTTTGAGCAAATCGCAACATTTTGCTAAGGTACTAATACAGGTTTCTCAGATGTAGATTACTTCTTGCCCAACGTAATGTAGTTACCATCATTCAGTCTCACGAAAAATGCAAGCAGAAAGGTAATTCTTTAGCCCTTTTAGAAAAAGTCTAATAGAAGATACGACCTACTCAACTCATTACCGAACCTTTAACTCCAAAGACTGGACCCGCGCTACCGCCGCGCGTTTAATCCTGACGAGGAGACGTCATTCGCTGGACAACCCGTTCATGGCTACGCTGAGTTTCAACCATCATACCCAACAAACCAACAAATTAGCAGTTTTCGTGCTGTTATTATAAGCATGCTGCACAACTTAGTAGTATCTGCAATTCGTCTGAGGACTCCCAAAGTCTTTCCCATAGCCACTGGTTCTAACCAACAGACACCACCACAACACCCGTCTACCCGCCTCTGAACTCGCGCTATCGCCGGGTGTACAACCCTGATGAGGAGGCGTCCATCGCTGACTATCCGTTCATGGCTGCGCTTTTGGTGAACCAGCAGCTGTGGTGCGGCGCCGTCATCATTGCCAGGGACACCGTGTTGACTGCTGCGCATTGTTTGCAGCTGTAAGTACTGGACGACTAGTAAATTTTCTTTCAATTAGATATGTTTAATCACATTAATGTGGTTAATCAACCAACTGTAGATAAGACCAACATTAATTCAGTAACGTTCTTCTTACACTTCTACAGTCTCGTAAGTCACTACGCCATCTGCTATTTATGGGTCAGGCGTATGAGAACAGAACCTTTGAGGTTACTCTAAGCGGAGCGGAGTTTTGGCAACCTTTAACCAATGGGATTGCCTAAAGGCACGCCTGCCTTCAATCCTGTTGCAATAACTCCGCTCCGCTGCCTCGCTCCGCTTCGGTTGACAGGCAGCCTGAGCTGCGAATTGCCACTCAGCACGGAAGACTAGAGCAAAAGACATTTTGTTTGACCCGTTTTGACCCTGAACTACGAGTACTTTCAAGTAATATCTTCAATGAATAAACATCATGCATCATGATACATCATTTCCGAAACAACATTTCTTTGTTCATTACTAACCTGAACACACCCCAAATCTTCCCAGGCAATACAACAACCGCTTCTTCCGCGAATACGTGAAGATGCTTACAGTTCGCGTTGGGTCCAGCAACGCCACATCTGGTGGAGAAGTTTTGCGAGTACTAGAAATCTTCTTCCACCCCAACTACAAGCCACATACGCTGGAGTTCAACTTCGCGGCGCTGAAGCTGCACAAGAACCTGTCGTTTGGCAGGATTGGGCGGGAGGTGGCGATGGTGCAGCCCTCGGTGGACCGGCTCGTGCCTGTTGACAAGACTATCACGTTTCTGGGGTGGGGATCTGTGCTGGTGAGGACTTCCTTTACATGGCTGCAAAACTGTAATTAGTATCCAAATGAGGCTTACACATTTAAAAATACTTTAGAAATGAAACTCAGGTGTGGAATTTGTTTGATACAGCTTGAGATAGTATCGAACGATAATAGGGTGGAACCCGCGACCCTTCGCTTCTCAATCAGCCCGATATTGAGCCATATTACATAGACCAGGGGCCTGTCTCTGGAACAGAATTTCATTGGGCAAACATTGCTGAAATGTCAAATAAGAAATTTATGAAACCTATTCCAAAGCATTGAGGTTCAAAAAAAATTTTTGGTAACAGTAATGTAATGCCAATCCGGCGAAATCAGATTCAAGAGTCAGGGGCCTGTTCTTCCTTATTTATAAAAAACAGTCTAACGTAACGACACTGTTTCACTTTGAGAGCAGGGGCCCGGGGGCCCCGGGGCGGTCCGTCTTTAGCTTAGGAATAGGAAGTGTCTACTCCAGCGGAATCAGACTAGTTATAAGAATATTTTTTCAAAGTAAGTGTCCCTCCTACGACTTCAAGATCTTTTGTTTACAGGGTATTGGTGGAAGTGGAGGTTCTGTGCTTCTGCAAAGACTAGAACTGCCAGTGTATGACCTGGCAGACTGTCAGGAAATTTATGGCAGGTAAGCATAGGCATCTGCTTCTCTGACTGGACACATTAGGTACGTAAGTATTGCCTAAGAAAGCACTACCACAAAATATTTAGTACCTATTGGCGTTTGTTTCAGAGATCTTGTAACAAGGAGCAATTTCTGCGCCGGCTACATCACAATACCAAAGAACGTTTGTAACGTGAGTAGAACAAAGATAAGATAGTAACTATACCTACTTAATTTCAAAATAATACAGCAGTATTTAAATTTCAAAACTTTGATTTTATAATTTAGGCGTCCTTATCGCTAGGAAACGATATTTCTTCGATGATATCTCTACCGGACAATCTTCCTTTCCGGTAATAAATACAGTTTGTTACAAAACAAAAAAAAGAGAAATAGGTACCTGTAACTGGTCGTGTTGCACTTCAATGTGTGCAATAGCTATGAGTTTCCAGCCTGTTATTATGTGACACACATGCTTGCTAGGACTGACGTACCTATAATGAAAACAATTTCATAATCAACCAGGCGTTAATTGCAATATTGACATCTTATTTCACGTTTCCTACCAATTCTTCAGCACGACGCAGGAGGCCCAGCGATAATGGACAACGAGCTGATAGGCATCCTGTCCTTCTCATCGAAGCGGTGCGACCAGCCTGACCAGCCGGCGGTGTTCTCCACCGTTGGGGTAGCAGCGCCATGGCTGGAGAAGCTTGGAGAACAGAGGATGAAGTTTCGGCACTGAATCGCGATGAAGAACTGTAGCAGTTCGACAGACCATCACACCTTTTTCCGGATAAGGTACCTACCCAATCTTTCCAGTTGCTACGATCCTAACGCATTTGTAAATCCTTAAGGTTATAGTTATATATTTTGTCTGTTCCTCATTATAACCATTCTCCCATGGACCTGCGTTGTATCAGTAGTATACCGGGTTCGATGCCCCCGTGCCTGCGGGTCGGGTCAATTCGCGAAACGTACTTGTCTAAATTGTTTCGGGTCTGGGTGCGCTGGCTTCGTGTGTGACGTTTTTGTTTTCATAAACGCAACAGGTGTCAAAAATATGATTTCTTAATTCTTTAAAGCAATTAGATGGTTGATTTACGTTAAAAGCGTACACAGATTCAAATTAATAAACGTGCGTTTAATTTCTAAATAAAAATTGCTGTAGAGAAAAGTGAGACTTCACTTTATCACGACTTTATTCTTACCTCAAGCAATCAGTAGTCCTCAGAGTTCTCCATCGAAAATGTAGATGGAAAAACTTAACAATGTAATAAGTAAACTTCCTCAAGACGCGATTTCTTTTTTCAAACTCCGTAGGAGCAGTGAAAGATATTTAATATCATGTGAACTGTTCACCTAATGAACAGCCACTGTTGCCAGAGAAACTGAACAATGAAAAATTCAATCAGAAAACCACTCTTAGAAAAATGTTTGATCATTAGAGGCAAAAAATAGCAGTATGTCTACCATGAGTTTACAACAATGACAACCGTTGCGTTGACGTTTTTGTATTGCATTCCGGTACAGGCGCGCCCTCTAGTGTTTTAAAATGGAACCAAAATTTCCGAACGCAAAGATCGCTCATTACGTGACCCGAGACTCGTGGTCATGGTAGACATATAGGTAGCCCTACCTTTAAGAAGTAACAGAGATGCAATTTTAATTTTATGTTTCTTTTTCAGAAGTACAGTTTTCAACAAAGTACCTACCTGATGCTGAACATCTTTAATGAAACAATAAATAATACATCAATAATATATTTTCTCTAATACTGTACACTCCAGCTTCCACCGACTACATCGTAACAACAGAAATAAAAACATTTCAAACGTATTCATTTTTAAAACTTTAATTTCTATTCAACATACAACATTGAATACATACAATTTAAAGAGTAGATAATTTATTTATTTATAAATAGATGTTCTTTAGCGGATCTTCAAAATGGAATGATATCGAGCTGATTATCGTTTCACACTTATTTAATTATATCTTCAACGTTGATTAATAATAGACAAGGAAGCAAAGCAAACTTTTTTAATATATACAGCGGATCTGGATGCCATTTCGTTTCTCAGAGTTTGCTGCAAACGTCAAACTGACAGATGCGCAAACGTTCACCAATCATTCCCGCGAAAGTGCCTATCGATTATAAACAGAATTACGATAACATTAACAACTATATTTGTGTGCCCGCAAATAATGCAGCAGATTAAATTACATTTCGCTTAATTTATAAGCGGTAGTTGACGTGGAGTTCAGGCTTGATGTCGTATACCAGGCTGAGGATGTCTTTGATTACCTGAAAAAAATAACAGATATGTGGATATGACACCTTTGTCTTTGAACAGTAATCCCTAGCCCAATAAATTAAACCAAAAGCAACACCACGTCCATTACCCTAGTTTGGTAAGTAGTGCCTGCATTATGGAAACCACATTTTACTATTAACACCCAAACCTAACATTAGTGCTAGTTGTCGGGATCGAACCTGTGACCCTGTGTCTCAATCTCAATTTGAAATATCTGTGTTCGCGTTGAAGCTCATTATTAGGTAGTAGAAGCTCCCGCTCCACCCGCAATAACGCTTGTGCGCTTATGCGCTCTACCTAATGCGTTATGTGATTGGCTGATACAAAAGGTACTTCTCGAACGAAATTAACAATTCCACATCCCAATTAAGGAATATGGTGAAGGTGGAACACTGAAATTAAATAACTGTTGTTGCTGTGAACTTAACATAAATACTAGGCTCAAAAGGTACGAAGGTTAGGGTAAGAGTGTTATGATCAGATAAATTGCAGTGAAATAAAAATATAAAAGCAATACATACTGGCTCTTGCTGTGTCTTGACCATCTTGTTCATCTCTTCGATCTTAACCTTGGTCTCAGCGTCGATTTTAGCCGCAACACCTTCCCTTGTGCCCATGTGCTAGAAGCAAAAAAAAAACAATTATTTATTTACGAAATCCCAGTACATTGTTCTACAGCATATAAAATACTAGCTGTCAGCGGCTTCGCCCGCATAGACTATTCCTCCCGTCAAATTATAGCCTAAAAGTCTATAGCATAATAGCCTTATGTCACTAAATTTATGAATATTTTTATTTATTATCTCTATCGATTTTAACATTCTCTATATGCCAAAATCTAGTAAAACAAAATTAATAGTCAGCTTGAATACTTGAAAAAATATTACTTATGTATATTCAAAATTAATGTTAGCTTTCTCCACTTCTCCACTTACTTCATAGAGAACAATCAATATTAACAACTAGCATTCATAATTTTTTTCTATGAGCCAGATTCTAAAATTCTTAAGGTTTTAATGCTTATTTGAAGACCACAGGGTGAAAACAAGGAATGCCATTCAAAATCAGGAATTGAAATAATAGTGACATCTAGTGGCATTTGAGTGTACCTTTTCCCATACAAGGAAACTTTAACAACCGACACTGTCAAAACTTGCTTGCTAAAAAAAATCTAATTTGTGCAAAAACTCTGTGACCTTTTTCAATAACATACAAAAACAACCAACCTTAGCTTCGAACTCCTTGAACTGCCTTTCGCGTTCCTGTCTGTACTTCTCCACCTCATCTTGAGCCTCCTCCTTGGCCTGCTTTAGGCGTTTCGCTTTACCTGTAACCAAGCCAGTCTTATTAATAAAATGTCTATTGAATCAGGATGCTCATGTTTTTCGTTTGACATAAACATAAGAGCATTCACCTTTACTTTATTACCTGAAATTTGAATAGCACATAGGTTTACAACCACTAAAGCTTTCATTGAAGTGTCAACCTGATTAGGTTCGGGACATTTAGTGAAACATTTACAGATTTATTACTATTGTAAGTAGAGGTCAAGTGTGGGGTCTCTTTGACACATAATGCCATGTATTTGAGAAGGAACTAGTACTTCCGTAGTTAACCTGCTGCTTTAGTTAACAATAGAACATTTTTTTTAGTACAGGCCATATCAGAGGACAGTAAGGGTAGCTTGGAATACTTTGACATCAGGTGGACCTCATATAGATTACCAGAAACAATTTGAAAATAAGAGAAGAACGAGTCAGCTGATTTTTATCTATTTCAATTTATAACATCAAGGTCAGCAAAAATAGAGTGAGTTTCCTCACAGCAAAATCATGATAGATGCTGTTAAAACTAATACTTTTGCTCTTTACTATGATCAGGAAAGGAATCTGCTGTCACATAACAGCATAATTATGATCACATGAGACTTACTATGTTATCTAGATATCGTAAATCAAATCAATCATGTGCCATTATGACGAATACTTCAGATTTATTTGCCTTAGAAATAGAAGTTTCCATTTTGGTGGTGAGGTCAGATTTTTTTTAGCTTGAAATAAAAGGTTTGGTCCACACAATAGCAGCACGGTAAAAGAATATAAGATATAATCAGAAAGAGGCCGAGTTAATATACCAGTAAAGTGGAAAATCAAGATCCAGCCCTATCGAGCTTACCTGGCCAAGAAAAGGGAGTAGCCAAATACGCAGTAAAATTACTTACGCTTCCTCGCCTCGGAGACCTTTTCAGCCGCACGTTTTTCAGCGGCCAGCAATTGCTGGATTCCCTGTGTCTGACTCGCCATAACTGATATACACAAAAACTATGTCGAGTGAGAATGGAAACCGAGACACGAATCAATAGACACAGGCAAGCCTGCGAAGAAAGTCATATGATTATTTTAGTTCCATTAAGTTGTCACGATTGGCGCTGTCATCGGCTCGTGCTTGGATGTCGAAGCGTAGAATGGAACGGAGGAAAATGCTTAATTTAAATTAGATACATCTAGAAAAATGTTCGAATTTATTTCAAATATACATGTTATATTTTTCAATGTATGTGAAAAAAGAAAAGAAATGCAAATGATCAAGATTCAAAACGAAAAGAAATCCTTAGGTAACACACTCGTTGTCAATTTCGTGAAAAGGAGTGCCGACCTTAGATTAGATCAAGAAGTTTTAATTTTTCACTACAGATGGCGTGAAAACTACACATATTCCTCATTGCTTAAGTTTGAAAAAACTTTTTATTTAACCCTTGCATTTGTGTCTAAATAAAGTCAACATACATATTTTTCTCTCTTTCATTTACATATTTTATGAATGAGTGTGTTTTTGGTTTTTCACTGAAGAATCAAGAGAGAATAGGAACGCGGGTAATTTTACATCAAAGAAACAACAAGCTAACAATAACATTTAGGAGCTTAATTTTAGAAGTACCTTCAAGGTACCAAGCATATTATCAGAATAAAAAACATTGATGCTTTTTAAAAATAGGTACTCTTTCACTCCTTTAGACCCTTGCTAGTTGCGTGATTATGAATCGAATAAAACAGACGGGAGCTCCTGTTGGAGCGTCATTAGACATTCAACCCTTAAAGAGTCAACATACCTGGAATTTTGAACGTGAACAATCTACCTACTTGATCATGGCTAGATTTGGTACTAACCTGGATATTTACGTTTTTCTGCGAAAAGGGGACCTCAAGGACTACAAACGACTACATCAAGCAATTTTAGACTGCGTTTTGCTTGAAATTTCGCAAGAAGATTCTGAAAAAATATTGAATTTTGCAAGATCTCTCACTGTGAACTTAAATCGTCGATGGACCGATGCACATAGGGTGCAAAAAACATTCATGAAGAAGCATATGGACTGGTTAGAAACAAGAATTAAGTGGCCTGAATGTAAATCTGTAAATCTTACCGAAATTTTTGAAGGGACCGAAAATGTGGATTCTCGTTTTACAGAAGAAGAAGCAGCTGTTCTACCCTTTGCATCTACTTCGAAGGGGACTGGTGATATGGGCACTTCTACAGACATTGCACCAAGGAAGCCATTTGAAGACTTGGGAAATAAGCAGAAGAAAAGACGATCGGGTACATTACTCGACTATCCGGAAGAGGAACTGACTTTTGCTTTTGTCACGAAGCTAAAGTGTAATGGGAAAGAAGCTCTTGCTCGCATCATCGATCATCTTATGAAGAAACCTGAAAAGGTTGAAGCTGTCGAATCACTTTTATTAACAAACGCAGAGGTGGACACTATGCAGGAAGATCAAGCGTTGGCCCTTACTACTTCATTGGATCTGTCAAAGTGAAAGTATCTTACTCTACGGTCTGCATTGTCACAGCAATTGAAGCTTCCGTCTTACCACAAGTTGTTAGAAGCTAAGGAGAGGTGTTATCCAGATACCAGAGATATTGAAATATCAGAAGATATAGTGAAGGTGAAGCTGCAAGCACTTTTAGACGTGACAACTCGAAGAATCTTGCAAGTCGTTGGTAATGATTTAAATATGTGCAGTGGAAACTTGAAGCTAACCTCCAAATGGGGATTCGATGGATCTTCAGCACAGAGCAACTACAAGCTAAGAAGTGAACTGGCAGAATTCGACGACTCCTCTGTGTTCATGACGAGTCTCGTTCCTCTGAAGCTAGAGAGCGGAAATGTTGTTATTTGGAATAATCCAAACCCATCTTCAACATCTTATTGCAGACCTATTAAATTTCAGTTTGCGAAGGAAACGACTTACTTTGTTAAGCAGGAACAAGCGGCAATGGAGGAAGAAATACGAAATTTGACTATTTCAAGTTGCGGAAACTTGGAAGTTACTCATGACAATGATTGATGGGAAAGTGACTACAATTATTACAGATACTCCATCTGCAGCTACGTGCAATGTTTGTCTTGCAAAACCTAGTGAGATGAATAATCTTTCTCAAATTTTTTCAAGACCTGTACGGGAAGATGTATATCAATATGGACTATCAACACTCCATATGTGGATTCGTAGCATGGAGTGTCTTTTACATATTTCGTATAATTTAGATTTCAAAATGTGGAGTGCACGAGGTGACAACAAGAACCTTAAGAAGTTAAAGAAGGATATGGTGCAATCGGAGTTCAAACAACAAATGGGACTTTTGATTGATGTTGTCAAGCAGGACTTTGGAACTACAAATGATGGAAACACGGCCAGAAGATTTTTTCGGGAATACCAAAAAAGTGCTCAAATAACAAAGATTGATGCTGATTTGATAAAACACTTCGCAGTCATATTGCAAGTGTTATCTTGTGGGAAGGCTGTAAATATCGATGGATTCCGTGGATACTGCAAGGAGACTGCTGAGATCTTTTTACATCACTACCCCTGGTACAATATGCCTTCCAGCGTACACAAAATGTTAATACATGGCGCTGACATATGCAAACATTTCTCTTGCCTTCCTATCGGAATTTTGTCAGAAGAAGCAGGAGAAGCAATAAATAAGGATTTTCGAAATACCAGAGAGCGCCACACGAGAAAAACGGGAAGATTCCAAAATAATGAAGACATTATGCACAATTTTTTGATATCATCAGATCCATATATATCCCATTTGAAACCTAAATACACCAATTTTAAATCATCAAGCATGTTTCCAGAAGCTTTGCAGTTAATAATTCAACACGAAATAAAAGAAGTTGAAGAAGAAGAAGAAATAGAAGTTGATGAAGAAGCTACAGAAAATATGCCAGATCCTTTGGAATGATTTTTAAGTTCTTTATATTAATTTGTGTGTTATTTATAGGTAGTTTTGGTCAATAACTTTATTTTTAATTTAATTTAGATAGTAACCAATTTATTTTAGTAAATAATTTGTAATTTTTAAAGATGCATTAAATGAAATTAGAAATGTTAACGACCTTCGATTTTTAACAGCCTGTTCCTTTTGATAACAAAATAAATTTTCAGATATTGACAAAAAAATCTACTTTCAATACAAAACTTGATTTCATTTAGTTAATTTTGTATGGGAAGTCAATTATTCTTTCGCCTTATTAAGAAAAGTTATAGATCAAACATTGCTCGGGGCGTTATGTAGAGTACGTGCTTTATGTTATGATGACAGAAAAAAAAGTTATGGGACATCAAATATTTTTAATAATTATGTTATTTTGTAAGTGATGTTTGTGTTAATATAAATATATTTGTTTAGTGTTTTACTTTCCCGAAACCACTTAACAGACGAAATAAAGTAGATCATTCGTGTTATTTCTATTTAATTAAATATTTTAAGTTAAACCCTATATAAACGCCAAGACTGCAAGTACAAGCAAAAAATTTCTCTGTGAAATTATCAAATACATGTATTACAATAATTTACATAAGGTTTCGTTGCTAACACTTTTAAACGTTTTGAGAAAAAAAATAATTTCAGATTTGCTCCATACATTTTTTTTTCAATAATTTTTATTCGCTTAATTAAACGATTTCATGAAAACCGCTAAAACAAACGTTGATGAGCGTTTACTTAACTGTCCGTATGTTTTTTTTCAGCCAGAAATACTGACCTTAGGTTCTAAGTCCACCATATTCAAAATCCGGACCACTGTGCGTCGCCCGAGTTATCGTTATATATTAAGGCCAAATTAGTTAAAACCTTTAAAAATTGTAGCCCATGTGTCAATGTGATATTTCTGCTGTATTACTGTAAAGTTTCATCCAAATCTGTTCAGTAGTTTTCGCGTGAAAGAGTAACAAACATACATACATACACACATCCTCACAAACTTTCGCATTTATAATATTAGTAGGATAAGTAGTAGTAGTGGGATTAGTAGGATAGTAGTTCATCTATGTTAATATTTTAGAGAGGTACCTAAGCGTTTGTGAGATTGTGAGTTTGTATGTTTGAGACGGGGAAGTAAAATGTAATCTCTGAAACTACCGAACCGATTATAAAAAATATTTCACTGTTAAAAAGCTACATTATCCCTGATTGCTTTGTTTTGAAATAATTAGTTTTCAGCCAGATCAATCAACAACTATAAAGTAATCCGGGAAAAAAGCGCTATCGAAAATCTTTTCGTGCGTGCCCTGGCCCCACTGTTAATCATACGTGCTTACAATGTACTACAAAAATATAGTTTTCACTTCTCATGCTCTAAAAGTACGCCAATAAAGCCCTACGAAGCGGGACTAAAGTGACCACTTTAGGCCCTAGGGAGTAGAAAGTAATTAGTTTTTTAATTTCCTTCATGTGAATGTGTCGCAGACAAACATACAGCCAATAAAAATATACCTACTATTATCTGTGGAGTGTGGACGGACCATTTTCACTGCGAAAATGTAGAAAGTTTTAGTTCCATGGTTTGTCCGCAATGAAGGTGGCGCCACTTGTTTTAAATTGCTAATCTGTGACTGGCTCAGCTCGGAAAAAAAACTGACCGCGAAAATTTCAGAACTATTGTCGAGAGTTCGGTTTCAAATGTTTTTGTACTAAATAAACTATTTTTCTCGCACTCAAAGTGAAAAGTACAGTTTGCACCTCGAGACTAAACGCCAACTTAATATACCCTAGGTTTCAAACCACCTCTGGTATATTAATGTGGCTTCGTTTAGTCCCTCGATATAAAATATACTATCTTTGTAGATCCATAAAAAAGTACGCGACACACTACATCTATCTTTTATAAATAAGTAGCTATAAGGTATGTTATGTTTTGAAAAACAATTAATGTCAATTAAAAGGTATGTAGATTTTATGCATTATTACTACACAAGCCTATCAATCCTTAAGATTAAAAGTTATTTCATCATCAAGAGAATTTTACGAATATAATTTTTGTCCTTTTTCTATCTATTAATAAAATGATAATGTTCTAAATAATTGGAATAATAGATTCTGAGATATCGGCAAATTAAAAAATACGCACGCATAATTATTAATATTATATTATAAAGTGAAAGGTTACTCATCACGAAATTTCAGAAACTACAAGAGCTAGGAGTTTAAAATTTTGCATGGAGGTTTTTTTATGACGTAGGTGCTAACTAAGACGGGATTTTATGAAAAACAAGTATCATATGCATTGAAATATTATGTAATCGCAAGTCGGAAAAAATCCCGTATGTAATAAAAATGAAGCTCATGAGGGCGAGCCGCGGGCGGAAAGCTAGTTAAGTAGAAAGTTAAACCGGTAAATTTAAGTGGGTATTTATCATTTTCTAGTTCTGTTATCTTACTTATTTACCATACAATCAGTGAAAATCATCGAAATATGAAAGAAAACATTGTTTAAACTGCTGTAAGAAAATGTTAATCTTTACCCTCAACCTTAAACCCGTTAAAGTTATCTAACCATATTTCATTTTATTATAATGATAATAATAAAAAAATTAACTCGCACATCGTTGCGAACAATGTTTTGGCCCCTGCTCAGAATGGATGTAGGGTTGGGTCCCGAGGTACTAAAGAACTCCTCCTCATAGACACGACTATTTGCCAACAAGTCCGGCGGAATCGAAAAGCTTTTTCAACAGCCTGGATTGATTATAAGAAGGCCTATGATTCGGTACCCCATTCATGGCTCAGGAGGATCTTAGAGCTGTATAAAATTGATACAACTTTGAGATCTTTCTTGAGCACATGCATGGGGCGGTGGATCACAGTCCTTCGTCAGCCAGGTGGTGGAAATGGCTCCCCTGATCCGCAGGACTTCATAAGGATAGAGCGAGGTATTTTCCAGGGCGATAGTTTGAGTCCTTTGTGGTTTTGTTTAGCTTTAAATCCTCTTAGTACCTTACTAAAGGATTCAAAGCTAGGCTATCGGCTTCGCAGAGGGGGTGAGTTCATCCCTCATTTGTTGTACATGGATGACCTGAAGCTGTTTGCACCAAGCCCCCAGGTATTGATGGAACAGTTAAAAATAACTGAGATTTTTAGCAATGCAATCAAGATGGAGTTCGGTGTAGACAAGTGTGCGGTCATGCATGTACAAGAAGGGAGGGTTGTAAATTCACCGAATTTACAGCTCTCTGAGACGATGACACTCAGATCAAAAGCTGAGAAGGACAAACTCAGCAAGTACCTTGACTTGGCTCACGAGGTGACCGACATGTGGAATGTTGATTCGACGATCATTGTCCCGATAGTCGTATCGGGAAACGGCTTAATAGCCTCGACCAACACCTCGAGAGGCTCTCGCTCAGCGGTTGGGTCAAGGGTCAGATACAGAAGGCGGTACTCTTGGACACGGCACGTATTGTCAGGAGGTTCCTCTCTCTGCAGCCCTAACCACCGGTAGTCTAGGCCTCGCCTGCCCTGCTGCCGGCGGCTCCCTAGGTTAAGATTTGTATGGTATTTTTATAAATCATTGTTTTTTTTAAGTTTTATAATTGTAATTATTTCGTTTTTATAATTATAATTCATAAGTTGTTTTTAATGTTATAAAATCTCTGTTTCTGTAAGAATTTTATATCTAAGATTTATACTGAATAAAGAGAATAATAATAATAATAGATCGTTTATTTCAGACCACAAAGAATCCATATTGATACAACAATAAGTAAAAAGATAAAAATGATACAAAATAAAAAACACAGTAGGTATACATACATCACAAAAACAAAACCGGACCTCAAGCCTTTTCACGGACTGGACCCAACTGCACTCAGTGCATATGCAATTGCATCCAGTGCGCGAACAAAGGCGAGTCCCAGCGGTCTGCAAACACCCTTAGGTTGCCGTTCGAGGTGGCGCGCAGCCTCGTCAGCATAGATATATATATTATATATATATCATCATTATATCCCTGAAGGAGTGCCATTCCAGTACCTACTAAGTCCATTGATTCTCTCGGTGCTGAGTCAGTCTAGCTAGTGACTAAAATACTCGGCGGTTTTAGATCTTTGACTGCTCGCTGAATTCCGTTCCGTATTAAAGTCATGTCAAAGTCGTCTGAAACCTGTTGACAAGGATGATGGAAAATTCTGGTCATTTATTACACCACAGGGGTACTTTGTTAATACAGCCAATGTGTTCTCTGTCCACCTTCGAATCTGGCCAGAACCATCTTTGTGTACATCCGACGAACTCCAGTTTATGTAAATGTACTCTGTGTCTAACTCTGCGATGGTTGCGAGCCTTCTGCGCTCACCCTACAGACCGGTGAAGCTGCTAAGGCCGTCGAGGCCAAGCAGCGGCGTCATTGCCAAAAAAAAACTCTGCGATGATGGATTGAATAGTGGCGGAGGGCTCACCCACCACCTCGCCTACCACGTTGGTTACGTAGGTAGTAGAATAGAATAGAGTATGTTTATTTTGCTTTAAATGTGGTACATTATTGATGTCATTTTTCTTATTCAGTACACAGCACATTTAGCTAATTTACTGCTTATGCGTGCAATATCATTATGTCAATTTAACACATACATGTCAACATCATTAGGTATATCAAAACTTAAGCCAAGCAGCATTATTCTAGAGTTAAAAAAAAGGATTAGAATTAATTACAAGTCAAGTTAATTTACATACAGGGATAATTACATGTCAAGTCAATCTATATTCTAAGATACAACATAATCATTTTTGTCTTTGAGCAAATTTATCTCAGTGCCTTTTTGTAGATACTTACTATAAATATGGTAGACCCTTCATGTCGCTTAGTATAGGATTGTTAGTTTTTATTAGTTATAGTACTATCTGAGGACACGATTGGCGCAGTGCGCTGTAGCACGGTTTCTCGCCTCGATTTCCGTAGTGTCCCCGGTTGGATTCCCGGTCGGGTCAATTCAGGAAACGATCTTTTCTGAATTGACTCGGGTCTGGGTGTGCTGGGAGACGCCCCTGGCTTATTTCCTTGTGTGGTACCTTGTAACACAGGGATATTCATCACTACTTCGAGACCATTACAAGAGGTGTGTTGTCTGGCGTATTTATTTATTAATAATCTGTGATTAGCCCAACGTAACGTCGTTGGGTTCTAATCTAATAGATACCTTTGGTGAAAAGTGGCCTTCTGAGTGTTTTGTTCACCATGCCCACCATGACTGCAACAATAACGTCTTGTCTTTGACTACCCCGTTTGGGATATAGGTACTTAGTCGTGAGTCGTGATGGTTATCTTGGTGTGTTCTTTGCACCTGAAGGATGATCGCGTTGATAGCATGAAGTAAGTACCGTTCAATTGTAACTTTTTTCTGAACGACCACCGCAATCCAGGTGCTTAGGGTAGAAGACTAGTACACTCAGTTAGGGAGGGAAGAAAAAGGTTAAGGGGAAAAGCGATCCTGCGGTTTACTTTGCTTTGCCATAAAAGCTCCAGACGACCAATTTGTTATATATCTTGCCTCTTGACCACAAGGCGTAAGTCGGATAACAACGAAATAGCTCTACCTAAAAAGAGTTCGTGATAAGGCAGCCACCTCACTCAACCTGAAAATTCAGGAGTTTGAAGTGTTTGAATAAAGAAAGATTTTATTATATGTCTATTAGATAGTAAAACGTTAAAAACAAAGTTTACAGAGAACAAGTTGTAAAACAACCAAACCCCCTAGCTGTACATACAATAGCAAAAATAAATAAGACTGTTTCGAAAATGAGGGGAATGCTCGCCAATAGTGCGGTCCTTGTCTCAACTCAAGCAATACTTGAGACAGTAAATGTCCTCCCCACCCATGAGTCTGTATATTCTCAGAACGGTTATCGCAATTGACAAGTTGTATAGTATACATGGATGCATTTGCATGTGTGGGCAGTTATTCATTCCTATTAAAAAGGTAATGAATGTTATTTGCGTCAGATTGTTGACGCTGTTCATTGAAATTTAAAGTGCAGAATCCACGCCACGGGTTCGGCGTCACGTCACTGTTTTCTTTATCATTTCGGAGGCAAACATAGCGTAGCATGGCCGTGGTTTGGAAGTATTCACAGTTTTACTTCCATAAAGAATACGCGATACACATTGCTCCGAGCGATGTACAAAAGACTTTTTTAAATAAAATATTATACGCGAGTGAGATAAACAATAATCTAAAGTGTGAAAATAACGAGGAGTTTTAAAAGTAACAACCTGCGACCCCATTAATTTGCAATTTTTACGCCTTTCTACTAAAAATATTGAAAATGTGGTTAATCAGTCAGCCGAATTCTGTGATCCTGCAAGTCAAGGCGGACCCCAACTCAATTGGACAGGAGTGCCTTGAAAGGGTGAGTCTAGATCTTAGGTAACATGCCTTGATACTTGCGTTGATGCACTATGCACCCTATACTATTTTAAATTAAAGTTGCATGCTTGATTAGTTTAGTTTTTGTATTTACTTCTTTTAGTTCAAAAGTTGTACTTAGTTAAATTTATCTTTTGACACGATTGTTTCTTTACTCTGTTTATTGATTTATATTTATCCCGTCTCCCATGTAAACAAACATGATAAGTAAGTATTTTCGTTTTTTTATGATGCATATCCTTGTCAATGGTCAGATTTCACCAAAGTTTTGAAAATTACAAAGTAATATTACAAAAGCATTGAGAGACACGTTCGCTCGACGTCACGGCCTACCTTGTGGACTTTGGACCCGGCAAACGGCATCGGTAGAATCTGTTCACGTATCGCCGCCGTGCCGTGATGTTTGAAAGTGAAATGTGCTAAATTTGAACAAGCCTTGTCTGAATCGAATAAAGGACCTTAGCTTTTAACTTGCAATTTTCATATCAAGTCCGTTTTTTGCAATTTAAAAAATGTTGCTAAACTTATGGCTGCTAATCTTAACTAATCAATAAATTAGTCGCACATGGGCAACAAGTATTTATGCTTTATAGGTAAACTTCCCACCTTGGAAATATATTCTTATTACAGGGTGAATGAGTTAAAAAAAACAACTGAAATCGGTCACGGTCAAATACCTATTAAGCATTATGCAGTCGTTTCCTTTGCCGTATGTATGATTGTAGAAAATGTCTCAAGACTAAAATGATTGGCGCCAGAAAGAAACTTGGCTCTTTTCCAGACAATGCAGTTGAATTTGGGACAATCACATTCAAATAAATACCTACCTTCCAATCCAACCCTGATTAGGAAATACCTACCTATTGTGATTACCCGAGGTTTGAAGCTAATATATGCTTTAAACAAGCAAGTAAGTTATTGTATTTACTATTTACTTTCTCCCAAGGTCTCCATAAAATGCAGTTTCTCACATTACGAAATTGCGACTGGTGCAGACGCAGGTTGCAAAAACATGGGATGGTTTACCCTTTTCGTATCGCGAGTACAGTGCATCCGTGCCTTGCAAAGAAATTCCAAATCTGACGACACTTGAGCTAGGTTAGGCATATCGTTTTGTTTTGGACGATTCATACTTTACATTTCATACATTATCTTTTAAATAATACACCTACGAATACACTACATTTGAATAAGAAAATTTTTCGTTTTTCCTATGATGTCATCCAGTAATTGGCTCCAAGAATAATACCCGCTCTCAAAAGTAAATCGTTATTCACGCCTATTGTACCGGTGACTGTAACTCGGGTCTAAAGTCCATCGAACAACAGCTGTATACCGTGCTCACGCGCACGTGCGCTTAGCGTGATCAGCAACAGCCCAACAACCTCTAATTGGGCCTGGGCGACCGAAAATAGCACCTATAACTATGCTGTTAGGAGCGGCGCAATCGCATTACAACTAAGTCCTAAATCAGCTGAGATACAGCAAAAGAAACCTTATGTCGGTGCAGGCGGTGCTATTGCAAGTGCATGGTGTGTTGGATTTCGAACGCAGTGACGGTTGGATATCGTTCCGCCGTGAATCCGTTGATACAAGTTTCGTTTCTCCCAAAAACCGATCATCGTAGACAGCAAACAGCATTTTACGACTATCGCTTCAAATACGCTTGCGTCAGACAGAATACATTAATTAATTGACAATCACTAAACTAAATTATCACGGAAAGACATTAAAAGGTATTCGGCTCTAGGCTATTTGATTATGGTATAGTACTGCATGTTTGTAATATTCTTCCGTTTCCTTTCAAATAGATAATAATGCCTTAGAGCAACCTTTAATTGCACGTAGATATCTTTTACTATCATTATCCACCCTTGAAAACAATTTGATGATAGCACAACAAATCCGGATTACAAATTCTTTGCTCAATGTTTTGTGTCCTATAACTTGTTACCAATATTGAGCATTATATCTACAAGGCTACGGTTGGAATTTTCGTGATGAAAAAATCGTGGCTGCGCTAATTCAAGAGTCCGAACTCCAATGCGAAGGGATATATTTAACTCAATTCACTAGAACAAGACAGCTAACACCGGAGGTAAGGAGGTCAATGGGACCAACTCTAATACAGACACTTCAAACTGAATAGGATTTACTTGTGCATACAGGCGATAGAGGCTGCGGAGTTTAGTTAAATGTGGAAGAACAGACAAAAATGTATCAGACAAAAATTTACAAATTGCGTAACACTAAAAATCCTAATTGAGGTCAGACAGTATCCAGATATTAGGAAACCTTTCAAGAATTTTCTCTGAATGAAAAAAAAATTGTTTACAGATCATTCACATCCATGTTAAATCAGAAACTCTTAAAAGCTATGAAAAAACTAGGTACTGTAGTGACAACAAAATCGCCGGATGTCGTTTTAAGCAATTGCAATATTTGTTTCGTCCGGTACCTATTATTTTACCGAGTATTTCACCACACTATTCAAAGATACAACAACATAATATACATAACAACATATATATAATTCAAAAAAGTACAATCTTTCACGCTAATTCTTAATTTTACAGCCACGTTAAAAGTTCTTTGTAGTTACGTAATGTACGCCGACAAACCGAAAAAAATAGTTCTAGTTAATAATGGCTGTGAATATTTTGCTACCATTAAATTTGTTGAACTTTCCAATTGGTCCGGCAGACTTTGGACCGAGTGGTCAGTGACGTCAGTAACCGGCTAAAAGGCCTCTGTTGGGTAACTCATAGTTTGTCACAATATCCTTCTCGACATATGAGCCTGATATGGTCGCGATTTATATGCTAGAACTTGAATTTGTTACTTGAAAAATCCTAACAAAACGTAACGAAAATTTTAAAGTTAGAACGGAATATTGTTCCAGAATCCAGACAAAACATCCAAAACTGGAATACGAGCATAAAGCGCAAGAGCTCTGCAGAACGCAGAACTTTCACTTCAATCTTTCGTACAAAATGAAAACGCTCTCGCAGAACACGTTCTCACTTACGTGATTTTGTTAAAATATGTGCCTATCAAGGTAAAAATATAAGCCAAGTTTATTTATCTGAAATGTTCAACAAACCATTAAAGTTCGTTGGAAAAGTGCTCTGTGTATTACAACAATCCTATTGTCCTACATAAAGAAACAATGATTCTTGTAATTTTGTTATTGATAAGAACATTGAACATTAAGTTACAAGCGAAACCTAAATTTTAACTTTAACCTAGCTAACGATAAATTTTCAGAAATCTCATCAAAGTTGCACGCAACACTATTTCTCAGAAATCAAAACCACAAAGAAACAATCTCGATTATAGATCAATCTTCTTCATTTGAATAGAAAAGACGGGAATTACCCCACAAGATAACGTCATAAAAGATCAGCTTTTCACCAAAAAATGGGATTTCAAGCATGTTCAAGAAAAATACTGGAAAAATCAAACGATTCAATACAATTGCAATTTTCATTCGTCACTATGTCGTCACAGTTTCACGGACGTGGTAACCACTAGAAACCGCAGCATGTGTGTCGTACATGTGTTAACCACTTATTATGATAAACATAATTACTAACACTTCACCTGAAGAAAACTACTGTATTTTAATGGAAGCTAGGCCTGGTTTTAGTTTGTTTATCTTACAAGAACGTTTTTATTGCATCATTTTGTTGTAACAACGCGTATGCACAGTTATGAAAACATCACTTGCATGCAGGCCTGGTTGGTACTTTAGAATCTGGGTCTTAATTGCTTCCTACCGGTCTGTAATCATGGGGCCATTGTAGATATTTTAGTAAAGCAATATATGGTTTTAGTATTGTTACAATGCTTGGCAATTATTAATTAATTCAAAGCTCAACTATTTTTGGAAATCAGTGTTAATCATTGTACAACCTCTGTGTCCAGTAAAAAAGTCGTATTTAATGACAAAGCCATTTTCCTTGAAACAATAAATCAAAGCAATCAATTTTGTTTCTTGATTTATGGAATCCTTAAATTCAATATTCCTCTTGTGACTGCACTGATTGCTTAGATGTGTTATTATTTGATATTTTAAAGGTTCCCTTAACTAGTTAGTTATAATAAAGGTAATACGTGACCGCCTGACCGCGACCACGAGCTGCGCTGTGGAACGGAGCCTTGGCTTACATCTCGTGCTACGAGTATTATCTGTGGTCTCAGCTCTCCGCTCGCTCGTCTAAAATGATCAAAATTCTTAATTCCAGCTATATGGATCTCAAATTCCCAATCACGTAGAAGGAAAAAAATTGGACAGATTCCAAACTTAAAATACGGATATCTTTGAAAAATGACATTAGCATGACCCATACATCATAAGAATAGATTTTCGTTGTAGTTTCTCGGCGTTCAAAGATATACAAAAAACTGTTGCTAACCTAAATCATAGGTATTTTGTAATATCTTATCTTAAAATTACGAATAGGTATATTAACTACTTTGGGGCGATTTGCTAAAAGTAACAAGAGGTTATCGTTAAAATTCAACATTATTAAATCTTTATTGCAATATTTTACATAACGGTAGCGGCTAATGTTACACATTCATGTTATTACTTAACGGAGTGACATCAAACAATTTAATTCGAACTTAGATAACCCTTATACCGAGGTTCTGAGGTCGTGTTAAGTGGAGTTTATAGGCTTCATGGCCATCACCCACCACCTTTAACTGAACCGATTACAAAGGCACAATGTCAAGTCAACGGACGGTCAGAATAAAAGATAAATCTACAACTTACTAATTATATTACATTATTACTAAGAGGAAAGATTTGTTCGTTTGTTGGTATTGAATAGGCTCCGAACTACTGGACCGAGTTACATTAGTACCTACCTTAAAAGGATTAGCTTTCGGTAGCTACTTGATTAAGTTTTTAAAACAAAAAAGTTCTCACAAAAGAGGTCATTGTTGCCAGATGAGATGTTTTTACAATATTCCATTTAAAATTAAATACTTTTATTTTATACTGTGTTCATTTCGGTATGCTTTAAACTTATCATGAGTTACTCTGAATCAGCTCATTCATGTGATGTACTAATGTGTGAAGATTATATGGTAATTCAAGTGTTCGAAAATTACCTACCAATGCGAAATATATTTTTGCCAATCATTCGATAATGATTTGCCTTTGTTGCTTAGCTATTAAAAGACACGCCTATAAGCGTCATTCATTTACATACCTTATTATCATACACAAGTCAGATATCAACAGCAAAGTTCAAATTTGTCAAACACTTTTTACATTTCAATCTTTTCTTCCATACACATGTATTTTGTATATTATTCAAAGGACTTTTCAAGGTTAAACTAAATCCGTCCAGAAAGTAGGTAGGTATATTATGATAGCAATATGAAATCACCTTCAAATGCAAAGTTGGCGCGGCGCAATATTCTTGCTTTTTGTGGGTTCTGCAAGGGTCTAATCTATGTTATTTACTTGCTGATTGATTAAATCAACCAGATATTAAGACGTGCCCCATGGCAATATCTTCAACATACCGTATTAATCTACTTGCTTAATGATGACTTATTATCAGGGAAAAATTAATCATGTTTATCGTAGTAGGTGTTTAATCTATAACTTTTAATATATTTTTTGGAGGATATTGAACCGGACATATAATAATCAGATTACATACCTATTAACATTTGGAGCAAGATTATCATTGCGTTCCTTGCGTACACGCATTTTTTTCGGCAAAGATTCAAAAATAACTTTTCCCACCTAATTAGGCTTGAAATGACTTTACCTATGTTATAACTTGTAATATTTGATGCTAACTTGAAACAGATAAAAGTGCCAATAGTTTAGTGCCTAATTTTTAGAAATATTTCATACCCAAGCAAACAACAAAAGTACCTAGTAAGTATCGTCTGTAATCGAATGCCATCTGTCTACGAATTCGTGTAATGTTTCTTTGAGCTTTCGTTTAGTTTCCTAATATAGTACTCGTATGTTAGCCTAGGTCCATCGTAGGAAGGTTGTTGTTATGTCACCGGAGACCTGTGTGGACCAACCAGTTCATTATTAGGTTGCATAGCTGCACATGTGACAAGTAATAGCTCCTGATTTGTTCGAATATTCATAGATTTTTTTAAAAATTTAGCATCTTATAGTATTACACTTGAGTATTCATCGTTGGAGACAATTTAAGTACTTACTTAAATGATTTTATTTTCCATGTAAGGCAGGCAGCCGGTAACCCTTTAAGAAATTGCTGCAAGTGGCAACATTGGAATAGTACTATTATTTATTCTGTGGCATAAGATACGCACATGTAGCTTGATTGACATGCTGACCTGTCTGTGTCAAAGGCGGTTGTTAAATCGAACTAATTCGTTGCAAATACAGTAGGTAGTTATTATCACTTAGTAACGAGAGATAAAAATTTATGTAAATAACTAGCTGTTACCTGAAAGTTCAACCGTATTGAATCAACTACTGTCTTTACTTTTGGGATATTTTTTTTTCAAAATACGTACCTGTTGTTAATAGAACTTATTATATTACAGTGTAGCATAGGGTAACACGTTCATAAATAGAGTTGTGTTAAATAAAGACCGAATAAGCCTATTCAGTATCGTGTACATAACAGAAATTGGTGAGAACTTTTGACGGAGAACATATAAATTGTTTCCCATTCTTCAACAAGAAGATTAGTTACGTGGTTAATTTTCTTTAATACAGTTTTAGACAACAGGGAAATCGAGTTACGAGTAGTTACCGATCTAAGTTATTCTGCAAGCGCTGCGAAAACCGGTTGGGTTCGCTTTAGAGGTCACATTTCCACATTTCCTAGTCCACTACAAGTCATTTTATTCTTAATCTTAACTCACGTTTTAAAACAACAGCGTTATACCACAGAATAACTTTGAAACACTATTAATGGAATTAAGTATTTAATTTAAATTTTTACTGTTGAATATGTAAAACTACATTCTACACCCAATGTAAACGCTACAGGCAAAGATAACTGCAGCTTACAAATTGTATTGTACAGAAACTTCCAGAATAGTACCATTTATAATGTTGTTTTGACGGTAACTGTATTAAATTTAAGTCTTACACAACCCACTGATAGCCAATGGAAAGGCCAGCAGAAACTTTTATAGTACATGCAAATTGTGTCGAATAAATTGTAAACAATAAAATATATCATGTAGGGCAGTGTGTTGATTGTCCTTTGTTGGTAACATCATCATCATTATTCAAGAACACCGCTCATATCAAAGATCAGCATAACTGCTATTATTTTCTGTACTTCATCTTCATCTTGATTTTTGATGACATATTTTTCCTTAAATGTCGACTCAGCTTGGCTCTATATCCAATTCTTCCTATTTTCACTAATTTACTCGAATTTGAATTTTTATTCATCTGCTAAGGAATCATTACTTAGCCGGTGGATTTACCAAATAGGATGATTAAAACAATCTTTATTGCGCAAATAAATCCAGCAACAAGTCAGCAGACAATTTGAAGTTTGGCAGTCTTAAATATGCTTTCTAACAAAGATCAACCTACAAACACAACCATTTCTTAGTTTATGAGAATGTTTCTTCTAAATATAGGTATGCAACTAAAACGACTATTAGTTAATGCTAAGAGTAAATAGCTAAATATTTATATTATATTTCAACGCAACACGAGGATCAGTCCAATATTGGAAAATGTAAAAGAAGAGCAGCTAAAAATAATTTAGTGAGTGTTGAAGGGATCCCACACGGTGAATTTGGTCACGATTTCATCACGTGAAATATTGGAGGACTTCCAAATGGACACAAGTCATCGACCAGGACTGAAGTCATTTACTTTAGTAATAATGTAAAATTCGTTAAAGTAATACTTCTCTATCCACATTACAGAGGGTAAACAAACACAGAATCGGTAATAAATTAGTTAAAAGAAAATGTTTTCAACTTATTTGAATATTATCTTTCAGAATATATTATCCAAACTATTCTTATTGTTCTGAGGCACGCTTTTGTGTGAGATAATGAATCATCACTTATAAACCTGCTTACGTGTAAGGACATGTGGAGTAAATCGTCCAATGTATAAAGTCTGGCAGACATTCAACACGAACTAGGTAAACGTCACGAAGCCTGTTCAGAGCGCGTCAAATTTGTTGGATGGACTCCCGTTTTTTTGTGTACCTATGTTGTGTTAAGAAAATTCTATGCGAAATGCTTAATCTGTATATCGATAAAACGTGGATGGCTGAAAGCTTCTTTATATGTTATTGTAAAAGTTTTATCGCAAAGTATTGTTGATTGAAAATACATACATGGATGGCAGAATAAATACTTTCACCAACAAATTGCTGGAAGTCGAGTTAATTTGTGCATGGTAGCTTTTTTAAATAAACATTGTTTATATCGACATGTAGGCTATTAGGAATTCAGCGTATAAACTTCCTAGTGAGCCCGTGAACTGTTAAATTCGTCTACTATGTATTCTATTGTGTCTAAGTTTCGTACAATAGAGCACGTGGTGCGCATTTTAAGTTGCTTAATGAATTCACGTCCCATACTAAAGCTAAAATGGCGCCAGAGATTTATATCAGGGGACTGGTAGATATTTTATGTAACCAAAATTGGTCACCCTCCATTCAAATTCAAAACCTAAAGAAGTAGCCCTTAAAATCGTAAACATGGACTATACAATATAAGATAAAGAAACTATTTAAAAATGGAGATTTGCGTCCTTTGGCGATAACCTATAGAAACAATTCAGCTCATAGCAATGCTTAAAACTGCAAGTTAATAGATTTACAGTTAGTCTAGCTAAAATCCAATTTTGTAGTTCCAGCCTATGTGGTGTAACAGTAGATATATTGATACTTGAATTTTTTTTAAATAATTGCAAAGGAGGCTATCATTTGCAATTATTTTAAAAAAACAGCTACACGCAAACATTTTGTTTTGTTAATTCCTCTAGTGGCATTTCGTTGCGTTGACCTGCTCTTAAAAGATGAAGATGATATAATATTACTTTCTGGTAATTACTCATTACGTCACCCTAATGTAATGGTTCCTTTGCTATCGAGATTAAAATCAATACATAGAAATTACTGATATTTTAAAAAGAGCATAGGTATTAGCTCTTTTTGTATTCATCACATGCATCTCGCATTTAAAGATAAAGATAAAGATGCATTTATTTGTTCGAAACATGTGTGCAAATAATAAAAAGTAATAAAGTTTAATGGAAGTATTTATTATTGTAGCTAGTTGTAGCTTGTATTGTAAAGCCTTTAGAATGTTACGTAAATTATGTAGAAGGTGAAAATCTGTTACTGTAATTGAGCCACAATTTCCGAACACATTATCATGTAACCTTTCTCAGTAATAAATACCCAGCCTACCCAGAACAATGTAAAGTGTGGATCTAGCTAAAAAAGACTTCATGTATAAAAACTTTCATATAATCCGTGCGGGATTTGGATAAGGCAACAGGTAATTTGCGTGAAGTATAGCCGGTAGTGACAAGTACAGCAGATATACAAAATATATAATCGCAGTCTAATCAGAGCGTCATTTCTATATTAGGCGAAGAACTTTTTATCTCTAGCTCCTTTGTCAACATTCAAATCATATTTTTCTTCGTATCTGTACGATTCGATCAGCGCAGGGCGTTGCTACGCTTAATTTAATCAAGCCTATCTTAAATCAGATTAAAATTTCAAAAAATATAAATGTAAAGTACATACGCACTCGAAGTCGAGGTCTTGTCAGCTTAATTTTTGCCTGAATCACTTCGAAAGGTTCGAAGTCAAACGGCCACACAATATTATCCAATTCCTTTGTGCATTAATTCAAAATGGCGACTAGCTTAGGTAGAAAATGTAGGAATAATATGCAAATGTTTACATAACTGTTCAAAAAACATTTAGGATTTTCCATTCAGTCTAGCCTTTGTTCGACTATTTACCTACTTTAGTTAGGTAAACTGAATTTCAATTTAGAATTCAGTCTAAACTGGAAAGTCAAATTTTATTGAAGTTACAAGTAGACTAAACATTTTAAACCACCTCTTGCAATGCAGTATGCAGCTGTTGATAGAGTCTTAAGGACCAAGGCAACGACCACAACATAAATTCAGATCTTTATGAAGTCAGAGGCTGTTTCGAAATCGTTAAGCTTTATACAACCGAGTTGGCGCCGTTCCACGCTGCGCCGGCCGGCTTGCATGCAAATATGTTGACCAAGTCTATGAATCGGGAATTAACTTTATTTATACTGGACTAGAAACTTTTATTAAGCCTGTACTAAAAAACCTAGTATAATTTTTATTTGATCAAGGTATGTTCACCAGTATAGTATTTATTACTGTAGGTCAAACACTATTATTTCTTAGCAAACCACCAGCCATTCATTTTGTGTTTCTATGAGAGTCTATGTTGTCGTCAGTTTTCAGTGTTTTCAGTCACACTGCTCAGCTATACAGACAGAAACCGAAGCAATAAAGATAATCTTGATTCTGTAAAATAACTTTTACAACAATGTAAAATTAAAGTTATTTTTAAACACGTCGGTATTGTTGTCAATATAACTATGACTTACACTGTATTAGCAATGATAGTTTATTAGGAACAGAAAAACAGGACCATAAATTTATTAATAGTGTTTGTGGCAATTGTGAGGAAGTAACTAGTAATTCTAACTCTTGATGGCAGTAATGTAATAAATATTTGTCTAACTGAGTTGTTATTCAATAAACACGGCGCAAGATGTGGGAATACTCTGCAAGATGTATATTATTTATTTTAAGTAGGTCTTTATTTGCTCCATACTATTAAATGTAATATGCGATAAGAATGAGTTTTTAATAAGATTTTCTCCTCCGGTGAGCAATAACAACTTTATTTAGTACTGTGAGCTGAGTACTACGCATTTATTAAATCGTACATTGCAATAATTGATGTTATCATCACGATTTAACGCATAGGTGGATTGATCGTAAATTTTATTTATCGATTTTCACGCATTTTAAACCCATGTGCGCAGTATTTTTCGCTCAACATGTTTGTCTGTAAACAGAATTAGCAAAACCACACGAACTGTGCAAACACGAGTTGTATTCCTCTAACTTAGTTGCAATGAGAGAGTCGGCGTTATAACGGTCTCGAAGGTGTGTTATTGCCACGGTATAGGTCGGTTTATGAAGGTGCATACTGCTTACATTTTAACATAGCGTGTAGCATGCTACAGCATTAAGAAGGAATTATATTTATAAATTAGGCTATATTAAATGATATTTATTGTTTTGGAAGATATCTATCGATCGCATAGTTATTGATCGTGCTGTTTTAAATTAATAGCATCAAAAAATCATAAAAAAGCTCCTATATCGTTCATGATAGTGATCCTTCATAAAGCCCCCGTTTACGAAGGCGTTGATGACGTCGCGTAGATAAACACTAATATCTCCTAAATCCTTAGCAACAGTCGTTTGCCCAAACCAAATGTTTGTGTCCGAGTCTTTGAAAACATACAAAGTACATGAGGTATGATAAATGGCTATGCAAATCTCATCCGCCATCTTTAACATGGTTGGTTTAAGGATTTGGTTACTTAATACATTATAATTTCACTCAAGTAACAATGGACCCACAAAGTTGCCATTTTGGACGCCGAATATGAAGCTTTTATTTTCAAATTCACAAATAATTTTCAGAGAAGGATTTTACGTTTCATGCACTAAAATTAGGCTGACAGTTTAGTGAAATTAGTCTGACATTTGAACTACGAAAGACATTCCTCTATACAACATGACACTATCAATAGGTAACACAGACAACACATTAATTTAATATGTTTTGCACTAATTCAGCGTTCCATTGTGGACCACATTAATTGCTTTTAGTTTTTAAAATTTTGGCCAATTGGAAGCGCATTCCAATTTTCTAATTCACGTCATGATATAAGAGTGGTTTTATGTTATATTCCATTCACTCCATAAGCTTAACATGGACGTCTCTAACTTATCCAATAGCGTTGTGCTGTGACGATGCTTTGATATCTTTGACAATTGACGTAATACCTACTTAGTATTTGTGTTTTGCACAGAGATACCACCTCAATAAAATCCATCAAGCCAAGAAAAAATTCGTTGATATTTTGTTCATATTGTGTAGTTTTGCCATACATTAGAAGTTACAGACAAAGAAGCTAAACATAAAAATGCCGAGCGATTGAATACGAAATCGTTTCTGTGTATTAATATGGGAATCATTAATGCAAACTTCAAGGATTTCATTGTTTAAGTTTGCAGTGTTGACCTTACTCGTTCAGTTTTTATGTAGGTACCTACGCATCTGAAATTTAGTTTTTACTTTTTTGCAATAACGTTAATTTACATAAACATTACCAATTGTTTGGGCCTTAAATGTGTGATAGAAATCTTTTGTTTACTAAATACAAGTTTCTCAGTTTTCAATGCATTTAAAAAAATACTTATTTAACTGTGTTGTTTTTTTCTTGTTCGGTTACCTAATCTTTGGCAACATTAACTCTCTCTACTTTCTAACTAATTTGTATCATGTTCACTAAGTATACAGATTGGAAAAATATTTGATGTGGAATTCCAAACACTTCGAAAGAAATTTTCGATGATCTTGTATTTTACGGCCGCTACAATTGTGTACTTATAAGACCGAAATGTGTTGACTCCTTTCAGACCTTGGATAATCGTTTGTTGTGTCTCGTCCGGTTATCTGGCACTCGCGATGACCTAAAAAAATATAATTGTGGAGAAATTTTGGTCCCAAAGGTATGAGTTGTTGTTGCTAATGTTGCTACCGAGTATCGACTCGATAAGAACATTGATCGAGCTTCGTCTCATCAAATGTCTCTTTGTCAATGGACTAGTTAACCTTAAGCCTTTTTCAATATGTAAATTAAGGAAGCTATCTTAAAACTAGAGCCCCGTGCGTGTTCCTTAGAGACAAAGACTTCAGATCTGGATAAGTTACGGCAACGCTGCACGCTGTGCCATTGTGAGACATTTCTATGGGTATGCTCAAAACTGTTGCTTTGTTTATCTTCGGCTCTCATTTGTTATAGTATAGATAGAGTACATTAGTAGAAAGTGTTTAGTTTCAAACGAGAACGTAAATATCTTTCTTAATTCTACGCTCTTTCATTGATTATACTTACACTATTTTCGTTCAAGATTTTAGTGATTTGATTCATAAAATCTAAATTTCGTCGGTATATATTTAGTATGTAAGCAGAAGACGTGTTAATAGTTGAAACATTTTAACACAACCATCACCCCAATTGTTATTATGAGCTTCTCGGCGTGATTGAGGCACGAATAGCAGATTATATTTGGCAGCGAGGTTAATCTGCCCCACTGTTTAGCGAATAGTCGCCAGATTTGATGCATGATTTGCCGCATTTTGTGGACCAGTCGTGCAACCGGTCGACTGAACGATCGGGATCGCAGGGCACGCACGCTGCGCGTGATCACGTCGTGGCTTAGCGAGAGCGAGACGCTCCTATATGTGAGAGTGGGACGCGGAGAAAACATCTGGGACCCGGTGTTTTGCCTCTTATCCGTGATATAGCATTCTCAATATACTTTTTGTGTGGGTTCATGCATTGCTAAGCAATAGTGTTCAAGGTAGGTTGACCAGGTACGATGACATTAAAATTGAATCAAAAAGTCGTTATGGGTTTGATGGCTCGTCGCTGAAGATTACGTCAGAATCATTTTGCATTGCTTTCGAAGACATGAGAAAATATAGGTAGGTACCTATGTTACGTCGCCGCACACAATAGTTTAAAAGCTAAAAACGGAAGCATGGAAACTATATCCCATATTTGTAGTGGCTTGGTCTTGCATTAGTGTTGTCAACGACATTTCGACATAAAAATATGAACATAAAAAAATATAATTCATGCGCTTGTGAATTTAATTATTTTTAATAGGTATGTACTGTAACTTGACAACGTCTTTTTTATGCCTAGTCTAAGTAAAAGAACAATTCAATGAAATTGCGCCGTTCGTATAGAGGTGCTGGCCGTGGTAACCATAAAATCAGCATACCTATTAATGAGTTTATTTGTGCTTTCAAGGCATTGTTTCATAATTATAATAGTGCAATCAATATGCATAAATAAGCAGATACCTAGTAGGTAAGTACATCAGTGTCGTCAAAATACTGAATTGCATTAAAAACGTTAGCCTCGATTTTTGTTGAAGGAACAATAATGTGCGTATTTGGTATCTGACTCATAATGTTTACGTGTGCTATAGGTAGGTATAGGTTTGGATCGTAATTTGTGTAATTAATATAGCCTTAATAAACCAAGGATGTTTATAATTAAAAATATATTTTCGTACTTTCCATGTATTTCGTCCATGTGAATGAAAGTCAAAAAAATAATTAGCAATTACAAACAGTTACACTTTTCCTGTGTCGTTAACTGAAAGTGCTAAGGTTCAAATTTACGCCAGCACAATATTCCCGGTCGTTGACCGAGGAGTTCCTTTGTAGGATGTGCACACGCACGTGCCGTGGTTCCAAAACGACGAAATGGCGGCATTGAGATGGCCGGATTCGATGCACACCATTATAACCATAATAACCCCTTCTTACCAAGTGTCTTTCAGGTTTTCCATTTGAAAGCTACATAGGTACTTACTTATGTAAAACAAACGCCAGTTAAACTCGAATTTATAACTATAAAACTAGCAAAAAACGATCGGAAGGATACAGTGCAGTGTAAAGGCCCTCTGGTTGCCATAAAAAAGGATGGCCATTTTGCAATCTTGCTTTACAACAAAATCCAATCTCAAAGGACTACGGACCTTAAGATTTCTTGTAGAAGTATCCTGTTTGGATAATAACGATCAAAGAGTGAACTATAGTTAGTGTATCTATGTAAAGCTTGTTTTCATCAATTCACTGGGTTTTAGAAGGATCTAGTGGTAGTTTATGTGAGTGTTTGTTTCGGAATACACGATTCAATAGTTTTTCTGTTATATTCACAGCATATGTAATTTTATTAGGTACTTATATATTTTCCTGTAACAATAGCTAAGGCGTAAACCAGTCATACTCATATTCTTATGATCATCATTGTGATGAAATATTAAATTTCATATTCAATGTCAACCTTTTAGAGAAAAACAAAGTTGAATTTAGGCTTTCAACCTTTTGACTTGTCCTTAAATAAGAAATGAAAAGAAACCTGAACACAATCATGAACAATCCTACAAAGCCATTTCATTACTCAACGATTTTAAAACACGATATACCTAGGTGAATACTAAATTGAGAACAATGATGAAATCTATAAAACGCAGCGTCAATCTTTGACCTAGTAGAAAATATTGGCGTTTGCAACAATAACTAAAAGCAAGTATGAAAATTGCGCAATGAACGAGAATGATTGTTAGACAAGGCTAACCGAAATATAAGCTACAATTACAGCTGTTCCTGTGAATTAAAGTTGTCACCTTTAAAAAACTTCGTGGCGTATTCAATAATATTATAGTTCGACTTTGAACCGAAGAAAGTACTCAACGTACTTACTGCAGGTAAAGTCGAGTACAATACCGTTTCCGTGATTGTTTCACCATGTTAACTTGGCAACACACCGATATATTATAAAGCAATTCATCTGGCGTATAGGAGGCCAATTTTATCTTAGCTTAATTAAAACATCGTTAAAATCAGGTTTTCTTGAAAACTCTAAAAGAGTTTGAATACAACACATTTTAACTCAACTCCATTGCTTCGTCCCTGTTGCGACGCATGAGGGCCAGCAGCAACAGCGTTCAGAGTGCCGAGTGCGAGTTGCAGTGAGAGAAGTGAATAACTTCACCATCGCGTTTGCGAGAAAAAAAACGCGAATTTGTATGGAATCGAGTGAGCGCCATCTAGCAGCGAATTCGGGCAACATTCAGGCCGCTATTCACTTCTCTCACTGCAACTCGCACTCGGCACTCTGAATACAATAATTGCACGTCCGGATTGTCCTATCCAAAAACATTAGATATAAATAATGACTGGCCAATTAAAATAACATTAAATAGAAATGTAATTTTGTTCACAATAATTATAACTACCATACTGTAAGATACTATTTTACTAACACACTAATAAAACTATGGATGTTAAGTCTGAAATGATTTTTATTTATTTATTTATTATAGCTTATTATAACAAAGTAAGGTGGTCGTTCAAGAACTCGTTTGAACAAACTACAAAGTGATTACATATCCGTCCGTCCATCACGTAAAGTTATTAAATATAATTATTACGGTGTTTCTGGAAAATTGAGGCAGAAATCCCTTAGGCCGTTTCGGAATTATTAAATTGCCGTTCCCAGCCTGAGAATACTGTTGTATGTTATGTAGGTAAAAGTATACATGGCCTTTTAGGAGTTTACAAAAACTTTAACATCAAAATGGTATGTGTGACTTACAAATCAATTGGATCTTACACGGAAAAATCTTCAGCCATACAATTAATTATTTCACTAAAGGTATTTTTAACGCTTTGAGAAACAAAACAACTATCTTTTAGGATTCCTTTCAGCTGTGTAAACTATGGTCTAATCTGTAATAGTAAGAAAACCTTGGATTACAACATTTACAACAAGAATTTCCGGCAGGTCAAAAATTATAGGCAGAATAGTTTATCTTGTCTAGTCTACTTTCGATAGGTAATATAGTTCCGTTAATACTGTATTAGAGACATACTTGATGCCTCATGCCTTTTAAAAAATACTTTTTACCGTTAACTTGAACGAACTTGAACTATTATGATTGACTTCAAATTTTTTTTTGAATTGTTTAAATGACCTTATGTTTTATATTCTTTAATGGTTTTCTTCTCTTTGTTTTATATTATTTTAGGTTTATTTCTATCAAAATGACAGTTTTTTTTAAAAAAAAAACAGCGTTTGTCAAACTGTTTTTACTTTACTAACGCCTGTTGTTAACCCAAAACAAGTTTAAAAGAGTAACTGCTGCGTTTCTCGCCGGGTCAATTCAGGAAACAATCTTTTCTGAATTGACTCGGGTGTGCTGGGAGGCGCCCCTGGCTTATTTCCTTGTGTGGTACCTCGTTACACAGGGATATTAATCCCTACTTCGAGACCATTACAAGAGGCGTGTTGTCTGGCGCATATTTATTTATTATCTGTATATCCATATTACTATGGTATTTATGTCTATTATTTAGTATGTTTTGCTGTAAATTTGACGATTTAAAAGTACTGATACAGTCTATTTGAATAAAGTTATTTGGGGTTTAGTTTGAACATGCCAAACAGCGAAATTCCAATTTCTTGACGCTGAAAATAAGTAATTTCCACAATTTCATAAACTCTTAGACAATTGATAATTGTTACAAGAATTTTAAGAGAACCAAGCACTAGCCACTAACTAATCAATGATCATCATCTGACAAGAAGGCAGGCACTTCATAAATGACGCTGCAGATCACGCTGTTGTGCCGTGATTGCCACAGCATAGATTAGCGTCGTACAATATTTGCAGTAGCTTTGTTTGCTGGTGGAATGTATCACTAGTCAGCTAATGGCTATGCATCTGTTGAACTCAATGTTTGGTTTGGTAAAGGTGACTTCTGTTTTGAAGACCGCACTGGTGTTCATGCCATGTACAATAGTTTATGTGAGGAAAGAAAACAAAAGGTGACTGACGCTGTGAAAAAGGGTCAGAATGAGGTACTGCAGTGGAGGACTTATTACGTTTTATATTCAAAATAACGATTAAATGAAAAGAAACTTCTTCATCAATCTAGTTTCTTCAATTCGTGCAAAAATATATTTTAGTATTCGAATTGAAATTAAGACTTTGTTAGCGCACCAGCTAAACAAATAAGATAAACTCGATTCTGGTAGGTTGTTCTTAATTTGAATTTGGACCGAGATAACAATGAAATTTTTAACCTTTATTTTTAAAACAGAATGAGTGATTTTGGTAAAATTGAATACCATGGTGTTACTAATTTTAATTCACCGCTTGCCACTTTAAACCAGGATTATTATATGTACCCCCCAGACATAGTCTTAAAATAAAGTTCGTAGAATTCTTAGGTAATATATTATTTTCATATTTACATCCTCTAGTATTACGACAAGCGTGGCAGAACCGTACCAGACAAATTGACTATTATTAATAATAGGTTCTCTGATTCTCAGCAACTTTCACCAAGCGTTGCCAAACCAGATCTAAGTTTTTGGCGATTACGTTTTGGCCCTGAAGCTAAGCGTTTTGGCAAAACCTGTAATTATGGATCCATTATTAAATGTTGCTAATACTTCACGATTGGCATCCCTCTCAAATATAATTAAAGAGTAGCTATAATAGCGAGTTGGCGACCTCGTTGGCGGAGTTATGAACAAAGACTCTTGGATATTTGAAATTGTAAAACGATAAGTAATTTTGTTTGTCATTGTTGCAGGTTTGCGAAAAGCTGGAGATAGGCGCCGAGTCCGATTACTTCGGACTGCGCGTGTGCCAGGGATCAGGACCCGGAAGATGGCTCAACTTGCGGAACCCCCTCGATCCCCACCGCATTTCCGGAGGCCGCCTCGACCTCCGCGTCAAGTTCTGGGTGCCCCCTCATCTGCTCATCAACGAACCCACCCGCCACCAGTTCTACCTCCACGCTAAATTAGATCTAGTAGAAGGCAGGCTCGTTGTAGCCGATCTCGAAGTTGCCAGAAGGATAATAGCCTACATAGCTCAAGCGGAAACTGGAGACTGTGACCCTGATATGCCGCCAGTCCATATCTACGAGGAATGCGAAAAGATCGGACCGCAAGGCGAAAAGCCTGAAGACCATGTTGACAAAATCATCGATTATCATTGTGAGATACAAGGCATGAGGGCTTCCCAGGCAGAGTACAGATTGCTCAAAGAAATCTCTAACTTGGAGTCGTTTGGAGAGGAACTATTCTTCTGTAAACCAGTTAATCAGACCAACAATGCTCACAACCTGTACAGTCACTTGTTATACCATGCCCAGCAAGTTGAGGAGCCGAGGGCCCGGGATGAGCAGGAGATCGATGGGGGCGCGACTGTTGGATGCCTGGCGACCGGGCAAAACGTTGGTGGATGCGGTTGCAGACTGAGCACGTGTGTGGGAGTTGGACCTCATGGCCTCGTCATATACCGGCCAGCCTGCAACGGAGAACAGGAGATTGGAGTAGAAAAGCAAAGGTTTGTGACACTTGATTACATCTATTGTTTTTTTTTCTCGTATTGAACGTTTTCGATTTCGATTTCATCTAAGTTTTCATTCTTAAAGGGTATTTTTTTCAAATTAAATAAAACAAAACTTGTCTTGCTGTTCTTTAAAGACAGACCTCATAGTTTATTTTTGTATAAGTCGCAATTCTCTGTGGCCATGTTTCGCGAATTAACCAGTTATTTAAACAGCTTTGTTTATTAATTCTAAATACTAAAGAGACACTTATAACGATGTCGTATAAGATTATAGATATGATATCACCTTAAAGTATTGTAAAAACAATATGTTTTTTTATTAATGAGGCGTACGTAAATAAAAAAACAGATAAACAAAGAAAGTTAATTACCAGGTGAGGTACCTAGATTGCTTTACGAAACTCAATAACATGGATTTTGTAGTAAATGACATTGCTTTAAAAACTAAGTATTTATTATTTGGATATGTTAAACATTTCATAAACAATTCACCTTTTATGATATAGTCAATGGTTACCTTAGTGGGGCTCATATAACCTTCAAACATCTACATGTGTTCGTTTTGTTTTGCGCATTATTTTTGCCTTCTTACCATTCAGTCCAAGGCTTATATTAAGTCCATTTGTATTTTGCAACAATATTGAAAAGCCTTTAGTCCATGACTTTTTCACTTCTATGACATTTCTGAATAATCTGTTTTCACATACTCTAAGAGTTCTTACACACGGGACGGCAAATGCCGTCGACATCTGCCGTCGTCTGCCATCGACATCTGTCGTTTTTAGTAGTTCAAGAGCTAAGAAGCACACAAAATAAGCTTAGCCGAAGAAATTGATTCCAAAATAGCAGATTTCGACGGCAGCCGACGGCAAATGTCGACGGCGCCCGACGGCATGTCGACGGCACCCGACGCGACACGTCAACGGCATAGGTCGACGGAATTTGCCGTGCCGTGTGTAAGAACTCAAGCAATTTTTTTATGTTATGAAAATTATAGTAAGTGATAAATTAAATTATATTTTAAGCTGCTTTGCTTTTCTTGCTAACCACTGGGTCAATATTGTGCTAGACCAATATGAATACATTACGAATGTTCTTCAGTCCTACTGCGAGATATTACCTGTTTTTCCTCTGCTTAATTATCCTTGACATAAAATCCTCAATGCACACAGGTATTCTGTTACAATATTTTTAGATCTTTGCGTGACTACGAGTAGAACAAAGTACTGCACTTAACCTGGATAGCGCACGTTCTTACTATGTTAGATCTGTTTATCGTTAGTAATATTAATATTTTAGGTTAGGTGGCGCTATCCACAATTCCACACGCGTTTATTGGATTGGATTTCAGCAGAAATAGTGCTTTATTTCCAGTCTATAGTTTTGTTTAATGGTTTGGGGACGTACAAACTTGATATTCATGAAACCACAAAGTACTCTTAATTTATAATCCATTGCGATAACTTTGATAAGCCCTTTATTTGTGTCTGTTTTTACAATTCTGTGTTTTAGACAACTTAATTTTATAGCTTTGTTATGTTTCCAAAATCCTTATCTTTTATTTTATGAGTCTAATTACTTGTTTTTTAAATTTAGTTATCGTTAAATTTAGGTTCAAAAACCTACTAGGTAGGTATATCATGATTTAAAGACGAAATTTGCGCGATTGCAAAATTACCAACATTTAGATTGGGAACAATGAACTGTACAATGCTTTGTTTATGGTATATGTAATACTTATTTATAAATATTTAGACCAACTTGTCGTTTGTTTGAATTGTCTTGTCCTCTTTGTCTCTGATAAGATAAGCGTTACCTTCGTCTAAACAGCGGGTACTGTGATAGATAATACTGTAAAATATGAGAATAAAGAATATTCAAACAAGTTTCAAAGTAAAGAAAGCAATTTACAAAGATTATGTATACAAGGAAGACTAGAATGAAAAATTAAAAATAAACTAAAACATTAGCCAAGTGTCTTGTAATTTATTAAAATTTTGTGCTAAAATACTATTTTAGGATTTCTAGAAGGTCTGGCATTTATAATGAATCGGACATGACTTTCTAGGACACAGTTTTCATAACCTCGCTACTTGCTCTCACCATTGTTTCCCAACTTAACTTAGACAAAATATCTTGGCAGTTCAGTTGAAAAAATACCTTGAACAAATTTCCAACTGACCTCAACCAATGTAAGCATCGCTTGTATTATGGATTTATACTTAGATATTTTCAAATGGATACTGCAATAGATTAGTAACACCCGACTCAGAAAACGAGGTCGAAATCTAATTCAAAACCCATTGCTTAGGCATCATAGCAACCATCTGAACTAACCACACTTCCTTTGTTTTGCTTTAATAAAAAAAACACTGACATTGCGATTAATTACTGTGGAACCAATCATCCAGTGAGGTGTAAATCTTCAATAGGCAGGATATTGTACAAAATACTAATAAAAAGATAAGGTCCTGGAAAATCTTAAAAACTATTGCAAAATGGGTTTTATATCAGCAGCGTGATGTGATTTTGTGTCTACAGAAAATAATCCTAACAAATCTCTTTCCTTTAATTCCAGCATCAAGTACACAGTGATCAACCGCGCGCAACCACTCCGGCGCATCTTCCAGCTGTCATACGTCACCGGCGAAGGCCACGAGGCGACGATGAACGTCAAGATGGCGACGTCTGGGCAGGCAACCGCGCTGTACCGCGCTGTCACCGAGAAGCATGCCTTCTACTGCTGCGAGACCGTCAGGAGTGACGTCACTGAACAGTTTATTAGAGACTTGAAGGTATGTTCATGACATTGCATCTTTTACAACTTTCCTGTCCATCGGTACTGATGTAACATTGGCCTTGGAGAAAAGAGCGTATTCCTTCCTGAACGGCTAGAAGCAAGCTCGTATAATAAAAATCATTTTTACCTCATGTTAGATGATTGAGCAAGGATCATTCTAGATTCTCAAAGCTAAGCCCGAAATACCATATTAAAGTAGAAGTCAATATTATACGTGTGACGTCATTCAACTTAAAATGCTTGCGTCTGCACAATACACTCTTCAAGTCAATGATACGCTCTCATCTTTGGCCCACGGTTGGTTGATTCTTACTCTGTAAGTCAAAGTCTTCAGAACGCAAAAAAGTCGCAAACCGGTTCCGAGTGTGGCCGGGCCCCCGAGTAGCAAGGAGACAACCACTAGTGACGTCATTTGATTCAAACCACATGTCCATATTGGAAGATATAAGAGGCTTTTTAATATTAACTAATTTAATATGCATCGCAATCACTTGGAAGTTCAAAGGTTATCCTGTAAACAGGTATCATGTTGTTTTTGTTTTAAACGGCAATAGAAGCGGTATTAATTATGGTGATTGCTATTATAATTGTTTTTACATATTTAAAAAAGACTGATAAGGACTATTTGCATTATGTCACAGGTAGCCTTTGAGATCTTGTAGTATTAGACATTACTTGTAAAAGCCGTTTGGGTAGCTTTATTCTAAAATCTACGTTTCCAAACACATAACCCTTACATGCTGATTATCAGCACTATACGGTCCCGTTCACTATTTAAGACAAACCAGCTTATCCTGAGATCGGTTTCTTGGTCTACTGCGAGGCTGTTACATTACGAAAAAACCATTCGGTTCAAATTGAGACTCGTGACATAAATTGAGTTACACTTTAAAAGATAACCCAAATCGAATGGGTCATTTAGAGAACGATACGTTAAGAAATATTCCAATGAATTTGATTGAAATGCACATTTGAAAATGTAATGTTTATGTGAAGCCAAATTCTGCTTCGAAAGGTTTGAATCAGTTGCTTATTTTCTGAAACTCGCAAAATGTCCAATTTGCAAAATATCTTTTCCCTGACCTACAGATAGAACTCTTTATTGCACAATTTTTGCGGGACCAAAGCTTCTTTTGAATAGTAAAATACCTAAAAGTACAATGTGATAGACTTTGGTGCGCAACACGACCTATGTGATCTTCAGCCTAACAACTCAAATTCTATCCGCATACAGTAACATATACAATCATTCACAGCTGAAGAGTAATGTGGACTTTTACCGTGCCGTGTGCGAGTAGTATTCGGCTTGGCAACAGTGAGAGCTCTATGTCGTCAGGTTAACAGTTGCCTACGCAAGAATCCTTTTTGCATGAATGAATAACGTAGGCACTTGTAGACCTTGTAGTACACCAATTGCCACGTTGGTAATTCTCTTTGTTACCTAGTGTCAAAGTGTATGTTATGCTTTCACTGAGAAAAACAAAATACTTATCTGAAATGTCGACACGAAAACACAAGAAACCGTTGTTTATCTGACTTTGACTGATTTGAATCATGTTCTGATGAAGGTGAAATCCTCTTTTTGCTGGTCACCCTGGAAAACTATTGTAGTAATAGTTATCCAGCCGCCTCAATGAAAGATGAGCATGAATGAGAAAACAGCTGTCGTTAAGTGTTGATATTTTGAAGAATTTCACGCAATGCTCATGCGATCTAAATTTACATTGCAATGTGGATTTTCAACAAGAATTACAGGTGGTCCCAAACTAAGGTTAACAGTTTTCTCTTCTGCAAACCACACAAATGTTTCATCAACATACACTTCTGGTGGGCCAACTGAACCGACCTTTTGAGTCGTAAATGCTCTTGGCCACCGTGCCGAACATGTTTTCAAGTTATTGCATCAGTTTTTAATATTTACCTGTCATCGATACCCTATTGTTTATTATGCACATAATTTTATAACAGAGTAGGTACCTATTGACGTATTCAATGGTTTCTGTATAAAAATTACAAAACCAAATTCTTGTTTACCCAGAAACGTAGGACTTCGAACCTCGATAAATGATTTTTATAATGAGTTCTTGTTGAAGTACTTTGATCCAGATCAGTTTGCGTTAATTGCCGTAGATTTTCGTTGTGAACTGGTAGTTTTATAATAATAACCTAGGTATTTCTTTTTCTTTGCTAAAGTACACTGAAACTTGTGGCTAACACTTACATGTGGAAAGCTGATGTTAATTAAGACAAGGAAACTTCATAGAAATAATGGTAATATGTACAAAAATATTAAAGCTAACACTAACTTTTTAACACTTTTATGTTTAAATTCAGTAGCTCGTAGGTCGGTCGTTAAAAGCACATCTGGTAAGGTAAGGCCATAACTTCCTGCCACCCACACTATTTGGGTATGATGATGGCGCCTTCCGCCTCCCATAAACAAAACATCTCAAGCAGAGAATCGGCGAAAATTTCTTAACGGCGATTTTGTTCATTTTACCCATTAAAAATATTTTCTTTAAGATTTGTAACCTACCTTAGCCACTCGTAACCTTAGACTTCTCTTATTATTCACAGTTATGCGTTTGGCTTTTTTCATACGAGTAACATTAACAAAAACGTTTTTGAATGGTTCAGAGAAGAGTTTAATTTTTAAAAGATCGTCAGTTCATGTGTATAAACAACGATTATAAAATTAGGCAAGTTTAGCACTAATAGTTTCCGCAGGGTTATTAACTAAATTCGATCGCAAGAAAATCGCGATTTTGACCGCGATTATTGCTACGAGTATTTGGCGACGAATACTGTATCGTCATTGGCTGACAAGCTGTCAAAATGCGAGTGACTAGCTATCAACTGGCTTTGCTAGTTAGAGAATAAGGGGGCTGGAAGGTTAACAATTTCACCACCGGATTCTCATAAGTCGCAATGCGACTCAATCGCTAGTCACTCGCTTTTTGTTAGCTTGTCAGCCAAAGCCAATCAGTACTAGACGTCAAAAAGCACTAGTGAGTGAGTGATTTACTTCCAATCAAAGACAGTGAATGAACATTACAGTACAAAGTTTGTCGTGGCTGCTGTCGATATCACAAGCCCTCCATGGCTAGGCTGCGATTAAGCAGATATGCGCGCCCACAGCTCATCTAACGCAACTTCTCTTGTTCCAGGGCACGATAGCCTCCATCTTCAACGACGCCACCACCCTCGGCCGCCGGTATGTGTTCGACATCCGGCGCACATGCCGCGAGGTGCACGACCGCGCGCGACGCGCAGCGCACGCGCAGGCCCCGCACGAGCCGCGCCCGCGCCGCCGCGACACGCACGGGAACATACGCAAGGTACGCTTACATTCTGGACAAGCTTCTCATTCTTTAGCTAGGTATTTTACAGCTAAATACAGGCTTCATTTTCAGTTTTGTAAAGTCTGCTGTTTTAGACCAAATGAGACCGATAAACATGACTTCTTGTAGTAAACTGACGAAAAAACACTACTATTTCCCACTACCCTACGCATGGCGCATTCTGAGCTTCATTCATCTAGCCGCAACACTTCGTATGTTTTTTATTTACCTCAAAAATCAGTCTTTCTTTCACACGGGAGAGACCATTTGGTACGCGTATTTCCTCAACCGTATAGGATTCGTCCCCACGGCGCGACAAAATCGATACGCTTTTAGTAAATCTATAGTACCTACTAGTGTTCCTTAACCGTATCGAATTCAGCCCTATAACAAAAACGTTTACTATTCGTCGCCGTTTAATACGATACGGTTTTGAAGGCCATCATTCAATACAAATTATTGCACAAAACCGTATTGATTTCTTCCACGAATGGCGCCGAAATGAATATGTATGAGCGGCACTTTAAGGTTTTTAAAAGCCTATCGATTTCGTCGGGACGAATTCGATACGGTTGAGGAAATACGCGTTTGGTACGTCTCTCTTAGTTGACAGCCGCTACACCTGCTGCTTACCCTGAAGCAAGCTTTATGAGCCTTGGTCTTCTCTCGTAGGATGACTTGAAGGGCGCTTGTGTATGGCAGGCCTGAAGAACGTACCCAAGACAAAGTTGTAACGTAGGCTTCCCTGTTCCAGGAGTCCCGCTCGCGCTCGCGCAGCGGCGGCGGCGAGGCGCTGGCGTGCCGCGCGTGCATGGACCACGCCATGGACACGCTGTTCCTGCCGTGCCGACACGTTGTTTGCTGCGAGGAGTGTGCTCCCAGGTAAATAGAACAATTCATTTATTTATATCATCCTGCTCTGACAAGCTCTATGCTTTGTACTATGCTGTGACAGGCATCCATTAACATTATAGGTATAGATTTGTTCATTTTATAACAGAGTATAATAATTATGTTTGTAATATAATAAATATTAATTTTTAGTTTGTATCTTTTTTTGTGATAAGTAAAGTTTTAATTTTTTTTTCAATATCGTAGTTTACTAAGCCGAGAAATCTATAAATTAGTTCAAGAAAAAAAATGAGAATAATAACACAAATTAGACATGCGCGGCGCTCTGACAGATAGCCCGCTTAAAACAACACGCCATTTTCGACGCACGCACACAGAGACATGAGTTTACAAGCGAAGTCAGTGAGCTTCGGTGAGTCGGAAAGTCGCACTGTCGCGAGTGTTTTTGTTTTTGTCGAACTTGGTGCAATTTTTCTCATGATGAATTTTGTTTTTGGCCGGTTCTGTCAAGTAGGTCCAACTTACTTCATTTTAAAAATTCAGAGCGAATATAGAAGTCACCCTAGGCGGTTCACGCAAGTTTTGGAAAAAGGTGCGAGCGGTCCTTCTATAAACTCTTTATTTTGTGCTATTATGGAACAAAATACTTTTTTGTTAGTGCCAACTACATCAATCAAAGTACCTATATAATTATGACAAAAAGTAAATCTATGTATTATAATACGGGGTTGTCATTGTTATTATTTAGGTAAGTAGTTACTTTTATTTTACGCAATACTTAAACATGGATTTCTTTGTTACAGGTGCGAACGGTGTCCACTATGCAGATGTGAAATAGAGAAACTGATGCACATATACCTGCCCGTGGAGTACCAGAAAAGTACCGGCGTCATAATAAAGTGATCGGCGTCCGGCGATCAGTGTGGCTTCAATCGACGACAGATTAATCTGATTTTGGTGATTTTATCCAAACGCTCCGCGAGCGGCCGAGTCGGTAGGAATGATTGTCATGAAAAAATATGTCTATGCCGAGTGCTGGAGTATCTGTGGCGAAACGTCAAAAACTTTTCCCGCTCAAAATTAATTGAGCTTTTGAGTTGAGGAAGCACCTGTTGTGGCCTTCAGACAGTAAGAGTGTGTGTGTGTGATTGTCTAGTCAGAAATATTTGACTTAATAATAAACGTGCATTTTTTTCTTTATTATATTTGGGAAACCCTATCTTTCGATTTTTTTGCATTCCAACGCGTTGAAGTTATTGGAGAGTTGCAATTGGTACTTACTTATCTTTTTAGAATATTATAAGTGATCACTTTGTTTACTGCCTACTCTGTGTTGAAATATAAGAAAAACTAAAAGTACCATAAAGTAATAATAATTAAGCAATTTCCTTCGTTTTAGAAGGCACTATGTAATAAGGATAATTCATGATAAATGGTTTTTTAACGAGTCTTTAAATTGTCCTCGTATAGTTATTTTGTAAGCAAATTTTGCATTTTCTTTATTGTCTTGCCTTTACCTGAACATACTTTTAAATTTCTTTCTTTATTATTGTTTAACATTTTTGGTACCGTTTATTTTAGGATTTAATTGTAAGACCTATGGTCTGTAAGATGTCAATTTAACATACTTTAAGAAAAAAACGTGATTACACGAGTGAATATACAATATACGTCATTAATTGTGTTGTTTTATTAACATTCCCTTCGAGAACACCCCTGTTTCGCTTTGCTAAGAGCTGTTCAAACTACTTTTTACCCACATATGAAAATTCAATGGTTTTCTCAACTTCTTTAATCAATTCAAGAAAATGCCTAACTTGCAAAGACTAATTATGGATCAAGTTCTTACCTGGCCCCTGACTCCCGAACCAAATTTCGCCGGATTGGCATTACACCACTATTGTCACCGAAAGTTTTTTCGAACCTAAGCGTTAAGGTTCATAAATTTCTTGTTTGACATTCCTGCAATGCTTGTCCAATGAATTTCTGTTCGAGAGTCAGGCCCCTGGCATTGCGCATTGCATGTTGAACAAAGATAATGTTGACATAATACTGAAATTCAACACCGCAGCTTACAAACGTAGTGATTGATTATACGAGGGCCATGCCAAATGAAGTGTGATGAATGAATACTCTCTACTCATTTGATTGACTCTGGCAAGTTATACACCATCATAAAGGCTGGTTGTTTATTGATATATTTGAAAAAAAAGAACACACATCATTTATTTTTGGCGGGAATTAGCTTGCAGCAATGGAGCTCAGTCGACGTGATTTTCGCGCTATGATTTAATATGACTATAAAAAAGCTTCAAAGCCTCAAGAATGTTTTGAATTTTTGGCTACTACTTTTGGTGAGTCTGCTTGTTCACAAGCAACAGTATTTAATTGGTTTGCTGGATTTAAAAGAGAAGGGGATGTCTCGAAGATGAAGCGAAGACAGGTCGGCCGCCAACCATACTTCACGACCACCTTTCTCTCCGTAAACGTTGTTCGAGATGGGTGCCGCACAAACTTACCGGTGAGCAGAAAGACCGTCGGGTGGATTGGTGCCTATTCATGTTAGCAATCGGAGCCTCGTGTACCGACGGCGAGCTAGGAACAAAGGCAACCTTGTCTTTAGCTGGGCATCAGCGTTTAGACGTTCTGATATGAGTGACAATAACGCGTTGTGTTACTCCCTACCTTTATTCAGCCGCCTTGTTTAGTTTAAGCACATTAAAGTAATAGCGTCCTGTGTTTAGGTTCTGGCATTACCTTTGTAATTAGCTGAGTAAGAGTTTCTTTAATTATAATACACGATTGTGTATGGGGAACTTGGACGGGACGGAGAGACTGGATTAAGCTTTTATAACGAGTAGACGTACAAGTCGTATTATTTAGTTATACAGATCTTTGAGTGTTTGAGAGTTTACATTCATGATAGATAAATTCGACGGTGGCGAGAAAAAAACGCGTGTATAATATACTGACTGGTGACGAAACATGGCTATATACTTAGAATAACTACTACTTAGCATATATACTTATTGTAATTATTCTAAGGCTATATAGTTAACTATGATCCCGAAACAAAGCGACAGTCGACTATATGGTGTTTTGAAGATGAACCAACTCCAACGAAATGTCACCCTGCACGAAGCACACAGAAACAAATGGTCGCGTCATTTTTCTGCAAAACGGTTCATTTTGCTACCGTGGTGCTAGAGGATCAAATACCTAACGGTGAACTCTGAATGGTATGTGACAGTTTGTGCTCCAACAGTAACTTATATCAGCTTGGTACGACAAGCGACCGAAGTCAGGAATCCGACACCTTCTCTGGCACCACGACAATGCGGCACCGCACACCGCACACGTCTGCCAGAACACTTGACTTTTCAACTTCTCCAATTATGATGCTTCAAAATGGGCGCGCGGACTTGGATTCTTTAAGTAATGATTTTAAGGAGCACAGATTATTCCTCTTAGGTACGATTCACACCAAACGGCGCGCAGCGGCTCGCAGCGGCTCGGATCGGTGCGCAGCGGCTCGCAGCGCCTCATAGCGGAGCGCATAGCGACGGATGCAGGCGCATGCGACTGCGGCCGACCACCAAAAAGTATATAAAAACTCGTTTTAAGAGACGGAACTTCGAACAAGCAGTTTTAGGGCAAAAAAATACTTTTACTACCAACGTAAAGGAAAATGACGGAAGTGCCAAAATTATCACCTAGCTGTCAACCTGACATCTGATTGTAGTGCTTTAAAGGTCGTTATCGATATTGAGGGATGTTTATGGTAGCAGTATTTCAACGTTATCGATACACTACTACTTTTTTTTTAATCTTAAGTTTTTACTTCATGAAATGAAACGCTCATTTAACACAACATTTTATTACGACTTTAAAATTACAAGTACTTTTATTTAAAAAAACACATGCGAACTAGCATTTTTTATTAAATAAAACTTATTACAAACCACATTATTTTTAACATACTTTTAAGCTTTAAATAAATAAGCGCCAGACAACACACCTCTTGTAATGGTCTCGAAGTAGGGATTAATATCCCTGTGTTACGAGGTATCACACAAGGAAATAAGCCAGGGGCGTGGATTGTTTCCTGAATTGACCCGACCGGGAATCGAACCCGGGACACTACGGAAATCGAGGCGAGAAACTGTGCTGCAGCGCACTGCGCCAATCGTGTCTTCATTCCTATTTAAGCTTTCAATTACAAAATTACCAACTTTTGCACATTCACTCGAATAACTGAACCTGAACATTAGTCAAATCTGACATTGATAATAACAGATCATTTCATTTTAAGGTTTTAAATTTTGTCACTTACTGACTGAGCGACCATTAAAAACTCTGAGGCACTTGTAGCAGACAAAAAGCTTGAAATGTAGAATACAATAACTGTTCAGTGTATAAATCAAGGGAAAACTAAAATATTTTGCAACTTCGGTCCAGTTTTCTAGATACACCAACTACATAAATAACTCCGCCTAATCCAATATATTTATATAGGATTACAAAGTTACATTTGCAGCTATCTACAAAAATAAATGAGATGCCATCAAAAACACAACTTATTAAAAAATCGCAATCGCACTATACAATCCAGTTTATTATTACATAATTTATTTATTTATTAAGGTACATCAACAACGAAACACATTACATTTTAACAAAAACGTAGACATACCTAAAATAATATCACTTGTAAGATACATTATCTTTTAAAATAAATTTAATTTAATTATCTTTAAATTGTAATAAGTGAAAGTTCCTGAAAATCACATGAGAAGTTTTTTTTTTCTTGATATTCAAAACCAAATTGTTGTAAACTCTTTATGTTTTTTCCAGGGTCAAAAATATTCACCCTGAAAAAAACCCTGAAAGAGTTTTTTGTAAGTTTTTTAGTAATAAATAACTCTCTAAATTATTTTGTTTGCTATTTTAATTTATCTGGTATACCTCTTGTATTATGGTCAGGTTGGCTATAAAAGTATATTTTCCCCATACAAAAAGTGTCTCAGCGCATGCGACGGCAGCTGAGCGGAGCCGACGGCATCCGCGCGCAGTCGGTCGTGCTCCGCGGAATACGCTCGGAGCCGGCCGGCTGCCGCGGCATGCTCGCGCATCCAAAATGCTCCAAAATGCTTAGTTGGATGCAAATACGACCTTAAAAATTGATGATCAAGTGATAGTTTTCTCTGCGGCTTTGTCAATGCGCTCCGATGCTCTCCGCTGCCCGCCGTTCAATGTGAATCGTACCTTAGACGTCAAATACAACATCGTCATTGGCATGAGCCATTAACTTGCTAAAACTCGCTTAAACTCGCTTTAAGACAGCTCAGCACAGCTCATGAGATTAGCTCACGAGCTGTCTTAAAGCGAGTTTAATCAAGTCTCATTGCAAGAAGAATTTGGATGCGGGTGTCAGGATATTATGTAGAGATAGAATCCTTTATCTAAAATAGTTGTTGTTAGACTAATCAAGAAGCTAGAAAAACCTAGCTAATTATTTTTATAATTATATTCCGGGACAAATTACACCAAGATCATCTAACCCCGAACTTAGCAGAGCTTGTACTATGGTTGTCAGAGACTGATAAACATACATACTTAAATATTACCAAATACATACATAGATAACAAATAACACCCAGACACACAACAAACACAATAATATTCGTCACATTAATGTTTGTCATGGGTGGGGATCGAACCCACGACCTCCCGTGGTAAAGGCAGGATCGCTGCCATTGCAACAACAGGCCCGTCATAACATTTATCATTTAGACATCTAAATCTAGATTATTAGTAGTGATGCGCCGAATGTAAAACCAGTGAATACGAATGTTCGGGCCGAATATTCAGTCCACAATGTACCGAACCGAATTATTCGGTTCAATTCCGCGCGAAGAGCAGTTTTGTTGGTGTGGCGCTCTGCATTTAATTGAATTAAAGTTTTCTCAAACATGTATTTTTTTCATCTGTGAATTAATATCCGAAACGAAAAATTATAACGGGCTGATCAGGCCACTGCCTTAGCGTGTGTCGCTGCAGTACAAGACGGTAGAGACGCTGCGGGTATTCTGGGGCAGGTCCTGTCGAAACTACAAATAGTTATGTCAATTCCTAGTTTTTTGTTGCAAATTAATATTTGTTACTCAGGCTTTTGTTTATAGTCAATTTCATAAATATGTAGTACGTTGTTTAGCATGCATTGACGTTTATTTAAAGCTTTAACATCGGCAGCACGGACACACTGAAAGCGACCTGCCGGCTCTACACGTCGACGGATGCGTCTGCCGATGTCATCTGTGGATGCGTCCGCCGACGTGTAGACGACGGGTAGAATTACGCGTCTGTGGTAGGTATCTAACATCAGACGCGTCTGCCACCAATCCGTCTGTTTTCGGTTTTTCGGCACACTTAAATGGGTTCCAGCGAGATGTCTGTATGGGAGTGCATGCTTGCTTCTTGCGGTTTTTCGTTGTCGTTAATCTCGTTCGCTAAAATGACCATGAACTCTGATGAAACATTAATTTTTTTTTGTCTCTATTCTAATTATATACTTGGTTGTGTTTCTATGTATAGCCTGCATCTACAACCTTCTTCTTCCCCATGTTAATTCATACAAATTAATTCATAAAAACAAACATGTTTTTACCAATTAATTTTTAACAAATAAATAGCAGCGTTTTACCCTGAAATGAAACGCATATTAAAATACTTACATAACTGGAAGCTTATATTGAGAGAGAGCATTTTCGTTTCCCGTCGATTTCCTGTAACTTTTCGTACTTTTAAAGACCATGACGTGTTTCCTGTTCAGTGGCGCCACCTAGCGACCGCGCGCTTTTTAGTTTTCATAAGAAATGTCGTGCCATTTTTAGATCATTGGCTCAATTCCACCAGGCAGAAATGAAGTGTAAGCTTCCAGTTAGGTAAGTATTTTAATATGCGTTTTATTTCAGGGTAAAACGCTGCTATGCGATGCCCTTGGATCAACTTCAGTATAATTGATGGTGCCTCCAAGTCCTCCCATTTTGATTGGTAGTTTGCTAACTGACCGGCTTGAAACTGTTACGAGTCATTGAATCTTTAGTGGCCTCTGGTATTTCCACGGTCAGGCCGCGAGCCTCGGTCGTGTAAATCACCTCTCCTATTGCCTCTGTGATCGTGTTGTGAATATTGTTGTTGATCCTGATGAAACCTTTGGTTGGATTGATATCCACCCCGCGAGGGTGTAATATTACAGGCATGCGCTTGCATAAGAAAACCTGATTCATTACCACTGTATCGAGTTCCACGCGATGGATCTACATATTTCGCGTACCCTGCCCCTGCGAGAGGCGTTGGTTAGCTTGGTTCACTTTGGATTGTGATATATCCAAAAGGCTTTGTGGACCCCCCCCCCCCCTCCCCAGCCTTTTCTAGTACAGATGCGAACAGTTTCGACTCTAACAAGTTGGTCAATAAAGGGGGTATTTTGTTTAGTGAAGCTTTAACTAGGGAATCTTTAACCTGACTTGTGATTGTTTTTCGACGCATTTCAATTGTTTTGGCACGCTGGCCGCAAACAAGTTGCAATGATTCTGAAGAGACTTTGTGAAAGTCACCTTTCTGAAATATTTCCTCCATCTTATTACTTAAACTATCACATGTCAGCTCTGTGCCCAGGAAAGAAGACTTCGTATCCAGTAATGATTCTTTTTGTTTTAATATGCAGTTGGTTATAGCTGCATATGACTTACCCGCATTTGCCAAGTGGCGTAAGGTGTCATACATTTTCACCTCTTCGTTTGTTTCCAAGTCTATGAAACCTGGAGCATGATTGTACAACTTTTGCATGAGGTACTGCCTAAACGCTGAACATCAAGTAACATTTTCAAAAGTTATCTGAAGTTTTCGGTTCCTTAAGTTTAGTTTCAACGTTAAAAGTAAAGCCAAATGTAAATGTAAAACAATATGTTATGATATGAACAGTGATTTTGTATGAACACATGTAAGTAAATACATCTACCTAGAAGACTATTACCAAATCACTTATTTTCTACTGGACAAATATGTATTTACCCACACCTGAGAATTTCTCATGGAAGTGTGACTGTGTGGTTTTTAATGAGGAAATAAATATTCTTCAAACCTGAGGCCAGGATTTATACTTTTAAGTCCATCCATAGGGCATGGCCAGTCAAAGGGGTAATGTTGTTCATAAAGGTTCCCGAACTAACTCTCGAACAAATGAATACAGTGTCACGAAAAAGGTCATCATTATTTGGCATCGCAATATGTTTACGGATTTCATTCATTTCTTAAAAAAGTTTGTTAATTATACGGACAGATCTGCTAGCACGTTTATTTTTTTACGGCGGTGGCGGCGCGACCGCTTACCTCGTTTGACGCTCGAACTACACACACACACACACACAGCTACAACAGCACAGTTACAGCTTGGACAGCTGTTGCTCGTAGAGCTGCTGCTGCTTCGTTCCCGCTTAAGAGACGTACCGCTTGGGCCAGCTACAGGCTGCGGTTTGGCTTCGTAAGGGTCCATTACTGAAAATTAATCAGGTTAAAATCTATTCCAACCCTAATTTTACTTGTAAAAACAAGGTACAAAACTATTAATATTAAAAGCAATGAAATAAGAAACTAATGTTTAATTTAATGAAACACTTCGCTTAAAGTATTGTTATTTTAAATTGTAATTGATCATTTAAGCAGGACAATCTTAAATTATGCAACGTATTTTTTTTTATTTTTTTTTATTAATTTAATGCCGCAGCCGAAAAAGGCGTTAAAACGATAACGTCTGTTTTTAGCACTCGACACTTGATTGTAGTCTACACATTTAAAATTAAATCTAGTATGTGATCCGAACTATTGATTGGACCAAGGTTAAGGTGGTCTTTATACCTAAGGCTGGCGACAAGGACAAGTCCCAACCTAAATCCTACAGGCCAATCAGTCTAACGTCTTTCCTTCTGAAGACGATGGAAAAGGTATTAAACCTTTACATCAGAGAGAGCTACCTAAAGGTAAATCCTCTGCATGGAAGTCAACACGCCTATCGCTGCGGTAAATCCACTGAGTCTGCTCTGATGGAACTAACGGACAGACTGGAAAAGGCTATGGAGGACAAAGAGACAGCTCTTTGCGCTTTCCTTGACGTTGAGGGTGCATTTGATAACACCTCGACCGAAATCATCATCAAAAGTATGAGGAACAAGGGCGTGGACGGAACCACCCTGAGGTGGATTGAATCCATGCTAACATCAAGGACGGTAAGAACGTCACTCCTTGATGTGCACGTAGAAGTCAAAGTAACAAGAGGCTGCCCACAGGGGGGCGTACTGTCTCCCCTGGAGTGGTCGATTGTCGTTGATGAACTTCTTTACCGTCTGAACAGCGCACACTTCACAACACAGGGATATGCGGACGACTTGGTGATAATGGTGGTTGGCAAATGCCTGAACACCATCTCAAGCCGAATGCAAGGTGCTCTGCGTCTTGTGGAGAACTGGTGCCGGGAAGTTGGCCTGTCGGTCAACGCAGACAAAACCACACTGGTGCCGTTCACCAGGAAAAGGAACTTGGAAGGCATTCGTGAGCCCACCTTGTTCAGCAAACCTATAGGGTTCTCCAAGGAGGTCAAATATCTGGGAGTTATTATCGACCAGAAACTTACTTGGAACTCCCATATCAGCTACATATCCAAAAAGGCGCGAATGGCTTTAGGTATATGTTGCCGTCTGGTCAGCACCAAATGGGGCCTCAGCCCTAAAGCTGCTCTCTGGATATACACTGCCATAGTGCGACCCATGATTGCCTATGCATGCGTCGTATGGTCCAAGAAGACCACCCAAATAACGAGCATTACCTTGCTTAGCAGGGTCCAAAGATTGGCCTGCTTGATTACAACTGGTGCCATGAGTTCTACACCTACCGTGGCTCTAGAAGCCATGCTGTCACTGTGCCCGCTCCACTTGCATCTTGGGATGGAAGCCAGAGCGGCCATGCTGAGGGCACTAGACGGTGAAAGTAGCCGGTACCAGTCAAAAAACATGAATGTCCTGAAAGCTGAGCTGCACAAAATGCCAGTCATGCTCATGCCTAAGGACAGCATGTCGGTACAGTATCTTTTTAAAAAATGGTACTCAGTTGAAATACCAGGTAGAAAGGAGTGGGAGGATGGCACTCCTGCAAACTTCCAAACCGGAGACATCGTGTGGTACACTGATGGCTCCAGGATAAATGGGCGGGCTGGCTATGGAGTCTATGGCGAGAGACCTAAAGCGCAGATTCACAGCAGTCTGGGCCTACACGCCACCGTCTTCCAGGCCGAAATGACCGCCATTTTGCACTGCGCACAGGAGAACCTGGAACGCGCTTTTAAAAATAAGAGTATATATATACTATCAGACAGTCAGGCAGCCCTTAGAGCGCTTGACGAAGTTGAAATCAACTCAAAACTCACCCTTGATTGTGCCGAAGCCCTGAACAAACTCGGGGTCAACAATAGGGTGACGATACGCTGGGTACCGGGACACTGTGATATCCCGGGTAACGAAACAGCGGACGAACTGGCCAGGGCGGGTGCGGCAACCATCACACATGCCCCTGAGCCTGTGGTGGGTATACCCAAATGCGCCCTGAGGCAGCCGCTATTAGCCCGAATGGAATACCTTAGCAGGAAACACTGGACCAGCAGCAATGGTATGGTACATGCTAAGGCACTCATCGAAGGCTACTCACACAAGTTCACCAAAAAGGCCCTTGGATTGGGAAGGAGACAGATAAGAATCCTTACCAGAACCCTTACGGGGCACTGTAGGCTGAACAAACACGGACACAGGATTGGTATCGCTGAGTCACCGACCTGTAGATTCTGTCGTGAAGAGGAAGAGACCCCAGTCCATGTCCTATGCGACTGTGATGCTTTAATACACAGCAGAAGCCGCGTTCTCGGCGGGCACAAGCTTGCCCCTTCGGACGCCATTAACATCACTCCCAGGAAAATAATTCAGTTCATGATGGCTGTAGGCCTGGAGAGTGATCTTTGAGGGGATGATGACCACAATAGATCAATCCTGGTCGCAGTGGTCAATCGCTTTGCCGACATCCTAACGCTAAACGAATAATGTGATCCGAACGGTAAATTCCGTTAAAGACAGTGATCACGTACAAATAATATTTGAAAAAGAAATTTTTAGTACTTACAGGAAATTTTCTAAACACAATACTACCACTTTTTATTCACACACTGTACTTCACCATAAAATTATTATGCAACGATCACAGGTTCTGACAGAGACACTGCGCACAAGTTGCTTCGACGGAAAACTTAACACCGATGATCTAAAAATGGCACGACATTTCTTATGAAAACTAAAAAGCGCGCGGTTGCTAGGTGGCGCCACTGAACAGGAAACATGGTCATGGTCTTTAAAAGTACGAAAAGTTACAGGAAATCGACGGGAAACGGAAATGCTCTCTCTCAATATAAGCTTCAGTGAAGGTCAAGTAATTTAATAGCTGCAGCAGCTGCAGTCTCAACATCCATTTTTTTTAATGTTGCGTACGCGGACGCATCTGTCGACGTGTGGAGGAGGCATAAAATAAGAGCTAAACCATTCATTTGAAAGTACTTACTCTGAAAGTCTATTTGAATGAAGTTGTTTGAGTTTGGAGTTTGAGTTTATTGCAAGTGGAGAAGAATGTCAAAGTCCACTGAGATAAATGCACTGCTAAAGTCGAGCAAAGTGAGCAGGGTAAGTTGCATAAACTCCATGACATGTCTAATGTCATCTGTAACTTTCAACAGGGCTATTATAACAGTTCTGTGCCCCGAACGAAAACAAGATCAGAATGGCCTAAAAAGGTTGAAGAGGTATTTATTTTTAAATAAAAAATGGTTGCCTGTAAAGTCGGTTTTACGGGCGAAGATTTTACGTGACAACGTCTTTTTCTCGGTAGAATATTTATTGATATGAATATAATTAAATTGCACAATAGGAACATGGAATTGAATGAAAATAAGAATTGCGGCAGACCGATCATAGTTGAGTGGGAGAGAGACGCAAGGCATTCGGCGGGCCTCTCTCTCGTTCGGTGACTCATCGTAACGTTACCGAGCGTTACACTTTTTCATAAGTGACTCCCAGCCGCAACCTAATTTAAGACGTTGTCACGTCAATAATCTGAAAAAAGTTGTAACACAAAGCATGTTCTTAAAATTGGTAATTACAACATAGTAATTTAATTTAGTTTTATACACCATTTCTAAAAAAAGCAAAAGGGTGGTTGATTAATAGCAGCGTTTTCCCCTGAAAGAAAACGCATATTAAAATACTTACGATATTCGAAGCATAAAAATGAGATAGGAATATCCGCTTCCCGTAGTCTTTTACCATTTTAGTACTCTTTGATGACACCTTTCTGTTGCTCAGCAGGCAGTGGCGCCATCTTTAAGCCTATAAAATAGGTGCAGTGACATTCTTTCCTCATTGGCTTTTATTCAACAGGCAGAGTTACAAAGTAAGCTTTGAATAAGGTAAATATTTTAATATGCGTTTTCTTTCAGGGGAAAACGCTGCTATTAAAAGTACTTGACCGTTATTCGAAGCTTATAAATGAAAAATGTTTGTTATCGCTTGGTGAGAAACGGAAAGGTACACAATGAAGAAAACGCCAATGTGAAACTTATTGATGTTTTAAACAGATTTCTGTAAGGACATTTTGAAAAGATAAATAAAAGTTTTAGTCTTTCGCTAGTCGATTATTCTAAATCATGCGGCTTTATCAGCTGTAATTATCGATTAGGAAATTTTAAATCTTACAGTTTATACATTGATTATTATAACTTGAATGTATTGTGTGAACATTAATCAACAGGATTGAATAATTGAGTCACGTTCGTAGTACTATTTCGTTGCATTATTTCACGACTGTAAAATTTCTTGAAAGTGTTGGTGAAACGCCAATTTCCGCGTGAGAGGATCTCCTCCAGGGAATAATTCAACTAAATCTTTGACGCTACTGCTGACCGGACGCTACCAGCACTAAATGGAACGTTTAAGTCTTTAAACAGGTGTTCTATCCAGCCAGCAATGACAGCTCGTGAGGAAGTTTAGGAGGCCCCCTAAACGTAATAAATAAACTCGAAGTCTTCGCAGTCTCTCTCTCGCCTATTGTTTAGCAGCGTTATCATGGTTTCTATCCAAACTATAGGGTTCAACTTAGCAATATCAGTATTACCCATTAATTTTCAACCTGATTGCCTGTAATCGCTGTTATGAGTTTTTGATCCAAACACTGACCATAAAATCATAGTTTCCTGATATTTAATGCAATGATCGGGATCGACTCGAAGTAAAGTTAAGTCGTGAATACGCCGGCCAGAACACAAAAGCAATAAAACTGCGGAGGTTTAATTTTCTGCACATTTTTTAAGGAAATTGATTTTAAGATATGTTTAAGCGTTCTGAACATATTTCGATAAAAATGTAATTAATAATTTAAAATTCACGTGAAATGTTTATTCGATGAATGGTTGTTCGGGTAACATAAGCATAATCGAAGAGTTTTTTTAATGAAACGTTCGTTTATTTAAAACAGCGTTTATTAGTTTTCTGGGAAATAAAATTCGATGTAAAAAAATCTGTATTATAATAGAAACCTTTTAATGGGTTGTTCGTGTCAGCACTCGTTAATCAACCTATACAAAAATATTTTTAAATGTTTTCTTGATGCTTGATCCATGGTCCTCCGTTCAGCAATATTTAGCGATCAGTATAGAATCTCTTTTTTCACATAAGTGGGTGCTATATGGTTGTCAACAAAACCACCAATTATTTGGTTGCCAACGGCCGTCTACACGGTCGGGCTGACCAAATTCACCTCGGTTGATGGTCTTGTTGGCGATTGGCGACCGTGTAGGCGGCGTAGGTGTAGCAGACGCTTTACTCTGTGGTCTGCTGCTCCCCAGCAATCATAGATCACAAATGAAAGTAAATAAGGTAAAATATTATTTAGGAATAAAGAGCATTTAAATTAGTCAACTTATTATTTTAGGTAAGTATAATCTTTCTGCAATAATACCTACCTACAAAAGTAATAAAATGTGGCTGAATAGTGTTTTTGTTTTCGCCATTATTTACATCAGCGGGCAAAATTTAAAAAAAAAATCAACTGACGTTGTCTATGCTTCTCAATGTTGCCTGCAGTCGGCTGATTCCCAAGTTGATGGTAAAAAGGAACATCTCACTGCTGCCATTACTGCAATCCGTAAGTCCTTTCTTATTTATAAAAGGTAACCGATTACTTGTACGAAATTTACTGGTTCTGTATGTAATAAATTAGTATTTTAGTAATTTATTTCATTTGACCGAAAACGGTTGACTGACGTCTTTTTTGCTGTCTATATTGTTTGCCGGTTTTTAAAACCATCGAAGTATCATTTGACAATTTTACCAAACTTCGTTTAACTGATTTTCAATATGTTTTTTACTACAGGTCGAAGTCTCTTTTGAACTTATTTCGTTTGTTTGTCTTCGCCGATACAACATTTTACCGAATATTTGCGATCGAAGCGAGCACGGCTGCATTGGGGTAAGCTGGCTTGGATCCGAAATAGGTAGACCCCGACTTGCCGTGGTCTCCTCGCCGTGATACCAGTCTGCCCTACACTAGAGTGTAATTCAAAAGCCGGCGCGGAGGGAGAGTAGCCTGTGATTTGCTACGCAAGGGTGAAGGGGCTGCACTTCCCGCAGCGCCGGAGAAGAGGCAATCCTCTTCCATTGCTTGCCTGCTTGCATGCGTGCATGCTTACTTGCATACGTGCATGCTTGCTTGTATGCTTGCTTACTTGCTCGCATGCATCCATTTTACAATGCTTGCTTGCTTGCTTGCATACATTTCACAATGCTTGCTTGCTTGCATACATTTCACAATGTTTGCTTGCTTGCATACATTTTACAATGCTTGCTTGCTTGCATAAAGTTCGGCTCTGGTGATGGGTCGCAGTTCTAACCAAACCTAGCTATTTCGGTCGAATTGCCTACCCTAACAAACAAACTGAAATTGGTATTAGGGATTTTACTAATTATGCCATCTTGAATTATGCTTTAAAATATTAGGATTAACTAAATGCTACTTATGCTATGTAATAATATGCATTTAGACTGTTATTCCATGTAATAATATGCATTTGGACTATTATGCTACATAAAAGTTATGCCAAGCATAAATTATAAGGAGTTAATGTTATAATCGGTCAACTGATACAGTGGCAAACGTGCTTTCGACGAAGTGAAAAAAGACGAAACGAAAAAAGTAGAAAAAAATTCGGGAAGAAAATATTTTATCTAAAGAAAGATAACCTCCATAAAAACTCAACACAACATCAAGTGGCTACTACTGAATTGATTCTAATGATTCATTGTACAGCTAAACAATGAAAGCTGGGTTGAGCACCGAGTGAGTTAGTATCGTGATTCGTCACGTTTAATGTAACAAAACTTATAAACTATTCATAGCCTCATACTTGGGGAAAGTACTGTATTTCATGAGTAGGTTCTTATTTCAAAAGGATGCCAATGATATTAAAGTCACGATGTATAAAAAACTAACGAGAACCATCATTGCCTTTAGAATCAAATGAATTACTTCTGTTTTCCTTAAATTCGTTGGTTATATTATTAGTGAATATTTGCATGCCTACCTGTTTAAAGGCAGAAGACTGTTCCAAGTAATATTGCAGACTATCGCTATATATGTACACAGTTTTGAGCAAATCAATTGTTTCTATTCTATTCTATTCTATTCTAAACATCAGAGGGGAATTGAACTTTCGGGAGTTTTATTTTTGTTGCTGGCAACATTTTTTTGTTAACTCGGCCGAACGCAAGATGGCCACCAATTTATGTGAATGCAAGGACATGTAGAAAAGTGATATCCGTTTGTGTGATATTCCATTTATATTTGTGATAATAACTTTATAAATATTATTCCGTTTTTGTGTTAGTGTATTATACATGTTTTTGTGCAATTTGTTATGAGTTATAGATGGTTAAAGGGTCATTTGTGCAATATTGCGTTGGATGCCATATAAAATGTTCTGTGTGGAATTGTGATTATTTATGCAGTGATAGCCCGTTTTGGATCGCTATGAGCGCTGTTGTTGGATGATACCTGTTTTATTACGTGAGTAGACATTTTTTTGTAGCTATATCTGTGATTTTTGGGGTTGTACGAATGGCTAAAGTCGGCCGTCATTCGTGGTAACCTATTTGACTATATCGGGGATTACAAGTTTACAAGTGGCGTGGTTGTGTCAGGCAGGCGCCGGAGAGCCGGCTAGGATGTGGCGTACCAGCCGGTGAGTTCTCACGCCTCAGTTATTATGGATTTGTGGATATTTGCGTACCATCGGCTGATGACATTGGTATTGTTTTCAACTGAGCAGATAGATGTTCGCAGCCAATCTTTCTCAAAAGAATATTGGTAGGACTCGACGATTTTTTATCGCAATGCTCAAAATTCTCAGCCTAAACGGTGTTTATTACTGAATAGCTAACCTATTTACATTACTTTGTATATGCAAAATTGGTCTCAACTTTTTTGTATGTTTTTGTACACGTCCGTACAAACTCGAGTGTTAGCTAGTTAGACCATTCAATTTAGTCATAGAAGCAATTACTATTAGTCAAAGCAAAAAGAAAGTTAATAATATAGGAAGCAAAACTTACTTTGTTTGTATGAAATTTTGAATTCACATCATGCTGTGAGGATTTATTTTGTCTGCCTATCTCTGAAATTATTTAAATTTTTAGCGATTTCTTTCACCATGTCTATAATGAGTTTAATAAATTATCATACAGTAGTACCTACATCCATAAAATGCATGCCTGTAGAACTGTTTTAAAGTCACATTCTTGTTCATGTAAGACAATTGTTTGAATTACCTTAAATTTAATGTCCGTATGGATATAATATTGAGGCTGAAAATATTAATATTTTAAGGTAGTGTAGTGTAGATATTAGGCACCATGACTAGTGATTTGGATGTCATTTAATCTTTTTAACACAACTTTCCCCCCATGGGGTAGACAGAGACCACATCATTCCACATTCTATGCTCCTGGCATAAGACACAAGCTTCTACTATTCCCGATAATCCTTTAAACATACTCACTAATTTAGGTGACTCTAGATATGATCTTTCCAAGTATGTCTTGAAACTCCTAGGTATTACCTTATCTTTCCCATCCAGTAAGTAAAATAGAAATGAAATTCACATAATATGCAAAATGGTCATGTGATTAATTAACCACAAGCCCACCTTCAAAGGGGTTCTAAATCATGTTTAATGTATATTAACCTACCTAGATCTTAAAATTGTTGCTCATTTAAAATTTATTGAAAGGATCATCTATCAAATCTATCAAAGCATAATAATTTATTCTATTTTTTGGCACAGATAATCTCATATCAAATTCACATTGCACGTCAATGCTTACTCGATGTTTGCAACATAGTTTTGTTTATTGAATGAACTTGTTTTGTAAAACAAAAGGAGGTGCAGTCAACTACTTAACCCAGTTATAATTTAGGTTATCAAATCAGATGATTTTGAGAGAATCATCAAGAATATTTAGGAATGCAGTACCTATATTCAGATGTGAATAATTATCTAGAATTCTGAATTAATTACATAGTTAGACCTAGCTTCATCATCATCATTTACACCATTCTGGATTTAAGATTTCTCTGATTATTCTAAATTCTTGCCAGTATCTAGCACCCATTCCTGAAATTTATAAAGCTGAGTTTATACATATGAATGAAGACTCAGCTTATGAAGTTTTTAGGATGTAGGTAACATGTTTCACTCAAATAGGTACACTCCGGTGACCAAACTCATGCATATTTTTTATATGGGTTCACAAAATGTCAAAATCTGAGAAACAGTTTATTATACTAAGTATCTTTCTCAGAATATAAAATTTGCAATAGTTGCTCATTTCATGTCAGTCATGGAAAATATTACACAGAGTAGGTACTTATGTGAAAATTAATATATTCCCAATGACTGACTGACACTTTGCATAGTCAGTTTTAAGTTTTAACTATGCATAGCATTACTCTTAAGCTACTGACAAGCAAATACATTGGTAATTAGCTGGCTTAACAATAACCAATGTGTCAATGGCACCAAGTTTCGCTTTGTCAACATATTTGAACTTGTAAGCATTGGGATCAACAGAGTTAATATTTATTTATGGGCAACTTACAACTAATACTAGTGTTCTTTGAACCCAGGGGCCTTGTTATATCCTGTCAAGTTAATTCCTTAAACAGAGTGTAGCGAGCATTTTCGTCAGCTGACTGGCTGGAATTTAAAGATCAAATTACAAAATTGCTTGCGACACTCAGTTTAGGGAATGAACATGATAAGTTATTGGGATTGTGATAAGCCTCAGGGGACATAGAAAAAAGCAATCCATTTGTCAGAAGCTGTTGCCCGATTTAGCAGTTGTAACTGTCTCAAATACTGCTGGTTTCATAATCCAAGACTTCTGAGTGCTGAGTGCGAGTTGCAGTGAGAGAAGTGAATGACTTCACCATCGCGTTTTGCGAGCACGTAAATGTCAATTAGTATGGAGTCGAGTCATTGCCATCTAGCGGCGAATTCAGGCAACATTAAGGCCGTTAGATTGCGCTGACGCGATGCCGGCTCGATTTTTTTGCTCGCAAAACGCGATAGTGAAGTCATTCACTTTTCTTACGCAAATCGCACTCTGCACTCTGTAAAGGTACAGGACCTCAAGTGAAAGGGTCTGTAAATAAGTAGCGATATTGTTAATTGACATAGACTAATATTTATTTTCAAGACCAACTGTAACCACGTAAACCAATTAGAAGCGTTAGCTGGGGATGGTTCAAAAACGTTGCTTTTTTTATCTTCAAACAAAGTCGACCAAATATTGACAATCTTGGGAAAGCATAGCCTTAAGGGTATAATTCCGAAACTGCAGGCCAACTGTGGTTGTGCTAAGTCGCAGGCATATTCATACAAATCATTACTGTTGCTTGCAGTCAGCGCCAGTGTTTTGCCGTTACAGTTAGTTCGGTCTGATTATCTTGTAACAAGGAAGATCTGTCGAAGATCTTCCCTTTGTTACCAGATATAAAGCTGCCCCAGTTTAATCGCACTTCAATGGTTGTTCTTCGAGATAATAAATGAGTCGAGCTGATTCCGCCATCGCTGTGTATGGCCTACAAACGCATTTCCTTTTCGTGAGCATCCATTTTGTCGCAGATTTGGCCGTGAATTCACTTAGACGTACGTGACCAGCCCAGTCCCAATTCAGTATGTATTTAAATTCATTGAATGAACTGAATATACTACTTCAGCTCCTTAAAGCGCATCTGTTATTTGAGTAACACTGTATTTCGAATGTGATCTATTCAACAAAGTATTCTGAAGTGGAGCTGTAGCTCCTTTTCTTGAAAATGAAGGTGCCCGTGTGCTTAGAACTATCTTACGGAAAAACTCAGCTCCTATCACTGTTTGGCAGTTGCGTCCCTCATTAAATATCCCTGGACAAATAAATATCCCTGGACATTATTCCACACAGCGCCATCTAGCCCCAAAGTAAGCTAATTAAAGCTTGTGTTATGGGATACTAGACAACGGATAAACATACTTAAATACATTTTCTTTTGTAAATACATACTTATTATACATAGGAGACACCCAGACCAGTACAAACAGACATGTTCATGCACACAAATGTTTGTACTGTGCGGGGATCGAACCCGCGACCTCTGGTGTAGTAGCCAACTTCTTAACCATTACACCAAGTCGGTCGTCAAACCGACGTCATTGTGATTTGGATAGCCAGAGCTCACCGGGAAACTGGTGTGGTCAGCTGGACACCTAAGCGTGAGCAGCCCTCTGTCACTGCGCGCGATAAATACCTTCTAGAAGCCGGGTCTTCCATGACTCTGGCAGTTGGTTGCCAACAGCCGCGTAGAGCATTTGTATGCGAATTTTGCGGTTGAACTGACGCGATGACGTACTGTAAGTACTGACTACTGACATCTATATCGAAAGAGGTGGCCCTGGCAACATATGCCTGTCACATGACAGCACGCATTTAGGATTAAGAAAATGGCATTTTTCTATGGATGTGATTCATCTGTTGCGTAGGAACTATTAAGTAGTGACCTGAGGTTCACCATTTTTGGGCTAGCTGAGGATACATACATACGTCCCCCATAGCCTCGCAGGATCTGCAACACGCGAGTACCTTTTAATTCTTACAAATACCTTTGATGATGTATGTGTAGGTTGCTTGCTATTACTTGACATGCTTGCTTGCTAGACTTCTGACAAAGTAATCAATCGCATGCTCTGGACTCCATACAAAAGAAAATACCTACATACATTTATGTAAACCATTTCTAGCCTTCCTCCCCACAGGATGACAGAGACTACATCTTGAACGATAGAAAAAATCGAATTTCGGACCTTGAAGAAATCAGGCAGGTTTTTTAAACGTCTGAAATTCGATTTTTTCTAGTTGTCCATCTTTCGATATGAAAACAAGCATTGTAAAATGCTAAATTAAACAAAGAAATGGACTAAATCTTCTCGCTTGTTGCGATCCTGGTACACATGATGCGCCTTTCCCACTCTCATCATGGGATGTATTCAGAAACTGTTATTTTAGTACATTCAACCCACTTTTAATGTATTTCTAGTCTTTCAGACCCAAAGGCTATTTTCGCTTCATTGCAAAACCAAACAAAAGTCCGGCTGACCTTATACCTACCTATTTAAATTCCATTAATAAGCATTTAATTAACCAAACATGTACCTCTAAAAGGGCCTACACCTGCGAAGTACACCTGGTGGCATTGTCCTAACCCTACACTATCCTCACCGCGGACCCCAAAGGGTCCGATCACAGAGATACTCCCTTCACAGAAATACATCGGAATAGATAACGCAAGTCCCAAAAAATGCGCGTCACTTTGTTGACGCTTACTGTGGTCTCTAGCGCTGTAGTGACAAGATTTCACTATTTTACAATCGATTACAATCGAGTTTGTAGACAGGAATGATGAATGTAATTTTACTCGATTTTGGCATCCATTGCCATAGCTGCAGAGCGCGTACTGACTAAAGCAGCAAAAATAACATGAAATGACAGACATTTAAGCTAAGAGTGTATAACAGCACACCCTGATGCCGGTCCAATTCAGGAAGATCGTTTTCTGAATTGACCCGGGGCCCGATTCTGCTATTCAAATACCAATGGAATCGAAATTGAATTGCATGATTTTGACGTTTCGTCCATACTAAAACTGTCAAAATTGCGCCATTGAATCACGATTTCATTGGCATTTAAATAGCAGAATCAGGGCCCTGATTGTGCTAGAGCGCACTACGCCAATCGTGTCGTCAAAATTGCAATGCATTCCCTTCAACACGCAGGGTACCACCACTGCAGACACGCGCGTCATCCACGTTGATTAATGTCTCTGGGCCCGACTCTCCCTTTGTGCGGCTCACTACCTATAAACAATTTGATGCACTTTGTTTTTTACCTCTATTGATTTCCAATGTACTAGTCAGCATTTATCGATGTAAATGCGAATTCGGACTTAAAATTGGAGTTGATAGAGATGATTTTTGAATTTATCTTTCGGACAGATGTAAAATGGCCGTTTCCTGTATGAAATGTATGTTTGGCATGGTGGGTTTAAAATGGGTGCCTATTAATAATAAATTGCGTGGCAGACATGACACATTGCAAGGAGATGCCTCATTACCGAATAAAATTTGACCTCATGATTAGGACAATCCGTTTAAAGCGATTTTTGGGAACGTGCTAAAACAACGTTCCAAAAGATGAAACAGATTTTCTTGTTGGGTCTGGGTGTTTGTGATACATCGTTGTTTCTGCTGGTTTCCATAATTTTATAAAGATTTTGAGACTGGACTAGTGTGTAAAATATTACTCAACTTATTACTTATTTGAAAAAATCAAGCATTATTGGTTTCTCTTAAGGTGGGCCCTCACTTCACTTGGAGTATTCGCTGTAATGTTCAGATTCGATTTTGAGGATTACATTACAGTACTGCTTCCCTGACATGACGAACATTCGCCTGTAATGTACATTTCAGATTACTTTGAGCATTATTTCATCAGAACATTATTCAGTCCTTCTTCCTCGCCAATGCTCGAATCTGTAACATAACAGTCTGCGCACTGTAATGTTCGGTTCTACCCCCTCACTGATGTAATGGTCGACTCTGTAACGTTACATTACAGGCGAATGCTTCAGGTGAGGGACCACCTTTAAGTGTTCGATGTTGTCATAATTAGGCTCGCATTTAAGTAAGAATATTTATTAACCATTGCATATTAAGTATTGTTTGAATGCAATCTTGTAGATAAATCTGAAATTCTGAATCTAAATTTTAAATCGGTTTCATAAGGTGTTGACAAAAACATATTACCAATCAATCTCATTTTAAAACAGCCTTCAGCAAGTATTCCTTTTTATATAAAAACCTTAAAAATTACAATTAAAACTCACACTGGTGTTCTAAGCTCGCCTGATAGGGGTTCAGTTGATTGACCAATGAGTGAGCGGTATAAAAACAACGCGATTTATTGACGATACATTTTCGTCAGGAATGAGGCGATACATCAAAGTGACGGTGAGGGATTAACAGGCAGACCCGGGTGTGCTCGGCAAATGTACACTGGAAAACCATTCGCTATGAATTTATATTATATTTCTCGGTGCCACGCCTTTAACGATCTTACCTCGGCCTTTATTCCCTAATGTCGATGTCGTTCTATGTTGAAAATAAATAAATCTAATATCTAAATCTAGAACTGAATAGTAGTATAAAAATATCAAAGCTAAAAAGAGCCATCATACAGCAGCGTCACGCTTATAGATCTCTCTTATCTGATACCTGGATGTGACGCTGGTCATCTTCGAAACCAGACAAGAACCTTGTATCTATCATTCTTCAAAGTAACTCTCTCAATTAGCATATTACTCCTAAGGCCTGCGCACATTGATGATATCTAAATAGACCCTGAAAAGCGAATTCACCGCCTTGGATTGCAATGGAATAGTTTTCTTACGTAAAGCAACTTTTAAATGTGATCCTTGTCTATTATGATATAAAAAGTATCTTATCTTATCGTCTTCATCAAAAGACCACGTACCACGCGTGCTGGACTACGGCGTCACCCACACACAATTCAACATTTGTTGGCCCGAACTAAAAGGTTCGGTGACTCGTTTCTTTGTCGTACCATCCAGACGTGGAACGCTCTTCCAGCACATGTGTTTCCTTCCTCGTATAGTCCCGGGTTCTTCAAGCGGGGAGTGAAAAGGCATTTCTGCAGGCCTTCAAGGTGAGGATGGCCAGCCCAGTGATTCATTTGAATGACTGGGCTTGTCAACCTTATATCTGGACCTCACGACCGCTTTCCATCAGGTGGAGTGAGGTCATCTTGACGGGCAATATAAAAAAAGCCCTGAAATCTCTTGGAAATATGACGTCCCCACTCCCATCTCCTGAGCGAGCAATGTTCTCGATGGCTAACAAGCATACGGACCGTCTGATGGTTAGCGGTTGAGTAAGGTAACTAATGCTATCGGTAAATAGGAGAGAGTTGTTTCGTCAGCTGAGGGACCTTTTCTTTTCTTGCTGACTGCAAAAAAGCTGCTCAAATAGCCTTACAGAGTCGGCAAGGCGCTATGAATACCTCTTAAGAGGATACAGAAGCGACGTTTTTCCATACAAACGTAGTCCCCTGTTTCCTCCCTGGATATTGCTAGTAGAGGAATATTTTTTTCCCAATCAATCTATTGCCACTATTGGCATGTCTCTATGTTTTCCTTTTTTTAATAAATAAATTATTAAAAGAGATATGAACCTGAAAAAATCGAAAAATGGCCAAATTTTCCACTGTGTTCAAACATCCAGGAAACTAACTTGACTAGTTTATTTAAAAAAAAGGAAAACATAGGAACATGGCCACAGTCCTTCTTTAATTTTTAATGAAAAAAGTATCTAAATCGGTAATTTTTGAAAAGGGATCAGGGGAACGTCGAAAGAGGTTTGCAAAAGACAGCAATAGATTTTACAAATACCTATTTTTCAATTCTCTCGACCGTACTGTGTCCTCTTAAGCTCGTGATCATTACTATCATTCTGTTCGTGCACTGTAGCCAACGATTTTTAAAAAAATGTGTTGGAGAGCGTCGTGGTCTTGATTATATTTTACTCGTAATTTTTTTTGACAAATTTTCTTAGGCATAATAAATGGTGCATAATTTTTACTGTCATAATGAAGCTTTGGCATAATCGTATTTTGGCATAATGAGTTATAAGAATAACGATCTGTTGGGCTATTGAGGAGACACTGCGTCTCAGACGTATATTATAAGTCTTAGCCATTTTTATTATTAATAGTGTTTTCGCATACAGGTTAACAAGTATTGATTATTAGGTGCAAGGAGCGAAGCGACGAGCGTGTTAGGTGACATGAACCTATCGCACGAAGCCGAGCGATAGGTTCATGTAGCCGGCAAGGGGCCAAAAAACCTCGATTATTCTAGATTTTGATGATTTTACTCATTAATGTTATGCGTTTCTCATTTATTATATGCGTTAGAATATTATGCTGAGTTATCTTTATGCTATGTCTGATTATGCTTCAAAAAAATGTGCGAATACACTTATGCGTGAAGTTGTTATGCCAATATATCATTATTCCTAAAAACACCATGCCTGAATAAATTATGACAAAAAAAATATGCATGTAAATATAGACCCTCGTGGTGTAAGGGTTCTGCACCCCAACTCAGATCGTGTATCTTGTGGTCCCGAGTTGAAATCTGGCCAGCACATCTTTGTGTTCATGGTTTAATTTCCGACTAACTCTCCGGTGATGGAAAACATCGATAAAAACCAAATCAACCCGGATAACGGCGTAAGGCTCACAACCTACCACATTGGGTTCTATTACAATTGGTGAAAAGTGGGCTTCTAAGTGTTCCGTTCACCTTGGCGGCACAGTCACTTGCCTCTGACTACCTCGTTTGGGATAAAGTCATTATGTGCGTATGTATAAAAAACCTCAGGGGTCCGGGAACCCCTAAATTATAGTAAAAAAACCCTGCAGTGTGTGGTACGGCCACTGACCGGCGCGGCGGCATAACGCGATGTGGGGAGCAGCGCGATTTCATTCAATGCATAGATATGGGACTGGCCTCGGAAGCAGCGGCATGGTGAGCGGTGTTGCTGCGCCACCGCCGCTCCCGCCCCGCAATCGCTGACTTCGTGTCCACGACCTAACTGTCCTCCCGATTAGCGCCAACCACACCCACCGGTCACGACGTGTACCTTTTAGCGTGTGGTTATGCCGTCTGTAGTAATTGATAGTGTCCGTCAAGCTCTCTAATAGGTTTATTTTAGTTTCACGACATCTTGCGAATTCGTATGTATCTGACCTTGCTGAATGCTGAGCCGTGAAGTCATAAGGCAATAGTCAATAGGTCAGTTATTTACATGTGACGTTTAGGAGTGTTGCTGAGTGTATTTCTCGATCGACGTCGGTGGCAAACAAGCATGCGGGTCCAGTTGGTATAACATTTGTGACACCTTTCGCTTACCACCAGGCTAGACTGAGGCCAAACGCGAACCCATGTTAAATAATAAAAAAAAAACATCCCTAAAACCGAACTCTAGACCATGGAGGATCCAGGTAGCGAGGATGAAGTTTCCGTCGATGACGAGCGGTGCGGTGATAAAAAATGGCTGTGGACACCATATCAAACAGTTTTTCAGAACAAAAACGGAGAGTGTGCACATGAACTACACAACCTGATACCACCCTCAACTTTCTACCCCCGGACCACTAGACGCTGGGAGGGCTTGACTTTTCAACAGTCCGCACTCAACGGTTTGCTGCGTCTTTTCTGTTCCGCACCGCTAGGGAGGGAACGCTCTCCTTGCGGCTGTTTCCGGATATTTACAACCTTGGTATCTTCTTCATGGCCAGAGTGAATAAGCATATTCTGTGTAGGTACCATCATTGCATCGGCCTTGTTATTGCTTCAATGCGCCAATCCATTTTAAATGAAAAAAAGGTACATGTAAAGTTTAGAATACGTATAAGGAAGCTAAGTATCTCACACTCTGTGCATATAATATCCTCTCCTCTTCAACGTTATGCAGAAGCAACGTCTGATAACATGCAATGTGCATATCATCCGGCGCCTGCAGCTACACAGTGCAATTTATCAACATTCACCCCATAAGTCAACGTGATTTATCGGCAACCAGCACTAAATCAATCGGACATATCAAACATACATCTACATATACGGGCCACAGTTAAAACAATGTCTAAAATAAATCAATAACCAATCAGATCGGGCCTGCGTAGTTTTGGCTTCGTGTGATGAAATTTGGGTCAACGAATTGAAATACAATATTTTGCGTCGCCAAAACTGCGGTGCAAAATCTGAATTTGCGGTCGGGCATGAGTTTGTCGGTTTTTATTGATGTTTTTCGGATTGCTTTGTTAAAAGCCGAGGTTTTAAGGCAATTTTTTTTTAGCTGGAACAAAGTTTCTCCAAAATTCGTGAATGTCGCGCCTGAATACTTAAGCACATTCGCTGCGTACGTAATTGCTTTGCCACTGTATGTATTGTTTATTTATTTAGACTAATTTAAAGTTAAAACTGTTGTAAATGTATTCCGCAGTAAAAGACGTAACGACACTGTCAGAACAGGAAGAAATGACGATTTCGAGGCCTTTTCTTGTAACCCGGAGGATGAAATTGGTCGGTTCGGTCCTCCAGGTGATAAAAATCCTAGGATTTCAGTGGAAGTGCCTGAAACGGTCTAAAATCTATGAGCTAGGTCTAAGTTCAGTATTAATGAAGCCAATTTCCTGCTCATTAAAGGAAATCAAGGCTTTTATGACACGAAGCTCTTATCCCAGCAACGGGGGGCATGAAAGGCTATAATACTTTACTTGCCTTTGGGTTGAATTTTGCTTAATTCACTCGTATTCCTGCAGAAATCTACCGCTTAATTTTATACTGGCTAACACAACAATTTATTAGAAATAGAACATATCCCGAAAGGAATCTAACATCGCAATTTGAATAATTACTTTATTATGCTGCTATGTCAAAAATATTAATTTCTCCGGCTTCTGTCGCCATTTTCCGTTTCGTGTCTTTTCATAGCTATTTCAGTAATTTCATTTTGTATATTCCTGTTTGCGCGGGGCGGCGATATTATTTGATTAAATCCCATACAGAAAACAGACAGACGCGTAATTCAATTTTCTGAGTATTGATGTTAGCGTCGCGTGTGCGTGGTAAAAATGAATTTAATGCTACACTGAAATTGGAATGAAATACATTGGGATTGTTAAATAAGGCGTGTTTTTAACTATTTTATAAAATAGCTTAGGGCGTTTCTACATGGCTTCTTCATCATGATCATCAATACGACACGATTGGCATAGTGCGCTGGAGCACGGTTTCTCGCCTTTAATTCCGTAGTGTCCCGGGTTCGAAACCCGGTCAGGTCAATTCAGGAACTGATCTTTTCTAAATTGGCCTGGGTCTGGGTGTGCTGGTAGACGCCCCTGGCTTATTTCCTTGTCTGGTACCTCGTAACACAGGGATATTTATCCCTACTTCGAGACCATGACAAGAGGTGTGTTGTCTGGCGCATATTTATTTATTTATTTAATAAGGCAGGTTCTTACGTTATTGAATATCTATCAAAGCGTCTGTGGCATATCTGTCTAAGTAGTTCGTAGCCAGCTTCTTGTCTCGACATTAGAGACTGACATAAATATATCATCCTAAACGTTTAGATTAGATTTTTAAACATGAAATGGGCAGGACATATTCCCAATGCACTAAATAGCCTGTAAATGAGCTTCCGTAAATTGTAAAATCAATTAGCATCAATTTACCGCGATGCATATTTTTTCGTGTTGTAATAATTTACCAATTTTCCGAATGCGTTTTTCTCACAGCCTTATAGCAATAAGTTTTTGTACTATCGACGAGTATAATTCGGTTTTCGTCATAACTTTGTTGCCAAGGCCATTTTGCAAAACTTATTGATAGTTTCGGTTAGGATGGCTAGATAATCAAAATCTTTCAGGACAATAATACAGCAGCAACTGTTTTGGCAGACTACACAAAAGTTAGCCTTACAGGGTGTCCATAATGTCTGCTTGCACGTTTTCATATGCTGCGGTAACCACTTGCCATTAGGCAGCCGGCACGCTTGCTTGCCCCAGAGGCCTAGACGTTGTATGAATCTGAAAAACTAAACCTACCTATTGTTTGTCACAGTCACACCCATTCTTTACTATACAAGTCTCTCTTCAGAAGGTAGTCTGGAAGAGATCGCTTTATAGCGATCAGACCTAAATTGTACATTTTATGTCTTCTTACTGTATAACTTGCTGTATTTGTTTGTTTGTGCATTAAAGAATATTTATCTTATCTTATCTTAACCACCTCGCTTGCCAAATCCGGATTGGGCACATTACAGTTTACTTTTTCCTTTAGATCTCCCTCTCATATTTTTGCGCAGTTATTTGGCCACCCTCCAGACCCCTCGAATGTCGAAAACTTACCGTAAAATGCCTCATTTTTTGTGGAAAATCGGAGTTACAAGTTACGTTACGTTGCTACCGCGAAAGTTTTGCTTCTACTTACGCAACTAACTTGGGAGTTTGTTAATGCGTTCCTTTTAGTCATTTTATTGCTGTTCAGCAACTTTAATATGCGCTTCTACATTGTATCTGTGGAACGATTTATAGTTCGCGTTTATCAATCTGGAACTATATACGAATGTTTGGTAAGCGCTTAATGACTTGAATTTGGTTATGTCTGTTCAACCTTCTAGACATGAGCATGCTTAGAGATACGACCAGGGCAATTTGTATAGTATTATAAAATTGTCATTAGCCGCCACAGAACGTCCACCAATAATTAGTAGTAATTACTCCAAAACCGAGTGCTTCACGGTTGCGGTCAGCGATTACCGACTGCAATCGTTTTTAGAATCATACAATCAGAATGCAGGTGGGCGTAGCCGGCCTATATTCACATATACTGGTCCCTTTATTAACTCTTAGTCGTCCTGGCAAACGGGGGTCTCACATTGCGTTTGTGGTCCCCATCCATTCCAAAACATTCCAAACAGCCATCAGTTCATCAGTGACGACACGATTGGCATAGTAGGTATATTATGTTTTATGTTCATAGTATTATTGTATGTAAATTTATATTAGACTACTCGAAAGTACTCACATTATTATTTATTTATTATATATTTTGACGACACGATTGGCGTTGTGCACTGTAGTACGGTTTCTAGCCTCGATTTCCTTAGTGTCCCGGGTTCGATTCCCGGTCGGGTCAATTCAGTAAACGATCTTTTCTGAATTGACTCGTGGTCTTGGTGTACTGGGAGACGCCCCTAGCTTATTTCCTTGTGTGTGGTACCTCGTAACACAGGGATATTAATCCCTATTACGAGACCATTACAAGAGGCGTGTTGTCAGGCGCAAAATAAAAGAAAAAGAAAGTTCTGCGAACTATGTGGTTAGCCCACAGTACACAGTACTATATAAGTCCACCGGAATTCTGTGACTTTTATCATAGATCAGTCCACCGTCCACCTCACGCTTGGTCGTCCCAAGCAGCGTTGCCACCATTAGATCTCCAATTGAGAACTTTTCTGCCTCAATGGCTTTTTACGCTTATGCTGTTCATACCATTCTGCAACATACATAATAATATTGCTATTTCGCTTCGTCACATAATTTATACCATTAACTTTAACACAGTTAGGAAATTAGGTACCTTACGTTGCATGGCTCTTGGTTATTTTCGATTAAAAATGCATCAAATATCTTTCATAACTCGGTTTAATTGCCTCAAAATGCACAGGCTATAGCTTCAGACACGCTAGTGCACATAAAACAATTTTATAGCTTTGGTTTATGTGCAGAGGAGTTTTATCGACACTATCTCGTCGATACCGAACGCGTTTGATGCCGCTTGTTATGTTCTAAGAGTAAACAAGTGTTTGTGTAACGAACACCGGAGATGAAAGTCGGATGTTACTTTTATAGGCAGTTTGGGACGTCCTAGGCTGTTGGGAAGATAGGCTAATAAAATGGAAAGAGACGTGAGTTTTCTTTTACCAACCCGCCGAATAACCATGGGGCCTTTTTTGCAAGCACAATCCAGATACGTATCTGGGTTGTGCGTAAATCAATATGCGCCAAACAACGCACCAATTGTCATGGTTTTGAAAGAATGATCATCCTTGTGTTAAGAGGTGCCAGCCAAGGGCTCCTCCCAGCACACCCAGAACCGAGCCATTTTAGACAAGTTGTTTTCCTGATTTGACATCACTTAATTGTCGGGTTCCTTGGCACTAATGGTCTACTTTTGCGCAACCGAGAGTATCATACAATTATCTGGCCATAACTGACCTGTGCGCATAATAATTAGCGCTCTTACCACCAGTGTTCTGTGTATTTGCCAGTCTGACACTCATAGCTCTGCTTAGATTTGGGTATGGTTTCAGATACATTATATCACGCCTCTGCACAGAGGTAGACAGAGATCTTTCTACTTGTTACGATCCTGACTCGTGTCTTCAGCTTCTTCCACTCTCTTTATTACTTTCATTAATGCTCGTCTATTATATCTTGACTTAACTCATACGAACTATGCACTTTATAATGTGGTCCAAGCCATGTTTCTGAAGCAATCTCCAACAGTTCCGCTTACCCTCGTCTTGATATTTATTTATTTATTTATTTATTCTTTATTGCACAAAGAAAAAGTACAATTGGCGGACTTAATGCCTAATGGCATTCTCTACCAGTCAACCACTGGGCGAAGCAGAAATCGTGTTGGCGGTGTCTCATAAAACCGGAAATAAAATATACTATTAATACAAAAAACATACTTATACCAAAATTATACATATTACACATACATAATCATAATACATAAATTTAAAGATACATACACTAAATATCGTACCTAAATCTTAAAATATTGCCTTGAAAGGAGAGAGGTTTGGTTAAATGAGTTAAGGTTTATCTATGAAGAAGTTATGGATTGCTCTTTTGAAGGAAAACCTACTGGTTGACAATTTAATTTTATTAGGCAGCGAGTTCCATAGCCTAATGGCAGCTAATGTGAAAGAATTCGACATATGGGAAGACGTATGAAGAGGAGTATGAAGCAGCAAAAGGCTATGCGAGCGCTGGTTGCGCGTGCTGCACTCGCCCCTATACTTAAAATTACATTTCAGATATCTAGGGGAATTGGGATTACTAAGAATATTAAAAAGTAAACAGAGCGTTCGAGAATTCCTACGGTGACGAATTTTAAGCCATTTTAATTGAGAACGAAAGGGAGAAATGTGGTCGTATTTTCGTACACCATAGATAAACCTAATGCAACTGTTTTAGCTATTTGATATTTGTTTTTAGCTGTTCCTAAAAAGCGGTCAGAGGGTAGTAAAGTGATCTTCTCTCCAATTGCCATTGCACTCATAATAAATTCTATCTCTTTACTCTCCCTGATTGCAGTAATTGCAGCTTTTAGCCCCCCCAACTAATCGTTTCATTAGGCTCTACATTGTAGACCAGCTAAAGATACCTTTTTAGTTTACTAGGCACTGTCAGCCACAACTTGAGTGGATGAACCGGCGTAAGTTGAAAAACAGTGCTAAGAACACTCATACTATGCAGGGCTAAATGATCAACTACGGTAATATGACGACAAGATTTGGCGTAGCACGGTTTCTCGTCTTGATTTACGTAGTGTTCCGGGTTTGATTCTCAGTCGAGTCAATTCAGGAAACGATCATCTCTAAATTGGCTCTGGTCTGGGTGTGCTGAGAGACGCCCCTGGCTAAATTCCTTGTCTAGTACCTCGTAACACAGGGATATTTATTCCTCCTTCGATGCCATTACAAGTGGTATGTTGTCTGGCGCATATTTATTTATTTTAGTATAGTGGTTGACTGTAAGTGTATTCAAGATAAGTATATCAGTAGTTAGGTGATCACCGTATTAAGCTCTTTATGTAAGAGTAACGTCATGTGAACTTTTAGTCTCCATTGCCAATATTAACTTAACGTAAATTAAAAAAAAGTGTAAAAAGATTTATTTAGGTATTCCTCTGTCAAGTAATAATTGTATGACTTAAGCCCTTTTGTGTTGTTTCTTGCCAACGGTGTATACTTAATAACTACATATTTTAGAGATTCCTATAATTGAGCTGCTCATCTAGATGAAAATATCTTAAGTCACTTAAAACCACAGCTAAAAATTACACTGTCCAGCAGGACAGCCAGAGCCAGAGCCTGATCTCATCGGGGATCTGTTGTGTTGTCAACTAGGGGACGTGATGTCCGCAATGATTGTCTTACTGAAAAATATAAATGAATAATACTTTATTCATAAATGCAATATAATACGATCGAAATAATAAAAGTTACACAAAAGTCCACCCTAGCCTTACACGTTTGGATACCTACTCTCATTTAACGAGACTGCTCCATAGGCAGCTGTTACCATTTGCTTGCTTACCACAGAGGTATAGATTTTTTTTATTTCCATAACAGGAAACGCCTTCATGATCGAGCTGTAAGAGCGCTTGGCACGAAATCTGGAGGTCGGAAAAAGTGTACCTACTTCAGATTATTGGAATCATAGCCCGGTTTTATGACGACCAACCTTTTGGCAAGCGTGGTGATTTAGCCTATGCCCATCAATTGTAGCGATGACTTGACTACAATAAAGGAAACCTTTGCCCAGCAATGGGATAGTTTAAAGCTAAATTATCTATCAGAAAACGGCTAATAGCTATGTTTTTCGTAATCTATTTTTAGCCTTGAATCTAGACGAATTTAATTAACTTCCCTTGTACAAAAACACTAGATAAAGCAGGAATAAAGCATAAAGTCGGCACGTTTTAAAACATCGTAAAATATTCCAGGAGTTTGCTAAGAAAACCAATTTGAACGGTGGCTTTCGCTTCGAAAATAGACGAGAGCTAAAAGTATTTCACCAAATACTTGCAAATGTCTTAAATGTTGAAATCGGTTTGTTTGCGAGTAATAATGTAATTGATTTAGTTCGAGTTGGGCAGTAACAAGTTTGAGTTTGTTTCGGTAAGGGCCAAGTTTGTTGAACCGTTTCAGTTTCTATCTCATATTTCTGTTTCGTTATAGGGATTCTAAATGTAACTTTTTACATATCTGTAGTTATTTTACGGGACCTTATCTTTAAAAATAACATAAACAGGCTCACGATTCTGTGCCCTTATTTAGTAAGTTACAATGCCTTACTCGTATTGATCTGCTTTAAAATTCAATGCATCGAATTGTTAGTATAATATTGAAATATTTTTCATTTTCACGTTCAGTTTCACGGCGCCATAAGACCCAAGAATCTATATCGTTCGTGTAGGTTCAAATCTTACTACTACAGAGGTACAACCAGTACACTATGAATGACCCTATTCAAACATTACCTATTTTGCTGCTAACATGACAAGTTCGCTCCATGAAAGGGACTACCCAGTGTTTCCGTTGCTTCTTTTGACGGAAATTTTTTGATTTGGGGGCGACCCAATTCCACGTGGAAGCCGAAAAGGGGTTCTTGTTCCTGCGAACTCGGGACAATGTCGGCGGCCCTGGCCACAGACATACATTTTAATATAAGTAGATTAAAGAAAAATTTTTAAGTATATTTATAAATAAATGAATATATCTGGGACACCGTACACCAAGATCACCCCAAAGTAAGAAAAGCTTGTACTATGGGTGTCATATCAGAGACTTATTTATAAACATACTTGAATATTACTGACTAGCCGTCCGTCAGTGGCTTCGCCTGCGTAGTCTAAATATAAAAAATCCTATGTCATTCCTTGATAATGTAGTTTTACATTGGAACATTTTTTTTTTAATCGGTCCAGTTGTTTCGGAGTTTATTCATTACAAACAAACAATCGAATCTCTCCGTTTTATATAATTAGTAAAGACTACATACTTGAATAGGCAATAATACCTTTTTTGGTTGGTCGCGTGATGTTTGTCCTGGGTGCGGATCGTACCGCGAACTTTGGCGTTAAAGGCAGGATCGCTACCATGACTCTTATAGTGAACCATTCTTCTTTCTGCGAACTGAGACAACGAACTAAATACTATTCGAACCAGAAATGGCGGATTCCTATCATTAACACGCTATCGTAACGTCATATTATTTGTCAAAAACGTGTCACGTTTGATTTTCATACAGTCGAAGCGCCTCGCGGTGAAGTAACATAAACACATAACATACCATTACGACTATATCCTAAACGGGGAAGCCATAGGCAAGTAACTGTTACAGTCATGGTGAACGGAACACTAAGGAGGCCACTTTTCACCAATTTTTTATCGATGTTTCCAACACCGGAGAATAAGTCATAAATATAACAATGAACACGAAGATGGTTCTGGCCAGATTTTAACTCGGGAACACACGATCCGGCTTTCTATCCCTCGCGGTATCTATTTAGCTATATTTCTGTGCTAATTACGCAGATGTGAGTTATGTTTGTAGGGCTTCGCTAATCTGGCCACTGTTTGAGCTACTTAAGTACCCGGCTGTAATCCTGCGCCGGTCTTTGTGTGCGGTGCCTTTACTGTAGACCGCGGGTTCATTTGTTTTTTGTACGGCGTCTGTGGCCCAAGGGTTAAGAACCCCAAAACGGATTGTGTGGTCCCGAGTTCAAATCAAGCCAGAACCAAACTTTGTGGTTATTGTTAAATTTCCGACTAACTCTCCGCTGATGAAAAACATCGATGAAAATCAAATCAACCCAAATAAAGGCGGAAGGCTCATCAACTACCACGGTGGGTTTCTGATAGCTTTGGTAAATAGTGGGCTTCTGAGTGTTCCGTTCACTATGACGGCAGAAGTCACCTCTGACTACCCTGTTTAGGATATAGTCGTGATAGTATGTTATGTCTGTGGCAAAGAAGTGCCGATCTTGTTACAACCCTTCATCAAGTACGGTACTAAAAATTCACTTGAAAACGGCGGTCTGCAACTTAATGTGGCGAAGACGGAGTACATGGCCTGCAACACCACAGATACCCAGTCCGTCCGCATAGGCGTTGACGTGGTCGAGTGCACGGACCGTGTCAAATACCTGGGATCTGTGTTAGGCGCGTCCGAAGACATCGACCGCGACGTCAGAGCCCGAATTTCCGCGGCTCGGGCTAAATGGCGTGAGATGACTGGTGTCATTTGTGACCCCAAAATGCCGATCTAGCTGAAGGGGCAGGTCTATAAAACCATCATTAGGCCTGTCCTTTTATATGGCAGTGAAACATGCCGTTACTAGAGCGACACAAGTAGGAGCTGCGCGTCACGGAAATGTAGATGCTGCGGTTGATGTGTAGAGTACTGGAGTCTCACGCAAAGATCGCGTGCGGAATACCCACATCTGCGGCAGCCTTCGTGTTCGTGACATCGCAGACAAGCTGCAGGAGTGCCGCCTTTGTTGGTATGTCATGTCTCACGGAGATCGGCAAACAACGTGGGCAACAAATGTCTGGCCATCTCTGGTTAAGGGTGACATGCGTGCCAACAGACTCACCACTGAGGATGCACAAGACCGCGCGAAGTGGGCCGAGAAAATAAGAAAGGCGGACCCTGGGACCCCACACACCAGTGTGGGTTCACAACCGGGATAGACCGCACGGATGATGATGATGATCAAGTACGGTACTCCTGACTCCATGCTTTAAACTGAGGCTTACCATTAAAATTATGCCTGTGAAAATTGCCCCCATCATAAAGAAATATGCGGCAGACAACACACCATTGTTCATGGTCTCGAAGTAAGGATAAATATCCTTTTATTACGAAGAACCAGACAAGGATGTAAGCCAAGGGCGTATCCCGTAGAAAATATCGTTTCCTGAATTTACTCTACCGGGAATCGAACCCGGCGCTACCAACCGTGCTACAGGGCACTACGCCAATCGTGTCGTCTAATCGTAGTAACTCATGTTCAAAACCAAGCAGAACAATCTAGTCAAGTCTATTATTATACTACTTTATTTTATCAAACAATTATGTCTTGCTAATAGTTAAATCATACATTATTTATTGGCTAACAATAAATTAGATAAAATGAGTTGATTATGAATGAGCTCACAATATTCAACCATAGTGTTCTAATGTTTTAATCAAACATAATAGTCATTCGACTGGCCTGTTGGCGCAATGGCAGCGATCCTGCCTTTAGCGCCGGAGGTCGTGGGTTCGATCCCCACCCATGACAAATATTTGTGTGACGAACATTTGTATTTGTTGTGTGTCTGGGTGTTATTATCTATTTAAGTATGTATTTAGAAATATTTAAGTATGTTTATCAGTCTCTGACGCCCATATTACAAGCTCTGCTTAGTTTGGGGTCAGATGATCTTGGTGTGAATTGTCCCACATATTTATTTATTTATTTATTGCAGAAGAATTTGATTACTTCTGTAAAATCAAATATAATTGTGGTAATTAACTAGTAAACAATACCTATATTTATGACCGCCTGATGCGATAGCCGCTTTTTTTTTTGATGTATGCTGTTAGCCACTGATGGCTTTCGCATCTTCACCGGACAAGTGGGTGAGCGGAAGGCTCTCAATACCGCAGCCTTGTAACCATATTCAACGGCAGGGATATATTTGCGCGTTGCCGAGCCTAATCTGTATTATCTAACATTATAAAGAGGAAAGTTTTGATTGTTTGTTCGTGTATTGAACAGGCTACGAAACTAATGAACCGATTTTTTAAATTCTCTCACCGATATAAAGCTACATTATCAGCGAGTGACATATATATAATATATATATGTACAAGTACAAGCTCTGCTTAGTTTGGGATCAGGTGATCTTGGTGTTAGTTTTTTTCTTTTTAAACTAATGAAAAAAGTTTAACAAAGACCGTGTTGTTTGTCCACTGGGGTTTGTCTGCCGCATGCAATGAATGAATGAATGAATTTATTTATTTCAAGTTACAATGACTCATTTTGTTAGTAAGTAATGCTTACTAAATTGCAATAAGTCGTCGCCGCGGAGGACGCTGCGCGACCGATATCGAACTAACTCGCAAGGAAACTCGCTGAAATGAAATTCGTTTTACGTTCAGTGCGAGTTTCTGACTTTTTTTATAACGACTTCTCCCAGTACTTGCAGCAATCAATAATTGTATGAAAATGACGAATCATGGAACTTGTAACTTGGCTCGGGGCAATCCTACAACTTATTACCATTTTAACTATTGGCACCATTTTTTGTTGCCTTCAGAATGACCAAAAATGTATGGAGCGAGAGTATCGACTCTTTTTATTTAACGTGTTTTTTATAATAATAACAAAATTTAATAAATACCGTGTGTTTGCCCGGTGTTTACCTGCGGCGTCCAATATAGAAGAAGAATATAGACGTCGCCGCGAAGGACGCTACGTGACCGATATCGAATCTCTCGAGGAAACTCGCTAAAATGGAATTCGTTTCACGTTCTGTTGGAGTTTCTGAACTTGTTTGAAAATAGGATTGATTTGGTTCGACAAACTTTTTTTTTTGTACATAAAACACGAAGTCGGAAGGTACTTGTCGTTGTGGGTCTGCAAAGGCGCCAGTCCGCGCGTACGTCCGACAGGAGACATAGACTCAAAGACAAGTGCCGGTCGCGGTCTCCGGTCACGTTCGCAATACAGCGAAAACCAATATTGTACCAACGACATCGTATTCCTTTGCTCGTGGGTCATACATAACTTAAACTCTGATAAACTAAAGTAATTAGAAATAGAATAGAAAGCATTTATTAAATTGTTGGACATCGTTACATATGAGGAAACAAAAAACATGGTGGCATAAAACAACAGAACAAAACAACAACAATACCATCAGACAGCGACGTCCCGATGCCCAAAAAATAAACTAATTAGCCTATTCATTATCTCACTGCTGGGCAAAAAATATACTAGAGCGTTATAAACTTTGAACATTGCAGCTGATACTACAGTGATGTTGCTAAAGGAATGTTTAAATGCTGATTATGTTTTGAATAAATAGGGGCGTTGAACTTTCCTCTCCAACAATCCGCAATTCCGCACTGAGCCCGCGTGGTGGAGTATGGCTCGTACCATCTCATAGTTGAGGTGAGGCCCGTGTTTGTTTGTTGTTGAACTTTAATTCAAACCACACTCAATGAATGACGCCCTACGTCATTCGTTAACTTAGTTTGTTAGAACAAGTTTTTGAAATCTCTTTCAAATCCTGAATTCTATGAAACATTGTAAAAGCCTGCTTCAACGAAACCACTTGGCTAGTTGCCTGACTAAGTTGGGTGTTAGCCTAACGACCTGAACTACAATAGTACAAACTGTATGTCGACCAATGCACTATGACAAACGGCGTAACCTACTAACTAAAGAAGCTTTTTTAACTTAATGATTTTTTGAAATTTTTAAATTGGCCATCCTGTATAACGTCAGAGGCAAACAAGCATTCGGACTGCGCATCAAAACTTGCATAACTAGAAGTGCAACTCGCGCGTTCCTGAACCTGTAAGGCTTAGGGGAAAGGAACCGTTGTTTAGTCAGCTAGATGGAAGTCCCTTCTACTGACCAGCAACAGCTCCCTGATGAGCTCTACCTACCGTATACCTATATATACCGACTCGATAGGGATACAGGCAATGTAAGCTATCTTACATAAGCGATTACCTTCAGTCAGACGGTACAAATACTTGTTTGCAACCGACGTTGGATAAAAAAAAACAACTAAGTAGGTTGCTGTTGAACTTGTTCCCGTGGGAATCTAGAAGTTGCCTGAGTGGATAACGACATAATTTCAGGGATTACAATGTAGTTACATTGCAAACTAGCATTGTTTACTATTTCCATAAGTTTCGTTGAATTGCGGTTAAGTAGGTATGAAGCGTTGATACACACACACCCCCCAGGCTTTTTCAATTAAAATAATTGTGAAATCTTAATATTTTACACTTGTATAAAGACATGCTGTGTGTTAAAGTACCTTCACACCACATGAAAACACCACAGCGTGTTCGCTGCGTGGCCGCTCCGCTTTAAAAACGCTTTTTATCCGCCAGTGTGGTGGCATGGCCAATACAGTCTCTTTCCAGTAATTACGTACTACTAAGTACTACATCCACAAAATAAAGAGTTTACAGAAGGACCGCTCGCACCTTTTTCCTAAACTTGCGTGAACCGCTTAGTGTTACTACTATATTCGCTCTGAATTGTTAAAATGAAGTAAGTAGGTTATACCTACTTGACAGATCCGGCCAAAAACAAAATTCATCATGTGAAAAATTGCACCAAGTTCGACAAAAACAAAGACACTCGCGACAGTGCGACTTTTCGACTCACTGAAACTCACTGACTTAGCCTGTAAACTCACGTCTCTGTCTGCATGCGTCAAAAATGGCGTGTTGTTCTAAGCGGGCTATCTGTCAGAGCGCCGCGCATGCCTAATTTGACTGGCACCTAATGGATTAATTAAGTGAGGACCTCTTTTTTGAACGCTCGATCTGCGGTTCTTTTGAGGTTTACTTACCCATCAAATAATGCTCGATCTGCGGTTCTTTTGAGGTTTACTCACCCGTAAAATAACGACACTTCTAATATAGTATAAATCCATGCTATCCATATGAATAATACATACATATTTTAAATGAACGTCGATGTACGCTTAGATCTTTCAAACTGCGCAACGAATTTTAATGCGGTTATCATCAAAAGACAATGTGATTCAAGAGGAAGGTTATATAAATAATAAATTTATATTATAATAGAGAAAAGACATTCGTATTGCACTCGTGAAGCGGTAACGGGTCGCTAGTAATATAAAAAATATGAAAATAACTCTGTTTGAACTTTTCACGCCTTACCTCTGAACCAATTTTGATGATTTAATAATATTTGTAATGTTTTCTCACTTACTATAAAATACTTTTATGTGCGTTCGTTTCTGTCTGATACCGTCCAAATATATTTTATTCTGTGCCAATACAAGCAATTGTAAAATTAACCTACATTCTCCGAAATGCCCGGAAAATTTCCGGGCATTTCTCTCCTGTAGTATGCCGTAGACAAGGCCGGTGGTTTTCAACGATCGATGGCACTTCACGTTACCATCTAGGAAGACCTTTTTCATTTCATTACAACATACATTGTGTGTGAATGCACATTTAAAAACGATAATATTATTAACAATAAAACATATTTTTATAAGGTTAGTATTCAACGGTTTAGAATTAAATTAAATTGGGATAAAACGCAATATAAACAAAAAATCAAAACATAAAACAATCCGAAACAAATTACAAAAATAAAACAATAATAACAATAACAATAGCCTACAACTCTTTTCCAAAAGAAACGACTTGAGGGTATTTCTAAAACTTGAATGGTAAACTGAACTTTTTATGTCAACCTGTAATATGTAATCTGTTAAACAGTTTGATCGCCTGATAGTGCGTGCAATGTTTAACTATGTCAAAATTACCTTATTTCACTTTGGAAGTCTTTTCTTCTCGTATTCTCTCTTTTCTGTCTCTCGTTCTCTGTCTCATACTGACTAATGTGTTTGGCAAAATTACATATGACTACAAGAACGTATAGGGAGGGTGCCGTTAGTAAATTTAAATTTGTATAGGAATTTGTAATTTTGTGTAAGAATCAGATAATTGCCTACACTGTTTCGGAAGTGTTCCTAAAACTAAAAAATATATATGTCATAAAATAAGAGTAATGTAAAGGCTTGTAATAAACGAATACTAAGACATTCATAGTTTGAAATGTGAAATATGAACGTTTTGTAATTACAACATGTTAAACAAATGAATAATCAGCAGTTGGCGCTTTGATTACTACTACTTTCAATCTGTTTGACTGTTCATAGAGGAATTTAATAACAAACAGTGGAGACAGGTTCATATATGCTAAAACTATGATAACGTTTGACCTTAAGCTCGTCAGATGTCAAGCCACGATGTGGTCAAAATTGGAATAAGGCAAATAAATAAATAAATATCCCTGGACATTATTCCACACAGCGCCATCTAGCCCCAAAGTAAGCTAATTAAAGCTTGTGTTATGGGATACTAGACAACGGATAAACATACTTAAATACATTTTCTTTTGTAAATACATACTTATTATACATAAGAGACACCCAGACCAGTACAAACAGACATGTTCATGCACACAAATGTTTGTACTGTGCGGGGATCGAAACCGCGACCTCTGGTGTAGTAGCCAACTTCTTAACCATTACATCAAGTCGGTCGTCAAAACAAAGGCAAAGGTTAAGTGGTGGGATAAAATAGCAACTTTTGGTTTTCTAATTAAAAAAAACAATGGCCTAACTTGTTATAATATTTGAAGGCACTTTTTTACAGCGAGGCCTTAATCTAGGGCTGATGTATAAAATACATCGGTCTGGATTCTTCCCAACTATGTGTCTGTCGTCCCTTCTGTCCAATGCTTATTAAGTGACATAGTAGTTTACTATATTGTGATGTGTAGTGATAGTGCACCTTATAATTTGGCGAGCAAAACACTGAACTGCGTTGCCACCAACTTCCTAATAAGTGTTGAGAAACATCCTCATATCGACGCGAAGACGGGAAATCGGCCTTTAACACTTCGACAGCTTTCATCCGCCCATAAAATAACGTGTTGTAAGATAATAAAATTTGCATAAATTTATTGATAGGTGTTGATACCGTTGACCTTTGATTCTAATCAAAGATTTTAATGGCTGTTCTTCGTTTTTTGTTACCTGTCCTCCAAGTTCATAGTGAAAAAGCCGCGTCTGATACCATACGTAAAGTGGTAATCGTAAGATTTGCTTAAATTTGAGTTACGTGCTTAAGCTATCATTGCTTTTTGAATAAGTCGGATTTTATATAAGCTTACCTCACCTCAGCAGTTGTTTAAAAGTCGCGGCTCAAGTGTCTGAGCGATGGAAAAGGCCAGGAAAGTGCCTTCAGAAGAAAAATCTCACTGATATAATAAGTGTGAGGATGTTTGTTACTCTTTCACGCAAAAACTACTGAACGGATTTGAATGAAACTTTACAGTAATACAGCTTATACATCAGAATAACACATGAGCTAAAAGTTATAGAGATTTTATGTAATTTAGCCATAATATATAACGAAACGCAGGCGGAAAGCTAGTTAAATATAAAACTTCTGAGTTTAGGTTTGTAAAATACTATCGCTTGCAATGTCTGCTTAGCCGTTGACCGTATAAAATTAACTAGTAAGCTGATTTTCTCACGATCCTCGGCATTAAGGAGGACTACTGTACATTTGTGATTCACTGCAGTTCTTTGATGCAGATGTTATATTGTTTATATATCAACCACCTCTGCTTGGTTTGTAAGATGATCTCCGACCTCGGTGTGAGCTGACCTAGATATTTATTTATTATTATAATTGCTCTATTATCAAGTATTTCTTAGCATGTCGCTGTGTGATTGTGTAGAATATTTTTCAATTTCTCTTGCCTTCATAAGCGACCGTCACATCATACGTCAAATCCTATTCAATGGCTATTTCTTGACTATCCGTTTGAATACTGCCTCATTACCATATCGGACAGCGCAATCGAAGCATGACATTTTATAGCTGGTCAAAAGCTTTTATACAATTCATTGACCATTACTTTATCAATCAATTTGAACTCATCCCAATCTATATCGACATTTACTAGATGAAGTTAAAGTTCAAATTCCAACCACTATGCTATTTATCTACATACAAACATTCCTCTTTGTAGATAGCTCATGACCTACGACATGGAGTTCAACATTGACGTTTGTTTATAGAGATCACATGTACTGTGGTGTAATTTTTGTTTTTATTTATTATTTGTACTATTTCGGGAGGCCCTGATAAAAAAATTGATGGGTTGATTCCTAGTCATCACTGTTCGAAGGAAGCGATATGATAAGCTGATTTGACGTCTAATGATTAAACCTTCTCTTTACAATTAATAAATTAGGTGTACACATAATGAATAAGAAAAGCACATTATTTTAAAATACCGACTTTTTTATTGAAATTCGAGGAAAAGGCAAAACAAATTCTAACTTTGGATGACGTTAGATGTTAACGTGCTCGTGTGCGAGTGTCGACACTACGTTTTGTTCTTCTAGCACGTTGAGAGACGTTTCGTATTTTGAGCTCATGATCCAACTTTTCAAACGCCCAAACTTCTAAAACGACCTTCGGATAAAAAAAAACACTGTTCAATTGATACAAAACGTAGGCCAACCTTTCGTATTGACACATTTGTAAATAAAATCTTCTTTTTATTTATCAATCTCGCCACCTCGAAATAAATTACCAAACAGACATAGTTTTGTTGACACTTAGTGAACCAGAATATGCATAATTAATCACAATAAACTGTAAAAAAAGTTTTAAAATACTCAATTTTCCCGAGGTTGTCTATAGGTTTACGACAGAGTTTTGGTTTCAATAAAGCATAATTACTGTTAAAAATGAATGTCAGACCTATGGTATTTATTTAATCGAAATATACAGTTTTAATTACTTTCCAATCAGTAAGTTAGACCTGAAAAGAAAATGCGGAGACCTCAAATTGTTTAATAAATCACGATGCACACACGCGCGCTAATGGCCGCGCATCATTTTGGACTAATACTAAAGACCACGCGTATGTACGGAAATGTTCGTATGGGTCTGCTCATTCTTGCTTATAATTGCATGATTCTAAATCAAAGCGATATATCCGCAGTTTGATTTTGCTGGTGTGACTCACGATGGCAGTTTTTAACTATCGATCTTTCGCGGTTGATAGTGTTATTTTTAGGCAAAGTTATGCGACACTTGAAAATCGATTTTTAAATGAACATATCAAAGAGTCATGTTGACTATCTAGCTTACACTTTATCTGATGGCAAACATCCCTATAGTGAATCTTGGTGGTTTACCTTAGACACTATTTGTCGTCTGGCCTATAAAGCCTGGCTAGAGAAATTACAAGGAGAATTCAGATAGACTGGGCCGCCTACGGTTAGTTAAATTAAGTACCCAGAGCAAAGAATAACAATCATATCAAAAATGAACGTTGTTTTTCCGAATCGGAACTTCGATAAAAACTTTATGATAAAATCATGGAAATGAAATTTGATCTAAGCCTGATGACTAACAAGGCATGATAATAGTTATCAGTTTTTTGTACTTGAATCCACGTTATCTGACCCGTTTTTCTTAGATACTGAGTATTATCCTGAAATCTTCGGGACAAACTGTTTCCGAAGCATCACAACTAGTAGACCCGTGCTAGTCTATTTTGAGGTCATGAGTTTCAAAAATTCTGAAGTTGCTTATTTCCTGTCTGTAGATAGAATCGTACCTAAGAAGCTTATTTTTGCGTTTTGTGTCACATCTGGCTGTCGCATAATCAGCAATTCGACTATTTGTGCCATATTTTTTATTCAAAATAAAACAGCCAAAATTATCATTATCATATTATCTAGTATAGCCTGCGGAGTGTGCAAACCTAATTTGTGTCATCTTCGTGCAAACTGTCATAAGGCCAGTATGTAACAACAGAATTACAACTCTCGCACCGTTTCGTTCGAGCAAAGCTGACTTTTTAAAATAATAAGATTTCGTACATGAAAATGACACAAATCAAGAATTTATTGTTCTATTACAACACAAATAAAAACACAACAACAACTTTAATAACTTGTATTTTCTTTTGTGGCTTGTACAGAGAGTTGTAATAAAAAATAAATATAATACTAATTTCTTGGATAAATTCGACACAAAATACGTTGTACAACAGATAATAGTATTCTAAAACGCATAACACATTTTTAATCCACTGTAATATTCTTTTAGAGCTAGTCGTGCGACATGTTAGGTATTAGTTGAATGTCAGGGTTCCTGTGGACAGAGCTGACACAAAATACTTCTGTATCAGTTAAGTACCTACTACTTCGGTATCATCATGAAAGTAAAATTTTCATCTCTAATTTTTTTTTCGTCCAATACTGACCGAAAAGATAAAAATCTTAATCTTTTCCTATGCGACTACCTAAGTTTTTTTTTTTTATACTACGTCGGTGACAATCAAGCACGCGGACCGCCTGATGGTAAGCGGTTATCGCGGCCTATGGACGCGTGCAACACCAGGGGTATCACTCGCGCGTTGTCGACCCTGTAAAAACCTTTTCAAACCCCTCTTGAAGAACTCCAAACAAGATGACACAAATTAATGTATTAGGTGGGACAAAGGATGCCAAAAAGAAAGAACTTACTATTTTCAAAACCTCAAAACCCAGCGCTACGGGTCTATAGGAACTGTTGAAGAATAGAGTGAATAGGCAAATTGTAAGGCCCTACCATCTAACTGCACCATTCAACACTCGAGTTCGGCGGAGATTTAGGTGAAATGTTACGCCTACATAGACAATAAGTAAAGAATCTATATGTTGATAAGTAAATTTAATTTACTTTTTAGGGGCTCAAATTGCCATTTTTAATTATTTAAATGTCAAAAGAAAACCTCTGAAGTAATTTTCTTGCTTAAAAGAATTGGTGAATAATAAAACTTCTTATGAACGAATTAATTACATTATAAATGACATTTTGTTTGATAAATGTAAAGTCTTTTCCTTTTACCTTTGAGAATTCGTTATTTCAAATTCGTAAGAATCGTAAGCCCACACGTTGATGAAATAAATAAACTTGAAATACAATTTTAACAATCTCACTTATGAACATATTTTAATTTTAACTGACTTTTTTCTTCTGATTTATGCTTATAACCAGACATAAGATTCGGTTCGTGACATTAGTGTGTGATGTCAAATTGTGGTGTTGTCTTCTGATGTGCTGTTGTCTGTCTGTCCTGGTATGGACGTACGTTCCTCTTTTTTTAATATTATTGATAATTAGAACTAACTAACATCTAAAAGGATAGTGTACATTCGCCCATACATTGCTGCCTAAGAACCAACAGTCATGAAACATACCTACCATACCATACCATACCTTCATAAATACATACACTTTAGTGTCAAAACGTAGTTTAAGGACGGACACTTCTGAGAACTCTTTGAATATCAGAAAACTGAAAAATTTTGAGGTTATATTTAATAATATAATGCGAAGTTTTATTTACGTGAGTGGGACTAATGTTCTTCAAGCGCATATTTTGTCGATCTGCCACTTCTGCCAGTACCATGGAAGCACTAGCTGAGCCACAATTCACACAAAATGTTGATTCCATTGCGATGATCGTAAATCCGTAATTATTGCTGAGTTAGCTATGTGCAGGTTACAAAGTCTTCAAACGGTTAAATCTAAAAGGAAGTAGGTCACTACAGAGAGCCATCAACGTCCGTATTTTAAGCCGGGTCATAAGAATGAAATTATTAATATAAAAACAATAACACAGCATTGCAAATTGAAAGCTAAAAATACAAGCACAGAATAACAAGACAGATTTGCCGGTAATTTTTTTGCGTTGAAGTGTCAATTCAACCAAACTTCATTAGCTTCTTTTTTTTTGGCTTCGCACAAAGCTGATTTAAGACAATGTTTAATCTGATTTAAAATAAAAAGTTGATTAAACATCTATCGCATTTATGTATTGTTACTCAGTTTCAAGAGCCTTTAGTAAGTTCACAACTACATTTTCCTGCACATACAAGGTTTCTTTTGTCAAGTCAAAGAAAATAAAACATTGTTGCGATGGCTAAACAACAGAGAGCACAGACGAAGAAATATAAATGGTATTAAAAAAATGTTTTCGTATTATAAATCTTTTCAGTATTTTAAATTTTGATATTTCAAAAATCAGAAGTGTCCGTGACAATCTAATAAGTGATAATTATGTCTTAAATCATGGCTAGAATTATGACAAATGTCAAGTGTTTGTTGGTTCATAGGCCAACTTGGGCACTGTCCTTTCTGTATGTTCCATGTAAAAATATATCCTACAAAGAATGACACTGTTTTGATGTGTCTACTCAAACAGTAATCTATACTAATATAATGAAGAGGAAAGATTTGATTGTATGTTTGTTCGTTTGTTTTGAATAGGCTCCGAAACTACTGATCCGATCGTAAAAATTCTTTCACTAACAGAAAGCTAATTAAGGGAGTGATATATAGGCTATATTTAAATATGATTCAACAAAAAAATCTGTGAAAAATAGTGAATGTAAATAAAGTCTGAGAAAAGCGGGTAAGATTTGTTAATGGACACCAGTTGTCAAACATTTGACAGAACGAAGTCTGTCGGGACAGCTCGTTTTCTATAATATAATGCTGTATCGATAACCAGTTTGATGAAATTAATAATGTGTGAAATCTTAAATTGCGTAAACGAGTGTACCTTTTTGTTATTTGACTCATTGTGAAGCAATAAAATAGAAATACATTCTTTCTTATGCAGAAATGAAGAGTTTCTTTAAAGAAAAAAAAATCGAATGATCTAAAGCTTTTGTTTGGCCATTTACTTAGGTATATAAATAAATAAATAAATATCTGGGACAATTCACACCAAGATCATCTGACCCCAAACTAAGCAGAGCTTGTAATATGGGCGTCAGAGACTGATAAACATACTTAAATATTTCTAAATACATACTATAATAGATAATAAAACCCAGACACACAACAAATATAAATGTTCGTCATACAAATATTTGTCATGGGTGGGGATCGAACCCACGACCTCCGGCGCTAAAGGCAGGATCGCTGCCATTGCGCCAACAGGCCAGTCATATGTTTTTTTAATGGGCGGATCTGCAGCGGTTTTTATGTTACTTGTTGTTATGTGGTAGTTGCAACTTTGCAAGGGCGTGCGTCAGCATTATAATGCTTCCATTGCGCTGTCCCAACACACAAATACAATCACACTAAACACATAATACTTATTACACATTATACTTGTATCTATGTTTTAAAAATGCTTTCTGTGTAGGTACTGTATTTATTACGTCTTTTAATATTTTGACACACACGTCACACACATACGAGGTGCATTCAATAAGTACCTAGCCTCATCGCCAGAGGGCGCTGTAGTTTCAAAAGAGTTTTACCACAGTGTAGCACATTCTTTTTTAATTCTTTTTTAAAATTTTCATTCCAATCCCTTCATTTGTTTTAATTTGACAACTTATGGAAGCGAACGTGTCGATCGGTTTTACAAAAATGGAAAAAGAGCAATATCGTTCGGTGATTCGATTCCTATTTTTGGAAGGGAAAACGCGCATCGAAATCAAAGAGCGCTTGGATGCTGTGTACGGTGACTCTTCTCCATCGATGGCCACCGTCAAGAATTGGTTCAACGAGTTTGCACGTGGCCGTACGTCGGTTTTTGATGAACCACGTCCAGGTGCACCGAAAACAGCTGCTACGGAGGAAAACATTAAGAAAATCCATGATCTCGTATTGGCAGATCGCCGATTGAAGGTTCGGGAGCTAGCTGAGACTGTAGCCATTTCAGAAGGAACATTGCATTATATTCTTCACGAGGAACTCGGCATGAGAAAGCTGTCGGCGCGATGGGTGCCGCGTTTACTCACACCAGAAAACAAGCGCAACCGTGAGACCACATCGGAGACGTGTTTGGCGCTGTTTAAGCGGAATCCAGCGGAGTTTTTGCGTCGTTTTGTGACCGTCGATGAAACCTGGATCCACTAGTACACACCAGAGACCAAGGAGCAATCAAAACAATGGATCCAGACCGGGAAACGTGCTCCAAAGAAGGCGAAAACTGTGAAATCGGCCGGAAAAGTTATGGCCACCGTTTTCTGGGATTCACAAGGTGTGATCTACATCGATTACCTCGAGAAGGGTAAAACAATTACAGGGCTTTACTATGCCGATTTATTGGGTCGATTCGACGCCGAATTAAAGAAAAAACGACCCCATCTGGCGATGAAAAAAGTGCTGTTTCACCACGACAACGCACCGGTTCACACGTCTGCCGTTGCCATGGCCAAATTGGTCGAATTACGCTACGAATTGCTGCCCCATCCACCGTATTCTCCAGATTTGGCCCCTTGTGACTTCTTTCTGTTTCCTAATCTGAAAAAATCACTCGCCGGGAATAGATATGGATCAAATGAGGAGGTCATCGCCGCCACGGAGGCCTATTTTGCAGAGTTTGACAAAAACTATTTTTCGGACGGGTTAAAAAAGTTGGAGCATCGCTGGGCTAAGTGTATCGAACTAAAAGGAGACTATGTTGAAATATAAATTGCCACTATTCCAAAATTTTCGTTTACTTTTTGTAGGCTAAGTATTTATTGAATGACCCTCGTACGTTGTCCACCTCCAAATGTCCGTGCGTTCACTCTGAATGGGCCCAGTGAAAATCAGCGCCTGAGCCTACAAAACCCAGGCGAGAATGCTAAGTGAGGTCCTATACATTTCTGGACATCGGGACACCGCTGCTGCCAGATGATTTTTTTTTTCTTGTTGTATGCTTTCGTATATTTTGTAAGTAATTTCTGCTTGGTACAAAAAGAACTTGAAAATGTTGTTTCTAAACTCCCATCAATGGCTTTTAAATCGTCAAAATACTTTCTACCAAAAACATTTTTGCTATGTGACTGACACTTGATATCCCCACCTCTAAACGTTAAAAGGAAAATGATAGAAATAATATTCGACGGAAACCACAGACATACATTGAAGTAAATGACGAGAGTATGCGTACTTCGCTTGTCAGAAAAGCTATGTCAAAATCAAGGTGGCTAAAAACTTCAATCGATGATGCGATTAGCGAAGTGTGCGCAGTGACAAGGTTTCTCGCCTTGACTTGCGTGATGTCCTAGGCTAGATTCCCGGTCGGGTCGGTCTTTTCTATACTAATGTTATAAAGAGGAATTTTTTCAAAGAATTGTTTGTTTGTTTGTATCGAATAGGCTCCGACACAACAGGATTTTAAAAATGCTTTCAGCAGTATAAAACTACATTATCAGAGTAACAACAGCTGGTACTCATTATTTTTATTTCTATGAACTTTTATTGATGTTACGATTGTCTTAGTGAGCTCTAGCACGGTTTCTCGCCTCGACTCTGTGTCCCGGGCTAGATTCCCGGTCGGGTCGGTCCTTTATTTTCATTCTACCGGGCGATTATCAAATAACTTCCGTAAACGATATGGCATGCTCACTAAGTGATGTAGAAACGAAATGGAATGAAGCGAAAATGAAATTTATTTAACTAACTTTCATTTCAAGGTCACCCACCATACAAATCACTCGAACGGTCAGTATTTTTTGTATGAACACTTTAAAATTAATCTTTAAAACACTTTAAAAGTTAATTAAAAAAAACAAATTTTTGTTCATATAGTTAGTCATAGTCATAGTCATATCATTTATTGCTCCATGTAGGTTTACAAGATCTTAAATGTAGAACACCAGTACTAAAACATGAACCCCGTAGGGGCACTGCAAAAATGCCGTTGAGCACCTTCTCTCTCAACAAATAAAGTTATCAATACTTAACATCTTATTATATAACTAGTATTAAAAACATCTTTTTATAAAACATCTTATTATATATAACATATTTTGTTGTATTAGGTACAAACACTACATCACTTGCCATCACCCGGTATATTTCCATCAAATATTGTCCAATAATTGGCACGCTTAGTTTTCATACAGATGAAGCTTGCGATATCCCTTCAGAATTATGTTTTTGGTGGAAACCTCTCAACGATTCCTACAAAAGGTCTGGGCGGGGAGACGAGGACTGTACGGGGGTGGGTGGAAATGAGGGTACTTGCGTTTTATTTGATGGGCCTTGTCGATTTTGTCGATACGGCTTTGGCGTTCCGTATCATTACCGCTGGATGAACGGTTGTTAAATTTTTCGAGAGTAATTTGTTTCTGGTTAGGGTCGTTCTGATTGGGATTGGATGATATTGGCTAATTTTCATCATTTTAACTTTAGCGACATCTATCTCGCCACAAACGAACTAAGAACTATCGTATCCTAAATCGCGATATTAAAGTTATCTGAGCGATTGAACCTAAATACAAGAACCCGACAACAACCGTCCTGCAGTAGCCCACCAAACACAATACCCGTCTGGTCGGAGGATCCTCCCTTTTCAATGGTGGATGAGGAACTTAACACCCTGTTCCTCACATCCCCAAATATTCATCCATAAGACTTTTACTGTTCAACACAGGCAGTCGTCATTTACTACACAAAGGCAGAAGAAACTATAAAAATTCAACTTGACCCTAGCGACTCAAGCGAGATACGGACCCGCGACCTTCCACAATTCCAACTGAGCTATTGAGTCCCTATTTCTAGTTTCTATCCCTCCCTATTTCTAGTTTCTATCTTTTTGTAGAAAACAGAACATTGTTAAATCATTTGCCCTCATTTTTTTTTTTCATTTTTCTCTGACGCCCATATTACAAGCTCAGCTTAGTTTGGGGTCAGATGATCTTGGTGTGAATTGTCCCAGATATTTATATTTATTTATTTTATTTATTTTCAAAATGTCTGGTTACAGGCGGCTCGCCCACACTGAAATCCTGCAGTCAGGTCACGGTTATGATATAGATGACATTCAATTCAAAATCCAATTATAATTTATTCAATTAAACCATACTATTACAGTTCTTCCGAATCGTCGATTACCGTGGTCTGTTCACCTTTTGTATCATTTTCTGTTATAGCTGTTTCAGTAACCTTCAGCTAATTATACCTTTAGTATAGTACATAGTAGTATATTATGAGACTATCTACAGATAGAAAAACTGGAAAAATACGATTTCGGGCCTTGATGATCTCGAACACTTTGTAACAAGCATTGTAAAATGCTCAAATAATCGAAGTAATAATGAAGAGACTTATGTTACGTATCCATAAGTTGTCACTGGCAGCATGTTATTTGTAACATATTAATGCTAGTTTAATATTTTTAAACATTTAATGTGATCATTGTTTTCATATACTGAGGTAAAAGATTATAAAAACCACGTTAAATCTACTCATAACCGCGCAGATTGAAGTTAATCTAAAAAATAAATATACTAAGCATGCCCGCATTCTGGAAACGAACACTTTAGGGCGTCTATCAACCTGTAAAAACTAACAAAAATGTTCTTTGAAAACCATGTCATTTTCACAAATCTTCTCCTGTCAATCTTAAGATTTATTTGAAATTCCAGTCGTTCGTTAGACAATATCTATGTAAATTTTACCAATTCATCTTCTAAATCTACCCCACATTGTTCAGATTCTGGAAAGCTAGAGTAATCCATAATAATATCCATTATCTTACTGCTTTTAGCGTTATTGAATAGACCTATAATTACTTCGTAACTCGTAATTTGATTTGTCTCTGGTAATCCATCAGTGCTACTGTTGTAATCTCATCAGATTTATTTTCTTAATCAAATATGAATAATTAAAAACACAAGATGATTCCGTTAAGTCTTCAACTAGTCTTTATCTTTAATTGTTATTGTATTGTCAAGTTCTGAGATAGATTCTCTAATAATCAAATTCAATAGACCAAATAATTTTTTCCCATGTATTTGCTGAAATTACCCTGAAATTAGTAAATCTTTTCTGCTATCTCATGCTATCAATGAAATTCCGTTCAGTCGTATGTACTTACTATATGCCACATTATACAAAATGAAATGAAATAAAATGAATTTTTTTATTTGCTTAAGAGACACGGTAAATATTGTTGGACATAACGTGTTATAGATAGGTACATACGTGCTCCGCCGAAATGTCAGCATGCAAAATTTTCTACTTTATACATATAGGTAATTACTTTTTGACAGATAACAGATTCTATTTTAATGTTAGTATAAAAATTGCCTGCTCTGTTCAATCTGGCTCTTGAACACATCATCCGAAAACTCCTGTTGATTGATGTTGGAGTTGAGCTGGAGGAGTCACACAAGGTGGTAGGATATGCGGACGACCTTGCATTACTTGTGCGGTGTGAAGCCGACGTGGTGAGACTTGCGAAGGAGCTGGATACAGAGGGCAGAAAGGTTGGTCTCAGAATCAGTCGAGAGAAGACAGAATATCTCCATATGAAGCGCTATAAAGACAGCAGAGCGAGAAGAAAAGGCCTCCAGTAAACGGTGCCACGTATAAGGGCGTCGACAAGTTTAAATACCTGGGATGCACCATCACCTATACTAACCGCAGGGAGGATGAAATAAACGCTCGCGTAGTAAGTGCCCTGAGATGTTCCGCCGCCCTCCATAAAGTGTTAGTGTCTAAGTTACTAAGCAGAGCCACAAAGATTCGCGTTTACAAGACAGTCATTAGGCCTATCTTAATGTACGGGTGTGAAACGTGGACACTGACACTGAAGGAGGAAAGTAAACTTCTGGTGGCGGAACGAAAGATATTCCGCAAGATTCTGGGACCAACCAAAGGAGGATATGGGTGTTGGAGGCCCAGGTTCAACTAGGAGATTGAAGACTTGATAGCCGAACCGAATATTATGGAGGAAATAACATCATCCCGACTACGCTGGCTCGGACACGTGGAGAGAATGGAAGAGGATCGAGCTGCCAAAAGAGCTTATCTGGGACGACCAACAGGACGCCGTCCTGTGGGTCGTCCGAGATATCGCTGGAGGGACGAAGTCGCCAAGGACCTCAAGGCACTAAACGTGCATGACTGGGCGGATTTGGCACAGGACCGAAAGAAATGGCGAGCTTTGACGTCGGAGGCCAAGACCCACTTCGGATCGCTGAGTCAGCGTAGTAGTATAAAAATTATCATCAAATTAGTATTATATGTATATATTATACAATGTCAGGCAAAAACATAGAAAATTAAAATTATTAAATTATTAAATAAATAAGTAGGTACATTTGAAAAGTTCTTAGCCTAACATAGTTAGTCATAGTCACCCTCATTTTGTAGCTACGAGTACATTCTTTAGTAACAAGTTCACAATAATCCATTGTTCGTTTACACGTGATTCCGTAAGTCAAGTCAGAGCTATTTTTGAAAATTTATAAAATTGAACATCGTGCAGTGGTAAAATACTTGAATTTGAAAGGTTTAACTCTAAAAGCTATACATGAAGACATGTCTGCTACTTTGGGTGAGTCCGCTCCTTCGTTTGCGACTGTTAAAAACTGGGTGGCAGAGTTTGAAAGTGGTCATGAGACCATTCAAGATGAGCCCTGTAGTGGCCAGCCGTCGACTGATTCCACTGATGAAAACAGAAAAAATCTGTGATTAAATTTTATCTGATCGAAGATTGACTGTCGAGGAGATAGCTAAGACTAGACATCCATTCTGAGCGAACACAGACCTATAATTACTACTGAACTTGGATTTTCTAAGGCTGCTTTTAGTGGAACAAAAACTTAATAAGCTGACCCACTAGAATTTATTGAAAGATTTATAACCATGGATGAAACCTGGGTTCACTACAATATACCAGAGACAAAAGAACAGTCGAAACAATGGAAAAGAGTAGGATCACCCACCCCAAATAAGGCAAAGGTGGTTTTATGAGTTTTTTGGGATGCAAAAGGTATAATTCTGGTAGATTATTTGAAAAAGAGTGAAACAATAAACTTTGCTTCTATTGCAACCTGCTGCATCGTTTGAGAGATGAAATCAAAGAAAAACTTCCAGGTTTATTGAGAAGAAAGGTCTTGTTTCATCAGGACAATGCGCGCGTTCACACCTCTGTGCAATCCATGGCAAAAATCCATCAGTGTGGTGTGGCTTCGAACTGTTACCTCATTCCCCATATTCACCAGATTTAGCACCGTCCGACTTTAATCTGTTCCCAAAGCTGAAAAAAATGTTAGGTGGTAAACATTTTTTTATAAATGAAGAGGTCCTAGCCGCTATGGATGCTTATTTTAAGAAGTTAGACGAAGATTTTCACGGGTATCGAAGCCTTTCCGGGTCGATGGGAAAAGTGTTTTGAGCTCGAGGGATAGTATGTTGAAAAATAAAAATAAAATCCAAATCATGTGGTTTCATTAAGTATGTACCTAAGGCTGAGAACTTTTCAAATGACCCTCGTACGACATGACGACCTTTTGAAAACCATCATAAAAGAGAAGATAGCAGGAAGCAGAGGACCAGGGAGGCCAAGTCGGAAATACATCGAACAGAAGAAAAAGGCAAACGACATTTAATGTCTCTTATATTTTGATGATGAACTCAAAATTTCGACTGATCTTCTGTAATCCATGAATAAATATAAAGTCAGCCTTTACTTTAGGTTACTGTTTTTATTTGAATTCCAAATAAAACCAACTACCAATCAACATACAGCAACATTTCCACCGCCCGCCTGTTCGAATTTGAAGTGTAATAAAAATAGCAGCTGATAAATATGACAAAATAAATTCTAGCTATGCCTATAAAACTTGCTAATTACCACCATCTGGCTGACCTGATGCTCAGCGGCGAGCCAATCAATTTTCCTGCTATTTTTATTTGAAAATTTATAGCATTAATGGTTTTCGTTGTGGTAATTAAAATTAAGTAGTAACCACAACGTTACTTAATTTACTTTTCGACCATAGCGGTATTTAATAAATTAATATATGCGTCAGACAACACTTGCCGCGGTGTCGAAGTAACGAGGGACGAGGTTCCAGACGGAATTAAGCTAAGGGCGTCTGCCAGCACACCCAGACCCGAGCCACATTTAGATCGTTTCCTGGATTGACCTAATAACTTTTATTTCGTATACCATGTTGCTACTGAAAGATACAAAACTGATCTTGAATCAAACCTCAAGAGCTTTAGACATAAATCAGTATTAATACGCAACCTTTGACATGGTGAAAACATATCCGTATTACAATTGGATAAGCGTTCTGCGTTCTTACCGCATTTCGGCCAGAGATTGAGCAGCTCCTTTACGAGCGTCCTTGGTTTAGTTGCGATTGCAGATTCACTAAACGACATTACCTCTCAGGTCTGAGATGGCCTGCATAATTCATATGAAATAAAATTAATATCTGGTACAAATCACACCAAGATTATCTGACCCCAAACTAAGCAGAACTTTTACTAGGGTGTATAATGAACGCACTTAAATATTTCTAAATAGATATTAAAATACTTAAATAGATAATCCCCCAGACACACAACAGACACACATGTTTGTTATGGGTGAAGATCGAACCAACGACCTCCGGCGCTAAAGCTGTGGCTAAAGGTAGGATCGCTGCAATGCGCGAACAGGCCAGTCAAAATACAACAAATATTCTTCATTGGTTTATTATTATTCAATATTGTGGTCTGGACCCGAACGCGAGGCAATGGCCTCTTTTGTTATTCTTAAAGCCTCTCTGATTCTGTTTCCCTGTTGCACACATAATTTGTAATTTCATTTATTTAGTTTAATCGATAACTCTCCGTGTTCTGGTAATAGCGCTTGACTCGAAATTAAAGAGGTCCTGCCTGGGTTCATTATCAAATTGTAGCGATGACTTACTTGATTTCAACGATGGAGGTCTTGGCCCAACAGTGGGACAGTTTAATTGTATTTAATAGGCTGATTATGATGACTTTTATAAATATAAATAAATAAATATGCGCCAGACAACACACCTCTTGTAATGGCCTCGAAGTAGGGATTATTAAATCCCTGTGTTACGAGGTACCACACAAGGAAATAAGCTAGGGGCGTTTCCCAGCACACCCAGACCCAAGTCAATTCAGAAAAGATCGTTTCCTGAATTGACCCGACCGGGAATCGAACCCGGGACACTACGGAAATCGAGGCGAGAAACCGTGCTACAGCACACTACGCCAATCGTGTCGTGTGTGTGTTTTATTCCTATACCTTTCACCTTTATCCAAGCAGTGAAACAATATTTTGGTGAATAATTTTCTTTCCTTAATTATTTTGCTCAGCACTTGTAATACGGAAACAAAGTCTGTGTTTAACCTCTAAGTTCTCTTGATTGATCTAGCAGTATTTAGTAGTACATCTAAAAGACGTCGGTCACGATAACATTATCTGCCGACCAACGAGAGTGAAACCGGCCGGGACCGGTTGCCGGCGGAGGTGTGTCGGCGGCACGCAGTAATGGCACCCGATAGGCCGAATGGAACAATCGTTGTGTTCGACGAATTGGTTTGTTTAATCGGTCACAAATTGATAGCGGCAATGTTCGTATGTTTCTAATTACACACTTAAATACCAAGAGCAATAACAATGTTGATCCTGGGTCGAACCCACGATCGTCGGCACTAAAGGACTTGGCCTATATCATCATATTTCATTTGTTTTTACTCTTACTTCTACTACTCTGGAGTTAACAGTTGAATAGACCGGCTAACGTGCTCTAAAATATGGTTTGTGCCCTACATACACTCGTTAATTCATGTTTAAATGTAAGTAAATGTGGTCTACATTTAAAACATTGTTGTCGCGTTGCTTCAGCACTGGCAAATAGCGTGGGTAAGAAACGATACTGTCTTAAACATATTATCCGTGTGTTAGAATTAGGTATAGACATAAGCTTCTTCGTCTGAAACTTAAAAAAGACTGAAACATGCCTCCGTTCAAAATATGACTTTAACAACAATTTGAACGTAGACCCTAATTTTATCAATCCTATGACACGATCAAAGGCCTCTTCCTCTCTGACTCGGTGCGGTTTCGGTATAGCCTCTACACTGAATCTGTACAGATTTTCTGCTGAAAAGATTCTGTGCAGAGGCGCGCATACGCGATGAAAAATCTGTACCGAAGCCAGTTGGTCTGAAAACGCTTGTTTGATTACATGCGCTCGGTAAACAATCTGTACTGATTCGGTGCAGATGCGGTACCGAAACGAAAACGAGTCGATCCGGTGAAGAAGAGGCCTTCATGTTCAAGACAGAAGTTAATTTAAAAGCCAATGGAATCGTAATTGAATTGCATGATTTTAACGTTTAGTTTATTCTAAAACTGTCGAAATCACGCCATTAAATTACGATTCCATTGCCATATAAATAGCATAATCGGGCCCCTCCTGGTCGGATGGCTTGGAACGCTGAATGCTCGTTGACCTAGAAGTTATGTTAACTAGACGGTAGCATTGATGTAAACAAACACTAGTCTGCAAAAACTTTTACATTGTTAGAAAAGATTGCGCTAACTATCTTGATCGGCGTATTGAAAAAGTTGTAGTGAATGTACGCGCGGGTTCCCACTATTCAACTTAGAATAATAGTTGTAAAAAGTTAAAAAACTTGGGTTCTGTACAGAGGCGTTCACATCAACCTTTACAAAAATATTGGAAAATGGGTCTTATGTTAGCAGCATAAGGTGAGGTGCCCCTATGTAAGGGTTGATGTGAACGCCTCTGTACAATCAACCACGGCTCAAGCGTAACTATAGGAATACTATCTGATGTACTCGTTCTATGAGTTCACGACGACGGTAGTTACTATCGTCTGAGTGAAGTATTTGTATGAGATCTCGGGACTGGGACCAGGCCTCTGTAACTCCATGTACTTGTGCGCGATAATCACCTACCAGCCGCCGGGTCTTTGAAGACTTTTGGCAGTTGTTTGTGAGCAGCCGCGTGAAGCATTCGTACGCGAATCTTGCGGTTGAACTGAAGTAATATGTACTTACCACTGACATCTATATCGACGGAGATAGCCCTGGCAATATATTTCTCAAACATGACAGCACGCGTTTAAAAATGACAAATTTTTAAATTTCCAGTCATCCAATTTGCTGTGGTTAGCATTCGTAGTTTGCGTGACGTATACTCATGGTTGACGTACTGGCCGTTCGTAGTGTGCAGGCTAAGGGTGCGTTACCACCAGAGATGTGCGAGGATGCGTTGCAAGACTTGCAAGGATTGTGTTTGTTAAGAACCAATAGAATCGCGAAGGTGTAGGTCCTTTACAAAGACATCCCTCGTAACGCAACCTCGCACATCTCTGGTGGAAACACACCCTAAAGGTGGGTATAGATAGACTAAAGATTTGCTACAGAATTGCACTGTAATGTAACGTTTTTAAGAATGGTACAATACAAGCAAATGCTCAGTTTTCATTTGGTTGGTTCGCAATTTGGTACGAGTTGATTTAAAAATGACGAATAGGTACTCGGATTTTCTGGTAAAATTGAATGCTCAAATCTATCACTGAAAACATTATTAAGTACAAAATTTTGCAACTTAAGTCGAAGGCATAGGGTTCAAATATCACAACGCATTAGTGGTTAGACTGTACTTGCAAAGTACTAGACGTACCTTTACCAAGGTTTTTCCTCATTAATGTTGACATGATTCATTTCTGTAAAATAAGACATTTATTGTAAAAGGTTACGTTTCTGAACTACTTTCTAGTGAGTTTAATAACCACCTACTTACGTTTTCTTAGAAGTTCACTCCCTCAAGTACCTGCTCGGCTGGTTTTTCGACAAAAACTACCAGTTTATCGCAAAATTATTAACCTTACTTTTTACAGTAATGATTAAGCGAGTATTAAGACGTAAAATCTCATTATCTTGATGCATTGGAGCTGCAGCGAGCGCGAAACCCGATGTAATTGTTGAGGAAAAACTCCAGTTGGCTGACATTATTGCAAAAAGTAACTGTGCTAAATTGATCGAATCGTTGCTGGCCAAGTCGCAAATGTACACACGACAGCACGCCAAGCTTTACCTGTAGGCAGCTTATGCTTCCGATATAAGATCCGTTTTACAATGGTTTTGTAAAGGTTGACCAGGAGCCTTATTTAAATCGCTTGTATCCAGTGAGGGTAGCGAGCGATTTCGTCAGTAAATATCCAGCCTAGAATAATAATAAATAATAAATAAATATCCCTGGACATTATTCCACACTGCGCCATCTAGCCCCAAAGTAAGCTAATTAAAGCTTGTGTTATGGGATACTAGACAACGGATAAACATACTTAAATACATTTTCTTTTGTAAATACATACTTATTATACATAGGAAACACCCAGACCAGTACAAACAGACATGTTCATGCACACAAATGTTTGTACTGTGCGGGGATCGAACCCGCGACCTCTGGTGTAGTAGCCAACTTCTTAACCATTACACCATGTCGGTCAATTACATTGTCGTACCATCCAGATGTGGAACGCCCTTCCAGCACATGTGTTTCCTTCCTCTTATAGTCTTATTTCTGCAGGCCTTCAAGGTGTTTCGTTTGAATGACTGGGCTTGTCAGCCTCATATCTGGACCTCACGACCGCTTTCCATCAGGTGGAGTGAGGTCATCTTGACGGGCAATATAAAAAAAAAGATGCGTCAGTGCCAGGTAACCGCTGACTGGCTGGAAATGAAAGATCATACTACGAAATAGGATTACTCAGTTTAGGGAATGAACTTTACAAATTATAAAGGATTGTAATAATAAGGCCCCTGCTGTTTTCTGTACCTTCATGCTTCCCGTACACTCTCGTCCTTTTTTTCTTCTCGTTCGCTCTCGTTCATAAGCGAGAAAGGGCTCTAGTACTTAAGGTTTACGTTTTGATGGGCAATATGGGCATTAAAACCATCGTAATCGTGCGACCTAAAAGAAAGCGTTACCTTAACGGTTCTCGAGCAGTTTTTCCCTGTAAGTGGTCCCATTTCAGAACGCTTTTGCCCTAACGGCTGCGCTATGGGCCCTACCTTCGGCCACTTTAACTCATATAACCACTTTTATTTCATTATTGGAATAAGTTGGAACAACTCTTCAGAACATTCCCCATCGTGAAAGCGATAGAGAACACTGGCAATGTCTCTCTACACAATTGGAGAGGCCCAACGGTCATAGATTCATTCCCATTATAAGGATTCCGCTATTCTAGATCAACCACTTAATCTTTGAACATAATAATGCTCCCAAAAAATAACGAACACACGAACACCTTTGATTTCCGCAATAATTTGTGCTCTTTTGTGGTCGATCCAATCTTCATAGTATTTTCTGCTCTACAAGAACGTCAAGCAGACTTCAGATTTAAACAAAACTTTTATTATTATCTGTCTGTCATGCCATTTGTCATTGTCTTGTCCATAGCGCGCGCCTGGACTTGCAAAAAAAAAAAGCCTGAGTTAACACCCAAAACCTCAGTGGTTAGGCTAGCCTCCCCCTCGCAGACACGTCTGTAGCACGAGGTATGTACCTGTGTCGATGTGCAACAAAGGGGCAGCAATTAGACCCGGCACGCATCACGCTGCGTGCAATATTGATCGGATTGTCTGTCTGTCCGTCATCGGATGTAGGCGAGGAAATAGGTTGTATATGTACGGATAAATAAATGATAAATAAATATATGCGCCAGACAACACACCTCTCGTCATGGTCTCGAAGTAGGGATAAATATCCCTGTATTACGAGGTACCAGAAAAGGATTTAAGCCAGGGGCGTCTCCCAGCACACCCAGACCCGAGTCAATTTAGAAAAGATAGTTTCCTGAATTGACCTGATCGGGGATCGAACCCGGGGCACTAAGGATTCCGAGGCGAGAAACCGTCAAAACGGAACGGATATTATGTTACTTATAAATAATGAAATGAAAAAAAAAATGTGTTTCAGGTATTTTTAATAATTCATTTATACATAGCTTGTTTCATCTTAATTGCTTATAATGAACTGAAAACAATATTCATGTAATTAAGGTATTTTTTAATAATTTATTACATAGGTTGTTTCATCTTTATCGGAAGCATAATCTGCTAGCCTGCATGTTGAGCTTGAAATCGAATAAATGACTTTATGTAGAAGTATTTCATTGGAGAGTTGAAATGAATAACACGGTTGCTGCGTGTCTAATAATTGAAAAGGGTTACCTATTGCAAGGGTTGTTAGACCTTTTTCTCACCGGATCGGTGCGTTTTCGTTTCGGTACCGTATCTGTACAGATTCTTTTCCGAGCGTATGTAATCAAATGAGTTTTCAGACCGACTCATTTCCATACAGATTTTTCACCGTGCGCAAACGCGCGCCTCTGCATCAAATCTGTACAGAGCGGCCGGCCTCCCCGTCTCACCCCCGCCAGCTCCGCCGCGCGTCTTACTGACCTGTCACATCGAATGAACGAATTCCGTACTGAAAACATCCAGAGCCTGTCAGGAATTGTTTTTGCAGAAAATCTGTAGAAACGAAAACGCACCTAGCCGGTGAGGAAGAGCCCTTAGTCTTGCTAGCTCAAATGAAAATACAGTCTACCGTGAAGCGCTAGGATGAAATAAATATTAGGACGTCTAACATAAAAATCATCACCAAACCAAGCTAGGGTTGTATGTATTCTAAGTAACAGAAACTGCTTAGCATATTTTAGTTTGAGTACCTATCTACTTGAAACTTAAGATAAAATAACAAAAATGACTACTTATAAATATAGACACTTAATTAGTTTATAGCAATTTATGTGCCCTTGATTGTACACTGCTATCTCCTAGACTAGCTGTTCGTCCGGCTACCGCGGTGTCCTGTTTGCATCACACACACGCATATGCATAATATGCATCTACCTACATGTCACCAGGGGCTAAATGACGCGACGGGGGGAATCCACTCGGCGTTTATGTACATTTGGATGGGCGAAGTCTGAGTGAGATTCAATATTACATTTTGCGGGTTGATGGTAAACTTTAGGTATCACTGCCGTGTGTTTATGGTTGGAAAGCTAGATTTAAGGAAGGTATGGAATGGGACCTAGCTCTCTAGTGAGCTTGAAAACCCTTTGCTCCAAAATAGGTCTAACTCAGCTTTTCGTAACTGCCTCGTATTTGTAAGGTGCTGAAACTGATTATAGCCTGAAGACTTCCTAACAAGACGATAACCTTGATAATGAAAGTCATTCGGAATCATATTCTTAAAGATGGAATACTACGAGTGGAAAAACTCAATATAGTCATGGTATCTCAGACGAGTGTGGAAACCCAAAGCTTGTCCTATGTATCTTTGAATAAAAATGTAACATTGTGAATGCAAAATGTAATTACCACGAGGACTACAGGTCAACATGGGTCTTATGTCAGCAGCATAAGGTCCTCATATCCTCCCAGTCCTCCCAGTCTTAGCCTACACAAGGTGGGAAACTCATTTGTGGGTCAATCTGTGAAATACTTAACAAAATACCTCAAAGTCTTGTTGATCTACCTCTTCACAAGTTTAAGTCTGCAATTAAAGCAAAGTTAATGAAACAAGGTTATTATAATGTAGAGGATTACTTGAACGACAAAAGTTTGTGGTCATAGGAATCATCTGCTCCTCTGCTCAATGTTGTGTTCTTTTTTCTACTCTCATTGACTGTACTCTGAATTTATTTTTTGTAAAACAAACAAAGTTCAAAAGAGTAACTATCGAGTTTCTTGCCGGAGTCTTCTCGATAAGAAGCAACGTCCGAACCGGTGGTAGATTCACATTATGTTTATTCACGATATGTACTAATATTGTACTATTTTATTTGCGTTTATTATTATTATTTCTATATACTTTTTTTGACATGTCATAAGTGCTTTGTACAAGCTAAAATGAATAAATGATTTTTTTACTTTTACTTTATATAAAGATTGATGTGTGATTTCACGCATAGTTTGAAAGTCTAGTTAGACTTATTGCACCTGAGTGTCGAACAAACTTGAACCCGTCCTTATTTTATTTATACGCTACGTCATTTCGCGAACGAGGTCGGCACAGCTGACGGAAACTTCCTGCCGATCCACCAGTTTCGGCCATCGACACCGACTGCTTGTCGACCGATCAATAGTCTAAGGCTGTTATCGGACACGGCAAATCGCCTATCGATCATGCCCCTAGGCTGAGGTAGTCGGACGACTTGCCAATACTTTTTAAAATATCCCGTGTGAGATGTAAGCTGCTACGTTATTCACTCATATGGCGAAAACTTTGACAAGTAGTTACGGATGAAATGCAAAATATGAAAAGTTCAAAAAATGTATGTTGTTCAACATGTATGTTGTTTAACATGTATGTTGTTCAACATGTATGTTGTACAACATGTATGTTGTTCAACATGCACATATTTTGTACTAGCTTTCCGCCTGCGGCTTCGCCCGCGTTATCGTTATATCATAGCCAAATCACACAAAAATCTTTATAAATTGTAGCCTATGTGTTATTCTGATGTATGAGCTGTATTGCTGTAAAGTTTTATCTAATTCCGTTTAGTAGTTTTTGTGTGAAAGAGTAACATACATACACTCACACATACCTACAAACTTTCGCATTTATAATACTAGCATTCCGCACGCGGCTTCGCCCGCGTGAACTTTATTTCTGTAACATAAATACATAAAAGCTTAATAAATTGTATCCTATGTGTTATTCTGATGTATAAGCTCTATTACTGTAAAGTTTCATCTAAATCCATTCAGTAGTTTTTGCGTGAAAGAGTAACAAACACACACACACACATACTATTCATCCTCACAAACTTTCGTATTTATAATATTAATAAGAAGTAAGATTACTGCAAAGTTTCATAAAAGTCCATTTAGCAATTTTACGTCAAGCTGGAATACACGTTCATAAACTGATTGACATTTACGATCACAATCACAATGATATTGATTGTGTGGTTTTACACAAGTCACGATTTTGTACAGATTAAAAATAAATGTTATGATTAAATCAACAGCTCAAACTTGATATTTTCTGAAAGTTAGTTTTTAGTAGTCTAAGTCCAGGTAAGCAACCTTATGCAATTTCGACGTTACTGCGACACAGACCTCAGATACATACGCTGTCGAATATAAATGTTAAAAAGTTATCATAACTACTAAAGCTACCCTCACCAATCGCATTATTTGCTGACTAGACAGCTGTTTAAAACTCGCTCCGCTGCCTCGCTCCGTTTCGGTGGACAGGCAGCCTTACTCTTTTCAGAATGAAATTGACTCCCGCCCTAAATCTTCAAAGTCTGAATTTCGATTTATTCTAGTTTTCTATTTTTAGATATGAAACCTACCTCTGTTTAAAAGAGTAACTTAACTACGGAGTTTCTTGACGGGTTTTTCTTAGGGGAATTAGACTTCCGACGCCGGTGGTAGAGGCACATGAATGGGGCACCGATTTTGTGGCCTGCTACATGCGTGTTCACTGTTTAGAATGCAGTAAATACGCAGGTACACTAGCATACAACATTTATTCTGAATCAGAATTCATAATGTACCTACTGGGTTATTCAACGATTTTCAGTAATAATCCTCGTAATACAAAAATCTGGTTCATCATCATCATCATCAGTTACAGCCAGAAACGGTTGCATTTGAAGATAAACTTGCCATATGCCCTCTACATCCACCAAAATAATGCTGGATTTTCGTCCGTCCCACACTGGTGTGAGATCCAAGCTACACTTAACCTAGAATTCATTTCATTCTAGAAATTTCTGCCAAATTACCCATTGCTACGTCAACTTATTCGCAGGGCTACGTCGTCGGCGGATTAAATTCTCTAACGGTTATTTAGCGAAATTCTGAGCAAAGCCCTCTTTATTGCTTGTTTAGCGACATTGTGCTTTATTATGAGTAAGAGAAACACGTTTTTGACCTACTACTGTTTTTTTTGAGCAGGAAACTTTTCTATGATAATTTTTCATCAACTAGAGATAGTTAACGGTTGTGGTGTGTCTCACCGGTGCAGATACGTGGAAGGAGAATGCCCAAGTGACCATGGAAGTTTGTTTCCCTATTAAATGTATTGTCCCTTAATATAATAAACTTTATTTTGCTTATTAATTTTAGTACTATTTATTACAGTTATTATTATTTTTGCAACTCTCCGCAGTTTTCGGCAATTTAATTTTGAATTTAGCAAAAATAACGACTTGAAATAGATCAAATGTCACCTTTTTGACAGATTAATCGAAAGAAACTTGCGTTCTTGCTTTACATGAGTATTTTGAAGAGGTAAAACAGCGGTGGGGACGGAAAAGGAAATAAAATTGTACAAATAAAAACAAGTTCAATTTAATTGATTTAGTTTTATTCTTCATTTTCATAAATATACTCATCAAATATATACCTAAAAATTGGACTGGTGCATGGATATAGTTGTGGCCGCCCCAACTCAGATACCAAGATATAGTAATATAGTGCAGTCATTGAAGCGAAAAATACGGTCTTACCTCCGAATTTTTTAACTGTGAACCGATTTGCATGAAATTTTGGAATTAGGCTCATCTTACCCTTAACTTCAAAAGTGAAAATGATCTGAACTCCGCCTATTATTTTTGAGGGGTGTAAACAACTCCTTAATGGAAAAATTGACATTGAGCCATTTTATCGCTAGAAAACATGTCTAATAGTAAGTGGTGAAATTGTAAAGTATTTTCTAACATAATTACCTCATATTAAAATCATTTTCAACCCCTTGAAAAAAAAAAAAAATTTTAGTTACTAAGTAGAAAAAATTATGATAAGTTTTTGGACCATAACTCCTTTAATTTTCATGCTATCACAATTTATAAAAATCCATTGTAAAGGTAATTAAGAGAGCTACAACAACCTTTATTGCAATATATAGTAAAAAACCTTTTTCTAAAACGGTGAAGGGTTAAAGGGCTTAAGAGAGGCTGTGATTGCGCTGCCACGCGCTCTTTAAACAATCATATCTCCGTAAATTTTTGTTTGACAGAAAAAACAAAAAAACCAAATTGTTTGTCAGAAAAATACCTAAATTTTTAATCCGTACATTTTATACGTATCTGTCGTCATTTTTGAGATATTATGAAAAACAAGTGGGTTTTTAAAAATTTTTTTTTTTTTAATCGTGACTTTTTTGAAAAATATGTGTCCTGAAGCAGCCAAACTGATACTATCTATCAAACTCTTCATAATAAAGTTAATTCTAGGCGGAATACGATTAATTTTAATTTTGGTGGAAATGGCACTTATGAAACCCATTTAAAAGAAAAAACATTAGATGCTCCCCTTATTTGCAATACAGCTCACTTATTTTACGTGCGAAAGACTTTTAATAGTGCTCATTTTAAAGCTTATTTCAAGCACTACAAAACCCTTTTGTATTAGAATGCATAAAATGCATCTGCTCGCCGCTAGATGGCATTGACCACATCGATTAAATTTCAGACAAAATAAAAAACGGCTTTGATCTTTAATATCTAGCTTAATATTGCACTTAGAATACTTTATAAAAAACGAAATTGTTCATTGTTTTACCTGCTACAATTTTGTTCTTCGTAAAATTTTCGATAAAACGTATATTTTTGGAGATATTTGCAAAAAACCGATGAAAAACGTGAAAAAATTGCGAATTTTCAATTGCCAATAACTTGAAAAGTATTGGATTTTTTGAAAAACTTTAGAGATGATTTTTTGCTTAAAATTAGGCCTTCTATCGATATCCAAGGTTATTTTGCAAAAAAAAATTCACCCCCGAGAAGGGGTGGCAACCACCCCCAGGGTGGTTGCGGAGTTCAAATCATTTTCACTTTTGAAGTTAAGGGTAAGATGAACCTAATTCCAAAATTGTATGCAATTCGGTTCACAGTAAAAAAATTCGGAGCAATAATGCTTCAATGACTGCACTAATATTGTTTATAGCCGCTAAATAGGAGCTGATGCAGGCCTTAGAATAATTACATATAGAAACCAAGTCCGCGCGCCCATTTTGAAGCACCCTAATTGGAGCTATAAATGGCTCCAAACGAACCGCTTTGCAGTGTTCATTACAGCTCCGCAATGATCAATGTCAAAGCGCGCCGCACGGAAGCAAGTAATAGTCACGCATGTGTGTATCGGATTAGTGCTTCATTTTTGAAACTCAAACTCAAATAACTTTATTCAAATAGACTTTCACAGTAAGTACTTTCAAATCGTCAAATTTAGAGCAAGATATACTAAATAATAGACATAATTACTATAATAAGATAGATATATAAATACACAGTATACAGACATAATGCGACTCTACCACCGCGTCGGAGTTGTTTCTTGCTGAGAAGACCCGGCGAGAAACTCAGCAGTTACTCTTTTAAACTTGTTTTGGGTTTACAACAGGCGTTAGTTAAGTACAATGTGTCATTTTGATACAAATAAACCTACTGAGTGTCTAATCTAAAGAATATAAAACAATGGAATAAAATCAAACATAAAATAATATAAACTTAAGGCCATTTAAAAAATTAAGAAATTAAATTGGTTAGTCAGTACAAACTAAGTATTAACTAGGTATTACAATTTGACGGGGCGGTTGTATGAAGACTTTCCTTCTATACGTTATAATTCTAAGGTGCAGGCTTAGCTTGAAGAACATTTTGTAAGCAAGCAAAACACTCTACCACTAGACTACGTCTTCACGTGATACCTGAAAAAATAAGGTTGACATTAAATCTTTTACAAATGTTCTTTCTTTTTTTATCAGATCCCTAATTATAAATCATAGATAGAATAGGTACTTGCTAATGAATGATCACTTGAAAATGAAAAAAAGTCAAGTCACATTTTTAGCCGTTTTCAAGATTAGGATGATGTGTTTTAGCACGGTGAACGCCACGATATCGCTACTCAGGGGTTGAATTATTCGATAACATCTTGGCAGTCGATTTTCCATGATTAATTTAACTGTCTCATAATCACTTTTAATTCTTCCAAACGTGAATGGTAAAGTAAAATGGTAGCCTTTGTCGTTACCATTTTATCATCGAATAAAACCAAAGATAGGAATATGCATTTAAAATCAACTGCATGCGAACTACATGACAGGTAGACTGACCTTCAGAGTCAAAGAGACATGCATTTGTGTACTCCGTCGAACAATTAATTTAACTTTTGACAGCTCGCGATTGTTTCATTTTCTGAAAAAACTAAATTATATATAAACGGATAATAATGTACGGTGTTTGGCAGATTTTGTGACTAGAAGAAAAAGAAGGTTATTTTTTAGAAAAATCTTATTTGGCATTTATCATGTACTAACGTCCTAGGCTCGGTGCGGATTTCTAAACGGTATGATATCTGACGGCAGATACGACGGAAACGGGAAGCTGAACTACATTTTCATTCTAATTCACAACTACGAGTATTATCCTGAAGAGTTTTATTCCGGAGAGTTCATTATTTATTATTAATAAATACATGATTAAAATTTAAAAAAGAATTATTGAAGTTTCAAACTTGTGTCACAATGCCAATGTTCCAATTTTGTGGGCCTACACATGGGCATTCTCCTTTCTGGAATTATTGCCCACTCGGCCGTAGCCTGCGATGTCATCGCCCTTGTCAATAACAGATTAAACAGGCACAATCAAGCAGGGATATCGCCATCTAATGTAGATCTATAGGCAGTTTTACCGATGAAAATGGGCTTTATTGTAAAACTCTCTAAAACCTGTAAAATGATCTGTAAAAAACTAAATAAGTTGTGGTATATGGGGCTCTAAGGTGGCTAAACAATGAAACAAGCCAAAATACGGGAGCGAAAACTTAAATAGGTCCACTACATAAAACTAAGCCAGATCACATGACAGAACAAAACGAAACAATTAAAGAATAAAATTAAATATATCAAACGATTTTATCCAGAGGTCGCCAACAGGCATTATTAGACAGTCATTGAAAGAAAAACCTGCTTTTGGCTATATAGTTACTAAATATACTTATTTTTAAGAAAAATACACAACATTACATTGCTTATGTTTTAATTAGTGCATTGATGAACATGGCCCACCCTACTTTAGACAGCTATTTTGACTAGTTTAAAACGTCCTGAAGCAAGAAGCTATCAGTTTTTGCTCATCAGCAAAGGTTTTTAATATTTTGTGGTCAAAATTTAACTCCATGCGTTTGTATTGTCAACGTCTTAACCGCGCGTGTCTACTGTCGAGGCATTAGGTTAATCGCGCCACGATCGCGACGTATCGCAATTAAATATTCATTAAACGCCGCGTGTCATGTCGGCACCACCGGCGCTTTCCCCGAACGCACCCCTTTACCCGGAGGCCTACCCCGGTGTAACAATTACGAAGTTTCGTTAAACTTTGAAAGACTAACGCCCGAATTCTGAAACAACAAAGTTGAGCAGCCTTTACGTGTATATGTAGACTGCTGTCCGTTTCATTCCTTCTGTGACAAGACAGCAGCGCTGCACTAATTCGAAGGCCGCTCAACTTTGAATTACGTGAATACAGAACAGAGGTAAAGCCCATACAAACGAGTGTCACGTTTTTAGTTTCTTATTAATGTATTTTTTACAATAAAGTAAACATTTGCTTAGAATACCTAAACATGCCTCATACCCAAAAGAATTTCGAACTACAAGTACGTTTTTTGCGTAACCATTTACGAAATTTCATGTTTGCACGAACGAAATTTAGAGTAGGCCCCTGGATCTCCTGGTAATGGCAATCTTAATGTCGTTCTTGCATGCTAACAGGAAAAGGGTCTTTGTGGGGTTTTGGTTAACATAAAGGCTGAAATCTAGTCGTTGTTGTAATCTCATTAGCAAGACAGTTAATTCACACAGCTTATTTTTGTACTGCATTCAGACTCTTGTTTAAACAAATTATTGCGTATTGTATAATTTTGATGGTAATGGGCTGTTCATGATCTATACTAATATCATAAAGAAGAAAGATTTGTTTGTTTGTAAAATGTAAAATAATTTCATGTCGGAATGTGTTGAATACGCAATCTATCCGATTGCGAATCAGTCTGATTAAAATAATACAAATACAACTAACTTAAAATCCAATTTGGAAAAAAGCTTTATTCGTTGCTGCCTAGGAAAGGTTCAAACCAGAAGATTCAAGAATTAGGTTCTTGTGATTGCAACGTTTCCATTCTATTCATGCTGCCAGGTGTAACAATAACAATAGATGGATATACTACCTATTTTTTATATTGCCAATAATTTATCGAAAAAATGTTATTTTGAGCAAAGAAACTTATAAATGCTTTCTTCCACAGTGACGCGGCCATGGAGAAGGCGAAGGCGTACATAAAGAGCTCGCTCGGCGCTCCGAAGCCCTCGTCGCCGTCGCTGGAGAAGTCCGCGGCGGCGACGAACGATGTGCGAGTGTGCTTTGTGTGCGGCGGCGCCGGCCTCGGTGACCAGTACTCCGTGCGCGTCAAGCCTGACCCTCAGGTACGAGTTGAGTCGCAACATCAACCTTTCGTTGCCGACCCTGTAAAAACCACACTGAAAAAGCATCGGCTCGTTCCACAATTTAGCGTAATAGGACTGAAGCATCTCTGACCAGAAATCCAGAGTGTGGGGTTGTACTCTCTGTCGCTGGCGGGCGATGCGGTGATAGTTTTTTTTAATATTACTTTTCAGAACTTCATCAAGGTTGCAGGACTTCCTGCCTTGGATTTAACCACTTGGATAGGCCCCTGTCACTTCACGAACTTGCGCATGAAATCTTGAAATGAAAATGATGAAAATCTTGCTGTTCTATGACACATGACAGCCAGCACGCATTTAAGATTAAGAAAATCGTAATTTTTCTATTGATGTGATTTATCTGTTACGTTAGCAACTAATAATAATTGAGTAATCTGTGACTTGGACACCAATGTCGATCTAAAATAACAACGTTAGTAAAAAATATAATTTCTAGGTGCTGCCGAATTATTGCTGAACTTTCCACTCAAATTCAGGAGAATATCTTTATAACACATATTCTTATTAACAAAATCTCCTTTCTCGTAAATCCTCCTTCAGTCCAGTAACTCCACTAACCACTAGTATAAATAAATTTTGAAGTCAATTTTAATATATTAATTCGGGCGATGTCCTACTGTGAACTGCACCAGACGACAAGTCTTGTTCAATGCGGCATGCGGACTGCGTTTTTCATGACGCAACAGTTCATCTCTTTGGCCTGCGTCTCCCCTCGTGTCAATCAACTTTCATATGCATCAATCTCCGGGTCGCATGACCTTGATTCATACGAAGAGTGTCATCTGTGACAATGTGGTCATTAGCCTTATGCGGGTGCAATACAATTGGAAACATTGAAATCTAATTTATCAATGCAAATGTTCAAACTTTATACTAAAAACTGGGCTACTTTACACGGTGGACTTAAAGACTTGACTGCTGAATAACACTAATATATACATTTAACGAAGAAATGAGAATTAATTACGACATAAAAAAACGACAGGCAAAATTAAATGATTGTTATGAAACTTGTGAATAATGTGGAATAGCACAAACAAAATGATATGTATACTGTATTAAGTTTGATTAAAGGGTTACGGAAGCAAAGCATAATACATAAATTAATATCTCAGCATATTTATAACACTTTGTCATAGTTGTTCCCATTTTTGCCATTGCTATGACAACTTGGTCAAAGTAACAACAGCTGTTGCTGATTGTACCATAAGGGTACTTAAAAAACGTTCAATACATATCCATCCACTTAAATACATAGTAACAACCAGACCAAAACAAATAAGGAAACCAAACCATTATTCTATCATCTTATTGTGTATCGACATGTAATGTGACAAGAAAAAAAACCCCGTACTCTCTAGCAAATATTTTTGAGTGGTTATGATTAATTCACACTAAGATCTCGTCCGCTTTATAGAGACCGAGAGATTCTTAGAGTCCATGATAAATACTTAAATATACTGATTTATGAACGCTAAAAGAGCACCGCTAATATTATATTCGCAAACAGAACTATTTTCCTCAGCGTTATCAACAAGGCGGCCTTGAGAAGTCGTCATCTGATATTTATCACCATCTAAACGGAGGAGCATTGTAGAACCAGTGAGAACCAGTCTTCAATTGATCGGTGTCAAGTGATTGACATTCGACACGAGACAATTTGGTCTCGTCACACGTCTGCATGGAATTGTTTTGCTTGAGCCGTTTGATTGGCTGATAGGTGTTTACGCAAGGAGCTCGCTTAGGTCCGCTGTTCTATAAGTGAAATGAACTTCATTTCTGTTTTGCTGCCGTACACTACGCTGTCATTCGATCAGAACAGAATCACACCTGGTGTGAAGATGTCTATGTGGTATAAGACTGTTCATGTCTGCTTAAAAAAAAGCAAGCATTTATGAAGGTTTTACAGAGTTTGCTACATCTTGACCGCTCGTTAGCGCAAGGGTAGTAGTTTTTCCTCTAGCGCAGAGGGTTCTGGTTTCGATTCCGAACCAGGATAAACATTCATATATATTATCTTTTTAAGTATTAAAACATATTTAAGAATGTTTGTTTATCAGTCTCTGACACCCATTGCACAAGTTAGGGGTCAGATGATCTTGGTGAAGGTTGTGCCGGATATTTTTGTTGTATTTATTTATTTATTTATAAGGTACACCAACAGTATACATACATACATTCATTTTAAATTTAAAGATAAGTAATTCCTATATGCATACCCGTAAGAGGCGTACACAGTAATTTTGGAAATAGGTACAGCATTTCATAACAACTAACTATAATATATTTTTTAATTTTTGTAATAATCCTACATAATAGAAATAAAAGTATACAAATCAAAAGTAAAATAAGGATAAAATATGAAAACAAAAGAAAATCACCCCCTGACCCGAGCTTGCGTTTAAAATTTGCTAACTTGTCGTGGAAAATTTTATTTTAAAAGCATCCCTTTTGAAATGTAAAAACCGTCGATCAAACTTACGAATTCAACTCGAATGGTTCTTCGCGTGAAATGCCTGTTCGATAATTCCCTTTGCGTGCTCCATATTTTCCAGTGATGTTGACTTGAAGGGTTCTAAAGCAAACAAAGGGTCGGTGCTCACCGTAACAGCCTGCATGTAAACTTAATGGAAATCATGAATTGCCCTAGGGTTTTTCAATTTTCTTAAGAAAACACAGTTTGTGTATATGTACAGACATCATTAGGTTACCATCATCAGTTGCCTTTACGTCAATTGCAAATGCTCTTTAGTATACATTTTCCAAGTAGCTGTGAGTGGCACTGCCAATAGATTAATCTATCAAAATTGTCAAAAGAATCAACGCACACATTTTGACGACACGATTAGCTCGTTTTATCGCCTTGGCTTGCGTCTCGTGTCCCGTCGACTCCAGCAGGGCTAAGTTGCGCAACATAAGGTAATTTCTCGTTTCTCGTCCCTGAAAGTCGACAAAAGAAGTAGACAAGACAAGTTTCCTCGCATGACAAAGGGGTGTAGCCATGTTTAACACAGATTTAATAATATAATAATCAATATTATCAATAGTACTGATTTGAAGACACGATAGTATGGATATGAACAATCGATACAAATAATCAATCGAAATAATCGATTTAAATATTCAATGTAGTCGATGCAACTAAACCATACAAATAATCGATATGATCGATTAAACTGGTCGTTTATACTAATCAACTTAACTAATCGATTCAACTCATAGATTCAACTAATCGATTCAACTACTGATTCAACTAATCGATTCAACTACTGATTCAACTAATCGATTCGAAATAATATTAGTTAAATACTTAATTTATTGATTGATTGTTATATAACAATCGATTTATTGAAACGAATAGTCGATTAATCGATACCAATAACACTTGTTCTTATTTAAACAACGTTTCACTGCCATTACAGGCGGCAGGTCCCAATGGTGTCCCAAATTTTACTTAATAAAAATAAGTTTTTTCTCAAAAAAAAAAAAAAAGAAATTAGTCCGCTTTATTTGAACTTAATATTGTTATGTAAATGTTACACTCATAAATAGCTAAAATAGCGACGGCTCATAAATGCATCGCTTTATTACTAAAAATGACAGCATTTTGACGCACCGCGACGCCTGTTTTCATGTTATTTTAATGCATTATTAGTTTGTCGTCCGCAAATACGACCGAAGAGTTCACTTACGAGACATCTCTTCTAAACCACGACGAAAATAAGGCGCCATGTTAGGATCTGTCGACAAAATAGAGAAATCGAGACATGGCGAAATTTGATTGGAGTATTTTTTGTCTACTCTTCTCGTAGGGCGCGCATCTTAGCCCCGCAGGTCGGGTCTACTCAGGAAACGAACTTTTCTAAAGTGGCGTTTCTAAATTCCTTGTCTGGCACCTCATGCAGTGCTATTTATGTTCACTTTGAGATCATGACAGGACAGGTGATGCGTTTGCATGACTGGGCTTGTCAGCCTCATCTGGTCCTCACGACCACTTTCCATCAGGTGGAGTGTGATCATCTTGACAGTAAATATAAATAATTAAAAATAAATAAGGTGGTGTGTTTAAGATAAACTTTTTGTGAGATGTCACCGATGTTGCCGATTTTATTTTCAATTTAAAATAATAATCTGGTATTTCATTGGTAGGTACTTCTTCCTTGCAATGTCGAAAGTTCCCTAGGCTAAACAATCCAGTTTTAGGCTCGCTTCGAAGATCCTGTGGCTAAAAGAAAGGCTATGCTGCTGAAGGTAGAAAAATAAAGCAAAAGCAAACATTGAACCTATGAAAAAATAAATACCTAAACTGAAATGAAACAGGCAATTTTACGTCGTAAATAAAATTAAACCATGAAAAATAGCAATAAAAATAAATTATTTAACACAATTCTCGCTGCATCCCATAAACAAGAATCTTACTAATATTACATAAATAAAATGAAGCACGGCTGACGCCGCAGCAGTGGGCTCCCATCTTAACTCCCACGTGGGCTGTTTGTGAATACATCGCATTGTGCTATTATGTGTAGTGAAAAAGCAAACTAGGCGACCCCATACAACGTAGTAATTACGATTTTCCCATAAGACATTCCCATACTTCATCGGTTCAAGATTATGTTGTCAAACTGTTCCGCGTGTTGCGGAATTTCAATTGAATTAGCTCAGTTTATTACTCTTCATAGCCTAGTGGTTACTGATGGCTCCTACTTCAGATCTCTGGTCAAAGTTTCAATAACCGTCGTTGGCACTTGGCTGCCCTGGGATCACAGTGCCTAAGTGTAAGATTTAAGCCTAAAGCTGAGCCAACTCAGCATCCGCCATCTTCCTCAAGAAAAATCAAAGAATCTGAACGATAACAAGTAACAAGCTAAAATATTTATTTTCTTATACCCTTACTAATTGGTCGAAGGTATGGCCTATTCTATTACGCAAATGTGTCATGAGAATGTGTAATGCATCTACTAATTAAACTCTTTTTAACATCTTTCAATCAATGATTGAGCGCTGTAAAAAACATAGCTACCTACCCACGTCCTACACAGACTGTCTTTGCAGCAGCCAGCTTGGGTTCGCAGCCTGTGAAGGGTTTCCAGATCACTCATGGCAAGTCATGGCGATAGGGGAACTTTTCCGATAGCCGACAAACAACATTTCTGGTTGCTTTTACCGCCATAGACCTATTCCAGCGTGTGGTGGGTTGCCAGATAAAAGGGTGTAAATTACACCTGTCCTTAATAGTAAAGAATCCTACTCAACACTAATGCCGGTAGTTCATCATCCTTTTTTTCAGCATGTGAAGCCTGATCCTATTAAGGTCTGGATCGATGGTCCTCGGGATAAAGTGAATAAAATCCTAAGTCCTCCCGCTCTCATATTTATTTTCCTTTCTACTTTAACATCAATAAAAGCGGACATGCTTTGTCGTACACACAACAAGCTGCAATTAATATTTCATTACATGCAATAATGTCGCAGTGCGGATGTAATGTTTATAATATTGCTATAGCAGATTCCGATTCATCAGTTCGCGATGACATCTCATTAAGTCGCTAATTGCCTGGCTCGAAGCTGAATGAATTCGGCCGTGTTTTCCTATCGATCTGCAGGAATAATGAAGCAGATTCGTGGAATATTTCAATTTGGGGTGTAGTCAATCTAACTGTCAGAGGCAATTGCACCTTGTAGGTCCACCAGCCACCCGCTGATAGAGTACAGATGGTATATTCCACTTTGGTTTTTTCTCGACTTCGTTAGTTTTAAGGAGTAAACTTGCTGTTTATGTTCCTTATTTATTAAAAATTAATCATCATGTCTTATACGATGGTAAATGCGGTAGGTAGTGTAAATAAACGCCAAAGGATTTTAATTATGCTGGTAACTTTTAGCCGTGCGCAATAGTGAATGAATAGATCTTGTGAACAACTCCTTATAAAATAGCAGACCTAAGTATGGGCGGTATGAACTGTCAATATTTGACGCTCCTATGTACTTCAGAGAGCACATTTAATTGGTGACAGGTTTTGCTCTGCTTAAATATACTAATGTAAACTTTTCTCCACCCAGCAAAGCACCGAGCCGTACTTCCCGTTCCTGGGGGCTCACGCCCCGCCCACCGGCTACCGGTCGGAGGGCGACGAGGAGTGCTCCGTGCGCTGCTGCTGCGTCTGCTACACCTTCCTCCGGCAGCAGTGGGAGCAGTACGACCGCGAGAACAAGCCCCACAGCCAGCGGTTCTACTGGATGAAGCGGCTGGATGGCAAGCCTTTCATCGGTGAGTGTTTCACTACTTAAGAAAAGAAAACAGAAAACATTTATCATTTATTATATTTATTAGCGAATTTGAAAACAATTACAAGGACAAAAACGAGACAAAACAAAAATAAAGAAAATAAAATAACAGACAGCGGTGTCGCGATTTCCATAAAATGGTAGTTGGACCGCGCTTAGCTATTGTCTGTGCCTGAAAGGCCCAGTCGCTGATTTTCAGCAGGCCTATTGATTGGGCGGACGGACAGTTGTAGGACGTTAGGCGACCGTGGAGGGGAAGGTTTTGCGCCCTGAGTATGAAGGGTGGGCCCTACATCTGTACTTCCTAAAATGAACTACACCTTTGGATTAATAATAATAAATGTTCTCAATGGAACTGGTTTTAAAACAAGCTTTATCCCGATTATTCAATTGCAGCTGCATTTGTCTGGTAGACTGAAATTGTACCAATTACGCGCCACAATGGCGTTTCTTTTGGCGCATTAAAAGGTTTCTAATATTATATGAAAAGCTAATTTAGGAAAGTTTATGCATTTATAACATGTTGTTTATTATGGCTCGTTTGCTATTGACCCAGGCCACCAATAAACCTGCGGGTTACTGACAATCACGTTCAAATAGTCGCATGCGATTGTGGAAGAGCGGTTATTCACAGTTGGTTGTTATTTTACATAATCTGTGCACATTTTCGTCACCTTAACGGCAGTTAGCACCCATCAGTTTATCGCGTGTGCAGCCGGCCGGACACAGGGCACAATAGGTGACTCATAGTTTAGGGGCACCATACGGAATTAAGCTGTGAATGATGATCACGAGCATAAAAGATCTAAAATAAATATAATTGATAGCTACAGATTGCGTCACGTAAAGGTGGTCCCTCACTTGGAGCATTTTCCTGTAATGTAACGTTTCAGATTCGATTTTGAGCATTACATTACAGTACTGCCTTACAAAACTTCAGGGAAGTAATCAAAATATTATACATTGTAAATATAAATAAATAAATAAATATGCGCCAGACAACACACCTCTTGTAATGGTCTCGAAGTAGGGATTAATATCCCTGTGTTACGAGGTACCACACAAGGAAATAAGCTAGGGGCGTCTCCCAGCACACCCAGACCCGAGTCAATTCAGAAAAGATCGTTTCCTAAATTGACCCGACCGGGAATCGAACCCGGGACACTACGGAAATCGAGGCGAGAAACCGTGCGCACTACGCCAACCGTGTCGTCAAGTTATGCTTTCCCCTCACCAACGTAATGTTCGAATCTGTAACATTACAGTGACACTGATCTAATGCCTGACTCTGTAACGCTACATCACAGGCAAATGCTCCAATTGAGGGAGTACCTTAAAAAGAACGTTAGGCTACAGTTGGGCGATGGTTCTGTGCCCACCATATAAACCTGAATTCGCTCATTGCGTTCTTAGATGGGGGAACTTTATGTACTGAGATTTGGCCAATATGAAGCGAACAAATATGTATAGCAAGACTGGACATAACATGAACATTTCCAAAGTGAGTCCAAGTCCTCTCAGAGACAAGATAGCATTTGCAAGCGGGCGGTGGGCTCGGCGGGCAGGGCGCCGCATTCCAGTTTATTATGCCGCCCGTCTCGTAAATCCGCCCGCGTCGATCCGCGATAAACTACATTAAAACAAAGGACCAGAAGTCATTGCAACACTGAGGTGCTGAGACTGGTATGGTACCAGTCGCGCAAGACAGTTTGCCTGCATATAAATATAAATAAATAAATATGCGCCAGACAACACACCTCTTGTAATGGTCTCGAAGTAGGGATTAGTAAATCCCTGTGTTACGAGGTACCGCACAAGGAAATAAGCTAGGGGCGTCTCACAGCACACCCAGACCCGAGTCAATTCAGAAAAGATCGTTTCCTGAATTGACCCGACCGGGAATCGAACCCGGGACACTACGGAAATCGAGGCGAGAAACCGTGCTACAGCACACTACGCCAATCGTGCCGCCAATCGAAAATTGATTTGAAAAGTGATTGTGAAAAATCGTGGTGGTTTTTACCATAATGCCCTGTTCACATTATTCCAGTCCAGCGCTCAATCATTGTGGACATTCCAGTGCTGGTTCACATTATTCCAGTGATATTCCAGAGCTGGACTGGAATGCTCCTAATGGGAAAATGTGAACCGGCCTTAAAAAAAAAAAATACTGTCGCAACAAACATTAAACGTGTGATTAAAAAAAGGCAAGTTTGTTAAATCCTCGATACGTTTGGCCAGAATCCGATCGTTGAACTTTGAAGCAGCTGCAGATTTTTACTGGAACAGGTACCGAGGTCCATGGATTACAAATAGGGCCAAGTAACTAACGAAATTCTATCGATCTAAAATTTGTGGAGCTTCATGTCTTAGTAATTTAGGCTTTGTATTTAAGAATCTACATTGATATAAATAAAATGCATTCTAAATAGGCATCTCTGACAGTATATTTTATAAATTTATTGTTCCTTAGCACCAACTTATTTCTTGTCAACAAATATTTTGTACGAATCTGGTTTTGGGCTAAAAAAAAAATGTTACATTAGTTTATTTGAAAGGAAGTTGGGATTAAATTATACCAATGAATTATTTGTCTCATTGTGATTTCAAACTCTTTTATAGGGCGTCTGAGTGATGCCGCGCCCTCGGGCTTGCCCTTACAAAGTCGGAACTGCAAATAGGCGAGCTATGCACACAATCAGTCACGTTATTAGCTATAGTTTAAGTTGAGACTAGAATACATTCGGGAATGTTCGAATAAGAATGACACTTTCTAGAATTCTTGCAGCGTTCCTTGCAATCTAACTACCCTCTTTAGTCTCGCTGACCCTCTTTATTTCATTAAGCATAAGAGCATATTGTGCCCACATGTTAAGAGTTATGGTCTAGATCTGTATTACTAATATTGTATTTTTTTCGGTCTATTTCTGACTGTCACTTGTTTTGTGAGCCTTGAAATAAATAAATAAATAAATAAATAATATACATTGCCATTTGACCGCAAAGTGAGTAGAAGTGGTACAGCATGTTAAAAGCTGATGATAACCCCAGTACACCTAAATAACGACTAACTGACCAACAATAAAAAAATACTTACTTATTTACAACCAATTTATTACTGAGGACTTAAGTATTTACTCATGTTTCGTAAGTTAGTATTTATTTAGCTATAGAATAATAATATAGCACAAGAAATATATTCAAGAAATTCAACAAAATGGACACAATTTCTTCTACTGAAATTTGCAAAGATAGCAACTAGATTTTCTTTTCTAGTAATTCTAGTGCATTGTTATTATTGTTTAAATTAAAAATTATCTTAATCTGTAGTATGTTATAAAGCAAAATAAATGAACGTGTAAAGAATTGGGTGAAACGATTCATGTATTTTTGTTATGTTGACAATGTAACATTTATTTCCTTCCTTATAAACGTCAGCTACAGCAAACCCCCCCCCCCCCCGCACTTGACCGCCCTCGAAACCAGCGTCAGTAACAGATTGACAAACAAAATAAGTATAATATACTGACTGCCCTGCGACTTCCGTCCACCTAAATAAATCTTTTTTTAAATTTCTAGTACTGCAGATACGGGGTAGTTAGAGCTCTTGGTTTAAGGTTTGATCGGTTAAATACTGTGTCAATCGGTTTAGTGAATTAATTAAAGGTGATTTTTGATGCCTCCCAATGTGTTACTTTTAAATTGTTGCCAAATGTATCCGGTTACCTACGAGTGGTAGGCTCATGTAATCTTTGTTATCACAACCTCCAAGCGAGTCATTCTTTGTCCTTTTTTGCGCCAGGAAATGCATTAAGGCATTCCCAGGGCCCTGGGTTTCGGAGACCTGGTATATGTGGGAGTCGGACCTCCTGGGAAAACAGAGACCTCTACCTATTAACTCGCGACGGTGGTCGTCTTTGCCGCAGAATGGAAGGGACTCGGGATCCCCGAAAAGATACTCTTCTCGGGTTCAGCGCGCATGGCCGCCTGGCAGGCAGCCTTGAGAGGAGCAAGCTCAACTCCAGTGCACGACCACTGTGTCCGAAGACTCCTCCTCGCGACCCCAAGGGCCCTTTTAGTCGCCTCTTTCGACAGGCAGATACCTCGGCAGATTTCTACTTCCCTAACCGCAGAGAACTTATTGTTTGTCCTACTGCAACCTCGTTTACGGGAAGGGCAAACTTATTAACGCCATTTGACACTGTCAAACGCAAGCCCTAAATACGGTCATACTTCATTACATTTGTTGTCAAAATCTCTCCCCTAGTATGTTGTGTCTTAGACACAATAGGAGAACAATATATTTTTACTTAGTTGATTTTACTACACCAGCAATGTGTATATATGGCCGACATTGTCACGAGACTACCCAATTTGAAATTTCACTGTGCGAAGTTCGAAGACTCGAAGTGAGTTTTTAAGAAAAGCCATGCTGGTGTGAGCATAAGCTCCCATGAAGTTCGTTTATAAAATGAAATCGTCGGCATCTTTTAAACAGTGAAGCGCTTAAAACAATAGAAAGGGCATAGAGAAGTATTATCTGTCAGAACGTCTTATGGATGTCGCATGTTCTCATACTAAATTTTAAAATCACATACTGAGCTAGTCAACTCACATAATAACAAGTAAAATTTCAAATTGCTTTATGGATGAGCATTCCTCAGGAGGTTTGGACGCTAGCAGAATTAAATTGGCGGGTGAATGTGAAACCTTACGTTGTTGTTGGGTTTATACTCGTAACCAACCTTGCAGAATTCCCCGAAATACTTACTCAATTACGCCTTACGCCTCTTTGCAATGGTTTTTCACAATGAAAACATAAACTAACCAATACTGATAGTGCCGTGTAAAGCCACATATTGTTGTAGCTCTTATCATCTGATACCTACACATGTAATGGCTACAGCCCCCTGAAGGGTCCGACCCCTCACTCTTTGTTTTGTGGCAAGCACTGACGAGTCGGATAGGAGGCATAAAATTAACCCGCATAAACATCGTCATAATTTCAATATAGAACTTGCAGGTGTTCGCGACTTCGTCGGCGCAGAATTATTATTTAGACTATTTCTTTAATTTTATTTGTAATTAACTATATGTATCCTTAACTTGAGTATCAAGGGTCCTCGATGCATAGTTTTATCCCCTGTGGAGTGGCCCAAAAGGTAGAATTTGTGTTTCTGTTGGATTGCAAATTATGTTGAATTTTGGTATGGAAATAGATGATTGCTATACCAAAATTCAACAAAATTCGTTTAGAAATTTAGACGTTAAATAATTACTAACAGACAGAGGTACTTTAGCATTCATATTATAAGTATAGATAAAGATTACAGGTGAATGAATCCTTTTCGACCTTTCAAAAGTAAATTGTATATTAGTGTGAGTCAATTCAGGAAACGATCTTTTCCAAATTGGCTCTGGTCTGGGTGTGATTTCACTTTCTGGTACCTCGAAATACAGGGATCTTTGTTTGCCTTTATTTCGTGACCATGATAGGTGGTGTGTTGTCTGGCGCCCATGTATTTATTCATAATACCGAATACTGCCTGCTTTTACCTAGATTGGCGATGTTTATCGTAGAAATCTTTTTCTAATTAAAATACAGTTGTTGATGCTGCAAGCCACTTGTGTCCTTGCAGTTAACGAGAATCTATGCAAATATAATCAATTAAGCGACTCTGCAAATCTTTGTTTTTTTTTTCAGTTCGTTTAAGCCGCTCTGGAACTGCAGGTTCTCGGAAGCTAGAATTAAATTTCATCTTTATTAAGTTTTGGAATCGTTCAGAACTTGCCACTTCTGGTAGAGTTTAATTGACGTTCGATTTATTGCAATCTCAGTCAGACTTGAAGTCTTTTTTAATTGACATTATTGCACTCACTGTAAGGCCGCCGCTCGTTGCCCGCCCCCGCGCCGCGGTGCACTCGTCTAGAGCGCCCGCCGCCGCTGCCGCCCCGCTGCCCGCAAAATTCGAGCCTGAGGCCTAAGTAGAAAAAGATTCAAAATGTATTACTGGTATTACATTTTTTTTTATTTAGCTCAGTTTTGTGAGTACCGGGTTGGCGTTCGCAAAGTGTCGCTTGCGCCATTACCCAGTAGTAGCTATGATTTGATTTCAATGTTAGATGTCTGACTGTCAGAGCTTGTACTGTGGTTGTCAGAGACTGATGAACGTTCTTAAATATTGCTAAATACATACTTAAATAGATAATAACACCCAGACACACAGCAAACACAAATGTTCGTCACATGAATGTTTGTCATGGGTGGGGATTGAATCCACGACCTCCGGCGCTAAAGGCAGGCTACCATTGCACCAACAGGCCAGGCGGGATATATTTACTGACGAAATTGCTCGCTACACTCAGTATAAGAGCTTATGTGGTCATATTAGTAGCCTCTATGTCTACAGCAATCAATTTATGCAGTGCTAAATACACTCTGATAAATGTGCAGTTCTGTCTGTTCGCCCTCGACTGTACAAACAGTATGCGAGGCTATATTGCTAGATTTGATTGGAGAGTACTGCTGAGTGCTTTTGCTGTGATCAAATCTGCATGTTATCAATGAAAAAACTAAAAAAAAAATCTAACATTATTTGTCTCGATATTGAACGTAGGACTGATGAATTTTTGGCTGAGGACTCAATACTCCTTACACAGCCGCCTAAGTTGCAACAGACAGAGGCCGCTGGAGACAATGTGTTCGCGCCAAGCTTGCACCCCACCATTATCACGATCTTCAAGCATGAAGGACCGACCAGAGAGAGAGAGAGACTCAATACTCAATATTTTATATGCAACCATAACTCACAAATGATGGTACAATATAACTATTATAAGACATGACCATTATGGACCTTAACTAATGTAGTATTCTTACTACTAGTGTACGTCTATACTTTTACAAATGGGGGTCACCCAGGCCAGTTTTTTCGGAACATAAAAACTCGTATCAATATTCAAAAAGTCGTCAACCCGCGCTTCACATGCGTGGTAGTAATTGAACAAATTCTCATCAGGTAAGTAAATTATTTATTTGCAAGAATATGGTAACGATGTCTCGGTTTTAAGAGAAACCATAATTAGTCTAGACTAATACAAAGATAGAAACTAGAAAAATTCAACCTGATCCTGGGACTCAAGCGGGATTGCGACCTTTCACAATCCGGATGACTGCTCTTCCAACTGAGCTACCAAGCGGTTACCAGACCTGGCGAATTTATCTACTAGTGTATTTTACGTTGTAAGCCAACGTTGTTTCATCAATGTTATAGGCAAGGCAGTTAGCTCAGTTGGAAGAGCAGTTACCCCGATTGTGAAAGGTCGCGGGTTCGACTCCCGCTTGAGTCCCAGGATCAGGTTGAATTTTTCTAGTTTCTATCTTTGTGTAGAGAATAGAGCATTGTTTAATGCTAAAAATATAAATTCACTTAGTCAGACTAATACTTAATTTTACAGAAACATAACTCATAAAATTTTGCTAAAGTTATTTAACAAAAGTGAACCTCACCCACACTTGCTCTCAGAATGCGAAAAATGTGAAAATTCCCAGCTATGTCTGGATTTTAGGTAGTAAATAAAGTGTTGAAACAGTCAAAGAGATGACGTCGTCTTTTACTGAAACTGCTGATCCTGTCTGAATCTCTGCAATGCTGGTTATTCCGCAAGGTTCCCAAAAATGAAGGAGACTCCATTATTATATTTGCGAGACAAAACAATCCTTTATCAGTCTCTGACGCCCATATTACGAGCTCTGCTTAGCTTGGGGTCAGATGGTCTTGGTGTGATTTGTCCCAGATATTTATTTATTTATTTATTGAAAAATAAAGAAAAAACAAGTATGGACGGATGAGCGCTAAGCTCTAGGCACAAGAACAACTGAAAACAGACAATTTGGGGCTATGAATAAATACAGTACTGCCTCTCTAACATTAGGAACATTCGCCTGTAATGTACATTCCAGATTCTATTTTGAGCATTACATTACAATCCTGGCTCCTTGACTGACGGGCATTCGCCTGTAATGTAATTGATTCTACAGTGTCAGACCAAGATGATCAGAGAGATGTTACAAGTTGTATCAAAATTTTACGCATTGTATCATCAAGTTGTGCACTGTAATGCTCGGTGCTTTTCCCTCACCAACGTAATGCTCGAATCCGTAACATTACAGTTTGCGCACTGTAATGCTCGGTTCTCCTCCCTTACTGATGTAATGGTCGACTCTGTAATGTTACATTACAGGCGATTGCTCCGAGTGAGAGAGCACCTTTAGACTAACAAATATGCAGAATGTTATGTTTACCATAGCCTGACCACTCCAGTTCTGATATAGTCCTAGCGTAAGTATTTTATGTTAATACAAAACTATGACCAAATATAAGCCAACACATAAGCTTAACTCAAACTGTCAGGTCGGTTTCAGTTCTGAACCTTATCACTTGGAGATACAATTTGTGGTAACTTGATGTCCCGTCCTTTATACATTTGCACACAAAAAAGATTTTTGATATTTTGAAGGCTTATATTTTTGTCTTAACATTTACAAATCTCCGGCAACCCTACTCAGGATCGGTGTGATGGACGGACAGTGCCACTTACTTCTTTTATAAACATCTCTCAAAAGGAACCACTGAGACGGTTTCTTTTGTCCCTTTGTAGTATTGTTTGCGGCCGTGATTAGCCAGTAATCTTTAGACGCCATCTTTGACTGAAAAAATCAAATGCCTGTGATATTCTTGTTTCAAGTAATAGTTTTCGTGAGAAAGTGTTTTTGCGATTCGTTGAGGATTGTTGTAAAGCGTATGTCTGTACAATGACCCCCAAAAATAGCTTACACTTAAGTTCGTAGTAGCTGATTGCGCGGGCCCTTGACAATTACTAGGATAAACAAGTTATTAAAGTAATTAGCACCGCCGGCATAAGCTCAATAATATTATCCAATAGTAAATACGAGTTTATAGTTTTCGATGTTTGGGGATTTTTGAGATTTTTCGTACCTACATGTTTAATTTTTGACATTTTGCGTACATGCAAGCCAGCCGTGTGCTTTTCATCAGAGTTAATGTGATATACATTTTCTTTCGATTTAGCATTAGCATCTACAGAATTTGAACGACTACTAGCCTAACCTGTACGAAACCATTACAAAATGGATATTATGGTAACAGCATAAGGTGCCCAGAAGTAAAGCTGGTCGTCGCGTTTTTCTACTGTCAACCAACATACAGCGAGCAAGGGAGAGCCTGAAGCTAGAGCTACATATTCGTGATCGGCTGATTGAGAGTAGATTCCATACGGCCGATCACGGAGTATCGTAAATGGTTAGGAATTGCAGGTGTCCATAAAATAGCGAGGAGGCATGGATGGCGGTGGTCTCCTTTTGCGAGGACGTGATGACGCAGAAGGAGACTGCGGAGAGGGCCCGAGAGGACGATCCTGAGCGGACCCTCTCCGACGCAGACGGCGGAGGCAAGAAGAAGGCGGTTCGCCCGTCCTCCTCCTGCTCCCTAAAAGCAACACCGGGGTGTCAGCCAGGGGGCCTTCACCACATTTCAAGGTGCTCCCTTCTGTGGCTGTCCCAGTATACCGGGACACCCCCGTTACTAGATGAGACCCGGCACGTAGGCTGGGCCGACCGCTGGGACGACTTGGTATTCTTTTGCTCCATGTCGTCCCGTTTCAAAGCAGTGAGGTGTTCCCGGGTTGTTTTTAGTGGGTATTCCGCCGGCTTCTCCGGCGGCGAGTCCTACACTCCCCCCGCTGCCTTCCCCCGGGCAGTGGGATAGTGCGTAAACGCATTTTCAACCTGGTAAAAAAAAAGGTGACCATAAATGCGATAACCGCTTCCCATCATTGCTTCAACATCGCGTCGGTCTGCTTATTTTTTGCCACCAACGTTGTATAAAACACAAATCGTTAGTAGCCAATTTAAAATAATTCAGTTATCGTTATTGCAATAACAATGTTTTGTGCGACATTCTATTATTCGTACCGGTTCAAACTGGTTTAAATTCGCTGCTCCTGTCAATATTTAGACTTGGATTCTCAGTACCAGACCGCCGGATATGTGCGTCCGTCCACGCAACAATAGTCTTTGTTTTGCTACCCATAACGTACTCATTAGCATAACATTAAACACTACTACTCATTCAGTGACCAATCGTTCATTTGCTTCTAGTTTTTGACAGAAATCACTAAAAGGGTAGATTTTATCAATTTGTAAAGCACGCCAGTATTAGGGTAGATTTCATCTGAAGCATGGCCATTTCTACTTCTACATTTGACGTTGTATTTATGTGTACTTGTTGATTCGAAATGCGTGCTGCGCTAGCTATACTCATTTCCGGTTAAAAATTATAGGGAATATTAGAATAAGCAAAAGCGCTTTTTTAATTATCCTAAATTCACTTGTCGATTCAGTATAGTTATCACTACTTATCACTAACGCATTTGCTGTCTGAATTTGAGGTTGTACTCGTACTATTGTTGTCTACTTCATAAATTGAAGTGTAGATGAAGGGCCACTTCTGTATCGCTAAAATGATTTAATCGATTCATTCTAAAAATATCCAATCTTCAACAATTACTAATGACTAATTTTGTTCAGTATGCTTATAATTTAAAAAAAGCAGAAATATTCAGGCACAATACTTATAATATTAAATTAAACATTCTTACCAAAATTAAGCGATTATGAATTAAAACAAAAATAAATATCAACGTCGATCGAAATCATCTTTATTTGAGTAAATTTATGTATAGAATATCAACTATATTCTGCTAACCTTGTAATACAACGAATAGCCACCCGATACCCGAGTGCTCTCTACATTTCGAATGTGCTAAAACGAAATTCGCTTCGCTTTTCGCAACCCGCCGACACGAGGCGACGTGCGAACGTTACGTGTTTGCATCCCGCTCGGTTCACGGGTCAAGCGCGGCGCGGTGACGCAAGGCGGACGCCTGGGGTTGTTGATTCATTGCAGCTGTCTGCTGTTTAGAATTGTTTTTGCAGTTCAGAGGCCGGAGCCAAGCAACACACGACGCGACGCAAAAATAGGATGGGAATGGCAGCACTTGCCTGATTAATAACACACTCCACGGCGTTTTCATAGCCTTTTAAGGCTGGGATTTAGCGCGCCGTTCGATAGAGCATTCGGTGGGCCACTGATTAGTTCTGCGCGAACGGAATAACGCCGCGGCTTCCTTCTGTTTTCGTGTAATAAATTTATTATGAAATAACATTAGACAAAATAAAGAGTTTTAAAAGTTGTCGACCTAGAATATACAAAGACCTATCTATATATATATTTTGAGTGTAAAATGTTAATAATGAATATTTGAGAGTAAAACAAAAAAAATCGGTAAATTATGCTATATTGTGTTTTGGAAAAGTTGTCGCCTTAGTTAAAGACACTGACCTACTCGTACAATTTTTTATTTGCTAAAATATCTTATAATTTAGTAGTTAACTTCAAACAAAGTCGATCAAATATTGACAATCTTAGTAAAGCAAAGCCTTAAGGTTCCTATATTATGTCGAAAGTTATAATTGTTTTTACCTCTTATTCATAAAAATATGTCTTTTAACACTTTTTACACTATAGTAAAGTGGACTTCAAGAACTGTCAAGTTTATATGAATAAGAAGGTTATTTTCTGAAATGCACTTATGTATAGACAACTAGAAGCAACATGAGCTCCCTCAGCAGACCAAACAGCAACTCTCCGAGCTCGGTTCCGCTGGGGACATCAGGACCACATACCACCACCACAGTACACGAGAAGCGTTATTTAACTGTATTTTTCTGTTAAGGCATTGGCATACAGAGCAGGGCTGCCCTATCAGGACAAAAATTCACAATGGTATCACAGGGCAAGCTTACTCTATAACTGTGTAGGGTTTGCACAAAAACAATGCTCACTCGTCAAACATCATGGTTTTCCTCCTCTTCATTTTTGTGGTGCCCGACAGGGTTCATGGTGCATTATTTAAATATATTTTAAGATCTTGTACTACACTGTGAATGCAATAAAGAATTGAGTATTGAGTATCATTGGATACTCGTAAAAGGATGATAAATGAGTTCAGAAGTAACGGTAGAAACTGTGTAGGCAGGAGCAATATGTAGTCTTGCTATTGTGGGTAAACTTTCTATTCCTATACGATTGATGATGACTAGGAAAGCCTAGTTCAGTGATTTATATGTTTCAAAGCAACGCATCGTAGAGCATAATAATTTTTAAAAATGCACTGATTCATTCCTATTTGCACCAGCATTAATTTATTTTTACACTAGCCTAACATTTTCCAACAATTCGCACTGATTCCTTGTGAGGATAGCTCATACCACCACAGGACGAGGTGAGACCTGTGCCCAGCGGTGGGATTTACAAGTCTGTATTTGTTTGTTGTCCGGTGCAACTTACCCTCCCAGATTTTTGAGGCCTTAAGCAATGCTTGTGGATAAAATTGTCAAAGCTCCGCTCCTTTGCCTTTTTGTCTGATACGGGTATATCAGACAACACTTCGATATACACTATGATTTTGAAGACAAAAGTGGCGCCCCGCCTTCTCGTGAAAATCTATAGTAGAGGCCTATCTCCAGCAGTGGACGTCTTTTGGCGAGAATGATGAATTAAAAATGATAATAAGATGCTAATAATCATTTGATGGATCAATGACTGTTATCGTTGTTGATAGTGCACCGCGAGCCAGCCAAGGTGGGTTGATGGTGTTGATCCGTGGGGCGATGCGCTGGCGCTTTGATGTTAAATATAGGACGGTCTGCGCCCGCGCAGGTGTAGGGCTGACACAAAGTTAAATTCAAGCTCACAGACGAAGCAGACATGCCCACTGCTTCGTCCGTGTCTACTATTTTTATTACCACATCGTGACGCGTTTGGCGACAAAAACAAAGCCTATTGTCCAATCTTTAATTTCTATACCAAACCAACATCATCGGAATTTCAGCGTTATAGGCGCGACGTAACGTTACACACTGGGACAAATTACACCAAGATCATCTGACCCCAAACTAAGCAGAGCTTTTACCATGGGTGTCAGAGACTGATAACATACTTAAATATTTCTAAATACATACTTAAATAGATAATAGCACTCAGACACACAACATACACAAATGTTCGTCACATTAATGTTTGTGGTGGCGATCAAGCCCACAACCTCCGGTGCTAAAGGCAGGATCGCTGCCATTGCACCGAAAGGCAAAGCTGATAGTGAGTCACTTTTGCTTTCCTAGAATTAAAATTGCTTTATTATAAAAAGTAACAAATGGATAGTTATATTCAACAAACGCAATTATATTTAAAAAAATTGTTCGTCATATTATTATGTACAGTCAAAAATATAAATATCTGTACGTTTCAAGAGCTCCAAAAATATCTGAGCAAAACATTCGCCATAAATATCTACACAAGTCAACAAAGAGTCAACGAACCCTGGTATATATATTTATGGCTATTGTTTTGTTCAGATATTTCGAAGCATAGGCAACGTATATAAATATATTTATGCTTTGGACTGTACATATTATATTTGGCCTGAGTCTCTTCTATCCTTTGCACGGGACGGTTAAATTACATTAAAAGTAAAAAAATATCTTTAGTATTTAAACCTAACAGAGCAATTCACGAACATTCCTGTTCTACTTGTTCTGTAACCGCAGCACTTAGGCATGGCGATTTGCGTGGCACACGGCACCCATACAAAGTTGTGGCCGTTGCGACACGACAACTGCACGTAGGCACGACACCTCTAATTAGGTGATGTGCACGAACATTTATATTTTATTTCCAGGTGCTGTGAGCGTTTGAATGGTTAGCATTGATGGAAGTGTGGTGATGGGTGTTTGCTAGATCACCACTCTTGCCAAATGCAGATTATTAGGTTACGAGCTCTGTTACCACTCGTTCACGGAGGCTTTGTAAAAACCCTACTCCGGTGGTAAAGTCACGTTATATTGATGTATTGTTATTTTCATATGAACAAGTGGTTTATTTCATCTGTCCATCTATTTGTATATTTAAAAACCAATTGCCGTACGTTTGTCTCGCTAAAACTCGAGAATGGCGACCGATTTGTCTCATGTTGAACTTGAAATATTTGAGGAAGTTCAGGGCTGGTTTAAACGACGAGAAACATAATTAGGTTACGGAAAATATTAAAAACGACAATTCAATTTTCCAATACAAAATGTTCCTAACTGAGAAACAATTGATGTCTTGACACTTGGTTGTCAAATATTTACATATAATAGCGCGCCCCCCATGAGAAGATGCCCGGGCCAAGAGCAATAAACCGCCTCCGGGCGAAGGAAGCCGAAATGACGATGATCCTCTTGAAGGTGTTTTTCATCGCTCGACATTAGCCCTTAATTGGCTAGTAAATTAAGTAAGTGTCCGGAACAGGAATAACTCAGGTTTTGATCACAAGACTACTAGACTATCGCCTGTATATTAAGAAAAAAACAAAAAAACTCTATCTTCAGAAAAAATTGCCCACCTTACATCTACGTCTTTGTTTTTAGGTCATTTATCTCTATTTACGTTAGCTTTACCTTCTCTTTGACGTTAAAAGTATTATTTGTTCATTCCATGAGTACTTTACAGATGGTTAATTTCATGAAAGATCAAACGACTCGAAATTATCCAACGTAATTAACGTTAAACTTGTGAATCGGGGTCGCGAAGCTTTTAACTTTAGCTGTACGAGGTTACCCTATATTGTGTAGTTGAGAACTTAATATAATATTTCGGGATAACATTGCACATACAACATGTTCAAAACTAAGTAAAATTTGTACTAGGGAGTCATAAAGTTTATACTTATACAAATTTTGAAATTTCTAAATGCCTTTTTTAGAGTTAATCGATTATAGTCAAAATTAGTCCTTAGATCAAGTTATTCTAACCTATGGAAAGTCACAGCATGCAGAAGCTGTAAAAAAAAACCTAAAAATTGATTTCTAGCAAACAGCGATGCTGAGCCACCCCTAACATCCGCGAAATTAGGATCTGTAAATAAACGCCATGTTGCAGCATACCAGACGGAACCGGATTCAGTCGGTCGGCAGACGGTCTTATTGTGTTTGCTTTGATTGATGTGCTCGAAGATGCGCTGTGGGCTCGTTAGGCTGGTCCACCAGATGTGCTAGGCGGTGCAGCTAGTCTGAGATATGAGGATAGAGCTTGTCTAAGCTGAAATGACGCGCTCCTGCACTGCATTCACGCACGAACATAAACATGCCACTGTAATTGGTAGCCGGACTTGAACCTAGAAACACGCGTCGCGTCGTTTGTTCGCAAAAGTACACAAATACAAATACAAATTCATTTATTCGTCATCATAGGTGGTAACAAGTTGGCAGGTATTGAGTGAGCATATGCAGTATCTCCTGATGTGCCTTGAATGGCATACGAAATTATTTAATATCAGGACTTATTAATCAGGATTATCCAAATGGTAAATAAAAAAAAAGATATGAGCTTACAAAATTACATTAGAAGGAATATTAATTATAAATGACAATCATAATTTAAAATTCATTATCACAAAAATATTCATTAACATTATAATAACATTTATCTAAAAGGATTTTTAGATATTTGAATTTTTTAAAATTAAAGGGATAACAGTGACTTAATAGTCACTGTCTGTAAACCATCCTAATGGGGGATGCTGTTTTTATATCTGATACAATCTCCTCCAATGGCTGAAAACTGCCAAAACCACAGAATAAAAGAAAACCAAAACATCTGAAATAGCATGGAACCGAGAGGACAGAAGTGTCCATTCAAATTAAAAAAGCTGGGGTGCGTCTTTTAAAATCAGACCAGCTCTTCATCCTTATAGGTATATCATACACTTCACTACACTTAATGTTTACGTTCTATTCATGCTAATACTTCTTCGACTGGTGATTCCTTTTGATGTGGGAGTCTTATGCACTTATTTCCATTTGTGTACATTCCGACTGTAACCATATTCAATTGATGGCCGTCGTTTAGAAACACAATTATAATTAAGAAGTAATTCCATTTGCTGAAGCAAATTAGACAACCAATCAAATTTAACAAGCCCAAAACACTGTGTTTCATCTATTTAGGAATCAGCAAATAAAACTTAATCTGATCAGGCACTACCTTTCCTACATCAAAGTATGAATGAGTATTGACACAGACATACAAACAACTAAATAGATAACGCTAGGTGCTGCTACTACTGTCACACTTTTGAATAAACGTTACGGAGCAATTTCCGAATGATTTAAACCGTAGGAATCCTCCATCCCATGATCGATTTTTGAGTTTACTTAATCATCATTAATTACAAATCTATCGCAATAAGTTACTTAAAGTTAACACTATCGGCCTTCGTCATAAAGGAGACCGTCGAAATTGGCCCTAGCATGCACAAACGAATGTCCTTCATTATAATTCTTCTTTTTTTTTCACTAGCAATTATTCATAGTAAACGGACATTCTGTGGTTAGAAATGAAAAGTAAAAAGTTCTGTAACTACTAAACAATTTGATATGGTTGGTAGTGGATATGATTGGTGGACGGTTGGTTAAAAGTGATGACAAATTAGTTTCAGATGGAGTTATACTCCTTTAGATCGCGCTATAATTGTTTCGTCTCAAGCATATAGGAACTTAAATTCGTTACGCATGCTTTTTGTTATTTCTTTAGTAAATGTATTTTAAAGGTGCCATCTGCCAACACTCCACTCTAATAACAAAATTAATATGAGCATTAATGATTTTTTGATTTGAAGTTGTAATAAATAATTGTATTTTATGTTCATTCAATTCATATCACTTAAGTTCTTACATAGTCGTAAACAATATATCTATCAGAACATAACAAAAAGTGTACATCGTTTACGATTAAGTATAATCTCAAAATCTAATACATTCTGTAGTAGGCCACGGTTCCTCAAGTTGTCCGTGGTTCAACAAATGCCTGATGAAAATTTGTGAATGATGCCAAACACAACTAGTATTTTCTCATTGCTGTGCGTTCCTGGGCATTAAATGTATGGGGAACGAGCGATGTTCCAGATTATCCTTATCAGGTCGTCGACCAATTTTGTTGAATGGTCCATCTAAAGTTTCAAATAAAAAAATGCACTATTTTAGTAATGATCGGCCAATATTCAAGAGTAGGCTCGCAGGCGTGGCTCAAGCCAGGCATGAATGAGAAGCCGTATGGGCGACTTATTGCAAATGTAAAGTGGCTCTAGACCGGTGGTCGTGGTGGAGCGGAGAGATAGGCGAGCGACTAGTTCCTAGATGACACAAACAAGCTAATGTTTAAATTAAAGCGCTGTCTAATCTCTACCTCCTTCCTCAATAGTCGTACGAAAAAATAAAGGATGACTAGACTGGTTGTCGTCAGAAAGACAAATGACTAATCGAATCATTCCTGCTCCTGTTTATATAATTAATATCTCGAATGCAATTTTTCTGTTCTTTCGAAGAACTGGATGCACCACTAATTGTAAGATGCAGATTTCTTCTAGAGCCGAAAATTTCGAGAGCCGAAAATTTCGTATTCGAAAATAATTAGACGGTAGAAGAGCGACTTAAGTTTGAAAAGTAGAAAGTTACTAATTTGAATGTAACCAATATGTATGTAAGAAAATTTTAAATGGTGCCTCTTAACTCCTTTCTTACTTGGTTAAGTATAAAAATGTTTTTGTGAAGTCTAGTGCCAATCGTGGGGCATAATTTCGTGACTATTATCTAAATATGGTCTCAGCAAGTTATCTACCATCCGGGCAAACTTAAATGACATTGAAAATCGCTCAACGACTCTCCCCGCTACCTCTCAAGCGCCAGGCCTCAACGCGCTTGAGTCATCCGCGTCCTCGACCGGCGCGGGCGCAGTGAAAGTTGCGCCTTGATCCCCTGACCCACTCGCGAACATCTCACCGGCGTTACGTCACGTCTTTAATTTACACGTTAGACGAGGCGTCTAGTATGGTATATGATTATTAATTTGAAACAGGATAATGATATTAATTATGATTGATAAGATAAAACACGGACTGTGTTACGACGGTACTAATCTAATTTCAACCTTTAATTGTTTTCAAAAAAAGTAACATTCAAATTATTTTTCAGAATTTATGAGCATAGATGCAGAATTGGGTAGCTGAAAACATCATGAAATTCTAAAAATACACTAAAAAAGGGGCATAATATGAAAACTTTTGGTTCGTTTCCTCTAATTAATTTTATGGCTGTTCAAACTCGGGTGGGCAATTTTTAAAACAGGAAATTAAATAAAAATAAGTATACCATTTGATAGTCGACACCGTTTATAGTAAGTAACCCATATTCATAAACTCAAGATTTAATATAGCTGCTGAAAAAGTTGCTTACAGAACGCATACTGCATACAAAAATAAGCATACTATGACGCCACCTTCTTGCGACAGTTTGTAGGGAGCGTTTTGGGTCCAAAATATAAGCCCAAAAATATAATTTTTACAGTTGTCATATTTCGGGGAGTGTTCGTGTTTTTGAAATATTTCTTATACCAATATTTCTATTATTCAGACGTAACACCTCAACAAACAATAGTCACCGAAGCATTAAGCCGGCTTTGTTCGGAATAAATCGAAAACACTCTTTGCCAGTCCTGTGATTTGAGCCGTGGGCTATCGGACTCCCGGCCGAAAGCCATTGTTGTTACAGTGTAGTTGAGGTCGACTGATATGAACACTTACCTGAAAGTTCTTATTTGAATTACATGATAGTTTAACTATTTGATATTAACAAACGAAAAATTATTCTTCGTACTGTTTACTTAATTAATAATAAAAATTATCGTCCTAGTCCTAGTGGTATTCATCTTGATTTCGGCGCTCAAAATGATAATCACTTTCAACTTAAATTTTTGCAACAGTCATGCGAATTCGTTGGCCCTACCTGTAACGTATACGGTTGTATGGTGACATGGTTTTTGAATGAAACTAAATCAGGTTGTTTTGTCTAAGTTCGTACAGAACGTAATGCGAACATAGAACATGTTAAAATAGCTTAGTTATGTTTTAGTCATTATTCTAAGTACCCATTGTAGTTTTAGCGATAACTACATGGTACATGTTAGTGATACTTTTGTCCTGTAGTAGGACTAGTTGCCGAAGGCTGTTCGATTTTCCGATGTACCTACTCAAACCCTGAGAAACCATAAAAATATCTGTCTTTCAGTAAATGAGCCCTCAAACTGATTTACTTTGAGTGGGAGTTCCGGTGTGTGTTCGTTCACTTAGACCGAAATCAGTTTACCTCTGCTATCTGCATTTACGAAATGAACGTCAGGATTTGTCATTTTATCATTGTCATACTTACTTGGTTGGGTACCCACCCACCCACAAAATACGCCGTCACATAAGTACGAGGGGAACCGATTACTTGTCCGAAATTTACTTGTTCGAATTTCATTTGACCGAAAACGTTTGACCGACTTCTTTTTTGCTATCTGTATTGTTTGCCATATTTTTAAACCAACGAAATATCATTTGACATAAGTATCATTTTACCGAACCACGTTTCACCTATTTTCAAAATGACTTTTTACTACTGGCCGAAGTCTCTCTTGCACTTTTTTCATTTGCCCGATGTTTTATTTGTCATACTTTTACTTCACCGATACAACATTTTACCGAATATTGAATCGAAGCGAGCACGGCTGCATTAAGGTAAGCTGGCTTGCATGCTTGCTTTCATGCCTGCTTGTATGCTTGCCTGCTTGCTTGCATGCTTGCTTGATTAAAAATAACAGCAATTATTATGATCGGGAATAGTGTGCTCAAATGTTTCGAGGCGTTTGGTGAAATGAAAATTTGGCTAATAAAACAGTGGTGTAATGAATGTTCGGCAACATAATACTTCGAACAAATGTTATTTCGGCCAAGTATAACTTTGGTAAAAAGTTGTTAAAAGACCAAGTGAAACGTCAGAGTAACGAAAAAAAATGAATTGATAGTCGGTCAACTAAAACGTGCTTTCGACGAAGTGAAAAAAGACGAAACGAAAATAGTCGAAAAGTTTTCGGTCTAATGAAATTCGGTCATAAAAAAATCGAACTTAAGATAGGTAACCAAGTACGAGTCATCTTTCGTTTAATATAGAGGTGATTGTGAGTGTGGCATGATTAAATCACTTTTTTTACTGATCCTAACTTGCTCTCTGCTGCGGCAACGGCCTGATTCCATTTTCTCTGGTGATCTTCATGGAAATCCAAAATTTATCAGAACCAGATCATCACTCCACCTGTCCTTTGGCCTACCTCATTGACGATATTCGTCTTCTGGTTGGCACTGACGTTCTTGTCCGTCATTACTCACTTCACTGAACATGTAATTTCTCTCTACCGCAGGTGCAGACATGTCCTTCCAAGGCGAGTACGCGGCTCAAATGCTGGGCTTACCCGGCGGCGCGGAGGGCGGGGGCGCGCGGGGCTCGGAGGCGTGCTCCCCGCGCCCCTCGTCCCGCCCGCTCTACCCGCTCGACGCGCCGCCCGCGCCCGCGCCGCAGCCCCCCGCTGAGAACTATAGGAAGGAGGAGAAGGAGGCTAACGGGAAATTTAACAATGTAAGTTGTTTAGCGTCTATCCTCGTGAGGCTTTTGTTTTTCCCGCTAGGATGACCTCACTTCATCTGATGGAAAGTCCCCGTGAGGTCCAGATATGACGTTATTTAGCAAAGTTAGTTCAAACAGCCACCGAGTTAGTCAACTACATCTTGAGGAACTGAAAAAATGCTTCTATTGTTCCCGGGACTTGAGAAAAAGAGAACACATCTGCTGGAAGAGGGTTGTTGTATTTCAACCCTCTTTTGCGGGTCAACCGATGCTGGATTGTGTCGATTGGCGTAGCCAAGTATGCGTGGTACGGCTTGTAGTTGTTGGAGACTATCCCGCCTAGGACACATTACATACAGACACAGACACACACAGATCTAGATCTGTACCGCCCCTTATGTTTCCGAGAACACTTCTGTTCTGGATATTTCATTTTTTTTTTTTCATAGGATGAAGGCTTCATTCCTTCATGAAATGAAATCAGAAGTTATCATAGTATCTTAATGTATTTCCAGCAGCGGTATACAAGTGGTGGCACAGAAGAAGAGGGTGTTCTTGATCTCCGGGCGAGGGACCCCTCGGTCATATCCGTGGGCTCCCAGCACTCGGGCGCCTCCGAGCCGGCGGGTTACCTCGACGCTGTCAGGTAAATATTGTATTATCTTTCTTATTACCCTGCGTGTTCTATTGGAGATCCTTTTTAATGCAGCACACGCGGGAAGTGTACTGGTCCAAAACTATATTAGCCTTGCCAGACTATGCTCCTGGCGCTGCCGCGATGTGGCCATCTTTGTCCACACACTGCTCTACTCGCGGAATGAATCACCATTTTTATTGGTGGTACGTTACTTTGACTCGCGCCCAAAAAAACGACCAAACACGCGATGGGCATGACGAGAACGTGACCTGCGGCATGACGGGTAATGTGGATCTTTTATTGGATCACATTCAGTGTGTAAACGTGAATGACAGTAAGTGGCGGTCGTGATGGCAGTTCTGGTGGTACGCAACAAACAACCATCACACTATTAAAACCCCCGCCCAACCATTCCAGATCAACAGTGTCGGTGTACTCCGGCAACTCCAACTCGTCATCAGACCGCGACATCCTCGACCTATCGATGCCGGACAAGAACTCCATGACGGAGGTGTGCTACGTGTGCGGCGACGAGTACAAGCGCGGCACGCTCTACAACCTGCACACTAAGGAGCCCAAGGACAAGGCGGTGAGTTGTTGTCTATTGTAGCACAGGAGCGTGGGTTCAGCACAACAAGTGACCCGGCGGTGCCGGACAAGAACTCCATGACGGAGGTGTGCTACGTGTGCGGCGACGAGTACAAGCGCGGCACGCTCTACAACCTGCACACTAAGGAGCCCAAGGACAAGGCGGTGAGTTGTTGTCTATTGTAGCACAGGAGCGTGGGTTCAGCACAACAAGTGACCGGGCGGTGCCGGACAAGAACTCCATGACGGAGGTGTGCTACGTGTGCGGCGACGAGTACAAGCGCGGCACGCTCTACAACCTGCACACTAAGGAGCCCAAGGACAAGGCGGTGAGTTGTTGTCTATTGTAGCACAGGAGCGTGGGTTCAGCACAACAAGTGACCCGGCGGTGCCGGACAAGAACTCCATGACGGAGGTGTGCTACGTGTGCGGCGACGAGTACAAGCGCGGCACGCTCTACAACCTGCACACTAAGGGCCCCAAGAATAAGGCGGTGAGTTTTATTTTTATTAAATTGAGTTTGCGTTAGGCCTCAATCTCGCATAGTGGTAAGCGATGACGAGGCCGATGGTGGAACACGCTGACCCAGGAAATGCCTTGTACGATTACTTCGCACATTATTGGCGCCGTCAGCACTTTCGATCGAAATTGATTTATTGTTAATTAGTTACCTATTTCATTTAGGTCATGTTTATTTGTCAGTGTGCACACATTATTCAAGAATAAACTATTCCAGATTTTATACGTGTTTTTTTATTTCCACGATCTTCCAAGATAAGTGTACGTGTTAACAAGATCTCATACATTGAATGGTCCTTCGAGCCGGATACTTTGCTCTCCCTTCTCATGCTAGGAAATATGTACGATTACTTCGCACATTATTGTTGCGCCGTTAGCACTTTCGATGGAATTTGATTATTTTATTTAGATCACGTTCATTTATCATTGTGTGCACACATTATTTAAGAATAAACAACATCAAGGTTTTATCCGTGTTTTCCTGTTTTCACGATCTTTCAAGATAAGTGTATGAGAGATCTGGATTTAAAGATACCAAGGTTTTAAGAATCCGGAAACACAGGGAAAGCGTTCCACTCCCTAGCAGTGCAGTGCGGACCAGAAAAGATGCAGCAAACCGTAGAGTGCGGATTGTTGGAAAGTCAACCACATAGGAGTGGAAGCTCTCCCGGCGTCTAGTGGTACGGGGTGGTCCAATTGTTGATGATAGATGCCCAGGACTGTAGGTTCAACAAGCAACATTGGGAGTACCAGCTCCCCAAGAAACGTGTTTTGGACGCAATTTAGAATGACGGTAGGTTATTTGACAAAATTTACTCAGAAGCCCACTTTGCACCAATGGTATTAGAACCCAATGTGGTAGGTGGTGAGCCTTCCGCCGTTATCCGGGTTGATTTGGTTTGTAATCGATGTTTTCCGTCACCGAAGAGTTAGTCGGATATTTAATACATATGAACACAAAGATTTTGGTTCTGGCCACATTTGAACTCAGGACCACGCGATCCACGATCTGAGTTCGGGTGCTGGACCACTGGGCCACGAAAAGAAAAAAAAACCTTTGAAAAAAACAACATTTTTAGAATGTGCCGAACCGAGGAACGTTAGATGTTTCGTGTGATTGTAATGGATAAACTCAAAAACTGATGAACTGTTTTTTTTTTTTTTTTTTCAAAAGTAACATTAGCAGCTAATAACAAGGGCTACAATTTAACGGGACAAATGCTCCACGCGGCGAAACCGCTAGTGGCAGACTAATCATAAATAAACATAATTGCGACAACCACCTACTTCAGATGCTTTTTCTATCGAGAGGAGTCCGGCATGAAACTCGGTAACTCTAATGGTGGCTTTTGTCTCTTTCGTGTATGTTTTTAAACGATGATAGGAATGCTACCTGCGTGCCCATCATCAGCACATCAGGTGGTATCATTAAATATAAATATGCGCCTAGATGATTATAAAATATATTTTTTTATTGGTTTTGCGAAAATAAATAAATAAGTCCCCACGCAAATATCTAGGCATATCTATCATTTAGCTTCTGAGTGTTCTGAGTGTTGTTGCGGAACGGATGGACGGTTCATTTTGCCGACACTGGATATCGCTTCACGCTCCAGTGCCTTGCATTTATTATATTTACTAGCAATTATTATATTTACTAACATGGACAATAAGTAATCATTGTTACTAACAAAAGTGGACTTGTAATTTTATTGTCTGAATAAATAAATTTGAATATACTAGCGCGTGAATGTCGATTGATTTTTGAATGGAAAACGAACCACCTGAAGCATTAATCGAAGAGCTTGAGCATCATCATCATCATCATTCGCAGCCACAAGACGTCCACTGCTGAACATAGGCCTCCCCTATCGAATTTCAAAGTGACCGGTTGCAGGCGTTCTGCATCCACCGGAATCCCGCCACTTTTATTAGGTCGTCCGTCTACCTTGCAGGCGGCGTCCCACGCTGCGTCTCCCCTGAAACGGTCTCCAGTCCAGAACTTTGTGCCCTGCCCACTGCCACTTCAGCTTACTTACCCGCTGGGCTACGTCGGTCACTTTCGTTCTTCTACGGACTTCCTCATTCCTGATTCGATCACGTAGCGAAACACCGAGCATAGCCCTCTCCATAGCTCGCTGAGTGACTGAGCTTTTTTATGAATAAGAATAGAATAGAATATAGATTAAAAAAATAATAATTTCATTTTAAAAAATAACACATAAAAACATAAAATTAAATTAACATATAAATAAATTGATTCATCATTAGTAATAAAATTTAACAGATAACACTAGAAACATAAAAAAATCATTCAAATTGTCAGTTTTTGGTCCAAGTACTCAGACACAGAATAATAGCACTTCCGCGCAAAGAAACCGTAAGCCTGTTTCTTGAATTGAACTATGTTCATCACCCTCAAACTATCTGGTAGATGGTTGTAGACTCTGATAGCCATGCAATAGGAACTTTTACTAAAAACAGACAGCCTTTGTAACGGTACATGTAGCCTATTTTCGCGCCCATGTCGCAGATTTCTATGTGCAGTGTCACCTTGCCTCAAAAGCCCTATGAGGCCTATAGTCAGAGACCACGTTTCAGCTCTTTAAGTTATCACTGGTAACACACTGATCGTAGCGTTTGGTTTTAAGGCACTGAGGTATGTTGGACGAGAAAATGCAGCGCAACTTCCCGAACCCAGTTGGATTCGGCTGTTTACCTCTTTCTCGAAGTTGGATCACTTGTCCTAGGTAGACGTAGTGATCGACAACTTCGAGCATCGAGCTCCCTACGGATATTGGAGTGGGCGTAACATGGGCTTTTGACATGACCTTCGTCTTGTCCATGTTCATTTTTAGGCCCACTTGTTGGGAAACACGATTGAGGTTCTCGTGCATATTGCCGAACTCCTCCAGCGATTCTGCCATGACCACTATATAGAGCTAGAGCCCTTATTCACAATTCGAAGACCACAATCTGCAAACAGAGCTGTCATTGAATGAATTTCACTTAAAGACACGATCACGATGCATGCAAATGTTTATGAGTTTTCGTTGTAGTCTCACTAATAGAGCATAGATGGCGCTACTTGTAGATGATTTTACTATGGTTGGCCATTAGTGCATCTGCATAAAAATAGGATATATTTCGTACTTGTGTTTCTTGATGCATACATGTTTTTGGTATCAGTATTAGTAACTGAAATTTAATATCCATACGAGTACCAATACGTCATTGGTGATTTAACATACGAGGTTTTGCCTCCTTTTATTGGTGGGACCGTTAATAAAGACGTACTTTCCTAAGAATATTATGAAAATGTTAATTCATCACTCTAATTTCGGCTACAAACTCTGATAACCGTTAAACCCCGTCCTAGAATCCGTAAAAAGCCGAATCATCGCGGATAACAGTGTACACGACCCGACCGTCACGCCCATCGACCGATATCCGTTGGAAGCGCTGCAAAGTTGTACAAACTATATTATTACTCTTAAAGATGACTATAATTATAGTAATTGCTGGTTGACTAGTGATTAGTGTCACTTGAATCACAAAACGAACATTCCGGAAGCGGATGTTTCATGGTATTTGAATAGTCAAAAAAGGTTTTTTTTCGACGTAGATATGTGACTGCGATGTCACCTGAGTTCCGAAGCCCTAGCCAAAAGTATCACGCTGGTTTCGTCTAGACATGTCAAATTGAAAAATGCACCGAAATGACATTCAGCCCTCGTTTAATCGAAATGACATTTGATGTCAGTTTCATACGTATTTAACGTACATTTTTTAAACATATTTCTATGTTCTTTGGCAGTGAATAAAGCCTGAGAAAACTGCTTCTTACCCTAAATACTATTTCTCAAATGAACACAAAGAAATCTTAGCGATATTAACACCTTAAATAAAAAATCCTAAAGTAAATGGTTCACAAGCTATCTAAAGTTTATGTCATTCCTTTTAAAAACTGGATAAGTCCAGTTATCAGCAGAACAGACCAGATAGTTACCAAGCGCGGACGGAGCGTCTGTAAATATTTATCAACGTAAAAGTTTGTTTAAAAATCTTCAATGACCCGGAGATTGGGTAGATGATCTAAAGATGACATTTTTATATTTACATAATTCAAAGTAGGGCTGTCTTGTCTGTTTTTATTGTTAAAATGATTTAATTTAGAATTATGATAACAGATTTTCAGCGCCTGATGTTATGTATGATTGGATAAATTGATAGTGATAGGTTACATATTAGAAAATCAAACCTTCATCGAGCAAATTTCAAAAGAACAACGAACAAATCAACAAATGTGAAAATACAATGGTCATTTGATCCAAAGTTTAACTGACGAACGTTGAGTCTGGAAAATCAACGTTTAAATTATCTATTATACTATTGGCCAAATCGTAAAAAAGGCAAAAGGATTGTTGGATAAATGATTATTATTCCGCATACATTTTCTGGCGCCTCGCCGGCCGCTGCCGCGACACGCTCGCTTTGCTCGCTCGGCTCGCGCGTTGCTTGGTCACAGTTCTAACCTAGCCTTACCTAGTTTTGGGGTTAGAAATACATCAAACTATGCTTTTTAACGTATGTAAACGTTGAGGGTATTAATGTTTTTTTTTCAATTGACATTATGGCAATAAGCATTTTACGTTCAAAGTGTCTCGCACTGAATGAGAAATCATTTTCGATTATGAAATAGGTTTTGATTGACTAGGAATGATTTGGCACTTTAAATTTACATCTAGCAACTTTTGGTGATGACACATACATTTGGATCATACAATTTTGCTAAATATAACATTTGGTCTTTTGAATGTTGTTATTTAATTTGTTGTTCTTTTGAAATTTGCTCGAAGTTTTGATTCTCTAATATGCAACCTAATAATATTGTGTATTAAGAAATATGTAAGCATGTTTATCAGTCTCTGACACCCATAGTACAAGTTATGCTCAGTTTGGGGCCAGATGGTTTTGGTATAAGTCTGTTCCAGCTATTTATTTATAAACTGTTACACATAACTCCTAATACATACTTAAATAGATAGTAATACCAATGCACAGAATACACACCGATGTTCGGCACATGACTGTCAGTCATGGGCCAGGCAGGATCGAACCTTCGACCTAAGGCGCTAAAGGCAATATTACTCCAATTTGGTGATCATTGTATAATTCTGCGGCTAACTCTCCGGTCATGGTTAACACCAAAACAAGCCGGATTAGGGCGGGAGCAGTGTTACTTTCACCTTGAAGCAAACCAGCCTCTGAATGCTCGTTTGGGATACATTCGTGAGCGTATGTTATGTGACTTTTTGTCGAGCGTAATAACTATGGGATGAATTTTGTTGCATGTTTCGTCTTTACTTCTACGGCTGTCAAAACCAGATAAGTTTCCTAGCTTATAGAAAAGATTACAAAGATTGGACTTCTTAGGTATTTTTAAGCCCTGGGGTTCGCCAGTGTGGATGGGGAACCCTAATAATTCAAAAGACCTAATCCTTCAAATCCGCACAGACGTACGTCACCAATCAAAACTGTCTCGCAAACAGGCAATAAATTGAATATGTCGGGTGTATCTCAGCGGTCGCGGGCGCAGGTTATCCACTGTGGAAAATATCGCAGCCGACGTAACCTTGCGCTGTGAGGTTATCGGGACCAATCGCTCCGGGTATCGGTTATCGAAAGACCGGCTTTGGTAAAGGATGGCCAAGTTATGGGAATATCAAGATTTGCTTTAGTAAAATCCTATCTGACCTACTGATGGGGCTAAGCTAGCTGTTTGTGGGCTCATTTGTCATGTTTTATAACAATATGAGTAGAAAATATTAATTATCTGTTTTCGATTGTGATGTAATTATAGATAAAACACGGAGGTAGGTAAAATGTAGCTTTATGTATTTTTCAGAAATAATTAATCTATAATAGAACATCATGACAAGAGTTTAAATCAAAATTGCTAATACACCCTGTTTTACCTACGCCTAAATTGTATTACTTTTAACGTAATACATAGCTGTGATTTGATTAACTTGCTATGAATATTATTCTGCCTGTTTTTATGACATTCCATTTTATTTCATAGTAAATTATTTAAATCTCTACGATGGCAATCATAACTTGGCCGCTCTTTTCCGTTCTTCCTTAACATTAAGAACAGTCGTTACCCTCGTGGCGAGAGACGTAATTACCCCGTTGTATCTTTTTACAATAATTCACAGAACACAGTTATTGCTGTTGTTTATTGCGCAAATCATGTAAAAAATGTCATGGTTTTGCCGAGTAATATGAAAAACCTAGGGGCCCTCTCTCAGGATACTTTGAATATGGCCTATCGTAAGCTTGTCTCTAGTACGGATAAAGGGATGGTCTTGGAATTATCTTACTTGTAAGAGTCTTGACATAATCATACACCTCTTTTGGCTCGTCATAAGATAAGGTGATCACTAATCAGTATTTTTGAAAGATTTGATCCACATTCTTGCTGAGCTCTGGTAGAAATGCACCCTAACCCTATTGTATGTAATGTCGCCCCAAAAACCAGTTAGAACCAGTTTATGTTAACCTGATCCCGTTTTCGATACTTAATAGTCAAATACTGGAGAGCACTAGTAACTTCGTGACGGACAGTTTAGTTTTCAGAATGCTTAATCTGTATAAAGTGTTGCCTCATCCAAATAGGGTCAAGAGTATGTATGAGAAGAACGTTGTTTATGCATGCGTTTACTAATGCAGGGAACGATGCATAATGAGATCGTACTGTTTCAGAGATGACGGGATATCGGTTGACGTGTGTATGTTGATTTATGTTTTCGGGTCATGTGACATTTAATGATCTACCCTCTTATTCATAAAAACTTAAATAGAGTACTACAACACTATACTGAAAACAGTGGTGGTAAATCTTGTCCGAAAAAAAAACAATATTTCCTACACTGATACTCAGGTGTTATCAAAATATAGAACTTAATCCTTCATATATATGTTACGGTAAGAGTGAATAATTGAAGATTATTAATAATTATCTATTATTATTAATAATTACCGAAAGTCGAGGTTAAAGTGATAAATTAATCACATTTGTCGGTTTTTATTAATAATTTAACCCTAGTAGTGATAAATGTAATAAGTGGCCAAGGGTAAGGCCAAAAATAACCCTAACCTACTGACACCTAAAGGATTTCTGGGTGGTCATAAAAAAAACCCTAACCTACTGACACCAGAAGGATTTCCGGGTGGTCGGACTGTGTTTAATATTATAAATAAATACCTGCTGGTCAAAAAACATTGGGTTTTTATTTATTTTATAACTTTTACCAATATGTGTCATACATATACCTCAACCAAAAGGTTGATTAAACTAAATCATTAACATACTTTAAAGTAAAATAATAGATCGATTAATATTAATTCCTTAATCTGATATCAAAATGTTGCATTGTAATTTTTACTATGAAATGCATAATCTTATCTACCCTAAAAAACCCATTAATTATCAAAACAAATCATGACGCTAGCTGACAAAACATTTGATCTACTACCAACAAAATCGACGGATGTGTCGAGCATAGGTGTTTGTTCTGGGTGTTATTATCTATTTATGAATGTATTTTCATGAGGTTAAGCGAATGCATAACTTTGAAATGCATTACAAGTCAAACACGGCCCGCGCACTGCCCGACGACTCCCTCAGTTGTTGGTAACGTGTTATTAGTGATAATCAATTCTGAACGTATATTTTAGCTATTACACTTTATTCGGAAACATGACTAAGCACAGTTTAAAGAAAATATCTATCTTATTACTAGCGTGGCTTTTGCAAGCCACTTCTTACGCTCGGACCCGTTTTATCCTGTTCCCTTATTAATTTAGGGTGAGGAACTCAATTGCCAAATTTAAGCTTTCAACGCCCAGCAGGGCTGTGAATTGTCGTCTTGTCGTCAGTCACTCAGTGGGTAACGGAAGAGTTTTTTATTATGTATTGTTTTTAGTTAAGTAAAATGAACTGCGTGTAAAAGTGTATATCCGTCCGACAACATCTCGTTCTCGCCTCTTATCGCTTCTATAAATGTTTTCTCCTCTCTGATCTCTGACAGTTGCACTTGTTTACCGCCGTCCAGGGGTGGGACAGTCGAGTAAATAAGTTACGGAAATGTAAATAGGAGTGTGATTAGATTATGAAATAGGTCAATCTTTGACACGAAAACTTCGTTCTGTATGCGTGTATAATGTTGTGTAAAATGCTGATACAAACCTATCGATTGTGGACCACAGTACAGATGTAACACTGTGGACTTCATCTCGGAAGTACTTACGAGCAAAACATTGCGGGGCGACTTAGGCTGGCAGTATAAGGGTGCGTTTTCACCAATCGCGAAGGTAGGTAAATGAAAGCGATTCTATTGGTGCTTTACAAACATGAAGGGTATCACTTCATGTTTGTGAAGCATTGGTTCTTTACAAACACATTTCTCGTAACGCATCCTCACACATCTTTGGTGGAAACGCACCCTAAGGCTTTCGCAGTGGTTGACTCTGCGGCTGAAACGCCTTCCTACAGGTACTTCCTTCTCCTAGCACCTCTCAACGAGCTTCTAGTGAATTGGCTCCATTCAATAGGGCTTAGTCAAAATTAAAAAACGTAGAAAACTTGAATAAGTATGAAACTGACATAAAATGTTAGGCGGATTCTGATGTCATTCCAATGACATAAAATGTTAGGCGAATTCTGATGTTGTCCCAATACATTACTTTCCAAATTGTCCTGTTTTGTATAGCATATTATGCATTTGTCTTGTATATTATTTTCTTCAGCATCAGGCGACCATTGAAAACCAGTGCCGTGGTGCTACAAAAACGTACCATACAATACTGTGTGAAAGCCTATTATACATTGTGTTTAAGTTTAGTTTTAAAAATGACATGTTATTGTTATTTTCTACATCTCAAGTTACTACAATACAAATAAATAATACCTCATCTCTATTTCAGAACAAGCAGCCATACTTCCCCATCTTCGGCGAGCAGCACCCGCGGCCGCCGCGCTCGCGGCCCAAGGATGCGCAGGGCACCGTGCGCGCCTGCTCCGCCTGCCACCACCATCTGCAGCAGCAGTGGAACACTTACCAGGTGAGTGGGCCCCGCTTTCCCTTTAGGCACGTGTCCAGGGCCCTTCGATCGTGAGGGCCCCTTTTTTTACTGTTTTTTTTTATTTGTCAAATAAGTTCTTACTTACATGAGTCATGGTCAAGCGTATTTCGTCGAGTTTAAGACAACATTTTTACTACAAAATTAATAATAGGTTATGTCACAAATTCCATACAATATTTTGGATATCATAACATAAAAACAAGGTAAACTAAGAATATCTTGGGGGCTAGCCAAGAGCAACACGCCACGACGATTTCTACAATAGAAATCGTTAAAATGTGTGGGGATGACATGAGCGCCAGTGATAGCTTATGTCATCCCTATACATTTGTACGATTTCTATTGTAGAAATCGTTTTGGCGTACTGCTCTTGGCTAGGCCCCTAATCTTATCTTATGAGACCCCATCATCTTAATGTGCCCAGGGTCCCACATAGGTTGAAGACGGTCCTGCAGGAGTAGCGTTGAAAAAAGCAGGAATTTTCCCCGTTTTTTTTAAATTCCTTAGTTTTTTTCCAAGTATTATTCGAAAGTTTCAAGAAAAATAAAAATGAAATATTTCATGTTTTTTATTAATAAAACGGAAAAAAACGGGAAAATATGAAAAAAACGGAAAAGTATTGATGTTTTAGTAGAATATTTTTATTATGCTTTGGTGGGTGGAATGTTTTTTTTCTTGTTTTGTTATGCGCTCATTCCCAGACAGGAATCGACTTCTTCCACAAAGAGTTGATAAACTTGTTTAAGTTTGATCAAATTGACATTTAATGCAATCTAAATCATTTGAATTTGATCTTTGTAATACTGATTCTTCAGAAAGCGACAATGAGTTTGTATCTGATTAGTGAGCAAGGTAAAATTATAATATGCATTATTGTTTTAAAAATTAAATTAAAATTTGTTTTTTTCAATCGTTTTTCGGCCTATTGGCGCAATGGCAGCGAGCGTTCGATCCCCACCCATGACAAATATTTGTGTGACGAACATGTGTATTTATTGTGTGTCTGGGTGTTATTATCTATTTAAGTATGTATTTAGAAATATTTAAGTATGTTTATCAGTCTCTGACGCCCATAATACAAGCTCTGCTTAGTTTGGGGTCAGATGATCTTGGTGTGAATTGTCCCAGATATTTATTATTATTATTTATTAAACGCCGAAAATTTACGAAATTTTCAATAAAACCGGTTTTTCCTCTTAAGTTTTGTTTCTGATATATTTCCATGTAACAAACAAATAAAACGGTAAAAAAAGAAACAAACGTTTCTTTCGCCGAAAAAAACAATTTGTTTCTTTCGAAATTTTCAACGCTATGCAGGAGTGGGCTTTGAGAGGGATCATGAGCACGACGTCATTCGTAGTTTTGGAGGGCCGTTCTCAAAATAAAAAATGTAACTACCCACACCTTGAGTTTACGTATAGTCGCTATCGCCGGGTTTCAGTACTGCGCCTCCTGTGTATATTAATGGAACTAAACATGATAAACACTTTGCTGTAGTTAACTATAGGAAGAAATTCTGGTGAAATGAACTCGTGGTAGTGATGCTGAAATTCACTCAGGTGACCGAACCACTTCGACATATTTCTATATAGTTTATAAATAAATGAATATGCGCGAGACAACACTTGTCATGGTCTTGAAGTAGGGATTAATATCCCTGTATTACGAGGTACCAAGGAATTAAGCCCCCCTGGCTTGGCTGGTGTGTCGCAGCACACCCAGATCCGAGTCAACTCAGAAAATATCGTTTTCTGAATCGACCAGAATTGAAAGAGCGTCGTGGCCTAGTGGTTAAGCACTCCAACTCGGATCGCGGATCGGGTGGTCCCGAGTTCAAATCTGGCCAGAACCAAAATCTTTGTGTTCATTGTTTGATTTCGGAATAACTCTTCGGTGATGGAAGAACATCGTTAGAAAACCAAATAACCCGGATAGCGGCGGAAGGCTCACCACCTACCGTTGGGTTCTAATACCATTGGTGAAAAGTGGGCTTCTGAATGTTCCGTTCACCATGATGGCAATGAACAGTCACTTGCCTCTGACTACCCCGCTTGGGATAAAGTCGTGATGGTATGTTTGTATGTCATTCTCAATCAGTCTCATTTAACTTACTTAATTTCACTACCACATTCGTCAGAAAAGCTACGTCTTGGTTATCGAGTTTTCAAGCAAACGTAATTGGAAACTCACATTGAATGCACTATCAGAGGTTTGAAGTGAATTTTTCAGAATACCGAGAATTATAGTCCTTCGCCTAGGAAGGAAGATGGACGAATTTGGCGGCTAGATGTCTTGTTTTAATTAAATTAAATTAAGTTCATTTCAGACAACAGGGTCCATACAGGCTTACACATTCACATGTCAATCAAATATTTTACAATAAAATTAAAATTACAATGCATTGAAATTATATAATAATAAAATAATTTAAAACACAAAATTCACAATTAACAATTTAATCATTAAAAATTCCTCACACCTCCGCTTGATGTGTGTCAGCTCGAGCAATGCCTCGCATAACTGCAGTCCACTCTGTGAGCAATCATTCAGAGAATAGAGCCTAGGAAATAAAAAATTGCATTCTGCTTAATACTAAATACTAACATTAAAAAAAAACTGTTTTTTCTAGAGAGAGAGCTTGTACACACGCGTTCACGCCAATTTTACATAGGGGCAGCTTGTGCTGTTGACAAAAGACCTGTTTTGCGATGGTTTTGTGAAGTTTGATGTGAACGCGTCTGTACTGTAGCAGGTGCGGGTGTTGTTTGGTGTGAATGACAAAAATGGGGTAAAACCGTATTAACTCTGTTTTAAGAGCGTTAGCTGGGGGTAGATCGAAAACGTTGCATTTTAGTAAGATTTTCGTGATCATTTCATTGAATTGAAATAAAACTTAAATTTTCGGTCTATTGTTGTGTGCATAATACTATTTAAAACACATTCAATTGTCTAAAATTAGGTAGTCGCCAATTATTTGCTAAATTAAATAAAAATCGTTTGATTAAAAGTCATTTAAAAATTTACTGTAAACTGTTAAAGTTATAATTATGAAATTAAAAGGTGCATTCAACAATAGAGAGATAGTTTATACTTAATTTCAGCTAAATAATCAAGAAAACCTTTAACAAAAGCGACGTAAAATGATATGTAGCAAGCACACTTTCCGTGCTATTCATAAAAACCTTAATGCTCAACTCCGAGTAGGGCTTGATCGTTTATGAACTTTGTACTCTCTTCTATATCAATAGCTAGTTTGCCAATAACAAGTGTCTATTTGTATGCTTGTTATCACTGAAATACTCTGTGATTACTGAAATATTACTATCATGTGACTTAGTGGTCACGCTTAATCGATGTATTTCATTCATCTATACCGACTTCTGTACTTAAATTGTAGAGAGTAAAGGTTTTTTTTTTTCAAATTTCTGGACCGACGTTAAAAATGATTTCACCAATATAAAGCTACATTATCAGGAAGTGAAATAAGCTATATATCTTTTAATTTAGTACATATTTTGAAGGGAAAGACAGTACGCGAGCGAAGCCGCTGACGAACAGCTAGTAAGTAATGTAGGGTTAAGTGTTTTGTTTGATGATATTTGCTCGTAGGACTGCGCAGTTATGTAAACTACCTATACTAATATACAGGGTTACTTTATAAACACCATCCGAATTGAAATATGAGGATCTATGGAGAAAATGGCAAATACGTATTTTTCTTTTTGACAATCTGCAGTACTAAAATGTTATTAATGGTATAAAAAAATCACTAGTTTCGTTGATACTTCGCGACGTGAGTGGCGGCGGGCTCGCAGCCTCTCAACTCCCCGCCCGCGCTTTATTTAGAAGTTGAAATTTAATTTTGTATATGTGACCATGAAATAACCATAAAAAAAATACAATAATGTAAAAGCTGGAAAGAACTTTTTTTTAAAAAAGCTGTTGTCGATTTATGCCTAATGTCTGGGAAAATTTTGGATAGTGTTTATAAAGTAACCCTGTATAAAGCTGAAGAGTTTGTTTGTTTGCTTGAACGCGCTAATCTCAGGAACTGCTGGTCCGATTTGAACAATTCTTTAAGTGTTAGATAGCCCATTTATCGAGGAAGGCTATATGCTATATATCATCACGCTTAGACCAATAGGAGCGGAGCACCAATGAAAAATGTTTCTAAAACCAGGGGTTTTTTTCTTTCTAAAAGCTTTTCACTGCACGCTGCGTAAACGATTGAAGTTTCGCAAAAGTCAAGTATGACAGAATAATTCACCTTCAAAAGTTCTATAAAAAAGTCCACGACAGCATATGTCTATCTTTTAAGGTTGGCTCACTATAACCTTTTTTATGCTAACCAAATTTGTTCTAAAATAATGCATTATTTACGAAGGTGTTTTTCTAAACATGATATTATTCCTTAACCAAATAAATACGTTATTCATCACAAGAATTTAATTTAAAACAAAATTGCCCTTTACATCATTTGATTTCAATGAATATGTTAGGAGATCTCACAGTTTTAAAATAACATCGCAGCAAAGTAATGATCAAGTACTGCGCGCGCATAAATAGTGTACAAGGCCGGCAGGCAGTCATGTGGGGGAAAGGCAGTGGCCCTCAGTTAGCTTTGAGGAGTCTCAAATTTTGCATAGGGATAACCACGCGGACGAAGTCGAGGGCAACAGCTAGTAATATTATAAAGAAGAAAGATTACTTTGTCTGTATTGAATAGACTCCGAAACTACTGATCCGATCGTGATAATTCTTTCACTAATAGAAAGCTTAACTATTCAGGAGTGGTACAGGCTATAATTTATTTTGATTGCACAATAAATTCATTGAAAAATAATAGTATATGTAAATCAAATCGGAGAAAAGCGGGTGAGAAATAAGATAATGGACACCAGCTGTCAAACATTTGACAGAACGAAGTCTGTTGGCGCAGCTCGTTTAAAATAAAACAACTCATGTGTTTGTATAATTAAGTCGAAAATTAAACTTATTTTAACAAAGCCAATTGCATTGACGATTATAATATATTATAATTATTTGTGTTCTCTAGACTGTATTGTCTCGAAGGATCTACAACTTATGGAATTCTTTAGTATCTAATATAACAAGCCGCTATCAAGACTATTATAATAATATTTATTAACCAATGCAAACATTATCATAGCAGCGCTGTCTAAATATTTACTCTCCACTTAGTGCCAAGTCTATTTTGATTTAGTTTATCAAGGCAATTAAAAGAGGCTTGTACCTACTTATGTTTTATAAATAACTAGCTTCTGCCCAGGACTTCGTCCCGTGGAATGATGATATATAGCCTATATAGCGTTCATCGATAAATGAGCTATCTAACACTGACAGAATTTTTCGAATCGTGGTCCGATTCGTCCCGTGGAATGATGATACATAGCCTATAGCCTTCCTCGATAAATGAGCTATCTAACACTGAAAGAATTTTTCGAATCGTGGTCCGATTCGCCCCGTGGAATGATGATAAATAGCCTATAGCCTATAGCCTTCCTCGATAAATGAGCTATCTAACACCGAAAGAATGGACCAGTAGGTCCTGACGTCTCAGCGCATAATGTCCTTTTCTCGAAATGTCCTTTTTCAGAATGTTCTTTCTCTAAATGTCCCTTTCTCACAAAGTCCCATTCTCAATATGTCCTTTCCTCAGAATGGCCTGTTTTCAAATGACATAATTTTTTAAACTTTTAACAAATAGTAAAAAAAAAAAATATTATACTTTATTCTGATTATTTCAAAAATTAATAATAACTGTTTGTTTAAAAATAAATAATCTGACTGATGAGTGATAACTGTTTGTTTAAAAATAAATGATCAGACTGATTTACAATATGTTTTTTGTGGACAAATATTCAAATATTACTAACTATATACTTTTTCTGATTATTAAAAAAAGAGTGCTATCTGTTTATTTAAAAATAAATGTCACTGATTTACAATATGTTTTTTGTTTTATTTTTGATTTCACATCAAGCTTTGAACGCACTATTTGAGGTTTTAAGCTGAAGTTCAAAGTACCGTTCAAAGCTTGACGTACACTTGACTGTAAAAGTTAAAAATTATGTCATTTGAAGACAGGCTATTGTGAGAAAAGGACATATTGAGAATGGGACTATGTGAGAAAGGGACATTTAGAGAAAAGAACATTATGAGAAAAGGACATTTTGAGAAAGGACATTCTGAGAAAGGACATTTCGAGAAAAGGACATTATGCGCTGAGACGGCCTATAGAGCACCAACAGTTAAGTTAGACTTAACCTGCGTTGTGTAATAATCTAAATAATATCATGAAATCAGTAAAGAATAAAAATACACCTATTGTACCAGTAATGACAAAAATATTCAGACTATTAGATAGGCCTAAATAGGTATCAATTATCTATTTCAGTATGCATAGATAAATCATTAGAAATATTCAAGTATGAATATGATTATTACAAGCGGTGCTTAGTTTGAGGTCAGATGATCTTGGGGTAAGTCGTCCCAGATATTAATCAAACATTTCATTATGTATATCTGACACTCATATTATATGCTCATTCAACAAGATAATTTGAGGTCATATAATCTTGGCGTTCCCAAATATTCATTCATAATTAAAACTCGTGTAATAAATAAAACAATGCAAACAGGCAGCCCTGAATAATATGTTCATAAAATTATACATAACAGATCCTATTAAATCCGTTGGCATTGTTGCTCTTCGATAACACTATTTGTGGCGTCCTATCTAAAGCAATACTCGCATTTCGTTCATGTTTGACCTCCCTATCTTTTTATAATTAACTCTAGGAGGTCTACTCTGGTCTTCCGAACACGAAGTAAAGTCAATCGTTACTCGTGAAACATCTCTTCATCGGGTAATCACGCCTTCGCTTGGTGTGTTAGCCAATTCGAACCAGACTAAATATTGTAATAGTACCACTATATCTGCATGCGTCATGGATATAGCTCGTATCGCGGGTCGTTGCGGGTCGTAGCCGGGTCCGGACCTATAGATACTGATAATAAATAATGGTTTACATAAAGGTTTAATTACAAATATAGTACAGCGGCTAGATGTTGGTCTAGTTTTTTTAATGTTATTATAATTAGATGTTACGTTTTGTTACAAATAATAAATACCTTAAGGCCATGTAACCCCAAACTAAAAGCTAAATAGGTGTGTCAGGAACTGATATTGCAGAACAAATCTGATGTTCGCCACATAAATGTTCCAAAGGATAAGGTAACTTTTATTTTAATTTAAGCACATATGTTCATGATAAAAATATATTAAAATATAAACAGTACATAGCAGAATTTATTTAACCTCATATGAATGTAAATAAAACGCACAAAAAACTTATTTGCATAATATTCACGTTTGACATGATCCCAGGCCATCAAAAAACTTTGCGGCAAACATGTTTGAATAATTCAGCAGTCCCAGCCACAAGCACACAATTAGCATAACTATTTACACCCACGTAATGCACTAATAAAAATTCCACTTCCACACCATGACCTAAGATATAAAATAATTACATTCAAACCCGACACGGAACAATGACGTGGCAGAAGTAGTTTACCCAACGCTGCCTGCGACGCCGACAATGTCGTCTACGTAAACAATCGTGTTCGTGTATCGACTGTTTGACAATGTATTTATTCTTAAACGGAGGAAAGTCTGCCGGCTGACCCAGAATTACTATCGGCGCTTAATGTCAATTGTACGGCTCAGTCGCACGACACGACGAAGCGCGCGCGAACGCTCAACCTCCATACGCGTATCTGACGAAATCCGGATCCAACACCTAATATTGATACCCTTATCGGTGTAATACAGTGAGTGATCACAGATAAAAATATTTTACTTGAATTTCGTGACCAATATCAGTAATAATGTTCCGTTCGAAGTGTAAACGCGATGTGGTTCAATGGCAAATATCTGGTACCAATGTTGCGTGAGGTATTTATTGTGCATCGCAGTGCTTGTGTGTGTGTAGTTGCAGTGCTAATATAGTGTTTTGTTAAAGCAGGTGGAAAGGAATGGGAGTAGGATGTTGGCACGTAAAGAGGATGCCCCTGTGAACTGCAAGGTACTATAGTTTTCTAAAACTGTTTTGTATAACATTATTTGATTATTATTAGATTGTAAAACAAATATAATGGTTTCAATGGAATGTAGAAGGTAAAACAATGATTTCTGATGCTTTTCCCCGCTATTACTCAGACAGCGCGGGGCCCTTAGGAGCACACATGTTATTGTCTTCTGATTGTAGTACTTGAGGAATTATAACTTAAACATTTAAACAATAGAAAGTGACACGTATTTAAACATAAACAAACTCGGACTTCGTCTTAAGTTTAATGCCGTTAGTCCCGAAGTGCTGTCTTATCTGTCACGACACTCGCACGCGCCGCGACTGTAGCGCCATTTGACAGCTTTGACAGTTGTTTGTTTACAGCGCCTTTTAAGGTTATACTTACTTATAATATTTGCTCTAGTAATAGCGTACTCGTGAAGATCTTGATACTGTTAGGCTGAAAATCAAATCTACTGAGGCAATAAGACGTGTGAGTCACGTTGTTTGACACGCCTATTTCGTCGTTACGTGTTGCAGTTGTGACGTATACGTTTTTTAGGTTTCTCTGTAGGTATATAACCTATTAGAATGTTACAGACGGTCATAGGTCAAGTGTGTGTGTACACTTGACAGTTGGTATCTCATTTGAATAATCATGAAAGATTGTTGTTTGTCTACTAATATTTTAAAAAAGGCAGGTACATATTTCTTCCGTAAAGTCATTAACCATCACTTAACAACACGTCCATAATCAACATTATTATTGTTAATAGATCACCTCATTTACGTTTCTTCTCTTAATTTGTATTTGAGTAAGACCAACATCGCTTGAGACAATATTTACTCTATTGTATTTAAAGTTTGTTTAATTCACAAGAAATATTCAATATGGGCCATTCTCCATTCGGTTGTGTGTGCACAGGTGAAAATGTCTCTACCAACTACCAACGCCACAAGTCCTGTGGTCTGTGGATGCTCTGTATAAATAATATTACTTAGAACATATTTTATGCCTGACGATGATTTAAATACTTAAAAGACAATCAATAAGATGGATTTGTGGATAACTAAATCCAGTCAGTACCTATAATTATGTTAATTTGTATAATACTCAACAAATTGATTTTATAAAATTAAAATGGTGGTGGTTAATGAATGGTGTTAATATTGTTTTAAAATGAAACTTATATTAAAACTCCTTTTTCGTACAATCTAACATCTTATATCTTCATCTATACTAATATTCTGAAGAGGTAAGCGTTTGTGAGTTTGTGAGATTGGGAGTTTGTATATTTGGGACAGGAATCTCCGACTGTACCGAACCGATTTTAAAAAATATTTCACTGCTAAAAAACTTCATTATCCCTGAATGCTATAGGCATATATTTGTTTTGAAATAATTATTTTCAACCAGATCAATGAACAATCCGGGAAAACAGCGTTATCGAAAATCTTTTCTTGGTGCGCTGGCCCTACTGTTGATTATACGTGCATCCAATGTACTACAAAAATATAGTTTTTTAGTAGATCCATAAAAAAGTCCGCGAGACACTACATCTGTCTTTTATAAATAAGTACCTATAAGGTATGTTATATTATTAAGGTACGAGTATGTTGCAAAATTATTAAAATATATAAAAGCGAAACGACACACATCAGGAAATTTCAGAAACTACAAGTAGGACGTAGGTGCTTACTATGACGGGTTTTTGCGAAATTCGACCTTTAAGGGGTTGTTTTTGGGGTTGATAGTTTGTTTGTTTGAATCTTCGTTACTTCAAGTGCTAGGAGTCTCAAATTTTGCATAGGGGTTCTTTTTACGGCGTAGATGCTAACTAAGACGGGATTTTGTGAATAACAAGTATCGTAAGTCGGAAAAAATCCCTATGTCCTATGAATGAAGTTCTCGCGGACGAAGCAGCGGGCGGAAGGCTAGTAATAATTAATCTGAAAAAAACGATATCAATTATGTAATTTTTTCTTCCGAAAAAGATTTTCTTTTGGATGAGAGACGACAGCTTTATTTGAATAATTCAGAAGGCTATTCACGGAACATTTTGTTATGCATTTAATTCATCATTATTTTACATAACGTGTACGAACATACGACTCTTAGAAATACCGAGAAAATGGAGTGTGATTTTCATTTTTAAATGCATATGACGAGTTTTTACCCTTCTTTTTCACCGATTTCAGCTACAGATATTTTTCACACCTTAGCATGGAACTTACTAAAATAATAAATTAGCGTTACTAAGCCCGCTGATGCTAATACCATTTCTAAGCCTGGTACATACACAATAATCACCACGATTTACTTTTTGTTCTTTTTTTCATCTCTCTTGACGACAAGTTACTGTCATCTTTTGACGACCGACTTGGTGTAATGGTTAAGAAGTTGGCTACTACACCAGAGGTCGCGGGTTCGATCCCCGCACAGTACAAACATTTGTGTGCATGAACATGTCTGTTTGTACTGGTCTGGGTGTCTCCTATGTATAATAAGTATGTATTTACAAAATAAAATGTATTTAAGTATGTTTATCCGCTGTCTAGTATCCCATAACACAAGCTTTAATTAGCTTACTTTGGGGCTAGATGGCGCTGTGTGGAATAATGTCCAGGGATATTTATTTTATTTATTTATCTATTGTGCTATTTATCTGTCAAGTAAAATATTATTCGCCTTTGTCTTGCAGAGTGAGAGACCGCAAGTTGTAACGCCTTAAAATAAGTCCCACTATTATGTGTTTGCTTTATAAAAAAGGAATTTAAAAATTGTATGATCCCTTTGACTGAACCAATAACTATAACTAGCATTACAAATTTATAATAAGTACCAAAAAGGTCATAGTTTGCACCTGTTATAAATTTCTATTGCTAGTTTCAAAACTCAAACTCAAACTCAAATAACTTTATTCAAATAGACTGTATCAGTACTTTCAAATCGTCAAATTTACAGCAAAATATACTAAATAATAGACATAAATATTGGTTTATGTTCTTTAATTTAGCTTGTTATTGTATGTGAGTATAATAATAAATAATGAATGACAACGCACCTCTTGTAATGGTCTCGAGGTAGGGATTAATACCCCTGTGTTACGAGGTACCACACAAGGAAATAAGCTAGGGGCGTCTCCCAGCACACCCAGACCCGAGTCAATTCAGAAAAGATCGTTTCCTAAATTGACCCGACCGGGAATCGAACCCGGGACACTACGGAAATCGAGGCGAGAAACCGTGCTACAGCGCACTACGCCAACCGTCAAAGTATTTAACTGCATTTAGGTCCAAATAAACTTATTTCTTTTCTTTTTTTTATATTACGCCGATGATTACAAATTGCTTTTCTTTAACCGACTGTGAATAAAGGAGGTTGTTGCTATGTTCTTTTAGAAACCGAATTTAAATAAAATAAATATCCAGGACACTCGTACTATGGGTAGATAATAACACCCAGCCACACAACAAACACAAATGTCCTTCACATGAATGTTTGTCATGGGTGGGGATCCAACCCACGACCTCCGGTGCCAAAGGCAAGACCGCTGCCATTGGACTAACATGCCTGTCAAAATATTATTTTTGTTTCTATTAAAAACCTCTCGCTTTGTCCTCTCTCGCACCGCATTGTCAGCGCATCTGTGACGCACAGAAGCTTGTCTGTTTGCTTGTTTAGGTGTCTTGTGTTTGCACTGTTTGCTGAACACGTCACATAAGCACCATTCACACTTCATGTACAGAGGCGTTCACATGAACCTTTATATAGGGGCACCTTCTGCTGCTGACATAAGAGCCATTTTGCAATTGTTTTGCAGAGGGCTACCTTTGAATCTTAACATAGGAATTGAGATGAGTTTTATGGATAAGACCTTCTTAGGTTTCGGAACTCCGTTTGGCTGTCGGCTGTTAAATTTGGAATAGATTCATTTTGCGAATGGAAAAAACAAATATTTTCATTATTAAAGAGAAAGAATACTATTAATTTTGTAATAAAAACCGATATAAGTCATATCAAGTGAGAATTGGGTCTGAGTTTCGATATAATCTCATTATCAGTATTAATTCTCGTGCATCGAATTGTGTTATCTTATCAATAAATTAAAAATAAAATCATACAGATTAGCTGTTGCCAGGTTTGCCTCGTGCGGCACTTCTAAGGATTTTATCGATCTGATCAGTTAGCGTGATTAGTTAATTTTATTTCAGCAGAATCTCCGATCGCGGGATTTTTATGTTATTTGCCATATAGTGGATGGCCTGGCTTCAGGCTTCCGTGGTTTAGGTAAAAAAATACAATTGCTTAGACAGTGACTATAAAGCGATGTCCTACGTTAGCGACAAACGTGTCACGACGTGACAAGGCATGCGCGGTCAACAGATCGCCGGACGCTGCCAGATTATGGCTAATTGATGCCCTAAGTAATTCACGCCCCCTTGCGCGCCCCAATAGTATCGGTCTTCTTTAAGTCATGTTCCTGCACCCCAAGACGTGATGACCTAAGTACCTAATTGTTCAATTAGCTTATGGGCCAATCCGGCACTGTCAACAGATGCCATTGGCTGATCGCGCTTTCATCGTAGGACATCGCCTTAGGCTATTACCTGCAAATCTAGAAATGTAACTTTAAGTTGAACACACTTCAGATCAGACTGTTTAACCTTTACCTACCCTACAGTACTTTCTAAAAACATGATTATAATAAATATAAACAGTAACAAATTATATTAATAATACGTACAATCACGCATCAGGACCAGAACGAGAAACGTGAGGTTGAATCCACTCGGTTACGGGAAAGCACAAGACGCAAATCTGTCCCCGAAGGAAATATACAAAGTATCCGCCTCTGTCCCAGTGGTCGACCAGCTGTGTCTCTCTTACCGAAAGATTGCATGCCTATGAAGCTGTAGAGAGAGATTTGGATTTCTTAATCACATCGAGAAGCTGAATGCTGAAAATGTGCACGCTGCAGCAGAGGCATAGGTGAAAGTTTATTAGGATGATTTAGAATTTAGTCTTGGGAATGAGTTGGTTCAGTTTGTGTCTTTGATCGACTGTTACAAAAAGGACTATGATGTCAATGAAATAGAAATAAATTTATTCGACATACATACACAGGAAACAATTAAAATAAAATCACAAGAGTTGTCAGAAGGCTCCCACTCAGCATATGCCGTAGTACCATGTTCAGCACCACGACGCTGGTTTTTAGTGGTCACCCTAACAAAGAGGGAGAAGCGGCGCAATTACCATTACCCTAATTACTACTTTAATTAAACTTTACCAAAAAAATATTGATTACATAGATGATAAAATGACAAAAAAATTACAACAGTGGACCCAAACTTAGCAATTATAACTGTAACTGTGTACATAGCATTCAAAATATATATATCATTTTTTACACGACCAAAATATTAATTTACGTTTACAGACTGTAATTTTAATAAACGCTATTCGAATTTCTTTTAATTGATTAATGATGTAAATTGAACTAACATATTTTTATTCACTATGGAATAAAGACCAATCTCCGGAACTGTTTTACTACCAAATTCTCAAAAATAGAAATTTCAGAGCTACATACACATTGTATACATTGCATTGAGAATGTATTTTTGATGGTATCAAATTGCACTGGGGAGCGCTCATTTTCAAAAATGAAAAGTGATTTACTGCGGGAATTGTATTTCAGCGAAATCGTCAACGATTTTTGAGCGAAAAAAGCTCGGAAAGTTCCGTTCGTTAACTAACGCTAAAATTTAAAGTCATTTAGTTATTGTTTCCGATTATATTTATCTGTTTTTTCAAATAATAAAATAATTTAAAAATCCACTGAAAAAAATTACCATTTGATTTGGTAAATAATTTGGGTCCAGGGGTTACCATTCCTATGTTAAATACGGCATTGACTAAAAGCATCCGAACCCTCATTGCCTAAATATCTGCCAGATTTTGCTATTCTTCTTATCCAAGTGAACTTAGAACTTTCAACTTATCGTTGTCCACTATATGTCCACATAAGTTCACTGCGAGGAATGAAACACGGCTGTTTAAAAATAACCAGAGCTGTTATCGGCAGAGGTCGCGGCTCGCAACAGTCACTGATCTGATCTCACACAGGTCGACATTACAGCCGTTGCTGATTGGTTGATTGCAATTAAGTTGACGCATCGGGAATTTTGGCAACAAAGGTTCTAATTTTTCCCAGCAAGTACAAAACCGATTGAAATACTAAATAAGTTATTTGCCAGATTCATGATTAAATAAGCTTTAATTTGCCATTGCTTTAAAACAAGGATCCCTTGTTTCACAGACATCATTTTTATAGAATTTCGGTTCACAGAAAATATTTCATAGAATACTCGGTTCAAATATTTTCATTTCGAATATTATTGTTTCAACGACTATTTACTTCATAGAATATTCAGTCCACATATTGTCATTTCAAATATTATTATTTTAACAGATTTTACTTCATAGAAACACTAGAACTGTGACCACATCGCACGAGCCAAGCGAGCGCAGCTTTTTGATATTCTATGATATGAATATTCTAAGAAATTAATTTTATTTGTATCAAAATTCTATGATTTAAATTTCTTTGAAGTAACTATTCTGCGTATTGATTATTATTATAAAATGATACTATGAGAAACTATTTATTTGAAACGAAATTCTAAGAATCGATTTTCTATAAAGCAGTGTACTACAACCCTTTGAAACCCATTGCTTAACCGGATGGGATACTTTTAAAAACACAAAAACAAATATCAAAAACACCTCTTCAAAAACAAAGATTCTAATTTTACAGCCGAAGACTACGGTACAGCCCCTAAATTTACCGTTTATTAGGTGGATTAGTCTAAACATACTCGTTGATATGCCCATTGAAATTGTTTTTTGTTACTTAGAGTATTTGTTTTATAAAAGAAATACAGTTTTGCCGCTTAACCCCCTAATTATACAGGTGTTTGTCGGTGACGATAACCGGTTTATCAATGCCTCACCTTAACAAAATGTCTGCAAGAGATCTGGTGATAATCTAGGTCCCAGGTTGTACTTGCCTTAAATGAAACAACGATTGTTGTAAAACATACACTAAAATCAGTCCAAAGAGCGTTCCACGCTGCACGAGCGGTTTTAGAATGAACGTTCAGGTTCATTCTCAATCAATCAATTCTCTCGTCCTGTAAAATTGCTCTATTTTGTTGCGTAGTCCTCTAATAATGACTTGTGGAAAATCATATTTGTGTTTGCGACAAATATTTATATGAATTACCGCTTTATGTGTTCATTTCGATAATATTTTAGGCATAAAGCCGTATCTCTGGGTCACATGATGTTCTTTATTTACATTCGATGTGATGACCTTTGATTCGGTCAGCGGTAAATTTCTTTAAGATGTTATTTTGTTACTAGCAGAACTATATTACGTTAGTTACCTTACTTCATTTCATTGTATTTTTAACCTTTTTGCCAGGGATTGTACAATTAACAACTATTTCTCCCGTTCATAAAATTAATAAAGATTAAATAAATAATATAAAGCAAGCATTCTTAGAATACACCATGTCCATACCTAATTATCAACTTCTTATTATTTTGATTTTTTAATAAGTAGTTAAAATAAACATTTTAATATTTATAATTCATGCGGTTTACATACATACATACCATCACGCCTTTTTCCCAACGGGGTAGGCAGAGACCACATCTTTCCACTTGCTACGGTCCGGACACACCTCTTGCCACTCTCATTAATCCTTTCATACATGCTCGTCGATTATGGCTACTCCTTTTTTTTTCTAGGTCTTCCCCTTTCAACAGCTCCATCCACCCTCGCCTTGTAAATTTGTTTCGTTAATCGCCTTTCATCCATCCTTTCCATATGCCTAAACCATCTTAGCAATCCCATCACATTTTTTGTGACAACATCCTCTTTCACACCAGAACGCTCTCTTATTATGCTATTCCTTACTTTATCACTCAATGTCACTTCTGCCAAACTTCGCAATGCTCTGATTTCCACTGCATTTATCCTACTTTCATCCTTCTTTTGCCATACCCAACTCTCACTTCCGTACATAAGCGTCGGCACTAACACCCCCGCATGAACAGCCAGTCGTGCCTTTTCTGACACTTTCTGGCTGTTCATAAAGGCATTCAGCGCTTCATTTAACATATTCCCTGCATTCACTCTTCTATCAATATCACCCTCATGCCTTCCAGCGGTTTGCGTTTCAATATAACAGTGAATTTAGCCTTTTCACCTTAGTGCTCGCCTTTATTTTAAACTAAAGCCTTCCGTAAAACTTCACGTTATTCGGTTCAGTAGCCTCTGCCATGTGGTTTTGGTCAGTCAGAAAGCCTGTCTGTCAGCGTTTTCGTCCAGAATATCGCTTTTACACAAGTTGTCTGAGCCTCCTTCAAATAGGCATTAGCATATTTTTATAATTAGTCTATGCTCATCTTTGATGCACACTATCTTACTACGAGAGCAGACGATAGCCAGGTCAATTCGTGATAACAATAATCTAAGACCTGAGTATTGGTCGACCCCCGCGGCGCGATAGCCCGAGATAACCCTTTCTGCGGCGACCGCATGGCCAACTGTTGCACTTTCTAGCTGATAAAAATATGTTTATTCAACAGATTGTAAATATGTTGTTGTACAAAAATAAGGAATGTTATATTTTTTGTACCGACACATAGGCGCATCTGGCGGTGCGGCCAGACCGACACATGTACTTTTAGGTCCATATTTTAAGGAAATGTTATAACGTAAGCATTTGTTTTTAAATACTCTTTGTACTTTACTAACTCTTTTTGTGAAACCGAACCAAGTTTAAAAGAGTAAGTACTGAGTTTCTCGCCGGGTCTTCTCAGTATAAGATCAACTTCCGATGCGGTGGTAGAGACACATTATGTTTGTATACAGTGTATTTATGTATTCATATTTTTATAGTATTTAAGTCTATTACTAAGTTTATATTTTTTTTCTTGTAATGACGATTTAAAAGTACTTGTTACAGGTCTATTTAAATAAAGATATTTTTTGTTTGTTTGTTTGTTTGTTTGTTTGTTTGTTTGTTTGTTTGTTAGGAATCGGAGATTCTGCTGAAATGAACGTTGTCTCTCTGTTAGCACAGCCATTTACATGCAGTTCATCGGTTGTCAATAAAATCCGGTGAATACAGACCGCCTGCAACCGGTCCCTTTGGAAATTGGTGGGGGAGGCGGAGGCCTATGTTCAGCAGTAGACGTCTTGTGGCTGCAAATGATGATGATGATGATGATCAGTTTTCAAAGGGTTAAGGCAGATAATGTTATAATTATAATTGATGAACTGATTGGTCCAGTAGCCTTGTCTATCAACATTGAGTAATAGTTTGGGTTCTGTATTGATTAACGAAATTTATAGAACATCTTCTAGTATATTACTTGTCACTTCAATGTCAGTAGTTTCAACTTTCAGTAGTCTTGTTATTTATTTAAAAAAAGCAATATTTGCTTAGTGACCTTTGAGCGAGTAGATTGTCTGGGTATGGCTGTTACGCAAGATTAAATAAAAGATAATACATAATCCTCAGTAGTCCTAATGGGATTAAAATATCAGGATAACTAAGATAATGTACTCACTTTCGGGTTGTATTTATGTGTGCTTATTTACCAACATTTTATTGACACAAATAAAATTATGATATTTAATACACATATATCCTAATAATCCTATCATCATTAGTAAAGTCTGTCTATTTGTTATCTTTTTATGGTATGTCAAGATAAAGAATGACATTAGGCACTAGATAATTTAAATCCTGAAATAGACATGGGGTCTGAACGTCACTTCAAGCGAATCATATTGGAATCTAAATATGTTACATAATTTATCTAAATATCATCTAAATGGCATCTCTGAAACCGAAGTAAAACCAATATATCTATATTGGTTTTAGTTCAGATGCTTCCTTCTGAGTACGCTTCGATTGTGCAATGAATTCCCTGAGGTTTCCTCAATGGGCTATAATAAAGAGTTCTTTAAATGGGGTTTAAAGTGGTTTTTGCAGGGTCGACAATAAATAAATAAATAAATATCTGGGACAATTGACACCAAGATCATCTGACCCCAAACTAAGCAGAGCTCGTACTATGGGCGTTAGAGACTGATAAACATGCTTAAATATTTCTATATACATACATATGTTACGGTAAATCTGATTAATTGAAAATTATTAATATTTTTGACAAAATTATTAATAATAACCACATGTTTTGGTAAATGTGAATAAACGATCGAAATTTATTACTTTTAATAGTAATTATTAATAATTCACGACACATATTGGTAAAAGTTATAAAATAAATAAAAACCCAATGTTTTTTGACCAGCAGGTATTTATTTATAATATTAAACACAGTCTGACCACCCGAAAATCCTTCTGGTGTCAGTAGGTTAGGGTTATTTTTTTTATGACCACCCGGAAATCCTTCAGGTGTCAGTAGGTTAGGGTTATTTTTTTTATGACCACCCAGAAATTCTTTAGGTGTCAGTAGGTTAGGGTTATTTTTGGCCTTACCCTTGGCCACTTATTACATTTATCACTACTAGGGTTAAATTATTAATAAAAACCGACAAATGTGATTAATTTATCACTTTAACCTCGACTTTCGGTAATTATTAATAATAATAGATAATTATTAATAATCTTCAATTATTCACTCTTACCGTAACACATATATTGATAATAACACCCAGACACACAACAAACACTAATGTTCGTCACACAAATGTTTGTCGAGTGATAGATACCCCTGGTGTTCAGGCGTCCAGAGGCTGCGGTAGCCGCTTACCATTACGCGGTCCGCGCGTTGATTAACACCGAAGTAGTTAAAGAAAGATGACGATTGGATTTGACAACATGGGCATAATTAAGGGGTCAGATTTCGTTTTTCTAAAATTTGTATTAGTGGCTGTTGTAGTATGTTGTCTGACAGTTGACAATATTTAAAGTTCGAATTAAAATTAACCCATCTACTGTAAAGTAACATATTCTTACGTGCAATAGTGTTGTTGCGATAGCGATAGTTGACTTTGAGAATCAGTCATACTATCGATAGTCCTATCGAAGCTATCGACCCGAGACGATACAACCGATAGTATCGATAGTTTTGCTTTCACAACTATCGAGGTATTTTCGATACTATTGACTGGAAATTGAATGAAACGAAACCTTTTGAGAGCTTGCAATAGTATCGTTAAATGTTCGACTATCGATAGGGCAAAACTATCGATACTATCGTAACGCATCCTATCGATGGTTTCGATAGTTATTAACTGATACTATCGATAGTATCGAGAAAGGTCAATGGTATCGCTTAAATCTCACTATCGATAGTATCGTCACGGGTCGATAGTTTCGATAGGACTATCGATAGTACAACTGGTTTTCGAGGTCACGATAGTATCACGATACTATCGATAGACTATCGCTATCGCAACAACGCTAACGTGCAACTGCAATTTCTTTTTAAAACATGCATCAACAAAGCATTTCTTTACCTCGTGTTGATAAACTTTGATACCTGCCTACTTATAATTTGAAGCTTGCTTAATCAAATAAATACATGCCGATACTGACTAGCTTCATGAGCTTAAGCCGCTTATCTGTTCACATGATTTGGATCGACACGCTCGTCTGATAATATTATCTTAAGTCCGATTGAAACTCCTTTTTTGGTATTCCGTCATTGATTATTTAAGAATTCCCGTAACGTCATTTTTATGTTGGGAAAGATAATTATTTTGTGTTGAGTTAAGTTTGACGACACGATTGGCGTAGTGCGCTAGCCGCGGGTTCAATTTAGGAAACGATCTTTTCTAAATTTGCTCGCGTCTGGGTGTGCTAGGAGACGCCCCTGACTTAATTCCCAGTCTAGTACTTCGTTACACAAGGATATTTATCTTTGACTTTGAGACCATGACAAGTAATGTGGTATGGCGCATAATAATATTAATTTAAGTGAGATGGGGCACAGCGGATTCCTTTACTGGTGATTGGGCTGCCCATTTTAATGCAAGTCTCTCCTCAGTCGGCCCCTCACTATTAAGGCTCGTGATTCGTGATTCGCGCAAAGGATTCCTGCAATACTCTGCAACGAGGCGCGCGGGTATTGTGCTTATGGGAACGTCCAGCGTGGCGACTTGGTGTACACGTTTTTTTTTGTGGAAAGTGGCCCAGTATGCGACAGCACATAAAAATGTGGTTATCATATACTGTGATATTGTAATTGGGAATAATCAATCACGCGAACATTCGCTACCGCTATCGTAACATCAGATAAAGGAACCTACAACTACAACGCAAAATTCCCAAAAAAATATTAAATATTTATTTACTTAATTACTGCGCTGGCTCAGCGACCCGAAGTGGGTCTTGGCCTCCGACACGAGATTCCGCCACTCTGCTCTATCTCCAGCCACCCGTTGGCAGTCGGGCCGTTGCAAGTGACAGATCCTTCTCGACCTGGTCTATCCAGCGATACCTGGGCCGGCCCACTGGACGCTTCCCGGTTGGCCGACCCAGATACGAGTATTCTCTTATTAAAGTATTTAATAATAAATAATTTAATAAATCTTGTCATTTGATTTAATGATCAATAACCATAAACATGCTTTTTAAATTCCTTGTAAGATATCGTTATTATGTAGAAATCTAGACTACTGTCATTAAATTATGGATTTGAGTTTACTGGAGGTAAAATCATTGTTTTTATTTATTCTGTTGGAGTATTTGCTGACATCCGGGGTATGTACTACCTCCATCCAGATTTCCAGAGGCAACAGCTTACCTGTGTGCTTCATATCTAAACTTTGAAGATTGAATTATGGACTATCTTTGAGTGTGATACATTGTTGCTCTTATCTGTCACAGCTATTAGTACTCAATAATGTAGTATGTTTCACAATGACAGGGCTTACTATATCTACGAGTTTAACAGGTACTTTAGTGGAGAATGGATAGCATTGCTAAATATTATCTTTTGTGTTAAGTGATGCGCAAACGTACAAAGTTAACATAAGTGTGTGATATTTAACGTCACACACATTATATTATGTTAAATAAACTTAGTAAAATTATTTATTTGTTACGGGATTATTATGATGATTATGTTTTATTTTTACTGTGTTTTAAATAGTTAAAACTTATAGAAGAATTTAGAAGTCTGGTTATACTTATAGAAGTAAACCTAAAATAATTGAGTACCATATGTTAAGTGATAACAATAATATACAATAATAATTTATTATTAATTTATTTAAGTGTTGGCAAATTTTCAGTAATTATTTTAGATTCAAATTTGTTGTGTCTTTTTCTGCCCTAATTTGTACATGGTACACAGCGTAATTTTCATATTTCCTCTGTTAAACCATGCGGTTGACTGGAAGAGAATGTGCAATGAAGAATAAATAAATAACATACACGTTCTGCATATAATTCAGTATCAAATAAATAATAAAGTAGGTATTTAGATCGCAATGGAGAGTTTATGTTATTACTTTATCGCTCGATAGTAAATGGTCTGAGAGCGATATGTTTAATCGCAGGATTAAGATAAGCCACTCGCTAATCAACTGTAGGTAGTTGTGATAGTGATAAAGTCTGCTTTTTAGCCGGTTTTCACTGGTTTGGTTTGCTTTGTTTGAACGAATTATTATGTCTCACAGTTTAAAACAACATGGACTCATTCATTGAAAAATACAATTTTACAATGTGAAAAAAAAGTTTTCATTCATGGTTTAACAACTACTTTTACTGAAGTAGGAAAATAATACAATATCTTTAGGACAGTTTTACGCATAGACTTAACTGATCCCAAACTAAGGCCCGTATTCTAAAACAAAATCTGTACTTGAGTATAGATCTGAGTGACGTTTTTGTATGAACTGACGTTTTGAAATCTCTACTCAAGTACAGATCAGTGCTTGAGTACGATTCTGGAATACGGGCCTAAGACAGGTAAGATTTTGTAAGCCGAGCTTGCCTAGATTAAGCGTATAGGAATTCAAGACAGCTCTGAGTACATTAAATAAATAGACAACCAGAACAAACTATTTGTGAGTCTTTTAAATAAACGTTCGGTACCCTAAATTCCCAATCGAAGCTAGAACCGGCGGCTTATAAGCTCGATTACTATCAACCGAGCCAATGAGCTAATACTTCCCTATCATTTTCCTCAATGTACAAATTATCACCCGGTATGAGATAAGATAATTCACCACAGACAGTATTACCAGGAGTTACTTGAATGCAAAGTCTAAACTCTACCCATTAACTATTTTTAAAAACAAGCCGGTTATGAAATCACCACACGTAGTTTTATTATTCCGACGCTTTTAATATTTCTTAATACATTGTATACTGCTTTTATGCACTAGATATTCATGGTGGTTAATCCTTTCCTAGGAAAGGGAGTTATTGTGTCTAACTTGCTAATGATGGCCTCATACAGCTGTAGCCACTTTATTAAATCCTTTGGTATAATGTTATCTCTAAATCACTTGTCATTTTCCTCAGATGCGTGGCGTGCCGGCAAACGAGCGGATGTACACACTGCGCACGCGGCCGCCCTCGCTCCTCCCGCCGTCCCCCCTCAGCCTGGCCTCCTCCGGCGACAAGTCCTCGCTCGTCGCGGCCACGCACTCCCCCTCCCTCGAGCGGCCGGCCAGCCAGCCGCAGGTGCCGCCCCTCACCGCCAGCTTCGTCTGCTACGTCTGCGGGGTCTCCGCCCCCAGCTCGCAGCTGAGGCTGGTCTACTGCTGTCCCAATCCTGAGAGGGAACCGTATTATCCGTTTATCACGTCGCTGAAGCCTCATCCGGACGCGAGTCCTATTAGTCCGCAAGGTAAGTGTGTATTTATGTTACTATTGCTAAACCAATTCTATACAACAACGGAGATATTTGTTCGTAAGTTGCTGACCCCCTGCCTACCGGCCACAGCCTTTTGAAGCTATTGGAGACTAGTGTTATGTTAGTGTAGTGGTGTTATCGTGACGAACAATGGTGAACCTTAAGGTGGTCCCTCACCTGTAACATTTTCCTTTATTGTAACGTTACAGAGAGTCGAGCATTACATCAGTGAGGGAGAGGAACCGACCATTACAGTGCACAACTTTAATACAACTTCAATGAAGTTTTGTAAGGCAGTATTAAATCGAATCTGATTTGTACATTACAGGCGTATGTTCGTCATGTCAGGGAGGCAGTACTGTAATGCTTAAAATCGAATCTAAAACATTACATTACAAGCAAATGCTCCAAGTGAGGGAGCACCTTTCTCCCTTTCTGAACCGACATAACTCTGTTCTGGCTATCACTTGCAAGAACACAGCAACGTCTCAGCATTTTAAGATGTGTCTCTAAGGTGCAGGCCAGCACGCAGGCGGAGAGATCCAGTGGCACCTACCTCTTTTCTAGGATATGTACACTGAAATCCATTCAGTGCATATTTCCTCATAGATTGCTAGTTACGTAAACTGTAGTAGCGTCTTGATCAATCTGTCTTGCTAGAGAGCAACGCCTTACGAAGACTAAAGCAGTGGACACAAGTGGACACAAGTGGAACAAGTGGACCAAAATGATCGCATATTTTGACTGGCCTGTTGGCGCAATGGCAGCGATCCTGCTATTAGTTCCGGAGGGCGTGGGTGCGATCCCCACCCATGGCAAACATTTGTGTTTGTTTTGTGTCTGGGTGTTATTATCTATTTAAGTATGTATTTAGAATTTTTTAAGTATGTTTATCAGTCACTGACACCCATAGTACAGTCAACAGAAGTTAATGATGATTGAACAAACTTCCAATTTGTTTTTATGAATGAAAAATAGGTAAAAATATTATCACAAGCAGCATCTAACCATTATAATGAATGAAATGTCTCATTTGTATTCTTAGTAGTTTAAAAAGCTTTATATTTTTTGTGAAATCATCAATTTTGGCATGTTAAATTATCACCTACTTCTGCTGTTGACTGTACAAGCTCTGCTTAGTTTGGGGTCATAAGATCTTGGTGTAAATAATGGTCCTAGATATTTATTTATTTATTCTAATTGATTTGAAAGAAAGTCTTATGGATACATTTTAATTAGTCTAGTAAGAAGAGAAAAACACCGTAATTCCAAGCCATATTTTATAACAGCATTCACCTGATATGCAGGTAATATCTGCCAATGACCTACTACAAGTGCATTGGTCGTCACATCGCCCGCATACCGTGAACTTGTTACCGAGCGGTATTGCAATGCGAGATATTTGGGCGAAGTTTAATAAGGGTGCTTGTCACTTTTATGTATGGTATCTAATTGGACAGACGTGACATAAACAAATGTCAGATGGGGGTAATGACAAAGTATGATTGTGTTCTGTTGGGAAAGGTCAAGGAAAACTGTTAGAGCAATTTATGTATTTGTGTGTATTTCACACACCGAACAACTCGAATGTTTTTTTTCAATTAAGTCTGAATGATTAAAAGTCACTCAAAGAAGAGCAGGGCAGCCTTGCTTACATTTCCCCATCTTCATCGTCGGAAAGTTGGGTTTTCAATTTCAAGGGTGCTCAACTGAAAGTACCTTTAGGTCTGGCGTTGTGTGGCCTCGTCTAAAAATCAACTTGCTAATTATTTCTTAGACTTCTTACACCAGGTTAATTTGACCCCAAACTGAGTAGAGCCTAGAACTTGAACCTTAAAACCTTATCATGTTTTAGGTATGGTGCAGATCTGCGCGTCGTGCTATAAAAGTATCCCGCACAAGTATCCCGCGTACGGGGAGAATGGCGAACCAAATCCTGCGCACAACAATTCACACACCAACAATATTAGGTAATATGTCTTCACTTTTCTCTTTGAATTAAGATTTAAAGTGGTTTTTCTAATTTTGTGTGTAGTACAATTGTAAAAGTTAACAGTCATTTCAATCTCTTTCCATACCTTAGTAAATAAAATGAGACAGTCTTAGCAAATAAATAACTGTCAACTAAAAATGGTTTTGCCATCTTTTAGATCTGATGGTAGCTTTATAAAGTTCTCTAAGGGTTTTTTTTTATGCAAACGGCTTTTAGTTTTTTGATTTATTATAACGGCTGGTCGTCTGTCCTTACCAAACTCTTATTACCAAATAAAAAAGGAAGAAAGAAAGATCTATAGTTAAGAAACTGGTATAAAATGCCCCTCTTTTTACAATAATACATTGGGAAGATTACATAAAATTTCTATTTATTTTTAAAATGATATTTTTTGTCTTTTATATGTTTAATTAGACTGTATGACAACTGATTTGTTCCAGATTTAAGCCTTATGATATAAAGTCAACTAGTTCAAGTCAATCAAATAAGCGGACCTCAAACGCGCTCTCCAGTAGTCCATCGAGCCAATTAGTCCCCGGCGAAAATGGCATGGGATTGTTTCGGTGAGTTAACTCTTTCTTATTTTTTTATTTTCATAGGTGTAGAGTCTGATCCGACTCGCAGGACCATACTTGTGGACATGTTATTATAGCAAGTGAACCACAAGACGGTAACTGCATGGAATTGTTTAGATTTATATTTTTAGTATTTATATTTTTATTATATTTAATGTTCTTGAGCCATTATATTAAAAAGAAAATAGACTAAACGGACTAATCATCTAACTATATGAAACAGAGAGCATCTAAAATCAAAGGCAACTAAACGCCATACAACTTAAGCTGCCTTTGATTATAGATATTTTTATTATCAAAATATCTGACCTGGGTAATGTAATACCCATATTATAATAATTACCTAGTAGACTAAAATGTGGCAGGAGTTTCACTCTTTCATTACTATAGAATACTTTTTCTTCCCATGGACTTTCATCTGAGTCATGTTTCAACATTCAGATTTACAGTTTTCATTCCTCATTTCCAGATGTTACGTCTGCGCGGGCTCCTTCCACCAGCAATCAATGGAGTGGCTCTCCACAACCGCCGAATACATGAACTCTCACGCGATGCACTTCCCCTGCCTGGCGTCGACCGGCGCGGGCGCTACTTCCGCTTCCGGTGCGACCCCACGGGGGGGCCGCGTGCTGGCGTGCAGCCGCTGCGTGCGGCACCTGGCGCGCCAGTGGGAGCTCATGGACGCGGAGAGGGTGCCGCTGGAGCACAGACGGTGAGTGCGGGGGCTGCGACCCCACGGGGGGGCCGCGTGCTGGCGTGCAGCCGCTGCGTGCGGCACCTGGCGCGCCAGTGGGAGCTCATGGACGCGGAGAGGGTGCCGCTGGAGCACAGACGGTGAGTGCGGGGGCTGCGACCCCACGGGGGGGCCGCGTGCTGGCGTGCAGCCGCTGCGTGCGGCACCTGGCGCGCCAGTGGGAGCTCATGGACGCGGAGAGGGTGCCGCTGGAGCACAGACGGTGAGTGCGGGGGCTGCGACCCCACGGGGGGGCCGCGTGCTGGCGTGCAGCCGCTGCGTGCGGCACCTGGCGCGCCAGTGGGAGCTCATGGACGCGGAGAGGGTGCCGCTGGAGCACAGACGGTGAGTGCGGGGGCTGCGACCCCACGGGGGGGCGTGCAGCACGATATGGCGTGGTTATGAAAGACGATAATTCGCTGATAAACATGAGCGTTAGGCTCAATCTCGGTGAGCTAGAATCGTAAGTTTGTTTGTTTTAGCTGAATAAAGAGTAAAACCTGGCTGATAGGCTCACGCCAACGCACCATCCGATCTACTGGAGCTGGGTACGTACAATATTTGCTCAGTGCCTCTATTATAAGTTTGCCTCACGTATTTTTATGATCATTTCATTATCATTTTTTCAATTTTTTTTACTTAGTCCTAAATATCGGTCATATTTGTCAACTGTAATATTCCAAAATTGTATAAAAGTGAGAATAATTATGGCAAATATTGTTTTTTTGGTTGCCGATTTTACCAACGATTATTTTTCTGTATTTTTCGAATCACCCATCAACTGCCACAAGTATTATTGTCTGTCGGCTGAAGTACAGTGTGTCCGCCCGGCAGGTACAACATCCCGTCGCCGCTGCCCGCGGGCGCGCCGGCCGGCGGCGAGCGCGTGTGCCCCACGCCGCCCTCCAGCGCCTCCGACCGCACCGTCGCCAGCAATAATGGTGAGGATAAGCTTATTCATTGTCCGACAATAGTACATTATTGCGAAGGCAGCGAAATAGGCAATTGCAGGTCGAGCATGAGTTTGAAGGCTGAGCCGCAGGCGAGGACTTCAATGATACGAGACAGGCAATTGCCATTTCGGCCGAGGCATATATAGTGCTTTTCTTAAAAAAATGCAAGGAAATAAAAAGGGCCTTTTACATAATAAATTTAATTAATATTATTAACAAAATAACAACTCCGCTTTACCGCCAATTTGTTTTTTTTTATTTTACAATTTGTGCCGAAAGGTAAACGCATCTGTGGCTATACAGCCACGAGAACGCAATGTGTACGATAGATGAAAGAGTTCTAAATTCAAACAGCACACCGTTTCATACAACATTGCCGGCGCGCTCTTCGTTCGAAATTCAAAGAACGCGCCGGGAAGTGATTTTGGGTTTTCAGTCTACGTAAATATGATACTTCGCGTGTTCTTTATTCAAAAGTAATGACAATATTTCCGAGCATGTTTAAGAAAAGGTTATTGTACTCTACGCTAAATCTCGCTGCATTTGCAATAAAAATTGGCGAGCACAGCGAAGTATATGCGCTCACGCTCACTTATGGCGATGCGTATACGCACGCGTATACTATAGTGAAGCACAACGCGCATAATGATAGGTGATGTTATCGGTAAATGTTTACAAAATTATAATTAAACTATTTGTCTTATTTCTTTTGTTTGTACATCTAGTATAGATAGAAAAAATGTTAAAATTTATTGTATAGATCAAATAACTGAAAAAAATATCGTAATAATTAACAATGATTGCTAATGCTTGATTATTCAAATGTTAAAGAGTGAATGAAAGAAAATAAGTAATAACTCTGTATTTAAAGACTGCCCACACCACAGTATTTTAACTATAACTGTTTTGTAATTATTACTCTCAATACGAACTAAATAATAAAATAATTAACATTTAATAACTACCTACTTTTACGGAATTAGCCTCATTAACTAATAAACAAATAATGAAAATGTCCATTATCTCTTGATTGCCGCCTAATTGTTTCGAAGCGCATACGTTATTCGCTATTTGAGTTATGTCGATAGCGCGTATTCGACGCAAGCACAACACTACGCAAAACACGTTTTTGCCCCGCGTGCAGCGAGATTTGGCGTTGAGTAAACATGATGTACAGAAGAAGCAAGTGATCAGCGTTTGCTGCCGCGGGGAGTGTAATTCTCGGGTAGCTTGTGTTCAGCACCTCCCTTCTCTCTGAAATAGTATGCGAGAGTAATCTGTAATTGCTGGCTGCCTTCTTTTATTATATACCAGCGACCTACCCCCGGTTTCGCAAGGGTAACCTTGTTATAAAAAAAACTGTTTGTAAAATATTAAAAATCGACCAGAACAAAGAGCGCTAGCCACTTTACTTGCCGAAGACGTAACTCAACTGTAGCCTTTCGATTTACGACGCCGTGGCGTCATTTCACCATATGACCTACGTCAAGTGTCATCGTGATATTTTGTCATCGAAAGTACTTAAGTAGTAACATCTAAAACATTGGCGAATACTACAAAGGATTATCTAATTTGATTGACTTTCATTCAAAGTGAGTGTTGTGGTAGAGATACCACAACACTCGCCATATCTCGAGTGTGCGAAGGCACTTGTAAACTATCAAGTTTTAGAATTGCTAGGCTCATCATTGATGAGTACGATTTGATTCTAATATTCTTTGATTATAGACAAATAAACAAATTTGTACGATATAAATCACTATTAAACAAAATGAACTAACAAAAGATGTGGAAGAAACAAATGAGTTTCAGAAAGAACTATAAAGATACAATTTCGACCTTTGGTGTCTCGAGTGGGATCAAGGACATCAAGAGCCGAAATTTGAACTTTTCTAGTTTTGCTATCTATTGATATGAAAGATTAGGATTGTAAATTGCTAAAATTATACTAATAATAAAGCCTGTACCTACACCTGGATTCTGCTATTAAAATCCTAAAAGTGTCGTGACATCTAGAGATTATTTCCTTGATTCTACAAAAACCGCCCGTTTTAGTTAAGAATAACACATGCCATCACGACTTTATCCCAAACAGGGTAGTCAGAGGCAAGTGACTGTTGCCGTCATAGTGAACGAAACACTTTTCCCCAATGGTATTGGAACCCAACGTGGTAGGTGGTGAGCCTTCCGCGCCTTCCTTAGTTAAGAATAAATATGTAATAATATTTAATTGTTGCAGCCTGTACCTCAATATACTGTTTCCTGTGCGGCCTGCACTCGGACTTCACGCTCGCGCGCATCCTGTACGGGCAGCCGCAGGGCAACGCGCCCTACTTCCCCTGTCTACTCACGCATCAGGTATGAACTCTTTTTTAAAGAAATTCTAGCTTTTTTGGGTTTTGTTATTAATAATACAAAAACCTGAAAAAGGCGGGGGCTCGATTCGTTACCTGGGGGGGGGGGGGGGGGGGGTCTAGCCAAGAGCAACACGCCACAACGATTTGTACAATAGAAATCGTTCAAATGTATGGGGATGACATAAGCACCAGTGACAGCTTATGTCATTCAGGTGTATTTTGTTATTTTCTTTTCACAATGCTTTTATTATTTTGGATAAATTTTGAAAAAAATACTTGGTGGAACGGGGTATTTGAACTAGCAAACTTTCACCAACTGGGCGTTTATCTATCTCATGGAGCAACCATGAGTTTGAAAGACCTGTTTAATTCTTCTAGTCTAAACGCTGGAAGCCAGTGCCAAAGAATTATCTAACCAATGCTTTAGGTATCTGCGTCATCTTACTCCAAATTCTTTTGACCCAGAACTAGGCAGAGCTCGTTCTGTGTTCTAAATATTTTTTTCAAACAGGTACGAAATTGATCACTAACTGATAAAGTTATTTAGTGCAAATTATTTTTATTTATAATATTATTATAAAGAGAAAAGATTTGATTGTTTGTTTGTATTGAAAAGACACCGAAACTACTGATCCGATCGTGAAAATTATTTCACTAACAGAAAGCTAAGTTATTCAGGAGTGATATGGGCTATATTCTATTAAGATTAAATTAAAAGTTCAGCGAAAAATAATAGTATATGTAAATCAAGTCTGAGAAAAGCGGGCCAGATGTGATCATGGACACCAGCTGTCAAACATTTGACAGAACGAGTCTGTCGGAAGTGTCGGGATAGATCGTGAATTATAAAAATGTGGTCAATATTGGAGAGCGTGTCGTGGCCTAGTGGTTCAGCAACCGAACTCAGATCGTGGATCGTGTGGTCCCGAGTTCAAATCTGGCCTGAACCAAAATCTTTGTGTTCATTGTTAAATATCCGACTTACTCTCCGGTATAATCAATAATCATCAATAATCAATAATGGAAAACATTGATAAAAAACCAAATCATCCCAGATAACGGCGGTAGGCTCACCACCTATCACGTTGGGTTCAGATACTATTGGCGAAAAGTGGGCTTCTGAGTGTTTCGTTCACCATGACGACAAAGTCACTCGCCTCTGACTACCCCGTTTGGGATAAAGTCGTGATGGTATGTATGTATGGTCAATATTCTTGAATTTTTATTCTTTTTGAATGTTCCAGAGTCATCCAAACGCGGAGCAGTTGCGGGAGAACGGCTCCGCGCTGGTCTGCACCTTCTGCTACCACTCGCTGCTGAGCCAGTGGAGGAGGTGAGATACTACGAGCATATGGGCTTTCATATGGCTTTTATTTATGTTATAAAAAAAGGATATTGTTTATTTGCTTGAAAAGTGGTATAGAAGATGGGTCAAATATAAATGAGTTCACATTTCACCAGAACCTGGCATGATTAGATTAGAACTGGATAGATGGCGGATGTTTTATTTATTTCTTTTGGCGTTTAGCAATGACCACTTTATGTATTGTATTCGTGCTAATTGTAACGAATAGCGTAACTACGCTACGTTTCAACTGAAACATCATCGAATTCTAAACATTATTTAAAATAACCAAAAGATACATTAAAAAAGCATATTTCGTTTACTCTTCTAACTCTGGTAGTAAAGTCTATTTTTAAAAGTGCAAAATAAATTAAAATAAGTAAACATTCGCTAATCCTCACAACGTAAGTAACTTTTGTTAAGAAACCATAAACGCAAATTTAATATAGTTGAACGAGTATCTTGCAGAACGCATAGAAATAGGCGTTTTGGGACGTCGCCATCTCGCGATAGTTTGGAGGGAGCGTTTCGGGCAAGTCCTAAATTAGGTTTTTTAAAGTTGCCATATCTCAGGGAGTTTTTTTGTGTTCGGAATATTTCTTTTACTGATGTGTCTTATTGAAAAAAAATAGTCGCCTGCCCTATTACTGTACCATGTCGTACGACGAGTCGCCCCGCAAGCGCCCGGACTTGTGAGGGGTGGCGCGCTGTGCGTCGCACCAGGCCTGTCGCTTCTCGCACTTGAGCGTTTTTTTTTATATTGCCCGTCAAGATGACCTCACTACACCTGATGGAAAGCGGTCGTGAGGTCCATATATGAGGCTGACAAGCCCAACCATTCAAACGAATCACTGGGCTGGCCATCCTCACCTTGAAGGCCTTCAGAAATGCCATTTCACGCCCCGCTTGAAGAACCCGGGACCACACGAGGAAGGAAACACATGTGCTGGAAGGGGGTTCCACGTGGCGCGTAAAAATTACCTACCAGCTGCCGGGACATGGAACTCCCAACAGCCGCGTAGAGCATTTGTATCTGAATCTTGCGGTTCAACTGACGCGATGACGTACTGCAGATACTGACTTCTGACATCTATATCGAAAGAGGTAGCCCCGCAATATATGCCTGACACATGACATTTAGGATTAGGAAATTGACATTTTTCTATGGATGTGATTTATCTGTTACGTTAGTAACTATCAAGTAATCTGTGGTCGAACTGCTGTGTCACACCGCGCATCGTCCGTGTGTGGCACCCTACAGTTCAAAACACCGCACCCTTACTGCGTTGTGTGGCCTCGCTCTCAGTCGGAAACCCTTACTGCGTTGTGTGGCCTCGCTCTCAGTCGGAAACCCTTACTGCGTTGTGTGGCCTCGCTCTCAGTCGGAAACCCTTACTGCGTTGTGTGGCCTCGCTCTCAGTCGGAAACCCTTACTGCGTTGTGTGGCCTCGCTCTCAGTCGGAAACCCTTACTGCGTTGTGTGGCCTCGCTCTCAGTCGGAAACCCTTACTGCGTTGTGTGGCCTCGCTCTCAGTCGGAAACCCTTACTGCGTTGTGTGGCCTCGCTCTCAGTCGGAAATGAAATCAAATCAAATAGATGAGATAAGATATTATACATAAAAGAAAATGCACATGCTGTGATCAGCCTTATTGGCATACAAATGTCACATGAAGTAAATTAATTAATACAATTACAAAATGAATTTGATGAAATTAAATTAAAGAAGGAAATGTCCAGAGATAATAATATTTCGTCATTAAATACATTCAGGCAGTCAAAGAGATATAAAGCATAAAATTAATATTTGAGGGAAAGAAATTCATTAATTGAATAAAATCAGTGACTTATCAAAAATGAAAATAATCCTTTTTTGAATGTCATATACAACGTGTTAATTAAGTAAAAAGCGCAAAACCTCAGACACCCCAACTTATTTTAATTATAAAAGAATAATGTAAATTATAAAATACAATTTTCGCGTATTATTTACGAAGATATTCGCTTTTTTTTTGCTTTTTGTCTTTGTTGCGAAATTAAAAAGTCTATGGTAATAACGCGCGAGCTAGTGCGACGTTCCCGCTTCGCGTGCCGCCGCAATAATAGAGTTAAGTAATGATTAAACACGGCGTAATGAAAATATTTTTTTGGTTAAAATTGTACCCCTATTTTTTATTAGTGGAATAGATTCTACTCTCGATTGTGAACAAACTAATTACAGGTTTTGCGTTTTATCATTAACACGTTGTATATGTTTTTTGAATAAAAAGATTTTGGTTTTGGTCTAGGGTGCTTAATCCCTAGGCCACGACGCTGTCCAGATTATATCTCTATTATGATTTTTGTTTGTTTTTAATGTTTTTTCTCGTATTGTTCTCCCAGGTACGAGTCCCTAGGCGGCTACGGCGCGGAGCGGCGCGTGTACAACACGCACGACTACCACTGCCACCTCTGCGGGATCAAGACCTACCGCAAGCGCGTGCGCGCGCTGCCCATCAAGGTACGCCGCCCACTGCCACTCCATGTACTTGCGCAACATAAATACCTACCAGCCGCCGGGTCTTCCAAGACTCATTTGGAAATTGGTTGTCAACAGCCGCGTAGCGCATTTGTACGCGAATCTTGCGGTTAAACTGACGCGATGACGTACTATAGGTACTGACTACTGACATCCTTATCGAAAGGGGTGGCCCTGGCTATATATGCCTGTCACATGTCAGCTCGGATTCTAGTAGCGTCTATGTAGTGATTTATCCGTTACGTAAGTAACGAAGTTATCTGTGTCACTGGGCTAAAGAGCTACAAGACAGCTTAAGTTACAGCGAGAAAATTGGCCATGAACTTAAATTGACCGCGCGACGATATTTTGGAAAGAAACTTTCAGGCCTGAAATTCACACACATAATATAATATATAATTGGTGGTTTGTAGTGTTAAGAACTTATGAATGACGCTCAAACTCGGCTACAAATGAATAAAGATAGGAACTAGAAAATTGGAGGGAGTCGTGCGGAACTTTTTATGTCAGGAGTTTAAAAATAAAGCATTTTTAATGCAAAAATAAAAAAAATCACTGAAAATGAATAAATATGGACAGACAACACACTTATTTAGAAGAAAATCAAGCCACATAGTCTAATAGTAACGTTTCCCAGCACACCCAGACCAGAGCCAGTCTAGAAAAATCTGTATTTTAAGTTAATCTGGCCAGGAATCGAACCCAAGTCTTTACGAGGCGAGAGCCCGCACTTTAGCACTAGCTACACTTATCGTGTCGTCAATGTAACTGTGTCTGCATGTACATAACATACCTGATAGAATGTCACTCACCGAAAAACTTTGAACTTCATGAGTCTCATTTGTCAATGAATTGACACTGTCAAATCTACAGTCAATAAGATCAGTACTTGTATAATATGCTAAAATATATACACTTTATTTCGTACTGCTAGAGTGTTAGAATTATCGATGTATGACTTACTAAAAAATGTCCATCAATTTACCTTTGTTTTGACGACACGATTGGCGTAGTGCGCTGTAGCACGGTTTCTTGCCTCGATTTCCGTAGTGTCCCGGGTTCGATTCCCGGTCGGGTCAATTCAGGAAACGATCTTTTCTGAATTGACTCGGGTCTGGGTGTGCTGGGAGACGCCCCTGGCTTATTTCCTTGTGTGGTACCTCGTAACACAGCGATATTAATCCCTACTTCGAGACCATTACAAGAGGTGTGTTGTTTGGCGCATATATTTATATTTATATTATTTATATTGTTTCGTATCAGTTGTATCTTTCGTCATTATATTGACACAATTAAATCATTTTGTTGTTTGTTACAGGAATTCCCATTCTTAGTTACGAGACGGACTGAAAATTCGTTTTTATTAGAAAATGGCGACTACGCCGTAGTATGTTTGGACTGTTATGAAAGTTTACGGTAAGTTGGTGTTTCTTTGTCATTTCTTATAGCTAAATTAATTTTTGACACTTACAGCCTTAATAAGTACAAATAGTGAATCCATTTACCATTAAAGGGGTATGGGTAACTTTGGCGTCATTTTTGAAATTTCGCGGCCACTCAACAAACCTTATTATAATGAAAGAACATATCGAGGGAAACAAACTTATATGGAGCACATACAGCTAAGTATATCAGCACAGATATTAGGTATTGTATTTTTAACTGACTACTTAAATGAGCATGATCCAAACCAAGGAAAAAGTAAAAAAGCAGCATTTTTTATAATATTATTTTGGCTAAGTGTTCTCTATCGCTTCTACAATGGGGAATGCTCTGACGAGTTATTCCAGCTTATCCCACCCTCACCTTTCCACTCCCGTACCACGCGTGCTGGACTACGGCGTCACCCACACACAATTCAACATTTGTTGGCCCGAACTAAAAGGTTTGGTGACTCGTTTCTTTGTCATACCATCCAAACGTGGTACGCTCTTCCAGCACATGTCTTTTCTTCCTCTTATAGTCACGGGTTCTTCAAGTGGGGCGTGAAAAGGCATTTCTGCAGGCCTTCAAGGTGAGGATGGCCAGCCCAGTGATTCATTTGGATGACTGGGCTTGTCAACCTTATATCTGGACCTCACGACCGCTTTCCATCAGGTGGAGTGAGGTTATCTTGACGGGCAATATAAAAAAAAACCTTATAAACATGCGACTTATTGTAGCTAAAAAGACAGGTGTGTTTCCCATGTAAGGTCTCTAATGTCGACGGTTATGAACCAATACCCCCTTTTTAAACATTGACTATTAGTAAATGTCTTTTTGATGCCATTGACGTTAAGGTCGTTTTCCGTGAATGTTTGTGTTCCACTACCTAATGCCAGATACTTAACATTTACTGCTATGTAGACAACATTACAACTAAGGATATCTAACTTGAAGTATTGCTGGATGCACTTTGTTCAGAAAAATATACTCAACAGGTACATCTTGAAAAGAAAACCTTCCTCTCCTATTTCTGCATCCTTTTAACAGCTGTTAGGCGAGATTAACTCCTTAAAGTAACATTTCAGAACTATTATTTTAGTGAAACCAAGGCAAAAAATAATACTTTAGGAAACCATATCTCGGCTCCGATAACACTTAGAACAATTCTGACCACTCATCAAAACAGTGGTAAAATTATTGCTGGCCGCTAATAAAAAAATGAAGTCACGGGTCTATCATACAAAGTTACTCAAACCCCTCTGGTTCGTCGCCAAAACCCGATAGTGTTTGAATTTTGTAGTGAGAAATGCAATAAGAAAGTTTAAAATGTTAAGTACTTACAACTACGGTAAAGTTCGCGTCAACTTCTAGACTGCTTTGAAAACTAAACGAGTCTCGCATTCTTAATTTTTCCAATGAAAAATAGATAATACCTATTTTTCATCGTGAAAAACTTCAGAGGACTAGAAAATTGAAGCGAAGTATAATTGGTGTTTTGTGAAACAAAGACGACTTTTTGGGGCAAAATATTGCAAATCATTTTGCATCTTATATACTCCATTCATAATAGCATTAGACCGAAGTAAAAAAGGTTTCTCTAGGGCACACTATGTTGTCGCTGTACAATTAACATTATGGCTTTTAAAATTTATTAAAATCTACATATATAGCAGCTGTCACACGTAATTGTTTTCATTTAAAGTAAAGTGACTTCAGAATTTACGAGGCTGTTGCTTAAATAAATTGTTGTGTTTCGCATAAAACTATATTATCGATTCTAAAAACCTAAAAGAAGCAGGGCTTGACTATCCGAACACATTTTTCCTGGCACTTAACTACTAAATTTAAAATGTTACATTATTCTTACATATGTTGTGGCGTAAGGGGTTTTTTCAATTTTGCCAGGTTAAACCTCAGGTGTGTCATCCGGCATTGCAACGTCAAATGCAAATTGACCTTAATTTTAGCACCCCTGCTCTTAGCCTCTGATTTCTAATGTTATAATAAAAAGAGTATATGTGATTATCAAGTTCATTGTTAAGAATTGTTGATTCCACAGAAGGTCAGTAGAAGTGAAATGAGAGATAAATTAAGAAAAATACAAGTAAAATAATTAATTCGAGTGCAGTGTCTCGTCCGCTGTCAGAGAGATTTAGAGCCGTCAGAGAGATGACGTATTTATGGACGTGTCCTCTGCTGCAGAAACTTTTTAGTAGATTTGCCGTTGTTAACATCATAGTAATTTGAAGGCAAAGGAGGCATCCCGCATTAGGCATCGTTTCAATGCAAAATGCCCTAACTCAGTGCAACATCGCAGGACGCAAGCGCAGGACTACGAGCGGCGCGGCGTGCCCGTAGAGAAGAGGGAGTACAACTGGCTGCAGCAGCCGCCGCCGCCCGAGGACTCCGCCGACGTCACCATCGCGCGGCTGCCCTCCGGCGACCGCTCCGACAAGCTCGTGAGTGCTGCCCTTATGCGGCTGGAGATACGATTTGATTGAACAATTGCAACAGGCCGAAGGAGGCCATTACCAAAATAGGTCGCGGCCTAGTAGTTTAGCTCCTGAACTCAGATCGTTGATCGTGTGGTCTCGAATTCAAATCTCGCCAGAACCAAATCTTTGGGTTAGTTATTAAATATCCGATTTATTCTCCGGTGATGGAAAACATAGATAAAAAACCAGATCAACCCCGATAGCGGCGGAAGGCTCACCACCTACCACGTTGGGTTCTAATACCATTGGTGAAAAGTCGGCTTCTGAGTGTTTCGTTCACCATGACGACACAGTCACTTGCCTCTGACTACCCTGTTGGGGATAAAGACGTGATGGTATGTTATGTTATGTTACCAAAATAACTTAATCTGACCACAGTATCTATGACCGGATTTTTTTGTCAAATACAGTCAAAAGTCGCGTGACACCCCATACAACAACACCGGAGACCGAGACCATTGTCTCGGTATCCTAACTCAGTTTACCTTTGGATAGGCTATTTGAAAACATCATTAAATTCTAAAAATAATTTAATAATGTCGAAAAATTAAAAAGGGCCCTATAACAACTGTTTACTAATGTACAATTAATTTTACGGCCCTTCAAACATCGGTGGGCAAATACATTCTTGAAATTGTTAAGTAAATTAAAAAAAACTATACCGTTCGATAATCTACACAATTTATAGCAACTTTTGTTTAAAAAAACCCATTTTCATAAACGCAAAATTTAATACAGCTGGCAAACAAATGTTTTGCCGAAAGCAAAGAAATATAGATTGCAAATGTCGTCATCTGCAAGCGGCAGTTGTAGGGAACGTTTTGGAAGAGTCCAAAAATATGATTTTTAATGTTGCCATGGCGTTTTAGTGCTTTCGAAATGTATTTTTCTATTTTTGAGAGGTCTTTCGATAACATCTCAGCAAAAAAATAGTCAAAAATCCTATTGTTGATTGCAAAAGTATTCACCCATTTTTAATACATGGTACATAAGTGCTGCCTCATAATGGGTCTTTAGTCACGACCTCAAGCTGCAAAAGATATTTTTTATGCAATAGGAAGTATTACTGCAATGTTATCCCGTTCATTGCAGATGTTCAAATGTTAACGCCCTTAAAATCCATTGATAATGATGAGAGTTAAATGTGTATTTCGATGATAAAATGATGTAAATGAGTGAGTCAAAGAACAAAGTATCTCCAGACTGTCTTACCCACCTCTAGTGGTACAGAATAGAGCCAGTGGACCTTTATTGTAGTATGAATTGCAGATCCCCCAATCGCTGGTGCTGTCGCGCGGCGCCTCCAAGCGGAACAGCCCGAAGGCGCCGCCGCCGCAGGAGCGCCGCCTCACGCCCAACAAGCCCGACAAGACTGAGCCAGGTAGGTGCACTAGAATTACAGATTCAAGGGCTATTTAGCATGCGAGCACTTTAATCCGAAGTGTTCTGAGTTCTAGGTTAGATTAGATTGTTTATTTCTCAATACAACATTACAATGTAAAAGTACATAATGTCGAATGACACGGATTTATTCAAAAAGTATTAAATATTAGAAAAATATCAGCACAATAAGAAAGGTAGGTCAGTGATGGTAAGGTACAGTGACGTGTCAAAGCAACTTGCTTAATACGTCTTGAAAACTTGTTCAAACTATCTCAAATTAGAAAAATATCAGCACAATAAAAAAGGTAGGTCAAGGATGGTAAGGTACAGTGACGTGTCAAAGCAACTTGCTTAATACGTCTTGAAAACTTGTTCAAACTATCTCAAATTAGAAAAATATCAGCACAATAAAAAAAGTAGGTCAGTGATGGTAAGGTAAAGTGACGTGTCAAAGCAACTTGCTTAATACGTCTTAAAAACTTGTTCAAACAATCTCAATATTTAAAGAAATATTAAAATGAATAGGATTAAGCAAAAGGTTCTGATTATTACTAACACAATATGAGTCGTTGTTGTAACTCGAAATAAATCATTTGAATTGAATTAGATAAATTCTGGCCAGAACATTATTTTCCTTCATTGGTATTTTTGTGGCTAACTCCCCGTGAAGTAGAAAACCGTTCACTGTTTTTCGGAATAACTAAAAGGAAGAAAAAAAGGAATGAGATACACCTTTTCACAATATTACTAGTGTTATTTTTCCTTGTATACCTTTATATAACTTAAGCATATTAAAGATAAGAATCAGAGGAATACCATTAGACACCCGATTTTCCTAAGAAATTATACTGGCGTACAGAGGCGTTCACATCAACCTTTACAAAACTATTGCAAAATGGCTCTTATGTCAGCAGCATAAGGTGCCCATGTACCTTGTGAATAAGCCTGTAATTTCGCTGAACAAGCCTGGCTTGTGTAAGGAACCATCCTCGTCCAACGATATTGGAAACGATATTAAAAAATGATTGACTATGCATTATTAAAAAATCTTCATAAAAAAACAATCACGTGTCCTCTTATTTCCGAAAAAAATATTAATAAACCGATGTGAAAGCAAGATAATCTTACTTCAAAGTCAATCGAATTCATTATTGGAAAAGGCAAGACTCGGCGATCGAAGGGTAGCCACCTGTGGATGTAACCTCCTGGCTCGTCTCCTGCCCACCTCTGTCAGAGAGCAACTGGTTGCAGAGGAATTTGGAGGAGCAGTTTATGCCTAACGTATTAGTATGACTTATACCTATTTTTTAATGCTCCTCTTGTCTAACGCTAATGAGAAACTGTAGGAGTACTTACTAATGTAAAACATTTGTTTCCGAACTATACGGTTATACCGTATTTCCTGTTGTTTTTTTTGACAAAACAGTGATTGTTTAGTGGTGTTAGGGTTTTCCTCTTGTTTGCTCTTTAATAATGTCACCAAACACAGAGCAACAAGGGACAATGAGATTGTGGCTCATTTGAATGTCACTGACACATTCACGGTCAATTGTTTTTTCATCTCCAAGTCCTAAAATTCATGCGGAATTAAAACCAAGAATCGGTAGAAATTTGCATTAGTGGCCCGGGGTTTGCATTTTAAATCCCTAAGATGAAGGTGAAATCCGGTGCTGGTCACTTCTGAAAATGTCCTATCTGTGCAGCATCTAGTCTAAGGGGACAGACCCCCTTGTTGCTAAGCAACCTCGCGGGTGTGACTCGGTATTCATGGCAGGGCACAGCGGCGCCCTCTCACTCGGTTTGCGTGTATCACTTTGCGGGAACATAATTATGTGCGCAGTAAATTAACTGAAGGTAGAGCCTTTGCAGCCAATCCTGCTTTTGAAGCTTGATGATAAATTAGCGATCAAGTATGAACTTGGCGATTTTCAAGCGTTCAGCAACCACCCAAGTAGAGTAACGCAAATGAAGTAAAGGCTAAGGGCACGTTTGGTTATTCGAAAAAAATCGTATATATCAAAAAAATAATTGAGTTCTTCATATTTTGTGTGCATCTCCATGAACCACTGCTCCCGGCGACAGGCAGTGGGAAGGTGGCTTATTAACTTCCACCTGTGACTGTTCGTGATTTGCAAGGGTGTTTTCAGGGCCCATAGGTACTGAAACTCCCCGCGAGTTCTAGTCTACGTGATCTCGACTTATTAGCAGACGGCTGGGTCAGCCTTTGACGTCTTGTTTTTGACCACTGCCATCAAGCAGAGGCTCTCAAGACCAAGAGATCATTGTTTTTTTTAGTTAGAAGTAATATTAAGTGAATTTAAGTATAATAATGTTTTGACTAAAATAGCAACGTTTGCTGACTGCGGATTTGTAAACGCAAACATGTTATGTTTGTTTGTATGGTAAGCTAATCAGTTAGGAATAAATGTCTATACGGCTTTTGTTCTGATTTTGTGTTACTACTCGACATAATATTACAGTAAGGCGACGAAAGAAAGAAATAATCTCCGCAGAAAACCGAAACACAATTTATCATCCGACGAATAACACACGCCTGCTGAATTTTAAATAAAAATAAATTCTTCCTATAACATCGTTCACAGAAATCACAGATATACAATATGGCCCGATTTCCGGCGGATACTCGTGTTATATGTGTACATGCGATTATGTGCTCTATCTTTACGATGTAGAGCTGATATTTATTAAGAAAGGGGAGAGAAGTGACGTTTTGATATTGGAGGGTGGCAATATTATGGGAGTAAGCCGGGTATCACAACGTATTGGTATTTCGCATAGATTGTGTATGTCTAGGGGCGCGGCTTTGGATGAAAGAGATTCGCGGATTTCACTCATAAGTGCTGTTTAAATTCAGGTCAATTTTGTGATATGTTGCTCACACGCCTGCATACCCAGTCCTGGTGGATTAAACCTTGCGTGACCGCCCAGGGTTACTACTATATTTGCTCTGATTTTTTAAATGTAGTAGGCAAGTTATACCTACTTCACAGAACCGGAAAAAAACGAAATTCATCATGTGAAAAATTGCACCAAGTTCGCCAAAAAAAAAAACAGTCGCTACAGAGCGACTCGCCGCGTGACCGATTCTCACCGGTATCGCAGGAACTTCCATGTGTTAGCCCGAACTACCATCAAGCTTTTCCATAGCTGGTAGACTGGAACTCACGTTGCCTTGGGATCTCTCTATTCCTGTGTTTACATTATTCCTATTCTTGGTATCCATCGCAATTTTTACCACAATGGCAACCACGAACTCAGATGTTCTTTTGTTTTTTCAAAAACAAAACAATGTCACTGCAAATTTTCTTACGTAAAAGTTTTCTTCACGTAGAAATCTAGTAAACCTAATGCTGCATCGCATAATCTGGGCCAATGACCTGAAGGGGTTAGCAACAGAGATGAATTGATACGCAGTATACAGTTTCACGCCACACAAATATATTTACAAAATTACACCAAGAACATCTTACACAGGACGACAGTTCACGAACAATACAAAACAGAATGACTTCAAATATTCAAAATCTGTCATACCAGCGAGTCTGAACGATTGCTATGCTCCTTTCTAACAGTGGTAATGTCAAGTCGTAAGACAGACACCACCACGTTGGGCGCCACAGTTGCTGAAAAATTAAATACTTTGAAACAATTATCAGCCGATTTGATGATACTCGCTGAATTCATTGCCTATGTACACTAAGCTAATGTTTGTTAAGCTCGGGTGGTAGTTGTGAGTTGGTGACTAAGCCTACATTAGGCTGATCAGACTTCTATTTTATCGCTGATGACTTCATCTACAACAACTTTTCAAGCAATTGGCCATGTGTGAAGAAGTCCATAGATATTAATTATATGTTATATAGTACTCTGTACTCGGCTAGTTTTTCTATTTCAAATTCCGCAATGTCCCATCCCCTGCACCGCCCCCCATCACATCATCGCTCCAACCCCGCGCACGTGACCGCGTGACGTCACCCCGCGTCGGAATTGATTCGCGTCAGTTTATTGTGTTTGCCGCGCGGCGTCGCTCGCAAATGGGGGCTAAACGAGCCGCTGTGTTTGCACACCTACCCTCACCTGCGCTGATGTGAATATAAATAGATAACGCGAGCTCTTCTTTCGATGCTGGTTCATTCAGTCGGCGCTCTACTCTTTAAACATCACATTTTTTTACTTCAAACCTGTATCTCTTCGAACTAATATTTTCAATATTTTCAGTGATCATTATTAATGAACGGTGTACAATATGTACCTGTCAAGATCCTCACATTGACACCATTTGATTGGCTTCTGCTGTCATGTGACTGCTATTGGTATGCCAGCTACAGACATGTGTTTCGGGCTTCATGGCAAAGAAAGACGAAATTTTAGTATTTACTATTTATTACGCTCGTTTAATATAATTTATTCAAATTTATTGAGAAATGAAGAATCCGTTTCTCTAAAACGTTATCGTGACGTCACAATAAGCGTCAAAAAGGTGACACGCTTGATTTTCATACCAACGGAGGGACCTGCGTAACCTATTTTGATTTACGTCCATGAACGCTCACCTACCTGCAAAAGAGAATGGCCGACAAATTACGGCGGAATATGTTTTCATCTAGCGAAGTATGCGGTTGGCGTCCCACGCGTGTAATTTAGAAGCTTTTAAGCCTTTCAGAGTTTTAATTATAATCTGTTTAAGTCAAACTCTTGGGAAATAAACGTGTATAACAAATAAGAAGCCTTTTTTGAAAATGAAAATGTAACCTTTAACACAACTTTTTTTAATTCATTGCTCAGTAACGTTTTCGCTTAAGTTGACAGCGCTGTGGCTAGAAGATATAACACAGTTATCACTTTAAAGAGTTTTACGGATAATGGTAAGCACTGATGACTCTCAAAGAGTTATCGAAATACTGAACTGTAGGAATAGGGGCAGCTTCCCAAAAAGTTCAGGTAACTATCCTAAGGTTGCGATGAAATGAAGCACTGACCTTTGGGTTATTGTAACTCAAGTATTCCTACTTCATAAAAACTCGTTGACACTTTTATAGTACAGATGGTCCAATTCATAAGGCAGTGAAGTAGAATGCCCCTCGCGATCAGTTTCATGTGATCATTCATAAACACTCGCGTTTACTGTGTGAAGCTCTTTAGACCTCATCTTTATGTATCTCACAAATTTTCGAGTACACCTCAACTAATATGGTCGCGCTGGCACTGTTGCGCAAAGGCTGTTATTAAAGTCCCCTTTGCGCTTATCTCTATTCGTCGCTGGCCAAAGTAAAAGAGACAAATGAAAACGTTGTATTGTACAGGCTACCCTAAGCTGAGCTCTCATCTCCAAGAACTCTCATACGTCGCGCGGATGCGACTTAGTCCATATTGTGACGTAGACTGTACGAGACGTGAATAACCGAAATCTATATCAGCACCCAGCCAATTACCATCACCGGAGAACAACAAACTATACAAAAGACCATCGCCTCTCCAAACCCTTTATTCGGTGGTGAATTACAATATTAACTAGAACCGTGTAAGAGCAGTCGTGAATGGAAGGAGCGATCCCAAGGGCGACAACTGGGAGGAAATCCGGGATTATTGGAAAGCCATTTGTGGCGCTTCTGGGGTGGTGGGGGGAGGACGCGGCTTGGCTGCCAGCGGGAAGGAAATACCCGTTTTTTATGTACTACGTTAATCTTTTCCATTCCGATACTTTACAGATAAAAGTTTTACTTAAAGGTTATTTGCTAGTGCTTAACAGCCCCATGCTACAAATGTTTATGCCACTATGGCATCCTCAAAAGACGGGTAGTTACTAAGCTCTTAATTTTTTTATTGTGTGAATATGAATAGCTTTGCATTCAGGAAGTGCTCTCAGATTTCTTTAAAATAATTCATAATCTAATTTAAAAATACCCTTTTTACGATCTTGAAATACTCTGCGCTATCACACAGACCGCGTCCGCGGCTGCTATTTCGCGCTCGACTGAACCATAGACAATGGCACGCCGATTGGATGTCCGTCGGTTTTTTGTCACGGGCCAATTCGGATTGGCTAATTGGCACCGCCGATATTTTGCCGGTTGCTGAGGGGTTTTATGATTGGCAGATAAAGGAAAATCGATTTTGAGGATAAGTAAAAAGAAATGGCTTTTTGACTTGATGAAAAAAAGGCTTCAGCTAGGCAATGGGCTAAAATAATAATTCTACCGCAAGTTACTATCGGCACAAAGGGATAATCAAATGGACAAATCACTGAATATCATAATGTTCTCCTTTGCAGTAGATCACTTTATCTGATTAAGCTTGTCATCCAATCTGGCCGGGCTTGAACACAAAAGTCGGAAAACAAAATAAAAAAAACGTCATGTGGGCTAGGGAATCGGTAGCTCAAATGGAAGAGCACTCACCTGATAATTCGTAATATAGGATAAGATCAACATAGCCAATGCTTTGTTCCTATTTTTATTTATTTGACTGTAGTAGTTATAAATGTTTCGAATTTTGAAGTTCCAAAAGTGCTTTCAAAACTTATTCAAATAAAGCATTTTCATTTTCCGAGATCTCGACCCGGTAGCTCGACAACTGCATCCGGAAACTTGTCATCGGCCGTCGCGAACTCGCCGACGGGTTCTCAACTCTACCCGCACGTAATGAAAGTTGCGAAATGCGCTATACGCTGTCGCGAACTATGGAAACTCTGAAAAGAAGAATCTACACAGTACATTTCTGATAATACCTCGATATTTTTTTGAATGAAGTGTCAGTGTGTTTGTTTTTAAATTGGAAACGAATACAGGCCTCAGTTACTCTATGTACTTGCGCGCGATATTTACCTACAAGCCGCCGGGTCTCCCAAGACTCATTTGGCAGTTGGTTGTCAACAGCCGCGTGGAGCATTTGTACGCGAATCTTGCGGTTGAACTGACGCGATGACGTAGAGTAGATACTGACTACTGACATCTATATCGAAAGAGGTAGCCCTTTCAATATGCCTGTCACATGACAACACGCATTTAAAATTGTCAAAATTGTTAATTTTCTATGTAGTTATTTATCTGTTACGTTAGTAACTATTAAGTAATCTACGACGAATGCAAGATTTCTACAATCGCTCATTCCTAATCACAAAGAAATTTTCTTTTAACACTGTGACTGTCCATATTTGTCATTTTGGCGCCCAACGTGTAGTTATTATTTTTACTATACGACACGTTGATAACCATGATAGTTTTTACTTTATTACTTCAAAGGTTGTAGCTCCCACAAATAGCTCAAACCTTGTAACGAAAGACGTGGCAATCTAGGAGTGTTGATATCCGTAATCCTCGCGTCGTATAACTGATAGTCGAACAACAAAATATAGCAATAACATCCTCCGTAAGTACTTGAGAGCGCTTTGCAGCATTCAGAGGCAGCGTTTACATACTGGAGGTATACGCTCGTGGCTCGTATTAAGGCTAAGTATTAAAATACACACTCTGGCTGGCGTTACTTGCCTAGCTCGGCTTTGTCTCCGTAGCTCTCGCGGATCTATCCTGCCACTGACTAATTTGTACTGAATCGTAAGCCGTGATCGGCTTATGCTGGAATAGATACATACACTCGCGGTACTCGTTAAAATACGCATTCGGTTGAGTGGCCAGTGCGGCTATTGGCTAACTAGACTATGTTTTTCCAAATGTAGCACCATGATTAAGCAGCTCTACGTAAAGCCCACAAAATAACCGTATAACCGCGCTCAGTAACACAGTCGACACAACAAAATGTCGTAATACCCTCCGTCGCGTCGGTGCGGACCCGTAAGCACTCGGCGAGGAGCCGCTCTGCGGAATACAGAGCGAGGTGCCGCGTTCACTTGAGCCAGTAAGGTTGTAGCTCTTGTCTTTTATTAAGTACTGCCAAATGAAATAAATTGATAGAAAAAATACGAAATATTAATATTATCAAACTTGAAAATGTTGAACGGTTACCTAAGTCCAAACTAGATTGCTGAACGAATTAGGTCACAAATAAACTGAATTCTTCGTAGCCAAGCTCTTTCTTAGTCATCATACCCATGTTGATGCTAAATAAATTTGCTATATTCTGATTTAAAATCTGACACAAAGGAGATTGTGTGAGATTCATCACCATTTCAAAATATTCATATGCCCCGATCCCGATATGACTAGCCAAAATCTGTTGGTTCTGTCCCACACCCTTGTGAAAGTTTATCACTACTTAGGACATGAAATTTATTTCATGTGCTTTTCATATGCTATTTATTGACTTCTTACCTATAGCATTCGAAAACCAACTGTACTGAAAACGACGTGCTCATTCAATCGTTTTATCACAATCACTTTTTATGAAGGCGTCATAGAAATTTGCTGATTGACCTATAAAACTTTTATTGCAACGCTGCTTGTTTATTTAGGATCAACACAACGTAACAATACCCGAGGTTGGCAATGTTGGAATACACTACAGATTTACAGACGTAACGTAACAACTATCTATAAACATGCTGGATGGTGGAGACGCACCTCAGAATACAGAGTGATGCGACATGCTTCGTTTACACAAACTGTTCACTTGACCGACTTCGTTACGAGTCGAATAAAATTTTTTGATATTTCAAAACGGATCAGTGTGTAGGTTCGTGTTTTTTTATGAAATCTTTTTGAAGTAATGATGAACGAAACATACCTACTTCATCTGTTGTATTCCACTGTTTTTTTAGGTCGGCTGTACTTTTTATACTTGCGCTAAATCTCAAACCAACGTGATCTTGATCAAGATTATGGTCCACAACTCATTGGATTTGTATTAGTTTAATTCAAAACTCCATCATTGTGTAACTGCACATGAGTCGCACGCCTGTTGCCGTTTTGTGTCAAACCTTCAAATAATTTGGCAAGTAGCTCTCCCGATCTGAACGGTTCTCGGTTCCCGCCCTCTCGTTAAGAGCGAAGATCCTCGAGTACTCCAATAGAGGCTGAGAACTGCTCATCTGCCACCGTCAAAGAGTTGCTGTATAGAAGCAAGCGAGCGATGCATATGTCGTGTTCCCTTTGTGGTTGCGGATGATTTAGTGTTTCGATGAATGTCTTTGACAGGATTTTGCTGTGTGTTTTCTTATATGTTCAATTTATGATATGCTTATGGTTAAAGTAGTCATATTCATTTTTAAGGAGCAGATTTAGCTACTTTTGCTGCTGATGCCTAAGTAAGCTGTAAGACTGAGGTATTACTGCACATATAAAACAATGTCATGAGTGATTCGTTGAGTCATCGTAAAGCATACATTCTCTTATGAAAGATATTCCATTAAATTGTTAGTGTCTCAAATGCTATAATATTTAGAGGAAGATAATATGTTTGAACCCACCTATATCTAAAGTTTTTTCTGGCTCTACGCCAAACCTCTTTCGCTGTCGTTCCCTTTGCTAGCCTATCTGTAATACCGTTTTGGTATAGCAGGATAGCACTGGTAATTTATTTTGTTGGAAGCTTTTGTATAACGGAATTGATTTGTGTAATACATAATTTTGGTATCATTAGTAATATAACATACCTACATCATGTAATGGCATAACTTCTGAGAACTTATTTCACGTACGTACAAAGTTTTCACGCTTTCCGTCCATACATATCGAATGTTATGTTGAGTTCGCGGGTGTTTACATCCCGGGTCACAAACAGGACGCTAATGTGTCCACGTATCACCCGAGTGTGGATACGCCCCCGCGGTCGTGTAGAATACATTATAATTAAGGGCACGTATCCGCGTTATCTCGAGAAGTATCTAATTAAGAAACAAGGGTTGAAAGGACTTTTTTGTTTTGTGGCCTTAATTAAATTTCCTTTATGCATTTAGAATTAATTTTAACCAGTCACTGCTGAAGGGTTTGCGGCCGATGGGTTCGTTGACCATGAAGAAGTCATGGCAGTATCGCATTTCAGAAAACCCTGGGCCTTGCTGTAATGCTTAAAAAATCCTAATCACGTTCAGGCAACGATAAAATGGGTAATCAAACGAATTCTGTACTATGTCGCATGATTTGTTCTAAGCTAAGAAAAGTTTAAGTCTTGAAGTCACTCAAACTTAACCTGAATAGTAGGGAATTGGGTCCAAAAATGCAAACGTCGGTTGAGACAGTTACTCTATCTCAATGTTATCATTAGCGAGTTGAAGTCGAAATAGCTTTTATCAAATTAAATTCTAGAGTGCCACGTAACGTAAGTCGTAACTTAGTTTCCGGTACCTCCAAGTTGTCCCGCATTAAAGTAATGAAGTTGTATCGCTGATACCGAAGAAAACAATCAGATTAGAAGCTTCCTACTTTGTCGGAATGTGGCAATAACTCCATATCGCCCTTCCCACGTATCGCAAGACAGATGAGCCCGAGTCGGGGCCGAGTGGCAAGACAAACAAGTCGCGAGCGTGCATTAGTACGACAAATACCCCTGAAGCCGCGCTTGCGCACTGGAAATAAGAGTAGGGCGCAGTACGGTGGGAGCGAAACTATCATTGTCCTGATGCGATTTTTCGGTGATCGTGGATTTCCCAAAATCTACTGATTAAGGTTTACTACAATTCGTTAAAATCCTATCGATTCAAATTTAACAGAGTGTAGAATGTAATAAATAAACTATCCTATCACATTTGTAAATGGTGTGTTTTGTGTGAACACACTTAAGGTGTACTAGGGTAAGAATACATCTGCAGGAAAACCTAAAATGCACAACTTAGATCACTCTGGATTTCTCCCTTTGATGTAGAAATTAGCTTTATCAAATAACGTTTCAAGTTTTCCACTACAGAAATGAAGTTTTATCGCTGGACCTGAAGAAAACTGAAGTAATAAACCAAATTGAAACAATCATTAAAAAAAATTAATGGAAACTTCAGTGTTTTCATGATACAGAACCTTACTTTTGAGGAACTAGCAATGTGGTATTTTTTTTCAAATCTGTCTACTCCTAGTATGTTCGCTTTATGTGTATAGTTTCTGAGATAAAAGGCAACCCCATCAAAACAACGACAAAGAACTCTCGCTAAAACACCTCTGAACGGCGTCGCGTCATTACTGGCGTCGCTCAAAGCCGTCGAGTGAGGGAACAAAGCGCGTCTCAGCCGGTATCGTGACATCGCCGCTGGAGGGCGCTCGGCGCGAGCGCCACTGCACTGGGGCTGACGCGGCGCTTCTCAAGTGGTCAACTGTGTTGTCATAGTAGATGGGAAGTGACTTTTGGAGGAAAACTATCTTATAAATTGTGAGCAGACTGTAACACTACGTTAGGGCGCCAATGTTAAGTCCTAGATTCTAAAACCAATCAGAAGTCTTGAACCTAATGCTATCTTTTGACATGTTAATAGAAATGAAGCTTCTAAACTTTAGTGACTTTCTTACATACATTTGTGTACTTTGTAAAGTAATGCAAATTAAGTGGCAAAGTTGACAAACGATTTTGATCAGCTTTAAATAATCTTTGAAGAAGTAAGGTGGTTGTATTTACTGTAGCCTTTGTTCAGCAGTGGACCTCTTGAACCTGCAAATGATAATATGTAATAATGTAGTTAGAGAAATAAAAGTAAAGTTTAAATGCATCCAAAATAAAAAGTTCGAAAGTAAAGTTAGCTTAGACGATAAAACTCAAACAACAAAAATAACTAGCAATTTTTACTGCTGCAGGGTTCGGTGAAGTTTATTCCAAGTTTTGTACAAATAGGGGCTTTGGAGTCCCGCGATGGGCGCTAGCACACTGGTCGGCAGAAGGCACGTTGGCGTCGTTACGTAAACGGATCTAGTTGCCATCGTCGATATAAGTACAAACAATGTGGATTCTGCCAATTATTGGGAAAGGAAACTTTGACATATTCAATAATTGATAACATTGTGTAGATAACATCATTTTATCGTAATTATAATTAACAATATAGTGACTGTATGTAACATGAGGCTAACTACAGCGGAAACATTTAAAAACGTATTATTCACAAGGATGTTGATTGAATTTTGTAAAATTGGTTGTTCAGCTAACAACCAATGTAAAGTAGTTTACTCTTGTGATATTGCCGTTTGTGTTTTTATTTGCATTTACATGATTTTTGCGTTTAGTCTTTTTACTTCTGGGCGGTGATAAGGTCAAAGAAAGCAGGTAATAATCCCTAATTACCGTCGTCAATAACCAACGATTTTATTGAATTTTAACACTTGAAATTCATCTTCGTGATTACATTCCGTTGGTATTTCAAAAAAACCTGAAATAGGATTAGATAAATTTACGCCACGTTGGGTGCCAAAATGAAACGAGCACTTAAAATTTTCATCTCTGATCTTGTTAGTTCTTCCATTACATTTTTAATGAAATTTATAAAAATAGCTTTATACTGGTTTAACTAGATTCTATCACGTTAGCTAGACCCTTATGTTATAAAGACTAGAATTTCCAAACGGAATAATATTTTCACTGCATTTGTTGCCCTGTGAGGCTAAGCCGTAACAAATAGAGAGTCACGAGTCTCACCGCTCACATCGCGACAGGCGCATTGTTAGCGTTACAACAGCGGAAGGAACTAGCTTCTATTGTAGTCAGACTGACATAGAGAAGGCAGTGATATATTATGCTGTTTGAATAAAATTTGACTTACACTTAAAATAAATAATATCATTACTAAAAAGGGCAAGTCACGTGAAATAATTTCATTCTTCTTAGAGCCTAACTCTACGACAACAACAGAAGAAACCGTTTAAGTAACTAATAACTAAGATGTCAAAGAGATATGTGCAAGTAACAGCATTAGTACGCTACTGAAAACAAAAATTAACACCACGTTGGGCGCCAATAAGAACACATTAAAATAGGTATCTAAAACAGAGCAGAAGAGATACGAATTAATAACAAGCAAATTCTGACTTCCGCCCCCTCGTAGCAGAAAGCAGCGAAGTACAGGGCGCGTAATACGAGCGATATCTAAATGGGCCCGTTCCATTAGCGGGCCGTATCCAATGTACCAGACTGGGGGCTGGGAGGGTTAGAGTATGCTGGCGACTTAGTCGCACGTGTGATCTTGCGTTTGTCGCAGGGTTAGTTAGACTAGTGACTCCTAAGATTTTATTGTATAGTTTGAAGAGATAGCTTTCATTATCATCACATAGGCCTTCCTTCAATATCTGAAGCAGCCTGTTGCAGACGCACTGTATCCACCGGAATTCTGCGACCTTATGTAGTATATTTCTCAGGTGGTTGTTTGGTGCTTTTACTTACTGCAAGAGTAGGTGATGGGACACCTGAACAACTATTTACGATTGCTTAGTACATCTCAGTACACTAGTAAACAGATAGTATTTCTGCAACATATTCGTGCATCCAAAGAAAAGAAGAAAAATATACGATCTAAAGTCAAATTAAGGGGGTGTCAGTTATCTGTAAGAATATAAGTCGGCTGGAGGCTTTTGACTGCTACTATCTCTCCCAAACACAATAAGGCCCACGATTGCCTGGCACGCCTTCCGCCAAGTCGGAAGCACCTAGCTCTGCTAAACGGACGCGTGTCATACACCCGCTGATATTCAGCTGGCTTCGTTACCAGTCCATTCTGAACCTTATACCGTAGAAGTAGGGGTGGTGAGGTGGGCTGTTGGTGGTGGTTAAATCGGGCGTCGGTATCAAGACGTTATTGCCGCGGTAGCCGGTTTTTACGAGCGCTTAATCTCCGGGGTCGGTTGTGTAGTGGTCGCTACGTTTCCGTTGTACGGTACGGCACGTCAAAGATAATTTCTAAAAAATAACTTTGCATTCATCATTTAAATAGCTAAGAAACTGCGTTTTAAGTACTGAACTCCTGCTGACTGCGACGCGAATTTAAGCACCGAACAAACATGGTTCATCAATCCACAACATTTATTTTACAAACTGACTAATGCTAGCTACCATATGAGTGCAACAGCGTCAGCAGAGAGCTTTCAAACCAATGTTATATTTGAGGCAACTGAAGTAAACCACGGGCCTCGGTGTGAGATCTGGGATAAGGCAATCGTACTTATGTTCACATGTCAGGATCAGTATGAACTCTACCGCCTTGGATATATACCCTGCTATTAATACCCACACACAATGCAACCGCGCACCGCGACTGCGCACGCGCGGCGCCAATGCGGCCGGGAGGGGCGGCTCGCGCCCCTCGGCGTGTACATCGGCCCCGCGCATCCACCCGCCGACAGGGATGACTGTTTGCGATGGACGCGACAGCTCGGCAAATATTATGTTGTATGTAGATGACGTAATAGGTGGCTCGTGAAGTTTTTACGGATGTGATGCTGCGTTGGTACTTCCGAATATTTTTCTATTTTGGGATGTTTTACAGTTAGGCGAGATAGGCACAGAATTTACAGTTCAGTTATCATCTCCACAATGTTTTGAATCTAACCAATATAGTGATATTGACTGTCCGCTGTATTAAATATTTAATAAGTGAATTTTTATTTTTAGCATTAAACAATGCTCTATTTTCTACACGAGGAAGCGGGGTTCGAACCCGCGACCCGCTTGAGTCCCAGGATCAGGTCGATTTTTTCTAGTTTCTATCTTTGTGTAGATATTTAATACTTTGTTTTGTAACCTTTTCGCTGGTACATAAATACGGTTCAATTTCACAATATATCCGCATTTCTCACATTATCGCTGCAGAGGACGACGGCTTCCGTAATTAACTGAATGACGTTTAGTATCCGTCTGTTATTATGTAATCTTAACAACATTTCGTATTGCTTTATCTTCGATTACTCAATTTTTCGTCCTGAACCGTACATGCCTACAGTATATCAGGTGGGAGAGACACTTTGCCATCCCTTACTTCCTTATTTAGACGGTATTCGAAACCCATCGTGTCGTAAACCCCGGATTGTCTCTGTATTTGTGCTTGGAATCCATTCCAAATGTTTACAGAGGGATCTGGCAACTTAGGAGCTTTCTCTGGATAAAGTACAGCTCTGTTGTATCCACACCTCTCACTCTTGAATGCTCTTTCTTTAGGTACCTTCCACTAAAAAATCTAGAGTAGAATACAATTTAATGATCAACGGAAATTTTTATTTTTTTATTTAAAATGATTTTGGTCGACAATTTTCCTGCTGCTTTTAGCTATTAATATTTGATTCAAAAACACTTTCCAAAAAATTCGTTGCATAACTACACAAAGAAAAATAAGCAAGGGATAGTTTCTAAACGGTGATAATCACAAATGAAATAAACAGACATATTTAATTGGAGGAGCTCAAAAAGAGTAGATGGGTAGTAGAAGAATTACAAAAAATGACAAAGGAGCTTTTATCGATGTCTTAACAGTCGTATGAAGCGGAAAAAGGAAGCACATTTAAATAATTAAACTTAGTTCAACGGTTATTTTTTAAAGTAATAAAATAAATACCACCGAAAAAAGTTCGCAAAAACACCCTGACAGTGATTCAAATTAATCCCCCAAGCCAAATAATCACTTGGCAATAAAAGAACTCACTGCGAAGAAGCCTTTAATCAGATGAACGGCGCACAATTCGATTATGAAGCGGAGTGGGGTATTAAATAAACGGTCGCACACGCAACGACCCGCACGGAGGTTCACAGTTCATGACCAGGCAGCGGGGTTATTCCTGAAAATGAATATAAGCTCATTTTGACAGGACTGTGGATTGTGTAACAAAGAAATAGCTTATCACTGTGTTTATTTTAGCTTTTTACAATGCTTCTTTTTTATATCGAAGGATAGAAAACTAGAAAAATCCTGACAATATTTTTGGCCGTTTTATTCAAATTCCGATTGAATTAATCGCCTTGCTGATTGAATGAAAAAATATCTGTGAAATATAACGACTGAGTGCCGCCTTACCAACAAACGTGGTATTGAAATAAATTGCGTTGAATGAATTTTTGGCATTTGAGACAATTGAGAATTTAGCAGAATCTATCTACAGATACTTGGTAAATCGAACATATAATATATAAATACACAAAATATTGATTTAGGTCAAGCAATGGACGTTATAAATGATCCCATCCTACAGTTCGCTATATCTAAGGGTCTCAGACAACGTCCATAAAATGTAATGATATATTTGGGTTTGTAACGAATAGATATGTAGATTTCGGGCTTCAATCCGGAGTGGCCTATTCAATGAACGCCCACGCCGACCCAGTCCGTAGTTTACAACCTGTTTGCTTTGAATCTAATGAAATGTTCGTGAAATATTATATCTGTAGCAAATTTTGTGTTTTTTACATGTACAGTTTTTTCAACTCTTAATCTATTTCAAAAGGCAAGAAAGCATGAATCTATAATTATTTAGTGCTGCCGCAAATCTTTTGCTTTTTAGTTCTATTTAGTTTTATTTATTCTTAGTAGTTAAATTAAGCACGTTTCATTCAAGGACGCTCAGCATCATCAGAGGAAACATAGCTCACAGACTTTGCGTCGCAAATAAAAAGTCATCTATTTATTTTTATTCCAGTTCGCCTTCGCCTACCAAGTATCTTTCGCACAAAATCAATGTCTACGTTTAATTCTGAACGGTAGCGAGAGGGTGTACGGGTAGTGAATGAGTTGTAAAACAGCGGGTCGTAGCGGGTTGCCGCACTTGCTGCTGATTTACCGCTCCGGTGCGCCCCTGCTGGCTCGATCCTCCAGCTAATGTTCAATGCTCACAAATCTGTTAATACCCAGCCGAATAGAGATTGCCTCGAAGGATCTCTTGTCGTGACGCATTCGATTCACTGAGTAGCTGAAATGGATATTGGTCAGCGATTTTACAGCGGGTCATTGGGGCAACTTTGTGGTATAAAGTGCAAAATCGTCAATTGACTCAACAAATTTAGTCACCCCAACCACTCCAATGATCTGGCTACCGCTATTGCTGTCTTACTTTGTATGACTTTTTCAACTACCAATGTGAGCGCCTAGATTTAAGCTACTAATCGGATACTCACTTAAGTGTTGACCTCTTTCTTCACCTTCGATCGGTCAAGGCATTTTAGTCGGGATTACTTTGATGTTTGCTTAGGTCGCTTAAGTTGCCTTTCAAATCTTTTTAGAAGCACTTTTTCTGTAGGGCCGAAATGCCGAAATAAAGAGCTGTGTGTTTCGTTTTGGATTTATATTTTGATGGCAATATAAATAAATAAATATGCGCCAGACAACACACCTCTTGTAATGGTCTCGAAGTAGGGATTAATATCCCTGTGTTACGAGGAAATAAGCCAGGGGCGTCTCCTATCACACCCAGACCCGAGTCAATTCAGAAAAGATCGTTTCCTAAATTGACCCGACCGGGAATCGAACCCGGGACACTAAGGAAACCGAGGCGAGAAACCGTGCTACAGCGCACTACGCCAATCGTGTCGTCAATATGACCCTAAGTAGTAAATATTATTAAAATCAATTGAAAACAAAGAATATCGCTCGGTCCCTTTCGCACAGGCAAGCGCGCCGGTTTATAAAGTACAGGCTACGCCACTGTGATGTCACACACACACGTAGTGATGTCTGGTTCACCCTAGAGTGCTGACGTATTATCCGCTGTTACGAAAGTTTGATAGCTCTATATTCCTAATTTTGTTTTTTGGTAAGTATTCATTCTTTGTTAAACATACAGGCATTCTCGACCAGTCTTTTTTTTTCCTATTGTGTGTATTAATATGCCTGTTAACAACTAACGCCCCTTTAGCGGTCTGCTTCCGGACAATTATTTCCCTTTATATTGTTGATCTGTCCGATTTATAGCGAAACCAATGTAGATTTATTGATTCAGCCATTGACCGCAGCAGTGTTGCGTCCGTTCCGTTTACACAGCAAACGATTCGTAAACACCTATAAAAGAGTCCCCCGTACTCGCATGAATTATTTATGTAGCGCGCCACCGACGTGAAGTTGGCAACAACTGCGCCCCTGGAATTATTCACGGCGACTTTACTGACTGAGTGCATGCTACCTCCTTGTTACGTGCTAGTGATGGGACATTGGCGTAGCGGTTGTCGATGGAATGATAGGCCTTGAAATTGTGTATGGCTAGAATTGTTGGTGATGACTTCAATTCATAGTTTTATTTAACTTGAATGTTTTGCAACTCAATAGGACGGTTAGGTGTCAGCTGTCGACTAAAATTTCGTTAAATATCTTCGTCGCCATATTATCTAAAACAAACAGTATGTTTGGTTAAATAATATTTATTCTTGATTAATAATAAACGACGAGCATGAATGAAAGGATTAATGAGAGTGGAAGAAACGCAAGAGGTGTGTCAGGACCGTAGCAAGTGGAAAGATGTGGTCTCTGCCTACCCTGTTGGGAAAAAGGCGTGATGGTATGTATGTATGTAACTGAATTACATTGAGTTTTACGAAAATAAGCATTACCGTTCAAATGTTTTTGGGTATTACTGAAATGACATAGGACTGTAGACTTATCGAAATAGCTTTGTGTTCACGTCCTTGAAATTTGATAAAGAATATAAAAAAGTAATTAGGCCACCTTAAACAATCTTAGTAATTACTACCCCTAAGAAATAAAGACAATTCTGATTAAGAAGGTAAAAAGTCAATAATTTGTTTCTGATTTTTACCATATACTATAGAGCAAAATAACTTATTCTTGCATCACCGTTCTCGATATAATTCCATCCCTTCCGTGCTGTATTGGGGTGAGGGCGGTGGGGGCGCAAAGTTTCCTTGTGATTAGCAGACGAGCGCTCGCCGTCGCGCACTTACGCCCGAATGTTCGACAAATATGTGCACACCCTGTACACAGCACTACAGACGCACGTATCGCGTAGATATGACGATTTGTATGCGGACTCAGTTGTTAGGCAATTTGAATCTTATGTTTTGCCGAATAAGACTCCAAGACCAAAGTCAGATAGTCGTCATTTTTTTAAAAACTTGTGCTTTTCTTTTACCATGTGAGTTGTTGACTCAACTGCATATGGAACTTTAGGTTAATAAAATAGATTCCCAACAAAGTGGTGGAATATGTTATGGCCCAAAGTCCCAGTGATTTGGAAAATATGACGCCAATCATTTGGCCTGAAACACAGAAGAGTTCTGTTAAATATTGAAAATAAAACAAACCAAATGTGCCTATCAATAATGTGCAGGAATAGCACCCACCCCCTCCGGCACAGCAAGCAATACCACCCACCCCTAAGATTTTAAATAAGCCAGCAAAACACTACTTAATACTTCTAAATGACTTCGTTTAATGTACCAAAAGCCGTACTATAAAGTTATTTAGTTAGGCATGTCGGCTAAAGCTTCATAACCATAAATCTAATTTCCATACAACATACCGTGACGCGGAGGGCGCGGCTGCACAACCGTACCCTTGACGACACTAGTGGAATAATCACCTACCGCAGACTTTGGAATGTTACAGACTTGGTGGTTTTTTTTTTGGAAATACTGTTGCGTTTTTTGTGACTTAATGGAAGATGACGTGCAATTATTTTAATTCCCAGCTACGAGTTGAACGCTATGAAGAAGAAACAACTTGACATTAACAGTTACTTAATGGTTTTACTGCCAAAGTAATATTTGCGGTTTTACTTGGATCGTGAAGTTGAATTGAACTTCAGAAGAAACTCGTGATGGTGCGTAAAATAAGACGGTCCTGTACGTTCCATGGGTGGTTTGGAGAATGTATTGATGACGCGGTTTCCATGACTAGAAGGATTTTTGCAAAAATGTTGCCACTATTTTTATTGCAAAGTCATTAATCATTATCGTATTGTATTAAATATGGAGGAGATATGATATGAAAAATACCGCATGATTTCGACGTAGTGTAGATTAGGAATAATTTATTCGTATTTTAAACTGGATATTAGGTTGGATCAAGATTGTTTAGGACGTTTACACAATTTGAGAAATTTTGGTGCTTTTCTAAATCTAAATCAGCCCGGTCCGTCCCACTGCAGGGCAAAGGCCTCCCCCCCCCAATCTCCATCATACACGATTCAGGGCCAATGTTGGCCAATCCTTGCAGGACACATCTAGTTTGGTGCTTTTATTTTATATTTTTATTTGTTTATTACAGGTAAGTTGAGCCGTGTATACATGATATGTCAACGCCTGGTAAGCTCACCTAAGCAGTGCGTAATGCATTTCCTTGTTTAAATTGATTACCCGTCAAACCTTTTATTACATTGATAAATTATTCAAAAGCTATAAAACGGTCGTGTCTAAAAATTTCGTAGCTCCATCCGGTGTGTATGGCGCATGCGCAAAGCGTGTGGTGGTTAGAGGTACCGACGGGATACGTGCTCGTACCTACTGGTAGCGAGCCGAAACATATTTCAAACATGCGACCCGGCCTGTAGTGGTGCGAGCGAGTGTCGATAACGCGCAGATATGCGGTGACAATTCTGAGTAGTGATGAGACAGTTATCGATTAATGTGGCAGACAGTAAAGAGCCTTAACGTGTTTAGACTTTAAAATTTACTTTCGATATGACTTAGGCTTCTTGCTTTAAAAAATTTGCGCTCTATTTATAAATATTTACTCTATGAAAGTTTCTTGTGATCTTATGTGGTCGGAAAGTAAACAGCGACGAAATCAAGTCAGTGGTATTGTGTGGTTCAAACTAGATTAATACCAGTTGCTAGTACGTTGTGGGTTCATGGAATTCAGTATGATATTTGAGTAGCGTCTATGAAAGAAAACCGACCTAAGAAAACTTACCTAAACAAATCATCTGCTTGTCACATATAATAAGAAGAGATGTGGTCCCCCAGACCCACGAAATAAAATAAAAGTCCTGGATTTATACATCTCAGATAATGATAGCACAATGCACGTCGACAGATTTATCTGCCAATAGCAAACCGATACACTAATAGCAATTGTGACAGGTGGCGAGAGTTATCGACAGATCAACGCGGGAAATAGCCGCTAAATTGAGACTGAGTGTGCGGGAGGCATTAGCACATTTCTGCTATAAATACCCGTCGGCGACTTAGTAATTGCATTAGGGATGTTTTGAATTACTATCGATAACTTTGATAGAGATTAGGGCTTGTAAAAAAGCACGCTATTCATCAGTCGCAAAGGCTTCACTCAAATCTCTTTGTCAAAATTGAAACACAGCTGATTTGTCTTCTGTTTCATATTAGATATATTTCAATCTAAGGCCCGTGTGCACCTGGTTTTTAGTTTGGATTAAATCTATTTATTCAACTAGTTCAATTTAGTATTAGACTGAGCATTTTTGCATCATTCCTTTATCCATCTTTTTATCTGTGCTATAAGACGTTGCTTCTTACCAACTTTCAAGATTCTGAGTTCACGGGAACTACCCTCTAGGTTTTGGTTTGTACTCCAAGGGACAGTGGACCTGAGTATTTGATATAAGTTCCAGCTTGATACCTCCACGCGTTCCTGAGAAAAAGGGTCTTGACAGACAGACGGACAACAAAGTGATCCTATAAGGGTTTTTTTCCTTTCGAGGTACGGAACCCTAAAAATATATGAAAAAATCATTTACGATTTCGTCACGACGTCACGATCGCACCTGATGGTAAATTGGAATTAACAATGTGGTATATGATGGTGCATGTGTGCGTAGTATTTACTAGGCATTTGCCTATTCACTCTATTCTTGTTTGAAGTAACCCGTTTACCTATTGTCATAAAACCACAGTCCATAAATAATCTATACATGCACAATTTCACACACGGTTAACCATAGATACGAGTATATTCGATACAGCAGCGCTGCTGTGAAGTATCAACGAATTGAACTGTGATGTAACAAGATAGCTGCCTGCGATATATCGAACCTTCGATACAACAGACGCATCGAGCGCTCGGGGCCCGTTTAATTAAACCGCTCTCGATGTACTGTTTACAGGGAATTTCAATTGATAAATTTGATATTATACCAATCATGGATTCGACTGTTGCTAATTGATTTAAGTATTTACAAAAACGTGCAAGGGACTGAATTTATGTCGGTACACACTACGCAAATCATACCCGATGCTTTAATATTTCTTACCAACATCAATTAATGCAATGATACATAATGATCCATTCTAATAAATTTGGTTTGTCTTCAGCACGAGAAAACTACTGGACGGGTGTTTATAAAATGTTACACAGTTGTACCATGGAAGCTAGACTTAGGAAGTACGTAAGTTAGTTTAGATTTGCATTCAGTAAAATGTCCTAAAGCGTCGTCCGCGTGGATAAGGAGCTGGCAACAGCTAGTAATGTCATAATATGTGCAAACTTTAGTTGATGTGACAAAACGTCGACTAAAAAGTGTAACGTACCGGACGTTACACTTTTTAGTCAACATTCATCGAATTAGCTAAGTGTTTTATTGAATACAACAGTTCATGAATGTCGCGCCATTTTCTCCTGTATGCGAGATTGTACATTAATTTATTTCTACCGCAGCCCTTTAAAAACAAGCCGCGGTTAGGTGTCGAACGAAATTTAATTAACGTGTGTGCGCTTTCATTACTGACCGCTGCAAGCTGCAGCGTCCAAAAAGCCCAAATTATTGTAGCTGATTTTAATGAAATACCAATTCGGTGTAATTCGACGAGGCGTGGCCTATTATCGATATCGATTTTACCGATGAGCGTACCGTTTGTAGCAGATTCAGCTAGCTCTATGTTAGGCTTGTAAATTGTTTAGCGGCTATAGGGTTGTTTATGTTATTTTAGGTCATGGTATATAGACCTGGCATATGCCCACCCACATTTTATTTCAAAACAGGTCTATTGAAATAATATATGTAAAAAAATATAAATTTGCAGGTTTATAATTAATCGGTATCCGTAAGTGGGCATTATTCACAAACATGACCTAAAACATAATTATTATGACTTCATCTACTTACCTGTGTTTTATAATTACATACATACATACCATCATGCAGAGACCACATCTTTCCACTTGCTACGGTCCTGACACACCTCTTGCGCTTCTTCCACTGTCATCAATCCTTTCATAAATACTCGTCGATTAAGGGTACTCCTGACCTGACCTTTTCTGAGCACGTCTTGGACTTATCCTAAGTACGTCCGTCTAGGCCTTCCCTTTCCAACAGCTCCATCCACCCTCGCCTTGTAAATTTGTTTCGTTAATCGCCTTTCATCCATCCTTTCCATATGCTCAAACCATCTTAGCATTCCCATCTCAATTTTATAATTGCAGTGCAATAAAGAGTATCTGCTCTTATCTTCACTATCCTGCTGCTTTCATCGTCAAATATTGATTGTTATACAGAATCCTCGTCCAATTTGAGTGATGCGTTTTCTTTGGGTTCAGGAATTTAGTATTTTGGAAAGCTGATTGCGGAAGATGAGCCTCTATAATACAAAACACCACGGTAGGTTCCTGGTGTTTTCTGTGAAAGTTGTACTGAGACCTTAATGTTCTTCATTGAGAATGACCAAAGATAACTACAATGTTCAAAAAGGTGACTATTATTATAGGCTTTTTGTCGATTGTTTGCCTTTTTAACTGAAACGCACATTTAAACCCTCTCGTGCTCGACTTAGTAAGCGTGTTCATACGCAAACGTATTTGAACACGCTGCCAATTACGATGTGTTTAATCCCACCGGAGCGGCCGCGTTTTGTCGCCGTATGATTTATAATGTAAACGAAAGTTATTTTATTAGCCGCCATTATTTCCGCTGGATAGGGCTGGCTAGGAATGAATATATTTACATCACCGGGAACTGATCCCAAGAACACTTCGAACACTCAATATTTCATGCGAAACTGATTAACGTGGTCATATCTCCACCTCATCACAGATTCTTCAGACCCCAGAATTAACAAAATACGCATGCATTGTTCACTACAAGGGTGAAGGAGAAATGGAACAGTCCAGTGTAATGACCCATCCCCAACAGTTGGAATTTATCCATAACAAACTTCCTAGTAATATATGATGATGATAATATAGACTCTATTACTATATGTTCGACCTGTGAAAGAATACAAATACTTCTAAATAGGTTCAGAGAAATGTCAGCAGAAGATTAACCCCAGAGCTCTTAAACCCAGTATCTCCTTGGGGGACTTTTGACCTTTCTCAGTCGAATTTTCTTGTAGAGTACGGAATATCGGCGAGAAAGGTTTAACTGGTGGAACTTAATCTTACCTCTGTTGTTGCCTAAAACTTGAGTTTGTTTTCAGGTGCATAAACTCTAGTTTAATTTCAAGGTCAGACTAAGTGGGTTTCGGAATTTTGAGAACAAAGCTGGCTAACTTAATTTCGGTGAAAGAGGTGTTTGTCCAACAGCAGTACAGAAGGTAGATTACTTTTCATGATCATAAGCTGCTTCAAGACGTCCGTCCACATACGCCTCTCCAACGCTTGCCATGTTTCGACGAATTCGAAAACACACCTTATTCGACCTGGATCTGAAATGTTGAACCCAGGACTTCTGGATTTGGGCCGAGCGCTCTAACAACTATGCCACGGATGCACTCCTTACATCTAACTACTTATATTAGAGCTTATAAACAGCGAAAGGTCACTCACTCACTCTTCACGAAATCTCAGAAACTACAAGTGCTAGGCGTTTCAAATTTGGCGTGGGGGTTCTTTTTAGGACGTAGGTGCTCACTAAGACGGAATTTTGTGAAATTCGACCGCTGAAGGGTGTGTTTTTGGGGTTGATAGTTTGTATGAAAATTCGTTACTACATGTGCTAGGAGTCTTAAATTTTGCGTAGGTATTATTTTTAGGTCGTAGGGGCTACCTAAAAAAATATATATTTAAATAAATAAATAAATATCTGGGACAATTCACACCAGGATCATCTGACCCCAAACTAAGCTGAGCTTGTAATATGGGCGTTAGATACTGATAAACATACTTAAATATTTCTAAATACATACTTAAATAGATAATAACACCCAGACACACAACAAATACAAATGTTCGTCACACAAATATTTGTCATGGGTGGGGATCGAACCCACGACCTCTGGCGCTAAAGGCAGGATCGCTGCCATTGCGCCAACAGGCCAGTCAAAATACAATGAAGATTACGCGGGAAAGTTAGTAGTTCATAATAATGTTAGGACTATGGCGATTCCTATCAGCTGGCAACCCTGCCGTAACCGCCGCCACATGCTCGTCTCAAACATTCAAAAGCCGCGGTCCGCGACGCAGATTAAAAATAAACACACACTACTCAAAATGAGTTTACGAGCCGCCATAAACCCGATGCTTTTATTGTTTTACGACTGCAGCATATGATTTTTTAATTATTCCAATATGGAACGAGGTATGACTGTTGAATAAATATTGCTGATGAATAAACCACAGAGCTATGTGGGGCCGGATTTTATTGCTTAATTTAATTTAATGATGTTTATATGAGACTAGTGTAAAGAGCGAGGTATTAATTGCAACTTCATCTGTGCGTTTAATTTACTAATCATACTTGTAGAATTACATTCAAAATACATTATCACGTACAAAACTTGAGGTTTTGATGGAAAAAAACATTGCAAATAATATATGGTTTTGCTTTTGCCTTTGCAACTTTCAACCAAAGTTAGTCAGACGAAATTTGCTTTGAATCTCTTTTATCTATCCACAAACGGTTGCTCAGCTAACCGAAATGCATATAAAGCAAATCTCTGCAATCGCGAGCACAGGAGTTATCACGTTACCAATACCAATGCACGCGCCCCGCTGGCGAATCTCATTTTTATTAGGGAAGCAATGTGGAAACAGTGGAAATGACATTGCACCGCGACTTCCGACCCCTACACGCTTATACAGGTGTCTGCAACCCTCTACAGCCTTAAACAAATCTAAGCATCATTGTAATAAGGCCGAAGTCACATTGAGACTGTGAGGAGTCGTCGCGCGTGCGCGTTATGATGGACGCTCGTATTATGTCAGTCAGACGTCGCCTACGCGAGCGAGAGGGCGTCCCGCTGCCGGAGCGATGCGCGCGAATAGTGATGTACCGTGCCCGGAAATATCGATGCTGTGATTTAACTTGTGGATACAGTGCAGTGCAGTGACGTTGGTTTCTCGGATGAAGACTGTTTTTAAACTTTTCTTGGTACTGATTTGCGTTTAATAACTTGAATACGGCCCTTAACTTTGATGTTATGTTTGAATTTACTAATACAAAAAAACTTACAAAAACCGTTTCGCATATTAAATACATATGGATGGACTATTCGACGAGTTGGTAAATGAACGCCAAATATTTGCACAAGCGATACAGATTGCAGTAAATAATTACATTTATAGCAACTCTTTTGATGTAAACGCAAACGAGCCGTTTGTTTACGCTTTAATAAATTCACATTCGCGCAGTTGATGCCAATTTGAATATTATTTTATTTCAGAACTAACAGCCCGCACCGGCTCTGCACGAGTATTTAACAAAAAATTCTAACGTCTATGTTCATAATGTAGGATATTAATGCTAAAAGTTTTTTCAAATCGGTCCAGTAGTTTTGGAGCCTATTCAATGCAAACAAAAAACTAACAATAAAATCTTCCCCCTTTATAATACTAGTATAGACGAAGCTTTAGTTAATTTTTTTCTGTTATTCGAAAACAAATACAATGACAATAAGTTTTCAGTTTTGGAAACTATGACCAACGAGCTATATTAAATCAGAATCATATTTACTTTGATTCTTAACTAAAAAAAATTACAACTTCTTACTTGGTAAGTTGGTACTCTACTAAGTACCAACTTTGGTTGGAAGATTTTGTGTAGAACTATTGAAAATGTAACCTTAATTGAGAGAAATGATTTTGTTTGATTATTTTTGTTGAGTGAAATGAGTTGTTGTTTTAATTCTACTATATTTTTTGAGTTAAAAAAATGCTGCCCTATGAATATACAACACGCCTTGATTAAAAAAAACTTAAAAAGAAAAGAATGTCTTATGTTATCAAAACATCAAGCAAGTGATGTATGGATCGCGACGACGCGAGCGTGTCGGGAGTCAACAGCACGTAATTCGTTCTAATTACGTCGCTTGAATCCGACCGCTGCACGCTGCTGCGTCTCCATTAACCCGCGGATAGGGCTGCCTCGCTTAGGGTAATGTGATAATGTAATAATGCCCTTCAGTCTCAGTAATTAGAGTTTGAACTTTGATGGCAACCGTGATGCCATCGTCAATGCCCAATTACTGAAATGGCCACCGAGCTAGTTCGAAAATGTTTATGGTATGATTATAAAATCATGTCCAGACCGCAACAGCTAGCCACTGCCAGCGACTGCAGCCACAAGCAGACAGGTTTCTAAAATTCAGAACTGTCGCTTGCAGTCGGCTAAATTGTAATCCTTTTCGTAAGTTTCATTTAAAATTTAAAATTTACTCTTTTGTTAACCTTAAAAATGATGTAAAATTGCCTATGTTACGTACGGACAGCTAATAAACACACTCATCAATTAAAGTAAGAAAAATAGTTGTAAAAACTGTCAATATTGTCAGCATAATTTTTTTTTCGGTTTTGTACTTGTTGATTGATTTTTTTACTACCCCTAAAGCTTCCCATGATTAATGCTTTTATGTACTTGGTTTGTTATAATTATGTCGCTTTAAGCTTTGAAGTTCCAATTACCCGAATTAACCGTTGGAATAGGGCTGCCACATTTGCATTATGCGCATTACTCTATTTATTAACTGCTTCTTGTCTTCGAGAATAGAACTTGATTCCGTTGAACTTGGGGTTTTCACACATCACGGCTAAGTTGGGTACATACATCATAGACATTATCGTCCATGTTTGCATACTTATATTGCTGGCAATATAAACTGAATCAACCCATCTAGTAGTATAGTTATTTGCTCAGTCAAAACCACCACTCTTTTGGGAACCTGCTCGACATTCTATAGCCATGTACTTCCACAAATTTATTCAGTTTTTTGAAAGTGCACACAAAATACACTTAAGAAATGCACACTCTGGATCTCCACCAACGTCTCGTACAGTTGGGTTTCTGAGATGTTTCCTTCCTGAAACGCTTTAATTGTGGAATGAGCTACCTGCCGAAGTTATCCCAATGAGTTATCACATGAATTCCTAAATAGGGGTTTAAAAAAAGGTTTTTTAAACCCCTGTAGGGTTGGCAACGCCTGATGATACATTTGATGTTGCACGCGTCCATGCTTGTGAAAACCGCTTACCATCAAACGGCCCGCACGCGTGTAAAAAATAAGTTGTGATTAAAATCCTCTTAAACACTAATACCAGTCACCCATCATTTAACTACATCATCATTAAACAACCTCCGAACCGGTGGTAGAGTCACATTATATTTAATTATGATATGAACTATCATAGCATTATTTTATGTAAGTTTATTTTTATTCAGTATATTTTTGCTACAATTTTTTTTTTGTTACATGACATGTCATAAGTACTTTTTATAAGTCTATATGAATAAAGACATTTTTTACTTTACTTTACTTTACTTTTATTAAGCAGTGCTAAGTAAATGTTTGCACTGAAAGGAATTTCTTGGTTTATTTTCCTTTTGCAAAGTCTCCATCAACCCGAGTTATGTCTTGAGATCTTATATTAGGGCTGCGACTAGTTGATCGTGGAACGAGTAGCTACGCTACGAAGAACTCTTTCCGATTGACATCATTTATTCATCATTTCGTTACATTGCACAACATTATTACATACTCATATCAAGTCGTAAAACAAAACAACTAAAAATTATAAGTTTACTTCTAATATTTATATATATAATAATCTTAATTTCTGAAACTAAGGCAATAGGGCTCTCTATTTGCGTGCGTAAAAAAGAACCCCAATACAGATATGATTGCTTAATAAACAATTTTAGGGGCAACTATCGCTGATAGACTTTGTCAAGGAACTGCACAACTGTTAAAAAAAATGTTTGGCACTTTCAAGACGTCGCAAAGAAGCATTTTTAAGAGTCCCCTCTTGTTGATTTATTTATATAATCTTGTAAACGCTCCACGTATTCGCCAACCCTATGCACAAAAGACTCGTCAGAGCGCAGGTACTCTGCAACTACACCGCGCACTTCACGCTCTCCTTGCACGCTCGAGCGCTTTAAGCGCTTCGCCGCTCGCGGAGTGATTATGAACGCCGAGTTCACACCGTCCTCGTTTTTGTACGGATCCTTATCTAGATAGCGCTTTTGTGATGGTGTGATAGGCGCCGGGTGTGGTATAAGCTTGCCGAGACGAACAGAATGAACTCGACTCAAAGCTGGAATATACACAGATGATTGAACTCAAGCTTTTGAGCGGAAATCTAATCTCATCTAAAGGTGATCGTAAATTACAAGGCGAGATTAGTTATGACAACAAGCGAATAGTGCAACAGAGCCTAGGGTCCATATGTTTATCATTGTATAAGACAGAGAGTAATAAACTTGCTCAATTTGGATTGGAAATTGAAAACGGGAATGGGGTTCATCATTAACATGGATATAGGTAGGAAAGACAGCACCCGCAAAATCACTCGAAGGTGCAAAGTCTTTCTGAAGTAACCCTGCCACTGCCTGCCTGTTAGTGCCTGTATAGCCTGACCCTGTGACTTCTCCGTCTGGGGAGCTTCAGTCGTTTCTTTATTACCGAAGGCGTTTAGCGGTTTCTGGTCTTGTGACAAAGCGGCTAAAAGCGCTCACCGTTTCCCTTCATATCCGATACGCGGTTTTACGGCTTTTTGTGCCCGCCCGCCGCACAGTGTTTGTTAATTTGCGGGCCTCTGATGATCCGCTGGGTGGGCCACAGCAGGGGGCCCAAAGGTAGGAGGAGGGGGGTTGCACTAGAGCCTGTTGCGTTTAAGTTCCGCTGTGCAGGGAGCTGTTATTGGTTCTTGCAAAGTTTAATTTGGAACTTTCGGTAAATTTCTAGTTCGATGTTGAAATAACAGGATGTGTTCGATATTTAATAATAGGAGGATTTTGTATAAATTATTTTATAACTATTTTAATGGACGTTATAATAGACTTGAATGAGTCAGAGCTGGTGTCCGTGTGGTTAATCACTTGCTCAAAATAATGTCAGATTAAATTCCAACAGTTAATTCATGTAGGAATCTAGAATTAAACTTACAACCTTTCACATTATTTTCAAGATTTCTACGTGTAGAAAGTTAGTGGCGTTTCATCCTCATGAATGTTGTACTGTCTCTTTTAGCATGAGATAGTGATATACACTCTTCAGATATTTTGAGTGAATACTTCAGACAATAAAAAGTGCACAATTTATACGTGCAGCGCAGTGAATCATATCCCGCACAAACAGACGCAGCGCGCGCCGTCTGCAATTTTATTGAGAGGAAATTAAAAATATCATGCCTTCAGTTTTTCATTAGCTACACGTCGGATGTTTTCATTCTTAGCAGCGAGTGCTCTGGCGTTTGCGTCTGCGATTTGTATTCTTTAAAATCCAATTTTGATTGAATATCAAGCGTTGAGGAACCAACCTGCTGATGTGGTGTTGGTCCACAATGAGTACCTATTTATTTTCTATGGGAATTTTGGGGCTCAAATCTCGTCTTATCATCCATCATCTCATCATAGCAGCAATGGGGTTAGTTTGAGGGGTGATACTTTACCAAACACTATATTTCCATTGGAAGATGACAAGCTTTGGTGACATAGTCATGTGCAAAGTACCTCTATGGGAAGGCTATTCTCACTGTAATTTAAATACAAAACTGCGTGTTTTGATTTCCCACGCATTTGAACTCCCCATTTCTTCAATCGTCCATGTATAGCGTGAAAGCTTCCAAACTGATCCTGTTCTGTAATATATCATAACGGTGTCACTTTCAGTAGGGCCTGCTCAACTTTGAATAGACGACAGCAGCTTAAATGCCGCTACTGGTGGCAATGGTTACGTTAGCTTTTGCATTCCCACCGTCGATCCAAAAACCAAGCAGTGTCTAACAATGCCGTAATTAGAAAATCGTTACAGCCCAGTAGTCAAAGCTCTTCTCTTTGGCGCGATGGCACCGACGCATCGATCGTTTGCGGCTCTACGGTTCTGTTATTGATTTGACGATTGTCGTGGTAACTGTAACCGTATCATTACCATAGACATTGTCTCAAGGCTGAAGGATTTCTGGCTAATAAAAGCTGAAGATGATAATTTTGTTAACACTATCACACCTTAGCTTAACACAGCAGCCTCATGGCAATAGTGAAAGATTTACCCAATGAGCTATGGCATGGAGTTTTCTCCCCCAAAAAAAGTTCTAAAAGACTTTTGACTGGCCTGTTGGCGCAATGGCAGCGATCCTGCCTTTAGCGCCGGAGGTCGTGGGTTCGATCCCCGCCCATGACAAATATTTGTGTGACGAACATTTGTATTTGTTGTGTGGCTGGGTGTTATTATCTATTTAAGTATGTATTTAGAAATATTTAAGTATCTATAACAGTCTCTGACGCCCATATTACAAGCTCTGCTTAGTTTGGGGTCAGATGATCTTGGTGTGAATTGTCCCAGATATTTATTTATTTTATTTTTTAAAAGAGTTGGGAAAGCGCGTCTTATGCATCGGGTTTCACATGTGTCCCTAGGCTGCGGCAACCGCTATTCAGGCAGTCCGCATGCTGGTTTGCCACTGAAGATATATTCGAGAGCATGGTTTAACAGATATTCCCGTGATGAACGCGCGCAAAGTTCTGCTGTATGTGCATATAGCTATCTCTTTTACTCTCATTACTTTTCATATCTGTCGACTGCTCATTTGAAACCTGATTCTTATGCATATGTATATCCAGTGATAGATGCTAATAACATAACATAATTGCACTATAGTTAACAAGCTTAAATGGCCTACCTGATTATCTTATCACAAATTCTGTTACCAGTGTTTCAGCACGTAATTTTGATAATGGAAATGTCAGGGAATGATAAATTGAACAGCTAAATAGCGGTGCATTTACGTATAGGTCTGAGTTAGTCATTTATTTAAGGAAGAGTACTTGGGCATGTGAATGTTGCAAACTAGAAATAATTACAGAGTAACGTTAATTTTCTAGAGGGGAACATCTGTTTGTATGAAGTTTTTCAAACTACGAAACATTTGTCTGACGAATATTGCAGTTTTTTTGGCATCTGTGTTGTTTTTTACCCATATTTGCGGCTTAGTTTTCGTATTTGGGTCAGGCTTCTTATCAAATAATGACTTACCAATTTTACTGACCAATTAAATAAGTAATTTAAGTTGGTAACATGAAAATTAGACAAAAAACTACTTGAGGTGTTGAGTAAAAGTTCTGGTGGCAGCCATTTTACCAAAGTTTGTTACAAATTTTAGACCACAACACTACTATTCTGCGAACGATGTTCCGAAACTTTGTTCTCGCAGCTCCACCTCTTAACCGATACGTCTAGTTATCCATAGAATGTATCAGGTAGTCGGTCGTTCAGTGAACCGCTGAACTGAAGCAGAATGGGCGGCGGTCGACAGCAGTGCTAAATCACGCGTATAGTGATACGCGCCGACGATACAATGCTGTGTAGGTAGCCGATGAATGTCGATATCGATGGATGTGTGCGTGCACTTCACTTGCGGTAATAGCTTTTAATTTGAGCCTTTCATGTTATTTGCAAAATTGATGCTTTAATGGCGTACTCCGGGGAATGGTTATATAGTTGTCTTTTTTTAAAAAGTACTTTCACTCGACCCATAATTCAGAGTGTACAGTCGTCTGTTCTGTTTCTCATAGTTACGAGTATTTTGACCACTCTTTCCGGTTTTAAAAAGTGTACCAACCAATGTATATTTAAACCAGAACAAACATTAATGTAAATGCATTTGGGTGTTGTCACTTATCAGTTTATCACTCAACACACATTGTACAAGTTTTGCTTATTTTAGGGTCGGTTGATTGTGTGTAAAATATCCTAGATAATTATACATTAACATTTTCTTAATCAGTATCCGTTCTTCAGCTGCCTGATACCGTCATCATTAAACAAAATCTCGATTCAAGGTTGAAAATGGACATTTAAATGCCTTTAAAATATACCAACGAATATAAACAGTTGCAATGAAAGCGCGAGCGCACTCGTCACTAGTGCTGTGCTCGTACGATGAACTCGACGGTGACGTGTGACGCGAGGTGCCGCGAAGTGATGTGCAGTGACGATGGTGTTGTGATGTGCCCGCTACAGTGACCATGGAATACCGGGCCCCGAACCCGATGATGAGCGTCGGATCGACGTACTTCCCTCAATCAGGTAAATTGTGTTTAGTTAAAGTGTATTTTATTCATTGTCTCCTTTTCAGATCTTTTCTGCCAGCTGCCTTCAGTTTCTTGCGAGATTCTGATGACTAACAGTTTCAGTTTGATGTGTACTAAAATTTAAAAGGCCGCAAGCTAACTTAACTTAAACATGAGATTATAGAAGTTCATAACCATTTAAGGCTTAGCTAAAATGCTCGAGAGTCAAGTAATCACCTCTCCTCTCACATTTTTATACCTTTCATGACGTGGGCACTTAGCGCAAGCGCTGCAAATGTGTACCTTAATCGTTTTGTGTCAGAGTTTACTTTCTTCGATCATTTAGTGTGCTTAGCTTAGGGAGTGGGCTAGGGTTGTCAGGTTTGGCAACTTTTATTTATACTATAAATTAATAAAAAAACGAGTTAAAATTGCTTGTGAATCCTCATTCTAAAGCACGGGCTCCTGCAGCGTCGTACGCTCGTCATATTTATCGAATAAATACCACAAATATCTGTTTTGTCAGCAAACATTTCTTGGTGTAGGAACACACATTGTAAGTAGTTCTAACACTGAAGAAGATATATTAATGACGTAGCAGAGTGTTTAAATGAAAAGTGCGTTCTATATGCTGACGATATCTCAGTGGTATTTCCGTGCACAAATAGCCAAAAGATACAACAACAGATAAACAATACACTGGGTAATATATTGCAATGGTTACGTGAAAACAATACACAAAACCAAGGAACTTAAGGCACAAAAATAGGCTAGTGCAACCTTTTACCAAATTACATATGGTTAGTTCAAGTACATACCACATGTCCGTAAAAATATTTAACAAACTGCCACTTGAAATTCAGAACATAGACACAAAAAACATTTTTTGTAAGAACTTAAAGGAGTGGCTGATTGGGAAATGTTTTTACTCTGTTAAAGAGTTTTTAAGTAAAAAAAATATAATATGTGAAATACGATATTTTATCATGTATTAAATTAATAGAAGAACAAACATTAAATAATGTGCATTTTAGTTTGTAAGTTAGGTATCTATTTGTGTTGCAATGCCCTAGCTGTTACAGGTTCTATTTTAATTTGAAGATCTCATGTACCATCATGGAGCAATAAAGAACTATGAACTATGAACTCCATCTACGAAGTACTCGCATCTATTGGTTACTAAGTGGCCAAAAGCTAGCGGCAACCCTGGCATCCCTCCTTTCCGGGTTAATTGAGCGTAGACGGCGACACTGCGCGAGCCGCGCCGCGGCGACTTGATGGATGCCATGACGTCACTTAGCTACCTTGCTGCTGGTGAGCGTTGGCCTTTTTCTGTCATGTTGGATTGGAACTTAGTTTTCATCGGTCACATCATTCAACGACTGCTTGATTGTCTTATTGAGTTCACTCAATTACGTACCATGCGAGTTTATTCTGATATGGGTTGTGTTTAAGCGTTAGCAATGATTTGACTGGTTGACTGGAATAATGTAATAATGTCACATCGGAAACTAAACCCACCACATCTATGTCTTACGTGTTGTCGAACCGGCAACATGATTCTCGTATTCAAGTCCATGTCTATAGGAAAACGTCTGTTAAGGTGGGAATGTAAATGTTCCCCTTATTCCCCAATCTGAGTTTCCTGGATTGATACCTCTCAGGAATCGGCTGTTGACAACATTACCTCTACATTACCTCTATTGAGTAGGCAAAAGAGGATTCAGGGCGTCGGGGGTCGTCAATATGACGTACTTCCTTCCGTCACAATCTGGACAACAGATGGTTTTCTTACCCTACGTTCATAACGCGCTTAATACGTATTCTACAATAGCAGGCAGTGTGTCTTGTGTGCTATGAAGCGATATATATTTTGGGTTTTGGAGATTATTGACTAACCATTAGTAGCCCCATGAATATCTTCTTAGTATTCACACACGGAAGAAAGATAACAAGATCTTCCTGTATAGGTGAGTAAGAGCGGAGTGGCTGAACATCCGGATTGACCGCTTGTCAGAAAATATGTATCCACCAAATTCTTACAACCTTATTGCCTGTTTGTCCATTTTGCGTGTAGGATCGACCCACACGCTGTGCTTCTGCGAAATTACCACTGAAAAACGCAAAACTTTTGAGTCCAAACAGAACTATAACGATCATCCGTCCGTTCCGTCGAATCCGTTCTATTTAGACCCTAAACAACGCTATCGCTTTAGCAAAATTAACCTTTCCATCGTCTCCATCACGAGCTAAACGTAAACAGATCAGATAATTCGTCAGAAACACCAAATTGTCTCGGAAAGTCTTCCCCGTATTAATTGCGACAGGCCGGAATAGCAATGAGGGGATTGTTTTCCAATTACGCCGCGGACAGTCCTCGGGTGCTAGCGGGTGTTGTCGCCCTATCGGGGTGCGCGCGCATGCTAATGCGGCGGCTCTTTGTGAAGTCAGCCGCAAGTGAGAGGATGAAACGGGGTTGATTATATGATTGTGACGACATAGTGAACGGTCATTGACGAAAATTGCACGATCACTGATGGAAGGCGGTGGTTTGTAGATGTATTGCGAAAGATATCTAAAATGTCAACGTTATTTTTTCTAGCCAGCACGGCTGATAGCTTGCAAGACTGCAATACTATAGTGCTAGTAAAACAGTCGTATTGAGTATTTCTGGCTAACTTAAAGAACGCAATTTTGAAAATATATTTATCTCAACTGCAGTTGTTGAGCTTTTAAATCTCACAGGACCCGGCTGTATTTTTGCATGGTCCACAACGCGCAAATTATGCCCGTCCATTGGCTACCGTTACTGCTTACCATCAGGGATCCACGTGCTTCTTTGACACTAACGTCGTATAAAAAAAACACAAACGCTGCCTGCCCTCCCTCGGACCCTGCAACAGGAAACAGTACGCGCGCGCGGCTCCGGCTCCGTCCGGCTCGTGCCGGCCCGGCAATCACGCTCCGGTTGGGGACGTGCAATATTTATGCACTGTAATGTTGCCAGATTGCAATTCTGAAAATGTAGGTACTTATCTTAACTGGAGTTTGGTGTTGGGCTTTTATTTATTGCTGTAGTTAGTTGGGGCTAAGACAAATTTAATTTTGTAGTTAGGGATGTATATTATAACGATCTGTTAGCACAATGGTAACGAAACACCTGGTTGAGACATGAAAGGTTGCGCGTTTGCTGTCAACATTAGCACAAATCAAGGACCTTTTATGTTTCTGATTGTCACAATACAAAAGAAAAATGTACTTTAGGACCGAAGAAAAATCTGTCATGTTTTAAAAAACAATAAGCTGAGCTATCTTTGCTAACGTGATACTCATGGGTACACAGTTTGGATGGTAGAATGTTTAGTGTGACTCTTGAGCTGTGATGATGACTGTTCCGTCTAGGTAGGACCAGTCGGCCGTCCCTGTCACAGCAAATGCTGCTGTTCGCTCTTGTTGTTAAATACTGCTGCACACACTGGACCACTAGACGTGGCAACCAAACGCCATTAGAGAGAGAGCCATTAGAGATTGCGAATTCCACAGTATTTTTAGGAATTACTCTCGATTTCAAGTTACAGTGGGGTCCGCATATTTCTGCTCTGGCAGGAAGACTTAGTTCGGCAGCTTATGCTGTTAGAAAAATAAGGCTCCTGACTGATATCGCAACAGCAAGATTAGTGTACTTCAGTTATTTTCACAGTGTAATGTCGTATGGTCTACAGTTGTGGGGCTCGGCAGCGGATCTCAACACCATCTTTATTCTTCAAAAAAGAGCCATCCGCTCCATTTACAACCTTAGACCACGCGACTCGCTTCGTGAAGTATTCAAAGAGATAGATATTTTAACGGTGTACTCTCAATTTATTTATGATAATGTAGTATCTGTCCGTAAAAACTTGCATCTCTTCAAGAAAAACAGTGATGTTCATAAACTCAATATCAGAAATAAAAATAAGCTCGTAACTCCCAGTCTAAGACTGCATAAGGTAGGAAAATCATTTGTTGGTCAATGTGTTAAATATTTTAATAAGATTCCGCAAACTCTTGTTGAACTGCCATTTCACCAGTTTAAGTCACAAATTAAAGCTAAGTTAATGAAGCGAGGTTATTATAGTGTTGTGGATTTCTTAAATGATAATAATTTGTGGTCATCTTAGGTATAATCTGCTCCTCTGCACACTTTTTTGTTATGACTTTACTCTGTCAATTCAATTTTTGTGTTAAAAAATAAGATTGAAAAGAGTAACCATCGAGTTTCATGCCGGAGTCTTCTCGATCGGAAACAACCTCCGAAGCGGTGGTAGAGTCACATTATGTTTAATTATGATATTAACTATCATAGTATTATTTTATGTAAGTTTATTTTAGTATATTTGTGCTTTAATTTTTTTTTGTAACTATATGACTTGTCATAAGTACTTTCTATAAGTCTATATGAATAAAGATATTTTTTACTTTTACTTTTACTTTACTTTAACGCCACGGCTGGTGTCTATGGTCAAGTCACGCCAAGTAGACGCCGTCATTAAACGGCGAACGCCTCGAGACCAGACATTGAGAAAACGATCTGGGTGTGCTGGGAGACGCCCCTGACTTAATTCCTTGTCTGCTACCTTGTAACACAAGGATGTAAATCCTTACTTCGAGACCATGAACAGTGGTGTGTTGGTTGGCGCTATTTATTTATTAAACGCGGCTTTAAGCAGGTCGTGGCTCGGACGCGGGCACTCGAACTTTCAGTTTGCGCCGATGCCATACTAACTCTTTGAAAAATCTCGTCTATCTATTGACCCAGTGTGTTTCTCGGGTTTGTGACAGGCTTTTAACAGATAAATGACCACACTGTTCATATTAGTAAAATACAAGTACTGAACCCTAATTGTAAACAGCAAAGGTCACGCCGCGCTTGCCGACCAAGTGGTGAACAAAATACGAAGCACAAAAGTCTGAAAGCGGCGGCGAGTCGATCAATTGCGGCGGGTCCCCCAGCCCTGAGCTCGCTGAAATATTCACAAGGCGACCTCGGCCTCGGTATCGGTATCGGCGACTGAATTAACCGAACAACATTGTGCATAGTACTTTGAAGGTGGGTTTAGACCGAACGAGCAAATGCTCATTCTATCCCCACTGTATCAAATGATCTTTTAAACGGAGACAGAGCATTTTCTCGTCTCTGTTTTCGCTTAAAGAATTTGATAGAATGAGCATTCGCTCGTTTGCTCCAAACCGATCTTAATAATAATATGGGTGTCTCGAGACTGATAAACATACTTAAATATTTCTAAATACATACATAAATAGATAATAACACCCAGACACACAACAAACACAAATGTTCGTCACATAAATGTTTGTCATGGGTGGGGATCGAATAATAATAATAATACTTATAGTAGATTTAGCATTATTGGATTTAAGGCTTTGGGCTAAATTGTCTGTCGTAGCTGCTTTACTCAGTAACTAAGAACACTTATGCGACACTTTTTATAAACCTGCAATGTCCCAATCCTTTATGCGCAAATTGTCAAATTCGCAAATTGTCAAGCGGTCGCAATCTGCCAAATTCGCAAATTGTCCAATTCGCATATTGTCAAATTCGCAAGTTGTCAAATTCGCAAATTGCCAAATTCGCAAAATGTCAAATGCGCAAAATGTCAAATTCGCAAAATGTCAAATTTTCAAAATGTCCAGCTGTTTAGGTTTAATAATAAAAGTCAAGTTATTAAAATTGGCAGAACTTTTAATCATTAAAATGTCAAGGGTTTTTTTTAAATATGAAACCATAAAACCGTCATATAAAATCAACAACAAAATCAAAATCCTAATATTTTCGTATTATATCAAATCAATAAAACAAAAACAATAGATAAGTCATTGTATAAAAAGAATCATGTGTTTTTTTATTTATAAAGACGTAAAAACTTAATTTTTTGGAAAAATTGTGTAATCGGTATTTAGCTCCTTCCACCGCACCTGCGCACCATTATGTAACGAGTGTAATAACTACTCATTAAAAAGAGAGATGTCACTGTACACGTCACTTTAAATGTTATTTCTAAACTTTTATGCACCAATTATTAAAGGTATTTTCTACCAATTAATTACTTGACTTGGGATCGTATAATGAGAGATTCCTTGTTTAGACTTATGAAGAGCAAAAGAAGGTTGAAAGATGTTCAGTTTGAAGTTAGGTATAAAATATACCTAAAAAAATTGGAAGGAGACAAAATATCGATTACACAATTTTTCCAAAAAATTAAGTTTTTACGTCTTTATAAATAAAAAAACACATGATTCTTTTTATACAATGACTTATCTATTGCTTTTGTTTTGTTGATTTGATATAATCCGAAAATATTAGGATTTTGATTTTGTTGTTGATTTTATATGACGGTTTTATGGTTTCATATTTAAAAAAAACCCTTGACATTTTAATGATTAAAAGTTCTGCCAATTAATAACTTGACTTTTATTATTAAACCTAAACAACTGGACATTTTGAAAATTTGACATTTTGCGAATTTGACATTTTGCGCATTTGACATTTTGCGAATTTGGCAATTTGCGAATTTGACAATTTGCGAATTTGACAATATGCGAATTTGACAATTTGCGAATTTGCCAGATTGCGTCCGCTTGACAATTTGCGAATTTGACAATTTGCGCATAAAGGGTCCCAATACTGGACCAAAACTTACTTACCGTATCTCTAGTTTCTACAGTAAGTATATTGGCCAGTGGTTTTGGGTGTGATTAAGTTATTTTGATTGAGGTACAGAAATGAACACTTTTTTCGGTTAGTTTTATTTTTATATTTCAGTCACAAAACAAAATGGAACACAATGACTGAAAAATTCTACAATCAGACAGAGACAAGTGAGAAAAACAATCCCTCGCCGTCTGCTACCGAAAAGTCACTTTTGAAGTTATCATAACATAAGTTAGATAAACGCTGACGAATTCCTAAATGTTCAGCAAGTTTCGACGCTGCTTTTACTCTAATGCTTGCGGTAATAAAGTGGCGAGTGTCAGCTCGGGATGAGCTCCGTATTACCGCAGATGGGGGGGAACCCTTCACTAACCTGGGATGGTTCAGTTAGAACTGAATGATACGGGATTAGGGTGGCTCATGAATGTTGATGTTTCTGTGAACAAAGCTTCAGATTTGGATCAAACGCGGAGATAGTAGACGCAGACGTTATTATTATTGTCAAAATGGAAAGAAGTAATATTTGTCAGGACCACGAACTGAAAGATGCTGCGTGGTCCGACCTGTCGCGACTGATGACCTGATGCAGTTGCGAAAGCAAATTCAGTCAGTGGACTTTTAAGGACTGTTGATGAAACTTAATCATTCAGTTGAGAAGCAGCTGTCATTGTTCAGCTAGTATCTATCTCTCCATGTTATGCACGTCGTAATAAAGTAGCTAGTGTCACCTCGGTATGAGCTCTGTAATGCCGGCAGAGGGGCAGCGGAGGAACCCCATACTAACCTGGGATAGATCAGATAGGACTGAATCATACGGAATTAGGGGGTTCACAATTGTCAGAGTTTCTGTGAGTAAAGTATCAGATTTGGATCAAACACCAAGATAGTAGAGGTAAGAACCTTATATTTGTAGAGACCATACTGAAAGATGGTCCCACCGATGAATGAATGTGGTATACGAATGCTTATAGATGCAAAGTCCGTCAGTGCAGTTCTAAGGTATGTTGACGACACTTAATCATTCAGTTGATAAGCAGCTGTCATCGTTAAGCCAGTCACCGCACTCAGGACATGCAATGTGGTGGTAATAAACGTGACGAGTGTGAGCTGGGGATGAACTCCGTAATGCTGGCAGATGAGGCTTTATGATTTACGTCATTCGTAGATAAGGAATGATGAAGAATCGAGTCTCGTAGTACTCATAGCTGGATCACTATTTATCCACCAGTAAAAATCCAACTGTATCCATCTCATGGAAACCAGCGTGGTCCCCACACCGCGTCCGGATAACCGTATAAAATAGCACGGATGTCCTTATCCCGCGGATCGTCGGCGAGGATATAAAAAATACATCTCTCGCTCCTCCACCCACCATTCCTGCTAAGTGGGGCGGGCGGGGTGAAATGGACCTGAGCGACGACGCGGTCGGCAAATGACGAAACAACCTATCTTAAATTTCTCAATTTGTTGGCTTTCTTTAAAGTTAGAGAAACTTGGAAGGATTTAAAAAAATAAGTTAATGTGAAGTGAGGCAAAGTAAAACTTTAATTTGTATATTTATTTTCTCCGTCTGGTCTTTCCGTAGGTAGCGACAGCCCGGCAGTTATGATGTACATTGCTATTAAAACTTTTTTGCTATTGCTTTGTAACAAATAATTATTGAACATGTTTCATGCGATTTATTAACTTTTAAACCATTTTTTGCTAACCACAATGTAAGTGATGTTGTGATAAAAGTTGTATTTAGCCTCATGAGGCAAAAAAGGATGATTGGACTGAAATTTGCTGTAAATGAGAAAACGATTACCATAAACGAATCTACTAGCTAGACTCATAAATAAGTGCTTTAGTTATTTTTGCGGCTCCGCTGCACCTTAATTCTCATTGTATAGTGTCAAGAATTATACATTTCCATGAAACAGGGTTGTCCTAAAACGGACGTTCTAGGTTACGTTGTTTTGACAGCCGCCGGCGGGTGAGACGGGAGAAGTTTGCGCGACTAGCTTGTTAGTCACAACTCGGGATTTTCTTTTTTGTCTCTTTCCCCCCGGTGCGGTATTTGCGGAGCGGGAATAAATAATTTGCTCGTTTGCCCGCTAAGTGCCTCTAATGCCGGATAGATTGGCTATTTTGTTATGCGGGTGGTAGTTTTGATTTTCGTTGGGAAAGTTATTTTATGTTTTTTGGTATTTCACGATTCAACTGGAAGAACTTTGCAATTATTTTAATTTGAGGTAACCTGTGAGTGATCCCTGATGTTTGGACGACAATAAAAAATACTGTTTGAAGTGGAACCCACCCTACCAACAGCACCCTACAATACAGGCTACTGATTAGGCCAATTCGCTGCAGGCGGCGAGACGAGCTTAGTGCTTTTTTAGGGTAACGAAAGGCGTTTTTCCAGTTGTGAGGTTGGGACTTGGGACGCCTAGTGACAATAATTATAACGGACATACAGTGTGTTTCGTATCAAGCTAGCAGTCTTTGAAGGACATTTAGAGCCTAATTTAGGCGTCGGAAGAATACAAATACAAATAAACTTTATTGTGAATCACAGGTATAACAATAATGTTCAGATCATACATATTTAAGAGTCTCACTGTGTTCCGCCTCACAGGCATACAATAGTAACAATTTTAATCCAAATGTCACAATTTATTACAAAGTTGTCAATAAAAAAAATAAAAAAAGTAATTCGATAGGTATGTCAAGAAGTAAATAGAACACATTTTAAGTTAAACCTAATATAAGTTAATTCAAACGAATTGTCAACAAATCGGACTACAATCTGTATCGTGGCAAGCTGCCGTCGCACAAGAATTCAGTGATAGCGTAATAGCACTTTAGAATGAGAAGATCATGGAGTTCCGTTTTAAATATGGTTAAATCATTAATATTGCGAATACAGTCTGGAAGTTTATTATAAATACGAGGAGCATTACAAAACATACTTAGGTTTAACAAAGCCGTTTTGTTCGGCATTAAACAAATCTTATTTTTATGACGTTCACGCTTGTGAAAAGTGTATAAATGTTTGTTACTTTTCACGAAAATGCAACATTCGAGGATGTATAAACAAGGAACCGTTAAAAGCTTTAGCCTCATGAAGTGCGGCTTACATGAATCTGTCTGGCGCAAATTATACATGGACCGAATACACTGTTTTTGAGCTCTGAGAACATCATCTTTGTGGGTAGAATTTCCCCAAAATATAATTCCGTATCGTAATGTCGATGCCACGTAGCCATGATAGGCCGTCAGCAAAGCCGACTCATTTGAAATTTTTTACAATTTCACATGAGTCGGCTTTGCTGACGGCCTTTTACATTTTTTAAAAGAATTAATTACTTTTAAGCAGTTTAATTAATATTCAAGATATAATTTCCATGACTAACCAACTGAACAATAAACAACGTCGTCCATTTCTAGAACCAACAAATTATCAAAAACAGCGTCAACAAGGCAAAATGGGACGTAAAATGGCGGACCCTTAAAAATAGGAAATTAGTCCAGAGGTCTCGTCGCAGATCGGGCAACGCTCAATAATTACCCTTTGTTGTAGCGTCACTAGGGTTGTTTATTTCGTTTAAAAATGTTGACTCAAATTCGTTTTTGTATTACTTACTTATCCTGGCGCAGCGACCCAAAATGAATCTTGGCCTCCGACACAAGAAAACGCCACGCTTGTCTGTCCTGCACGATCTCTTGCCAAGGATGCGCTTGGAGAGCCAGCAGGTCCCGCTCCACCTCGTCCTTCCAGCGGTACCTGGGCCGACCCACCGGTCGACGACCGCTTGGCCGTCCCAGGTACGCTCCCTTCACTGCCCGATCCTCGCCCATCCGCTCGACGTGGCCAAATCAGCAGAGTCTATGAGATTTTGTCTCTCCAAGTATGTTCGGTTCAGCCACTAGCTCTTCTATCTCGAAGTTTTCGTTTTTTAAACGTTTTTTTATTCCTAATTTCAAATTCATTCATTGCCTTTGTTTGCGTAATATCCAATTCGCTAATTGATACAGACACCAAAAGAAGGAATTGCGAAATGTTTCGTCTCTTTTATTGTTTCTGCCCGCTTTTCGTTTCTTCGTGTTTTGGACGACAAATAACAAAGTCAGAGTAAAATGACGGACAAGAGAGGGAGAGGTAGTCACAAAAAACCAAAGACAAGATAAAAAGCAAGCTCTCTGTTTAAAGGCGGTACTATTAAATTTTCCTGAGATATAAATGATAACAATAATGCAGAATTTGGCTGAGCAGAGACAAAACGGTGTCTAATTTGACAGAATACCAGCTACCTGCAGTTCTGCATTGGGCCGCAGCGACACAACTTGGACAGACGCAGCTTACTGTAATTGCAAAGCGCGTAAACGATTACTGTTTCCAATATTGAGAAGCACTTTAGATATTTCTGTTTATTTAATGTTTTTTTTTCACCGCACAATATCACAGTGAAAATAAATGCAAATTCAAAATTCACTTCTTTTCCCCAATATTACTCACCTAGGGCAGGCGACTTGCCCTTACCAAATTTTCTTAATTAAATGTAAAGCCTCTTTTGCAAAGGATACTCGCTTATTTATGAATCAACCTTTGAAATGTTTCTTTGCTTTTAATATTTACAGCTTGTTTGGATTATTTATTGCTTTTCCTCCTGTTTGTTGTGAAATAAAGGAATGATCCATGAGGAAATACAAAACCTTGGGAAAAGACAATATAACTCGTACAAATTGTTTCCTTGACTTTATTGTATAATACACACACATTCATATAACTATGATCCAGGGGTTTCTTTGTTTATTGCAAGTGAAAGAAGTGTACTAGAAATAATTTTACTTGTATTTATAACGTATTTTGGCTAGCTGAGCTTGTCCGGGGATTTTCCACCTTCTCTACCGAAATTCAAGCATAATGGGTGACTAGACCATTTAGTGGGACAGCATCTTCGAACTTTTGTATTTCGGGGAATATACTATCAGTTCTGGTTGTTTAGATGAATGAACTTAAATTTTAAGTATAAAACATCTGGTTGCCAATGATTTTTGTAGTCTGCGCGGTAGCCGTCGGCCACGTACCACATCGGGGACATAGTGCACGACAATCACCTCATACCGAACGATTCTTCGGTCTCGTTCATTTATTTGATACCGTCTTTTTTTTTCCAATTCCAACGTGAAACCGTCTTTTTTTTTCCTCAAAACGTCGATACTGTATGTAATCAAAAGTTTCCCGTTCCTACCTTCCGCTCGCGCCTTCAAATTAGTCTCACATGCTCTCTTAATTGTATTATAACAAGGCTTGGGCACGAGAGGGATCTCGGCGAAACTTTAATTAAAAGTTGACGAGACAACGCCGGCTGTCGCTGGGATTATCGCCTCGAAATCCTCGCCCAAATTGATCCCGGAAAACACCAAAATACGCCTTGCAGCCCTGAAAATACGACCCCACCCACTGGTTAGAGTTGGGAAGGCTTGGGTCTATCGAGTCTTTGCTTAGTAGGTATTCAAGAAGCTAACTCGAGCAGTGATCTGCTGTTGAGGACAAATATGATATCGTCAGTTTATTCAATAAACGTCAGTTAAATCTCTACTTAAGTGCACATTACAGCTGAGTGAAGGTGAAAGAACTGCCGTTAACGCCAGGACCATGACTAGGGTCGGAGGACTCATGAGGATTTAGTTAAATTTTTCTGTAAGATGTTGTTGTGTCTCATTTAGATCTAGAGACCAGTTTAAGCCACATCGTCATTTAGTACACATTTGGATTGTGATAGAATTACTGCCTAGTCCCAAATAAATCGAAATCTATATTATTAGTGTATTAAAAGACTTGAAAAGGAGTTTTTAAATAAGTCTCAATTCACATCATTAATAAGATAATAACTCTTAAAAATTTCGCCCACTTAACAAAAAGGACTCGAAGGACTTCCATCTTACCAACGCTATTTCCGCCTCTCTGCTAAAATCGACTTAGGCATCAGCGCCGCAAATCACGTATTACCTCAACAAACACCCGGCTGAATCTCCGAAAAATCCGTGTCGTAGTAAATTACACTTTATATTAAACCGTAGAAAAGCCACTTTTCCACTTCAAAGACCCGGAGACCGAAACGTGAGGCGCCCAAATGGAAATTGATTCACTGCGAACCGTAAGGTCTCAAGTAGCTTGCGACTCGGCCAGCTTACTCTGAGCTCTCTTCCGATGGCCGTGTCACCCTCTGTAGTCTGTTGCGTCGGTAGTTGCGGGGGTGGAGGAAGCTCTGCGTACGGTGGTGATTGCTCGTTTCATGGAATACATGTTGCTTTGTATTGGCGAGGAGTTCAGTGCTCCCGAAGTGGCGAGGGTGTACGATTACGAACAGTAATCGCCTTGATCCCAATGAAGTTGGTAACAGAGTGCCGTGTCCCGCCGAGAGAAGTAATAACCGCAGAGGGTCCGCCGTTTATTGTGATTTATTACCTAATTATACGACTGTTTGCTGACTCTGTGCGGTTCTCGTAAGGTGGAGGGTGCTGTAATGAATATTTGTTGCTGACGTAATCGGTAACACGTGGTAGCGAATGTTCTGTTCATTCTGACTTAAAATGTTAATGGTCTGCTCAAACAAATTGCATAATTACTCGTTTCTGTTAAAAAAAAGCCTATACATTGAAATTTCATGATAAAACAGATTTCCGAAATATGAATATTCGGTTCGAAGAACCATAACCAAACGCTTACATCGAATGAAAAAGCTCTTCCTGAAGAGAATATATAAAGTGGTTGGCCGAAACGCGTTTTGACTTTAAAACATTCTTAGATCTCCTATCATGACTGAATAAAGGTCCACTCAGTCAAGTTCTCTGAAAAGCGTGCGACATGAAGGCATTAACCGTCAACAGGTGCGGTGCTGCGATGCGGGGTGGCGCCGACGGATTGTAATGGAAGTCCGCAGCGTTGCGGGTATGTTGGGTGCAAGATAGCATGAAGAAGCGAGTTAATGAATTTGTACGCCATCACTAAAATTCATTGAACACTTCAGAAGATCCGGCCAGAAGGACTAGTTGCAATTTATCCATGGCCACTTAATGCGATATTGTCAGCATTGAGTGTTTTAAGGACGTGTCTTCGTTCGGGTTTTATTCTGTAAAATTCGTTAATATTAAAATCTTATTTAGTTTCTGAAATAAATAACGACCATTCGCTAACCGCTCTTGTCGTGAACCCTACGACAGGGGAAGTTCTACTGCGCCGGCTCGTCTGTGGCCTCTACCCGGACGTAGAGGGTCGCGTGCTATCCCACTCTAATACACACCGAACAACTCTACGATAAATAGAGTTTAGCAAGATTTTACCGTGAGTTTCTGTGCATAAATTACTCTTGCGTTAGGTTTTGGAATAAGAAATCTCAAGTAGACTACACTCATTCTCTAGTTCTTCCAGAACTACCTCAGGTACTACTGCCCACATCCTTTTTTTTGACTTTTGACTATGTGTATTGTTGGTTCTTCTTATTTGGCTTGGTGGTGTTGATCCAGCCTGACGGGTGCTGCCAGAGTCTGGCATACTGTAACACTGTGAAAGAGCAACAAATAAATCAATGAATGCTTAAATATCTTATTGCAAACACCCACATAACAAAATACACTTTGCTTTATGTATTCCTCAAATCTCTCAAATTGGTTTTAACAGACCTCGAATTTCCAATTTAGTCTACAATATAAAAGGTATTAATTATCGCTTCAAGATCTATGAGCTTCGTTAATTTTGCGAAGGTTGCTCTAAAGATGTTTTAGTTGTATAAATTAGTAGCGAGTAAAAGGTGTTCCAAAGGCATTTCTTGTCTAATTGGCCCGGCAGTGTCGGACAGGGGGTTAACTGTTGAATATTGTATCGTCTCGGAGGCGCCATTAGCAGGGGCGAGGGTTAACACCGGCGTTCTGACACCGCTAATATCTGTGCTCGATCACAGAGTAAACAACAAAGCTGGCCGCTTCGCTTCCCGCACTCTCAACCTTCCTTTCTGCATAGACTTTTAATTACAGCTTTTACAAAGATGTCCAGTACAACTGTTGGTGAAGAATGATAGGAGAGGAAAGGAACTTGTGATAGGCACTTACATCTATTCCCATTAAATATTTTTAAATTATGCCTGAACCACCTAAAAAGATAGCTATCTCTTAATGTGATTGATGTATTCGCTTGATATTTTATTTCCGACATAATATTTTTGACACTCATCATCTTCATCAGATATTTACTCATTTTAGAGTTACCAGATAAATATAATCAAAGTTCTTCTGTTAGTCATATTGATACGAGTTCTCACTGAGGCGTGTTAACATAATATTAGAGTCGATAAGTGAGCCGTATCTGTAAACAAGAGGCTCCACAACCCCTATTAATACCCTCATAATGCGCGACATGTGCCGGGAATGCGGGGTTAAATATAGATCCACCCTCCGCGGTCGATGGCGCGTTGAAAACGTAAAACACTCATGCTGACATTATTGAAAAAACTGCTTAAATAGTCCGAAACCACGGCACATGATGACAGAGCTCGCAGCCATATTGAAATACTAGCTTTCCACAACTGCTTCGTCCGCCCGCGTAGACCTATTCTGAATGATGCAGCTACACTTTGGTGAAGCCAATTTTGAAATACGTCCAGTTGGTTTTGAGTGAATCCGTTACAAGCACTCTGATCTTTACTTTTTGTAATAATAATCATCTTCAGCCCGCACGCATCCACTGCTGAACATAGGGCTTTTTTGGAGAGCGGTACCACACACGGTCCTCCGCTTGCCGCATCCAGCCACTTCCTGCCACGTTATTCAGGTCGTCAGTCCACCTAGCGGGTGGTCGCCCTACGGCTGTTCGGTCCGCGGTCTCCTACTCATCAGTCCTATGGCACACGTGACCCACCCATTGCCACTTTAGCTCGCTAATCCTCTCCTTATTTTGAACTCATGAATATTTATATAAAAAACGTATTAATAAATCATTATCATCGGTCTTTACGTCTGTCACAGACAATTTAAGCAGTGCCAGCATTTCATTTTTTTAATATCATTATTAGCGCACATACAACCAAGTGCAGCAAACAACTACAGTTATAAATATGGAAAAACCAGACCACTAGACGCCGGGAGTTGAGGCTTCCACCCCTATTTAATTGACTTTCCAGCAATCCACACTCAACGGTTTGCTGCATATAGCATCAAACAAAATCAATAAATAACATACATAATTAAACATAGAACGGAGCGTGGAACAGAATAGAAGATTTATTCAAAGTAGGTGCGGAACACATGATGTAGACTAGCGCCCTCTGATAGATTAAAAAAGGCTCAATCACGTTTGTGTTTACATTTCTCCACAAATTCTTGTCATTCTCAAGGCAACGTTTTTCGTGAAGACACATACCACAGGGGATTGGGGTGACTCTCACCGGTTGTATTCCTAAGGGACCGTCTGGGTTCGCTTGAACTTAACGGCCTTACCGTATTCCTTACCAAAGAGGAGCTGCACTTCCCGACCGTTCTATAATCGAACAACAGAGGAGATACTAATATAGATAGCTTTTGCTAACTTATCTTATAGGTACTTTCAGACACCCAAGACATTTGAATTAACAGTTAAAACTTTACAACGGCAAGAATACCAAAATGGTCGAATGTAAACGTACAAATTGTTACAATTTATCAGGATTACAGACATACTCTGGAAGAAGACGGTTCCATAGTAATTATTAAGTGACTCTTTAGTGACTCGGTACTGAGTTGGCTTAAGATTTCAGCTGCTATCCAGGGGGCGTTGCGGGGTGCGGGAACAGAGGTTGTTGGATTTTGAATGCTTCTGGATAATAATGAGACAATGCATTCCGACAGGGTGCGGCAAGTTCCGCGCTCCGATTTAGTTTGAAATTAGATTCACTATTGATTGTTTTGATTAAACTGCAATGTAATGTATCTGAAAATGGATGATTGCTGCTAATCCACCATATCCCCGGCATTCACTCGATGCACTGCACCTCTATTTTTGTGTTGGTTGACCATAATATGTATGCCGGTATTGCTCATTAAATTATCGAATTTCCGCCAGAATTAAGTATTTTTTTATAGATTTTGAGTTCATAAATCTTACGTTGCGAAAATAATACCCTCAACTGTTAGAAAATCTAGTCTCCGCTTATGATATCACGAGCTAAAGCTGTTTGGTATAAATCGAGCTTCTTTATGGCCCTTAATAATAAAGTCTCATGTGGTTATGTTTAGACAACCCTGCTCGCCCTAAGCGCTAAAATAGTTAAAACACGAAACTGTTAAAGCCGCGCGTGGGGGAGTGGGGGAGACGCGTGGGCAGCCGAATGGAATAGTTTTTACGTCGCGTCCGGATCCGGATGCTACGTGTCACGGTTCACGGTATAAATGGAAAACGTTTTTTGTTTCCCGATAGGTTCGTTTATTTATCCGCTGCTCGGTCAGTATTCATTGCAGATTGTTTTATAGTGTGATTTTGTTTATTGCGAACAAAATGTTTAGCCAAACTTTTTTCCTGTAAATGTATGCGTTATTTTGATATCACGAACGTTGTTTGTTTTGTGTCTGGGTATCCATAAGCTGCCCCTTTTTTCTGATAACGTTTCCATAGTCTCACAGGTACCTACACCAACACAGTTGGTCCTAACACTGTGTACTACGCCACGGGTTTAGGTTAGGAAACACATTTTTTATCTAGGTGAAAGAAATTAAATTGTTCATCTTAACTCCACAAACAATAGTAGCGAAGTCGACAAACTTAACCAGCGCCAGCAAAGTAGGGTAAAATCACTTAATAGACACGCTAGGAATGCCCACGAAAGACTAAATGAAAGACACAAAAATTCCTACTTATACAAAAAAAAACATTATGTGAACTGATTTCTATCTGTAAAATATCAAGACTTAATTCAATTAAGAAAAACTAAAGAAGATCGGCAAAACACGACAACATTTAAAAAACCAAAATAAGATCGCCAAAAGAATGACATTCCTGTGGCTAGCGCGGAGCTATGGATGGCTCAAGGAGTCTCTGTACAGATCACTTCTGTAGCTAACTCAGTCTTTGGCGGGGGTGGCAAGCTCGCGGGGATGACTTCTCTCGACTCGCATTAGCGCTTCAGACTGAATTAATTACCCCTCGACGCTTCAGTGGCAACCCTCGCTTCCTTTGCTAGGGCTGGCTACGATCTCACGCAAAGATATACAGTTATAAAATTATATTTTTTCATAGCATGAGTTTTACAACATAGTTTTTGGGGTTGCTTTTGAATCAACTCTAATTATTTACTCAGTTGACAATGCTATTAGTAAAGGTCGGGTTAGTGTGCCTTTGAACAACGACTTAGCTAAACTTTTTAATAATTGCATACCAAGGTCAGTTTCCCAACTTGATGAAATTTAGTAAGGTCATCCCGCCATGTCCCGCCATGGTGACCATTTTTTACACGATTATCAGGATCTTAGCAAGAACAAAAATGTTTTTAAGTAGCGATGTACTGTAACTGGGTATTATGTCTATGTATTTTCAATAAATTAAAAATATCTCAACCTTTAGATGCCAGAACCGCACCTTGCACGAGTCCCTAAACACTTTCGGCGCCTCAAACTTCACCGACCGTATCTAGTTACCCAAAAGAAGATACATAATTTTACTAATATTATCATAAAGATATTGTTCGATATCAGTTCGTGTAAGCTACGTCTCTCACGAACGCAACTTTACCCGCAACAGCTCTGACCGTCGAAGTTGGAAGCAGGGCTGTCAATTAACTCGACTAGCGCCCAGGGCTGGCGATTGTTAGTGCTCGGGTGAGAAGGTCGGCCGGCACAAACACACGTACACATTGAATTTACACAAAGACAGATATCATAATAGAACACAAATAAAAATTTGTCATAACATCAGGATTCAAAAAGGAAAATAACTATTGTAGAATCTGTAAGTAAATTTAGCTTGTAAAAAAAGATTATTTCTACTACTACGAGTATAGCTTCCTCTTCAACAAATAAAACAGTTTATCACAGTAATATTGGGAAGATTTAATCTTGAAAACGTAATTAATTGACATCTTAATAAAAATCGCAATATTTTGTAATTTATAAGTATTATTTTAATTACAAATGCTCCTAACAAAAGAGACATATAGTGTTGACCCTAAAATATGAAAGAACGCTTCCGTAGCAACCCTATAGCGAGTTGCATAGTAGTCAAATTATAGGGTGATTCAATTCCACAGTGAACTTTGTTGCCCCGGCCGCTCAATAACTGATACCGTGTTGATGTTCGACGCTTTCGACCCTCGTGTTTCCTGCACGAGCAATGTTTTTGCACACTGTACCTTTGTCTCCATATGGGGACGCCTATGAAAGCTCTTACAAATGGCATTGATGACACTATGTAGTCACTCAAGTCACAGGGACTTCTTAATTAGTAATTAAACTAGATCTGACGCAACACCAAAGTGTTTTTTTTTTTAATGGCGCTGTCGACTATTTTAGTGATGACAGAATCATTAATTGACCAAAATGGTATTAAGGTAAAGGTCTCTTTATGCAGCTACTATTTTAGTAATTTAGACACAGACATTAGTAGATATTTTCGAAAAACATCTACTACTTGGATCGATACTAAATACTCAACGAACATGAATGTTGGTTACATAAATATTTTTGCTGAGTGAAACCAAACCCACTACCGTCAGTTGTAGGCAGTACAAACCGCACTAAACTCTTTACAAGTCGACATAGTAGATATATATGTCCAATAAAACTAACTGAACCGTACCTAATACGTACGGTTCGGTTATTGATTCATTTGTCAACAAGGTTCACAGACAGCGTCAATTCGAGCCGCGGGGGTTGTCCGCAATCGATAGATGCAATTATTTCAGTCTGAAGCGCTAACTCAATCCGCAAAAACTCGTCCCCTGCCGAACGGGACCATACACGCCAATCATTGCTACTATTTTACTATTTTATTTTATCACGAGTGTGGCAAGTATGTAAGCGGTCTGCCTGATGGTAAACAGTTACGAGTACTGTACCCTATACGGTTATGTAAAGAGAGACGTGAAACATCATTAGTATTACTTTCGCGTTACCGACTTCTTATGAGTAGGCAGCGGAGGAGCAAGATGATCCTTAGGCTCCTCAACTGACCTCTCAACCATTGAATGAACCATTTTACATTTGTGTATTTTTTATTGTTACAGGTAAATACCAAAATTCCAACTACGAAGTCTTTCACTACAGCAGTTGTGGTATGTACTCGTACGTCACTATTTATTACTGGGCATGGACGAGGATTAAGCAGCACACCTTCACTACCAACAGTATTGGACAAGTGCCACACATACAAAACAAATAGGGTTGTGACTAAAAGATTTCCTTGTGCTATGGAATCTTCATTAAATTCGCCATGCCATTTCCCAATACCGGCCAGTGAATGATACCATTCAGACAAATTCCTCAAATCTAGGAGGCGGTTCAGTAGAGAAATTGGCGACCAAAAGTCAAAAAACAACTATACCATCAGTTCTCGTCACTGTTGGTCATTTAGGCTATTTATAGTATGTCACAATTGCGGCGATGCGGCTGAATCATGTAGTTGACGACGCAGGTCGATTGGGTGGCGCGACCTCGTGGCCTTTGCGATTGGACTCAACTGCGTTACAACCTCAGGGGTATGGGTTCTGTGTCCGATTGGCACTGGTTTTTGTGTGAAAGATGATTTTGGTAAAAAGATGTGTAAAAAGAAAACTGCTGTTTTTAGAACAGCATCAGAAGATGACATCCATCAGCTACCGTCAAAATGAACAAATTCAAATTTGTAATGTGTTTAAATTTAAATCCTGGGAAGTCCCTATAGCTCCACAGGGTAAAAGCCTCTACTTCTCCATTGATACCGAACAATCAAGCCCTTCAGAGCATCTAGTTGTTCAGTGGCAAGCCTGTACTTTTTCGGTCTTAAGTTCAATTGGCATGAGACAGACGTGTCCATCTGTGTTTATTACAGCTGAGCCGTTTTTCCATAATATACTTAAGTGAAATTCTGCAGCGTATTTATGTTTCGGAATAATCTATTAATTCGACCCCAATAATGCTGCGTTCCTTGCTCGATTGCCTCCGATGCAAAAACTTCCTGACCCGAAGTACAATCGACAAGGAGTAGTCTCTGACCAGCAGTGAACTAATATAGACTGTTGAAGTGTTGATCGATTGACAAAAGAAAAGTCAGGAATTGTTTCTGCATGTGTCTGCCAAGATTTTAATTGTCATTATAAGCGTACATTGTTTGGAATCCAATCTTCTGCCAGCCCTGCTCATGCCATCAATTGATGCAGGTCACGGGTCCCCGGGTCAATTGAAACTCATACGCAGCGCGGCATGCAACATACGCATTCGTGTTCGTTGAGACGTTTAATGCTGATCAAATAAATGCGACAAGCATCCATCACCTAACTGATGCGGGAATTCATGCATCGTAGTGCTAATGACTCGTCTCGCCTTATTGGAAGGGTTTGTGTTTAGTTGTTCTTACAAAGTAAACCTTAATTATTTTTTGGTAAAATTTTTTTTAAACGTATACGTATGTACGTACGTACGTATATAAAAAAGCTTATAGTTTTTCAGGATCTTTACCAAAATAAAATACTTTAAAAATTACAAAGATGTTACAATGTAACATCAGATAGCAATCAAAATGAATTTAATTTCATATCGAAGCTTAAGACTATTGAATTAGGTTACAGTTTATACGTTGAAAGTAGTAAGGACTTCCTAAATCATGTGTTCAAGATCTTACACCAAGGTGAAATAATTAATAGGTTCGTGTAAACACCTATATACAAATGAGACGAGACGAGCTAGAGAAAGCTATTTTGTTATGGCTTGCAAAATGCTAACTGCTGTCTTCCTACCGGTAGCCCATTCGACGACGCAATTGGCGTAGTAACGATCTTTTTCATCAGCTCGGGGCTGGGTGTGCTTTGAAACGCCCTTGGCTTAATTCCTTATCTGGTACCTCATACATAACACAGGGATATTTATCCCTACATCGAGGCCATGACAAGTGGTGTGTTTTCTGGTGCATATTTATATTATATTCAGTGCCGTCCTTATACTGTGCGTTAGTATTTATTGTAGGGTCCGCAGGGTCAAGTGGAGCGACAGGCCCGCGGTTCGCTTCCCGGAATAGATCAATTGGATGCGGTCACGGGTCAGCACTGTTCTGTACATGGCCACTAATCTACTCGAGTCAAATGAAAACTGAACTGAAATCCTAGGAGGAGGAGTGCGTTATCGGAGTGGCGCCTCTGTGGTTAATCCATTCGTGCTCGCTGCATCTCATTGAATATAACCCGACGGCCTCTGCAGCTGAATTACTAATGTAATATGCAGTACTAGAAGTCAGACTAACAGGCAGTACACGCATCTTGATCGATGATATAAACTAATGTTATATTTGCCTCACTTTTAATCTTCTTTAAGATTCACTTGTCATGGGTTTCTCAAACCTCCAGAAGTTATTCCTTTACTGAGGAGCGAGATTCCCCAATATTGTGAGTTGCGGAAATTAGAGACCATTGTCGCTCAAATAAAAAAGGATAATACGATTTAAACATAACTGATTCTTAAGGTTTTATGTAAAAACAATGCAAAACATTCAAAGCGTATATCGCAATTGCATTCAAACAGTCAAACACCATGATAAATTCAGACCGCCCACGCCATCGCTGTTGCCGGGGCCCGAGAGCGAAGGGGCCGAAACGTTCAGCGAGGGTAGCAATCGGTCGGAATCAAGCCGGACATGGTTGGCTTTATGACCTTTGAAAAGGACTTTTCGGCTTAATTTGTGGAAACTATTAGGGTGTGCGTCAAGGGGGTGATGATTGGAATATATGGACGTAACCATTGCAAAGTGGGTCTTATGTTGGCAGCATAGGGTGCCCAAATGTCAAGTTTGACGTGCCCTCGGTTGTTCTACTTTCTTAGGATTCAGCGGCACGACTACTTAAGCCCAAGTTATTGCGGTGTGAGGCCTTAAAATCAGCTTATAATATATAGATAGTAGCGTTTCTGAGGAGCCAAACATGAAAGTAGTATTAGATTTTCCGTTTCGGAGTCTACTTCCCAAAAGGAACCCTTTTTTAAAAGATTTATTTTATTTTATTAATTTGAATGCTACATACTACAATTCAATTAAACACCTAATGCTTTGTTAATAAACGTTTAAATTAGTTTGGATAACTTTGAAAACAACATTAATAATCTTTGAAAAAAGTAATCCTTTTGTGAAGTGAATAATGATCCCTAAACAGATTTTCAACCTCCTGTTCATAAGTGCTTCTTTGTAAAAGCTTAAGTGAATAAATGATTTTTTACTTTTTACTTTACTTTTACTTTTTTATTCATAAAATATCATCAGTAAATTAACCTATCTGAATTAAAATATCTAAATAATAATAAAAAAGTGAAAGGTGGCGTAAGTTATCCTCGTAGAACAAGAGCTAAAAATATACTAAAGTATGGTAATACTAGCTCCCCGCAGCTGACAAATCGCCCGTTTCCTGGCCGCCGAGCGCCGGGGAGCGGCACAATGAGCCTTTGTTGACGTTTTTGTTACACGCAAATGAATACGTGTTGAGGGTGCATGCAAAGGTGTAATAGGGCTATTACTTTCTTTAGTATTTTTGTCCATATGCCATATTTTTAATGTATAGGCAGCCTCTGCTCAAGCGTAACATGACTTGGTACTGATCGATAGTAGCAGCTCGCATACAGTGACAGTTTAGCTTGGCAATTTTCAACTAATAGGATTGAAGGCAAGCATGCCTTCAAGCAATCCCATTGGTTGAAAGTTGCCAAAACTTCGCTCCGCTCTCGGTGGCAGGCAGCCTTATAGGGGCAGTTTTACGCTCTGGTGGTCGTTGTTTGCACAGCCACACTTATCGTCAATTCGCAACTTACAACCTAAGGGTGCGTTTACACCAGAGATGTGCGAGGCGGGGATGGTTGCGAGGAATGTGCTTGTTAAGAACCAATTAGAATCGTGAAGCTAGGTGAATGAAACAATTCTGTTGGTACTTAATAAGCTGTGGCGCTAATGACAGGGTGTCCAAACGGCACGGTTGCTAAAAGTATTATTTTTAAACTATTATGAGTCTGTCGTGAACACAACACAATAAAAACGCCCAGTCATTACCAGTTGTTTGTAGGATTACTGACGTGGCGCATGGCGGGGCTACCGGCTTCCCACCCTTGTGCTATTTGACAATATAATTACCAAGTGCAGTACATTCGTTCAGCAAAATGGTAACCATGTTTTAGAGTAAGTATTTTTCTGAAAGTTATTGCCATGGGCATTAGACTTCGACATTAAAGTGTCGGCTGTGGGACAAAAGTCTTACTAATTTCTTCTCCTTCGAGACCCGATCCCTCGTCTAGATTTTCTTTTCTCTACCATCTTGGTTTTACCTCGATAGACCTTCCACTTTTCGTCGCCCAAAGTTTGGCCGGCATGGGATGTGTTCAGGTTAGTCCCATTACTTCCATTATATCTCCGAAGCAAAACCATGATGTTAAGCACATTCGTTATAAAGCGAGTGGGATGGAGAAAGGATTGATACAGGACAGGTGAACGTTGCACGGTAGCGCATCGCAAGGACCAACAAATAAATGAGAACCTCGTTAGCTTGCGTGAAATGTAAATAAGACGTGTCCCAATTCTAACCAGTTTAGCTGTCTATGAACAATCACATAATATGGAAAACGTGCAGTTGATCTTGTCGCTCAAACGCTTGTGAAGCATTAAGTCACGGAATGGGCTGTTTGGCAGGAAAAGGCTTTTAAGAGTCAGGTCAAGAGTACCCTTACCCACCGTGCATGTACGAGTATAAACAGGTTATGAGAGATTTTGACGCACGAGATGTGTGACAAACAGCAACAAGTGGAAATATGGAGTTTCTGCCCTACTCCATGGTGGGAAAAGCGCAAAGATGTGTTTGTTCTGTTTTTTAGTCTCTAGCAACAGATGTTTCCAGGCAAATGATGATGAAATCAGCACAATAAAAACGACCAATCACTACCAGCTGTTGCCCAGGGTGGGGTGGGCGGTCCGATCGCTTCGGGACCTTTGTGCTTAACTAACTGTGAACATAATTGCTGGGGGTTGTACTCAGGCCGGTATTACGGCGCAAGTTTTAACAAAACGTTTCGTGTACATTTTTTTGTTGATGACTGTCTCTATATTTATTTTATACAACAGCTTCTGTCTGTTCGTAATGGATTTGGATGCGGGTTGGACCATTATTGAGGGAATTTGTTCAGATTTATATGAATTACGTATATTACTTTACTGGTTTGCTGGAAGTGTCGCGTAGTTTGTCGTGCTGCCTTCTGTGCAGAATTGGTCTGTCGAGGCTGGAATATTTTGGAATTCAACGTGACATTACATATTAAACGCTTCCAAAACGGAGTAAGGATTCTGAGGTTCGTTGATTGTTGCCGTATTGGTAAACGGAACTCAGTTGCCCGTATTATTTTGCAAACCTTTTGTGGTGTGAGTTAACCACATTGATCTCAATTTTATAATATTTTGGGGGTTTTATTGTTCAGTAAATGTGCTTAAACCACTATTACGACTCTCTGAAGTTGTAATGACACTGTGTCTCACTGCTTAAGTTTTGTGGTTTGTATAAACGTTAAATAGGCCACAGGGGTGAAGAGCGATTAGTCTCGCTAGGGCGCGCAGATCATGTCACTGATAAAAAGAAAAATATCGATAGAAACGATAACGTGACGGCCGTTACGTGACCTGCTGTTTAATTAATGATGTGTAATTAGGCGTGGGGAATTGTGCTGCTTTTTACGCCCAGGTGCTGGGCCTGGGACACACAAGGGAGCGGAGTGAGGCTACATTAATTGTCCTTTTTCATAATTAAGGCTCACTTTTCAAAGGGTTTTAACCACTCTTGAGTCTTGAGGCAAAAACTCATAGTATTTGATAATCCCTTTGAAGCTACCGGTCAGTTGAATTGTTTCTGCCGTATATCTAGAAAATTATTATCTTCAAATATAACCCTAACAGAGTGCTATTTTTAACAGACTGAATATTTCTGTTAAATTTTGTGACTTAATTATTTTATTTTATTTTTGACGTGACAACGTCTTAAATTAGGTTGCGGCTGGGAGTCACTTATGAAAAAGTGTAACGCTCGGTAACGTTACGATGAGTCACCGAACGAGAGAGAGGCCCGCCGAATGCCTTGCGTCTCTCTCCCACTCAACTATGATCGGTCTGCCGCAATTCTTATTTTCATTCAATTCCTTGTTCCTATTGTGCAATTTAATTATATTCATATCAATAAATATTCTACCGAGAAAAAGACGTTGTCACGTAAAATCTTCGCCCGTAAAACCGACTTTACAGGCAACCATTTTTTTCCCTTATTCTGGCTTCTGGTCTGGCAAAGTTCATTTTCTTTCTTCAATAGTATTTTAAGGAGCCAAAGACACCATCGAAAATTAATATGCATCTTGGTAGGGGCTTTGCCCTACCATCGCAACCATTTTGGCGCTCCTGATCTGCGGTATCTTATTTTTTGTGCCAATCACCCTGATATTATTTAGAGGAAAAGCCAAATTATCTCCTGGGACTCTCATACAGGACAGAAGGCCTACCCCTATCTTCACCTAGTTTGTTAGATTTCTTCAGCAGTACCCTGTCTTAACGTCCTGCTTTATATATTTGCAGGTGTGAGCGCGAACAAGATTGCGAAGCGCACTGAGCTCGCGCCGAACAAGGGCGGGCCCTTCGCGGCGGCGCTGCGGACGCTCGCCAAGAATGTCGGCCCCGAAGCGAAGGACGGTGAGTCACTGTAGCTGCTCCTTCCCAGGCAACAGTGATGAGGAATGGTTATATCGAGGAGAATCCTGGTTTTAGAGGGTTCGGTTTTAGGGAAATGTTACTGTAGCCACTGTTTGATTTCTGAAAGTCCTTTTTCTGAATAACAGTTTCCCATTTCTGAAGATCAGTATCAGAACTGTTCAGAAAAATTACTGTTTTGTAAAAAAATGATATCTATGAGAATCGTGACATTAACATGAGCACAATTAATGAACGTGAATTAATGTCCCAAAAAAGAATAATATTAAGTCCTCAGAGGAACTATACCCTGAAGGTTATTTGGTTACGAACACTAAAGAATACATTATTATCGTGCTTACCAGAAAAGCAAATTGAACTTATTGTCAGTCTTTTTGAAATCAGCAATGCAAATCAGTATTCAGATTCGAAAATTTTTAATAGAAATAGAATTAGAACATTGACATTGTCGTGTCGTCAAATTTAGACTAGGCTTATACTAGAGGCATTCTAGGTATTTAAAAAATATATAAACTTTTTCCCCATCACTGGTGCCAGATATCCCTTTTTATTTTTATTTTATTCCTAAACAAAAACCTTTGGATACCAACGCTTGTTGGGTTTTGTATCAGTCCATATAGTTAGTCTGCTTTACATTTAAATATTTTTATTCTTTATTGTGATGGTTGACCAAAGTGTTACTTATTAACAATGAGATTGCGCTTTAGTCAATCTTAGATATTTTGTATTTGCTATTTCAATTACATAAGAAGTTATTATATTATTATATTTAACATTTTGTTCTAAAATAAGTAAGAGATAAGGAATTGGTCAGTCAGGATCCGATTAGGAGGACCATGCAATTTTGTATGTACTTAGTATGGCTTTAAAGACCATACATTTTAGTCCAAAGGATCATGTGATTATGTAATCATGAAAATGATTGCACCAATAGTCACATGAGCTTTGAATTATGACAACTGTGTATGAGTATCAGTAGGGACTATAAACATTTAGAACATGCAATTTAGTCCAGAGGACCATGAAATCGGGTCCAAAGGACCATGCGATCCGGTTCGAAGGACCACAGGATCCGGTTCGAAGGACCATGTTGAGTGTGCGAGTGTGCAGGCACGCCGAGCGGAACGCCCGAGGCTACCAAAGACAAGCCGCCGCCCGCACCAGCCAAGCGAGCTTCGCCCCACCACCTACCAACAAGCGGATTCCAGCCATATAGACCAGATGATAGGTTAGTATTTTTTGTATAAGATTTAACATTATATTTAACTCGTCCAGAAACATGTTTTTAAAATGCGTCTTGATTTTTTTTTAAACATTCATCATTGTTTCACTATCCTAATTTCGAAAAGGCAATGTAGATGGCGCTCCAACTTTAATTACCAGTTTTACATGTTATATTAAGATGCATTTTTTATTCAAAATGGTTTTTCTAATTCACTCATCAATCGATAATGAAATCCACATTGCAGCAGATTGTCCCACCCGGCGGCGGCGTCGTTCCCGCTGCTGGAGCCCGCGGCGTACTCGCCCTACGCGCACCCCAGCCTCTACTCCAGCGCAGCGCTGCAGTACAGGTACATACATACTTATCTTATTTAAACTGCATTTGTCCTCGGGAAACCCACCTACACAGTAAATAGAAAAAAATCTTCTGCTAAAGGCAGTCATAAGCTTAACGATTTTCTTTGAAGTTTAGATTTATGTATCTCTGTTTTAGTCTTAGCAGAGTAACGTCTGTATATAATTTTACAATGTCCTCACAGTATGCCATGTGCCCAATATAAAAATGCGTAGGTATAAACCATATGACATGCAAGAAATAAACAAAGACAGCTTGTGTTGTGAAGTGGTTGTCAGTCTCTGACTATTTGTAAAAAGCAGAATCTAGACCCAGGGCCTAGATGTTGCCCTTTGAATCACGCCATTGAATTAACATCCCATTAGCATTTATGGAAAATGAAAAGGAAGATGTCAAATGCATTGTACAGGACTTGCGATACATGGACTATTTAGATACACACATCAACATGGTCTAGGGATATTTCAATGAAACCTAAATAACTAAAATTCTATCAACTTTTTGTTAAGAAACCTACACATTAAAATAAACCTTGTTTAATAGCCTATCTAATCTGATAAATAAACTTTTAGATAAAGTTAAATTTAAAAAAAAACTTAGGGAAGACGAAAAACTCAGACAAAATTACAATCTTAACTTTATTTTTGAAACATCTAAACCTAAACAAAACAACTACTCTTTTATAAAAATTGTTGAAAACTTAAAATTAATAATCCGTGGATCCACCTAAGACTCTCCTGACACATCTGCAGCGGTTCTGCATACTCAAAACAAGGGTGTCAATATCCTGTTGTGGAATACTGTCCCAAGTCCTGCTAAGATGCAAGAAAAGCTGGTTTTCATGCACAATATCTTCGGGAAAATTCCTAAAAGCTCTTCTCTGAAGCATATCCCATGCATGCTCAATAGGATTTAAGTCAGGAGATTGTGCAGGCCAGTCTGAAGCTTGGATGTCATGCTGTGGTAACCAACTTGTTACAATACGCGCCGTATGTGGACGGGCATGGTCGTGCATTAGCTGGAAATTGTGTCCCATTTGCTGTCTGTGGGGCAAGATTACAGGCTCTAGCACCTCATCTCGGTATTTTAGAGCAGTCATATTGTCTTGTATCCAAACGAGGTCCGTTCTACCGCCAAGACGGATTCCTGCCCAAACCATAATCGTGCCACCTTGATATGCATGAACTTATTCTGGGTGCTGCAGTCAATTCCAACGTCCAAGTTCTCTCCAAACGCGTACTCTTCGCGAATCAGGATGAAATCCAAACCTGGATTCATCAGTGAAAAGCACAAGTGACCATTGAGAATGGTTCCAGTTTTTGTGTGCAATAGCCCATTGTAATCTTCTTCCTCGATTGCCTCTCCTTAGCGCTGATGCCCGAAGTGGCCTACGAGCACGTAGGTTGACTTCATGCAGTCGTCTTCTCAAAGTTTGACCGCTTACCAGCAAACCATACTCTCGCTGTAGCCTTTGAACCAATTGCATCGCCGTTACATTTGGTAGACTTCGTGCAGCATTTACTATGAATCGCTCCTGTACATGTGTTGTAATGCGTTGAGGTCCTCGGTGCCGTTCCACCACTTCCCCCGTGACACGATAACGTGACCAAAGCCTGGATATAACGCTCTGACTGGTCCTCATGGCTTCAGGAACCGCAATTTGGGTAGCGCCAGCTTGAATCATGCCCACTGCTCTTAACATTTCGTTCCTGGTCAAATGTATACGTGGCGTGATTAAATGAACACCGGAGATGCGTTTGACAAAGATTCATAGAAATTTATGGAGTTTTAATCAAGTTAGAAGTTCGTGAAGATTTACTTCTTTGGAAGAAATTCAATGAATGCGAGTTTCATCTTAAAACAAAACCTTTTATATACGAATTTGAATTTAAAAAAGGACTTAATAATGTTTTTAAAAATCTGTCATTAATAGTTTTTTTGTAAGGCCAGTACTTTTTAAGTAATTAAAAAAGTTTTATATATCCCTAGACCATGTTGTTGTGTGTAGATGCTTTTAGATGTTATCTGCATTTAAAATAAATGTATACCTACGGTCAGTTCATGATGTCATAAGAAAAATTCCACGACAAATCGGGACCAAAAGGCTCCATAAACGAATTCCCTGTGAAGCAATTTTTATAATGTCGCAACCATACACCTTCATATTGTCTGAGCCGTACAATTTTGTTCTCAGGCTAGCCGCAGAAGAACAAATGTACCTAGAACGAGTATTCCGCAGCGGAGTCGGCGTCGGTTGGCTCCCCCCCTACGCGCTGTACCCGCAGCTCGCGCCCCCCATGCCCCTAGTCCCGCCGCACGCCGCCCACGCCGCCCACGCCGGCCACGCCAGCCACGCGCACGCGGCCGCGCACGCCGCGCACGCCGCACACGCGGCGCACGCCAACCACGCGCACGCCGTGCAGATGCACGACCGGGATAGAGAGGAGAGAGAGAAGGAGATCGCGGCGCAGAGGGAGCGGGAACGGGAACGGGAGCGGGAAAGAGAGAGGTAAGTTGGGTATTGAGGTGGAAATTCGTAATAGATTGATGATGGGTTGATGTCCCTCTTTGTAGAAGACCGCCCACGTGCACCCGGTGCCTAAAAAGGGTGACAGGTTGAACCCGGCGAATTATAGACCTATTGCTATTACCTCACTTCTTTCAAAGGTTTTGGAGCGTGTGTTGAATGCCAAGCTCCTGAGGTACCTAGAGGATCACGATTTGATAAGCGACTACCAATACGGCCTCCGTAATGGTCGGTCGACTGGCGATCTTTTGGTGTATCTCACACACCGCTGGGCTCAGGCCATTGAAAGTCAAGGTGAGGCTTAGGCTGTTAGCCTAGATATAGCTAAGGCATTTGACCGGGTCTGGCATCTAGGTCTTCTATCAACGCTTCCATCTTACGGACTGCCCGAGAGTTTATGCAAATGGATTGCCAGTTTCTTGTCCAGTGGACGCATTAAAGCCGTTGTAGACGGTAGTTGCTCCGATAGCTTGGACATCAATTCTGGCATCCCACAAGGCTCTGTGCTATCTCCTACGCTATTCCTCTTGCATATCAATGATATGCTCTCTAATGATGGTATTCATTGCTATGCGGATGATAGCACTGGAGATGCCTTTTACACAGGCCGAGCAAATATCCCTCGTACCTTTGTGGAGGAAAGTCGAACTAAACTTGTGTCTGAAATCGAGAATAACCTAGCTTGGGTCTCCGATTGGGGTCGGAACAATTTGGTCCAGTTCAACACTAAGACACAAGTTTGCGCGTTTACCGCTAAGAAAACTCCATTCACTGTAGCTCCTCAGTTCCAGAACACTACCCTTACCTTAACAAATATTGGGAATTGGGATCCTTGGTGTTGACATATATGGTGACGTACAGTTTCGGAGTCATTTGGAACAAAATGCGAAGTTGGCATCTAAAAAGCTCTGTGTGCTAAACAGGGCCAAGCAGTACTTCACTTCTAGGCAAAGACTGCTGCTGTATAAAGCGCAAGTCAGGCCACACGTGGAGTACTGTTGTCACCTTTGGGCAAGAGCGCCTGGATATCAACTCAGTTCTTTTGACTGAGTCCAGAGGCGTGCGACCCGGATTGTCGACGTTCCCAAACTGACGAGCGGTTTAGAGCCGTTAAGTCTGAGGAGAGACCTCGCCTCCCTATGCGTGTTCTACCGCTTGTACAACGGGTTTTGTTCTGAATCACGGCTACTTTTCACCCCCGCACCGCTCGCCACCGACAGGGCGTTAATCCTCACCCTCTAAATCCGCAATGGTCTCGTACAGTTCGGTAGATGTTTCCTTTCGAGGACGCTTAAATTGTGGAATGAACTCCCTGCCGAGGTTTTCCCGATGAGTTATAGTATGGAGTTCTTCAAGAGGGGTTTGAAAAAGTTTTTGCAGGATCGACAACGCGCGAGTGATATCCCTGGTGTTGCACGTGTCCATAGGCTGCGGTAACCGCTTACCATCCGTGGTCCGCATGCTTGATTGTCACCGACGTGGTATATAAAAAAAAGTTGCTTTTTTATGTTGCGGTTCGAAAATTAAGAAGACTGTGTGACAGTTTATCTTGATACCTTTTGATCAAGTAAATTGAGATCGTTATTTGGTAAAGTCGTACTGCCACAAGCAATTATTTATAGTTACACCCCAGCCTATTTATTGTCCTAACTTAGCGAGTAAAAAGCTAAGATGATGATTTTTTGGGTCTCTAATATTTTAATTTCTACGTTTTGTAGCCAGATGCATTGTAATTTATTTACCATATTTTGAAAGTTTTCAATATTATTAAACTTGTACGCTCTTTAAACAGAATAAAGCGATACTTTCTAACCAAATCTCTGGTGTATTTGGTGTATTAACTAATGCCTAACAAATGAAGACGTCTCAGATTAATTGATTGAAAAACATATTTTTTTTACAAATACTACGTTAGAATAATATCTATTGATTTTGGTACTTTATTTTCGTAATGTAATGCTCCATTGCTCAATGCACTCTAAGCGTTAACTCACAAGACTGATAGATTTGAGCATTCACTTGTATCAGAACATCGAGCATTTGTCGTTTTTGAATTGAAAACTGATCATTGTGCCTTTCGCAAAACGTTACATTACAATGAAAGCTCTAGCAAATGCTTTAGTCTATACCTGCCAAAAGATGACAATATAAAGCAGCTGCTACACAGACCAAGGTCGCTCTCCGCTTCCAGGGAGCGCGAGCGCGAGCAGCGCGAGAAGGAGCAGCGCGAGCGCGAGCGCGAGCGCCTGCAGCGCGAGAAGGAGTCGCGCGCGCGGGAGGCGCTGCGCGACGAGCAGCGCGCGCTGGCGGCCGCCGCGCTGCAGCATCCGCATCTGCATCCGCATCATGTTTACCTGCAGGTTAGTTACTTTCGGCAGTTCAATTACATTTATATGTCCAAACTCTTGCAGGCTTACAGAAAAAATCCAAGTTTGGCGAAAATAAAACTTTTATTTCTGAAACGGTAAAAACAAACTAGATATGTTACATGTTACTAATGCTCAGTTGGGTCTTTAGTCTTTAGAACATAATATTATAATATTTGTGCTTTGTGCCTTGCTGGTGGCGGCACTTTAAAATAATACTTTCCACCGCCACATCTCCTTCCGGTGGGTGTCGTAAGAGGCGACTAAGGGAGCCCTGCAGCAGACCATCTGCTCTTCAGGTGGGAGACATATGTCGGCCGGTTAATGTTACCATCATGCAGTTGCGTAAAACCTGCCAAGTGACTCTTGACCTATCTCGGTCAGGTCGCGTTCTAGGATCAGCACTGCACTAACCGGGGCCAGGGCAGGCCTTCAAGGTGGGTATGGCCAGCTCAGTAATTGCTTTGCACTATTGTGCTTGTCATCCTCATATCTGGACCTCTCGACTGCTTTCCATCAGGTGGAGTGAGGTCATCTTAACGGGCACTATAAAAAAAAATCGTCAACATATGCAAAACCAAACCTTAAACGACCTTATGTATAAACCTCTGATAATTATGGCCTATATTGCAGAAGCCAAACGTCATAAATAAGGAAACTCGAAGAGTTTGAAGAGAGAGGAGTTGGTTTTGCGATTTTGCATGTCATGTAACCCTCGAAAACAAGAATTTGTTGGTAAGCTTTGACCAAATCAACTACGATGAAAACGGTTCAGCCAGCGGTATTATGGATTATTATTAGATCATGAATGTACCGCACCGGATTTTGGTGTCACTTGTGGATTGTTATTTTAAACTAGAATATTATAAAACATATTACGATAGCCTATATCTTTTATTCATGTAAATTCTAACTTGAAATTTTAACAACTGTGCCAGATTTTTTAATGTCTTTCCGTAATACATTCGTTTATTATTACAATGGTACATGATCTATTCTTATTTGTTATTGTAGGCTAGGCTATTTGAGCACAATCGCATCTGGTGATAAGTGATGCGATCTATGATGGTACACATCTGCCCAGTAAATGCCTTACAAGGTTGTAAAGTTGTGATGTCTTTGCCAAAACAACTTGGGTCTTAACAAATTGACTTATCAAGCAGATCTGTTGCTAAAGAACACTTTCTCAATTTCGCAGCGCCCCCTCCTCCCCCCACCACTGCTGTACCGGCCGTACCGCCCCTACGCGCCGCCCTACGAGCCGCAGCGGCACGCGCACCACGAGCCGCCGCCGCCCGCGCGCTCGCCCGCCCAGGCCGCGCCGCCCAAGCCGCCCACGCCCACCGCGCGCCAGCCCACGCCCAAGCCCGCGCCCACGCCGCCGCCGCCGCCCGCGGAGAGACACGACGAGGACCGAGGTGAGGAAGTGCCCGTTAGCGTCTGACAGGATGAACAGGGGATTAGGTAGCAGCCGCCATAGATGTGGATAGATCCAAATGGTCCAATACTGACGACTGTTTGAAAAAAAGTCCGAAAAATACATAAAAAACCCACCATTGGGTGATAGCGACAAAAGGTTGAGAAGCAGTGGCTTCGTTCTTTGAACAAATCCACCGTGGGTAAATGAAAAATGCCCGCGGGTATTGTGACGACAGTTTGAGAAGCGATGGCCTCGTTCTTTGGCAAATTTTACCACCTAAATTCTAAAACGTTACAGAATGTACACGTATAGCTGTCCCTATGTGATTATGAGATAGCATGAGTTTGAACTTTGGGACTACCCTCAAATTCCAAAATGTAACTGAAAATGCGCGATCCCTTAAAACGGATGCTTTCCTGTAATGTGAGGGAGTAGCTCATGGGAGGGCTATGCTTTTAAAATTCGGGTGTCAACCTAAAATAACCGTTTTAAATATAAAAGTGGAGGGATCGTCGCTGTGGGAACTTTTGGATCGATCCAATGTGATCGTCTGTGGCGGCTACAACAACGCTCCGAATATTCGGATATTAGCAATGATTTGACTTAACTAATGTTGGTGTGTAAACAATAAATGTGTAAACTAAAAATGAAGCATGTTGTTACAAAGAAGATAGACAGCAGCTCTGTTAAAATAATCGAACAATTTGAATTTTCGCGTTCATTTTCGATCGTCCATTTTTTTTGTAACAGCCCTATATCTTTAGCATGTTTACAAGTATATAGGTACTGACTAGTATATATCTATGCAAAATAAATTATACTTGAGCTACAATCATACTGTCATATTTATTTTTTCCTAAAAACTATATCACTGAAATGTCACGGATAAAAATTACACGTTAACAGAATCTTTTTGACATTTACGTGGATATTTACGATGTATAGTGCACCTATATACGTGTAACGATACACAGAGAACGCCCTCTGTTCCGAACTTATGTCGGATAGATTAAAAGAGATATAAATCTGAAAAATTATCAATAAAATAGGTGGCGATGAGTTCTAATCCATCAAAGAAAGAAATATTAAAACCAGTGCAGCCCGGTCATAAAATTCCTAACCAAAAAATCGCCTTTATACAAATATTATAGTGCTACTTATACAGCCTTACACTACATATTAACTGTTTCAAAACAATGCAGACCTTAAACAACTATTAGAGTGTTAAGGCTGTAGAAAGCTTACTTGTACAGAATCTGTGATAGTTGGGCTCATATATAAAGCCCAAAAATTAGACCACTGCCATTAAGAACATGAACAGGTAATCTATATGTTTTCAGAGAAGGATCAGAATTCAATCACCTCACAATAGGAGTACTAAGTCGTGAAACATTGTTTCGAGAGCAACTAACATCCAAATGCGACCCTAATCCTTGATATTGTTGTAAACATAAAATGTTATACTCGAAGTACCTAGTAGAATATAATTTAAAATTAAAAAGAATCAATAAAAAAAAATTGTAACCGATTGCTCTACTCTAATAATTAACTGTAAATGGTATATATTGTTGTTTATTTCAATAGGATCTGCATATTATAATCAGCATCATATTAATCATAAATAAAGGGTCGCACAATGACAAAAATGAATAATTTATGAATTTTGTACGCAATTATATGTGCAATAAAAGTAACGATAGTGTAGGCTACACTTGAAGAGTTGGCGTGAGTAACATTTGTATGAAGTACAGTCGAGCACAGCTAGAAAAGGCATTCGTCCAATATCACTGCTCGGCACCCGACCCGTTCCATTAGCTTAAAAGAAATAACACCCGCGGGCAGCGCGCTTTCCAATCAGTGTTTTAGCAAGCGAAAATATACGTTAAAGCGCGGACATAATCGTGCTTCATTTACGCGAATGGTGCGGGTCGGGTGCTGAGCAGTAATATTGGACGAAATCCCTAACATTACTGACATGCGGTGATCATTCTTGAGCTGTGGTCGACTGTACATGATATACATAATAATGTGTGCTGAAATGGTATAGTTAAGTAAACCACTCCTTTCAAAAAAACTGCCAAGAATTAGCTACTTAAGGATACACAAAATAGTTGACTGGTAGGACATATTTATAAGCATTAATTCTACTCGCATAAGCATTATTAAGCATAAGTTAATAAATGTTAATAAATTAATAATACAATATTTTTCATACAAACTCTCACGAGACTTGATACTTTATGTACCTAAGTGAATAAATAAATTGACTAAAAGTATCAAATTGATACAAATTTTTTTTGTTATGTAACTGGAATATTTTATTTGTTCTTAACTAGACTTTTTCTTTCATATCGAAAGCATTATACAATCATGTGTTTTTTATTCAATTATCTCATATACCAGGTGATTATTGATATGATATGCCATACTAAATGAGTGATGTAGAAAGTGAAAGAAAGATATTTTAGGATTTATTTTATGGATTACAGACATAGTCATAGCGTCTTTCTCATATTTAGTATGAAAAACTTAAAATGAAACGTAAAATTTCATTTTCTACTGAGATAGTTTACACATTACCATCTAATATGCCATGTCATATTTCTTACAAAATAAATGATCACCCGGTATAAAATATTGAGGACCGAATCACTAATGGAATTAATGGGTTACAAACCGCGGCCTGGACTTAAGTATAATGTAGACAAATAAATAAATAATATGCACATTAATTGCTGACATGTTCTTTTTGTTGATGTAATAAGTGTATTTTGAGCTATAGGAACTTTGGCTTGCTTTTCAATTCCGCAGCTGCTGTAGACTTACTCTTATCTCTAAGTGCTATACTGGGTGGTTATCTAAATGCGACATATATCGAAGAAATTCACTTCAAAATGCATTTCGTTTAATATTCACCAGATATTGTTTCATGTTCTGCTGTATTGTTTAGAATAATGCCTATTTCTATTATCTACTCTACAAATATTTCAAAACTTAAGTCGAGACTGACTAAGAATATATGATACCGGCAAAAAGTGTTTTTGTCCATATAAAATACCTTCAAATAAAGTTATGTAAATGCGAGGTTTCATATAGTTTTATAAGCCGAGACTAGTTCTAAGCCAAGGTTTCTACAGACACTTAGCGCTCTAATTGTACACGAGCACTCTGTCTCTTTTGAACGGCGTACATGTGAAAGAGAGATGTATTACGAATCGACTGTAATGTTCCTACTGTATTTTTATCTGATTTGTTAACTGCGAAACAAGGGTGTTATTTGTTATGTTGGTTTTATAGTATTTTTTTGTAAAAAAAATTGAATCATACTGATTTGAAATAGGTTTTGTAAGATCTTTTGTAAAATGGTCTACTTACAATCATTATTGTAAAATATTTCTTTGAAGTAATATTTCATTTTATATCAAACAAAATCATTTTTAAAAGTTTTATTTTGTTCACTTATCAATTTAGAAATTAGCTAAACCGTGATCAAACGTAGTTCAAGCGATTATGATTGGTTTTTTAAGGTTTTCGTTATCAAATCATAGCACTCGAAATGCGTGTGGTTGATTATCTAATTGTCTTCAGACTTATAATTTTTTATTGAAGTAATCGAGTGAAAAAAAATCAAGTGACACCCTTGTTTCGCGGCCGAATGGTGCACACCAACTGAAACCAGACACCAAATGTAGAGTAACGATCAAACGGAGGATTGAATTCTGCCTGGCGCAGACTTGTAGATAGGGGTCGCTGATATTTAATGAAATATGTGAATTAGGTATAACAAATGTGAACCGTCGCGTGCGCAGCGTGACGTCACGCCTCGTGACGTCACCGCGGCGGGCGCGCGGGACGCTCGCGCGGGACACTTAGATAAGCTTTAACCGTGCAATCAGCTTCGCCACTGCATTTGTGATAAGACTTAAAGTTGCAGTATTCGCCCGCGCGAGCGTCCTCAAATTCGAACATGTATGGAAGCAACAAAAAAATCGAAATTTTATAACAACAAAAAAAACCTCTTTATACGTTAAATTAGATAGTTACTATTAATTTCTAGCTTTTAATAGGTGTTCAATATTTTTCATGTTTTTCATTCAAGTTATTTTCATCCGCGATCAGCATTTACGTGGGTTTACGAACCCGAAGTGTCAGTGTAAATATTATATTTAATAGTTAGATACGATATGGACAATACCTAACAAGTGAAACGAGAAAATGATGATTTTATTGAAATACACATTCAATGGAATTAACGAAGTTGCATGCGACGGCCGCGGGGCGGCGCTAGCCTCGCCGTGCCGCGGCTCGTAGTTGTTTTTATTTTATGTTCACCTACCCCCCTCCCCCCACCTGCCGCTTCAGCTCGCATGTAGTTAGCGTTTGTGTACATGTGTGGTGTTTCAGGACGTCCGTGCTTTCACATAAATATCGGAGAAAAATATAGGTACTGGGTCCTCTAAACGACCTACAGAGTTGAAAGTGTTGAGACTGCTACATACAGTTTCTTATCGCTGTGTATAACCCAAAATACACAAAATAGATGTTGCACAAAGGATATGTTTTTGAATAGAAGATAAGCCAAAATGAAGGCAAATGTCAAGTAAAAAACATTTTGAAAAACTTAGTCTGGGTCTTCTTTGGCTTCGGCATTTCGTTCGGCTAGGTAGCTCGCTAGGAATGCCATTCAAATCACAGACAGTACGTCTACCATGAGTTGCCACTTTAAATTTACGTTATCGTTCGCGTAAAAATGTTGTATGGGATTTTGTACAGCGCCTCTGTTAAGGCCTGCGCAGACGACGTACGCGGAGGAGAAAGTATGCTCCGCGAATACAAAATCCCTCTCAGACTCAACGCACACGGTGTGCGATCATTTGTTTTCCGAGAGTATTTAAATATTCTGAGATTATGTTGTGCTGTAACTTACATGAAGCTTAACCAAAAGTTCAAAGGAATCGTCCAAAATTAGGTAGTCTCCAATTATTTGCTAAATTAAATAAAAAATCGTTTTTTTAAATAATTGTTAAGAGACGTAAAAATTCACTGTTTACAGTTAAAGTTATAATTAAAAAATAAAAAGATGCAGACAATAATAGAGAGACAATTTATACTTAAATTTGAATTCAGCTAAATAATCACGAAAATCTTCAAAAAATGCGACGTTTACGATCTACCCTCAGGAAACGCTATGACTATAACTTATAACATGCTATTGTTATGATAAGTATCCGTTTTAGTTTCATTTTGACTAAAAAGAGGCGCTGTACGAAATCCCATACAACAATTTTACGCGAACGATAACGTAAATTGAAAGTGACAACTCATGGTAGACGTACGGATCTTTTAGGGAAAAATATCAAATGATTTTTAATTCCATAGTTGATAGTGGTTGTAGCTATGAGGCTAAAGGCCTGCGCAGACGACGTACACGGAAAAAAGTACGCTCTGCGAATACGAAAGTACGCTCCGCGAATACAAAAGTACGTTCCGCGAATACAAAAGTACGCTCCGCAAATACAAAATCCCCCGCGGAGTCACCGCGGACTAAACGCACAGTGTGCGATCATCTGCTGTCCGATAGTAATTAAATATTCTGAGATTACGTTGTGCTGTAATTTAATCCTCATAAGCAAAAGACGTTTTAAAAGGGAATACTGGGTCCATCTCTTTATTTCGAATCGATTTTTAACGCGGAGTAAAATTCGACGTGTGCCTTGACTGCTCATAGTTCGTTCGTTCTATTTTTTTCGCGGATGCCCGCACACTTTAATCCGCTACGCTCCGCGGGTGTCCGCGGTGTTTCGGCGGATTTTTGGTTACGCGTGCTTTTCGTATGCGTTGCTCGATACAGTTTGTAAGGGATCTATTTTGAGGAAGAAAAAAGTACGTCGCGGATAATCCCTCGTCTGGCAGGCCTTAACCCATAGCAATGCCCATAGATATAGAGGACGCAATTATGTATACATACTTAGCGTGTAGAAAGAGATAATCCTCGTTTGAAGCTCTGCTTATTTTTTTTCCGCTCTCTTAAGGTTTGCGCAGACGAGGGATTATTCGCGGCGTATTTTTTTCTCCGTCGAAATAGATCCCTTATAAACTGTATCGAGCAATGCACACGACAGACTAATAAGTACGCCGAACCAAAAGTCCGCCTTAACACCGCGGACGCCCGCGGAGCGTAGCGGATTAAAGTGCGTGGATTAAAATCCGCGCAAGAAATATAACTGACGAACTATGAGCAGTCAAAAGACACGGCGGATTTTACTCTGCGTTAAAAATCGATTTGAAATGAAGGGATGGACCCAGTATCATCTTTTAAAACCTCTTCTCTTTTGCTAAAACTTCATTAAAATTACAGCACCACATTATCTCAGAATATTTGCCTCCTTATCGTATGCGTCACTAAATTTCTGGACGACAAATGATCGCACACCGTGTGCGTTGGGTCCGCGGTAAATACGCGGGGGATTTTGTATTCGCGGAGCGTAGCGTAGAGTACTTTCGTATATGCGGAGCCAAATAATATTTTATGTATGGCGGAGAGTAGTTTCTTCTCCGCATACGTCGTCTGCGTAAGCCTTTATTTCAATGGATGGCAAAATCATAGTATATTTTATATCGAGGGCCTAAACGAAGCCATAATATACTAGGGGGTCAATGAAACCGAGGGTATATTAAGTTGGCGTTTAGTCTCGAGGTGCAAACTGCACTTTTCACTTTGAGTGCGAGAAAAATAGTCAATTTAGTACAAAAACATTTTTAAAACCGAACTTTACACTTGACAAAAGTTCTGAAATTATTGTGGTCAGTTTTTTTTTCTGAACTGAACCACAGATTAAGAATTTAAAACACATGGCGCCACCTTCTTTGCGGGCAAACCATGGAACTAAAACTCAAAAATTACGCAATGAAAACTGCACACTCCACAGACAGATAATAATATATTTTTACTGGCTGATTGAGTTTGTCTTTGTCACATGAAGGAAATTAAAAAACGAATTACTTTTTACTTCGTAGGGCTATATTGGCGTACTTTTAGAGCATGAGAAGTGAAAAGTACATTTACATTTATCATTTCTTTGCCCTTTGTCTATCAACTTTATTCAATCCGATTGAAACAACGAGATTTCTTATTATTGACTGGCCTGTACAGGGGAAGTTCTAGGGCAGAGCGAGTCGTGCGGACGTTTCGGCGCCAAGAATCTAGAGACACTGAAAAGGATTTGAAGCTCAAAATTAAATCAAAGGCGCAGACCGCCCTATGGGGCGCCGACACTGCAAAAATCCGCAGCGTATCTAGTTTCATAAAATGGACAAAGACATCGGATACTCCTACTTCTTCCAAGCAAATTTTCCATATCGTGCATCGCTATAACTTGCAAAAACTAAACACAGTAGAATCGCTACACTTGCTCGATTCGGAACATATTTTAGCGTCAAGTCGACTCAAGACCAAAAGTCTCATTTTTGGGTCGGTAGGCATAGGAACTTTCCGAAATTCCATCATCAAAAACATGATAGAATTGTGACACATATTATGTCAACCAATGACAACACCAATCTTCTGCTAAAGCCAAAAACCAAAACAAACAAACGAGAAAATAATACAAAACAGTCTGTTATCTTCATTAGATATGCACTCGGATGGCCAGGCCTATCCCTTCAATTAATTTGCGAGACGTCTCCAAGCTAAACGAGGAACAGATTAAACCAGAAACCAGATCAAACTTCGAGTTCACAGTAGACAGATTCACCAGCGACAAATCTAGTAGGAATTTAGTCCTTGGCACCGTCTCCGGGTGGCTGGCAGGTGTAACTGTTATCAGAGTGGGGAAGGTAGCAGCGTTTGGGTTAGGTGGTGGTATAATTCTTCTTCATTTTGCGACTCAATGCGGCTACATCACTGTGAACTGGGACCGGGTGAGGGAGGCTGCTGGTCACAGCCAGGCCTGGATGGACAGGCTGTTCCAATTCGTGAAGAAGAACAGTTGTTACTCGGTAGGGTTCGTCGGCGGATTCTTCTTTGGGATAGCCTCTGCATAAGATGTTCTCATTTAGAAATATAGTAATTGTAACTTAATATGGATTGTTTGAATTAGCTACCTAGCTGAAGTGGCAGTGCGCTGCCACATATGTCGTAAAAGCGATAACTTTTGGACTCTTAAACTTATGTGGAGACCGCGTTTCGGCACGGTAGTGTAGGATGTTCTCCGGCCAGGTGTAGTGACTATTTGCGAGAGGCTGCCGACAGAAAGTGGATATGCCAAGCTGAGGATGAGGGCAAAAAATGGGAAGGCCTACGTTCAGCGGTGAACTTTTGTTGTAAGTATGATGGATAAAACATATCTCAGGGCAAAATCGAAATTAAAAGCTAAACCTAAAGCCTAAAAATAAAGCCTCCATTACCACTTAAGGCCTGTTCGAATCAGTCTGACGACTCGTAAGTCGTAAGTATGAATTAAGATGTTAGGAAGGTCAACTTTATCACAAAACTTACCTGTTTGCGCTGGCCGCGAATAGGTTAAATAGGCATCAGCTGTTAGAAATTGAGACACCAAGCTCGTTTGTACGTCATACGAGAGGACCGCTTTTGAAATTGAAAATTTGTTTGGTATTGTAGGTATGACAATAGTAAACATGAAAATATCGACAAACACATGGGTGAAGCGATTACAGGATTGTTATATTACCACAAAATCTTGGGTTCGATTCCCATTTCGCCAGGTCTGAAGAAAAGTTACAAGGTTGTTGCAATATGCGGGTGTAGTTCCGTGCTCAGCCTGGTGCTAAACTGCAACCACTAACCGCAAAACTGCAGTCGATGAACCTTTGTGATAATTTTTTATAATAAATACACAACAGACAATTTGTGATAAACCTTTAGGCAGGGCGAAAACGTGGACACTTTTTTGCCTTGTGTCTAATACAAGCTATTGATGAATATTTGATTTCTGTAGAACCAGTATGAAATCATCCGCTCCGTGCGCCTACGTAATCTGTGTCTGATCACCGCTACAGGACACATCAACTATGGTTAAGCTGTGATGATGTGCCGTGTCGGCAACAAAAAGTGTCTACGTTTGCGCACCGCTTTATGGAAACAATACATAGATAAACAAACCTATATTCTAAAAGGACTATCAAATGAATCTGTTAGAAATATAGCAAATCTCATGTCAGTAATCGCCTGGTTAGCTCCTGATATGAAATTAGGGTCATTTACTTTGCCAAACGGGTAAAAGTTGAAGAGGCAGTGGGCTGAGTGCCGAGTGCGAGTTGCAGTGAGAGAAGTGAATGACTTCACCATCGCGTTTTGCGAGCACGTAAATGTCAATTACTATGGAATCGAGTCAGCGCCATCTAGCGGCGAATTCGGGCAATATTAAGGCCGCTAGATGGCGTTGACTCGATACCATACAAATTCGCGTTTTTTTCTCGCAAACGCGATGGTGAAGTTATTCACTTCTCTCACTGCAACTCGCACTCGGCACTCTGAACTCTGAAGTAGGTAAGTAGTAATATGGAGTGGAACGAAGTGGAACTAAAAATGTCACACAAATTTCAGTAATTCAAATTTGCATTTTTTTTTAAAGTAAAGTAAAAAATATCTTTATTCATATAGACTTATAAAAAGTACTTATGACAAGTCAAATACAAAAAAAAACTATAGCAAAAATATACTAAATAAAAATAAACATAAAATAATACTATGATAGTAAATATCATAATTAAACATCGGAGGTTGTTCGAGAAGACTCCGGCAAGAAACTCAATGGTTTCTCTTTTCAATCCTGTTTTTATACACAAAAATTGAATTGACAGAGTAGTCATTAAAAAAAAGTGCAGAGCAGTAGATTATACCTAAGATGACCACAAATTCTTATCATTTAAGAAATTTTGATATTTAAGTATTGTATGTACTAACATTCTTGTATAGGTACTCATTGTAGAGGCACTGGGGTGTTGTATGTGGGAAAGTGGGACGGGCGTCTTCGTAAAGGAAACCTTTAATGCAGGAATAATACCCATGGGGAGGCCTATACCTACTAAAAAGTATATTTGTGTAAGTACGTTTATTCTGTGTACCTACCTACGTGGTTCGACCAGCTGTGACCTCCTAAGGTAGCGGTACCTACTTACTTCCTATATGCGCCGAAGTTTATGGGTTCGATTCCCAGCTAGGGAAAATAATTATCTACGAGGAAAGTGAATCGTTTTATGTCTAGGTGGGTAATATCTTTATCGGCCATCATTTATAATTATTCTCTAACGTGCTCTAACGCGCAACGTGACGACGCGAAGGCTATTGCATTTTGACAGCTTATCAGCCAATGACGATGCAGTATTAAATAGCCCAGCGGTATGAATGTGGTAATACCCTTAAGAGTACAGTGTCTACACATGAAATTTATAAAAATGAACGCAATACTTATAAAAATGCCACTGTCCTTTGGTCGTTTAGTTAGTAGTCGGTTGGACTCGAACCCAGGAGCACGCGTCGTTTGTTCGCTAAAGTACATTGGGCACGTCTAAATCAACTTAAAACTAAATAAAAATACTTAGTGGTGCTTGTCATTTAAAATTAGACAAGCTCAAAGTATTTATTGATTAATATGTGAAGAGAAGCTGAATTCCAACAAAACACCCTGAACTAAAAAGAAATGAGAAAAAAGTAATACTTTTATGTTTGTTCGTGTTTGACGACATGAATGGCGTACCTAGTGTGCTGTAGCACAGTTTCACGCCTTGACTTACGTAGTGTCCCGCGTTCGATTCCAAGTCGAGTCAATGTAGGAAACGATCTTCTCTAAATTGGTGTGCTGGGAGACGCCCCTGGCACACAGGGATATTTATCCCTACTTCGAGACCCTGACAAGTGGTGTGTTGTCTGGCGCATATTTATATTATATATTTAAGGAATTTATTTCCTTTGTATTATTTACCTTCAATTCATAGGTACATGCTCAATCTGTTTCACAAAACTCTTTTAAGTTATCGGCTAAGTAAAGGACCCTCACTACATAAACTTGAATAGGTACTTCAAGTTTAATATGTAGTAAGGGTGTTAATGTGCTTATTACGTTATCAATAATATTTATTTGAATAATCTAACAATCTTTATTAACACGAAGTGAAATCATGGACGTCATTCCACGCAACGCAATTATTTTTTTTCACAAAATATATAGCTTTATTTTTTTATAAATTAAGTAGTATTTTTTAAGCGTTATCAACATTGATGAGTAAGTGAACAACACCACATCAGCTAAAGTTTATGTTCATGTTTTTGAGAATAGGGAGTGTGAATAATTGTTTAAACTCAAGAATTTGATTGCTTATTAACTAGTATTAGATTACTTAGTTCATGTTTTTTGCTGTGATTTCGCTCTGCTTTGATATTTTGCATGATCCTATGTTCCAATATTTTTATCAAACTAAATTTATAACACGTGGCTTAAAGTAGGGAAATTCCTGAACATTTCATAGAGTATCTTAATATGACAGTAGAACTTAACTTTGAATGACTTTTTAATTGTGAATGATACAAATAAATGAAATTAATATTACCACTGACACAATCGTATTGACACAATCGTAACTTGTTCGAATTATCGCAGCCTATTAATATATAGAGATCTATGCTAGAAAAAACAATCAAGTATGTATTATAACATTTATTTTATGTTTACAGGCAGGCAGAGCAAGCCGCTCTCCTTGACTGCAGCACCCCTGGACCCCGTGGAGCTGAGCCCGCGCATCCCCCAGGAACCCTTAGTCCCAATCCCAAAGCTACCAGAACCGTTTAGGGCTCCTGAAGAACCCAGTATATACCTAGAAAAACCAGCTTTTTTAGTCCATCCTAAACCCATGTTACACTCGCCTAAAATCTCTCCATCTTCTATACCCAATCCTAGTCCAAGTATCACAGCAACAAAACAACTAGAATCAGGTTATCCCAACTATGGAGGCTACTTATATAACATTCCAGGATATTCTGCCTTTCAACCTGTATCTTACCCTGGAGTGGTTCAACCAACCAAAGCCCCTATAGTCCAGAACGAAACTGCTCCTAGCGAATACGTCCCGTTTCCTGTTATGTCTGCCAAAGAAAATGCTAGCATAACTCTTAATGAAAACGAAAAAAATAACTCAGAAGTTAACAGCTTAACAGAAACTCCACCGAAACAACCACCATTAGATGTTCAAAAGCAGCAGACAGACTTTGAAGAGCATTTCACACCAGAAATAGTACCTGCCACACCGAAAACTGACATTAATCAAGCTGCAGAGTGTAAAATGAGCATAACATCATTGAGCCAAGGTTCTGGTGCAACAGTGACGATACCTTCTCCAGTTCAGATCAAAGAAATGAAGCCAAAGCCAACTGAGAGATTTAGTTTGAAAACTAGTATTCCTATTAGCAAAATTGATTTAAAGTGTGTCAACAATCCACCGGATTCAGCGTTTCAAAAATCTATATCGAAGAAAATGAACCAAACGTTTCAAGGGCAAAAGAGTGAAAGCGGAGCTAGAGTTGAAATACAAAGCAATATCATCCTAAAACCAGCCCAAGAACCCGAAGTAAAAGAGATCAAATCTAGCCCACCTAATAATAGTATAAGTACTTTGCTTAACGCAGCAGAGGCTATAAATAAAACGGAGAATCATTTTCGCAAGCCTAACCTGAAACCAGAAGTAGCAGATGATGTCAAGGATAGTACTGTTTCACCACAATTTACGCCTAATCCATTACCAATCCCTATATACAACCCAATCAACGTGGAGAGTAGCAAAGTAAATTTTTCAAATAAACCACCAGATCAGTTTAATGATCAAAAAAATCAAATACTGTTTATACAAAACAAAAGCAATTCCAATCCAAAAATGTTGTTGACTATTCAACAACAGAATCCACAAGTATTATTACAAAGAACGAACTTCGAGTCAAAAAACCTGCAAGCTCCTTCACGACTATCAAGCCAAAGTAAGAAATGTAAAGAAGAACTCGTCAACGATAATGGAACGTCCTCCAAAGTAGTAGCATTGAAGAGACTCCACCAAGAAAATTGTGACGAGAACGACTTTGAAAATTTGATTACTGAAAACCAAATATACGGTAATAAGATAGTCGTGAAGGAGAAGTCTCAGGGAACGCAACAAGAGCAGGACTTAAAGAACAAAGTTAAAGTAGATAAACCTATCCAAAGTGAGGCTAAGAATGTGGTTCTACAACCCAATTATGTTTATCTAAGCAATGTGCAATTCAGCCCTGCCAATTTGATGATGATAAAAAATAATACGAAAGTAACACAAACTCCTGACAGCAACAAGCCAAGCAAAGCCACTCCAATAGAAAATAAAACTTCCGAAAATAGTCCAACAAGTAACAATTTAGAGGTGAATCCTGTCATAAAGCCATCAAAACCTCAAAACACTGCTTTAAGTAAAGAGATTCATGTTCTAAAATCTAGCAACAATGTTTTGCAGACTTTAGCGAATAATAATACGAAAAATGATTTAATATTCCAAACAGCCAACCAAAAGGTGATTGTGAGTCCACAAATAGTGTATCAAGTGCCAATGATCGTTGAATCTGAAAGTAAAAGTAACCAGCCATATGTGAATAGAGAATATCCTAAGTTTGTGGGACAAAATACCAAGAAAGAATTTGCAAAACCATTTGAACCACCGAAACCGAATAATGACAAACTATACATCGCGTGTCCGTACCAAATGGACTCTAAACTGCAACCAAAGATAGTCATTACGAACATTAGGCCTAAAATGAGTACAGTAGAAGAAGTAAGTTCATTAGATATCTACGAGAAAAGGAGACGTTTGAGACGACTTAAATATTTAAGCAATAAAGATTCGAAAGACCAAAAGACTGATGTTAAAAAAGGGCAGGAAAAAGTGGGAAAACGTAATATTATAACTCCTGAGAAAATGAGAGTAGAGATATACAGAGAATTTGCTAATACTAAAGTCAGTTTGAATGATGTTGATTCTGATAGCAGTTGCGACTATGGAGACGATGAGTTAATGGAATACAGCACCATCATTAAGGAGTTTCGTGATAATAAGGATGATGAGCGTGGAAAAATTGAATTCCTTTCCAGTTTTAGATTAACCACACATCGAACCTACAAAGGTGAACCTTTCTTATTGACAATAATAATTGTTTTTTATTAACAATAATAATTATTGTTTCTTATTTATAATAAATATTTTTTCTTCGCTTTCTGAAAAAGCATCCGTCAAATCAATCAATGATCTTCGCATACATATTTCATTTAACCTTAGCCTCCTATTCGTATAACTAAAACAATTGCATAACAAAAACATTTGCAATTTTCAGAAAAGGAATTCGAAAAACAAGAGCGTATTCTAAAGTTCGACTCAGTGGCGTCTGCCCACATAGCGGCCGGGAAACTGAAGAATCTCACTGAAGAAGTTAATGATGCAAAGCATCTGAAGCTGCTTTCAAAGAAGTCACCAAGCGTACTTAAAATAGCGGAACAAGAAAATAGCGCCACATTGCACAGGAAAATCAAATTTATGAGGCAATTGAATTTGAGCAAAGCGTCTTCGAATTTCAAGGAGAGTAAGTTGATAATTTATTTTTTACTAGTCCAACTGACCCAAAACCTCTCTTCACCAGCCATCTTAGACGGTATTCTTATCGTTTAGTTGACTAGTGCAGTCAACGTGATATCAAGTTATCGAAACCCCATATTAAAATCACAATATAATATTAATCCTTTTACTTACGAGAGACTGATTTCGAAGTAATGCAGCAGCAAGTGAAGCAGCACCAAGACCTTAGTGTGTTACTCCAGAACCCAGAGCCTAGATCACTAAAAGCCAAAGTACGTTACATGTAGTTATTAACATTATTTTATGTTGTCTAGATTGCTCGTCACTAGCATACTTTCCTAGGACTGTAAAATTGAATCTTAGTCCTACCAACCGCAGATGCAAAACAGCCGTACCGTCGATCAAGAAAATGATGGCAGGATGAGCAAAATATATTTGACGACACGGTTGGCGTAGTGCGCTGTAGCACGGTTTCTCGCCTCGATTTCCGTAGTATCCCGGGTTCGATTCCCGGTCGGGTGATCAAACATAGGACTTGTAAAGCATTTTAGATATTATTGTACTGACCACAACTCCGCAGAGTTTTACTAGGAAACATCGTTCCCTAGTTTTAATCACATCAACACAACTAATTTCTTTGACTGTACATTTTCAGGTTACGAAAGAGTTTGGCAAGAAGTTCTAAAAGAAAGAAATCGCAGAGACGGCGTTCCACCACCACCTAATCAACCTAAAATGGATTTAGATCCAAAGGGCCAACTGCAAATGCTGACAGAAATTAAGAAATGCGTCAGTGACAACAACAACCTTATTAAAAAAAGGCTCGACTGCACTTCAGAGCAAGACGGGGACAGCATCAAAGTGTTAGCAGAGAAGAATTTCTCAGAACTGGACAGATTGTCCAAAATGGCCGATAGAAGTGTCAAGATCTTTAGCGGACAAGACACTAAGAAAAGAGATCTGAACCCTGGTTTTGACAGCGAAAATATCCAAAAACCTGCAACAACCGAGAGCAAAAGTTGTCCTAGCATAAATATACCTACAATATCTAATATTATATCGTTAAAGACTACTCAAGAGAGTTCTAGTGTTGTGATGACCACTCAGGCGACTTCTATGGATGAGCCTGAGAGTTCGGCGGCAGGAGTCAAAGAGATGTTGATGGCTGATGGAAGCAGAGTCCAAGACTTTAGTTGTCAAGTAGACGAGGTGCATCCTTGGACAGGGTACGAGGCCATAATGAAGAGCTACAAAGAATACGACGCAGGTAAAGCGTACACTTTATACTATTTATTTTAAAACTTACCCAAGGACTGGTTAGGCTGATCTTACCACATTATTGCCGATCTTATACCCCTAACCTTAACCCTCTCATATAAATCTGAAAACTAAAGAAAACCACGATTTGGTTCAGCTTGGTTTAGAGTTAAATGCCAAGTGACAGGATCATGATTCTTGTGATAACTTATTATAACACTATTTCGATTCTTTTTATAAAATGCTTCACAGCAAATGTTTTAATGTAACAGTAATTTAACTAACACGTCATCAGTCGACTATTAAGTAATAGACACAATCGAAACAACAACACAACTTCATCTGGTACACTTGACTGTAGACTTGCTAATAATCCGAAGTAAAATCGTTGGTTAAAAACATCAATAAATAAAGAAACTTCACCAATATTTGTGCAACTGTAGAAATTAAAGTACAATCATTAACTAAAAGATAACCTATTGAAATGAAACAACTTTACGGATTCTACTCGCGGAATCGCGCATCGGTACAGGAAAGGAGTCGAAACGTCGGGTTAAAATGTAAAAATATAAATTCCGCGAGTAGAATCCGTCAAGACGTTTCATTTCAATGTGTAGTGTTCGCCTAAATAAAGAAAACAATAAGATAACCTATTTACATTATTTCTTCTAAACGAATGGGGTTCATGCGTGCACTGGAATCCTGAAGTGAGGCACCTTTGAGTACACTTCCTCTCGCATGATGACGTCCGTCCTTTAGTGCACGTTTATAGTTTTGTTTGCCGATAAATATTTTTATTACTTTACTCCCACCGAAGTTTCCATCCATAGATAAGGAGAAACCAAACTAAATCAAGCGATTGCACGATCACACCGACAGCATCTAACGCTATGGCGCTAGACTGTTTTCAAAGTATAAGTATATATAGATATACAAAAACATCTCATCATCATCATCCGTGCGGTCTATCCCGGTTGTGAACCTACACAGGGTGGTCCGCTTTTCTTATTTTCTTGGCCTACTTCGCGCGGTCTTGTGCATCCTTAGTGGTGATGGTGAGTCTGTTGGCACGCATGTCACCCTTGACGACGTCGAGCCACCGTCGCTTCTTGGGTCGACTAAAAACATCTAACCTACTATAAATGAATATGGATAAAATTGAATAAGAACTACCCTAGAGCAGTCGCCCAACTTCCACATACACCAAGTTGTTTTCTTCTAGTAAATATGTAGTAATTCAAATGCCAATTTAACAAATCTCTCTCTCTCACTTCCAGCCCGACGGAAAGAGATAGCGGACCTCCACCGCCGCAACACAGCTCTGCGCGTAGAATGCGCGCACGTGACGTGCGGCGCGTCGCGCGACTCCGACCGTGCGCGCGCGCTGCTCGCCGAACGCCAAAACCTGTCCGGCGAGGAGAACAACCTGAAGGTCTCCCTGGAAAAACTGCAGGCGGCCGTGCTGGCGATACGGAACTGCTAATAACTATTTCTTTTTTAGCACACTTTTTTTTAAGTTGCACAGCCCAAAAATCCACTGTTATACCATGCGGTTGACTGATAGAGAATGTCTCTAGGCATTAAGTCCAATTAATGTAGTTTATTTTTATGTGCAATGAGGAGGAGTGATGAGGAAAATTATCGATAGTTTGGCCGAAGGCCAGTAGGGTAGGCTCTGGTTGCTCAACTTAGGCGGAGTGCATAGAGCATACACATTTTTTTTGCGAAACCCCGAGAGCGCACAGTCTCGATCACGATGGCAGTAGAGATTACAGTTAGAAACCATCGATAACATCCGGCCCCCTTATTATCTAACTAGCAACTCGAATCAATTGCTAATCGCTCGCATTTTAAAAGCTTTTCAGCCGATGACGATGCAATTATTAAGATTTTAAAGAACTATTTATGTTATCCAGTTACGCATAATAAAAATGAGATATGTATATGCTATAATGGCTATTTTGACTGGTGATCCACTATTTTATGCAGTATTTATGAACACTAATTTCTGTTATTGATCTAATCGATATTTTTGAACTTTGATGCTCGCTTCGTTATCAAATATCGATGGCAGAACTGTCGATAGGTCCGCATCACTACAGCTCAATTTGACAAAACTATTATAAGAGCAGATTGATTGTGCTGTTTTTGTTCGTTTGTTTCTACAACGTGTTAATTAAAAAGCGCAAAACCTCAAACACCCCAACATATTTTTATTATAAAAAAAATTAAATTATAAAATAAAATTTTCGCGTATTATTTACGAAGATATTCGCTTTTTTTTGTTTCTTGTCTTTGTTGCAAAATTAAAAAGTCTATGGTAATAACGCGCGAGCTAGTTCGACGTTCCCGATCCGCGTGCCGCCGCAATAATAGAGTTAAGTAATGATTAAACACGGCGTAGTGAAAATATTTCTTTGGTTAAAATCTTACCCCTATTTTTTATTAGTGGAATCGATTCTACTCTCGATTCTGAACAAACAAATTTCAGGATTTGCGCTTTTTCATCAACACGTTGTATACGCTTATAAATAGTTTTCAATATTATTTAACGTTCCTATATAGGTAAGCAGCATTTATGAGGGCATGAGTAAAACAACGTTACTAGATAAGTGAAACAACGTTAAATATTTAAGTATGATATCTTTATACTTAAATCACACTAGCTACACATACAATTACTTTTTTTGAAATCGAATTGTTCATGAGGCAATGTTCGTAATGTGAACATGCGGACGCCGGTTCCGGCACGAATCATACGTTAAAAACCAAAAAAATTATGCTTGCTTTCTAATTAAAGATTTAAGAAAGACTAGTAAGTATTTTATTCCTTGAGTGCAGAAATCGATAAGAGATAGTTTGTACAGAGTTAAGTTGTTTTATCCTAATGCTACAGTGCTGCTTTACCACAATGCTGTTTTACGAGATAGTAGCGCCATCTATGTAAATGTTGTACTACTATTTGCTAGTTTGGTAAAAGGCCGTATTGGCTGTGTTAAGAACCGAATTTATTTTAAATTATTTTCTTAATGTCAAAGATATCTATGGTTGGAGTGGCCAGCTACGTCGGTGACATGGTCGCCCCCGGTGTGGCAACACAAGTAATTAGGGCTGACGTAGGTGACCACTTTACATAATAATTATAATAATAATATATTCTTTATTGCACACAAAACTTACAGTACAGAAATAATTAACAATAAATGCAAGTACAATTTGGGCGGCTTTATCGCTAAAAAGCGATCTCTACCAAGCAACCCACAAGCAAAGGAAATTTGGCGAAAAGGGCGAGTAAGTGCACCAAGAAAAATAATAGAGAAAATAAGTTTGATTATGAATATCTATACAGTATAGGACTAGGTACATATATTCACATAATACATAAATACTATATATAAAAACTAGAAACAAATGTGAGGTTATTTAAACAGAAAATAGCAATCAGCTCAGTTGCAACCAAAATGATCCGGATATATAAAGGATAAAGAAAAAGGGAGAACCACAAGGCCTGATGTCAAAGTGCAAGGAAATGTGCTTGCTTTAAAGATGGATAAGGATTGGGACTCTCTGATTGATAGGGGTAAGGAGTTCCATAAACGTACGGATTTCACAGTAAATGACTGTGTGTAGGAGTGGGAAGAATGAAGAGGGAATTGAAGGCGGAGTTTTTTGGAAGAACGCATTTCCCGTCCACGGATGGGATGCAAAAATTGGAACCGCTCTTTGCGATAACGGGGTGTCATTGGGTTGAACAGAATGTTATATAGAAGAAAAAGGACATGAGAATCACGGCAAAGACGGATGGGAAGCCAGTTAAGCTGGGCCCGATACTCGGAAACATGGTCGTACTTGCGAAGTCCAAAAATAATGCGAATGCAAAAATTTTGAAGCCGCTCAAGTTTATTCAGAAGATTCTCATTAAGGTCTAAGTAGCAGCAGTCGGCATAGTCTAGAATGGGAAAGAGCAAGGCTTGTACAAGAGCAATTTTGGTGGGGATTGGCAGAAAATTACGAAGACTACTTAGGGAACTAGCCGAAGCAAACATTCTCCTGCTAGCCTGACCAACCTGAGTTGTCCAAGCTAACGTACTGTCAATGTGGATTCCTAGATTTTTCACTTCCTTACTGAACGGAATTTGAACACCATCGAACACAATTGCCGGCAAAACACTCCAATCAATTCTAGTAGTTAGCCACGAACTACCAACAATCAGTGCTTGAGTTTTTGCAGGGTTAACTTTAAGGCCGAACGACCTGCTCCAATTAGAGATTTGTTCCAGGTCAGCATTTAAGGTCAGAACGACGTTTGGAAGCTCAACAAGGCTGCCTTGGGAGTAAATTTGGAAATCGTCTGCATATAGGTGGTAACAAGAAGAGATATTATGGGTTATCGAATTAATGAAAGTAGCAAAGAGAAGAGGGGACAAAACGCCACCTTGCGGTACACCGGCACTAAGGTCGCACCATGAAGAGAAAGAATCCTCAGCACTAATGCGTTGCCGGCGCCCATGCAAGTAACTATGAAACCAGTCAATTACCATTGGAGATATATTGAGAGAACGCAACACGCTGAGTAGGATATCAAGATCAACAGTGTTAAAAGCATTACTGAAATCCAGCAGGATTAATACGGAAAGACATTTAGAGTCCATGCCAAAGCGAATGTCATCCGTGATCTTGACAAGTGCAGTAGTCGTACTATGACCGGGACGGGAGCCGGATTGAAAATTATTTAGGAGCTGGTTCCTAGTCAAGAAACTACTAAGCTGCTGGTGAATAACGCGCTATAGTACTTTTGACAGGAACGGTAGGATGGATATTGGACGATAGTCAGAGTATGCAGTAGGTTTGGATTTTTTAGGGACTGGTATTATTTGCGCATCTTTCCACACTTTTGGAAAAATACCGGTGGTGAGAGAATGGTTGAGGATACGGGTGATGACAGGAGAAAGGATATCAAGGAGGGGTATAATCATTTTACGACTAATGCTATCACTACCGACCGCATCAGAAGCGATAGAGTGAACGATCTTCTCAACATCACAATCGTAAATTTGACTAAAACTAAACGACATGTAGTCAGGTGCTGGAAGAGATGAAAGTTGAGTAAGTGTGTTGGACTTTAAAGTACTATCAATGCGAGTAGACGAAGAGAAGTGTTTATTAAGAAGGTCGACATTTACGTCACTTGGGATAGAAGCTTTACGCGTTCTTCCAATTCCAATAGACTTAAGAAATTTCCAAACTTTTACTGGATTTCCATTTTCTACAGATTTATGAATATGGCGTCGTTGAGCGTCCCTACACAACCTATTGCAGCGATTCCGAATAGCTTTGTAATTATCCCGGTTTTTCTCAGATGGGTTCAGTTTGTAGTGACACTTAGCTGAATTCTTTTGTCTCTTAGTCCCTTTAGCTCATCAGTGAGCCAGGGTGCAGGAGAATGTTTAATTTTGACTGGATGGACTGGAGCATGTTTGTCGTATAGCTGGATGATAAGAGAGTTAAAAAGAGAAATCTTCTCATCTAGACTCCCAGCATTGTCGACCACGGACCAGTCCATGTTAAGAGAATCGCGTCTTAAAGATTCAATGCTCATGCCACCAAAATTACGTTGCATAACACTTTTTGCCTTTGCTTTTGGAGGACGAATTTTGTAGAACAGATATAGAAGATCATGGTACGAAAAAGCATCTGCATGATGTTGGCCGTGTTTAGCGACGTGGTCAATAGAAGAAGTTATGATGAGATCTAGAAGAGATGGAGTACTGTTTGGAAAGAAATGAGTAGCATGAAGTGGAAGAACGACGGAGATGTGAGACGAGAAGTGCGAGAATCTTGCTTCAATAGGCAAGTGTTAAAATCACTCATCAATATTGTATGCTTGTATAAGGGAGTCAGGTCCTCTAACAGTTTTTCAAGGGAGGGAAAGTAGTCGACTCTCTTAGAAGGGCTGTAAAACACGCCTAGTAGAACTTTAGAGTTAGCAGGGTAACACCTCAAGAAAGAGATATTGAGATGTATCAGAGGAAGAAGAAGAAGGTGAAATTTTGATGACAGAATAGGGTATATTAGCTCGCAAGTACATTGCAACACCACCCCCGGATCGGGAAATACGGTCATTCCTTACAAGTATGAAACCTGGGAGCGAGTACGATGTGGATAGGAGGGAAGGATTAAGCCAAGTTTCAGATACAAGAATTGCGTGAACATTCTTGGTATCAAAGGTTGCTAAAAGATCAGTGTAATGTCCTGGAATGCTTTGGGCGTTGCTTTGGACGATGTTGAAATTCTTAGTCGCATCAGAAAAAGTGGAATCAAGAGCTTCAGAAAGAGGTAGAGAGGTGGAGTGAAAACTGTCATTGTCTTGTGAAGAAACTTACTGTACTTTTCCTGCTCAGCTTCCACTCGACACGAATTCCGTAAGATCAAAACTGCGAAATCATGGAGAGCGCCGTCCCCCAAGTAAACATCGCCAACTTTGTTCTGGCTCTGACCACTTACAGGACTTTGATACCTGATTCCGTCAATTGCGATGGGATCGCTATCGTCCATGATTCAAAGACCGCCTATTGGTCCGCTAACTTATCGGTCAAGAACGACGGCTTTCCGGACCCACGGGATCCAGCCAACTCAGATACGGCGAAGACCCAGCTGCAACGCATTGCCAAGGGCAATTGTATAGTGCGGCATGTATACCAGCTGATATTGAACCTTTTAAGGAGTAAAAAAAAACAAAATAAGGCTCTGGATGAGGTAAAACAGTACAGCATGAGGTATAAAAATGCCGGATGAGGTGTAAAACACAGGTTGAGGTATAGAAAGATATGAGGTACAAAATACACATAGTATCAAAAGGTTTATGACGGCAACAACACCAGTTTCCGGACTGGACGACGTAGAGTTCCGGCTTTACAGGCCACTTCAACCACTCTGACTACGTCGTCCTTTCCTGGGAACGTTCGGGTGACTCTGCCACGTGGCCAGACTCCACGTGGGAGGTTGCCGTCGACAATTAACACTTGGTCGCCCACCTCTATATTCTTCTTGGATGCGGAAGGACCTTTTGGTATAAGCGTAGGTAAATACTCTCGCGTCCATCGCGTCCAAAAATGATCCGCTAAACGGGAAATCAAGACCTTGCTAACTCATATTGAGCATCGGCTTGGTGAGTTCGTAAGAGTTAGTGAGGATATCTGGGTAGAAAAGGAAATATCAATACTCTTTCACAACTCCTATGGTAATCTGTGTGCTAGACAACATCCAGTCACGATTTCATATTCATCTTAATATAATAATTAAGGAAAGGACAGAAAAGATCAATGGTTTACATGATTTGGAATTAAATAATCACATAAGATATTTACGTACAAAATATAGGAAAGACTTCTTTACAATTATGAAAGACTGGGATGCATTAGTGATTGGACACACTGTAGCTGACCCAGACAATGATCTAGGCTTTGAGCCTCTATTAGATGGAATCAAGACTGATTGGAGGACCTTTATGAGCCGAGCGGACATTTTTGATACGATTGGAATCTTTACTTGTTGGAGATTCTCAAATACTCTTGATCTAGATATAAAACTCTCTTTTTATTTTGTTAACTTATGTAAAAATTACGGTCACCCTGTTCTTAATTCAAAAGATGGAATAAAAACATTGAGAGAGAACTCAAAAAAGGAGCTCAATGTGGATGACCTTATTGCAAAAAAAGTACTCGGGAAATTCAGAGAGACTTACTTATTATCATTTATTAAGAAAAGGAATATGTGTCCTGCACTTAATTACACTAGTCAAATTAATCCTAACCTCAAAGACTGCTTAGATGAGAATCGGTCCCCTACTGAAGAAGAGATGGAACGCATATCCCTGAGTGATTGGGATAATGTCACTCTGCTCAAGAATCATGAACTCAGTACAGAAATTGATGAAAAGGAACTTTTGAAAGACACTGCTTGTGCACCTCCAAGAGAAGAATGGTTTGTCCCTTATGACTAATGGGCTTTTAAGATTCTATATAATCAAAGAAAACCTCGAGCATCAAACACATATGAACCCAGGGTATTAGCAAGATATCTCAAAGGGGAGGAGGGAGAGTTAGTCCAGAAAATACTTGAACAAGAACAGCTATTCTATAACCATTTAAGGGACGACATTGTGCAACTTTGTAGGAAAGAAAGGGAGCTAAGCGTGCTGGGGAGAGTCTCCTGTAAACAAACTTATGAAATGAGATTATTACAAGTTTGTTTAGAGAAGTCATTAAGTGACAACATATTGCCGTTTATCAAAGAACAGACCATGACAAATACTGAATTAGAAGTTACAAAACGAATGGATAAGGTGGCTTCCAGTCTCTCCAACGTAGGGGAATACAATATCAACCTAGACTTATCTAAATGGAATCAATTACAGAGACATGATCTGAATAAGTACCTCTTCAGTGAACTAGATAACCTTCATGGACGGAAAAATCTGTATTCAGATTCCCATTTATGGTTTAATAGATGCATGGTCCTTTTGAGCTCCAGACTAACACCACCTAGAATATCTGATGATGGTTCGCCTGAGGAAGGTGAATATTGTCACTACAACCAATTGGGAGGATTTGAGGGGATGCGACAAAAAGCATGGACTATATCCACAATCATGATTATAAAAATAGCCTTGGAGGAATGCAAAATAAGAGGAGAAACAATGGGACAAGGGGATAATCAAGTCATCCATATTTCCCTGAATCACTACCAAAAACTAGATCCAGAGAAGCATGTTAAAATGCTCTTGAACACACTTGATCATCTCTTTGAGAGAGCCGGTTTAAAATTGAAGCTCCAAGAGACCTGGTATTCAAAAAAATTATTCGAATATTCTAAGGTCAGATACTATAAATCCATTAGGTTAGATGATAGTCTTAAGAGACTTAATAGACTTATTCCTGATATAAATGAAGGCTTTCCCTCCCTCTCCTCATTCTTGACAAGTGCATCAACCACGGAAAATCTCTCAAGGAATTATTTATCTCCTTGTATCCCATTCTTACACTATGGAATCGAGCTCGGAAATATTTACTACAGAAAAGGACTAATTAACAAGGATGACAAGATAGCTCTCCCATCATTGATGAACATACCATCAATTCTAGGGGGTCTGCCAATATCCAATCTCTTCCAGCACGCACAGAGGGGTAGCCCTGATCCTCTGACGATCTGGCTTAAAATCTGGTCGATTATAAAAATAAGATACCCTGATATATTCAGAGCCCTCTTACATGTCCTTCCTTGTAAGGTAAAAGGGAGCATTGATCCTATAAGTTTAGTAGAGGACATGTACGGCCTTAACATAATTAAGTTACCCAACTTTGAGAGAGAAGCACGTGCCATAATCGAGGAATTCTTGTCTGGGTATATAACCAACCCACAAGTTAATAAGTATCTGGGTGCTGATCGAAGTGATTTACTTGAACTGTGTGAACAGTTAATTTCAATGAGGCCTTATATAGCAAACCTCGCTCACGAAATTCTTAGGAACTCTAATGAGGGTATACAGCTCCAATTAATTGGAAGCTTCACCAATGTTCAGACTATAAACCGACTAATAAATAAGGATGAGTTACGAGAAAAGACCGTTTTCTCCCTAGGAAAGGAGAAAGATCAACTAGCAATCAGGATTCTTAAGGACCGTTTATTTAACTGCAAACTTCCAATCCCTGAGAATCACATAGTGAGCGAGGTCATGAACAAAGGGTCATGTACCTATTTAATTGCTAACCAGCTGAGAGAGATAACATGGGGTTTTCCAACAAGTAAATAAGGCTACATAGCGTTTCTCGCTGTGCCGTCCAACGGTGACAGAGACTGGGCCAAAGTAGTCGAGCCCCACGTGCGTGATTGGACGATCGTGGTGGGCCAAGCGCTCGGGTGGTAGGTCGCCAATCGTGGGTATAGCTGGAACAGCTTTTCGGATGCGACATCGCAGGCACGAGGAAGCCACACTCTTGACGGCTGGTCTCAGGCCGATGATGTGGTAGGTTTGACGTAACTCGTTGACTACCAGCTCGTTACTAGAGTGAGCTGCTCGTTCATGATGGTGAGCAATAAGGAGTCGTACTACTCTGTCTTTTTATAGGGTTCGGTGATACAGTAGGCACGCCTTCCACCGCGCCGATCCTTCCAGATAAGCGCAGTAGTCTGGTTGACTCTTCGATAAACAGCGAACATTCTTTAAGCGACTGTTCATAGCTGGGAGTTCGCCGCGGTCCACTCGTGCGTAATCTTCGCATAAAGAGGATAGCTGGGAGTTCAGTAGAAGGTGCCGTTCTGCGCACACTATATCTTCTGCCGTTGGCTCTCGGCAAGCTGATGTTGAACTTGAAAAGATAGAAGTGGAGTCCAAGAGTACCGCCTTGAAAATACGCGCGCAGGCTAAGACGCGAGCAGTTGTTCGTAATAAACGGAGCCATTTACTAAAACGTGTGGTGTCTGGAACCACTGGGACAGGCAAATCACGCGTGTTTGTTAAGGCCACCACTTCCGGTGTAGAACATTTTAGTTCCTCGAGAACTGGTGGGGGTTCCGTTAATGGCTCAGATGGCTATTCGGACTCAGGGAAGCCTGGGAATGAAGGCCCTGAAAACCAACGAGACGAAATTTCAATTTTTTTGACAACGCGTGTAGCGTCGTCCGCTACGTTCAATGCCGTTGGCACATGTCGCCAATCAGATAGGTTCGTACTTTCAGAGATTTCTCCGATGCGATGCGCGACGAAAGGCTTGAACGTGCGGGCATCGCTGCGTAGCCACCTCAGTACGGTTAGGCTATCGGTCCAAAAAAATAATTGAGAATTTTTTATAAGCTTGTGTGCTCCTGCTATGTAGGTGGCAAAGCGTGACGCAATGAGAGCCGCCTGAAGCTCAAGTCGTGGTATCGACAGCGGCTTCAGTGGCGCAAGCCGGGCTTTGCCGCCTATAAGGCTCAGCTTCACGCTTCCATCAGGGCATTCAAAACGCCAGTAGGCGACACATGCATAGGAGAGCTCGCTTGCGTCGGCAAAAACGTGAAGCTGAGCCTGTTAATGAGCTCGTTTGTGTGCTAAGTAGTGTCGTGGAATAGAGCAGGAAAGTAACGCCTCACATTCTTTAAACCAAGCGTTCCATCCGGTTGCAAAATTAGGAGATAGCTCTTGATCCCAGTCGGTACACAGTCTCCACGTCTTTTGGAACAGTATTCGGCCGCGAATACTTAATGGGGTCAAAAGTCCAAGGGATCATATAATCGCATAAGGTGAAACAAGACGGAACGCTTCGTCAGTTTCTCCGGGAAACTATCGAAACTACTTCTGGAGAAGTGCAAGGTATCTTCTCGTACGTTCCAGCTCACACCCAGTACGTGAACGTCTATCCAGGAACCGTCAGGTGCACACAAGTCAGGGGGAAGCAAGGAAAGGGCGTCTTCTGAGTTTGACACCCATGACCTCATCTCAAGACCAGCCTTAGCGTGGACATGGGTTATATCAGCTGCCAACTTCCTTGCCTCCTTCTCCGTGTGGACGCTGCCCAGATAGTCATCCATATAATGGTCGTGCACGATTGCGTCAGCGGCAGCTGGGAATAGACCTCTGAACTCTTCTGCGTTCTTATTTTTTAAGTACAGAGCCGTGAAGGGACTTGACACTGCGCCGAACATCATCGACGACATACGGTATTCCTTGAGAGGTTCCGAGGGATCGTCCCGCCAGAGGAAGCTCTGAGCGTCACGATCCTCCAGCCTTATTTTGGTTCGCGGAAACATTTCCCGTATGTCTCCGTTGAGAGCAATACGGCCTTCACGGAACCGCATAAGAATGGCTAATAGTGGCTGTAAAATGTCTGGGCCTGGAAGCAACATGGAGTTCAGGCTGACCCCCGAGCATGTCGCTGCCGCATCGTGCACCACCCTCAGTTTGCGCTTTTGGGGGTAAATGACAACAAAATGTGGAAGGTACCATAGCACGCCTTTTACCTGGGTGACACATGGTTCCGCGTAATTTTTCGCTAGCATAGATTTCACGTTAGCGCGGTAGACCTCTGCGTAATGGCCCTCCCGTTTCATCTTCTTTTCAAGGCTTGTGAACGGTGAGCGCGCCAGTTCAAAGGAATTCGGGATAGTCATCGTTGCAACATCAGGACCCCAAGGCAGACCCTCGGGGCGTTTCGAGACCGGACCGGCAGGCGCTTTGTGGTATCTTCCAAAATCTTTATTGCAGTTTGGTCGTTTTTAGAATAATAATCTTTTTTTGTAATGCCAATTGCATCTACCTTAAAATATTCTCTAAGTTGTGCATCAAGACTTGCGTCTTGGTTCTCAGTGCAGTTAGCCTCGACCTCAACGTGATTTACGGAAACACAGTTGTAAGATTCTTTAGATTTACATTTTAGGGACCCGTACAGGACCCAACCAAGGAAGGGGAAAGATTGCTACAGGCTACGAAAGGGTTCCGCGACGCGTACGATGTGACGCCGTGAGGTGCCAATTATCGATACCGATCAACATCATTGGCTTGGCATCCTCATAGGTCAAAACGTTCGCGATGTGTGATAGATAATCAAAACACTTCACATCCTCGCTCGTTACGGATTGCCTACTATGGCCAAGATTAGGAATAGATCTTACATTCTTAAGCGAGTACGAATTGAGGCTGTGACGTCCTTTGACCTCTACGTCCACGAAGCTAACCTTTGCTTCCTTTGACATGCCGCTGATGCCGTCGACCCTCATGAGACTAGTTCTACCTTTGGCCTCGACAGCGCTGGTTACTGAAGAGTCGATAAGCGTCGCAGTTGACCCGTCATCGAGTAAGGCAAAGCGTTCGCTGTCTGCTAGCTTAAGCTCCGCCATGCGTCGCAGGTGCGTTGCCTCTACTGCTAGTTTTTGCGCTTTTAATGTGGACGATGACGATTGGGAAAGGGAGGTGCTAGCAGCTGAACCACCCGCATTGCTTTCGGGTACCGCTTGACGCGATTTGGAGCGGGTAAGCATCTTGTTTTTTTTTTTAATTAACTTAAAAAATAATAATAAATTTTGGGACACTTACGTGTACGATACCTTACGATACCTTGAGTTCTTAAAGTCGGTTAGGGTCCTTTGAAATTAATTTTCTTTTCACTGAAAAATAATGTTGAAAATTTATCCCACTTCTGACACCACTTTTGTTAGGAACCGAATTTATTTCAAATTATTTTCTTAATGTCAAAGATATCTATGGTTGGAGTGGCCAGCTACGTCGGTGACAGGCTGTTTTGGATATAATGATTACTTATTTATGTATGAAACCCATAGATGGCGCTTAACATAGTTTCTAAATATAGGTTTACAACAGATTTCTTCACAATAGCACTATTTTATACTAAAAGCATTCAACAGAAAAATACAATTTGATATTCAATAATATTCACGATATTTTATTATTTTTCACGATTTCTATTCGCTCGTCACCTTACGAGCAATAGACGTAGCATCGCGACGTCGATCGTCGTAATAAATGTCCAGGGATATTTATTTATTTTTAACGCTATCATACCAAATGAGTCTAGTCATTAATAGTATTGTTTAATTATTTGTCTTTAGCAACTTCTAGCTTCTGTTTATTCAATGTTTATTTTTTATTTAATTTATACAAACATGGTAGGTATACTAATCACTTTTTAAATTTACGTTTTAATCGTGTTAATTAAAAATAGAGCTGTAACTAAAATTTTATAATATTTTATCCTAGCAGGTGAAACATAACAGTTAAAAATTAGCTACTTACCTATTTATTAATTTAACATTATTCATTAACAAGTGCTTAGCCTTGAATTATATTTCTGTTATACTGTACTCTGAGAGTAACATTGAAAATATAATAATTATTATATTAAATAAGTAAAGCACATAATTTGTTACAAATAAAAATAAGCAATGATCTTAAACATAGTAGGTTACAGTTAAGTATGTAGAGTAGAATCCACTGTATATAAAAAGATGTTTTATAAGAAAATAAAGTAAAATGAGCAATCAACTATACAGTAAATTATAATAGTTTTCAAAGTTAATTGATTGCATGTTACATCCATTTTGAAGAATTGATTGCAATCGATATACGACAGGTAGAATATTTTGGTAAATAATTGAATTATGCAAATCTTAAGATTTAAATTAAATTATTATAATACTATGGAACCCCACACCCCCCTCCGTTAGTCTGCCACAACTCAAACGTAAATGACTTGAATCGGATTGTATGTTTGCATATAAAAATGTATGCATTCAAAACATATTACGATAGTTTACAGTCATTATTAGCTTCCCACCCTGCATAGTTGCTAAAGAAGAGATATTTTTGTATGTTTTGCAAATGTACTCATGTGCCTAAGTTTAAAATTAAAATATATAAGTGCAATATTCATACATAACTTATTTTAGAGGCAATAAATTATTGTAACAAATAAAATAAATTCTTATAGAATGTCTGTTGTTTAATTATACGAAACATAATCTTAGAAAAGTATCGTATCAATCTTACTTAGGCCCGTATTCTAGAATCGTACTCAAGCACTGATCTGTACTTGAGTAGAGATTACAAAACGTCAGTTGATACAAAAACGTCACTCAGATCTATACTCAAGTGCAGATTTTGTTTTAGAATACGGGCCTTAATCCCGAATTCTGAACCGATAATCGAAGGAGAATGCCCATTTGTGGTACAGGTAAGATACAAACTAAACACTCAAGCCTCTGACAACTCTGGCCGCAAGATAAAAACTACGTTAAAAATCTAAAATATATATAAAATTGCATCACCAGATCTCATTTTGGCTGTTAGGAGATGTTGACATGATAAATAAGTACCCCCAGTATGCTATAAATAATAATTATCTTAGTTTATTGTAAGGTCGAAATTATTCATACGGTATCTGCTTGTTTATTATAGGAATAAAATAATCAACGTAAGTATCTAAATATTTTCAGTTATAAAGTGAGTTTATTTTATTTATGTTATATAATTTACATATTTATTCCTCTCAATAGTTTTTATGTATTTATGCACATACTTCTCTCTCTTCTGCCATTTTTCTTCTAGGTTGCCCGGAAGAGATCGCTATTAACCGCGATCAGGCCGCCTAAATTGTGCTTTGTTTTAAAAGTAATACTTAACTGCAAGTTTTTTCGTTTTTGTACAATAAAGAATATTTATATCTATCTATCCATCTTCACAGTGTCGTGGGAACGGGTAATATGCTTCACTTACAATAATACTTTTTGGCATTGCTGTAGATGCTTATCAGCTCTTCTCCAGGCAACACAGAGCTGTTCCAGCTACGATGAGGATGATACCAAGTATTGATCCTGTGAACATAAATTGAGTCGTCAGCCAGATAATCAATAAAAAAGCATGACTTATAGCCATATTTTGTAAAATTAATTCTGAACTGCTTGATTAATTATTATTTTTTTTATAATTTTTTTTAAATAATTATTTTGAGTGATAAGCTTTAAAATATTTTTTTATAATCTATAAAAAAATATATACAACGTGTTAATGATAAAAGCGCAAAACCTGAAAGTAGTTTGTTCAGAATCGAGAGTAGAATCAACATCACCAATAAAAAACAGGGGTCAAATTTTAACCCAAAAAAATATTTTAATTATGCCGTGTTTAATCATTACTTAACTCTTTTATTGCGGCGGCGCGCGAAGCGGCGACACGTCGCACTAGATCGCACGTAATTACCATAGATTTTAATTTGCAGACAAACACAAGAAAACAAAAAATGGTAATATCTTCGTAAATAAGCCGCGAAAATTAAATTTAATAATTTACTTAATTCTTTCATAATAAAAATAAGTTAGGGTGACTGAGGTTTCGCGCTTATTCATTAACACGTTGTACAATGTTTAAAGTTTTTAATTTATTATAAATATTTTATTTAAAATCTTTTTTTTTAAATAATTATTCATTATTCATTATTCATTTATTTATTGCAAGTCACATGTTAGATAGGATGTTACAGGGTATATAAGGTACAGTTTTGCTGCTTGTTTTTTTAAATTAATGCATTTCATTATTCTTATTACTTTTTCTTCTGTGGGTGCCTGTTGTTTAGTGGTGACATTGGTTTACACCCCAAGTCAGGCGTCAGGCAGGGTAGGATTGTTATTACTTTTCGAGAATTCCGGTACGCTGACCATTTAATACTGGCTGACAGCATGACATTTCAGCAGTTAAACCTACACCGAAGCCCTCAGAACCTAGTCAGAAGCTTGGCTTTATGATATCTAACAGTAAGGTTCTGACGCACCACACTACGACCGAGCCCTATAGTCGCATTGAAACTGATATAATTTTTACTACCTAAGTTTATGTTGAATTAAGACAAAAATAATAAAGCATCTATAAGAAGTAACTGATAGATAGATCATCTGTTCAAAGTCTAAAATGAGTCATAAGTTTAAGCTTAGCACGCTCAATAGATCTCGGCCAAAGAGGGCTTTACTTCACACGCGGGATGTTGGAGTCTAGGTGAGGACAGTGCTTGAAGCGACTAATACCAAGGCTATATTATTTTACGAGTACGTTAATGACCATTTACCAGATCATTTCTTAATACCTCTATCTAGTGGTTCCTCGGCGCCGATCGCAGCGCCGACAACGGCGGTGAACACGAACGCCAAACTGTTAGCCGTCGGCACAGCCACCGATAGTGGCGTCCTCTGTACTGCGGCTAGGTAAGCTAGAGATCCTGATTGGTTGATTAGCCAGGGGACCACGTACTGAAATAAAACAGGAAATATAAATTAATAAGAGATAAAACATTAAAGTCTCGAAAAAAGGATGAATATCCTTGTGTTGCGAACTAGGTACACAGAAAATTATTTAAGCTAGAGATGAGTTGTTAACTAACAGACTTGAGCCAGTTTAGAAAAGTACGTTGCTTAAACTCGACCTATAATCGAACCTGGGACACCACGCCAGTCAAGGCGAGATACCGCGTTTCAGTAATTATGCTATAGTTAGGTATACTGAATCAGGGCTAGTCTAACTAAGCCTCGTCATTGAAACTAATTAACTAATTGCTAAAATTTATGACTTGCCATTAACTTTGATATAAAACAAATGAAGTTAATACAGCCTTAGAACCAGAGTTGTACTACCGGTGTTGTCAGAGACTGAAATACTTAGGTAAATACTAAACAGGAAAAACGAGTGTTCGTCACATAAATGTACCGTCACATAAATGTAACGGGGTCAGGGTTCCTTCCTTACCCAGTGGTAAGGAAGGAACCCTGACCCCGTTTCGAAGACAGTGCTAATCAAGCCAACGGGCCAGGCAAACAGTGAGGGTGGCCACACACGAGTCACAAACGCCGCCACCTGTAGCTGGAAGGGCAAACATGTTGAGTTCATTGAAAACTCCAGGAAATAGGGTCAGTTGCGGTGTTTAGTGGTTGTGGTCGTTGGCCCATGTGTGGCCAGGCTAATACATTACAGACGTACCTGCCAATTGCCCAGCAAGAAGGCGACCTCAGCCCACGCCTGGGCTAACCAGCCCTTTGCCCTCACGGAGCGAAGGCCCTTTGTGCCCTGCCTGATGAAAGGGTTGGTGCACCCCCATAGCGCCCCCGTCAGCACCAGGAGACCTTAAAACATGAACCAGGCTTATCATCAGAGCGCTTAAGTAACCAATTATTATTAACAATTTCATCATCCAATGAGCAAGTCACTCATAAAAACGTTTAGAAAACTCTTTCAAGCTCTCGAAGAACTAGTATAATACGCTATAGCTCAGTAGGGGAACCTCGGCGGGAGCTCATTTCAAACTTTACGCTTAAACAACACCGTAGCGGATTTAGTGCCTAAAAGAGATTCGAACGACTTCACCATCGCGTTTTGCGAGCACTAAACGCAATTTTTTATGGTATCGAGTCAGCGCCACCTAGCGGCCTTAATGTTGCCCGATTTTGTTGCTAGATGGCGCTGACGCCCTGTGCAATGCAACTCGCACTAGGCACTCTGAGCGTGAAGATGAACTCCCTGTCGATGGCGAGAGCGGTACGGTGATAGAACGTAGCAGTGATCATCATGATACAGTTAATTTTTCATGCGATAGAAGACACATAGGAAAGCGAAGTCTTCTCTCTCTTTCTTCTTAGACCTAATAGAGACCACACAGACACTAGTGTGGGGTGTGGGTATCTCTCTCGAATAGTTTTAAGTAGTTTATCTTATCGGCTGAAAGTGACTAACAAATTTTTATCTTTGGAATTGTATAAATAACTTGGTATCTCCTATTGTTTAATATTCTGTAGCTTTGATGTACTTATTAGGTTGTTCTGTTAATTAATGTAAGAATTTAAGCATTTTTTTCAACAAACAAATTGTACTCTACTCACTCGCATTGTGAAACCACAACAAGTTTAAAAGAGTAATATCTAGTATATTTTTTGACTATTTAAAAGTACTGATTAGGTCCATCTAAATAAAGATATTTGAGTTTGGCTTAAGATTCACACTTTTCTGGGCGGTCGAAAGGATTGAGCTTTGACCAGAAGGGATTCGAACACACTGCCTGCAGAATCACAATACTGATCCACGTCAATAGATATACTACTTATGATACCTATCATATTACGTTTTTCTATGTAATAAAGCGATGAGATACTAATTTGTATCTGAGTAAGTAGATAAAATTCGAAGATAAAACTGCTTATTTTTGATTCCTTTCTTTGTTCAATTTACGCAATTTTGTTCATTTTGAAGAACTATATTGAAGCTTAAACAAGGAAGAGATTGAGATGTAGTGGGATATTGTTAGGTATACAATTCTAGGCAATTATAAAAATAAGTGAACTTTTTATTTTTAGCATTAAACAATGCTCTAGTTTCTACACAAAGGTAGAAACTAGAAAAATTCGACCTGGTCCTGGGACTCAAGCGGGATTCCAACTACTCCTTTGTTTGTGTAGGATTATAACCGTTTGGAGGTTTCAACTGCCTTAGCAATCTTGCGGGGCTGGATGGACTCGCCCGAGTGTGTTGAGCAATTGTCTCGTCTATATGCGCTTGATAAATATTTACGTATTCGCTCCGGTCGGAGACATCGGCTGTTCGCTATTCCACCGTGTCGTACAGTGGCGCGTGAGCAATCTCCGCTGTGTCGTATGCAGGAGGCGCTAAACATGTTACTGAGTGCCGAGTGCGAGTTGCAGTGAGGGAATTGAATAACTTCACCATCGCGTTTGCGAGAAAAAAAACGCGAATTTGTATGGTATCGAGTCAACGCCATCTAGCGGCCTTAATGTTGCCCGAATTCGCAGATGGGGCTGACTCGATTCCATAGTAATTGACATTTACGTGCTCGCAAAACGCGATGGTGAAGTCGTTCACTTCTCTCACTGCAACTCGCACTCGGCACTCTGGTCGCTAACCCTGAATTGGATATATTCATTGACAGTCCTCAATCGCTTTTAAACAAAGTCGAAAAATTGATGTAATGTATTCCTTCCTGTAGTGTTACCACTTACTTTCCCGGTACAGTTACTTTAGGAAGGTGAGGTGTAGAAATTTAGGAAAACATATAATTTACAGTAGATATATCTATTTATTCACAGTACCTACTACAGTGGTTTCCTTGAAGTAGCACTTCTAAAGTTAACAAACAAAACAAAGAAACCTAAGGGAGCCGGCTAGAACTTAGCGGTCTTTGGGTTTGGGTGACTGAGGTACTGAGAAGGGCCCGTGCTGAAGTACTCCCACGGGAAAACCTCATGTAAGCGTGTACAGGCACTAGCGTTAAACAAAAGTCGCACGAGTCTGGGACTGAGACGAAGGGAAGGGGTCCCAGACGGAAAATACGAATAGAAACCGCGGTTGCAGAGGCAAAGCGAGGGTGCCGTAACATTGTGAAGCAGGTGTAGCCTTTAGGTCGGTTTAGGGCCTAGATGCACTTTAAATAGCGGCGTGGTGTCAGTATAACCTAGCCGTGCCTCGACAACATGCAGTGCTTTGAAAAAACCTTATTAGAGGAAGCAAAAGTACATACTGATTGGAGGTTAAGGCTAACGCTTTGGGATTGATCACCATTCAACTCCGGAGGCGAGTTATTAGTGTAATTCGCACTATTTCAACAGACATAAATTTGGGCAGTTGGAAACCATTGTCACGAGCTGAAAAATAAAGAACCACGATAAAAATATGCACTTAATCGGCAACGCCACAAAGGATTTCGAAAAACAACCATCACATACCGGGCTTTCTTAATTTATCTTACAGGATCTTATGGGAAAATAGGGCTCACGCGCCTGAACGTAAAATAATCGTAGAATCAAAATGGCTGGCAATCTCCCATCGGTGTTGCCGTAACCAGTTGAGAAAGGGAACCACGTCAGCGCTCCGCGACTTATAGTATAGGCAACCCGGTCGCGACGAAAATTGACGAACACCTTAAGAAGGCGTGCAACTGCATCATGTCCGATGCGATTGAATCGCATTGTAACAGAATTGGACAGACTCCAAATATAAGAAAAAAAAGAAACTCGAACTTTGTAAATTTCTACATAACAGTAGCTTTCATAATTATGTAACTGGGATTATCCCGTTTAATTGTGTTAAATAAATAAGTAATCAATTATTAAAAATAGTTTATTAAAAATAAATATACAGTAAGCAAGCAACTGCAGTTCAACACATAATTAACAGAGCTATGTGCAATATGCAATGTATATGTTATTTTATTAACATCTTGAATGTTAATAAAATAACATAAGAACTATAATTTGAGCATCATTTGTTAATTAGGTGTAAACAGTCAAACTACAACAATATAATGCTTGGCTGTGTTGAAATATGCAATGACTTACTTATGTTGCCAACTGTATGTATTTATAATTTATAACTTAAAAATATCAAACGTTTTTGAGCCAATGATGAGAACATTTGAAAAAACAATTTAGCTTTGGTATTTCATGAGACCAATATGGATAAAAACTCAAAAATGCCGATCTGTACTTCATAATAATTATATTATGCAGATTATCAACCATAACAATTACGAAGTCATGAATTGCTCTATTACTCATATATATTGTATTATTCACTTCATGAAAATATTTACAAAAAAATTATATATGTAAATTATTGTTACTACAAAATATATAACTACACATTATACAGACAAAATTCATTAAAATAAACTCAAAATCTTCCACAAAAATAGCTTTGTATTGATATAAAAACTAGATAGTGACAAAACAACAAAATCAAAAAATGTTCCCAAATCTTCAAAATGAAATAATTTTCATCAAAAATAGCAACAATAGTTTAAGCAAAGCACTTTCTTAGCAAAAACACTTTCTTTTAAAATAATTAGTACCAAAACAAACAGATTACAAATGCTGTAACCTTCTTGATTAATATCTAGGTATCACATGCCAAGTGGTACACCAATAGTCATCGGTTTTACATCAGAGAACAACACACTATTGTCATCCACCCACTTTACAAAGTCTTTCCCCAACACAACTGCACATTCCAAGGCCATAATGCAGTCATTCTCTGCACGGTGAGCCTCTAAAGCCGGACGGTTCAATAACCTATCATAAATGTCCTTCAGCTTGTAGGAATCTGTCGGTCTCGACCCTTGGCCCCACGGGAGCTTCCTTCGGGCTTTACTTATTTTTCTACATACATGTGTATTATTTGTCGTCTTTTTCTTTGGAGTGGTTTCATTTACAGATTTCATACATAATGTACTTTTAATGTCAAACAAATCAAGAACACTCAGTTTCTCATTCTCAATTTCTGCAACTGTATGATTGCAGCTTTCTCTATTTTTTCTGTCTTCTAAAATGTCATAGAAACCATGATAACAATCTGCAGAGAGCAAGTCACTAGAAAGGCTTGTCTTAAGGTTATCTATGTGCCGTTTCAGGATGGGAAAATCAAAATGAAAACCATTTTGAGCAATAAGACAAACTGGCTTGGTCAGGATGCTGAGAAATGTGTTGATTATGTTGAAAACTTGAATATTGAAATCACTCTCGTACTCCAGGAGGTCATTACAGAGACCAGTCACTTTTGTACACTCAGGATAGACTAATTTTCGCGGGTTAAAACAGAGAGTTAACTTATTTTGCACCCGTGGAGCAGCGCCGGGCCGCGTTTCAAGAAGGTGCTCCCGTTTAACCGCTACCATACTTAGTTCGGTGATTTTTGTCTTGTTGCCTTCCTCTGAAGGCATACCCGTCGTTTCTAAGTCGATAAACACGTACGTTGCAACAGACATTTTCTAGGTACTGTGGCAATTTAAGTGACTAAAAGCGCTTACCGAAAGCTTCAAACATTTCTTCAGATGGTGGAGCAGGTGCACAAGACTAGTTCAGACTTGTTCTATCTACTATATTGCGTGTAGCAAGTTCGCTTCTTATCCCACCCAATTTGATTGACTTATTGATTCCGATGAACCGCAATTGCAGTGATCAATGGTCATTCACCATCACCAGACAATCAACATTCAGACAAAATATAAAATAATTAATAAAGCGAAAGCGAACCTATAAAAATATTTAGCGTGTTGTTGACAATGTTGACATGTCAATTAATGTCACTACTATTGTCAGACAAGAAGTCAGTCAGACAGTCAGCAGGGTTGCCAACTCTGCACCACGGGTGGGTGCTGATTGGGTGCTGAATAATACCGCAAAAAGGGCTAGGTTGCTATGAATTTAGTGGCGACTTACTGCACAGTCTCCACTTGGGTTTATAGCCCCGTTCTCAGACCAAATAAAAAGTTAAGACGGAACGTCCAGAACTCAAAAGTGAAGCCACTTTTTAATTTACGTGTGCGTGAGCCGTGTTGCCATAGTCATGCATATTACCCCAATGTTATAAAAATAACGCGTTTTTCGTTACTCGCGAATTAAATAACGTTATTTATGACAAACAAAACAAGAAACCGTCATTTCGGCCCCGGTTAGTCATTCTGACTCGAGGTGTGTAAGGGTAGATACAGGTAAAAAGAAGTGGCGGAAGTATGAATATATTTGTTTGTAGTATAATAAAAAAAATATGTTTTTTTATTTGTTTTTTGTGTTACATACATATATCAACGACAGCAATATTGTCACTGAATGAATTAAATAAGTCCGTATCTATGTAGTTTTGCTTTTTAAGATTTACTAATATTTCTTTTAAAAATTTATTTCTATTTTTAAGACGCCTCACTTTTTGGGTTAAGGGTTTAATTTTCTTTTTATTTCTTTTTAACTTTGTCTCTAGAAACAATACTTTTGTCCGGAGCTTTAGCTTCCTGGGAGTGTCAAAAATCGATGGATCTTGCACTAACTGAACTGGTCTAACCTAAAAGAAAACAGAAGAATATTACTAGACACATAATTCTTATATAAATATTTCGGAAAGTATGTAACTATCTCACTTACAGTATGTGAAGTTGAAGGCTGGTTTATATCTGAAAATGGTAGGTCTGGTACGGTAAGTTGAACCTAGAAGAAAATAGAGCAATATTAGACGATGCCACGCAAGAACATTTAGAATTGATAACCAGTTATGCGAATAAATAAAAACTTACAATAGTAGGAGGCTGGTTTAAGTCTTCATCAAGTAACTGCTCAGGTATACCTGGTAAAATCTGAGGGACAAAACAAGTCATATTATAAATATATAATAAGTAAATTATTAAATTAAATGGAATCATAAAACTCTTGTTGCTCTAAATAGAAATTTAATAAACAGAAAGTCTCAAACCTTTGGATTTGCGTTTTGTTTAATACGACGTAATCCTTTTATTTTGTAGTACAAATCATCACTCTCAAAATGAGAAGAACATATTACGCTGCGGGAAGTTGGATGCCATAAAGGTTCATTCCCACTAACACGAATAACCTCGATCCACTTCTCTTTTACATTATGATCTCGATTTGGAAAGAAAAAAAGAACGTATAACGTTAAATATACAATTAACTAGTTGAAAAACTAGTTACTTGTTTTAAATCTTAATTACAGACCTATTCTATCATTTTTATCCCCTTAAATTAATAAATAAACATTTGGTTCATTTCGTTTTATTTTAACGGAGAATAATAAACATATTTGAACACAATTTTAATTAAAAATAGTCGTAAAACAGAAAAATTAAACATGTTATTTTTGGAGCTCGATCTCGATATGGAAATCTTAAAAATAACGTACAACGTTAATATTCTGTTAACTAGGTAAAAAACTAGTTATTAGTTTTAAATATTGAATAGAGACCTATTCTGACATTTTTATACCCTTTTATAAATAAATAATCATTTGGTACAATTCGTTTAATTTTAACAGAGAATAATGAACATATTTGAACACAATTTTAATCAAAAATAGTTGAATTACAGAAAAGTTAACGCGTTATTTTTAACAAGAAACAAATAACGTCACTTTGCATGTTACCCAATAACAGGTTCAAACCAAAAATGTTTGTATGGCAACACTTTGTGTTGAGATTTTGTGTTCCAAGAAATAACCTCAATATTTATGTTTAGTTAGTCAAAATATAAGTTCAAAATTTTACTTACGTGTGAAATGTGATTCCATCCTGCTTTTTACTTCTTGAGGTCTGGTTTTTACACCTTTTCGCTACACAATTCGGCATTTTTATTAAAAACTATTTAATTTATTACTACGTCACGCTCCGCGGGCTGGGATAGTGTGACTGGATAAGGTATGGTGTAGTTTTGTTACATGTGTGTGCGTGTAACTGTGTATGTACACAGTTGGGTGTAGTTTTGTAGGCTTCACTTTTTAGTTCTGGACGTTCCGTCTTAACTTTTTATTTGTTCTGAGGCCCCGTTAATCTATGGAGCACCATATAAACAGCAGTTTGAAAAAGGTTTTGTAACGTAATATTATTTTTCGGTGATAGACATCTGTCTCTTCGATGACGGAGAGAGGAAAATAAACTACTATTAAGTTGTAAATATCATAACAATGTTTTAACGAATACACAACGCAATTTAGTCCGACGAGTGTTTCATATATGGGGAAGAAAACACTTCTATAACATAAAAATCCTCCTTGAATTATAGTTTTCCTAACATCTTACCCACACTGCTGTTGTTTAGATGAATCTGGCTCACCTTTACACTTAGCTATAACCAGCTTGAGCTGACCTTTTCAATTTAAATTATTAAGGAAGATAGCTGGCTATTTAGTGCTAGACTGAGTGCTAGGTGCTGTTTATAAAATTTCAGGTGATAGAGACATGAAAATAGTGCTAGATCTAGCACCGAAAGTGCTGAGTTGACAACCCTGACAGTCAGTCAGATCCATGGAACAGGACTGAAAACTCTGAAAAATTGCATTTACAAAAATGGACTGTATTGCTTGCTGCCAAGGTGTATTTTTGATTATGCTTTTTACAGATGTTAATCCGAGCCGAGAGAGATGGCAACCTTAAAGGCCGTGAGTTTCGTTCTTTCATCTTGCCAGACTAAAAAAATGTATAGTTTGTCCAATTTAGGATGATAATTTTGACAGTTCACGCCGATGAAGTATAGCATTTTTTTAGTAAAGGATACTACAGATATATCGTACTTTATTGACGGGTACCGTACCGCCCACTTAGTGAAGTGCCTTGCAAACGAATAAAATATAAAATCGGTTATGAAATAAAATTAATCTAACATTTAAATTTAAGATTAAGGGCGACTCGCACAGCATTTTATTTCAATATAGTTTAATTTTGATTAGCATTAAATTTGTTTGCAATTATCTATCATACGATTATTCTTAAAAAATATATGATGTTTCAAGAGTTCGGCAACACGCAGCTAGTCGTGAAAGACAAAGTCAGGAATGACAAAGTCAGAAATATTTTAATTCAAATAGACCACATAATCTGAGTACTTTCCAATAGAAATTAACTAATACTCGTAATAAACTCAAATCCATTTGAGTTTAGTATGGATTTCAATACAAAACTCAAATGGATTTGACCATTTTTGAATGTAATCGACACAGTTGTTCTAGTGATAATGACGATAATGATTATGAAAGGGATTTAGTTTGTGCACCCTAATTTAATTAATAAATTATTTAAAATCTTATACCTACCTTATTTATTGTATATAGGTATTCTTTTTATAAATAAATATTTTTATGTTTTGTGATTTTGTAATTCACTAATATAATCTCTTTATTGCACATAAAAATATTCGAATAACATTTCTTCGTTTATGAAGGGTTTATTCACAGAGTTGAATAATACGCAGAATACAGATTTAGGCCACATCGATATATTTACAATATTTCACCAAGAACTCTTACACGGGACGACAGTTCACGAAACCAAAACACTAAACAGAAAGACTTTTTATATGTTGCATCAAATATTCAAACATCCTTCATCTGTCATCCCAGCCAGTCTGAACGATTGCTATACTCTTTTTTAACACTCCTCCTCAATCGTTTCTCTCTGGCATTCCTATCAGGTCTATCAGAATCCTCACGTACCTCCACAATCAAGCAAACCTACAACACCCATTTCCCTTCGGCAGAACTCATGCTTATCTTTTGGTACTGCCTTAGTCAAACTGTCCGCAACCATAAGTTTTGTCTCAACATACTTTATACTGAGGACACCACACTCTATTACGTCTCTAATAAAGTGGTAGCGGACATCAATGTGTTTCGTCCTTTGATGTTGTACCGGGTTTATTGCTATAGCCATAGCAGCTTGACTATCCGTGTGAATTGTTATTGTCTCCTCCTTACATAACAATCCCTTCAGAAAGGATTTCAAAAATAAAGCTTCTTTTGCAGCTTCTGATAGACTGACATATTCAGCCTCTGCTGTAGATATGGCGATGCTCGCTTGCTCCGAACTTTGCCATGAGATGGCACTATCACAAATACGTTTCCTGAATAGGATTTTCTGTCAACAAGGTTTCCTGCATGATCAGCATCCGAGAAACCTTTAATGGACTGGCTTGCATCCTTGCTAAATATTAGCCCCATACTCTTCGTACCTTATAGGTATCTTAGAATTCTCTTTGTAGCAGTCCAGCGCACTTCCTCATAGCAGTTAGAAAACTGGCTGATAAAGTTCACTGAATGTGCAATATCTGGTCTGGTGCACACAGCGAGATACATCAATGATCCAATAAGTTCTCTGTATGGGATCGATCCTTTTGATTTGTGCGAGCCCTCTGGCTTATTGAAGCGTTGACCAGGAACTGCAGAAGTACTCACTGGTCTGCAATTTTCCATATTGAATTGTTGGAGAAGTTTGTCAATATACTCCTCCTGATCAACTTTAATTTGACCATTCTGTTGTTGGATCCTCATCCCACAAAATAGTTCCGCTTTGCGAAGATCTTTCATCTCAAACTCAGACATGAGTTCTCTCTTGACCTTTTGCATTTCACTCATATTGTTGTAGAATATCAAAATATCATCTACATACACGGTTAGGCTGATCTGATCTTCTCCAGATGTCCTAGTGTAGACGCAGGGTTCATTTTTGCACCTCTTGAATTGTGAGCACTCTAGCTCATTGTGCAATTTTGAGTTCCAGGAACGCGGCGCTTGTTTCAATCCGTAAAGAGATTTCTTCAAGAGACAAACATAATCTTCCTTTCCTTTTTCTTCAAAACATGCTGGTTGCTTCATATACACAACTTCATTAAGATTGCCATTTAGGACAGCAGTTTTTACATCCATGTGGTCAATTTTCATGTTTCGATTTGCGGCTATTGCCATCAGCAATCGCAAGGAACTATGCCTCACTCACTACTGGTGCAAAAGTTTCATCGTAGTCTATGCCTCTTCGCTGACTAAAACATCTTATACCTTATTCCCCCCCCCCCCCCTTCATCTTTGATTATAAATATCCATTTAGAATTCACGATGTTGCATGACTTTGGTCGTTTCACTAAGGTCCAAGTTTTATTTTTTTTAAGAGCTTCCAGCTTCTCCTCGATTGCAAGTTTCCATTTCGACCTGTTCTCTCTTGATAATGCATCCTCTACCGATGAGGGATCTTGACTTGCATCTGCTCGATATGTCACAAAATCTGGGAACTCCTTAGTTCGTCTATCACGCTGTGGATATCTCCTCTCTGCATGATCATTTGCATTATCAGTGGTATCGGTATCTGATTCTTCCCTTTCACCAGAAGTTTCTGATACTTCATCATCCTCAGCCTCAACAACTTCGGTTTCCGAAATTATTACCTCCTCCTGAAGATCGCTTCCGTCTGAGACTCTCTCATTTCGTAAGACGTCCGAGACCACATCGTGGTGAATGGACACTGTATTTTCTGCCGGTTCACTGATAGTTTCCGTTAGTAGAACACCTTGTTCTACTGCCTCTGGTGCGTTAGGCTTGCTGTCGTTTTTCAGATTCTCAAAAAACATGACATCTCTGCCCTTAGGTAACTCTTCTGTGGCTGGATCAAATGTCGACCTTCCTTCCAGTCCAGGCCTCCATTGGTGTCACGTTTTTCACAGCAACAGGTGGGTGATCTGTTTTTTAAAATCCCTGCTGTATTGATAGCTTCCGCTCACAACCTTCTGCTCAGGCCAGATTCCTCAACCATTGTTCTGGCTTTCTCTGTGATCGTTCTATTAGCTCGTTCAGCTTTACCATTTTGTTCGGGTGTGTACTCAACTGTTAATTGATGACGTATTCCCCTTACTTTACAGAATTCATCCATCCGCCTATTACCAAACTCTTTGCCATTATCGGATCTGATGACCATCAACTTCTTTCCAGTTTAACGCTCTCCCAAATCAACAAATTCGACAAACTTATCAAACACTTCTGCCTTACTTTTTAAAAAATAAACAAAAGTTTGCCTGGTTAGATCGTCAATAAAAGTCAGAAAATAACGATAACCTCTTAGTGAGCCCTCACTCATAGGTCCACACACAACAGTGTCAACTAGCTCTAAGACCTCCTTGGTTCTAGTAGCTCCTGTTTTTTTGTAAGGCTTCTTGGTATGTTTTCCTATGACGCAGGCTTCACATTCTAATTTAATATTAGTGTTAGAAAAACTTACGCCTTGCACCATCTTTTTGAGTAATGTCAGATTTCGTACCCCTAGATGTCCCAACCGCTTATGCCTAATGTTATTTTTCTAACTCGCATCTGTTGAAAAGGCAGCATTCTGAAAACATTTTTTAAGTTTAAATACACCATTTTCTATAATACCCGTCATCCTAGAGTTCCCACGAATCTGACATTCATCTTTGACATTTATGTCACAACCATTCTCATTGAAAACAACCACTTTACCCTTCCTAACTATAGCACTTACACTTAATAAATTATTATGTATTCCTGGAACATACAAAACATCATTTACAGTTAAACCTAAATACTTAGATTCAACCGTCCCTTTCGCTTTACCCTATATCATGCCTCCATTCACACAAGTCACCGGCACATCCACAATATTCTTAAAGTGTCTAAACCACTGTCTTTGATTCGTCATATGCGTCGACGCGCCAGAGTCAAACACCCACTCATCATCACTTGAGTCTCCCGTCGTTGCTAACGTAAATGTGTTCAGAGCATCCTTTTTCATGGACATTCTTGTGCTTTGTGAGGTCCATCACAGATAAAACACTTGATAGAGCGAGCTTTCTTTGCCTTCTTATACGTTTGCTTGTCCTTAAGACTCTTAGCATGTAGTGCATTAGCTCAGTACTCAAAGTTGAACCAGTTTTGTATGAATCTTCCATTTGAAACAACTTCATCTTTATGTAATCTGTAGTTAAGTCCATGTTAGAATTTTGTAAAGCCAGCCTCATCGGTTGAAATGCCTCTGTTAAACCTTGCAACATTAAACTCCGTCATCTACTTCCTTTCCGAGGTCTCGTGGCTGCTGAGCTACGGTCATCAAAGAAGTCACATAATCTCTCACTGTGGAAAACTGCTCCAATTTTAAGCTCACTAGTTTTGATAGCAGCCGACACCGATTGTTTAGACCCTTGTCTTCAAAGGCAGCTTTCAACGCGTCCCAGGATTCTTTCGCTGTTTTAGTGTTACCCACGTGAACCAGGCAGTGTGACTGCACCATTAAACAGATCTTAGCTCTAGCTTTCTGGTCTCTCTTGTAACCAGCCACACCTCCTGTCTCTGGTATAGCCTTCGTGTACTCCCATAAATCTTCTTCGATGAGATAAAGTTCCATCAAGAACTTCCATGTGTTGTAGTCCGAACTAGGCTACCATCAAGCTTTTCCATAGCTGGTAGGCTGGAACTCATGTTGCCATGGGATCTCTCTATTTCTGTGTTAACAGTTTTCCCATTCCTGGTATCCATCTCAATCTTTACCGAAACCACGAACTCGGAACTACTTTTTGTTTTTTAAAAAAACTAAATACAATGTCACTGCAAATTTTCTTACGTAAAAGTTTTCCTCATGTAGAAATCGAGTAAACCTAATTCTGCATCTCTTGGGTCCATAACCTGAAGGGTTTATTCACAGAGTTGAATAATACGCAGAATACAGTTTTACGCCACAGCGATATATTTACAATATTTCATCAAGAACATCTTACACGGGACGACAGTTCACGAAACCAATACAATAAACAGAAATACTTTTTATTTGTTGCATCAAAAATATTCAAACATCCGTCATCTGTCATACCAGCCAGTCTGAACGATTGTTAAACTCGTTTTTAGCAGTTTAACTATTTCTTCGTTTAACTACTTGAACAAACGATTCCAAGTTCTATGAAATGAGAAATTGAAAATCGAATAGATTCATAAACGATTTTAAATTACCCCATCCCTATTGAAAGATGTCAAAATTATCATCTTAAAATGGACAAAATAAAGACTCAAATCATCTTTAATTGAAACACTTGTGTTAGAATGTTTTGAATAATCTGTAAGCCCACAATTTGTTTTTATTAAATAAATAAAAAAGGGGACTGCGGACTGATTATTTTTATAATTTGAATAATACCTTCTGAAAATTGATTAAACCCTACTAAATGAACTGTTTTTAGTTCAATTGCAATGAAGAATACTTTTCTGAAAATTGGCTTAAGGCCACATCACTCACTAAACGTCAACGTCATGTCGATTTGGAACGATAGATTTCATTTCTATTGCCTTGCTGCTGATTATTGTGATAGGTTGGATTTTTCTTTTCCTTTTATTGATATTGTTCCTAATAATTCTAATTATGTATTAAACACGCTGTTGTTCTTCTTAACGGGTTAAACGTGGGATCAAACACACTGCCATGGCGAAACGTTACAGCGACGTCGCCGCCAAGTTGCAGCGAAATGTTCAAAAACATTTAAAAGAAATGAAAGACCTATCTTCTTCGGAAGATGAAGAGCCGTTCGAATCTAGCGTGTTGGACGGGGTCTTTCAGTCTTATAGTCGAGGTGGGGGCGATGCCCACTTGCTAGACCGAACGAGACATCTTCTAGAAGAAGCGATAAGTGGCCGGTCTGTGACCTGCCTTATTTGTATAAGTTCTATCAGGAGATCAGACGCAATTTGGACTTGTGGTCACTGCTACTCTTACCTCCATCTCCTGTGTATACAGAAATGGGGAAACGACAGCATAAGTCTACTCACTGAAGAAACTGTCGCGCCCATACAAGTTGTTAAGCCTAGAAAAGTCGAATGGTGCTGTCCAAAGTGCCGCCAAGCCTATAGTAAAGAAGAAATACCTCGGAGATATAGGTGCTATTGCGGGAAAACTGATGATCCACCATATCATCCATGGCTCATACCTCATACTTGTGGGGAAGTATGTGGTAAGCCGCTATCAGCTGGAGATAACTGTAAGCATAAATGTTTGCTGCTCTGCCATCCCGGTCCGTGCCCCCCATGCCCACAAACTGTTAATGGAGTATGCTATTGTGAAAAAGAAAGGAAGAAAGTAAGATGCAGTTCTGCTAAATGGTCCTGTGGAAAACAGTGTAAGAAACTCCTTCTTTGTAAGTCACATAAATGTGAAAATATTTGTCACCAAGATGGCTGCCCCCCTTGCAGTTATGTTAGCGTTCAGCCCTGTCAATGTGGAACGGAAAAAGAAGAACGCCCTTGCAATGATCCAGTTTGGCAATGTAAAAAGGTATGTAACAAACCATTCTCTTGTGGGTACCATAAATGCGAACAAGTATGCCATTCAGGTAGCTGTGGAACATGCCCGAATTCTGGCATGAGATCCTGTCCCTGTGGAGCTAACCAGCGGATTGTCCAATGTCCAGATGTAATGGAAACATGTTTGGGTACTTGCAATAAGGAGCACTATGGTTGTGAACATAACTGTCCAGAGAAATGTCATAAAGGATCCTGTCCGCCATGCCAAGTTTTGATTGAAAAGCAATGCCAATGCTCAGCACACACTAGGATGCTACCCTGCAGTAAAGAGTACAAGTGTGATACAAAATGCCGCGGAGTAAGACTGTGTGGTAAGCATGGTTGTGGACGTAAATGTTGTAATGGAAACTGTCCTCCTTGTGAGAAGATATGTGATAAACCTCTTCAATGTGGCCGCCATAAGTGCACAATGGTTTGCCATCGAGGACCATGCTATCCCTGTCCAAGAGAGTCCAAAATAACTTGCAGATGCAAAGAGACATATATAACAGTACTGTGTGGCAGAGAAAAACAAACTAAACCACCGAAATGCAATCAACCCTGCAAATTAAAGTATAAATGTGGTCATGTTGATGAAAATAAACATTCCTGCCATTTTGTAGACTGTCCACCTTGCAAAGCAATCTGCAGCAAGACTTATGACAAGTGTCAACATAGCTGTAAGGCCACATGCCACAAATTTGTTGCAGTTGTGTTTAAAGCTGTGGAAAAGCCAGCCACTCCCTGGGAAATAATACCACCAAAAACAAAAATAATGACTTTAGACTGCCCACCATGTGAAATGCCTGTCTCTATGATCTGTTTCGGAGAACATGAGACGGAAAGCCAGCCTTGTCATTTGGCTAAAAGGCGGTGCTGCGGGCGGAAATGTGGCCGACCTCTGGCCTGTGGCATTCACTCCTGTTCCCTGCTCTGTCATCTTTATCAATCTGATGCTGATTATCCTAATGTGCCTTATAAATGTAAACCATGTGATCTAGAATGTCTAGTCGTCCGTCCAAAGAAATGTACTCATAAGTGTCCCATCAGAGCATGCCATCCTGGCACTTGCCCTCCGTGTGAAATACTGGAAAGAGTACCATGTAACTGTGGAGTCACAGAGCTTTATTTACGTTGTAGAGAGCTGACAAATGCCACAGAAGAACTATTGTCCTGCAGACAACAATGTCCTAAAAACCTTGAGTGTGGACATCGCTGCAGAAAAAACTGCCATTCAGGCTCCTGCGGTTCAGAACAGGTCTGTAATAAGAAAACCAAAGTACACTGCCAGTGTGGGAATTTGAAACGTGATGCCCCTTGTAATATGGTAATAAACCGAGAAGTCATGGTGCTTTGTGATGAAACTTGTGAAGCTAAGAAAGCAGCTGCTAAACTAGAAAAAGAGAAAGAACAGCGCAAATTGAAGGAATTGGAAGAGGAAAGAAACCGTAAAGAATTAGCAGATTATGAATGGAAGCTGAGTGGGAAGAAAAAGAAATATAAAGAGAAGAGGGTGATGTTACAAGAAGACAATAGGAGTTTTTTGAGTAAATATTGGATTCCTATTTTGTCTGTATTGATTAGTTCTCTGGGTGCAGCCTACATGATAATTGAAATTTAAAAATAAATAGACCCTGAGTGCAATTTAGTGCACATAAGACATAAAAATTTGTAACTATGTATGTGCTAATTGAAGGAGTTTTATAAAGTGTGTGAGATTCATAAAAGACAATTCAAAATGATAAAATAGTGTTATGATTATTTGTGTAAGGTTTTATTTAATTTATTATTTCTGTTTTTAAGGATAAAATTTTGTTATTCACCAAATTTATTTTTGATATTTTTGGATTTAAGCGGTCAATGGAGTGTTGTTTTGTTAAGTTTCCAAAACTATTTTTGTTAAACCTTTGGGGGATACTTCTCAAGTTAGCCCCCTATAATCTGTGCTTTGTCGGTGGTTTTGAGATTGGCTTGAGGGTTCTTGCTTATTGATGCAATAACTGCAGCAATTCCCGAAACCACGCTATCGTCCACTGACCCCTGTCCTCCTTTCCTCACTGCTTTCGGGAGCAGCGGCGGGGGAGGTGCCAAGAATGGGACCTGAGAAGAAGTCGAGGGCTGAGACCCCTGACTCGTCATCAGATGCCATAACATCTTTGGCCCCATGTACAGCCTTGACCATTTGCTGCACCCCACTTTCGATGGCCTCCTTGCAATCCCTGGGGAACTCTGGCTGAGCCACCTCCTTGGCAGTCTTCCTCCCACCCTTGGACCGCTTTGACCTCCTCCTACCCTTCGAGCCGTGTCGTCTGGCCAATTCTGCTCACCAGTTGTTCTTCACAGTGACACTACACAGCTCTCCCCAGACCCTGAGGTCTCCCCACCCTGCCCCATTTCTCGCACTTGTGTCTCTAGAGATAGATGGTGCCGTAAGTGCCACGCACCACCCCTTACTTGTTTGGGGCCTGTGAATCAGCCGGCCTGCATGAGCCAGCTCCCTGACCAGAGGACTGCAAATCAGTGGCCTTCTGTGCCATGAGTTTGGTGACTGTAGTGAAAGTCTCATTCTTGTAGAGACCCATCATAGCACAATAAGTGTTCATTGCAATGACAGTGTTGTTTTTTCGCGTGCAAGCTACCTAAACGTGGCCTTGATCAATAGCACGGACAAATTAAAAAGCAATAGTACTTATTACACGAACGTGTAAGATTATAGAAGATTTCTTTACTTGTCCGCGTTTCTTGAGAGAACCTGTACGGAGTACTATTACCTATTCCGTGCCTATGTCTGAGATTCTCTTGTAATGTAAGGAACTGACGACATAAGTCAGATTATTTAATTGTATTCATAATGAATCCATTTGCTAGCAGCAGCTAGCAGGCTTTGTGTTCAATGTTGTTTTGTTACTATTTATATTTTTAATAAAGACTTATTTCGACGTTTTCGTTTGATTTAAGGCCTGCGCAGACGACGTACGCGGAGAAACAACTATGCTCCGCGAATACAAAATCCCCTGCAGACTCAACGCACACGGTGTGCGATCATTTGTTGTCCGAGAGTATTTAAATATTCTGAGATAACGTTGTGCTGTAGTTCACATGAAGTTTCAGCAAAAGAGAAGATGTTTTAAAAGAGAATACTGGGTACATCTCGAATCGTTTTTGAACGCGGAGTAAAATCCGCTGTATGCGTTGACTGCTCATAGTTCGTTTGTTCCTTTTATTTTTTTCGCGGACGCCCGCGCACTTTATTCTGCTACGCTCCGCGGGCGTCGCGGTGTTTCGGCGGATTTTTGGTTCGGCGTACTTTTAGTCGTTCGTGTGCGTTGCTCGATACAGTTTGTAAGGGATCTATTTTGACGTAGAAAAAAGGACGCCGCGGATAATCCCTCGTCTGCGCAGGCCTTTAGTGTTGAAGCATTACTTACAAGTTAAAATAGTGTAAATTGGTAGAACGAGCACTAATGTTTTGAAGTTTTGCCTGGCAACAGTAATAAATTACCACGAACGAGTATAAATAGAAAAATGCTTATTTTACAGGAAACCAAAAAAGTCAGGAGTCAAAAAGTTAAAGTTTCGCTAAGTACGCCACCTGCCGGTAATGATGTACCTACCTTTAAAATATTTTGCTGGTTTTAAGCATGCTACTAACAAAGTAGATAGTTCTACAGTGATTCAAAGAGGGCGTTAGTAGCACCATTAAATGCAAAGCTACGCAGTGAATTTAAAATTTTGTGTCCTTCAGAAATGAGATAATTGTCTTGAAATTATGGTATTGCTTCTCCTGGTTAGGTTACGTCTAGGCAGAGCAAGGGCAGAACGATAATATAATGGTGGGACTTTCAAAAAGATAAATTAATAAGGGCAAAAACATGTAAAATGTGATTGTTATTAAACATTTTAATTTTAACTCAAATTACAGATTACTTACATGACAAGACCAAGTTCCTTCATATTGCCATAGCAATTGTGTGATTTAGGTAAATCATTAAGAATATTTTACAAACAGATTTCTTTTATAATATATAAGTAAGACCTTTACGGTTAATAAAAATACAATAGTATACTAGCATAGTTATAACAAGAAACCTTAGGTCAATGAAAATATGTATTTGTTACGTTACAGCTAATAATAGCAAAATGTATGAAAGAAGAAAAACCAAACGAAATAACCCAAAGTAGAGCCTTGGGGAAATCCCATGTTAAGACTAGCTCGACTTCGATTCGATTTCTATTAGTAAGTAATCAATTCAATGTAAGTAAGTCAATTTTATAGCAATTTTACATTCTGGGACTGCAATAATTGTTTTAAATCCCCATTAGAAATATTGCATGCACGGTATTAACAGAAATTACATATAGGTTATGTAAGAAATATTTGAATTGTTTTTACTGTAACTTATACTGTAATTAGATATATTTATATGTACCTTTTAGTAAGGAATATAAGCATTGTTTTGTTAAGTAGAAACATTGAGATTAAATGACTACAATTTCCGAAAGGCAGTCAATAATCAGAAGCCTAACTTAAATCTAGTTTAGTATAAATCTTTTTTTACTATAATAATAACATGATTCTTCGTAAGAGTAGAAAGCAGAATTTTGTATCTTTCTTCAAAGAAATTAGATAGATCGACATACCTTTCGGAAATTTCGAAAATATTTAAAATGGTAACATTAAAGTGATCAATGGCACATCAGAATGGACCACACAATAAATGAAATTACAAGCTTAGTTATAATATTATTATTATATGCTTATTTTACAGCACCACATTAGAAATAGTAATAATTACGTTCTTAAATTTGGTTATGAAACCACCATTTGATTGAATTCGTGGGTTCTGGACGGAACTTGTGTTGCTTGCGGGAATTCAAGGCATTTTTCAAAACAATAGTGATCAAGCTTATAGGAATATTAATTAGTGTTAGAGATCACCTATCATATGGAAAATCACATAAACCTAACGAACCCTAGTATTAATTTCTGGCTTCTTTTTATTGCTCAATTTAAACCAGCCTGCCTTTTTGTTATTGTCTTTCGGCATCGAAATAGAACGTGATAATCTATCTCTCTCACTATCCCGGGTCAAAATCTCGCTAGACTGACTTTTCTTGGCATCTCTTGTAGTTTTCCTAGAGATTGTACTGTGGTTGTTGTCTAGTTCCTTCCGCTTCTCCGGTTTTCTGTTCAAAGTTTGACTGGAGCTGGTCAATCTACTACTTTGAGGCCGTCTTGTTAAGGTCGTTTGGCTGTACGATTTGTTCTTTTGTAGAGTGCCCGGTCTTTCGTCAACGCTCTTGGTCTTCTTGATTTCTCTTGGCTTGACCTTTCGGGGTTTTTGGGCGTAGTGCACGTCGTGTTGTTCGTGCAAGTGCTTGGGGGTCCAGGGAGCGAAGAGGCTGAAGCTCTTGGTGGTGCTGCGGATTTGAAGGTTGGAGGAGTTGACGGATGAGACGTCGTCGCGGGAGCGGTTGCGGGTTATGCGGCCCGGGTCTGGGATGTCTCCAACTGGAATATAAAGTAGGACCGTTAGGAACTACAACTATTTCTAGGACGAATAACGCCTTATGAAACAAATTTTCCTTAATTTTTTTTGACAAAATTAATGGTCAAGGTTACCATTGATATCTCTCTTCTAAAATGCTTCATGCACTGTTTTATCAGTCTTTTGTTTCTGGCTGTCACAGCCAGCAAACCTTATGCGCAGTGACTAGTATATTTTACATCCAACAATGCCTAGTTTAGGTGTAACTACCATATGCTATTTTTGTGTTGTCTATCCATATGTTTTTTTTTACTATGCAAACCTTTTTAAAGATATTTTTTTACCAGTGGTAGCGTGCAAGTAGACCACGCTTCGTTGGGACTGGTGGCTGGAGTCTCCTTCCGTACTGCTTTCGCCAGAGTTGTTGGCCGGTGTGCGACGACGGTGTCTGTAATCAGAATAAAAATTTATGGTTGACCTAAATATATGTTTGCTAATACTACCTTTATTTCGCCTATTGTACTTTTTTGTGCAATCAAGAATAAATAAATAAATAAATACTAAAGACCTCCCGACCTGAAAGTTATTTTGCCAATGGGCGATTGGAACTGCTACAATCCCACGGAGTTTTACCTGAGTTTTAACTCCATTAAACATCAACAGGTCAGAATTAAATATTTGATTTTTTTCAGAATACTCTCTGGCTCTTTTCATAATCTATTTTATTCTGAATGATACTCACTTGTAATCTCTCGATAGCTCCTGTTTGCTGCCTCTCAGTTCAGTAGAGCTGCCCCTCTCTTCAGTTCGTCTTCGCAAATCAGTCTTACTGCCCTTCAGAGTCTTGGAACTGCTGTGACTCCTGGAGCGGTCGTAAGGGCTGATCGGGGGTTTACCAACTCTTCTGTCTAGCTGACTTTCTGTTTCGGAGTTGCTGATTTCTGAAAAATACAATTTTGATGAATACTTTGATTCTCCGCCTTTCGGCGTCTCTTTTTTATCAGTAAGTTTCTGTATGTGGAAATGGTTTTTGTGTTTGTTTGCCACACGATTGGCGTAGTGCGCTGCAGCACGGTTTCTCGCCTCAATTTCCGTAGTGTCCCGGGTTCGATTCCCGGTCGGGTCAATTTAGGGAACTATCTTCTCTGAATTGACTCTGGTCGTGCTGGGAGACGCCCCTGGCTTGATTCCTTGTCTGGTACCTCGTAACATAGGGATATTTATCCCTACTTCGGGACCATGACAAGTGGTGTGTTGTCTGGCGCATATTTATTTATTTATTTTTGTGAGTGTGTTCTAATTTACATTCTTTCTTCAAATATGCCAAGTAATTAGCCGAGGTATCGATCCTGGTTATTTAAGTAGCCCATCCTCAAGACTGAATTACTGTAGGGAAATTCTATTTTATTATGTATCGACCTTTAAAAGTGAAGGAACTGCACTGGAGCATTGCACATTGCAAGCAATGCAATCTGACCATTTTCCATAATTTGTTTTCTTTTACTGTATTGCGCCGCTTGCATGTTTAAATAAACTTTTTACCTGAAATATTCCGTAAGTTCCTCTTGTAGTATTGCTTAGTGCGAGGCGACTCGCTCTTCTCTTCCCTTTCCCTCTCCCTCTCCCGCTCTCTCTCCCTTAAATTAGACAGCGAATAGCTCTTACTCGACAGCTCACTATGGTCAACCTCATCGATACCAGTGCTCGAGTTCGAGATGGTCTTCCGCAAAGTGCCGTGCGGCTTTGGGTTGCTCCTGGTCTTCGTGACGGTCTGCTTCACGTTGGCATCAGAGTCCAGATCGGTGTCGCCGAAGAAGCGAAGGTTCTTGGCAGGAGAGTTTAGGGGCTTGGATTTGGACCAGTTCTTGCGAGCATCGTCTGGAGTTACGTCTTTCTCATTCTGGAAAAAGGAAAAATTGTGTCTGATAAATGTGTTTCAGCTAGGAGTAGTTCTATAGCTTTTCGGCTGCCGTGAACTATACAGGGTTATTGAAAAAACATCAACAACCTCGCAAGACTAGGCAGCCACAAGATTAGCTACCATCATACACAAAAACATTTGTTTTACGACTTTTGATAATTTGACACATTTGACTTTCATACAACAAAAAAATATCATTTTAATTTTACGTCTGAATATTCTTATCTCTGTGCGCATGGCATCGCAAAATAGGGTAAACAAACCCTTCCGAATCAAGGCGTGTGAATCCGTATCACTTACTATGTTACCTCGTAATAACACTATCAGCGGAATCGCGTCGCCTTTTCGTATGTGAATGAAAAATAGACTTACAAATGTCACGACAGTACAATAAAAGCTTGATAAATCATTTTTAATTAATGTATTGAGTTATGATAAAACTCGTAGAACCAATGATTTTGTGTATGATGGTAGCCTAGTCATGCGAGGTTATTGATGTTTTTTCAATAACCCTGTACAGTAACGTCTTGCGTTTAAATCAAATACGCCAAAATACATTTTATATGTCAGACTGTTCAATAGCATACAAATATTCTTGTTTGTACCTTAATAGTCTTCCCCTTCTTCCTCGCCGTGAGTCTGTCCAGGGACTTGAACCAGTTAGGAGTTGAAGTGGCAGGGGGTGGTGGTGGCCTTCTTGGTGGCGATGGAGTGGGGCTAGGTGTTGCGAGTCGCCGCCTCTCCCTATATCTTTGAGCCTGGTAAGAGAAATAATTTTGTAATGTAGAACGAGGATAGTGCAAACGATGCTGAATGGTTATGCAATAAAGGCTTAAGAAACTTGTTGGATATGTTTTTCGTGCTAATAATGCAGGCATGAAAAGTTGACACACACCCTGTTATCTACCCGCTGAAGGTAGTCAGAAGTTTTAAGATATTAGTAATCAAATTAATAACTCTAATACTTTTACGGTTAATTTCACGCATGATTTACTTAATCTAAAATATAAGTCCTCTTTTTTTACAACCTGTAGGTATACACGTCTGCGGTTTGAACTTGACTAGACACACAATAGATCTGGACGTGACGACAAGTCAGGACAAAAAAACCGTCACTCCAATGAAGTGCTTTGTTTTCGTGCGAGCGGACCGGGTTGACTTACATATTATACGAAGCAATATCATCACGTTGAGATCAGAGTTCGTTAACATCTGAGTACACATAAGTCATAGTGTTAGGGTTCTATTTAATAGGAATAAATCTATGGTAACAGCAACAGCTCAACGGACCATGGAGAGGGATCAGTATCGATTCGGAAATTGGGTAATGCATAGAAAAACCAAAAGGATATAGCCCTGAGGATTAGACAGATTAAGTGGCAGAGGCCTTGGTAGAGATCGCAAGGAACTGATGTTGGTTGGAATGGAGGCATGCCATGTTGACGAAAGGTATTCCATAATAGCGATTACATTCTGGACCGACACTTCTCAATTTTTCTTTAAGGCACTTTTCTAGGCATAGACTTTCAGGACCGTCCATTATTGCTGAACAAAGATTTTCAGCAAACTATACCCACCGAAATACTGCGACTTGGTGTAATCAAGAACTGATTCCATGTCTCCCAATTTTATTATTTCAATTGTAAGGAACCACGAGCTTACCCATTTGCACTAACAATAATAATTATTTTTTGCAGTGACGAAATCTTTAGTCAATTACCTTTTCTGATGTTATGTATATAATAATGTAGGTACATCTCATATTCGCTGTGGGTATACAATTACCGGAAAAAAACTTACGGTTGATTGAGTGTCGAAATTTTGAGATGCGAGTAAGTATGTGAAGAACAAAAAGTTAGAGCGAATCTTTCTTCACTTTATGGTCGACTTTTTTGTTTCAGAAATTCAAAAACTGTTAATGATAAATATAACTTGCTTGTTTTAACGGTGATGGTTATTTCCTGGTGAAATTATAAGACGTTCGCAGCTGAACATGAGCCTTCTCCGTAGATCGCCAGCATGGCTAAGACGCGTTTTCTCGCACGAGATCACACGGTGCGCATGTCAGCCCCACAGAGAGTCACAGGGCTCGGTTGTTGTAGGCGACCTACATCTATTGAACTTCTGTGACCTTGGTCTGGTCATCTCTGCTACCTTGCAGATGTCTCAGGCTACATTTGTCATCAAATGGTCGCAAACAGCCATCAGTTCCACATTAATAGCTCATAACGAATCTATTTCATATTACCTGTAATTTTTGAGATTTGTTGTTGATCCAAAGATAGAAACTAGGATGAAGTAAAGTAAAGTAAAAAGTAAAAAAATAATTTATTCATTTAAGCTTGTACAAAGCTCTTATGACGTCATGTCAAAAAAAAGTATATAGACATAATAATAATAAACGGAAATAAAATAGTACAGTAATAGCACATATCGTCAATAGTACCACCGGTTCGGAAGTTGCTTCTTATCGAGAAGACTCCGGCAAGAAACTCGATAGTTACTCTTTTGAACTTTGATTGTTTTACAACAAATAAATTCAGAGTACAGTCAATGAGAGTAGAAAAAAGAATACAATATTGAGCAGAGGAGCAGATGATTCCTACTATGACCACAAACTCTTGTCGTTGAAGTAATCCTCTACATTATAATAAATGTGTTTTTAACTTTGCTTAAATTGCAGACTTAAACTTGTGAAGAGGTAGATCAACAAGACTTTGACGTATTTTGTTAAAGTATTTTACAGATTGACCCACAAATGAGTTTCCCACCTTGTGTAGCCTAAGACTGTGAGTTTTCAGTTTGTTTTTATTTCTGGTATTATGTTTATGAGTATAGATTCGAGCTGATCCTAGGGCTCAAGCGGGAGGGGAACCCGCGTCTTCTACAATTCGGGAAGATCAGCCACCCGGATTGTGGAAGAAGCCGGTTCGAGTCCCGATTGAGCCCTAGAATCAGATTCAATTTTTCTAGTTTCTTTCTTTGTGTAGAAAAACGTGCATTGCTAAATGCTAAAAATAATAATTCTTATGTTGATTTTACATACATACATACCATCACGACTTTATCCCAAACGGGGTAGTCAGAGGCAAGTGACTGTGTCGTCATACGAAACGTCGTGAACGAAACACTCAGAAGCCCACTTTTCACCAATGGTATTAGAACCATGGCGAAGACGTTGATTTTGACATGCCTTTATAGGTAATTGATCTTTCATTTGCTGATTATGAACAATGAATTATGAAGTAAAATAGTATTGTATTTACTAATACATAGCCTAAAACTAAATATTGTTAGTAAAATAAACTTTCAACACTCCTTAAACCGTCTGCGACAAATCTGAAAACCGAGATAATATCTGCTACAATACTAACATCGATCAAGGTCACTGTCATCTTTATTGCTAAGATTTAAGGTTTATTTTACTGCACTTCGCTTTGAAAAGGCCAAAGAACTTTTTGGCCGTTTTTAGAATTTTGTCGCGAATGTTACTCGGTCGTTTATGGTCTAATCTAACATCCTGCTGAGGTCAACGTTCCCAGTTGACAGTATTGTAGTCTATGGCTCGAGACTATCCGGTTGCTACATGGAAAGCTTTTCAAAGCACCTCTGTTCTCAAGTAATTAATGATTATACAGGGTGTCCCAAAAAGAAGTGTCAAGCGGAAGCCCACAGATAGAGCACCCCTTGGGGTACCCGAATCACCCCCATGTATGCTCCGCGATTGTTCATAGTTTTCGAGTTATGATTTTTTTTCTGAATTTCTGAGAATTTCGGACCTAAAAGTTGAAATTTTTTATTTTTTAAGAAGTAGAAGACTTTTCTAATTTTTTCATTGCCCAACTGAATCATCCTTAATTGTAATTTGATGCATAAAATAATCAGTTTCATAACTTTGACCAAAATTATGAAAATGTTGGTATAAAACCAAAAATGTCCGGTTGATGAATAAAGACTTAAATTTTCAACTTTAAATAAAAAATCTAAGCGGGTGACTGTATGGTTTCTAAGTAAAGCTCAAAAATGCTCCAGAATCTCAGCTTTCTTAATAATTACAAAAAAGAAGTACTTTATGAGCTACTTCGGCTAAAATCAGCCTTCAAAGACAGCGAGGTGGAAAATTCTTGAAATTAGCCATCAGATTAATAACTGTTTTTTGGCCATTTTATCATTCCTGAAGTTCATGAATTTGTTATCTAACCAAAAATTACTGCAGGAAGGCTAAGGAAATAATAGAAAGAATAAACATTTAAAAGTTTAATTAATAGAACAAGAAGAAATAGTTATTAATTATTTATTATTTATTTACAAGAAATGTTCAAAATGTCAACCTTCGTTCTCGATACAAATTCTACATCGTCTAAAAAAGTTGTCTTTTAGTTTTATAAAGGCAATTCTGTTGTTTTTTATCGTCTCTTCTGCTTGCCTTAATTTTATTCGTAATTCGGCTACGTTGCTGATGTCCTTGGCGTAAACCAATTCCTTGTAATATCCCCAGACGAAGAAATCAATTGGGTTCAAGTCGGGGGACCGTGGCGGCCACGCAATGGGCCCTCCACGGCCGATCCACCTGTCTGGAAATCTTTCAGACAAATATTGTCTGACGATTCTCGCAAAATGGCATGGGGCGCCGTCGTTTTGAAAAATCATATTCCTATAAAGCGTTAACACGTCAACATCTCCTAACAAGTCGGTAAGATTATGTTGTAGAAAATGCAAATAGGCCTCGCCGTTTAGTCGGTCAGGTAGTTCGAACGGACCAATCAGCTGTCCGTTTAAGATGCCTGACCATAGATTGACACTGAATTGTTCTTGGAAATTAGATTCCCGGGTCAAGTGTGGATTTTCAATGTTCCAAGAATGATAGTTGTGTATGTTGAAAATTCCACATCTCTTAAAATGTGACTCATCGGTCCATAAAATATAAAAAAAAAAAAATCGTTTTCAGCTTGACGCCGCAACATTTCCTGACAAAACGCTACTCTTCTCGGATAGTCTGTGGGCTTAAGCTGCTGAACTTATTGAATATGATATGGGTGAAAACCCTCTTGTTGGAGTATGCGATGTGCCAGTGATTTTGGAATTCCGGTTCGACGTTGTATTGTTCTCACACTTATTTCCTTAGCCTTCCTGCAGTAATTTTTGGTTAGATAACAAATTCATGAACTTCAGGAATGATAAAATGGCCAAAAAGCAGTTATTAATCTGATGGCTAATTTCAAGAATTTTTCACCTCGCTGGCTTTGAAGGCTGATTTTAGCCAAAGTAGCCCATTAAGTACTCCTTTTTTGTAATGATTAAGAAAGCTGAGATTCTGGAGCATTTTTGAACTTTACTTAGAAACCATACAGTCACCCGCTTAGATTTTTAATTTAAAGTTGAAAATTTAAGTCTTTTTTTTTATATTGCCCGTCAAGATGACCTCACTCCACCTGATGGAAAGCGGTCGTGAGGTCCAGATATGAGGTTGACAAGCCCAGTCATTCAAACGAATCATTGGGCTGGCCATCCTCACCTTGAAGGCCTGCAGAAATGCCTTTTCACGCCCCGCTTGAAGAACCCGGGACTATACGAGGAAGGAAACGCATGTGCTGGAAGAGCGTTCCACGTCTGGATGGTACGACAAAGAAACGAGTCACCGAACCTTTTAGTTCGGGCCAACAAATGTTGAATTGTGTGTGGGTGTGTTTATTCATCAACCGTACATTTTTGGTTTTATACCAACATTTTCATCATTTTGGTCAAAGTGAAACTGATTATTTTATGCATCAAAGTACAATTAAGGATGATTCAGTTGGGCAAAGAAAAAATTAGAAAAGTCTTCTACTTTTAAAAAAATAAAAAATTTAAACTTTTAGGTCCGAAATTCTTATAATTCAGAAAAAAAATCATAACTCGAAAACTATGAACAATCGCGGAACATACATGGGGGTGATTCGGGTACCCCAAGGGGTGCTCTATCTGTGTGCTTCCGCTTGACACTTCTTTTTGGGACATCCTGTATATTTTTGCCGAGCTTGATAGAAGGTTTAATGGTATGCTGCGGTAACAGCTTAAGTAGGTACGCAATGATTGAGGTAGCTGAATCTTCAGGGCTGAGAGTGACTTTCGTGTTAGCAAAAGAGTAAGTTTTGTGCCCTCATATTATGGTTGACGTTCCAGCAATCCACACTCAACGGTCTGATGCGTCTTTTCTGGTCCGCACAGCTAGGGAGTGTACTCCCTGCGTCTGTGTTTCCGGATACTTACAGCCTTGGTATTTTTAAGGCCAGAGTAAATGAGTATTATCTGGGTAAGCGTGGAAGACTACCGGCCTCGTCATCGCCTCGCTCCCCTCTTAGAGCCCAAACTGCCCTACTCATAAGCAGGAACAAGACTGCCAAAGCATGCTTATTTAGAGCTGCTGTTTTTTGACAACCCGCTTTTACTCTCTTTACATTTAAAGAAACTCATTAACGCGAGCCCAAAACAAAGGGCTTGTGAGAACTGTCCTAAGTCTTAGTGTTTGCGGTACCTTAGTTGTTTGGCTTCCATATCACAAGGGTAACCTTGCTTTGGGACCAGTGCCCTGTGTGATGCTGTCTCAATTTAGTTGCAAACTTAATGTAACTGTAGTTATGCCGTTGATTCACTCTTTGCCTAGGTCAGCTTTACAACCTCGCGGCATCAGATGACATTTAATTCCTGATGACGTCACGCACCCCAAACAGGCGTGCCGAGGCTATCAGCTCGCCATATGGCGTGTGGCCTTATGCGCCGCCGCAGATTCCCCTCTGCGGAGGTTACTATTGTCTGCCGTTCACTTTTGTTTTGGTTTTGAAGCTTCCAGAATGGTGAAGACAATAAATCAGATTTGTTCGTTTTTGATCACTGACTTGTACCTGGTATACTGTATAAAATTACCATTAATTGTAGCATTCAATGATTTGATGATGGGGGCCTCTGCCCAGCAGTGGGACAGCATACAGGCTACTGACTGACCTACGAACTAAACATGTGTGTTTGTTTATTTGTATTGAATAGGCTCCGAAACTACTGTTACACCAAAATGAAGCTAAATTATCAGGAAGTGACATAGGCTATATTTTATTATGATTAAACAAAATATTCAGTGTAAAATTAGTAAAGCAAGTCGGAGAAACGTGGGCGAGATGTGCTGCTTCACCGACGCCGCGACGTCGTCAGCGCCGTGCAATTACTTTCGACAGAACGAAGTCTGTCGAGGCAGCTAGTGTTTTTATATAAGAGTATCTGTTTATTTAGGTAACTTTAGAATCTTTAATGATTTTTGTGTGACCTCTATTTGTTGTCACTTATCAAAAACGGCAAAAATTTGACAATAGTACACTCAGTAGGTACACTATTTACTGCTTCGGATAGCCAAGGAACTCCGGCGCCCTCGGCATGAACTCACAGATTAGGAAACCCTGCTAAGGGAAGTTTACGAGGCGGTAACCGGATTCAATAACAATTATAAAAAATGTTATTAATGATTGCGAGCATCGTGGTCCAGGCGTTAAGCACCCCAACTCAGGTCGTGGATCGTGAAGTCCCGAGTTCAAATCAAACCAGAACCTTCTTTGTGTTCATCGTTTATCCGACTAACTCTCCGGTGATGGAAAACATCTATAAAAAACCAAATAAACCAGGATAACGGCGGAAGGCTCACCACCTCCTCTAATAACATTAGTGAAAAGTGGGCTTCTGTATGGTCCGTTCACTATGTTAACAACAGTCACCTGTGTCTGACTACGCCGTTTGGGATATAAATAAAATAAATAAATAAAAATAAAATAAAATAAAAAGCATTTATTTCAGATAACTAGGATCCATAAAGTGTTAGTAGAGGCTTAATGACTATGTTAGTATTTTATTTTTAATAATGACCTTGTCCTATCAATTATTTGGCCAATCAGTGGACAATCCTCACTATCAGCTATCTCCTTCAGGACGCTGTGGCAGCTGCCGCGTACTCTGAACAATAGCGATGCGCTCTTTTTGCGCATGATAGCTTCAAAGCTATCTACGCCCGCTAACACAAACATCGCAGAAGCGCTACAAAAGCGTGGCAGCCGCAACAGCGCCCTGAAGGCGTTATTATATTGGACTCGTAGGGCACTGTAGGCCTTTTTAGTATAGTTGGTCCATAAGCTGCACGAGTACAATGACATACAATACGCTTTAAAAAGCGTAATTTTAACTGGGTCCGTGCAGCGACCAAACTTATGTGCCAACATATTCGCCCTGACCGACAGCGCCCTACGTTCCCTATCAATGTCTTCATCGTCTTTAAGGCTGTCAGTAATGATATGTCCAAGATATTTGAATTTATAAACCCTTTCTAAGGGTTCGTTATAAAGTTTTATAGGGGGCACTATGTTAGGGCATTTACTACCAGCCTTAAATACCATGAACTGGGACTTCTTGGCATTGTAAAGTAAACCATGTGAGACAGCGAACCTTTCACAAACTCCGAGAAGCGCTCTTAACGCACTGACCAAGGGGCAAGAGAATCGTGATGGTACGAGTATGTAATTGATATTTAATCAGATATAAAATGAATTAAAAAAGAGTATTTTCAAAGAGTTGCCTTTAAAGTATTTAACACGTCTGCGGGTCGTTAGTGACATGACGTCATGATGTCATGGCAATGACATTGACCCGAAGGCCGTTGACCCCGCTACTGATGATTGTCTTCGCAATTGATTTTTATCTAAACGGTATCTTAAATTACGAGAACCAATCTCAACAAGTATTTAAAAAGAAATAAACACATGTATTGCTAATGACGTGTTTTGGCCTTGCTACTGCCATTGACCATGAGCTCACCAGGGTGCTGTTGTTTTGTCAGCTGGGGGACCCGAGGTTCACTATTAACTATAAATAACAGAAATAAACAAATATGCGCCAGACAATACACCAATCCCTCGAGACATAAGGATGAATATCCTTGTCACAACTTCTTCTTCAGGTCTGTTTTAACTAAGATATTTTGAGTTGTAGTTTGTGTTACGACGTATAAGACAAGGATTTGCCAGTTCCCAGAATACCTAGAGCCGACCGGGAATCGAACTCTGGGCACCACGCAAGTCCAGGCTAGAAACCGCGCCACAGCGCACGGAGCCATTCGTTTCACCTATGTTTCGTCTGTAACTACTGAAAAGTTGCCCACATCTATACTAATATTATAAAAAGGAAAGATTTATTTGTTTGTTTGTTTGTATTCAAAAGGCTCCGAAACTACTGATCCACGGATAGTTTTGCCTATATCTATTTATGTATATATATAGGCTATCTATATAGGCTATATTTTATTATGATTAAATAAATAAATATCCCTGGACATTATTCCACACAGCGCCATCTAGCCCCAAAGTAAGCTAATTAAAGCTTGTGTTATGGGATACTAGACAACGGATAAACATACTTAAATACATTTTCTTTTGTAAATACATACTTATTATAGATAGGAGACACCCAGACTAGTACAAACAGACATGTTCATGCACACAAATGTTTGTACTGTGCGGGGATCGAACCCGCGACCTCTGGTGTAGTAGCCAACTTCTTAACCATTACACCAAGTCGGTCGTCGACTTGGTGTAATGGTTTGAAAATTGAATAAAAAATTCCGTAAAAAATAATAGTATATTTAAATCAAGTCGGAGGAAAGCGGGCGAGTTATGATTGGACCCCAGCTGTCAAATGTTTGACAGAACGAAGTCTGTTTGGGCAGCTCGTATCTTACTAAAGGTCTGCTATATGCTTGCTTGCCATAATCATACATTTTTCAATCCCGAGCATGATAAATACTTTAAAGTTGGCTTCTTCATTCAATTACAATCCCCAAAATCAGCTCAGTGCTTCGGTTGATTCTCCGTTAGCAATTATTCATTGCATCATGTGTACGACATGAAAATATTCGCTTCGTAATCTGTTATTTCCTCAATATTCAATTCGTCTTAGCTAAACCTTGAAACCTTTTCATTCAGGTACTTTTACGCAAACCACACTAAAAATTAGTATAATATTGACAGATACCTCGTTCAAAGTGTGCCAGTGCCACACCATTGGCATAATGTTGACACGTCCCGCCCAACGCCGCCCACAGACAATTATTGGCTGTTTACCTCATCATCCGAATTCGAAGATCCGAGGACACGCGAATATTAGAGCACCTTAAACAAATGCTTTGGGCGGATTGGAGCAAAATTATTTATTCTGCCTGTTTTATTGGTAAAGTATTTTAAGTGGAAGATTAAGAATGCATTGGTAAATAAAAAGAAACCATTGCTTGGTAAAGTTTTCAGCCAGACTAAAGATTACGATATTGAACCCTTCTACCCATTACAAATGTTTAAGTTGAATGTCTGGTTAACGTATATTACTCGTAATTTAGGAGGTTATTAAAACACATTTAGACAGTGTCAGAAGTCCGAAGAGTCTCCTAGAACCTAACACTCTAAAGAATAACGTCATAGAAGAAATATGTGTAAAATATGATGAAAGATGGTCTGAAATGTATACTGATGGATCCAAGAGTTCTAGGGTAGGCTAGGGTATTGGGGCAGCTTGCTGTGATTTGAGTAATAATACTAAAGAATGGTTCAAAATTTCTAGTGACGTGTCGATTATGACCGTCGTACTAACTTCTATTTTAAATGCTCTCTTGTATGCTAAAAGTTGTTTTATAATTAAGTTAGTCATCTTTACAGATAGTAGAAGTGCCTTACAACACATAACTCTTTGTGGGTCGGGAAACAAAGGTCTTTCGTTAGGATTCCAAATACTGAGAGTATTGTATGAAATGAAAGCAAGTGGTTTTCAGCTAAGACTGCAGTGGGTGCCGTCCCATGTTGGCTCAAAAGGTAACGAGGAGGCTGATCGGCTAGCCAAATCAGCAATTTCACACGGTAAAGAATATGAGATACTACTCACTACTCGGAAGTTTTACTCCATTTTAAAAAAAAGTGTCGCGAACTATGGAAAGAACATTTTGATAAAGTTTCGGTAGAAAAAGGAATTTGGTACAAAACCATCCAATGTGAGCCTCCGCGTATACCCTGGACGGTAAACACAGGTTTTGGTAGGAACCTGATTGTCACAGTTCATAGATTACGTTCCGGGCACTTTCCATCGGGCAAGTTTGCGCATCTAATGAAAAAAGTTGATTCACCCAACTGCGATGATTGTGGGAAGATAGATGATGTGTAGCATTTGCTGATGGAATGTGTCAAAAATCAAAGGGAACGGCATCAACTAGTAAATTTTTTAAATCCCCAGTTAATAGGTGTGGGAGTATTTCATAGCATTTTGGCGAACCCTCAATCTGAGGCAGCCAGACTAGTTTGTGAGATGGGACTTCGCGGCCGTGTTAGTTTTGTTAACTCTTCTAATTATATGTGTATTTTTATTACAAGTTATATAAGTGTATTATCGTAGACTACTTATTTTGGGGCATGATGGGACTGACATAACCTGTGGTTAAAAGTCCCAAAAAAAAAGAAAAGAATGCACTGTGGTCAGTCAAATGATCTTGGTTTTACTATGTTCTGAATATTTATTATTTATTTATTTGGTGAAGCCCTTTTATTTCAGCAGACAACACACCTCTTGTAATGATCACGAAGTAGGGATTAATATCCCTGTGTTACGAGGTAGTACCATACAAGGAAATAAGCCAGGGGCGTCTCCCAGTACACCCAGACCCGAGTCAATTCAGAAAAGATCGTTTCCTGAATTGACCCGACTGGGAATCGAACCCAGGACACTACAGGAATCGAGGCGGGAAACCGTGCTACAGCGCACTACGCTAATCGTGTCGCCAATTTTACGATTTAGATAATTAAAAATGTAAAATTATATTATTACTGTTCGTCTAAAGCTTCCTAAGAGGTTGTTATCTAATCTGATTATTAGAGTTCAAGCCAAATATACAAAGGTCGTTGAAAATTACATTCAAATTAAAACTAATACCCGGTTGACCATCTCGCTAATGGAATACTAAAGAGAATTAACAACATTAGCACAATTTTAATAGTTAATAACAATGTTTTTGTAATTTAACTGTTTGTTGCCTTTAAGCGGCCTAACCGGAATCAGACATCATGCTAAAATAGAGAATATAGGCAAAACTATGATTAATAAGGCAAAATGCTTTAGAGGTGTTTGGTTTTGATAAATAATTAAATATTAATTATATGCGCCAGACAACACACATCTTGTCATGGTCTCGAAGTAGGGATAAATATCCCTGTGTTACGAGGTATAGGACAAGCACAGCACACCCAGGCCCAAGCCAATTTCGAAAAGATCGTTTCCTGAATTGATTCTCTAATATTTTTAATTTAATAATCATATATTTAGCAAAAACTACTTGAATGTACATAACCTTGCATCATTTTTACCCGCCTAATTCAGCCAAAAAAAAACGTGGCATATCCGTTTCTCATTAATTGGCTGACCTTGTTACAGTCAGACAGACAGAGCAGACGTATTTGTAGTAAGATACAATCGAAACAATTCAATTATAACTTACTACAAAAAGGTGTTAATTACTTGAAAAAATCTTTAACAAAAGTCTTTTCTTGCAGAGATTTCACACGGAGATTTCATTTTAATAACACAGTATAATATGTCTATGAAATATTTTTTTAAGGCTAAAGTGATGTCACTGTAAATTCCTGTCATTTAAATCATCAACTAGAACAAGTAAGCGTCAGGCAAAGTTTTTTTTTTAAATTTAAAATTAGGTTAATATCTATTTATTTACAGTAAGAACTAACTTCACCACATACGTAGATTGAAATAGAACGTTAACACAAAGTGCAATGCATTTCGTTTTGACGCTGCTTTATTCATTTCACGCTCAATCGTTATGCTAACGGAGCCGATATCAAGTAGATTTATAATTAACTTTTTAAATGAACTTCATCATTATTTATCAAACAATTTTGGATTTCTATCACCAACAATATGGTGACGTTATACGCTAGGTTTTCAACTTGCATTATCTTTTAAGAATTATGTCTGCGAACTTCACTGTAATTTTGCAGCAAGTACCATACTATATACAAGTATTGATACTTTGGTAATAGTGCACTTTCACTTACAATGGCTTAGTACTGTTCTTAAACACACATCTATTCATACTCACATCAAAGTGGCCTGTTGGCGCAATGGCAGAACAAGCGACCTTGCCCATAGCACAAAGATCGCGGGTTCGATCCCCACATTTATGTAATGACCATTTGTGTTTGTTCTTTGTCTGGGTTTTATTATTTATATATGTTTTTTAAATAATATGCTTTTCAGTGTCCCACTCATAATTTTGCTTAGCAAACGATCTTAAAAGAGCCCTAATATATCCGGTGCGATTGATCGTTGCGATCCGTCGTTTCAGATCGATCGAAACGACGAATCGTTAGTGTCTAGTTACTAAAATCGTTGACGATCTTTCGATACACTAAGGATTTGTCGTTTCGATAGGTCTAAAACGAAGACTGATTATAATGTAAGTATTAGAATAAAATACAATAGAACTAATTAATTGTTTTGACATATTATGATGACATGCAGAACCGGAAATCGAATTTGAGAAGCCGGGCCGCGTCCCGCGTTCCTGACTGGATTCCAAGAATAAGATAAGAAAAAAAAATAAACACGATCAACGCCTGTCATTTAGTGACAGTAGCGGCACACAGCCAAAAAAAACTGATATGACATGTACTACTCTAAACATAATCACCCAAAACTCCTCAATCATTATTTTAAATTGACCATTTGAAAGGCGTTCGCGGAAGAAATTCAAACAAAGAATCTTATTCTGTAACGCGGCGACTCTCACCTTTACTGACCTATAGCTAAAGGTTACTTTTGATAGGGAAAAGCAAAAGTATCGATAATTTCATGTTGTGACCTCCGACGAAAGTAGGTGGACTCAAAATGTACGTCTCGCATAGATTTGCAAAATTACGTCAGTCAAAGTTAGCCTTAGCACTGACTTATGCTATTTGATACACCCAAATAGCTTTCCTACGGCCCGTTCTGAATCGCTTTTTTTCGCCAAGTGATTTTCACCCTCGTTGAATACAGAGAGACAAAACGAGCAAAACCTGCGCCTGACCGCTGTCAGGTGAATTTCATCGGGCTCCAGGCACCCGTAGAATTCGCACTTGTCAGAGTGATAAACGTCACCCGAACCCGTTCCGAAATAACCTGTCAGGTGACAGTGCGGTCAACCTCGGGTTGGAGTGATTTTCACTCCTCAGTGTGAAATTCCACTCGTTTTGGAACATAGTCCTTACTTCACAATTTTGATTTTGTTACAGGGTTTGTTTGTATGGCATGTTTTTTTAACTCCATAACCTTTATTTCATTCATTGTAAAGTTCAGCCCAAGATAATGAAAAACTTTGCGATTCGTACCATTTTACCCTGCCAGTCATCGATCTACCTACTCGATATTCTTGCTACGTCCAGGCGAGATGCACCCACTAAAACATGTGCAATGTAAACTATCGATATCATTATGATATCGTAGACGGCGTGCCTCTAGTTCTTATGGTGCGCTAAAAATGTTGTATTCTGGTTGCAAACTTTTACTACAGTTTTAAAGGCATACTTAAAATTTCAGAGTTCGTAGTTAGTATGTTAACTTAGCATTAAGAAACGGTTAAGTATATTTTGTAGTCGTGAATTGCAAAACGTCAGATTTCAAAACTGTAATAAACGTGATAAACTCGTAGGAATTTTTGTAAGAATAAATGTTCTGATTGTATTCTGTGTTAATAGTTAATACACTAATGGTTATTATTTTAAGTAAACTGCTGAACTGATAAATAAATATCTGGGGCTAACCTAACCTTTATTTATTTATTTATTCTTTATTGCACAAAGAAAAGGACGATTGGTGGACTTAATGCCCTTCAATGGCATTCCTTAACTAGTTTATGAATTTGGTCTAAACTAGTTTATGTCTATGTTCATGTATTTGGAGTGACCTTTTCAGGTCTTCCATACATCTTACGGATGGGCTACGTTTCATTTGTCATCAGTTGGCAAACCAGTCCTTCATAACAGTTGGCTTTAAAATGCAACGAGCCCTCTGGACTTGTCTCATCTTTAAAAATTACACCCAGGTAGGTACTTACCAAAGCAGGAGAGTCCAGTGGGCCAGCTGTTCTTGACCTGGTCTTCCTGAGCTCGCTCTCCCCGTCCGAAGGTCTGGAGTGGTGGTCGCTGTCCCGCTCCGATGAGTTGTATCGCTTTTCCTCTTTTCGCTCCTTATACCGCCTACCTTCTTTTAGTGTTCTGTCGTGCGTGTACCTGCCAAAAATAAAAGACTGTAACAGCAGTTAAGAACATTTCAGCAGTGGATCCTCCTGCCCATTATTTGCCTATGATTGATTAGAAAACAAGAAGATTTTCAACAAACCTGGTATCAAAGTCCGTCTCCCTATACTTCCTCTCAGGGCTGTCAGAATTCCTATATCCGTCCAGGTTTTCCCGAGAACTTCTGAGACGGCGCTCGTCTCCGTTGCAAGTGTAGTCAACCTTGCGGACCACGATGTCGCTCGGCTCAGGGTCTGTGTATCTGCAATGCAGAATGCAATCGTGAAAACAATTAATGCTATAGGTTGCTGCTTGTCGGTCAGATCATCTCAGCGTCTTTTAAAGAACTTAGATCTTGAGAGTATTCCTTGCTTAAATTGGTAAGAAGTCTTGAAGAAAAGAAAAAACTAGCACTGTTGTAACAGTGTTGAGTGTGTGTTGATCTAAGTGAACTCATCATCAGCAGTCATAAGATTGGACATAGGCCACATATTTACAGAGTTACTGGTTGAAGAGAAACTCATAGAAATCTTGCGACTTTTATCAGGTCATTAGTTAGTCCACCTTTTACGAGTTTGTTATATTCAAATCCATTGCAGTCTTTACATTGTTCATCTTTCAATATTATGTCCAGTTAATGACATCATATCTGTAATTAAATATTTAAAGGCCTGGGATATCTTAAGTCATGACTTATTCTCAAACCTGTTGTGTTTGTGTGCAATCTTTATTTTCTCAAGCTTTGGCAAACTTATGACGACTCGTGTCAGTCTAAGGTATTCATGCATTGCGACGAAATCTGAGATTTGGTTTAGGTTCACTATGGTTCGAAAGTCATACCTGCGGTAGTCGGAATCATCAGTAGCAAGATGTTCAGGGCTCTTGAGCACCCGAGTGCGAGTCTTAGGCTGGACCACATCCTTCTCCTTCTTGCTCTTCTTTGAAGAGTCGCGAGAGAACAGCTGCTTCATCTGATAAATAAACATGGAATAAACATAAACCAATGATTAACTACCAATAAGTTCAACACCTAAATGCTGTCAACTTCTTATTTAACATACTTAAATAACGTTACTATTTTTAATGTAGAAAATCTATTATTATGGATGGTGATGGATCAAACAAAGCTTACCTTTTCGAGTCCAGAAAGCTTCTTCGTGGCTTTAGGCGGTTTTGCACTAACTTTTTCATCGGCCGGACTTTTTTCTAATCTATCAGATTTGGGATCTAAATGTGACCCATCGTCAGCACTCCTTTCCCTAGAATAATACGCTTTCCTGTAACTATCTCCTTTGAAATCTTTGAACTTTGCCAAATATTCACCATTCGCGTAAATCTGTTCACTTGGATAATTATCTTCTGTGTGTCTTCTTTCGCTAGCCAAAAATAAAGATGTATCACGTACATCGTCGTCGCTTTGATGTTTTCCATGTCTTCTATGGAGTTCTCTATTAGAATCTTTCCTGAAATCATTTTCAATCCCAGAATCAACTAAACGATTATCAATGTCATACCGACGAGGCGTCTCATCCCGATAGTATTCTCTGCTATCACCAGAGTCATGTCTTCTCATCCCGAAGTCGTCTCTGTGATGACTATCTTTGTTTTTAACTCGGCGCAGAGAATTATGATATGCCTCCGCGTGTTTTGCTTCATAGCGAATATTTGCGTAGTCATCTTCTCGCTCTTGTGCTATCTCAGGATTAGAAGCATAATGTCCTTTCCTTTTACCAAACCAACTATCTTTGATTTTGTATTTCTGACCAGCAATAACTTCATGACTAGAATTAAGATTCTTCTTTGCTTTATATTTCTTCTCTTTGTATTCATCAGGCGTAAGTAAAGGTTTCCCAGTATTAAATTCTAGACTAGGTGGCTCATATTCCGGTTCTGGGGGAAAATCTTTCTTATTCGCCTTATATCTGGCTTCAGGACCTAAACCATCAATATATTCACGTCTATCAACTTCACCTTTTGGAACTTTTTGGAAAGTTCTACTTTCTGTGTTGTATTTTACTTTGTGATTATCTGACTCGTATTTGTTATAATCTTCAGTTACACTGCTTTCAGCAAAGCCATCTCTTTCTAATGTGTGGCGGTAATATCTAGCTGTTTCATCCACATACCTTTCAGTGGCTAGTCTTCGCTTTTCTGCTTCATAAATTGGATCTGTTTCAGGCAAATATCTGGTTAAAGGCTCAACAGTAAGAACTTTCTCACGATCAGTTCTGCGAGCATTTAGTCTAGATTCTAAAAGCTGCCGCCTATGGCTGAGTTCATTAAAATCTAAATCAACTTTATTTTCACTTTCACTATATTTCTTTTTGGTGTCCATACCATCAGCTCTTCCTCTAAATGTGTCAATGTAATCATGTGACTTGTCATTAGTTGGTGAATATTCGTTAGCGTAAGTTGGTTCAAAGTCATCGAAACTAGTTAGTTTGAACTCTCTGAATCTCGGTTTTATCGGAGAATCAGTAATTTTATATCCTTCTATACTGTTAAAATTTTCGTTTCCATTATTAGGTTTATAATTATAATTATATCGGTTGTTAATATTTTTATGTTTTTCTTCGTAGCCCTCGTCTTCATCAGAAAAGTTCCCATATTTCTCTCTCGATGGAGAATAAGTTTTGTGTATAGTTTGCTTCCCAAGCCTACTGGATGAAATATCACCATAGTCTCTAACTACCTGTGCGTAAACCACTCCTTTATCAGCCATCTTGTTTACTGGTGAAGGAACTCTTTCTGGACTTTTAGTTCGTACAAATAAGTTTGGATCAGGACTCACACTCGGTTTAATGTACGAAAATGGTTGACTCGTATTGGTGCCGTTTGGTGGCGATATTAAATGGGTCTTAGGAGGAGGGGATGATTGATCTTCTTTCAAAATTCTTACTAAATGGCCCACAGTATGTCCCCTAGTCAGCGGTGGCTTGTCAGGGGGCAGTTGGCTACTGTGTATCATTTCTTTATCACCATAAACGTTCTCTTCGATCTTTCGGATACTTTCTTTGATTCTATCTTTAACTTCAACCGGGTTTGTATCTTTAGGTTTGAATGAATCTATTTCATCAACTAAAAGAGTCTTTTTTACATCAGTTTTTCGTTTTGGGGTATCTGTTATAGAAGGTGATGTTTCTTTATAGCTTTCTAGAGATTTGCCTCTTTTGGTTCTAACTGGTGGTTTAGGGTCTACCTTGTCTGGTGTTTTATACCTTGGGGGTTTTTCCACTGGGTTTACTTTTCTACTTTCACTACCTTCACTTTTATTGCTATCTTTTTGAGACAGTTTCTGTTTCTGAAAAAGGTCCAGTGGTGAAGTCTTTTTAAAGTAATCTTCTCTTGGGGAACTCTCAATTATAGGGGATAGCTGTGTCTTTTTGTTTCTTAAAGATTTCAAAAATTCTTCACTTTCACTTCCTGATCTTTTACGAATTGGCTTAACTTGGGTATTGAGATTTGTATTTGATTTCAAATCTGAAACGTCACTTTTGCTCCTTTGCACAGGTTTAGTTGTAACTTTAACTGGGGCATCAGGACTTTTAGTTCTTTGAGCTCGTCGGAAAAGAGTTGATAAGGATGTTCGTTCTTTCCTTCTCTTTTGACTTACATCGCTGGTAGATCTTCCCAGTGCTGTTTTATTTGGGCTTTCAGAAGCGTCGTCACTGTTTCTTCTACCAGATCGATCCTCCTTGTTTTTTCTTCTGTGTGGTAAAGAGAAAAACTTCTCCGGGGGATGATCAGCTGTGCAAGTGACGCTATCAGCCTGAGCTCGTACTTTATTTGCTTCTTCTATTAGTTCCTGTTCTGAGAGATGAGTGAAGGGCTCTTTTCTGAGAATTTTCGCTTGATGATCTGACGAGGCGCCCCGCGATTCTCGCGGTTTACCTGCAAAAGATCTGAGTTTTTAATTTCGCTGTGATACGATTTGTGCAGCCTGTAGCATACCTAAGTGTTGTGCAAACGTGGTGCGAAGTTTAAGAAAGGAACTTACAACTGTTTAAAAAAATACAGTACGGGTATGAAATACTTAAACAGTCAGAGATAGTTAGTATAGTCAGAGAAATACTACTGACAAAAATGATAAACAACGTTTGTGATTGGAAACGGCACATCCTAGTGGCCTCGTCGTTTTTTAAACCAACCCCATACATCGTCGTCTTCCGCTCTAGGGTGAAACCTAACAGCACTTTTCTACAGGCCCTGTTCAAAGAATGAAAATCACTCAGGAATAGCATCGTGGCGGAAATCGAATTGCTTTTAAATTAGTGGTTGCTGGAACCGTTTGCACAACACCTTAATTTAGTAGTATTTATTCAGGCAAAAGAAAAGATTAAGTTCAAAGTGAAATTGGTTTATTTTGCGTTGATGATTAGTACTTCACATAAACAGAGAGTTATTTTGTTATCACAATCAGAAACGAAGACGATTGTAAGTCTAATTAGTTAGAGTACCCATTATTTACAGTGTTTTGTATTATGTATGTTATTTAGTAGAAATGTTATTACGAGCAAGATTGTTAACAAGTTTTTTAATAATTGCCTAACCTACAACAAAACTACGAGCATAATGATTCGATTTGAAGTAATTAATAAATGAATATATTCATTGAAAGGTGGTGGATAGTTGGGTTGCTAGGTATCGAAATGGTGCTTAGGACGGCTCACTGCACACTTAGCGTTATATTATATGTAAATAAAGTCTCGTATAAAAGCCAACAATAATAATAACATTTAAGAGTATGCATGTATTCATGTTCGTGACATCGCAGACAAGCTGCAGGAGTGCCGCCTTCGTTTGTATGGTCATGTCTCACGGAGATCGGCAAACTACGTTGGCAACAAATGTCTGGCCATGCCGCCCCCGCCAGGTACCGGTAGAAGAGGTCGATTCAAGAATCGGTGGCTCGACATCGTCAAGGGTGACATGCGTGCCAACAGACTCACCACTGAGGATGCACAAGACCGCGTGAAGTGAGCCAAGAAAATAAGAAAGGCGGACCCTGGGACCCCACACACTGGTGTGGGTTCACAACCGGGATTGATCGCACGGATGTTGATGATGTATTCCTTGTGCAGAATTTAATGTGAAAATGTGATGGGTGTGCCTAACCAGCTTGGGGGAAAATCAGCGCCTGGGCCTACCGAGGGCCTTATTACAACCGCTTATATCCAGTTAAGTCAATTCTCCAAACTGAGCCTAATTATCCAGCCTAGAAGAGTTAAGTTAGTGCCAGGCAACCGCTGACTGTCTGGAAATGAGGAAATTACTTGCTAAGCTCAGTTTTGGAAATGAAGTTAAGAAGGTTTGAGGGATTGTAATTATGACCCTAGTCCTTCAAATTTCTGGACATCGGAATACCACAGTCTGATGGTTTTGTTTATTTGTTTTTGCTGGGGAGCCTTTCTTCATTATAATTTATGCGGACGTCCAAAAATTTATAAAAAAGTAAATTGTCTAAGCTACTGCCGGAAATGAAACACATAATCATTTCAGATAGATATTTCTGCTTTAGAAATTTAACAACGCCAAATTGTATTATTTCTCACACGTTGCATAAACAATAAACAGATTATTAAGCAATTTTGTGTAATGTTTTGATTTATATTTTCACTATGATGCCGAAAATAAACCTCTTATAACCGCCTTGTCATTAGCGTTTATTTAAATAGCAACAAAAACGATCATAATGAAGCACAGGCATTAGGGTTTGTAAAAAGTGTGATTTGGTAAATAAGTATCTAACCGTGTACAATAGCATTAGTGAATTTGAACAACATTAATCTTGTCAAGATTAAGTTTTTTGCGTTTTTGATTGAATTGCTTTGAATCTTGTTGGCTTGGTTGATAGGACAAATAGTCGTAATCATTCACTATTTGCACTACACACTTAAATATATACAAATGTAAAAACTAACTAAATTAACTATAACTTGAGGGCAAGTGTAGTTGTAGTGGAGGGTGGTGTAGAGGGTCTGTCTGTAGTTTGCATACAATATTCCGTAAAACACCTTTTTAATTCGTTAAAGTTGAAGAATTAATAAATACTTAAATTGATAAGTCTCAATTAGTTACTGGTAAACACGTCACTAACCCTTGTAATAAAAAGAAAGAATTAAAAGGCCAAGGAGCATAGCACAGTCGCGTAGTCGGCCTTAAAAAACACTGTCATTCCCGTTAAAATTTAGCCTAAATTAAAAAAATATATAGGCTATGTCACTCCCGGATAATGTTGCTTTATATTGGTGAAAGAATTTTTAAAATTGGTCCAGTAGTTTCGGAGCCTATTCAATACAAACAAATCTTTCTTATTTATAATATTAGTATAGATATGTTTATTATATATTTTTTGGGAGAATAAGTAATCATTATTACAGCTGTGCTTTTTTTGAGCTTTGTTTTTCACCTTGCAAGCTTAATTCACAGCGAAATAAACAATATTAGTTACTAATATTTTATTCATGGTCTACTCAAATTGCGATTTGCTTTAATAATTAATAATTTTGAGTCATATCAGACATACTTAGTTTACACTCAAAAAAAATCAATAGACTTTTTGTGTCTTTGATAAATGTTTTGAATTGAATTGAATTATAAACTAAAAGGGAAAGACATATTCTGGCACAAACTGTACCTTGTACCTGCTACAAATTCAGATTAGGTGTCGCGAACCAAAATACACGTTGCATCATTCGGTTCTTGTCATGGTTATTTTTAGCGCAGCATTCAGCAGGCTTCTTTAGGGCTTATCCCGTTGAGCTCTACAGCCAAAGTCTAATACCTATCCGCTTTCTAGAATCTATTTCATTCGAATAGGCTGTAGAAGTACATTCAAATCATAATTTTTTTATGTACTAGCAGTCCTTCAGCGGCTTCGCCCGCGTAAACTGTGTTTCGCATCAAAATATAGCCTGAATTAAAAAAAAATGATTCCTGATAGCTTTTCTTTTCTTTCACCAATATAGCTTTACATTGGTGAAAGAATTTTTAAAATTGGTCCTGTAGTTTCGGAACACATTCAATAGAAATCTTACTAATATTATAAATGCGAAAGTTTGTGAGGATATTTGGATGTACTGTTTGTGTGTATGTTTGTTACTCTTTCACGCAAAAGCTACTTACGGATTTAGATGAAACCTAACAGTAATACAGCTTATACATCAGAATAACACATAGGCTGTAATTTATATAGATTTTATGTATAAAAATTAAATTCATGCGGGCGAAGCCGTGGGCGGAAAGCTGTAATAAATAAACAAACAAACAAATCTTTCCTCTTCACAATATTAGTATAGATTTATTGTTGTTCTTTATTGCACATGAACAAGTATAATTGGCAGTGTTTTGTTGTATATTCCGTGTGTTCGCTCTTAAGCATAATCATTTCCGAGAGGAGATGTGGTCAAAGATGAAGCAAGCTTGTCCAAAACTAGCCTAACCCACTCTCTTCTTAGAAGTCCAAATTCTTAAAGCTAATCTATATTTGTCGAACTGCATGGTTTACCAAATAACTATGGGAGTTTAGACCTTGCAACATACGAAAATAAATCGTCGTCACGTATTAACTAGCCAATCTACTCCGAAATGAAGGCATTCAACTGTTTGGTCTAAACCTAATGGTTGCTAAGTGGGAAAAGAACCTTCGCAGTATTTAAGTACATAATATATGCGAATAGTTCTTATTGATGTTGTAGCAAAAGTAGTATTTGAATGAGCATACTATTGCCTTAAATCCTTGACGTATATCTAGAGTTTCACATGTATAAATTAAAATCTGAATCCAAATGGTCTCGTACAGTTCAGTTTCAGAGATGTTTCCTTCCAAGGACGCTTAAATTGTGGAATGAACTCCCTGCCGAGGTTTTCCCGATGAATTATAGTATGGAGTTCTTCAAGAGGGGTTTGAAAAGGTTTTTACAGGGTCGACAACGCGCGAGTGATACCCCTGGTGTTGCACGTGTCCATAGGCTGCGGTAACCGCTTACCATCAGGTGGTCCGCATGCTTGATTGTCATCGAAGTGGTATAAGTGGCATAAAAAAAATGTCACCAAAAGACAAGAAAATGTTAAAGATAAGAAAACGTCGGGAGGCACCGCTGCCAGTTTGATACTGATAAAGCTGATGGCTGATAACTCAGAAATTGTGGTGTGGTACCGTACCAGTTGTAATCTTGGTCTGAAATCCACTTGGTTCTTTTGATTAAAGCGGCGATGAAATACCATTGTGTAAAAACTAAGTTACTTTAGTCCTTGTAGTAAGCAACTTAGTATCGTAGCCATCTTAGATAACGCTGCGGCAGGCTCACTGTCACAACACACTACTTTTTGTTTTAAAACTCACAGTGAGTTTTCCGAGCTTCCGAGTTTTTTGAGTTTTACCGTGTTCCGTTCACCACGAGGGTAGTTAGGAGCAGGGGGGTCACGCTTAAAACAAATACAATTTGGAGCGCATGTGGCGCCATCTATTAACACGTACAGAAAACAAAAAAACAGTTAAAATCTCACTAGATGGCAGGTACCGCCACTGGCTTAATTTATTGAATCTAAAAACATTAAAAGATGTCCATAAATTGATGTTAATCGTAATAATAAACAAGAATATTAATATATTGTATTAATTAATTATAAAATAAAAATAAACAAATAAAGTTTTTCAAAATCTTAATTTTTATTTGATAGGAACGAAACGGAATGTCAATTGGAATTTGAACGACCAAATTTAACGTCATCGTCACAAATGGCGGATTTGTCAATTTGCGGTGCGCTTGCGGCTTTTACCGTATTTTGTGATTTTTCTCGCATTGCCATTACATTTTCCGACTCACGCTGAGCACAGTTGTTCCGTAGTTTTGGGTAATTTGAGAGAGGACTCGAGTGTTTTTGTGAGTGAAGCGATTGGACGCGGTGTATTTTGTACTTGTGTTGTTGTTTTTAAATTTGTAATACAATTTTATTTTTGAAAAGAAATGTTCCTAAGACTGAAATCCGTTCCAAAATAAAATTTGTTACAAATACACTGTCCAAATTCCCTTGTGAATGTGATAATCACAAGGAGCAGTTATTTGATTATTTTACAAAAACAACCATTAACGTCTTAGTTAATAGTTGGTGCAGAGATATTAATCGGATTTTGTCAGGAAAAGTATATTATGAAGGGGATGACGAAACGAAAACAGCCGCACAATTGTACTACAACAAACATAAACATTATAAATTGAATAAATAGATGAAATGTATATTTTAAAATGTATTTTATTTTATTGTTTAAAGTGTAATTCTATTAGGCGTATAAGGCACTACATAATTTTTATACTTCCCTAATAATCGTTGGTAAATATCAATAACAGTGTGTGTAAAAGCCTAATAAAATCACTTTAAATAATTGAACTTACCAAATAACCTAAAATACAATAAGAAATATATGCAGTAGGCACCTATACGTATATATTTAATAACAACCACGTATAAATAAGTAGGTACCGATATCTGTTCAGCTAATTTAGTTCAAGTACATGTTAATAGATGGCGCTACTATTCAAAAGGAGTTATCAAAAATATCAGCAAGGGGGCTCTCTTTTCCTTCTGGTATAATTATTTTTCTCTATGGTTAGGAGTATTTGTATCTTGTGAAAGAGTTTACGTCAAAAAATAATGTTAACTAATAGTCTTAGATGTAACTACTAAGGACCACGAATTGAAAAATCGAATGATTTTTTAAGTAATTCATTTTTTTTTTAAATCAAAACATATGAGGATACAGTGTGAGGAAATATGAGGAAATAATCTTTGAGTCGGGATTTGAAAATAGGTAAGGATTGAGATTGCCTGATAAGTAAAAGTAGCGAATCCCACAAGCGAATGGATTGGACAGTGAACGAATTGGAATAACAGCTTGAAGAATGAGAGGGGAAAGCAAGAAGAACTTTCCGGGTTGACCGCATATCATCACTCTTGGCAGACTGCTGAAATTGGAACAAATCCTTGAGATAAGGAGGTGACCGGGGATTGAACAACACAGAGTAAAGCAAGGAAAGAATATGAAGATCTCGACGGCGACGAATTGGAAGCCTTTTTAATTGGGAGCGGAATTCAGATACATGGTAGGCCAAAGATGATGCGAATGCAGAAATTTTGAAGACGTTCTAGTTTATTAAGAACATTTTGGGTAACATCGAGATAACAGCAGTCGGCATAATCAGGAATCAGCAGGAGAAGGGCTTGGATTAGAGGTACCTTGGTGGGTATGGGCAAAAACTACGTAGTCTGCTAAGTGCACCTGCAGAAGCAAACACATTCCTGCTAACCTCGCTAATTTGTTTACCCCAATCAAGTGAGCTATCAATGAATGTCCCCGGATTCTTTACCACATTACTATAAGATATTCGGACTCCCTCAAAATCTGTCTGTGGCAAAGTTTTCCAGTCAATTCTAGAAATCAACCATGAGCTACCTACAATTATATATAGTTTGTTGGAAACTCAGTAAGTTCTGTTTTTGCCACCATGATGATGTAACGCTTCATTAAATCAATGTACTATTGTTTAGCAACTAAGCATACTGAACAACAGTATCCAATGACTTCATTCAGTTTGGTCATTGCATTTTTTACGTTTCTTTCAACGCAAGGAGAGTATTGACACGCAGAGGTGAGTAACTTGTGTGGGCGGCGAAAAACCTTTGTGCTGGCGCTGTCGTGATACTTTTTAAATGGCTGAAGAAATGGCAGGAATATATTAGCCTAGGTGTTACACGCGACTTAATCTATACGTCTACCACGAGTTGCCACTTTATATTCACATTATCGTTCGCGTAAAAAAATGTATTGGGATTTGACATTGTCATGTCATGTCATGTGTCATACAACTTTTTAACGCGCACGATAACATTAGTGTAAATTGGCAACTCGTGGTAGACGTACTATAGAATAATAATTATTGGTTATTATAGCCTATTACTTTTTTGAAGCTTCCTTTTAATTATACAAAAATAGAAACCAAACAATTTAAAACAACAACGAAATGAAATTTCAAATGGAAAGAGATTTTGACAAAAAATCTTCGTTTTTTCAATTGAGCCTTAAAGGTTTAATTGTGCGATGATAGTAACTAAGCCTATTGTCCTTTTCGTAGTTGCAATTTATCTTTTTAGTAAACTGACTTAAAACAAATTAAAATCGGTTATGAGACATATAAGTTACCTAAATTATAAAAATCGTGTTGAGATTCAGTAGTTTCAGAACTTTAACACTGATTATATCCCATGTAAACCATAAAAACTACTCTTAAAAGAATCATTTAAATTATATAGTATAATTTTGAATGACCTTAAGCAATAAATAAATCTGTGTTAATGGCACATGTTTCACTGTGATAAGTCGAATTCTAGGCAAAATAAACATAAATAAACATCTAAATCGCGATGGGGCCGTATTGACGCATTAAATTAGCATCGATGGGAGAAGCGGTGTTGACACAAACGGTCGCAATCCCGGAAACTAGTAGAAACAGTTATAAGAAGCGGTTTTGATAATCAAAACACAATAAACGATATGAATATAATGATTATTGTTTACGCGAAAGTGGAGTTCACCGGGCTAAGTCACTAATACTATAAAAAACACGTAGGTTTGGCTTTATTTGTGATCGTAATAAAATTATATGGCAGAGTCAGTAGGTGATGTGGAAACTAGCCTAACTTGAGTCCTAGGGCTGACCCTAGGACTCAAGCGGGATTCGTCCGCGACCACCACAATCCGGATCTCTCCCAACTGCTTTTTTCTAGTTTTTATCTTTATGTAGAAAATAGTGCATTAACTTATTCTATAGCTAGATTAATCTTATTCGAAAGTGAAATATTTGCAAAAATATTTCTTTCGGGTGTTATAAAAACACTTGCCTTATAACATTGATGAAACAAACGTTGGCTTACAACGTAAAATACACTAGATAAATTTGCCAGGTCTGTTAACGGCCTCGGTAGCTCAGTTGGAAGAGCAGCTACCCGGATTGTGGAAGGTCGCGGGTTCGAATCCCGCTTGAGTCCTAGGGTTAGGTCGATTTTTTCTAGTTTCTATCTTTAAGTTAAAGTTTCAATTTTGGAATTAAAATTTATTCAAGGGTACATAATTTAGTACGGAGAACTGCTGGCAGTCGGGACAGAATATTTATAGATTGGTGACCTTTTCAAAGCAAACGCAGCGTGGGACTCCCACCTGCAAGGACGACCTAATATAGGTGAAACATTAGCTAAACTGTTGTAAAAGTTCTGATTACGTTGTTAAATCGAAATCCAAGTTAGTGAGGCGTTTACTTGGCAGATCACAAAGCTGTTTACGCGTTTTAGCATTCCAATGATTGCCTTATTAATTCATACAACTGGTTCTGTACAGTCACTCTCAGAAAAAAATACATAAATAAATAATAAATATGCGCCAGACAACACACCTCTTGTAATGGTCTCGAAGTAGTAATTAATATCCCTGTGTTACGAGGTACCACACAAGGAAATAACCCAGGGGCTTCTCCCAGCACACCCAGACCCGAGTCAATTCAGAAAAGATCGTTTCATGAATTGACACGACCAGGAATCGAACCCGGGACTCTACAGAAATCGAGGCGAGAAACCGTGCTACAGCGCACTACGCCAATCGTGTCGTCAAAATGTGGGACTACTTCAAGTACCTACTTTAAAAAACGAAAAGTTGAATGAAGATGACATAATTTGACAAAAGAATGACAGCTACTTTTGAATGTTCAACTTAGGCAGCTTTAAATCTTTGAAAACCTTCAGGCAGAGTAGAGAGTAAGAGAGATAATGCACTATGTAACATTTTGGCTAACTCATAAGTTCATATTTAAGAATGTCTATCGCGCCCGAATTCACAAACGTCAAGTAAAGTTGAGCAGTCCTCACATGGATAGCTGTCCCTTTCATTTCTAATAACATGTGACAGGGCAGCATCAATTTGAGTTTTCCTCAACTTTTGATTAGCGTTTGTGGATACGGAGGTCAGTCTTTGACACCCATGAACAGTCTTGGGTCCGCCTATCTTGGTGTTAGGTGTCCTAGATATTTGCTTCACTAGCCTGTTTGCGCAATGGTAGCGATTCTGCCTTCAGCGCCGGAGGTCGTGGGTTCGATCCCCCATGACAAACATTCATGTGACGAACATTTGTGTTTGTTGTGCGGATGCTATTATCTATTTAAGTGTGTATTTAGAAAATATTTAAGTTTGTTTATCAGTCTGTGACACCCATGGTACAAGCTCTGCTTAGTTTGTTATCGGTGATATTGGTGCCATTTGTCCGAGATATTCATTAATTTATTATTTTATTTTATTTATAATTCAACTAATCTTGCAGGTTGAGTGTACTAGATCAGAGTTTGCAATGACAAAGAAATACAGTTCACTTGTACTAATATGGCGGAGACGTGTTAAACAATGTTAACAATGACGTCAGTGATAAAGTTCGCGCTGTCCGAAAAGGCGGGGTATTCATGATAGCGGTAATTCAGTAGTTGGTGATCTATCACACTTTATGTATTATATTTAAAGGAAAAGAACATGAAAACTATACAGATCGTTAAAAAAACTCAGTGATGAGTGCCGATACGGTCTTTGTGTGACTTAAGGTATAGCCACGTGGGAACACAATCGCGTTTTGAACGTATAGGTAAAAAAAACACTACCCGAATTACTGGAATTTTTAGTCAAGATGAAAAACCAATGTATTAGTAGTATTATTCGCTGACAATACGTCGTTGATTTTTGAAGTCGACAGAGGTAAGCAAGCATTTGACGATGTAAATAATACTCTCTCAAAAGTACTATGTTGGTTCACTAGTAATAATTTATTACTTAATGCAAAAAAAACAAAGTGCATCAAATTCTCTATGCCCAATGTGAGACAGGTTGATACTATTGTAACTATGAATGACGATCCATTAGAATTAACAAATTCTACTGTATTTTTAGGAATAACTCTAGATTCTAAGTTACAATGGGGTCCGCATATAACGGCCCTGGCAGGGAGACTCAGTTCCGCTGCTTGTGCTGTTAGAAAAATAAGACTCTTGACTGATATTGAAACAGCAAGACTAGTATATTTTAGCTACTTTCATAGTGTTATGTCGTATGGTCTACTGTTGTGGGGTTCAGCTGCAGACTTGAACACCATTTTTGTACTTCAAAAAAGAGCCATTTCCTTTTACAAACTTAGACCACGCGACTCGCTTAGGGAAGTATTTAAGAAGATCGATATTTTAACTGTGCATGCTCAGTATATTTTAGATAACATAATGTATGTGCGCAAAAACTTGCATCTGTTCAAAAAAAACAGTGATACTCATAAACACAATACCAGAAATAAAAACAAATTGAAAACTCCCAGTCTTAGGCTACACAAGGTAGGAAACTCATTTGTGGGACAATCTGTAAAATACTTTAACAAAATACCTCAAAGTCTTGTTGATCTACCTCTTCACAAGTTTAAGTCTGCAATTAAAGCAAAGTTAATGAAACAAGGTTATTATAATGTAGAGGATTACTTGAACGACAAAAGTTTGTGGTCATAGTAGGAATAATCTGCTCCTCTGCTGAATGTTGTGTTCTCTTTTCTACTCTAATTGACTGTACTCTGAATTATTTTTTTGTAAAACAAACAAAGTAAAAAGAGTAACTATCGAGTTTCTTGCCGGAGTCTTCTCGATAAGAAGCAACGTCCGAACCGGTGGTAGATTCACATTATGTATATTCAAAATATGTACTAATATTGTACTATTTTATTTACGTTTATTATTATTATTTATACATACTTTTTTTTGACATGTCATAAGATTAAATGAATAAATGATTTTTTTACTTTACTTTACTTTAATGTGAGTCTATTGTCTCGATAGTTCAAAAGAGGCTAGCGAAACCAGCTCGATGTTTGTGAAAAACCATCAGTCTGGCATGTTTGAGCTGCTGTATTCAAGAGCTTATATACGGGTTGGTCCTCACACTTTTCCCCAGAGTTCCTCACACTCTGGGTTATCCGAAAATACACCATGTATGTTACCCGATTTTTTGTAGTTTTTGAGTTACATACATGGGGTATTTTCGGATACCCCTGAGTGTGAGGTAGCTAAAAAAATTATTGACGTGTATGTTTGGACCATCCTGTATAGCTTGCCGGAGAAAGACTGATCATAAATTAGCCATAAAGTTACGGGATTCTATTGAAATCGAGGCGACTAGTTACTTCGTTAGTAGGACTAGTACTAAGGCGTGCAGTCCCAGAGGTGACAACAGTACCCAAGTTTTAAAAATTGTGTGAATCACTAGAATCGCGCGTTGATGTCTTTTTCTAAATTATGATGACAAATCAGAGTGTATACGAAAAAAGCCACTGGCTGACGATAGTTTTACCAAAATAAAAACGCTGTTACATAAACCACGACTTAACAAAAACTTAACTAAAGAAGTAAACAGTGTGAAGTGTTAATGTCTGTCTATTCACAGCCTTGCCTGCTTCCGCTCGCGATCTGTTCGATTGAGTTCTCCAAATAATGAACATGGCCTTTTGTTCTTTTATATATAACTGAGTATATTTAAATATGTATTGAGAAATATCTGAATAATGACATCAGTTTTGACACCTACTTTGCCTAAGTAATTTTAAAAAAATATTTCCTTTTTCTTAATTTGTGTTTTATACAACGCGTGACCCATTTACATTCATATTCTATCCAGCTAGAATGCTGTAAACTGGAATTGTTCGATTTTTCTTTTTTCAGATTCGAAAAATTCTAAATTGTAATAAGCAATTTAGAATTTTTCAAATTTTAAATAAGAAAAATCAAACTTGATATCTGTAGAACCGGAAAACACTATATTCAAGTTCGACCAATTGCCAGTTACATATCAAAGACTTTTAATCGCCTAAAAAACAAATAAGTTATAATAACCGCAAAAAACGAATCACTCTGGTAGTTGTGCTGCGTTTTATACACTAGACCCCGCGCACACTATATATTTTCGGCCTATAGAATTTTATTTCTTATGGTGCTCCCTCACTTGGAGCATTGGCCTGTAATGTACCGTTTCAGATTCGATTTTGACCATTACATTACAGTACTGCCTCCCTGGCATGACGAACATTCGCCTGTAATGTATATTTCAAATTAGATTTTGAGCATCACTGCAATAGAACATTTGCTTTTCCCTCACCGACGTAATGCTTGAATCTGTAACATTACGGTTTTTTTAAATGGGTTTGCGTTTGGCCTCAGTCTCGCCTGGTGGTAAGCAATGACGAGACTGATGGTGGTAGACGGTTGCCCAGAAAATGCCTCTTCATTCTGACCTTGAAGATACCAAGGTTGTAGGTATCTTAAAGGAGTGGCTGATTGGGAAATGTTTTTAGACTGTTAAAGAGTTTTAAAATGAAAAATTATAATTTGTATAATACGATATTTTCTCATGTATTAAATTAACAGAAGAATAAACATTAAATAATGAGCATTTTAGTTTGTAAGTTAGGTATCTATTTGTGTTGCAATGCCCCAGCAGGGCTCATGTTACAGGTTCTATTTTAATTTTAAGATCTTATGTACCATCATGAAGCAATAAAGAACTATGAACTATCCGGAAACAGACGCAGGGAGCGCGTTCTACTCGTTAGCGGTGCGGACCAGAAAAGACGCAGCAAACCGTTGAGTGCGGATTGTTGGAAAGTCAACCACATGGGGGCAACTATTAAAAACGATTCAATCGACCAATAGTATTTAGTGTGCATATACTCATAACGCTCGCACGCATCGGAAACAATACGGCGTCCCAACCAGTCGCGCAAGGTCAATGCGAAGAATTTTTGCCGTAGGTTGAAAGTCATTGCCATCCCTGCATGACTGTGATTTGTGCCCCAGATCAGCCCACGTGTGTTATTGATCAATAAGTGCAATCAAGGTTGCTTTAGGAAGTAGATATTTATTCAGATTCACCGTTGGCTCCGTTTCTTTGATTTCGGCCCAAGAACCCGATGCAAGCTAAACAAATCGTTCTGGACAAATCAAATTTTGTAACCAGCCAATATTTTAGGGGGAATTCGGATCACACTTTCCATGAACCTTTTCTTTTAAAATTTTGGTATATCACAATAATTTTTTTTGATATATTTGATCACCATACAACGTCAGATTAGTTTATTTTGTGTCTGGTTGTTTAAAAATAGATTCTAATTTGTTTGTTTATCTCTTAAAAAAAAACAAAATAAAACGAATTTGTTTCGGAAGAAGAGCACTATGGCTAAGAACTCATGGCTTAATACAATCTTAGTTTCAACAGAAACATGATATGGTGAAGAAGTTCCAGATTCTTGAAAATAGTAACCATCGAGTTTCTTGCCGGAGTATTCTCGATCGGAAACAACCTCCGAACCGGTGGTAAAGTCATATTATATTTAATTATGATATTTACTATCATAGTATTATTTTATGTGAGTTTATTTTTATTTAGTATATTTTTTCTATATTTTTTTTTGTATTTGACTAGTGATAAGTACTTTTTATAAGTCTATATGAAAAAAGATATTTTTATACTTTTACTTTTTTACATTTAATTTATGTATTTCAAAAAATTGTAACTCTTCAATGATGAAAAATACAAATATTTTGATAATTGTGAGATTATTTTCGAGTCGACCATAGCATGTTTTGACGACATAAAATTTTCTTTATTTTTCTTTGTAAATAGTTGTGTGTTTGTAATACAAATACGTAATAATTAGCTACCAACAAGCTCGTTGAGGGAAATAGCATCGTTATAGAATCAAGGTTACACGCAATCGTTCGGAAATTATTTACTTCCTAATAACTTAAATTCTTGTTGATCATAGTTGTGCACTAACAATTTATTTGACTAACTTATTATCAATGTACATAAAAAGATAAAATTAGACAGTAACGGTGAAAAAGGTTCCGTAATTTGTATGCTTAACACAATTCACAACTAGCGACAAACTTCAATAACAACATTGAAACTATGAGTATCCTATCATAGTATTACGTAAAGAAAGGATATTTTAGAATAAGGATGTTTCAATTGATAAAAAGATCATACATAAGACAAGTCCATGTAACTCCGTTGAGTAATGCAAATACAGGTAGAGGTTTTTTTAAAGACGTTAATACTGACAAATAGCCAAGCAAAGTCTTTTTCATTGAAATGATGTCATATATTATAAACAAGAATACATTCTTATTAAAAAAAAATTAACACAATTGACCGTGGTTGATTTGATGTCTTCTTTTGTATGTACTGATTCAATATACTCACTTCCTAATACAAGTAGCACGTCTTTTTGAAATTCTTCCTTTCAGAACGGATATGAAAGAAATCTATTATTTGCCGCGTGATTACAACTATTTGATGGGCAGTGCTTAGAAAATGAACAATTGATACATTTGCTATTACATATTTTGCAGCCTTGTGTTTATTAGTTTGAACGTATTAAAATTACTTGGTTGCTTGGTTATTTGTGCAATAAAGATTGTAAGTGATTCAATTATTGATTGTTCCTTTGTTCGATCTTTTTTGTTTCTCGTGTTATCTAGATACTTAGTTATTTTTTTCGTTATTCCTTTTAATTAGTGGATAGTATTTTTTTAATTTACTTCCGAGTGTCTGCTTGAGTGAACCAAAATGGCCTAATTCGTTTAAAAGACTATCCAAACAAATAACCAGGTTTTTTACAACGAAATAAGATTTTACCATTACGTATCCATATAAAAATTGTGTTTTGGAATTCGATTTTTCTCCTCTGTTCATGAGAAAATAAACTTGGGTAAAGTAACAGTCAACCACTAATATAGCAATACAAACATAATTCGAAACGTGAGCTAAAGTTTTTTCCGTTTCTTTTTCAGCGCTTTTTACCCTCATCGTACAGAAAGTGTCTATAATTGATTACATTTTTAGCAAAAAATTAAACAAGTCATGTTTTTTTCTATGGTGTAAAATATAAGCAGCAAAATAAAACTTAAAAAGGGATTGTTACAAAAAACGTTGAAGTTGGCGGTTCGCTAAATCGCTATGGGCATCACATTTATGATTCGATACAATCTGATTTTTACGTCAGTTGTAACCGATTCTCTTGTGACTTAGTGATTTAAGGTTAGCTCGAAATTTGAGGTCCTTGGTTCGAAAAACTAAGACGCCATACTTTTAGTTAGCCCGGGTATTTTCAGGCATCTAAATTACATGTTAAGATTTTAAAAACGTAATTTGTATAACGACTTGTTGTTTTTTTTTAAATATTGGTTATAAATAATATCTGAAAGAGAGAGAGATGTCCTTATCAAGTTGCCTACGTTTTGGTCATTGTATTTTTTTCTAACTGAAACCCATACTAATATATCCCTTCCTAAACAAAACAGTTACAAGTTTTTTCGGATCGAAAACTAAAGGAAAATAGACATCATAGTAGGTAACGACATTTTCATTGTTTTTTAAACCTTTGCACGTAGAACAATGTTTTGCCTAGCTGACGCAAACAGACAAGTGGTATGAATCACAGATTATGAGTACTTACAGGCCGACCTAGGTGACCTAACCACACCTTTGTTGCTGTTACGAAGGCACCGAGAGGAGCAAATGCCAGGCATTCTGTACTAGATGTACTCTGATGGTATGTGCAATCTAGGAACGCAGAACTTTAAGGTTATCACTACTTATTACTTGCAATGAAGCTGATTGATTGAGAGCGTTGGGTTCCAGAGGTTAAGCACCTCAACTCGGAGTTTAAATCTGGCCAGAACCTTTATACCTATGTATGACCTGTATATTGCCATGAACCTATACATATAACCTATATATCGAGAAGATATAAAAGAGGTAAGAGATATTTAGATGTGGATTAATTATATTAAATGTTCCTACAACTCCACAAGGGTTAATAAAACAATACTAAGTTAACCAGTTATGACGTGAAGTTAAAAAGTGATTAACCCTACCAAATTTCCTTGCATATATAAGAAGACCGATGAAAGAAATTTCCTTACTCATAAAGAAAATCTTTATTTTGGCAATAAAGATTATGATTATAAAAAAAAAACAGATAGCTATTTACAATAACTCTAAACTGGAATGAGATGACGGTACAACGACTTCAGTTAGCTTATTTAATCAATAGCGAAACCTAATTTGATGACCTGGGGGCCTAGCCAAGAGCAACACGCTACGACGATTTCTACAATAGAAATCGTTCAAATGTATGGGGATGACATAAGCTGTCACTGGCGCTTATGTCATCCCCATACATTTGAACGATTTCTATTGTAGAAATCATTGTGACGTGTTGCTCTTGGCTAGCCCCCCTGTATTAGTTGACCCAATTTTCTCTATGTCTACCGTAATGTTCACTTCTCTAGTCATCCCCTGTGTTTTTGAAAGGGACTTGACACTGTCAAACTCATCAAGGTATATATTGAGAGTATTGTCCTCTTAAAAGCCAGTTCAAACGGAAAATTTATGCTATTCGTAGAATCATTTTTTACGACGAAATAAAACAGAGTTAAATAACTAAAAAATATTGAATGCGTGATTAAATAAGCTTACCAGTAAGGGCTAAAGTTGTAACTTCGGTTAATTCTTGGTTATTTTTTAAGAACAAGGCACTATACCACCCAATGTCGTCACAAGTCTTTGGACTCACCAAATCGTTTGACGTGAACGTCTCTATTGAAGGAAACCGATTTAGTCTCTTTTTCCTTCGGTTCGGTATCGGTTTTGGTCTCGTCTACCTTATTGCCATCTTCATTGTTTGACTTGATACCAGTTTCGGACATTGGGTATCTGAGGTACCCGGCTTTTGGTACCTCTTTCGGTAACTTACTGTCAACTGGGTTTTTTCGGTAGCATCGGTAATATTTATCTGGAAACATTTTACTGCCTCAATACCGAGTTTACTTATCTTTGTAATATTGTAAACATGGGGTTAAAAGTAATTTTTCTTTTGTTTTCATTACAGATCTTCATCTATAATTTAATTAAATCGTTCTCGTATGAAAACTATCCTTATTAGATATTTTTTAAGACTCTCTTTTTCATTAAAAGGAAAATAATAGTTATTATCTTAAGCATCATCCTATGCGTAACAATAGTCACAAAAAATACTAATCTCCGTTGCTGATGAAGCTATTTTAATTGCATATTTGTTGACGGATAAAGCAGAACACGAGATACTGATTTGTTTAACACTGTGATTATTAAACAAAAATAATCACTAAAACAGTTTTTCCAGTACTAATCTTTTAGGGGACACTACTCATTGAAATAAATGTACTTTATGGATTATACTTAGCATTTGAATTTATTTTTACCTGTTATTTTAAGACTTCTTTAAGACTGAGTCTTTTTCACTATTACTACTACGATTATTATTAAAAATATAAAACTGAGGGTTGAATCCAAAAAGTTGAAATAATTAGATATTTTCATATAGAATCTTTTGTAGAAGCAACTGTTCTTGACTTACTGAAATTTGCTCGTGTTTATTTGAAAACTTACCTCCTTACATTTCTTTGGATCATGAGGCGAAGCGCGTGGTGTCACAGGCTAAATAAAGATTTTAGCCGCATCGTTAATCCAAAGATCTGCAACAATAGAAAAATACATGAAATTATATATTTGTGAAGCTTTTATAATTAAGGACCCTGTTTGGAAACGGGAAATAAAAGAGAGATAGAGAGAGAAGCCTCAAGTGTTTTGTGTACCTTGGTACATTAGGTGGTGGGTGGTATGAAGATAACAAAAAATAAGTAAAAAATAATTTCTTAGCAAACACAAAAACGTCCAAGTTGTGTAACATTGAAATATATGAAGCAATATTAAACATACTTAATTACAGATAAAACAAAGAAATGCTTTCGGCTGTCCTAAGAGATCTCAATTTTATTAAGGTTGTGCTCCGCCATCTTGTACACACGATTTTGGAACAAAATAGACACAAGGGAAAGGTGATGCAACTAGGTTCAAGTAGCTTCCATAATTATATTGATTTTCCAATTCATCATGACGACAGCTTAGTACTTTTACTCTCGTGCTCGCGACCCACATTGCGTCGGACGAATGTGGTCAACTTCGTGTTGCGACACGACCACACTGGTAATGTCACTCTTGGTTTTTGAGGTGTAAGTTGAGAGGGAGAGCGGTTTTGAAAAGCATGATGTACCAGCATCTTCGTGGTCATTCCTATACCACCTGACTCTCAGGTGATGGAAAATATCAATAAAAAACCATTTCAATCCGGATAACGGCGGAAGGCTCACCACCTACCACGTTGGGTTCTAATACCATTGGCACAAAATAAAGAATTTACAGAAGGACCGCTCGCGCCTTTTTCCTAAACTTGCATGAGCGCCCAGGGTTACAAATACATTCGCTCTGAAATGAATTAGTAACTACTTTCAAGAAAACCGACCAAAAACAAAATTCATCATGTGAAAATTTGCACCAAGTTCGACAAAAACAAAAACACTCGCGACAGTGCAACTGCGCGCGACACTGATGCTCACCGGTATCGCCTGTAAACTCTTTGTGTATGTGTGCGTGACCAAAATGGCGGGTTTGTTCTAAGCGGACTATCTGTCAGAGGCACCACGCTAATGCGTAATTTGTGCCATTAGAGAAGAGTGGGCTTCTGAGTGTTCACCGTGACGGAAATAGTCACTCGCCTTTGACTACCCCGTTCGGGTTATACCCGATTCGTGATGGTAAGTTATGTTTCGGTGTACGAGTTTCTGCCTGCGACTTTGTTCGCGTTTTATTCAGTGAAAGCAAAATCAGTTTGTATTCACAATAATTTTTTTTGTGTATGTATATATGGTTTGGCCCATTTTTTATTATAAATTATAGTTAAAACAACGCCTTAGCTTGTCTTTTAAATCCCAGGTAACATTTTTTTGTTTAACCACATTTACCCAACGATCACAACGCTTATCGAATTAAGTACTCACGAAATGTAAGTACACATCAACGTAATTAGCACTTTACCAACAATATTTTACTAAGTACTAAGTTTTTCGAAAAAATCAGTTATTATGTCACAAAACTGCGCAGTCAGTTTACGAAAGATATAAAAAGTTGCGACAAGTAAATGATTAATAAATAAAAGTCTTTAAAATGAACTCATTACTCCACCTGAACAAACTATTCGCATCCATGGCAGCTTAATTTTAGGTGGCGGCTTCCTCCATGTGCTTTACGATCATCATAACCCATGATACCCTATGGACGGCTAAAAAGTTTCTCGGAATAAGAGTGCTTACCTAAAACAAACTTAGCACCCAAACACTCGATTATTAGATTATGAAAGTTTCATAATTTCACATTTAATGTCCTAACCACCAAAAGCTTGCATTGAAAATGTACCCCAGCTTGTTTGTGTGTTTTTAAACATTTGAACTAGCATCGGACATTTTTGGAGTAGATTTTGTATCTTGGGTATTTCTGATCGAAGGATCTACCTCTGAAGTTGGCACCTCTAAAGCGTGTGACGTTGGAGCGGGATGCAAAACGATCACCTACGCTAGTTACTATACAGGCTGACACTTTATGACCCGAGCATGGATGACTGAGGAAGAGCTAGCTTTTTAACAATTAATATTCAGTTTGGTTGATTACCTAACGCTCTATTCGGGGACAAGGAATTTCGTATTTTCATTATTTGACGAAAAAAAAAGTCTATTGCATTTTCTTGGACCTAGAAAAAGCCTATGATCGGGTGAAAAGGAATGAGTTGTGGTTGTCTTTATCCGCGCATGGGGTGAGCAGCTGTCTGATACGAGCGCTGAAATCTCTCTATGAGTGTTCCAGTGCTTGCGTCAGAATAAAAGGGGCGTACACTGACTGGTTTGACATCCATAAAGGGGTTAGACAGGGTTGTGTAGCGTCCCCAAGGCTGTTCAACCTATTCATGGATGAATGTTTGACAGATCTGAAAGACAGTGATTATGGACTGGGAATGGATGGGTTGCTTGTTAAATGCCTTCTCTACGCTGATGACCAAGTCATACTGGCGTCGTTACGCCAGTATGACTTGGTCATACAACATTAATGAATGCGTCGTTAGAAGAGAGAGGTATGAAAGTGAACGTAAGTAAGACAAATACCATGGTTTTTGAAAGATATTTATTTATTTATTAATGATAAAGAGATGAGTATATGACAGAATGTGATGTTTTAATTGGAGATAAAAAGGTAGAACAAGTGAAAGAATTTGTGTATCTGGGGACTAGGTTCACGAGGGATGGAAGGCATGAGGGTGATATTGATAGAAGAATGAATGCAGGGAATATCTTAAATGGAGCGCTGCATGCCTTTATGAACAGCCAGAAGGCGCGACTGACTGTTCATGCGGGGGTGTTAGTGCCGACGCTTATGTACGGAAGTGAGAGTTGGGTATGGCAAAAGAGGGACGAAAGTAGGATAAATGAGAGCATTGCGAAGTTTGGCAGGAGTGACGTGAGTGATGAAGTAAGGAATAGCATAATAAGAGAGCGATGTGGTGTGGTAGAGGATGTAGTCACAAAAATTGAGATGGGAATGCTTTGGGCATGTGGAAAGGATGGATGAAAGGCGATTAACGAAACAAATTTACAAGGCGAGGGTGGATGGAGCTGTTGAAAAGGGAAGGCCTAGACGGACGTACTAAGGACAAATCCAAGACGGGCTCAGAAAAGGTCAGGTCAGGAGTACCCATAATCGACGAGCATGTATGAAAGGATTATTGAAAGTGAAAGAAGCGCAAGAGGTGTATCAGGACCGTAGCAAGTGGAAAGATGTGGTCTCTGCCTACCCCGTTGGGAAAAAGGCGTGATGGTATGTATGTATGTATGTATGTCAATCGTGTCGTCAGATAATACACACATACATACATACCATCACGCCTTTTACGGACGTACTCGTCCGTCTAGGCCTTCCCCTTTCAACAGCTCCATTCACTATCCATAACATGATTGACGCTATTGCACGGTTTCTCGCTCCGATGTCCGTGGAGGCCCGGGTTCGATTCCCGGTTAAGTCAATTTAGGAAACAATCTTTTCTAAATTAGCAACAAACAATCAAATCTTTACTCTTTATTATAATAATAGAGACTACAAAGGTGTTTAAAAAACTTTATAATAAAGAGGCCATTAAATCAGCAATGTTATTAAATATTTTAAAATACTTTTCCCATTCCATGTAATGTTTGAGCCTGATATCATCGCAGGGTCGTGAGTTACTTCTTAATATCACCCTGTACAGGTCTCCGTCTATGCATCTAAAGTGCTAGTGGGTGTGAACAGGTACAAATAGACCTGCTAATAGGTCGTGGGCTGTTCAAGGTGTATTTGATGTAAATCTTCTTCCTAACTTATGATTTCCCGGTAGTTAGTTCTCTAGACAAACATTTGCTTTATACATACATTATCTTGTACATATTGTCGTTAATTTTTAGAGTAAAATACGTAACGTCTCTTTCTATGATAAAACTGCGTAATATAATAGTATATTTTATATCGAGGGTGCTCTGAGCCATGTCATTCATTATAGATTTTATTTTTTAACGTTTTTCTCATTTCTGATCCAAAACGCGGAACGTTACTTCTAAGGGGATTTAAAGCTTTCTTATGCCCATAAAAGTTCACATATGTCATCTAAGCATGACTGTTAGACATCAACTTAATGCGTCTGTGACTAAATGCTACCGGGAACTGGTACTCAAACTTAGCAGTGGTGATTCAACGCAAATCGCGGGGTGTCGCGTAGGTGAGAGCTGACATCATGTACAGTGACACACAACAGATGCTATCTTCTTTGTTAAGGTTTGGTAAGAAAGGCCATTGGGCGAGAAAAAGCAGAGTTAATGCACTTTTTCCTATACAAATATAGAAACTAGAAAAAAGCGACCTGATCCTTCGGGCGAGTTTCTTGAGCCCTAGGATAAGGTCGATTTTTTCTATTTTCTATCTTTGTGTAGAGTTAAGTTAGGAAACTTTTAAGCTTTATACTATTTAGCTATTTTGTTTGGTCCTAGTGCCGACAGAACATAATCAAGCTCGGGCAATTATTCGTTTAGCTTAGCAGCGCGACGTCGCGTGTAAAATTATGTTTTGCAACAATGTTATTTCAAATGATAAACAAAGTGCTTGTCGGGGTTTTATAAGTAGTGATCCTTACAGATTTGTTGGTGGCGTACATGTATTAATAATTCAGATAAATAATGTAAGTAGAACATTAGAAAATAAAATAAACAATAATGTGACCCTACCATCTTTTCAGTTCGTTATCAAACCGTCCTATTAAAATAAGTTATAATAATATCAAGACAAGTAGAAATGCTAAAAATTCTTCCTGCTTACCACCTGCCCAGTATATTTACATGGGTATATTGTTTTAACAAGTTATATAGATAGTTTATCCATTAATCGTGCGGTCATAGCATTGCCCGCGGACCTCGTTAACGTGTAAACCTACTGATAAAGCGGACGAACATAAATACATACCTATTTTTATAGCTACGAACAATTTACTTGAAAACGTTCCATTCGGTACTGACGGCGACAAAAGCTTGATAGCATAACCGACTGTGCGTTTACATTGCCATCACTATTATGTGCAAAGGATAGTGAACTATTCTATATTATGTTGAGTAATATTTACGAAAGTAACTCCGTTTTCAAGCATAAATAAACTACTTAATTTTGACTTCCGGAAAGGCAAAGAAATTTTAACCTTTTGTTGCAATAAAGCCATATCTATGTGTAAGCCGCAGGTAAATGTTGGAAAATAACAATATTTGAGGCTTCTTTACACATGGCCACATTTGACCTCAATGGCCAGCATGTGGCATGCCTAGTGATAAAGCCATAATCCACACTTTATGCCTTACCAAATTTGCGCATATCAGTCAGACTCATCTAAACGGAGGTTATGCTTTTTAAAATGACAAGAAAAACTTTACGCAAAAGAGGTTCCGTCACTGGTCAAGTCTTCAGAGTGCTGAGTGCGAGTTGCAGTAAGAGAAGTGAATAACTTCACCATCGCGTTTGCGAGAAAAAAAACGCGAATTTGCATGGCATCGGGTGAGCGCCATCTAGCGGCCTTAATGTTTCCCGAATTAGCTGCTAGATAGCGTTGATTCGATTTCATAGTAATTGACATTTACGTGCTCGCAAAACGCGATGGTGAAGTGATTCACTTCTCTCACAGCAACTCGCACTCAGCACTCAGAAACAAAAGGTTAAAATCGTTTCGATTCGACAGAATATATTTTTAGCACTTTTCCTTGCGAGTGTACGAACGCGCCGATAGTCCAGATAAAACTGATTTATTTTTTCCTTGTCAACTTTTTAATAAAAGTACTAGCTCGTAGTCAAGTATTTATCTAAAGAAGGCGTATTTTATGCCAGCAGATTTTCTATCCGATATCCCGTTATTGTAATAAAGGATTAACTAATGAATAAATGCATAACTTAAGATAGCAATAAAATACTATAGCCAATTAGAAAAAAAAAAAAAACATTTTTTTTAGTAGGATTTTAAATTTCAAATGCTTTATAATCTTAAAACTTTTAAACGAATCACCGATGAGTATTTTTTGAACACAGAATTTACAACCAGTATTACAGAATTTCGTACTGCAGTCATCATACATTATCATAAAAAACGTAAACAAATATATTTTTACATTATGCCACACTAAACTTCTGCACCACAAAACCTCATAAATATTTGTCACACTGTTCTACATTTCACCAGATAATTGGCTATGTCGAAAGGACTATGCACTCTGGGCGAAATTGCAAAAGTACATACGAAACACGAGATTGTAGCTCTGTGCGTATATGGACGCAAGGACAGACGGACAGTTTCGGTCGCGACAAGGCGTGGCGCCGGGCAACTTTTTGTAAGTTTAAATCCAAGGATTGAGCTGTCTTCGTTAGGTGTACCCACAGAACAGATGATGCAAGAGGAGTCACTGTAAACACTTCATCTAGAAAGTGAAACAAGGCAAAAGCTATTTACTGGTTTACAATATTTAAAAACAAAATGAAAAAAAAGTAATCAAAAGAACCAGGTATCTATGTGTTACTATTGTGGGGACGACACGATTGGCGTAGTGCGCTGTAGCACGGTTTCTCGCCTAGATTTCCGTAGTGTCCCGGGTACGATTACCTGGGGTCAATTCAGGAAACGATCTTTTCGTTTCCTAAGTTGACCCGAACGTTTGATTGCGTATTATTAGGTCAACATAAAACTCCAGATCGAATTGAACACGACATTTACATGTGTGGAATAAATAAACCTACGTGTTAAAACAACTCGCAAATATGCATAATGAAAATGAATTATAGCCAACACTGCGGTGCCGGTTCTAAGATTTTATTTTATTAGTATTTCGTTGGTATACTTAATTTATTTTACGTTTTTTGGTAGAACGGTCGTGGAATTATAATGAGGTCGTGTTGACATCATATTTCACAGAACACACCTGGATAAAAAATAAACGATATACATATGTTTTGTGTTAGAAATAATGATTAGTGTATGTGGTTAAAAAAAGCGTCAAAGCCTGAGTGCCGAGTGCGAGTTGCAGTGAGAGAAGTGAATGACTTCACCATCGCGTTTTGCGAGCACGTAAATGGCAATTAGTATGGAATCGAGTCAGCGCCATCTAGCGGCGAATTCGTGCAACATTAAGGCCGCTAGATGGCGCTCACTCGATGCCATACAAATTCGCGTTTTTTTCCTCACAAACGAGATGGTGAAGTTATTCATTTCTCTCACTGCAACTTGCACTCGGCACTCTGTTCAAATGTTCAAATGTTTATTGCACTTCTATGTTGTACATACATGGTGGTGGTGTTTGTAAAAGTTTCAAACATCAGTTTAGAATTCCTATCACACTCACTACTTTCATACACTGAACATCAAAATCATTTTTTCCCATGTATTTTCAAGGCACCTTAATTTCTCGTACTGTATTTGTTTTTGTTGCAATTATATTTTTTCGTGTATTTTATTTCAAACGTGAGACAACATCACATTTGGCCCTGGCTTCAAAGTGAGGTTTTCCCTTTTATTATGGAAACCTTAAACAACTAAGGCATTCATTGGAACCATCACAAATTTCTGCTTCGTAAAGAAAAATGGGGAAGCGATCCTACGACTCTTTCTGTATTCACCGCTCTATGCACACACAGGTACACTGCGACATAAAGTTAACCAACGAAAATTAGGTGTAGGTAAATAACCTGATCTTGATCAAAAAGCGAGAGTAGGGAGACCAACTCGCTCATCCTAAAAGGGATGACAAAAAGGCGGATGTCCAAATATGGCGGTCCTCCGACCCGTCATCTCTGTCACCTTAGCGGGAAAGGTCGTGCGCGCACGCATTGTTTGGGGAGGCCGAGGGATAGTATTCACAATTTAAAAATGTAATAATTTATGATTCACTGCGTAAGGCATGGCCATTTACCTTGTTAAGAAAATTATACAAGTGTTTGGTTTTGGAAAATTCAATTTGACATTATTATTTTAACTTTACTATATTAAATAAACATTTACCGAGCCTTGCAGATCAAAACATTGGTCATCAAAAAGTTGAATTTATACCGGCAGAATTGTGTAAACAAGAATATTTCGATGAGCAGAACAAACGGACACTTCAAATTTTCTTAACGAGTTAAAGACTTTGGCTTTTCGAAACTCTCGTATTTTGTCCATGTATACAAGGAAAACAGAGAAAAAACAATCGATACTGGAATACCCCTTAAGTAGCAAATCATATCATTAAGTAATGCTTAATATTTGCATATTTTTGCAGGACGTCAATTTCAAATTTAGAAATGTTAAACATGCAATTTAAAAAGAACATGGTAGTCGTTTTTGGTCTCACAAGGGCTTCAAACGACTGGACTTTTTGCCTTTTTACTCAATAAAGAAAGCCAATAAACAAAATGGACTTTTTTAGCTTATTGGAAGAAGACGTACTAATACGTCCAACCTTCGCGGGTTTGGAGAGATATTTCAATAATTACTAAAATAATTAAATCATTTATTTTCTCTCACGAAGGTACCAATATTAAAATACAGCTCCTCTTATAAACTAATTGCCTGCCTTTTGTGTGAGAGACTAGTGCCAGATATAGGTTTGAGTAAAACCCGTGTTACAGGTCACCAGTGGTCCACCCCTCTAAGTTGATCTGGGTAATACGCGATAGTGATGATGGTTTATAAGAAAACGATGTGTGCTAATTATTGGAAATTTACTACATTATTTGTGAATAAATACATTTAGGTTAGTAGTGAGTGTTAGTGAGTGAGTTTAGCATGCGAGGTTAGTCTTAACCTAAAGAGTATTTCAACATTATATTTTAATTTTAGGGTACAGACAGGTTATTTTTTGAAGAAAACTCGCTGCTAATATACTCGTAGCATAGTAGCTTAGCTCTTACTGGGCTATGCATTAGGATAAGCTGAACGATTGGCAGGTAGGGCTAAGATGAGATTTGTGCAATAATGCAGAAGACTCGGGCCCTTTTTTTAAATGTTACCAAAAGTTGTTGAGACAAAATAAAAAAGGTACTTAGGACATTACTCAAGTATACTCGTAGCTTTGCTAAACCAAGATGGATGTTAAATAAAAATATGTACAATATTGTCGAATATTTATTTTATAGTGTGTGTACGCAAGAAAAATTTAAGAAACAAAACAAAGCCTTAAACTTTAATCCATAATTTGGCATTTAAGAAACTCTCATTGACTCATACTCACCCATTTCTTTACAGAGGACTTATGCTATAGGACCTGCCTTATGGACACCCTACACAGCCTCTGTTTTTGCGTTTTAGGGGTTTATTGGCCTCTTAAGGGTCACTTGTAGGGCACACAGGACGAAGCTGATTCTATTTACCTTTTGTTCAAGTTAAAGCCTCATTCGTGATTTGGGAACCCAAATGCGTATGATAATAAAAAATAAAAACATGCCGAAGTGTTTAAATGGCTGTAAATAGTACTTATTTTTTTATCCTGTTCACTAATGAATATTTTTATTTTATTATTCCCAAAGGCAAAACGAACAAATAATCTGAAGGTGGATTGGTATGGTTAAACGCGAATTTATTCGTCTTTTCTTTGAATAAACTCTCGTTTTAGCGAACGTCGTTTGTTTCACCATTTATTTTGTTGACTAAAATAAATGTTATTTCTTTGGTTGTCTTTTGTTTTTATGGTGTTTTAATTTTAAGTATCTGCTCTAAAGACGTTTATTATTTTTTCCGGTACATATATCTTCTGATTCAAAAATTAATTATTTAACTCATGTATATATACGTACGACGTTATTACTTTGAGCTTTCAGAACCGATTCGGTTCCTTTTTTTTACCTGATCTATGGCATTACACTAAATCGTCCCTAAACCACACACAGTCGAGTGTTTCCAGCTATTGTGGTTAGTTCTCTTCAATTAAATTCCATCAAAACGATATCTGGTTAACTTCAACTTTTTATTCTTGGCAAATTGGTCAATTGGCTGTAATTTTGTTGTACGGTCAACTATGTAAGGACGTAGTATAGGTATGCCTCATTACCTAAAGCTGGTAAAACTTCATACCTAAGGCTGCTGGCATAAGACCCTTTTTGCAATGGTTCTGTAAAGGTTGACCTGCTATTCTCCGTAAGATCACATTACAGCAAAGCAATTGTATTGTACGGTACGTTTACAAAATTCTAATCTTATATGAGTATTTATGAAAAAAAAATTATCATCTGATCACGAATTAAGTGAGATGAACATTATCAGAAATGAATTCATAAGTCATGTCAATTAAAAATTACAAAGCCAACTTGTGGGGTGATTTAATTATTTGAAATTAGGAATTGGTCATTATTAAAATCATTGTTGTTAAAATAATTAATAGATACCGTGTTAGTTACTGGAGTTTTATGTTATTAAATATAATAGAATACTTCAAAGAAAACACTAATGAATGATACATGGGGATACTGTAATTAATAGATGGCGTGTCGCAGTTCGATCGTGGCGACTATGGTCACGGCATCCAAGGTAAGCGACATCTGAGTATTATATTACAATCTTGATTATATCATAGGTCTTAGAATTACTTATCTAGTAAAGCCTATACTATACCAACTCACTACTGGGTAGAGGCCTCTATCATTGAAATTTATGGGTATTCATGAATCAATATCTGGGACAAGTTACACCAAGATCATTTGACCCCAAACTAAGCAGAGCTTGTACTATGAATGTCAGAGACTAATAAACATACTTAAATATTTTCGTCACATAAATGTTTGTCATGGGTGGGGATCGAACCCAAGACCACTGCCACTTAACAGGCCAGGTTTAATCACTATGCTTGCCAAAATTTGGGATAAGTCCACGCGGACGAAGTCGCTAGTAACAGTTAGTTTGGAATATTCGCTGGCTATCGTAACACAATTGTTTTTTGTTTTTTGTTTTGTGTGAACTTATTTAGTTGTTTTTCCTTCTTTATAATTAGCTTATATCTGTTTGCATGCCAGGTTCTGGTGAAATGTGAGCTTATTTTTATTAGTACCATTTTTTTTTTCACGCAAATGACAATATTCTTCTTTTTCTTCTTGCTTATGTACTGTTACCCTTCTAATGGTCATCTTATTCCATGTGACGTGCAATTATTGAATGAATAAATGAATAAAATAAATGTATGTTACGATGTGAGAAAAAAATGATTTCATCGAAGGTGCCGTCTCAGGTAAAAATTTGGAACAAATACATTCGTGCCCACAGTCCTTTAAGTTACGAAAAATTTACATTAATTTAACTCAAGCTCTTAAATTTTGAATAACAAATTTATTTTATGAGAACTTTCACGAGCGGTTGTAGCAGGCATTACCGAAGAAACAGTTAAAATACGGCCATTAGAGGTCGCCATTGACATTATTTTACAAAAACTATGCTAATTTCAGCCATTATGTTTGTATATGAACTTCTTAGAACCTTAAGTCTGTTATTTGGTCTTCGCGTGATTTGGACGAATTTGCACGCCAGTTTCAGGGTCCCATGGTGCAATTTCGAAATCAGCTCGCGACAAACTAATGTCATTTTTACGATAAAAAGCCACCTGTATATGAATCCGAAGATAAAATCAACTTTGAATAAAAACATTTACTAATTTTCATCAAATTTTTAAAAAGAAGAAAGAAAGACAAATAGTTTGTGCCTAACAAAGTACAGGGTTAAAAATATGATTGTAAACAGTTACATTTTAACTTATATTCAACAGCTTCCACGTTATTGAGAGACACAAACAGACAGATAAAAGCTAAATAAATGTTTTTTTAATGTTGAGTATCAAAAGATCTGTCAAGTAGCATTCTTTCACAGAACCCACATGCACTTAGGACAACAATGCTTCACGTAACAAAGCAGTTTCGTATTCAGTGAATGAATTTACAGTAATAATGTTATTTTGCATTCCTCTGCACTTATTAGCTGTTTGTTTTTGTTGGTGAATGTCCAATTAGTACCTAATTAATAAATTATCTGTCTATACTATTGACATTTTTGGTTTAAACGGGAGCACTTTTTGAATCCCGAAATGAAACAAATCGAAGCAGATGAAACCATACAATTTCAAAATGCCTATCTACGTATAAGTATACAAATATTGAAGTATTTTAATCAGTCTCTGACACTGGATTTGGGGCCGATTCGGGATTTTGGCATTCAGAGGTGATTCAATATTAATCATCAGTTGAAAATAAGGATCTGCTACCACTAAAGGGATGAAATAAGGGATGGAATGTTTTATGACTATAACCGCTAAAGCTATCATAATTTTCATTGAAGTTTCTTAACACTTATCGTTCTGTTAAAAATCAACCCTAAACAATTTAAAATAAATTTTGCGTCGACGAAGTCGTAGGCATAAGTAAGTATTTGTATAAAGTTTTAAGAAGAACCTAACGTTAACATCAAACAATTCAAGTTCACCTGTAAGGAACCCTATAATTTAATGGGCAATAAAACTATATTAATTTAGTTGACGTCGAGCACGCAAGCCTTGATAATAGAGTTTACTCATGTTGGACAATGATAAAAAAATGGTTCGGAAAAAAGAGTAAATTTCCATTGAATTTACACATACTATGGTAGAGTTCATAAATACCTAACACTGCTTAAGAGTATATTTGAAGGGCAATGGTTAATTATTTAATAAGCCAACATAGACGTTCTTCAAAAGAGAACGAACACGCATGAAACCATTTTTGAGAATGTAAGAACTGAAAATTTTAAGAGGACGTTTTCACTAAGATTGAGATTGGAAAGCTAAGACAGTTTGGTCATATGACATGGATGGATGAAAGGCGATTAACAAAACAAATTTGTAAAGAGGAGGTGGATGGATCTGTTGGAAGGTGAAGGCCTAAACGGACGTACTTAGGACAAGTCCAAGACGTAGTTCAGAAAATATCAGGTCAAGAGTACCCAAAATCGACGAGCATGCAGAGTGCGTTACTTCAGCGGGAAAGTAGCTTCTAGAGTGATTTGAGTGGAACGTAAAATTAGTGAGATATATGCTGTGGATGTGCGCGGCATAAAAAATTTGTGGGCGTTGTGGTTTTGGAAAAAAATGAAAAAAACGATTCCTGCTGCAGTAACGTTGTTCTAGCAGGAAAATTCTAAACGAATGATCGAAGAGAAAAATGTTGTACATTGGCAGATAGCCCACTTCTGGGGAAACATGTGCGCCAAAAATATAATATGTGGGGCTTCAGGTTTTCGAAATATTGCGTTTCCTGCTGGGGTAACGTTTCGCGGAATCGTGTTTCTCTCAAACCATGGCATGTGCGTCTCTTTAATAAACATTCACTTGTAGCTCTTGATTTGTGCTTGCGGCACATATAATAAGATTTTGAAAATTATTCTTACATTTTCAGTAATTAAGGTGTCTCTAAAATCTGAAAAAAAAATCACAGCGCCTAAATGAGAAACTGTATCAACTCGCTGAAAACTGCATTCGATTCCGCTTTACACATCTAATGGTCAGAAAATGTTTCAAAAGTTTACATACATGCTTTATCGAATAAGAGATCGAAATAACAAAACCACCGGTACATAACTTTGACGTCAAAATATAAGAAATCAGTTCATCCTGAGATAAGTGAGTGTTAACCAAAAAACAGTGAGTTTCATAAAATAACACTGTGAAAATTTTCAGCCTCCAATGTTTCGTATTTATAGAGAAATAAACAAAAATCAAAACCTTTCAACAACGACTGATTATCCGACCAAATTCGAATGACTACGAAAAAGCGACGGCTTCATACATATGGATGACCTTCTTTACTGGACGTATTACACTAAACTCCTGCCCGTACAATCGCGTTCAATCGGTTTTTGGCAATAATTAGAACCTCATCTTAGATTAGAGTAAAATTTAAAAATGTGAATGAAAGCTTATACCTATGAGCCTATATGAAAGAGCTTAATTTTAAATTGAAATTCTCATTTTATCCTCTTAATTTATGTTCTTAAAGTAAGTATGGCTTATTTTTGACGTGACAACGTCTTAAATTAGGTTGCGGCTGGGAGTCACTTATGAAAAAGTGTAACGCTCGGTAACGTTACGATGAGTCACCGAACGAGAGAGAGGCCCGCCGAATGCCTTGCGTCTCTCTCCCACTCAACTATGATCGGTCTGCCGCAATTCTTATTTTCATTCAATTCCTTGTTCCTATTGTGCAATTTAATTATATTCATATCAATAAATATTCTACCGAGAAAAAGACGTTGTCACGTAAAATCTTCGCCCGTAAAACCGACTTTACAGGCAACCATTTTTTATGTTATTTTTACGTCTAAGCTGTATTACTATAGAGATCCATCTAAATTCGTACTTACTGTAGTTTTTGCGTGAAAGAGTAACAAACATTCTACAAACTTTCGCATTATAATATAATAAGTATAGTATTAGTAGGATTAAGTAAGATTAGTAAAGTAATTAGAAATTAATATTAGTAAGAAGTTAGACTAAATGTCCGTCAGCGACTGTCTTTCCCATCAAAACATAGCCTTAACATACAAAACATAGCCAAAACATAGCCTAGATTAAGAAAAAGTCTCATTCACTCCCTGATAATCATGTACTTACTTAGCTTTATAATGGTGAAAGAATTTTCAAAATCGGTCTAGTATTTTCGGAGCCTAATCAAAACAAACAAACTTTCATCTATAAAATATTAATAGTAGTTTAAATTTTAGTATTGGTACTTGGTAGGTAAGTGTTAATTAAATAAGTCAAACAATACCTTTAAATACTTACCATTGCAGATCGTCATCGTAACTTGATAAGTGCCAATTATTTGAATATGAATATTATAACACCACTTTCAACTAATTTCTAATTTCACTATTGGTATTTATTATCAATGCCGGTTGCATCACCGCAACAAACGTGCCATGAGAACTGCAACTGTTTGTTTATCAACAAACAACAACAAGTTTAGTAATAAAGCGTCACAGACGTCACAGTTGCTAACAAGCGTCCGACAGAGCTCCGACTCGGCAAAATAGTGTTGCCATTGCCAAATTTTTGACTACCGTGTTTGGTAGGGGGTAATTGTCTTAACTATGCGATTCAAAAAAGAATAAGATTGGCTTGCGACAAACTGCACTCGTTCTTCAGACAAAAACAACCCATGAAAAGTCTTTGTCAGTTAGCGATAGAGTTGATGTGCCCGTACGCCAATAATTTCCCTTTAATTTGCTCGAATTTCCCTTAAAAACGGCAATCGCCGTAGCAATAGTAACCCTGGCCCAGGCGCACTTCATATTGAAAAAACACTTCGCATGACTTTTAATAACAGAGTGGCGTTCATCTACCGCCTCTTTTCCACTAATGTCGCACGCTTACTAGCTGTCTCACTCACTCCAAGCTAGACAAAGCAACTCCTCGTGACGCCAGCAGCGGGTAGCGCGGGGCCAATGGGTGCGAAACAGCGGCGTAAGGTGATGTCAAAAAGGGATTAATATGGTAGGTATTGATGGATGCTAATAATTCATCTTGCTTGAAGCATAAATCAAAATATATACTTTATGTATGGTTTCATTGTTGTGTTAATTGGTTTTTTATTTATAAACTGTATCTGCAGGTTTATTTTTGTAATAGGTATTCGTAACAAACACGTCTTTATTCACAGATATTTGAAAAATATAGTTTTAAACATCTTCAATAATTTAATAAAACGTCATAGATTAGGTACAAGTTTATTTGTTTAAGTTGAGTTTTTCTACTTCAGTGTACTTAGCCAAAACTATCTTGTGAGTAAGTTAAGAAGGTCATTGATATGTATGAAACCGTCGCTTTTTCGTAGTCGTTCGAATTCGGTCGGATAATCAGTCGTTGTTGAAAGGTTTTGATTTTTGTTCATTTCTCTATAAATACGAAACATTGGAGGCTGAAAATTTTCACAGTGTTATTTTATGAAACTCACTGTTTTTTGGTTAACACTCACTTATCTCAGGATGAACTGATTTCTTATATTTTGACGTCAAAGTTATGTACCGGTGGTTTTGTTATTTCGATCTCTTATTCGATAAAGCATGTATGTAAACTTTTGAAACATTTTCTGACCATTAGATGTGTAAAGCGGAATCGAATGCAGTTTTCAGCGAGTTGATACAGTTTCTCATTTAGGCGCTGTGATTTTTTTTTCAGATTTTAGAGACACCTTAATTACTGAAAATGTAAGAATAATTTTCAAAATCTTATTATATGTGCCGCAAGCACAAATCAAGAGCTACAAGTGAATGTTTATTAAAGAGACGCACATGCCATGGTTTGAGAGAAACACGATTCCGCGAAACGTTACCCCAGCAGGAAACGCAATATTTCGAAAACCTGAAGCCCCACATATTATATTTTTGGCGCACATGTTTCCCCAGAAGTGGGCTATCTGCCAATGTACAACATTTTTCTCTTCGATCATTCGTTTAGAATTTTCCTGCTAGAACAACGTTACTGCAGCAGGAATCGTTTTTTTCATTTTTTTCCAAAACCACAACGCCCACAAATTTTTTATGCCGCGCACATCCACAGCATATATCTCAATAATTTTACGTTCCACTCAAATCACTCTAGAAGCTGCTTTCCCGCTGAAGTAACGCACTCGAGCATGCATGAAAGGATGAATGAGAGTGGAAGAAGTGAAAGATGTGTGTCAGGACCGTAGCAAGTGGAAAGATGTGGTCTCTGCCTACCCCGTTGGGGAAAAGGCGTGATGGTATGTATGTAAGAACCGCTGGATATGGGTCAGGATCGTAGCAAGTGGAAAGATGAAGGTGCTACCTACCTGTGGGTAGAAGGGTTGTGCTGGTAACAGATCTACCTCATCACCATCACTACCGCCGCCTGTTTGCTTAGATCTACTACGTGCTGGACTACGGCGTCACCCACACACAATTCAACATTTGTTGGCCCGAAATAAAAGGTTCGGTGACTCGTTTATTTGTCGTACGATCCAGACGTGGAACGCTCTGCGCATGTGTTTCCTTACTCGTATAGTCCCGGGTTCGTCAAGCGGGGCGTGAAAAGGCATTTCTGTAGGCCTTCAAGGTGAGGATGGCCAGCCCAGAGATTCATTTGAATGACTGGGCTTGTCAACCTCATATCTGGACCTCACGACCGCTTTCCATCAGGTGGAGTGAGGTCATCTTGACGGGCAATAAAAAAAAATCCTTCAAAGTACCTACCTAACGGATTTTAATGCACTTTTCATCAATAGACAATGACTCTAGATGAAGTTTTTGTTTAAAATATGGATATTACTCGTATAGTAGAAAAAAACAAATTAGTATCTATTGCACCCGTGTGAAGCTAGGGTAAGACGGATCGCTACTTACTAATACCGAATAATATCTAACATCCGAATAGCTATACCAAATAACTTACTCGTAAACTAAATGTATGTTAAAAGCCAAATAGCTCACTGAATTCATTAATTATGTTACAAATGCTTTATGTTTTTATGAACAACCTGTAAATGGACACTTGACATTTTATAAAGTTTAGACCAGTTATTGTAGAGTCGAACAGCTTATAAAGACTCAACTCCAGTGTGAAGATATAAATACTCGTATTATTGACAGTATTCTGTAGTATCTTTATTTATGCAAGTATTTTGGGTTAGGTACTTGTGTTTCTTACTTATCTATAATTTATGTGTTGTTTTGTGGCGCCTAAATGGAATAACAAATGTGTTTTCGACTATTCGACTCAACCTATATTAAAAGCAATCATAGGTCTTTTAAAGTACTCGCACTACATATCGTTGCAGTACTCGCACTACATATTGTATGTATTTACTAGTTGTTACTAGAATAGGTCAGCTTTTTTTGTATTTGTACTCAAAATGCACAGTGCGAAATTTATTTACTAACATAAAATATGTCCAGCAACTTGAATTTGCATGAATGGCTTGAACTCAAACTCAAATAACTTCATTCAAATAGACTTCACAGTAAGTACTTTTGAATCGTCAAAGCAAGATATACTAAATAAAAGACATACACTATAATAATATGGATATATAAATACACAGTATAATGCGACTATACCACCGCGTCGGAGTTCTTTCTTGCTGAGAAGACCCAGTGAGAAACTCATGGTTCTGCCTCCAGTGGCCCATTAACTGTTTTTTACATTAATTTCACGTTTTTAATGAATCGTCTGCGGCTTAGCTGCGGGTACTTATATTTTAAGGCAGAGGTATTTGCAACCAGACTGGCAGCTCTTAACTAGCTCTTGGGATCCTTAAACATCTCAAGTTCATTCCTCAAACTGAGAATAGCGAGCAGTTTCGTAATATGATCATTCATTTACAGCCAGTCAGCGATTACTTGGCCCTAACACATCTTCTCGGATATTTACTGACGAAATTGCTCGCCAAGGATTAAGGAATTAACTTCACTGGATATTAGCGATTGTAAGAAGATCCCTGGGGCCTTATTACAATCTCCTGAAGCTTGCTCGCAATTGTCTGTGAATTGAGCGTCGTGCCATTTTGGTATTATGGTCTCTTCTTTCCAGTCACGTGCCCATTACGTCATGCAAACTTGACTGCTGCGCGGCGTATTGGTATTACGAACTATAATTTGACCTTTCTAACCATTGTTGATCTGTCAAATAGTACCAGTCTAAAGCTTTTTGCAGAAGTAGCTCTTGAAAAGTGACATCGTAATACCAATACAAAGTAAGCATTCTAGTACCGTAAACGGTCAAACTGCGACAGTGGCAAAAGATTGTAATATCCTCTGGCTCCTGACCCTCTTTCACTGGAACACAAGCTTGGAGTAAGCGGTAAACGCAACTCGAAACGGCCTTGCGCTCCAACATCGTACATATCGCCCCAAATGCAGTCCACTAATACGATTGTAATTAATCAATTTAAGTAAATCTACTTGCAACATTTCGTATCGCTTGTCCGTAAACGATGATTCGTGATGATCATGATTATCTTGGATACCTTAGTACGCAGATATATTGATGTTAGCTTGATATATTATTTTGCAACATTCCAATTCTTCGAGATGGCGAGTGATTTGCTTGCATGGTAAATTCCGTATGATTTTATGAAGTTTTAGTTACATAAGGACATGTTTCACAATCACATCGATGAACGGACCACAGGCATGATCTAACAACGTGCAGAACCAAACTTAAACATCTTTATTTAAATAGACTTAATCAGTACTTTTAAATAGTGAAAAAAATATACTAAATAATAGACATATATACTGGCCTGGCAGCGATCCTGCCTTTAGCGCCGGAGGTCGTGGGTACGATCCCCACCCATGACAAATATTTGTGTGACGAACATTTGTATTTGTTGTGTGTATGGGTGTTGTTATCTATTTAAGTATGTATTTAGTAATATTTAAGTATGTTTATCAGTCTCTGATGCCCATATTACAGGCTCTGCTTAGTTTGGGGTCAGATGATCTTGGTGTGAATTGTCCTTGATATTTATTTATTATTTATTTATTTATAATAATTGAAAATATAAATAAACGTTTACAAACATAATGCGACAATACCACCGCGTCAGAGGAGTTGATTCTTACTGACCAGTTATCTAATGCAGTTTTGATTCAATTTTGAAATACTTATTCTGCTTGTGTTTTTGTCATTCATCTCTGCATACACTTTTATAAATGAACCCAGTTCATCACCTTGGTTAATTTGATGCAAGGTTTGAAAATATTGATGCGTAAGTAAATTTTTGACATTCAGCAGCCATAGCTTTACCACGCATAGTATTTCACCGTTACCCTCTTCGGGGCTAAATTTCAAAGGTTTAATTTTGTAATTGTTACCTTACCTTATCATTATAAAAATAAGTTCCCTGTAAAATTCTACGTTTACAGAAGCAAAAACCGGAGTGATAATAAATGATAAACAGACAGTTTGTAGCTCAGTTTCCCACATTAAACAAAAACCAATTAAAATATAAACAGCTATTGAATATTATGTAAATAAGCTATGATATTTAAATAGGTATTCAAACAGCTTTGTTACTCATATCACGTACAATCTACGTGATGTCAAGTGAAGAGTTTATTTGCACAATGATTCCTATCGTGCCAGACATTAATTTTAATAACCCTTTAGAGCTTATGCAGTAATTTCATTTAATATAATTCATTAAAACTATTTTTATATGTCGCTGACGGACAGCTAGTTAATAAAAAAATAGTGGTTTCTTTAAATAATAACATATTTAGCGTATATTATCCAGATAAACTCAAAACGACTTCGATAAAATCTAAAATGGATATTTCTTCGTAAGATTTCTACTTTATTTACAAAATTTGGCCTATTTTCTGCAAAAGAAATATATTTTAAAGAGCCAATTAGTCAGTTTGAAGCATCATCCTCACTAGCTCATTGGTTATTTAAAACCATGTTGTTAAAGTGGCGATAATTAGTAACTTTGCGAACTACATGTCGCAAGGGAACCTTGGGCTGTGACATTCACTGGACTGATTTACTTAAATGCATACGAACTGTTTACTGGTTCTGTGGAGTCATTTGAAGTAAGTTATTTGCTCTGTTACACTTGTAACGAGGTACCGACTGGACAATCGTGTAGATAAATAACAAAGGGCCTTACAATCCCTCATAACTTGTCAAGTTCATTCCCTAAACTGAGCGTAGCGAGCAATTTCGTTTTAAGATCTTTCATTTCCATCCAGTCAGCGGTTACCTGGCACTGAAGCATCTACTTGACTGGATTTTTACTGATTAAATTGCTCGCTATTGCCCCCAGTTTAGGAAATTAAATTGACTGGATGTAATAAGGGAATGTTATAAGACCCCTGGGGGCCTTCTTTGGTTCAAGTTTATTGGAAGGGTGAAAAATACACTTTTTGTGTAATAAAATATGGATAATAGAATATCAAAAAAAACCAACATCAATTACAAACATTATGCATGTTTTTTAACGACTGAAAATTCACAACGATCCCCTTTAACAAATTGGATAATGATTCTACCTACTGGTAATTTCTAAACATCATTAAAATGTAGAAAAACAGCTTTTAAACTGCCATTATTTTTCGCGATTTAACTTGACTGTGTGCTTTACAACTCCTAACTATTACCATAGATAAAAATATTATTTGCTATTACTCAGGTCATTTAAGAGTTGTTTTCATTTACAGATACTATAAGACCTTTCACTTGTCTTTGTGGAAGACGGGCGCCACTGGCCTAATTCCTGGCCTGGTAAAGCAGGAATATTTATTCCTACTTCAAGACCATGACAACTAGTATTTTGTCTTGCACATATTCATTTACCTTAAATATTCTCTTTTCTTAGCTGATGAATTTTTTTTTATATTGCCTGCCAAGATGACCTCACTCCACCTGATGGAAAGCGGTCGTGAGGTCCAGATATTAGGTTAACAAGCCCAGTCAATCAAACGAATCACTGGGCTGGCCATCCTCACCTTGAAGGCCGGGACTATGAGAGCAAGGAAACTCATGTGCCAGAAGGGCGTTTCACGTCTGGATGGTACGACAAAGAAACCAGTCACCGAACCTTTTAGTTCGGGCCAACAAATGCTGAATTGTGTGTGGGTGACGCCGTAGTCCAGCACGCGTGGTACGGGAGTGGAAAGGTGAGGATGGAATAAGCTGGAATAACACGTCAGAGCAGAATAGTTTCACAGGGTGGAAAAATGGATTGACTTTTGGACTATGTAGAGCTGCATATACGCGCTGGGCCCGACTCATTTTACTTATTTGTAAGTAAGTAACATAATAACATACCATGATGACTACATCCCAAACGGGGTGGTCAGAGGCAAGCCACTGTTGCCATCATGGGATACGGTACACTCAGAAGTCCACCCGTTCGTTTGCATGCTCATACCAAATCATCTACTCTTGAAATGCTTCGACATCGTAGTACTTCGAGACCTATTTGCGATCCTTTAATTTTTGTTACTGTTTCAGTGTGTGATGTTAAGAATACTATACTTTCCATTTCCTTAAATGCCGTGGGTAATGATGCGATCTGTCTAAAGATGATCAAGCTAACTCTTGACTCTGTGCTGCCTATTATTACCCATATCCTAAATATTTCCATCACAACTAATGTCTTTCCTTCAGCTTGGAAGAAAGCACTAGTTATTCCTTTACCGAAAACTTTACACCCTTCCTCTCCCGCCCAGTATCGCCCTATTTCCATCTTACCGGTCCATTCCAAAGTCCTAGAAAGCATTATCCATGGTCAACTGACTGCTTTCTTGCCCTTGCATAACAAATTGTTTCGGTGCAAGAAACGACCAGTCTGAATTTCGTTCTGGACACAGTACTGTAACTGCATTGCTGAAAGTTACCGATGACATTAGATATGCAATGGAGCATAAGCAACTCACACTCCTTACCCTATTAGACTTCAGCAGTGCATTTAACTCGGTTGACTTTGACGTGCTCCTAGCTATCCTCCAGTCGCTTAACGTATCACCATATGCAATTGAACGGTTTAACTCGTATTTTAGAGGCCGCGTACAGTGTGTTCGTGCTGACGATGTTTCATCGAGCTGGTGTGAACTTATTTCTGGCGTTCCTCAGGGTGGTGTCCTTTCTCCTCTTCTTTTTTCCATCTTCATTAATGCCATTACTTCTGAATTGTCCGCTCACTATCACCTATATGCTGACGACCTTCAACTCTACATCCACTTCATACCTGACGATGTTGAATTGGCCATATCTGATATGAATATAAATCTGGATCGGATTTACACTTGGGCTGAATCTTATGGCTTTCTTGTTAATCCTGTCAAATCTCAGGCCATTATCATTGGTAGTAAAGCTATGCACAATAAGGGCTGTGCATCACCCCTGTCACCGTTGGTGTACAATGGGACAATAATTGATTACGCTGTTTCCGTTAAGGGGAGTCTTTTTTGACTGTTACCTTGCATGGGACCACCATGTCAATCAGGTAGGCCGAAAAGTTTTTGCAGCTTTCCACTCACTGAAGCGTCTACAGAATTTCCTCCCCATTCGAACCAAGATAACACTAGCTCAATCACATATGCTTCCTATTATTGATTATGCTGATAGTTGTTATCTTGACGCTACGGAGGAACTTTTAAATAGGCTCGAACGTCTTCAAAATGTTTGCATTCGCTTCACGGCCTACGTAAGTATGATCATATATCTGAGTACAAAAAACAATTGAAATGGCTTTCTATACGTTTGCGGCGGAATTATCACATACTGGTCATCCTCTTTAATGTACTGTTTATTCCCGCTTCTCCAAGCTATCTCCGTGAACGTTTTACATATTTTTCGTCTTTTGGCCGAGATCATCGCTAAGCCTATAACTTTCATTTAACTGCTCCTCCCTGTAACAAGTGCATGTATGGTGAATCTTTCACTGTTCATGCTGTTTAACTGTGGAACAAGTTGCCTGTATCCCTTCGCGAATGCGGCACTGTAGGTTCTTTCAAAAGACTGCTAAAAGAACATATTTTGAGTTTTACTTAAATTGCATTGGATCATTATGTTTACATGTATACATATATTTATTTATATTTCATTTATTGTATGTATTATTATGTTTATATATTTATTGTAGGATATTAATTTACTTGTTTTTAAGTAAAACATGTACTTAGGGGTTTATAGTTTGTTACGATTTTTGAATATGTAACTCTCATTTTCATTTCCATTTGTACACGTTTGTCTATCCGTAACAATTTTAAATGAGTTGTTCCTGTCGCCATGGTCTGCTGGAAGGAGTCTCTTTCTAGAGATAAGCTAACCTGCACTTTTGTACTCCTTATTGTTTTCTCTGAAATTTGTCTCTTTGTGTACGAAATAATAAATAAATAATGAGTCCAATTTTCACCAATGTTATTAGATCCCAACGTGGTAGGTGGTGAGCCTTCCGCCGTCATCCGGGTTGATTTGGTTTTTTATCGATGTTGTCTATCACCGGAGTCGGTTTTCACTAGTCTGTTTAAAATGAACACAATGATGGTTCTGGTCAGATTTGAATTCGGGACCACTTGATCCACGATCAGAGTGGGGTGCTCTACCCCTAAGCGACGCCCTCCTCCTCTGTTGCAAGTAAGTAAATACATAATATTTTCTGAAAACATACACACATTTTCACTCATAAACAGAAACCTTGCAATCGAAGATAACACCAATGATCTCCTGACACGACGCCTCTAGACAATGTCTTTGGTTATGTAAATCAGGTGTTTCCTATTGTGGCTGATAACAAACAAAGGCGCTGCCTTGAGACTTCGGTATTACAAGTGTAGCTGCTAAGGACAAGTGTACATCAGGTTGAGAGATTCTCCGTCTATCTATTTATGTATTTCAATAGAGCTATCTCCAGCCACCCTAACAGGAGCCTTACCATCAACCCTTAGAGCAATATTATATAGAGGACGACACGATTGGCGTAGTGCGCTGTAGCACGGTTTCTCGCCTCGATTTCCTTAGTGTCCCGGGTTCGATTCCCGGTCGGGTCAATTCAGGAAATGATCTTTTCTGAATTGACTCGGGTCTGGGTGTGCTGGGAGACGCCTCTGGCTGTTTTCTTTGTGTGGTGCCTCGTGACACAGGGATATTAATTCCTACTTCGAGACCATTACAAGAGGTGTGTTGTCTGGCGCATATTTATTTATATTTATATTTATTTAATATTAAAAAATATCTATCATATACTTAGTTACGTAATACAAGTATGTCTTATGTGTATTTAGCTAAGGTTGACATTAATTTCTGAAAATTACTGTTTTAGGGTACCCCAAGCTTTGCAGCCAGGTCACTACGCACCCTGCCAACTACTTTTTGTATGTAATAGGGAGCAAACGAGCAGGAAGGTCACCTGATGGAAAGTGATCACCTCCGCCCACGGACAACTGCAACACCAGAGGTGTCACCGATGCGTTGCTTACCTTTTAAATGGGAATACTTTCTTTGTTATTGAAGGCTCCATGTCATATTCCTTTGGAAATACCGACGCAGGAAGATCATTCCATATCTTGAATGTACGCGGAATAATTGACACGAAAAACGTACGGTTATTGAGCACTAGCCATCGAGGTGATGATCATGGAATTTCGACTTTTGACATGTCGTGTGGTAACTAGCCTGGTAAATAAATAATATAAATAAATAAATATATTGAATGAAATATGCGCCAGACATCCACTCCACTTGTCATGGTCTCGAAGTAAGGATAAATATCCTTGCGTTACTATACGAGGTACCAGACAGGGATTAAAGCCAGGGGCGTCGCCACCACACCCAGATCCGACCCAATTTTATCCCGACCGAAGCAAAGGCGAGAAACCGTGCTACAGCTTACTAACGCCAATCGTGTCCTCAATCTTGGTTGAATATTTCACATTAAGTAACTCTGCCATCGCCTCCAAGTTTGTCCCAGCAAGAATCCCTGTAGTTAAATGTTCTATTCAAGATACTCGTATTGACTTACTAGAGTGTGTCCGTAGCCTTAAAGTAACGTTGTACATCTGTGGCGTCATAATTGTTTACTATTAAATCTAAATGAGTCAGCAACGCATTCGTTTGACAAAAAGGTACCTATTGATACAATGATGTGATCGTATAAATGTGTTTCTAATAAAAGCGATTCAAAGTTAGTTCTAATAGTGGGCCTAATTGAATAGATTACAAGCACATTCTATAGGAGAAGTGAATTATTAAAGCGTCAAAGGTGGCCAATCCTCTGCCAGGAAAAGCATTCAAAACGTGACGAATATTTGTTTTTGTTATATTCTATTTAAATTTATTTCAAGTGTGTTACCTCTTTATACAAGCGGCTTATTTGCTTAAAAGGAGACTCCAAACCCTGTAAGAACTATTTTATAAGTCATTAAAATACTTGAATATTTTCAATTTTTCTATTTTTATATTACTTGTAGAAAAAAAAAGTAAATTCGTCTCTGTCACATTTCTATTAGTAAAATGCAGTGAAATTGATACTTAGCTGCTAAAGCAATGCATAGGTGTAGGTAGCGAATTAAATACCGACCTATTTAAGGCAGTGGCACCCCCTGCCGGTCGCAAATATGGAATCATGAGTGTTGAGGACTTTTTAGTAGGCTAAGGGACAACGCTTCTCCGCGGTTTGCTTGCATAGAACCCTCTATTCCTTTGGACTCATTGCGCGACGCGAGCCTGGTAATCTTGAGAAGTTGCTCGTGGTTGGCAAGCTGGAGGGAAAGAGACTGCGAGGGCGAAGCCCGAAAAGATGGACAGACTAAGTCGCCAACACGCTGGAGACCCTCATAAGCGCAGCGCTCCACCAAGCAAGTCCTTCGCGAGAGTCACGATCCTCAATAGTGAGGGACCGACTGAGGAGTGTGTAGGTATTTTAAAAAGCTTTAGGCAGCATGCAATGGACTAGTTTGCCAGTGTGCATCTTCCCTTTACTTAGGCTGTACGTGCCAACGAAGCTTAGACTTCATCTTAGAACCCGGAATCTGGAGCGTTAAAATATCCATTATTAAGCGAAGTGTTGACGTGAGACCGGCGCGATGACCTTGTCAGGAGGTGTTAGACTAAATATTTTAATATTCCATGTGACACGACCGCGGTCCGGTTAGATCTCAGTTCAAGGTCTTGGCAAAGGTTATATTCAAGCTGTTATAGTGTACATGTTTGCTTTGTTGAAAATAATTAGCAAATGGGCAATTGACATAGATTGGACTAACTATGTCTCCATATTGTTTGCTTATGTTATACCAATAATGTATGAGTAGGTAGAGGCCTTCTTTGGAAACCAAGTTAAGAATATACTACGTAATAGTATTATTGAAGTTGCTGTTTAAATACTCATTTCGCAGTATGAAGACAGTGTCTTTTCATCGTACATATAGATAATATTTCACTCTACACCCTTACTATACTTCCACATACACTAATAAAGCGTAATCATTTCCTGAAATTTGTCTAAAATTGTACAAATAGGTGATCAAACAATGAAATTATGGTGTGATTGTTTATATATTTTGTGAAATTAATCTTATAGTTAAATCTATTAAATGATAAGTCAATGAATCAACGACGCACAGTTATATTAAAACAGATTTACTTATAAATACGATAATCACTGCACGTGTTTGACAGATCAGTTTTCCATACGACGTGACCTTGCCACGGCGTTATATCTAACCAAATATTATATAACAATTTCTGCGACCAGCGGTTTTCCTCTAGCATCGAATGACGCAAGAAAGGTTTAATGGCAGTTTAATGCAGAAAATTGTTTATTGTGACCTTGTAAGGCGTAATTTCTTAAGGATTAATTTCAATAGAGTGAAATAACACGTCGTGAGCATGCATAGCTTGTTAAAAACATGTGTAGGTTTTAAACCAAGGAAGTTATTACGGTAATTACTTTGTAAATCGTGTTTTCGCTTTACTTAATAGCAGTAGAATAAAATGTCAATTTCGCTGCATCGTGCATTCATCAACTCAATATTTTAGCATAACCTTAGGTACAATAAAAAAAAAAGAACAATGTTGTGTACGATTTTTTTTAAGGAAGTAGTCTTATCGTATCCACGCATAATCCATACATAACTGACATACAAACAACCACGCATTTGCTTGTACATTAAAATGCGGGAACGCACTTGTCCGCATGCCTGTACTTAGTGTAATGACTCAATCAGAATAATCATGTTTGAATATGCGTGTGAACTGTTACTGATTACAATAGGATTGGTGGTCGAAGGAGGAGACTAAATGACTACTCTTTTTAGCCTCAAATTGCTTTGACAGCAGCGTTTCAAAATTTCAGGGTGAGCGCAAAAAGCTCATGGCCGACGCCGGTCAGTAATTTACCAGTCTTTTTTCAGGGCACCGGTGAAACCTACACTGACTGTGCTGGCAACGCCAATGAATGCGATGACTTGACCGCTTGCGATGACTTGACCGCTTGCGATGAGGACCACTTATTTTGTGCTACGTGCCGGCTGCAAACACAGAAGTAGATAGGTGTACAATCTACGGTGCTAACAACGTACAAACAAACCATACACTACCTTACATTTTGCCTTATCTGCACAACTAGCTGCACACACAATGACCGGATGAGAGCCAGCAAGAAGGTTTCAGCAGTAAACGTGGGGAAATGATGGTCACAGAGGGTGTAGAGTTGCAATGAGAAGAAGAAAAAGTAAGACAGTCGTAGTCATTTTACCTTAGCTTAATCGAGTTAAAAAGCAAGCACTTTAAATAAGGCTGCGCGCGCGCGGGTTGCTGACGTCACTGTGTCACCTTGCTCGCCCACGCGGTTTGTCTACGCGTACACTGCAATGTGATGGCTGAGCTATTTCTGTACATGACCAGTTAACTTTAGGTGAGAATGAGTTCTTAAATAAAGGAGGTGACAATAAGTTATACTTAATACAATACCACTTGAAAACACCTGGGGCGTAAGCGCTATGTTTATAGCAGTATTAAAAGTATTATGATCTAATTGATATGATAATTCACAGCCACAAGACCGCAACTGTTGAAGATAGTGCTCAAAGCCCAAAGATTCATAGGGTAAAGGATTAGCAACCACTGACAACCTGCAAATTTCAAAATCAAATGGTCTCTCCCTGAACTTATTAAGGCAAAAGTTTTTTTACGCAATATGCCCTGCCCAGTCGCATTTAAACTAACTCATGATTACCGCATTTCAGAGCAACTACGTGCATCGTCTGATTTGATATAGGGGGTGGTTATTATGGGCCTCTGCATAGGCGAGTTAGGGTTTGACAGAGGTCGAGCAATTTCTTTCAATTCCTGCCAGTTTTTCTTAATATCGAAAATGTATTGATTGTACAAACGTACTATGAACTATGAAAAGCATGAGGAAAAACCTGTCCCCAGGAAACAGGAAATCTTTCTGATATGGTATCAACATGGAAGCATTTCTCCGATAGAGCTATCGGACCAAACTTATCGTGATCAGTTTGTCCGATAACGCGGGGACTTAAAGGACCTCTACACTTAGGTCGACGGGCCAGTTAAGTTATCTAGGTTTGCTAGTCTCTGACACCCAGCAGTTAGTTTACATGATAACTTACGTAAATATCTATTTTTAGCTTTACAGATAACAAACACATGTTTGCTAATGTTTTTACAGGGAACCAACGAAGTTCTATACGAAAATAGTAGGAACTGAGGTAGAGTCAGAATCAACCATCATTTAAATAAGTTCACGTTCCCCAAAATATGCGGGTCGATAAAGTCAGCACCTACTTAAGTACCTGTGTGCTATTTCAAGGTTTTTAAGATAACGAACTGTTGGTACAAGAGGCTGTGGAATTATGATGCTGGACTTTGAAGGACATGACTATTTATAACCGGTGCATGTGCTCTTGTTCTTAAGTAGGTGTTCAGGTAGTTTTGGCTTCTCCAGCGGTGGGTTGCAACTGCTAACACAGCGTTTTTAAATGATCCTGATGAAAAGTTAGAAGAGGAGCCTGAAAAGGAATTCAGAACTTCTAAGGATGCAGGTCCGCAATCGGCTGCTATAGTAAACTATGGGCAAAGGCTATGACTGATGATGAGTGAAGCTGTTTCCTCTCCAGTGCGACGTTTTGGGCTTTTCATAACTCTCATGAGGTAATTTACTTTAAAGATTCTCGGTATCATTAAAATAAAGTTATCCTTCTACTAGCACATTCCGTGTTGAAACTGTGAAAGTAATAAGACTGATTCCTTTATACCTAACCTTGACTCAACTTCCTTACCAAATCAGTGATAAACCGTGAACACTAAAGAATCCGAAATTTTCTACCTTCCGGTAGCAAAAACTCAATGAAATACAGATACAAAAAATATGCGCGTGGGCACTCGAGCCGGCCAATCAGAGGTGGGTGACGTCACGGTAATGAACTACGCCAAAATTGGCGATCATGGTCGGGAGAAATAAGGCCGAAGAGGTTTTCGTGCGATATTATGTATTTAGTCTGTATCGTATTGGTAAGGCCCGGTAAGGCCTTGACAGATTAAAGCATTGTTAGACTAAAATACTTCTCTAAGTACAGTCACCATCAGATATATTGTAGCAGACAGGGTGACCAAATACTTCTGAATGATTCAAAATGTCCTTAAGTTCTTATAACACTACAAGCTACCAAAAATGTCTGCTAACTTAAATCTGATAGCGACTGTACATAGTTCAATTGATTTACGATTTGTCTGAAGAGCATAGTATGAAAGTTGTTGTTTTTATTATTTACGCTTAATTTGACTGACCTTTATTTAATTCAATGGATTATTTTTATGAATTGCACCATGCTGAGGCTGCTATTAGGATAGATAAAAAGACGCAATAGTTAAAAACACTCTTAACTAAGTATTAGCAGTTTGATAGGAATTTAAAAAGCGTTTCTTTAGCTACAAAGTACCTATGTAAGTGCGTGTATTTATTTAAACGCTAGCGGTAAAACAGTGACAGAACGATTCAGACAAAAACACAAGTAGGAGGACCTAGCACGTGAAACCTAAGCCAGAAGTCCGGTAACCCTGTAGCCCTATTTGTGAACAGCAGTAATAATTCATGAAAAAGCTAAGGAATATAACTGTATAAAGAGTCCAGAGGGTAGATTGTCTTCACGTTGAGATGATGGTCACGTTGCAAAAGCAAGCATTTTTTTTAATATTTCCCGTCAAGATGAGCTCACTCCACCTGATGGAAAGCGGTCGTGAGGTCCAGATATGAGGCTGACAAGCCCAGTCATTCAAACGAATCACTGGGTTGGCCATCCCCACCTTGAAGGCCTGCGGAAATGCCTTTTCACGCCCGGCTTGAAGAACCCGGGACTCTACGAGGAAGGAAACACATGTGCTGGAAGAGCGTTCCACGTCTGGATGGACATTAATGAAGCATAATTTGAATTGAATTTGAATTGAATTGAATTGCACAATGGAGCATTAATGAAGAATAATAAAAAAAATACTACAATGTTTATTATTCATGTATATTATTAGCGTTTTTTAAGTATCGACCTGTGTTGTGTGGCCATGAAACAGGGAGAAACAATGCTGCCCAAATAAACTATACCACACGAAATTGCGGGCAAAAGGTACTCGTAGTAAGCACAATAGTGTTAAAACGTTTAAAGACAAGGATTATACAATTCTTAATTACATACAATCATGATCTTCTACGTTTGACTGGTATTGCAAGGCAGCTAATAAAAATTCACTTGTTGACCCACTAGATGTAATCTGCGCCCACGCAGGGTCCATGTCAAAGACTCTAACATCCATGTTTGCGAATGTAACCTTTGTTACGTCATTATCTACGGGTCATTATTACTAGGGTCAGGTCATGATTAGGCTTTTGAATTTAATTAATTTATGCAGATTGTGTATGGGAGAGTATTTATTTACGAAATAAATATAACTCTACGTAACGAACAAGTTATACTGAGATAACCTTGGCAAATATTATTGATACTACACAGCAGTTTAGGTCAATCCAAAAGCTCATTGACTAGTTTGTAAAAAAAGTTGTGATCTAACATCTGATTGTGATCCTAAAGAGATTTTAATTTAAAATAACTGAGTCTGTTCTTGTATCGACGCCGTTTCTGCTAGATTGACGCTGTGTAAATGTAAATATATAAATAAATATGCGCCTGACCACACACCTTTTGAGAATGGTCACGAAGTAGGGATTAATATCCCTGTGTTACGACGTACCACACAAGGAAATAAGCCAAGGGCGTCTCCCAGCATACCCAGACCCGAGTCAATTCAGAAAAGATCGTTTCCTGAATTGGCTTACCGGGAATCGAACCCGGGACACTACGGAATTCTAGGCAAAAAACCGTGCTACAGCGCACTATGCCAATCGCGTCGTATGACAAAATTTGCCAAAGAACTTATTTTTTTATTCGTTTTTAAGCACTGTTGTAATTGTTTTCTTTGTAGTTGTACAATAAACTATAGGTATTTATCTTATTCATCTATAATCATTAAATCGCCACTGTTACAAATTCCGCTTCTATTTTTTGAAATCATTCAATCACTATTACCACGAATAATAATTACATTCTAACATTAAATTCTAGAGCAAGAACAAGTACAGTCTTAAACCCATGACACACAAGACATGAGATGACGACAAATGACCAACTCGTGAGACACACACAATGCTGCCTATTACTAGTACGTGTATGTTTGTGTGCAAACAAAAGTGCTCTAAATTGTGCTGTGGATTGCGCATGCGAGATTAGCTGGTCAAACCGTCACGTTTCGATATTGTTTTATATAAAAGCAATAAGATACTAAACTTGCAACACTTAGTACTAACATTAGGAGGGCACGTTAAGACAAATGAATACCATAAGCGGTGGAAAAACAAAAGATAATGTTTAAGACAACATACATTAATACTCTTAGAATTACTATGCCGTATAGTTGTAGTGCTGGGCATATTCATATACGGTAGAACCGACAACCGTTGTGTGAAGTGGGTTCTGGATTGGAGGCTACGTCTTGTAAATGTAGTGTAGGACGTCAATGATTTCTGAATACTTCAATTTAGCCAATACAATTAAAAAAATTGCAGTCAAGAGCTTGTTGGTTCAAAAAATACTTTAAATAAATGTCCAATGCCATTTGTCAAGCTTTAGTTTTAAGAAAGCAAGTTAAACAAGTTAAGTTTCGCCATACAGCCTTTGCAGGTGCGTAGGTACCGACCTCTTGTCTGCGACATGTCTGAGAACAGCTTGAGGGCTTATTTTGATGGTTCCATTAACACTTTTAAAGTAACCTAACTGGAAATAAATGTGCTTTTAATATTCTTTGTTTTATTGACTTTAAACCATTAGGTATATCTTGTATTTAATTTTTGAATACATATAAATATAATAATAATAATAATAATAATAAAAAAAAAAAAAAAAAAAAAGCTCTTTGACAACAGATGTCTCTTCGTAATCATATTTTATAATTTATTTTTTTTAGTTACTTTTCCACCGATATTACAGTAATTTCATCATTAAAACAGTGAAAAGCTAGTGCAAAGTCAATTCAAAGAATATTCAAGACAATTTCAGCCAACATTTATAAGTTCAAAACTACAACATAAATATGACAAGCGTGACAACTGTCACAATGGCCACAGAAATATTTACGATACATACTATAAAATTATGATTACAAGAGCAAAGGCAAGAGCGGCCAATGTAAGCGCACGACCAACACCACCGCCCGCTCCGTCGCCCAGCTCGTCGTCGGTGGAGGAGTTTGTTACTCCTCCTGATACCGCAGCGAGCTCAAGTTCCAGCGATGAGAGCGGGCCACCGCCGCCACGACCGCCGCGACCACCTGCGCGACGTGGACGACGACCGCTGCCGGCACGCTTGGGGCCTGTGGGGCAATCTGCCCCGCGCGGGGCCCCCGCTACCGGTGGTGTAGTGCGCCGCATGCGATGGACATACGACATGAATGTCAACTGCATGCGCGCCTATTACGGGGCTACAGAGGGAGGAACCAACCTGTCTGCGTATCGTGACCGGATGATGCCTCTGTTTCAGGCCCTTGACCCAACCGTGGCTGTTTCCGCCCAACGCCTGTCGGATCAAGCGCGGGCGATTCAGCGTCTCCAGATGCTGGATCAGCCTACGCTTGATCGGCTTCGCCTGGAGGCGCTTCAAGTTCGCGCGACTTCTTCCTCGACACGGGACCCGTCCGGCGCGCTGTCACTTCCGAGTCCGGTTACAGACTCGGTTCCGGTAGCGCCACGGATGGATCCAGATGCCGATGGAGTGGCCAGTGCGAACGCAAGCGTAAGTACCCAGGCCAAAGAGCAACTGAGGAGGGCTTTGGAGGATGCGATTTCGGAATATCGCTCCACACGAGTCTCTAGGCCGCGGTTACCACGTTTGCCTACTAATAGACGCAACCTAGCGTTAATGGGGGCCCTGGACGCTTTACTAGCTCCGTTCATTCGGACTAGTGAAGATTTAGTTGATACTCACTCGATTCTGTACTGCGGGGCCATTGCGGCATGCCGTGTTGCTCGTGTCAAGTTTCCGGACTCTGACCGTGCAGTGCGACCTGCCGGAAATGTACCCGCATGGCAAATGCGAATCGAGTATCAACACGTTTAGGACCCTCATTGCAAAGCTGGTCTGCTTCAGCCGGGGGAACCATCGCCCTCGGGTTATGCGTTACGTGAACCAAGCCTTTGCTGGGACGGGTATTAGGCCCGAACAGTATATGGCTTGTGTCACAGAACGCATTGACTTTCTGAAGCAGAAGGTCTATGCGTGGGCAAACCGTATCCGTCGCTACAGAGAACGTGTGGACAGATATTTACAAAATTGCCTTTTCCAAAGTGACCAAAGGAAGGTCTACCGAAACTGGGAAGAGACTAACCAACGTGAGAACGACGGTCAGAGACCGGATGCAAGTGTCATGATTGACTTCTGGCGCAGTATCTGGTCGATGCCTGTCGAGCACACGGAGGGTGACTGGATGCGTACTGTCGAGCATGAATGCGAATCCATCGAAACCATGGAGTCAGTAAGTATTGACTCCGAAGACGTTAGTTGTGCAATTCAGACGGCTCAGAACTGGAAAAGTCCTGGCCCGGATGGATTGCACAACTTCTGGATTAAGTGGTTTCGATGCTCGCATTCATGCTTGGCAGTGCAGTTCCAGGAATCCATCGAGATTGGTTCTCTCCCTAGTTTCCTGACTTCTGGTGTCACTTTCCTTTTATACAAGTCAGGTAGTACCTCGGAAGCAAAAAACTATAGACCCATCACGTGCTTACCTACCATCTACAAGCTCCTTACGTCCATTCTAGCAAAAAAAATTAACTCGCATATCGTTGCGAACAATGTTTTGGCCCCTGCTCAGAATGGATGTAGGGTTGGGTCCCGAGGTACTAAAGAACTCCTTCTCATAGACACGACTATTTGCCAACAAGTCCGGCGGAATCGGAAAGCTCTTTCAACTGCCTGGATTGACTATAAGAAGGCCTATGATTCGGTGCCCCATTCATGGCTCAGGAGGATCTTAGAGCTGTATAAAATTGATACAACTTTGAGATCTTTCTTGAGCACATGCATGGGGCAGTGGATCACAGTCCTTCGTCAACCAGGTGGTGGAAATGGCTCCCCTGATCCGCAGGACTTCATAAGGATAAAGCGAGGTATTTTCCAGGGCGATAGTTTGAGTCCTTTGTGGTTTTGTTTAGCTTTGAATCCTCTTAGTACCTTACTAAAGGATTCAAAGCTAGGCTATCGGCTTCGCAGGGGGGGTGAGTTCATCTCTCATTTGTTGTACATGGATGACCTGAAGCTGTTTGCGCCAAGACCCCAGGTATTGATGGAACTGTTAAAAATCACTGAGATTTTTAGCAATGCCATCAAGATGGAGTTTGGTGTAGACAAGTGTGCGGTCATGCATGTACAAGAAGGGAGGGTTGTAGATTCACCGAAATTTACAGCTCTCTGAGACGATGACAATCAGATCCCTCTCTGAAGCTGAAACCTACAAATATCTTGGTATGTCAGAGTCATTGGGTATATCAGTAGGAAACGTCAAGCAATCGGTGAAGGAACGCTTCTTTAGTCGCCTTACAAAGGTACTTAAGAGTTCTTTGCCACCCAATAAGGTGCGCGCCTTCAACGGTTGGGTGATGCCCTTATTGATATACTCCTTTGGCATACTGAGATGGACTCAAACTGAGCTGGGTGCTCTGGATACACGAGTCCGAAAACTGCTCACAACGCATCGCATGCTACATCCACGCTCGTCTGTTATGAGATTGTACATCCCACGGAAGGTGGGGGGTCGTGGCTTCTTAAATGCCAAGGGCCTTCACAACCGTGAGGTGTGCAATCTCAGGAGGTTTTTCCTCAACAACGAGTGTGGGATTCATCGCGACGTTGTGGCAGTTGACAAGGGGCTCACGCCGCTCTCCTTGGCAAACGAGAACTGGCGTCAACTACCGATGCTAACCACCGACGACCGCAAGGAAATATGGAAGAGCAAGGAGCTGCATGGTAGGTTCTATCGGGCCTTAACAGGACCCGATGTGGACATCTCCGCATCGGTGAACTGGCTACGCTTCGGGGACCTCTTTGGGGAAACCGAGGGTTTTGTCTGTGCAATTGCTGATGAAGTTATCAAGGTGAATAACTACCGGAAATACATCATGAAGGACGGTACGGTTGACATCTGTCGGGCATGCCGCCGTCCTGGCGAGTCTATTCGCCACGTTATTTCCGGTTGTTCTCACCTTGCTAACGGAGAGTACTTGCACAGACACAACCTAGTAGCCAGGATCATTCACCAGCAACTTGCTCTTCGATATGGCCTTGTCGAGTCGGAGGTACCGTACTATAAGTACGCACCGGTACCAGTTCTCGAAAATAGTCGTGCATTGCTCTATTGGGATCGCTCTATCATCACGGACAGGACTATTGTAGCCAATAAGCCTGATATCGTGCTGGTAGACCGATCCCAACGCCAGGCAGTGCTCGTCGATATCACCATTCCACATGACGATAACCTCGTAAAAGCTGAGAAGGACAAACTCAGCAAGTACCTTGACTTGGCTCACGAGGTGACCGCCATGTGGAATGTTGATTCGACGATTATTGTCCCGATAGTCGTGTCGGCAAACGGCTTAATAGCGAAGAGCCTCGACCAACACCTCGAGAGACTCTCGCTCAGCGGTTGGATCAAGGGTCAGATGCAGAAGGCGGTACTCCTGGACACGGCTCGCATTGTCAGGAGGTTCCTCTCTCTGCAGCCCTAACCACCGGTAGTCTGGGCCTTGCCTGCCCTGCTGCCGGCGGCACCCTAGGTTAAGGTTTTTATAGTATTTTTATAAATCATTGTTTTATAACTTTAATTTAGGCTTAGGTTTTATAATTGTGATTATGTATTTTGTTTTTATAATTATAATTCTTAAGTTGTTTTATTGTTGTAAATCTTTGTTTTTATAAGAATACTGTACAAATTTTATACCTAAGTTTTATGCTAAATAAAGAGAATAATAATAATAAAATCTTTATTTGGAACCAATAACAACATTTACAAACAATGTTAGCGTTAATGACCGCAGTAGTCGAAGACTGTGTCACAGTCACTAGCGCCCGCCTCAAGGACAGACGTTTCAGACTTTACTTACATTATAAAAAGATTTTGTTTTGAAGTGTGTGTGCGTGTGTGTGTGTGCGTGTGTGTGTGTGTGCGTGTGTGTGTGTTTGTGCGTGTGTGTGTGTGTGTTATATATATGTACCTATACCTACTCTCACGCACGCTTATTACACCACAGTTGGGACAATCAGGTACCATACTTGGGACGATAAGGAACCACAGTATACAGTAACACTTGATGACTTCGTAAGACTTAGAGGAACTAGAACCGTCAAGAAGACAAACAATGGTGAAGTGTAAGCCGCTAGCTGGCTTCACAACAATTTACAAATAAGCTCAGGGGCCTTATTATAATTCCTTATAACTTGTCAAGTTCATTCCCTAAACTGAGCGTAGCGAGCAATTTCGTGATAATTATGATCTTTTATTTCCAGCCAGTCAGCGGTTATTGTAACGCATCCTCTAGGCTGGATATATACATACCAGCAGGAAAAAAAAGGGAAGAAGTGTTATTTATTTAAATTTTCCGCAAGGTCTTGCATTAAGATGAACAAACCACCAATAACTCCATTCTTCGGGAGCTGAATATAAGAACCAGGCTATTCTCTAACATCCTGTTAGACTTTTTTGCCCGAAAAGATGCTTCGGTAGTTCAGCAGCCACCTTGATTCTGAATGGCGTGGGTTTGAGTCCCGCTCGAGCAATTTTTCTATTTTCTATCCTTAAATAAACATAAATTTCGAACTGAAAGTATGTTTTTTCAACGCGAAACCATTTACGATTCTTTGAGTTTAGATCAGCTAAAGTGGACTCTTGTTGATACTTATAAACGGTACTATACCTAGAGATATATTTACCTTCCCAGATGCTATCGTGGTAAATGACAAGCTTAGGAAGACGTGTTGCTATAAATCTACCACTTAGATTTGCCAATCTGTTATACAACACATTGGCTGGTTTGGACCCGGTTGTGTAAGAAATTTGCAAGTGAAATGGCTAAATATCGAACTTAACCATCGCTTTTGGCTCAAAAGTGTCTGTTGAAAACTTACTATGCAAGTAGTTACTCAATAAAAAATGCAGTTTTACAACAGATCAACTAGAGAACTGGTACTATCGGTTTTTATCCAAAGTCTTTTTGTATTCTTTAGTTTATAACACAAAAAATATATCCTTGATTTCATAAGACTAAAAATTTTAAAAAAACATCTTGCTTAGTATGTACTATCGAGGTCTCTAGCGCCTTACCAGTCTAAGGGCTGAAATTGTTTACAAATATCGTGTTGTCACTCACTTTAAGCCACGCCCTCCGTCCATTCATGTTTCGGGGCAAGCAGCGCATCGATCCCGGTTTGGCAACGTCGCATATGAGTTAGTAGGAAAAAATGACAGACTGACCCAAGGACGGTTACAAAAAACATGTTTGTTTGTAAACAACTATTGTCTCTTAAAATCATTTCAATAATATGATCACTGTGTCAGTTGTCTGCATCACGGAAAATGAACTCTTATTCAATAAAAATAAGGTTCATAGTTTACATAAATTATGCATCGATAAAAAATCAATCCCCCGTGACACCGACAATTCGCAGAAATATAATTGGTTATAGTAAAATGTAGTAAAAATACGTAACCAATCAGGGGCAGGTGGAGTTAATGCCCGGTACGATGCGCTCACAGGAACATTTCTACAAAGTTCAAAGAGACCTCGATAGTACAAGCCTAGCTCTGCTTAGTTTGGGTTCAGTGATCTTGGTGTAATTGTCCCACATATTTACTTTTTTACTTCTACGTATTCAAATTTACTAAGATTACACACTTTAAATTACATGTCGTTGCAACTAGGAAATCTTCAAATTTATAAAAATAAACTTAAGTTTGTTTTTGTATTTTTTAATTAGATGAGTTATAACAATTACTGAAGATTTGGATCAACTGATCAGACTCCAAATAAGTAAAGCTTACACTATGCTACCCATAGCACCCATGTCAACAGCTAATTAAAATAGGTAGTTTATAAACCAAATGAAATGAACTAAATTAATGAAAGCACCACAGAACAAACAAATGTCCGTCACTTTAATGTTTTTTTCTGAGTAAAGATCCAACCGACGACCTTTGGTGCTATAGGCAGAATCGCTATCACTGTGCCAACGGGCCAGTCAAGTCAAATATATCATGAATCAAGCAATATTATGATGAGGCACAAGGAATTTATAATATTCCTTTATGCTGCTATTTTCTTTGTGAAAAAAAAATGCAAGAAAGTGTCGGTCCATAAACAATTTTCAAATAGCACTAGAGTTTTTTAATATTTCATAAAACCAGCTACACACCTGGTTATGCCTCTGTTCCTTTCCAAAAGCACACGTCCGAGAGAGTAAGTTGCAGGGAATGATTGACATGGCGCGCATGCGCTGTGATTACCGCCTTGATATCTACATTGCGTTGCGAGCTTTTACGAGATAGAAATTGCATAGAGCTTGGAATGTTCACTGCGGATAACATTTTAAAACAAAATAAGATGAGACAAGATAGAAAAATAAAAAAAACACGATAGAAGGAAATTAGTAAACCAAATAGAAGATACTAAATTGTTTCATCGTTTATTTTCTTCTTTTCGAAATTAAAATGAAGACTTTTTGATTCGTGATGTCAGACAGAGTGGACAACTAAATTTTGATAGCAAAATAACAATTACTTTAAATTTTACTTAACCTATACTAACATAATATTAACCTGTATAAATTCATGTGTACTTGGTCTGAAATAAATATTTTCATTTTATTTGACCTCCGAAAAGTTATTTTTTATCAACTGTAGAGAAAAAAGGAAAATGATGCTGTAACTGAATAAAAGCGTGTAACCTTATTTGCTTAGCAAGTCAACTAACTGAATCAGCATTATATGTAAAGTTGCAATAGATATTCATGAAGAAAGAAAATAATCGAAAAAAAATGACAGGTAACTTAAGAAGCTAAAACGTAAGTAGGTATGATACGGTGTTCTCTCCTATCATTATTTTTATGTTTAAGAATTAACAGTAGACACTTCGCACTATTAACGAAACGACTGGCGTAGTGCGACTAGTGCGCTGTAACACTGTTTCCGGCCTCGATTTTTGTAGTGTCCCGAGTTGAATTCCCGTCAGGTCGATTTAGAAAAAACATTTTCTAAATTGGTTCAGATTTTGGTACTCTGGGTGTGCTGGGAGACTCCTTTGGCTTAAATCCTTGCCTGGTACCTCGTAACACAAGAATATTTATCCTCACTTCAAGACCATGACAAGAGGTGTGTTGTCTGGCGCTTATTATCTATAACAATTTTATACAGAGGAAATATTTATTTGTTTGTATTGAACAGGCTTCGAAACTACTGGACCGATTTTAAAAATGATTTCACCATTTCAGAGCTACATTATCAGGGAGTGACATAGGCTATATTTTATTATGATTGAACACAAAATTTAGTGAAAAAGAATAGTATATGTAAATCAAGTCGGAGAATCGCGGGCGAGATGTGCTGCTTTACCGACGCCGCGACGTGCAATTACTTTTGCCAGAACGAAGTCTGTCGAGGCAGCTAGTTTTATTATATTATCAAGTTATGAGCGTATCTATGAGACTCTTATTCCTACGTGCCAAGCTCAGTTAATTCACATGGTAAACTAACAGTTATTGTTTCAGTGTGAAGTAACGACGTAAATTGTTACATGTAGATTATATCTAACGTTTAGTGCTACACATATAACAATTATGTTATTACTTTTTATCACTGTTAGGTAGGTACCTTTTAAAAATGGTCGATTATGCAAACAATTTGAAAGGTGATCCTAAATGTTAGTGAACCTCAGAATTTTTCAACATTTCGAGATCATCATCATTTGCAGCCTTAAAACGCTTAAAACTTGTCAAGTTCATTTCCTAAACTGAGTGTAGCGAGAAATTTAGTTATATAATCTTACTAACGCATCTTCCAGGCTGGATATGTAATCACGAAATTGCTCGCTACCCACAGTTTAGGGAATTAAGTTAACTGGATATAGCGATTGTGATAAGGCCCTTGCTTAACATAGGAAACGTTTCTTTGTTGGTACAGACACGTTCACATCAAGCTTTACATAGGGGCACCCTATGCTGCTAACATAAGACCCATTTTGCAATGGTTTTGTAAAGGTTGATGTGAACGCTTCTGTACAGTGGTAGAGACCTTGCTTTTGTAGCGCCAAAGATCGTGAGTTCGACTCCCTATTAATGTGGAGAACATTTGTGTTTATTCTGTATCCGGGTTATCTATTTAGGTATGGCTTTTATATCTTTAAGTATGATTATCAAGCTCCGGCATACGAAGTAACTACCAGCTCTACTTAGGTCAGATCATCTCGATGTCAGCTGTTCTAGAAATTAAATGATCTAATGCTCCGCGTCTCCGTGAACGCAGCAATAAGCTACGGTAACCCCTTATCATCAGATGCTTGTAACCGTCATTATTTGACGATGATGAAAGTAATAATTATGAAATTTATAAAAGTCTGCTTGACCTTTATGGGTCCTTACAAAAGACATCAACGAACCAGTGCTGTGAAATGAAAGATAAAGGCCTGCGCAGACGACGTACTTTTCTCCGCGGCGGAGAAAAAAGTACTCTCCGCGAATAAAGAGTGCGCCGCGGATTTACCGCGGACTCAACGCACACGGTGTGCGATCATTGGTGTCCGAGAGTATTTAAATATTCTGAGATTACGTTGTGGTGTAATTTACATGTTGTTTCAAAAGAGAAGACGTTTTAAAAGAGAATATTGGGTCCATCCCTTAATTTTAATGGATTTCTAACGCAGGCTTGCCTTGTGCATTGGCTGCCCATGTTCGTTCGTTCTATTTATTCGCGGATGCTCGCGTATTTTAATCCCGTACGCTCCGTGGGCGTCCGCGGTGTTTCGGCGGATTTTTTAGTACGGCGTACTTTTAGTCGTTCGTGTGCGTTGCTCGATACAGTTTGTACGGGATCTATTTTGACGGAGAAAAAAGTACGCCACGGATAATGCGCATGCCTTAAGATAAATAATGATTATTGCACAAACAAATACAACAGGTAATTACGAAAGAAACACAAAACGTAAAATTCAGGTGGTCTTATCGCTATAGAGCGATCTTTTCCAGACAATCTTCAGTAGAGATATTTATAGAGATTAAGTAAGGCAGTGCCAAAGTTATCAGATAAATATTCTAAAATGATATAACATACAATTAATAATCCTGAAGAAGGATTACCTAGAACCAGTTTCCATATGTAACAAGCTATGAAAGAGGAAAAAAATGAATAGAATAAGAAAACAATGTTAACACAAAATCAGAGAGAAGTCAGTCATCAATTCGGACTTAATATTCAGCTTTAATAAGCCAATAAAAAATAAGCCTCATAATGTTCATATTGCTTCTGATTTATAATATAAATTGCAAGTTGTATGTTGTGTTTCAAAATGCAAGTTGAAATTGTGAAACAATGGCATTTTATAAAAGTTTTAAGCATCTGAATAGGTACGTAGCCCTTCTAAAAACTGTTTTAATTATTACACAAACTGCGTCTTAAAAACTGTACAAATAAACCGACAAGAAATAGTGTTTATTAGTTTTGTTTTGCTCCGAGCGGAGCGGGGGCGGATCGTAGGCTGAGTGACGTCAGGCGTTAGATACAGCCTTCCCGAATGATGTGGGCTAGTTCCACGTTAGTAAAGTGTTGTAATGAACCTTATTTATGGAGTACCAGACTTATTTTTTTCTAAAATTTGTGTGTTAACTGCTGGAAGAATTTTTATTAATCTTTAAAAATCTTTTTTTAATACTTCTTTCAATAAAGGTTATTTTGGATTCCAGGGTGAAAAATTTAAAAAGCTCGGTCCACACAGATGATCCAGCAACATGTTGCTATGTTGATATTATTATTGTAGTATTGTTAACATTCGTCGATAGCGTCGTGGCCTAGTGGTTAAGCACTCCAATTTGGATCGCGGATCGTGTAGTTCCGAGTTCAAATCTGGCCAGAACCAAAATCTTTGTGTTCATTGTTTTATTTCGATAAAAAACCAAATCAACCCGGATAGCGGCGGAAGGCTCACCACCTACCACGTTGGGTTCTAATACGATTGGTGAAAAGTGGGCTTCTGAGTGTTCCGTTCACTATGACGGCAACAGTCACTTGCCTCTGACTACCCCGTTTGGGATAAAGTCGTAATGGTATGTAAACATTAAAACAATTGTTAACATTTTTATTACTTACCTACTACATATCAAAATAATACAAGACTTAATATATTGAATTCGCTAAAGGTTACATGTGGGCGACAGATAAGGATTCCGTAGGTGTAGAAGATTTTACTAAAAGTTGCATCAGTAAAATAATGGGAAAACATAATCGTTACCACCACAAAGTCGAAATTTTGACTAACAGAAATTAGGGACACACTTCATATGATCCCAGACTGAGCTAAACTTGATGGGTGCCACAGATTTATAAAAATATTTAATTATTTCTAAACACTTACAGGCCCGTATTCTAAAACAAAATCTGTACTTGAATATAGATCTGAGTGACGTTTTCGTATGAACTGACGTTTTGAAATCTCTACTCAAGTACAGATCAGTGCTTGAGCACGATTCTAGAATACGGGCCATAGACATAAACACCCAGACGCTCAACAAACACAATTCACCACACAAATGTTTGTCCCAGTGGGGATGTAACCAACTCTTCAGCACATTACGACCGACTTGGTGTAATGGTTAAGAAGTTGGCTACTACACCAGAGGTCGCGGGTTCGATCCCCGCACAGTACAAACATTTGTGTGCATGAACATGTCTGTTTGTACTGGTCTGGGTGTCTCCTATGTATAATAAGTATGTATTTACAAAAGCAAATGTATTTAAGTATGTTTATCCGTTGTCTAGTATCCCATAACACAAGCTTTTAATTAGCTTACTTTGGGGCTAGATGGCGCTGTGTGGAATAATGTCCAGGGATATTTAATTATATTTATTTATTTATTACTGGCTGGAATTCTACCATGACACCTACCAACCAGAATAACTTATTTATTTAATTAGTAACCCATAATTATTATTAAACGGGTGCTATATGATTAAGTGTTACTAGATTAAATAGTTAAAACAAAGAAAGTAGAAACTGTCTCAGCTTATACGATACGTTTAAACTACAAAGTTACTGCATTTACAACAATACACAACCAATTTAGCCGGCCTTATCACCTAATAGCGATCTCATGTAAACAATGGCCAATACAAACCACTTGTTACTAATATAAGAACAATAAAACCATTTAAGAACTGAGATATCTCATCTCCTGATCAAGTATTAAAAATATTGACTTTTTAAGAGTTTGCGCAATTCGCTCTTACGAATAAGTATTCCCCAGCTTAGTAATATCAATGTATAAATAAACTAAGTCAGCAAGTATACAGCAGAATACTTGCCGACTTAGTTACTAAGCATAGAAAGGGATATTAAACTCTCCCTTTCTACGCTGTTCGAGCTTTTATGAAACAAGCTATTGCGCAGGATTTATTTTGCAGCTTTTTGGAAGCTTTACTTTCAAAATTACTAAGTGTACTGTAAGAATAAGGCGCACATTGTATTTAAAATCACCACCACTAATTATTTGTAATGTCCTAACAAATTGCTATAGTTACTATTTAAAAAAAACTTACCCTTAGCAAATTAGTTCTTTCCAGCCAGTGACAAGTAGTTAGGAACTAAAAGGAACAAAACACAATCAACACCAATCACAAATCGAGGGTTAACTATAAAGCACACTGTACATTAAAACTCCTGGGACGAAAAACTGCTCACAGAAAAACTTACACGTCAGGCCACTCAATACCGGGGCCACAAATTCGAATTTTAAAAAAGTAGTCGCACAAATTGGCGCGCAGTGTGACAGATTGGAAAAGAAAATGGCGGTAGACGGCCGTTCTCCTCAAGAACTCGAGGTCGACTGAATGAGTTGAATTGGCGAGTGAGAGAGCCTATTACGTAGCCCAAAGCCTTTGCTGCAAATAATAATTCGTAGGAGGCCGTTTCTTTGCAAGGAAAACGACTTGTTTTTTTGTTATTGTAATCTTAACTTTAATGTGGCATTTGACAATCAAAATGGCGGCTGATAAAGTTATCTGTCATCTTAAAAACTACTTACCTAGGTTGACTGTGGAGTGTTTCGGTAGATCAAAGTACATGATTATAAAATAGATAATACATAGCCAGTTTTCAATTGTAGCTTTTAAAAAGTTAATGTGGCCTTCAGAAGTGCAGTCTTTGCATTTAAAGTTTTGAAACATTTTACCTTTTTAGGTAAATACTTATATAGCTTTTCCATAAACAACGCCGAATACGTCGATGGGATAAACGCGTGCGGACCGCCTGATGATAGGGTTACTACAGTATAATGTAGGAATATACTACATTTAAGTAAGTAAACTGATTCAACAATGTGCAATACTTTACAATTAATGGGTCTTAAGGTAGGGTTAGAATCGTAATTGTATTCAAAGCGATAATTACCTACTTACACTTCAGCTGTATTTTTATAAAACAATAAACGAGTAAGAAAATAGAGCTTTTTGATGACTTTACCACAGATGATTTTTATAATATTCATCTATGTCTTTACCGAATAAAAAAATACAGAACGAAACACGAGAATAAGATGCACTGGCTAAACCATCTAGGGTTTAATACGTTCAGCGCCATTTGTATCATTTTTGATAAAAAAAAACAATCTAAGTTCCGCAAGGCAAGATGTCCAGTGAACACACGGAACGATCTGGGGCCTTAATTAGTTCCCTGAACTGAGGCTAGGAGCAATTTCGTCACTAAATATCCAGCCCAGAAGATGCGAGTGCCAGGTCACCGCTGACTGGCTGAAAATTAAAGATCATATACCTACACTTAGTTATGGGAATTAACTTGACAAGTTTCAAGGGATTTTAATACGGCCCCTGCACCGACGACTGTCCGAACTTTACGTACCTACTCATGATGGGCTACGTCAGTGACTAGTAAAAAAAAATCGGAATTCGTATAAAAATACTAACACACAAAGCAGCGTTTTGGTTAATGAGCCATTTTTTACTTTAGATAGTAATGTATTTTAGCAACGTCTGAGTACTGTGTTGGTTAGAAACTAGGTAAATGCTTAGGGTTGAGAACAGAGTGCGACCACACGCGGCGAAACCGACGAGACGCTCGGCGTTTTTTCTCTTTCTCGCTCTAGTAAATGACAGTTCTGAGTGATAGAAAAGGATAGAAGCATAGGAAAGTGCGATGCGGTGCAGCCAAATGTAAAGTAAAGTAAATTAAAGTAAAATCATTTATTTACAACGAATACAATTGAGTTGGTTCGAGATGTTAACATAAAACTAGACATAGTATTCGACCTGCATGCAGGTGTGCAAATTATTGTAATGTTAACAACAAACATAATGTTTGGAACATTCTTGTATGATACAGAAAATAATGTATTAAAATAAAAACAAACTAGACATAAGAAAAAATACTGATAAGCTTACTTGTTCTAACTACTAATATACAGACCGCAAACACATTAAGTTTGGTACATTTTTAGGACCCAAAAATTAAATATAAAAAAAAAAATTGACATAAGAGAATACACTGCTAAAAGCTATTTATTATACTTGTTCTAATACTGTATTTACAATTATAACTATAAAATTATGGCACTATGAAAATAAAATTAAACTATAAAATCCTTATCGTTAAAGAGAGTTCTAATTGTAGAACCATTTATCATCCAGCCATTTAGTTAAATTATTCTTGAAATGATTTCCTTCAAGATTTTTAATTTGTTTAGGTAGTTTATTATAAATGAGCAAGCACATATTATAAACGTTTTGTGTAATAACTGCTGGTATTGAGCCCTAGGTAGTCTGCAAGATATTTCACTGTGTTTCTTGAAGAAATGGGGGTATGTTTTCACAAGGCAGCGGAGATTTCTAATGTAAAGACAGGGCAATGTAAGAATGTGCAGTTTTTTGAATAAAGGTTTACAGCTATCTAAGTAGCTAGCGTCGCAAATGGCCCTAATACATTTTTTTTGTAAAGTAAATGCTCTTTCAAATTCCACCGAGTTTCCACACATAACCGGACCGTAGCTTAGTATAGAAGATACATAGCCGTGATAGGTTGTTCAAGCAGCCTCGGTGGAGATGGTAGCTTAACCCCTAACCCACTGTTTGTACAGGAAGTTCAGTGGACGATAAAAATGATGCTTTAGAAATGAGTATTTATTTATTCATTGGCTTATTACTATACCTGAATGCTCTAAGACTAAACCTTATGATACCTACTACAAAGGTTGTGCTTAAAGATTAGTTTTAATCTTTTCTATGAATCTCAGTGTCTTTTTAAAAGTTTCCTCAGTTGGATCATCGTGTTAATTCAAATATTAGGTTCGTAAATCAGTTTGTGTCCAGAAAATTATAATTGATGGTCATCCTACCTTGATTGGACCTTCGTTCATAAACAGAGATGAATGAATCCACTTGACATGCAGTAGGCGAAACTACAATAAGTATTAGTTTATTTGCCAACTAAACGCGTGGGTCTACCGATGACAAAATCATGCGTAAGCCCATTCATTTGCTATATCATGAAACTTTTGAATAGGTAAAACTACAAGGTACCTATATGACATCAAACACAAAGTTATTGTTACCAATACTTTTTATAATCTGCGTAACGGATTTTCATATATTTTACGTAGGTAAGTAACGGCTGTCTGTGTGACGTCCTGCATTAAGTAAACTTAAATCAAACTGAGTTTGTATTTCCAATATGAACTTGTGAAGGAACACGCCTAGGACCGCAAACGCTTAACTTTTAAAAAACAATCGAAAAAATCGCGCTGTGGCGACATGAACTATTTGACGGCAACACACAGACTCGGCAACACGACACGCAACGACATCTGTTGATTAATACAATTTTTCTTTAAAGCATTGTGCGCTACTTACGCCATCTATTGAGTTTTTTTATAACTAGGTCCTTACTAACCCGTGATGTTCGCGATGCTAGCGCCCTTTAGTTCAACAATGATAGCCTTCCATCCGCGCATTATGCTGCTAAATGAAAAATAATGCAGGAAATTACGAATACATTGTCACTACACGTCTTTTTTCACATGGTCGTGTTATGTGTTATTATTGCATGCATTGACATTCTGCCTAAATAAAAAAAGTCTGACCTGTTTTACGTTTTTGTATCCGAAATGTGACCTAGTTCATTTAGATATTACATAGATATCAATTCAAAAAAATTTACTATCAATTTCAAATACCTATCTCTCAAATACCTCAAATACCTATCTCTCGCCAGTGTTACCTAAAAGAAATCAGATTAAGTGCACCAGCGGGGATAATTTAATAAACGTTTATTTAGTTCGTTTTAATGAAATCTTCATTTTGCTATGGGTATTTCCTCAACAGTCATTCCTATATCTCTAGAAGAGGTAGAACTAATTATTTTACAGTATGTTGACTACTTCAAAGATTTTTATCGCTGTTAATTTATTTTAGGAACATTTATTGAAAGTTAACAGATATCTCTAACGTTCGTGTTTTGTTGATCTGTGAAAATGTCTTTTGTTAAGTGTTGTTTTGAATCTGGTGAAGGACATGACTTTTTGGACTCCTTTGTTCAAAAATGCACGGATCCTGGATGTGAGTAATCTATGGTTTTCATTAATTAGAGTTTGAGACAAAAGCCACTAATAATAAGCCAAATGAACTCCATTTGCAAGTACATTTTGTTGGCAAATGTTCAAATATAATTATTTTTAGATGTTTCATTTAGCGTTATGCGCTAGCTGTCTTGTTCTGCTATCTGCTACCTGTTAAGCTATTATTTGTTTGGTTTGGTATTGATTTTTATCTCAAATCTGCCGCCCCGGAAATGAAACTTCCGGTAATCATCATTGGTCGCCTTTATCCCGTTTGGTTTTTGCACAGGGCATGAAGATTCTGGTTTTTTCATAACACATGTTTTATATCCGTATGTTCTGCCATGAAAATGTAATCCAATGAAATACAAATATTAATTTACATAACATTTTCTGCCCAACATTTTACATGGAACTTGTCGAAAAATTAGCCGACCAAACGCAACTTCAAAGATTGCTTAGTTGACTCTTATACGAATAATGGTTCATTTAGCTTACTTACCAGTTAATACTTCATTTTAACAGTTGAAAGTTAAAGTTCAAAGTTTGCAATGGCTCAAGGTATGTAAAAGCTATTTGATTTCGTTTTTTATCTGCAAGATTCACTAAAACATTGTTTACGAGTTTACCATTTTTGACATCTGCTAACTTATGTGGCGCCATCTTGCAAAGCTCAGACAGACAGATCATCAGTTGGATCTGTTTTTTTTGTGCGTTTTCATCGCGAAAAATGTGATTTTCACTAAAACTTATCAATTATAACAGCGCAAAAATACGTACAGTTTGGCGTCGTAACGTTAGCTTAAGTGTTTCTAAAGAAAAATATTGGGAAATAGTCATAAATCAAGTGACAGTGTGTTGGCCTCATCATGACGGCCTCTACCGTTCAAAGTCAGACGAAAACCACGAGTGCTACTCCTGCCAAGCCCCAAAAGAACTATGGGAAGATAGTACTAACATTACACAATTGCTTGCTGTCTGAATCAACGTTCAAAGAGACACCATCTCAAGCCGACGGGCTTGACATAGAAACAGAAACTGATCTTCGGATTCTAGGATGCGAGTTGATTCAAACAGCCGGAATCCTGCTCCGGCTGCCTCAGGTCGCTATGGCAACAGGACAGATCTACCTTCAGAGGTTTTACTACTCCAAATCATTTGTCAGATATCCTATGGAAACTATGGCTATGGGAAGTATTTATTTAGCATCTAAAGTTGAAGAAAAGCCTTGTAGGATAAGAGATGTGATCAATGTATTCCACCATATGAAGCAAGTGAGGACTCAGAGGAACATAAGTCCATTATTAGTCGATCAGGTATACTTTGAGTTGAAAAACCAAGTTATCAAAGCAGAAAGGCGAATTCTTAAAGAGCTGGGCTTCTGTGTCCATGTGAAACATCCACACAAGCTCATTGTGGTGTACTTACAGCTGCTTCAGTACGAGAAGAACCGTCAACTCATGCAAATGGCATGGAACTACATGAATGATGCATTGCGGACCGATGTGTTTATGAGATTTCCACCAGAAACAATCGCTTGTGCGTGTATATATTTGACTGCCCGCAGAATTGGTCTGCCATTACCAAATAATCCTCACTGGTTTTTGCTATTTAGAGTCACAGAAGAAGAAATCAGAGAGGTGTGTACACGGATACTGCAGTTGTATAAAAGAACTAAAGTCAATCCTGAGGAGTTGGAACAGAAAGTAGAACTTCTTAAAAAGATTTACCAAGCAAACAAGCACACACAGATTCTAAAAGAACAAGAGAAGAAAGAAAACGAGAAGAAAGCAGAATCACCTGCTGCATCAACATCGAAAGATACCAGACGTGATTCAAAAAAGGAAAAGTCCCCAAAAACTCCACCACTATCATCAAAATATCATAGCAGCAGCCATAAGACTAAAAAGGAAAGACGGTCTCGTTCTCCGTATGATCGAAAGCGTGATTATTCTAGCAAAAGACATAAATCCAGGTCAAGGGATCGTGAGGTAGACCGTTCACGAGAGAGGCGGTCGGATGATAAACGTAGTCGTATATCTTCTAGGAAATATGATGATTATGAACGCTCTAAGTCAAGTAGGGACAGTAGAGATGATAAGAGAAAACATTAAGTTTTTATTGTAATAATTTTCAAGTAATATAAATCTACTGACTGCAATTATGTTTTTTTTATCTTTTTCTGTTTAGGTATCCCATAAAGTTAGGGTAATACAAACCAAACCTTTGAATTTCTTAATTGATGGAAGATCTGTCTGATCTACTTGTGCAATGTTATTTAAAACTTTTTTCCAAAAAAAAAAGGAAAATTAAACATGCTAGTCAAATAGCAATAATAAGTATGACTTTGATTTAGGTGCAATTTTAAAATCTGAAATGGTCTTAATTTCCAGCGATACTTAGCTGATTTTCAAGGACAGTCATTATTTTGAGACAAGCCAAGAAACAAAAGACCGCATTAGTTGATAGGCCTTAATATGTTTCGAAAATTTAAATTATTTGCATAAATACTGGTGATAAATATTTTATTTTATTTATTCAGGGGCATAACTTACCTATGCTATGGGAAACTCGAGCTGATCTGCTCGACCATTGGGCTTTTGCGTGTCAAAACTCACTTTTACACATCTTTACCTTTAGGCTACATGGTGTGAATGGTGTTCCTGTGAACAGGGTGAAATTGAAACCATGAGCTAAATTTTGGGGAGTGACTCAAGACTATGAACCTGAATAACTTTTGTAGGACCAACTCCACATCGCGAAAAAAAACAGCTGTTCCTTACAAAAGTGGAATATCTACTCGGCCAAAATCTATGGAACAGCGGATTTTTTTTCGCGATGTTGGAGTCGGTCCGCTATTAAAAGTTTTTTTAAATTTGGCTCATGATTTAAATTTTACCCTGCATAAAGCTTACGTGTTACGCGGCGTGATGTAAGATGTTACACAGCGAGCAGTCAGCAAGTCAGTACGGGTTATTCGCAAGTTTCTCCATACTGACTTGACGAATGCTCTCTGTGTAACATTTTACATTACGCCACCTTAGAATAATAACTTATAGAAGGATAATCTTCATACAACCGCGGACCCTGGGACCCCACACAACCGGGATAGACAGATGATAATGTAAAGCTTGATATTAGAAGCTACGTAATAAATAACAAACGGGCTAAGTGGCCTAGGTCACCCCCCCCCCCCCCCCCCCTAAAACGACCGAGCGGTTTGCAACGAAATTACGTAATTAGGGACATTAACTTAATCTTAAGAATTGGCTTTAGTCTAGGACTCAAGGTCAGTAAGTCCTTCAACTTAAATGACGGCAAACTGAATACACTTTAGATATTATAATATGGATAAAGTCGTTACTGTATGTTAACTACCTAAATAAATATTTACCATACAAAATACCGATTGTCATGGTCTTGAGGTAAGGATAATAATATCCTTGTGTAAGGTGCCAGACAAGAATTTAAGTTAGGGCCGACACACAGAAACGAGTCAACTGCGATTGATTCGTTTCCTAAATTGACACGACCGGGGATCGAACCCAGGACACCACGCAAGTCAAGGCTAGAAAACGTGCTACTGCGCATTACGCCAATTGTGTCGTAAAATATATATTTTTTTGCTTTTTAAATAAATAGCGTCTCCCTAGTTTCTGTTATAGTTATGCCAACTCTTTGGTCAACTAACAGTCAAATTACCTATGTAATAATGAAGAAAGATATCTTCATTGCTGAAATTTTAAAAACAGTTTCAAGTTGATTTCTTGTGCGGGTTGATAATAACGTGTCTTCTGACAATAATCATGAAATTGGACATGCAGGAGCGTTAGGTGTGTAGAGCCCCTAATGTGTGAAGTAATTAGCCTATATACTGGGCAAAGACCTCCACTCCTTATTCGAAATCATGTCATCGCTACATTTTATGGGAAGGTATGCTTTTAAACACCTCATTTGCTAAATTAGGTTTCCATTTCTTTTTTCAATAACCTTTTATGTCTCACTGCTAAGCAAAGTTCTTTCCCAAATTCCTATGGGTGAGAACTCCGGCTTACTGGAATGATGAAGCCGGTGATCTGATGACTGGGCCAATTTTGGTAAGCAGAACTGGCGCTGTGGGATGAACTAGTGCTAAGGTGCCTAAAAACTGCTCATGGGACACCATGAAAGGCGTTGGTCGCACATGACAGCAGAACGGTGGACAGGTCACGTTTAAATGACAAGGTCTGTCAGTCCTCTTCGTGCTGTCTCAAGTCGTCACTCCACCTTTTTCTGGGCCGACCCCTACAACGAAATCCGTCTGTCTGCAACAGGGTGACGATTCGTGACCATTTGCCTGATGCATTCGGCAAATGTGGCCCGCCCACCCCCACTTCATTGCAGTTTTCTTGCCCACGTCTGCTATGCCTGTTGTAGAGCGAGCGAGCGTGGAATGGTTGGTAATTCGGTCAGCTAGCTTTATACCGAGTATACTGCGCTCCATCGCTCTCTGGCAAACCTCGAGTTTGGACTTCTGACATTTTGTTTAGGATCATATTTGCGCACGTGGTTTGTTTCCTTTCTTATTTGGTCGAAAAGAGATGTAATTTTTTTTTTGCCATAGGTTATAGGTTTGGTTTCCACCCAGGACAAACATTTGTGTTAAGAACTTTTGTGTTTGTTTTGTATGGCACCCGAAGTAAAAGCTCACCTAACTTTAAAAACATGAAGAGAAACTTAAGAGCGTTTGCTGGGGGTGGATCGAAAACGTTGCATTTTCGTAAGATTTTCCTGATGATTTCATTGAAGTGCGAAATAAAACTTAAATTATTGCTCTATTGTGTGCATAATACTATTTAAAAACACATCGAATTGTCTTAAATTAGGTAGTCGCCAATTATTTGCTAAATTTAATAAAAACTGTTTTTTTTTTAATTGATAAATTACTTAAAAATTTACTGTACACAGTTAAAGTTATAATTATGAAATTAAAGGTGAATTCAATAATAGAGAGATAATTTATAATTAAAACCTTAAAAAAAGGCGACGTTTACGATCTACCAAACCCAAAAAGCAAACCCTCTTAAGTAGACGAGCATAGCTCTTCTTCTTCTGTTTTTCTAGTGAATGGCAAATATATTTATTTAATTCAAAGTGACTCCAACCAAAACCCAGCGACTTTCAGAGTCGCCATGCATGATGTTTCAGTTCTTCCATTGTGGTGGTTGGTTTGAGGTGACTAACCACAGTCACACTTTAGGTCAAAACCCCCATTTGCCCATGTTGTCATAGCTACGGCCAACCTGGAAACGAAGCTCTAAAAAAAGATGATGATGACATTATAATATAGGTAACTTATAGCCTCATAGCCATAGCTCTAATGAATACGGCCTAATTGTTTTACAGATGATATGCGTAGGCGGCAGGGGTGGCTAAATAAAGACGCCCGTAAATGCCACAGTGCGTTAGCGTAAACGGCCCATCGTGTGACAGTTTTCCCTTTCATTGATCTCAGTTATCTATTTTCGTCTCGACTGTACGTCTTATTTATAGTCAGTCACAATCCTCTCGCGTTCCCTCCGGTCGCTTGTGTACTCGAGCTCGTAATATTATTTAATTTTGCAGTATTAATACCTTAATGATTCTAGTTTTGGTTTATAAATATTAAATCGTATTTGAGAGCCCAAATCGTTTCGGTGAAGGATATAATTCTTTGTATAGGGGAGCTTAAATTGTTTCTTATAAATTATTTAAATATTTAAATTACCCGGCTATACACTTATCAAAAATAGACTTCCTTTAATTAAAGCGATGTTATTAAACTTTTCAAAACACATACCTATTACTATCAATTTGTGTTTTTTTTTTTTTGCCAGACAGCACACCTCTTGTCATGGTCTCGAAGTAGGGATAAATAAATATCCCTGTATTACGAGGTACCAGACAAGGAATTAAGCCAGGGGCGTCTCCCAGCACACCCAGACCCGAGTCAATTTAGAAAAGATCGTTTCCTGAATTGACCCGACCGGGAATCGAACCCGGGACACTACAGAATTCAAGGCGAGAAACCGTGCTACAGCGCACTACGCCAATCGTGCCGTCAATTTATATAGTATGTGTGTGTATATGTTCGGATCTTTGAGTTAAAAAAGGGATTATGATATTTTGAAAATAACATCGTGGTACCATGTGGTACCAAATGTGGTACCATTCGGATTTTGTACATGTTCCGTTCACAGTAAATGAGTATCTGTGTGTTCATACAATATAATTGATTGGCACTATAAAACTATTTCTTAAACCATAAAATAATGAATATGAAATAACGTACCAGCAGCGTTCAGCACTCGAACTCAGATCGTGGGTCGTCTGGTCCCGAGTTCAAATCTGGCCAAAACCAAAAAAACTCTCCGGTGACGAAAAAAAAATCGATAACAAACCAAATCAACCCGGATAACGCTGGTAGGCTCACCACCTACCACGTTGGGTTCTAATGCCATTGGTGCAAAGTGGGCTTCTGAGTGTTTCGTTCACCATGACGGCACAGTCACTTGCCTCTGACTACCCCGCTTGGGATAAAGTCGTTATGGTATGTACCACAAAAACCTAAAAAACAAACAGTTTCATACACAGTCATTTGTGCTGGTGCGCAATCAAACCCACTACCCCCTGTAGCAATCGGCGCTCGTATCTCTGTGCTGTATGAGTCTTCATAGGAAAACGATTGCTATGGCCATACTGCACATTGCACATGCGCAGCTTTCATACTATAGGGGCACAATTCGAAAAACATGATTATTGGGAAAACGCGTTTAAAGATTTTTGAGCATTTGAGTATTTTCACAATATCGGTCATAAATAAATTAAACTATTCATATCAAAATCATAAACGGCTGCGCGTGCGGTCCTCCTTCCTCAACTACAGGCACGACACTAAATTGCTACTTGTATCGCGGAAACTGAGACTCTTCACTCGGAAATGTGAAAGAGACACAAATAGTTTTCGCGGCTCAACAGTATGCTCTGACTCTTTCTGTCAAGAGAATCGTGTAGACGTGTTAATTTTGTGCCCATATATTTTTAAAACTCGAAATCTCAAATTTTGAGATGTACCCCTATAGTAGGAAAGATGCGATGTGTTTAAGATATGAGAGTATGGAACGCATTTAAATAAATTTATTTTTGCATTTCAAACACGTTGTTAAAACCATGTGTTAGCAAAATTTTTTTACTCTTTTTGGGTTTTGTTACCCAAATGACTGCTAATATACTAGGGCTATAAATTTATGTTTCTAGATCGAGTTGTTGTCAGAGAAATCATCATATTTAAATTTTACAAAAAGATATAGTACAGATACGCGTTTGAACTAGTGGCTTTTTTAGATAAAAACACAATTTTTAAACTTAATTTTGATCTTTAAAATTATGTACACAGTTTTGTCTATCCACCACTGTTTGTTTTATGCTTTTCCTTGCATCATGGTCTGCTGGAAGAAATCTCCCTTTAGAGATAAGCTCACCTGTACTTATCCTTATTTTTAAATGTAAAAAACTGTAATTTGTGTACAAACTAATAAATAAATATTTAACACTTCATTCGATAAAAAAAACACTCTATTTTGAAACTATTTTAACAGTATGAGACTTGGGGGAACGCAATTTTTATAAAAAAATCAACATTTCAACTACTAAACGGTTTTGACAGGGATATTAATGGATAGATTAATTATAATGTGGCACTTACTTTTTTTATCTATGTATTAAATATAAACGTGAAAAACGGCTCGCGCCCAGCCCGCCAGTGCCGCAAAAAGTGCCCTTTAGTAATATTACTTCATTTGAAATTGTGGCTCATTTGTGTCTTTTAAAATGTTCGACGACTTGAAGCCTGCCTGCCTCTCAAAAATTGAGAACTCAGTCATAAATGACCTAACGTCAAACTAAAGTCTTGATTTCTGAAAATTGTGAACTTATGTATCGAATTAGCCAAAAGTATCGTCAACGTGCCTACCAAGCCATGGCAACCTAATCTCATTATGATGATATCGTCGGCGCGGCGGCTTTACAGATTATCCTATAAACTTGATTTATACTATTTAATATAAAATGAGGCAACAAACATGCTACTGGGTCACATTCGCTGTCATATTTTATGGTTTCATAACATATTTGGCATAGGTGCGCGCGCATCATTCCGCATAAAACTTTTAGTAAGTAAATACTTTTTCCTGATAAGCGATTACAAATATACACAAAAAAAAAGACAGACCAGGATTATATTCAATAGCTTTCATGCCAGTCACAGTAGATCAGCTTGAAACATGACGTTTTTTAAACTGATCGTAAAATTAGACGTACACAAAAATCCCCTAAGGTAAAAGTAGGGTCACCAAACTTTTTGGACAACGAGTACTTTTGGGACACCAAATAAATGGTTTCATTATCACTGAAAAAGGCTTGTGAGACCTCGAGGTAGGTATGTACGTTTTAAAACTTGAAGACTGAAATTATAGAAGTAACTTATCTTGAAGGAAGTAACACTATAGTTTATCAGTGACGTAACCGAGTGCGAAGTTCAAAGTTATGAACACCTAGATTTGAGTACAGCAAACTCTTAAATTATTTGCAAAATAACGTTGATTGTATTGTAATAGGATGATACTGATTCTCAATGTGTTGATCTTTAAGAATTTGCATTTATAATTTTGCTCTCTTGCAAACAGTAGAAAAAAATGCATTGTCTTTATTCTGAAAGCAAAAAAATGGTTTTTCTCATTACTTCACACAGTTCTGGCTGTCATAGTCTAGTTCTAGCTTCAATTACTAACTAAAGATGTGACTTGTAGTGTGTGTTCGTTAATATTTGCCAATTTAAAATTTGTAGGAGTTATTGTTTTTTTAATATCTTCAAAAGTCAGTCACCCGAACGACCTTGTGGTTAACCACATGATAAAAGTGTGACTCTGACAAACCTTGAAATAAAAGACACTTTTGAAAAATTACTAAATCTAATCCCATTAGTAATCGATCTAACAATCCCTATTAACAAATAAACTGAAAACTTAAATACATCATCATACTATGCAAATATCTAATTAAAGGAAGTTACCTCTAATGGCAGACCAATTGTACTCAATGACGAGTAATGACATAATAGTCTTCGGACTAGCAGGTTACGCGGTAGTAAGTTCATCATTTGCAGCAAGTTTTCCACTGCAAAACATAGACTTGTCTCAGTCTGTCCTTTATTTCCACTATTCAATTTGAGCCAATCCGTTCAAAGTGTCACTGTTTCAGCGCGTTCTGTTTCTGCAGCCATCAGTTCCTCGCTTTATGTGCACTGCCCACAGTCGCTAACAATTTTTAGGCATTTTAGCTAAAAAGCCTTCTCTTTTCGTTATTTTCGTTTTAATAATGTTATAAAAATTTCCTACACGAGAAAACGTCGCGCAGTTTCTTCGAACGCTGGCCAGGCGAATCATATTGAGCGCCTACTTTTTTAATGGTATTTGCTACATTTCCATTTCCTTACCAGTAAAAAATTAACGTCGGTGTTCAATCGACCATCGCTTGCTTCACAATAGTAGTGCTATTTGCACACAAGTTTGCACGCTTTGCATCATATTTATGAGTAGCTATTTTCCTTTCATACAGTCTAATTTAGTATCTTCTTTAGTAAGCCTAGGCCGTGGTGCCCAACAAGTATATTCTACTGTGCCCTATTTCTTGTCAGGTTGCGTTATTGCTTTCATAATTATAGCATCACACTTGAATTTTGCCCCTTTTAGTCCATCCACAATAATGAATAAATAAATAAACCTTCTAGATAAGCATGCTTCGCCTTATCTCACTGACGAATTTCAAGTTGAAGGCAATTTTTGTAATATTATTTTCATAAACTTTATCACAAGATTATCGTGTGACCACTAATTAATCTTAAAACTGGGTCACACAGAAGAAAATCTCTGTACACAACCTTTGCTCTAAGACTGATACCGAAATGTACATAATAAGTAGATAACCTAACCTACTATGTTATGAAGTGTCAGTTATCTTTGCAATATTGCTTATCAGTGCTTCAGTATGCTCGTAGCGTGTTAGTCACCGACATGACAGTCTGAGCTCTCAAATCAATTTAATTTATTTATGTACATTACGTACATGCTTTTATGACAAACTGTGTATTAGTGTGACCGGTAGTTATTAGTTTACATGATATATGCGCAAATATTTTATAGATTGGACAAGACATATATTAGAAAATAAAACTTTAAAGACGTGTACTGGATATTCCAAGTGGTTAAGTGAATCTGTAACAACAGTGTAAAGTGAATTTATTCGAAAAGGGCGATGCATAATGTAACTATTGTTTTTTAGGAAAATATGTCACGTTTCATAAAAAAACGTAACATGTTTTTGGAATTATGCGTAAAAGTAATGTGTCATTTTAAATCATAAAATTAGTGGCTGTGTTGTATACTCATAGTGCTTTGATCAGTTTTATCCGAGTAGGAAACAGTGAAGTTAGTAAATAATTTTAAGTTAAGGAACTTTTAAAATGATTCCGCTGCGAAAAATATCACATCGTGCGATGTTCTTCGTCAGTAGAAGCGTGTATTTGACATGTAAGTTGTTTAGTGTCGTACATTAATATAAACTATGGCTATTACATTAGGTGCCTAGGGATTGGTTTTCTGCATATATTTCTATCACCGTATCTTTATTCCATTTGCCCATTAATATCATCAAATTCTGAGAATTGATTAAATTAACAAAGTGTTACAGTAATCAAATGAGACATCTTTTTTGTAATGTGCCGATTCCAAGTATATTTTTTAATATGAGAGATTTTCTCTCGCTAGCTAGTTAGGCTAAGCTGGCTAAGCTATAGAATGAAATAGCTGATATCGACACAGAACACATTATTAATTTTAGATGAATAGTCAGATACGTCTTTGAAGTATCTTACACCAATATCATCTGACACTAAACTCAGCAAAGCTTGTTGTTGCTTGTATAGGATGAGAGGATTACTTATCCTACTTATAAAAGTTATTAAACTCTGCAACAGAATCAAAATTCGCCACAAGAAATTGGTTCGAACTTACGGCCTCCGGCGCTAAAGCTGGACATCTACAAAAAGGAGTTTGTTGTTAAAAATCCGGTGTAAAATTTAATTCAATATAACAATTAGGAAAGCATTTTTTATGAGGGCTTGATTTTTATACAAAGTCAGTTAATGTATTCTTTTGTATGAAAACCTCAAAATTTTAGTTTATTAAACATAGGAAGTTTCTGCATCACTTCCTGAGGATATCATATGATTTTCCTAACAGTATAAATAATCAGCCAGTATAAACTGATATTTTAGCTAGTGCGGCAGTTCACCTCGCGATGTGTTACGTTTCAATGGCCACCATGCCAAACGTATCATGTTTCTTGTTCCTTATTAAATTACTCAGATAGAAAGCAAATAACTGGATGAGTGGCCTTTTCCCATTTCAATCAGCCTGTTCTTTTTTCTTTAAATCTTATCTTCTCTTCTCTCTTTCCAGGCTGCTGTGGCTGCTGCTCAGCCCTCAGGCCTCGCTACAAGCGCCTGGTCGATAACATATTTCCCGCGTCACCACAAGATGGCCTCGTCAAGTCCAACATGGAGAAGCTCACGTTCTACTCGCTCTCCAGCCCGGAGAAGCTGGACAGGATTGGAGAATACCTGTTCCAGAAGGCGTCGAGAGATATTTACAGGAGGAGACATGGGTAAGTGTAGTTTAATTGTGATAATTTTACTATACATAATATATATTGTGATTGTTATAATAAAGTTCATTATCTATTTCTGAAACTTTGAAATTCTCGTACAGTTAGGGTCTAACGATGTAGCCCTTCGCTTTGATTCTAAGATCATTAATTATCAATGACCGGCACTTACTCAAATACTAGTGCGGTCTGCGTGACATCCTTGGTTAAAGTGGAAAAGAAAACTGCATGACTTTTCTTGTAAAGCACTCTGTCAATGTAACTACATGTTAATCTAAAACTTTTAGCTCCCTTTTATTTCGCGAAAACCCGAGTGGTAGGCTCTAGGTTTTCACGACTACTGCCACGTTAAGTAACCTAACCATTTTCATCGTGTATTTCGCAAATAAAAAGGATTGACACTTTCTATAAATAGATACAGAATACAGAAAAATTGAATCTCTTCTCAAACTAAACGGTTCCAAGCCGCTTGAACTCTTAGCTCCCCAAAATTAGTTCCCCCTAGTAGCGGGTAGAACTTGTAATACCACATAATCTGTTGTGGATCTATTAACATTTTATTTTTGCATGATTTATCTAAACACCATTGAACAAGGAATAAATATATTTACTACTATTAAGATATCGCTTCACTATCACTTTTGCACATGATTTTATAAAGGTTGATAAACTCAATAGTGGATTTCCTATGCTTATAAATGTCAACACCGTTGTTCTGTAGATTAATAACATGTGTCGACATTTGCGTCTAAGCATCGCCTTTTCTAATTGTTTTAATTCAACGATATATTTTGCTATTCACTCAGAATTGTAAGACAATAATTAATTTGACGAAGAAGTACCTCTAAGGGAATTCATTACTACTGCAACTGAGTGTGGTTGTGTCTTTTTTAAATGATTGATATTACTCTAACGGAGACTTTAAGTCTTAAACTCTTATTCGATCTTGTAACTGGATAGTTAAAGAGGATTCTTTGTACCGAAATAGTATAAAACAAAGTGGTCACCCTATTTGTGTGCTTATTTCTTCAACTTAACGCCAACCACTGGGTTTTGATACCGTTTCCACCAAGAGTTAGAGAATGTCTTCTATATTTTCTAATAAGGTACTTACCTACTTTAATGCCTACTCCAGGTTCGTGATAATAGCAATGGAAGCGATGGACCAGCTGCTTCTGGCGTGCCACTCGCAGACCCTCAACCTGTTCGTGGAGAGCTTTCTCAAGATGGTGCAGAAGCTGTTGGAGTCTACAGACCCTCAGCTGCAGATACTGGCCACCCAGAGCGTATGTAGCTTTATTCATTTATTCATTATCATACATACCATTACAGGTTTCCCTAATGTACCTATCGTGTAGACATAATTAAACTTAAAAATTTCAAAATATTATCAATAGCTAAACATAACCCAAAACAAACAACGTAGCCTTTCAGTCACGGAGCAACAGAATAAGTCTACAGCAATAGACACTTCGTTAAGTGTCCTTAAAGCTCATGTACACGGTGCCTCTTTTATAATATTTGCGCAGGTGAAATTGCGAATAAAGGGGGCCGCCGCCGCCGTTCTAAATAATAGTTTAAATTAACGATTTGTTTTTCTCATAAAGTTCAACTCAATGAAGATAGTTGTGGCCGGACCATTAGAACTTTGTTATTATAACCGGAGAGTAAGTCGCGGCAAGTGGTGGAGCTGGGCCAATGGACGTGGCCATCAAACGCGTAGTGGCTAACGGGGTGAGAAGCTGGCTACTGTGGCCGAGTGAGCGCGGGAGGCGGGCGACTAAACTCAGACGGTCCTTCGAACTCTCGTCTGCAGCTGAGCAGCCAGCTGTGGCCGTGACTAGTAGCCCAGTGTGTGGCAGAAATAAATGTAAATTGGTGCGACCGGCATGTAACACCTGAGATAGTCCCTATGTTCAAATTATATTCTTAATATAATTCTAAGTAGACGATACTTAATCAATTACGTTTTATCTGTTAATCATAAAAACATTTTTTATTAAGTTTACACACATATATACCATCACGACTTTATCCCGAACGGGGAAGTCAGAGGCAAGTGACTGTGTCGTCATGGTGCACGAAACACTCAGAAGCCAGCTTTTCATCAATGGTATTAGAACTTTTCACCAATGGTATTAAAAGCCAACGTGGTAGGTGGTGAGCCTACCGCCGTTATCCGGGTTGATTTGGTTTTTTATCGATGTTTTCCATCACCGGAGAGTAAGTCGGATATTTAACAATGAACACAAAGATTTTAGTTCTGGCCAGATTTGAACTCGGGACCACACGATCCGCGATCTGAGTACGGGTGCTCAACCACTAGGCCACGACGCTCTCAACGCTCGCTTTATTAAGTTTAGGTCAAAAAAATACCGCAAGTTTTATGATTAAGTCCCATAGTTCGGGCTGATTTTAGCGTTCGCGATATGTATGTCCATATAACAATGATAATTATACTAATATTATAAGGAGGAAATATTTGATTGTTTGTTGGCTCCGAAACTACTGATGGACTGATTTAAAGGAATATTTCACCAATATAAAGATACATAAACAGGGAGTGACATAAGCTATGTTTTCTTTCTAATTTAGGCTATATTTTCAAAATTCAAACTCAAATTCATTTATTGCATAAAAAGTGGTACAAAAAGGTGACACAATATAATTCGTTCGCACAATTTACCATAAGATGGCATGCAAAATTAAGCAACATAAATTGGTCCAATAAAAATAATAATAAAAATGAATATAAAATCACTAATTTTAAATTAAAAGTCGAAATGCAGATGTCAGGGGTTACACAAAATTAACATCAAGTTCACTAATATTTAAATCTCAATACATATCATTACTAAAAACGATTCACAAATGACTGGAAATATTCATCCGTCGAATAGGAACAATGTTCCAGCAACCATCGTTTTAGCCTGCTTTTAAATATATTTAACGGCAATTTCTTTAGTTCGTTGTCAAGTCTGTTATATATATTTTGAGGAAAGGAATGTTCTAGGCTGGCGAAGGCGCTGACGGACAGCATTTCTGTATAAACCTTTTGTTTCCCAGTTCGTCCGCTTCGCGAACATCGAAGAAGACACGCCGTCGTACCACCGGCGCTACGACTTCTTCGTGTCCAAGTTCTCGGCGATGTGCCACAGCAACCACAACGAGCTCGCCACCAGGGACAAGATACGGCTCGCGGGGATACAGGGGCTGCAGGTATAACTACATTTACACTAATGTATTTTGTAAGTATTCATATTATAAAGAGGAAAGATTTGTTTGTTTTTTTGATGGTTTGTTTGTATTGGCTGGCCTGTTGGCGCAATGGCAGCGATCCTACCTTTAGCACCGGAGGTGGTTCGATCCCCACCCATGACAAATATTTGTGTGACGAACATTTGTATTTGTTGTGTGTCTGGGTGTTATTATCTATTTAAGTATGTATTTAGAAATATTTAAGTATGTTTATCAGTCTCTGACGCCCATATTACAAGCTCTGCTTAGTTTGGGGTCAGATGATCTTGGTGTGAATTGTCCCAGATATTTATTTATTTATTTATTGAATAGACTCCGAAACTACAGAACCGATTTCAGAAATTCTTTCACCAACATAAAGCTACATTATCAGGGAATGACAGGCTATATTAAAAAAAATAAAGCAATGATAGAACTAACTGAATTTTTCATTTTTAGCATTACACTGGAAAAATTCGACTTGATCCTAGGGATCCCGCTTGAGTCCCTAGGGTCAGGTCGAATTTTTCCAGCATTACACTGGAAAAATTCGACTTGATCCTAGGGATCCCGCTTGAGTCCCTAGGGTCAGGTCGAATTTTTCTAGTATCTATCTTTGTGTAGTAAATGGTCATTATCGAAAATTCACTTATCCTGTAGCTAGTTTCATCTTAATCGAAAGTCAAATATTTGCAAGAATATTTATTTTGGGTGTTATGAAGGCACTTATGAGCTAGACAAGGTCCAAATACTAGTGGCACTGATGATCACAGGTGCAATGAGAACAACACCCACAGCAGCGCTAGAGATCATGCTCGGGCTGGATCCGCTAGACCTAGCGATCAAAGGAAAAGCGACCGAACAATGGTTCAAACTCAGGAGCACGAACCTCTGGATCGGTAACCACACGGACAGAGGGCATCTACGCATTGGAAGTGAAATCGAGAGCAACATGTCAATGATCTTTACCAACAACGACCTAACAAGGAAAGAAAAGATCTTTGACAAGAAATACAAAGTACACATAGGACAAAGAGATGAATGGAACATAGACACAAGCGGAACAGTTTGCTACACAGATGGCTCCAGAATTGAGTCACTGAAGCTATCTGGCGCGGGTGTGCACATAAGGTGCGAGGACGGTACAGTGATAAACAGATCAATCTGCCTAGGCAGGTTCGCCAGCGTATTCCAAACAGAAATATACGCTATCATGGAATGCGCAGATATATTAGACAATCAGGACAGCGTCACCAAGGCCACTATCTACAGTGACAGCCAGGCGGCGCTGAAAGCGCTTAGCAAAGCAGAGACGACATCGGTAACTGTCAAAGAATGCAAAAAAGCTCTAGGGAAACTCGCAAACAAAATAGACGTAGTGATTGCATGGGTCCCTGGACACGAGGGAAATGTCGGCAACGAGTTAGCAGACGAACTAGCCAGGGGTGGTGCGGCCGAAGGCTTAGTGGGTCCGGAACCCAGGCTGCCAATAGCACACAACAACACCAAGGGAGTAATCAAAAGGTTAACCACAGCAGCAACAAATAGACGATGGAAGGCTGCAACAGGCATGCGACAGTCTAAAATGTTCATAAACGGATTGGACACGAAGAAGACAGGTCATCTACTGAAGCTGTCAAGGAACAGTGTACGTATGGTCACAGAAATCGCCACAGGACACTCTAGACTAAACAGGCACCTAACAGTAATAGGCATCAAAGACAACCCCACATGCATGGAGTGCATGGACAGCGAGGAAACGAGTTTCCACCTACTCGCCGAATGCCCGATGTACTCACACATACGGTGGGAGCTCATGGGGTCAGACTCGCTAGATGAAGGAAACCTGAAAGAACTGACGGTGGACCAGATAGTAAGATTCTGCAAAGCAACGGGAAGATTCGACGGGACGCCGTGAAAATGGAAAATGGGACAACCTAAAGACCCCCTGCTAGGGGGCGCGGGGAAATGGGTGAAATGGCCCATAACTAGCGGACCGATCACCCGGCCCACTGCCAGCGTCCCCAGTCGAAATAATAATAATAAAAGGCACTTATGACATTGATGAAACAAACGTTGGCTTACAACGTAAAATACACTGGATAAATTCGCCGGGTCTTTTTTTTTTTGTTCCTTTAACAGAATACAGTACTCTACTACAACATCTGCACAACTGCAAAACAGTTTGTCGGCAGTAGCTCTCGTGGATGCTATACAGTTAAATAGTAGATTATACACCAAGGGGATAAAGCACTGTTTTATGTCACGGGCGCTACATTGAATCCTGAACGTAACGAAGGACTCCAAATTTAACTCCCGAGCGCAGCGAGGGTGTTATAAGTTAATTCCCGAGCAAAGCGAGGGAATTAAGATTGAGTCCTGAGTGCAGTGAGGGATTCAAGCGCCCAAGAAAAAAACAGTTTTATCCCGGTGGTGTATACTCTACTTTTCTCACTTTATGCGAGACAATAAAAAACCAGGCTTAGTAGATAGTGTTTATTACAGCATATTAAAGAATCTTCTAAAGCTAGTAGTACTACTAGCTACGGCTATAGCAACTTCTTTCAGCTGGCGTGGCCTACTCGATTTGACAAACAAATGAAGTTCGTCTCAGTGCGAATCTAGTGGGCCACGGCCTCGGTCTTCGAAAATCGAGCCGCGCCCGCTGAGGACACATTCTGTTTAGTGAAATTAGACTTTATGGGCATAGCAATAAGAATTATGAAAGTGAAAATCACATTATTGACCAGCCAAGAGATATAATAATGTCTTTTTCATCTATGATGATCCCGGTGACAGTTCGATTTGGACAATTGTAGAGATGTCCTAGAACGAAATAATTTCGATTGTTTCTGATAATCGATTATATTTTCTAACAAAATGAAATCGATTTTATTAAACTGCAAAAACTTTAACTATAACTTTTGTTTATGTATTACATTGAAAGTATATCGTTCATAAATGCATTGAATGTATGTTTTACGGTTATATTGTTATTCGGTAAAATGAAACAGAATTTGAAAAGATATTTTTTTTTATTCATCATCTGAAACATCACTGTCAGAATCGCTGGAAGAGTCGCTATCGCCGACATTTATTATGAGTTGGTCTTTCCACCGATCTATTTTGACGTACCGCTCCCAGTCTTCTAATATAATATTTTTTGTCTTTTTGACTACTTTCCCCCAATTTTCACCGGTGACGTGTTGGCAGGCAGCTTCAAGTAACGTCAACATTTTGTTCGCTGTAAATGGAGGGGAGGTGTTGTTTTTCGCTGCAAATCCTGAAATAAAAATAATGCTAATTAATAAAAAAGTCCTAAGGAAGTGACTAATGAGTAGCTTTCAAGTCCAACACTGACCCATTTTCTGGTTCCTGGAAATCTCACATTTTCCTGAATTACGTTTCCCTAGAAAGCTGAGAACTAAGATTGTTGAAACTGAAAATTCCTTTATTTATATAGGCTGCAGCACTCACAAATAGTCAAGTAGATAATACAATTAAATTTATAATTATCAGTTGTTATTAATAATTTGTATATGATGTTCAACCGGTTACTCATTAAATAAAACAACTTTGAACGGATAAAACTCGCGATATATTCAACAATTTAAATTTCTTCCCGACGTTTCGACTACATTCCAGCAGTCGTGTACACGGAGTGTTTCAGGTGTTTTACGTCAAAAAGTAATTTACTGGTGGACTACTGGAATATATCGCGAGTTTTATACGTTTAAAGTTGTTTTATGTTATTAATAAATTAATTGTCAAACTTACCTTTAGCTTGTGCCCAAATTAGTTCAATTGCATTGTACTGACAGTGGTACGGAGGCAATCTTAATACCCGGTGTCCATGCGCCTACGCCATCTCGTCCAAATAATATGTGGGTGTCGGGGGTTTATGTTGTTTTAGTAACATTAAAGCTTTTCTTTGACCATTGTCATGTCGGTGACCACGTTATTATTATTTAACCATTCCACTATGGCAGCTTTGTTATTTTGTGACGTTGGTGGTATATTCACTTGTCGAGAATGGTGCTTCGCGTTGTCCATTATTATAATGCTTAGTTCTTTAAGATTTTCTGATAGAGTCATAAACCATTCTTCAAATTTTTCTGAGTTCATCTCTTCGTGGTACTCGTTAGTTTTTTTGGATTTAAAAGCGAGCAGACAATTCGGTATAAACCCTTTTGTAGTTCCCGCGTGGCAAATTATTAATCTCTCACCTTTCCCCTCTGGTACCTTTGTAGAGGCGTGAGCAGTGTCGTCTGTCCACATTTTGCTGACGGTGTGATTGGCGTTCAGTCATGTCTCATCTAGAAAGACGACGTTATCCCAATTTTTTATTTCTTTTGCGGATTCTAGGAATGTATATCTGGCGAGAGCAATATCACCTCTCTCCATAATTATTTTCCTTTTGTTCACTTTTTTCCATTTGAACCCAATTGTACTCATCACCCGCCATAAAGATGTCACACTGCCAGTGAATAACTCAGCTTCTTTTAACGATTTTGTTAATTTTAACAAACTGGGTAACTCGCGCTTTTCATAATATCTGTAGATATGGTTTCGGATAGCTTCGACGTCAAAACTGTCCACATTTGTAGTTGGCTTATTCCGCCGTCGCTTCTTCGGTGTTGATAGAACATTTTCATCGGTGCCAGTTGCACCAAATTTTTCTTTGGTTATTCGCTTAACCGTGGCCGTCCCGAACTCAAACTCAAACTCAAACTCAAATAACTTTATTCAAATAGACTATCAGTACTTTCAAATCGTCAAATTTACAGCAAAATATACTAAATAATAGACATAAATACCATAATAATATGGATATGTAAATAAACAGTATACAGACATAATGCGACTCTACCACCGCGTCGGAGTTGTTTCTTGCTGAGAAGACCCGGCGAGAAACTCAGCAGTTACTCTTTTGAACTTGTTTTGGGTTTACAACAGGCGTAAGTAAAGTACAAGCAGTGTGTCATTTTGATACAAATAAACCTAAAAGAATATAAAACAAAGAGAAAAAACCAACCATAAAAGAATATAATAACAAGAATTCATTTAAACAATTCATAAACAAAAATTGTTAGTCAGTACATACATACTAGGTACCTATTAACTCTTACAATAAAACATCTGTTACAATAGAGCTATTTAATCCCGCATCGAGCAGAGCGCTTATACCCAGGCATTTTTATCTATAAGGTAGTATTTTGTAGTATAATAGCCCTTTTTTAATAAAGCTGTTTTGATGTGATTTTTGAATCTATGTAAAGGTAACTCACAAATTGTTTTTGGAATTTTGTTGTAATAATGTATACCTTGCCCCATAAAGGATCCTAAAACTTTTTGTAACCTAAAGAGTGGAAGTGCAATTTTATCCTTATTCCTAGTATTTCTGCAATGTATGTCACTGTGTTTAGCATAGAGACCAATATTTTTTCTGACCAAAACAATGCAATTGTAAATGTATTGTGACGCTACAGTGAGGATACCAATTTCCTTAAAAATCTCCCTAAGTGAAGCCCGTGCACGAAGCTTATAGATGGATCTGATAGCTCGCTTCTGGAGGATAAAGATGGTTTGTATATCCGCCGCTTGACCCCAAAGTACAATGCCGTAAGACATTACACTATGGAAATAACTAAAATAAACTGAACGAGCAGTATCAACATCTGTTAATAACCTAATTTTTCTCACTGCAAATGCAGCCGAACTAAGTCTGCCTGAGAGAGCTGTTATATGAGGGTTCCATTGCAGTTTTGAATCCAGTGTGATTCCAAGAAAAACTGTTGTATCTACAAGCTTCATAGTATTACCATCAATTTTTAGACTAATGGGGTTATCTTTAACATTAGGCAACTTAAAATTAATACATTTAGTCTTTTTTGCATTAAGCTGTAGATTATTTACTGTGAACCATTGTAAAACCTTTGAAAGTGCGTCATTAACATCATCAAAAAGGTTTTTATTTCTGTCAGTTTTAAAAACTAAAGATGTATCGTCTGCAAACAATACAACATCACAAATATCTTTTAGGTAAAAAGGTAAATCATTTATATATATCAGAAACAGTAATGGACCTAGAATGGATCCTTGAGGGACCCCCATTTTAACTTGTGATCCTGCAGAGAGTACACTGTTAACATCATCTTTTTGAGTTCTTAAACTAAGGTACGAAATTACCAAATCTAAAGCATTATCCCTAACCCCGTAAAAATTAAGCTTGCGTATAAGTGTATCGTGATCAACGCAATCAAAGGCCTTGGACAAGTCACAGAAGACGCCAAGAGCGTTCTGTGAATTCTCCCAAGCCCTAAAGATGTGTTTTAGAAGTGCAATGCCAGCATCAGTAGTAGAACGGCCTCTCGTGAATCCATATTGTTCACTGTGTAAGAGATTGTTCTCATAAAAATGGCTTAATACACACATCAAAACTGTCTAGGGATCAAGCATTTTTATGCGGATTTCTTGAGATTGAGATGTGGCTTTGTAATAAATTTATGATTTTATAAATTTATATGGATCCTTTTTGGTGCATTTCATAATTTGAAACAGGAACTGTCAATCAAATTCGAGTAAGATATGAAAATCAGCTGTCAATATTTTCCCTATAAAAACATACAACGCATTGAAGACATTATTAGTGCTACTGTTTCCCTACTACTGATTAAAACCAACGTTATTATGGAGCGGCGACGTCATTTAAGCAGGGAAGAAATGCTCAGAGCCGTGGGAATGATAGAAGCTGGTTCCCGGCAACGTACTGTGGCTTTAGCTCTGAATACAAGTCAGAGTGTTATCAGTCGACTTTGGACACGTTACCGAAGCACTGGTACCGTGGCTGAGCGCCATGGAGGACGGTATCGCTGCACCACGCGGAGACAAGACCGATACATTCAAATCACAACTCGAAGAGCTCCAACAATAACCGCCATGATGTTAGCCGTGAGGCTTCATCACTCTTCAGGGAACTTAATTAGCGACCAAACAGTCAGAAACCGCTTGCATGAAGTGAACCTTCATTCCCGAAGACCGCTAAGGGTACCACCTATAGCAATGCACAATCGTAGGATTCGATATCAATGGGCTCTTGAACACAGAAATTGGGCAGAAGAACAATGGCGTTTCGTGTGCTTTTCTGATGAGTCTCGTTTTGGTATGAGACCGGATACAAGACGTATACGACACTGGAGAACCCCTGGACGCCAACAGCGATTAAAATCCTGCCAGGAAGTCCATCCTTATAGTGGTGGAACCATCATGGTATGGGCGGGTATTTGGATCGGCGGAAGAACTGAGTTGATTTGGATCAGAGGCAACCTCAACGCTCAAATTTATGCTGAGACGATTGTATCAGACGTCATCGTTCCTCTACAAGTGCAAATCGGTCCCTTATTTCAGTTAATGCATGATAATGCACGACCGCACACCGCAAGAGTTGTAAGACAGACTCTCGCCGCAGCTAACATCAATGTCCTGCCCTGGCCTGCTCAGTCGCCAGACTTGAACCCGATTGAGCATGCATGGGATATGCTACAGAGAAGAGCTCTGCCGAATATGGAGGGTATCCAGTCGCAAGAAGACCTTTTTTTGTTGTTGCAACGAACATGGGCGGCCATTCCACAGCGTGATTTGGATGAACTCATTTTGAGTATGCCAAACCGATGTTCTTGTGTTGTTAGTGTTCGCGGTAGAAACACGGATTATTAATTGTTTAAGTTACCCAATACAATTTTAAAGAAAACTGTTATTTCAGTCTTTTTTTCGAACTTTAATGTTAGTGGTTCAAATGTCAAAAATCCCTTTATTAGGAAAATGGCAAATTTCTTTATTAATGCAAAGGTGACTTGGTTTATCGTTACTGTAGACAAACGAAAACACTTTATTTGATGAATCCTTAAAGAAAATTTTAATTAATATCAATCAGGAGAAAAGTTATTGCAAAAATATATGTTGATCCCTAGACACTTTGATGTGTGTAGTTGTTCTTGAATGATTTTTTCAAAGATCTTACTTAGAGCTGGTAGGATTGAAACAGGCCTAAAGTTACCTGGGTCTTGTTTGTTGCCTGATTTAAAAAGTGGTACAACCCTACTGTGTTTCATTAAGTTTGGAAAAACACCTTCTTCAACACAATCATTGAATATTACGGCTAAATAAGGGGCAATCACGTCAATTATGTGGCTAACAATTTTGACTGATATACCCCAAAGATCAGCGGTATCTTTTGAATTAATTAATCTGAATGCTTTTATTATATCTAGTGACTCAACATGTTGAAATTTAAAGAATACACTGCAACAAGATACATTATCTTTCAACAAATGTTCCGCTCTAGTTGGTGAGGAATTTATTGAAGCTGTAGTGATTATAGGTATATTACTGAAATACTTATCAAATGCTTCAGCAACAGATGCTTCTGATTGTAAGATGTTATTGTTAATATTAAGAGTGTATGAGGTATCGCGCTGTTTAGCTTTACCTGTTTCGTGATTTATGACGCCCCAAGTGGTTTTCATTTTGTTAGTGGACTTTGATATTTTATCACGAATGTGCAATGCCTTAGCTGTAGTGCAGGCTTTTCTGAATATTTTGGAGTAGTTCTTGACATACTCAACAAAAAGTGGATCGAAATTGTATTTTTTCATGCCGTACAACTCATACATCTTACGTCTGCTCCTGTAAATTCCAGGCGTGGCCCATTCACAAAACTCAGATTGAACTCTGCAAGTAACTTGTTTGGTGGGAAAACAAGCATCGAATTCATTTTTAACACAATCAAACAGTCTTTTGTAGACTGCATCAGGGTCACCCTGCTTGTAAGGAATGGAAGATACTTTATGCTTTAAATTAGTTTTAAAACTATTAATGCGATTACCCGTCTTCGGTCTACATGTTATTTTCCTGTAATTAACGCTATTGTTAGTTAAATCTAAAAATGTTATCTTCTGCCCACAATGATTAGACTTTAATTCAGTTACTATTGCCTTTTCAATGGGTACACAGTTGCAAAATACATCATCCAGACAAGTAGATGTTGTGGCTGTTATCCTCGTGGGTTCATGGAATTGATAATCCAGACCAAAGGATTTAAATAGCGACAATAACCTATTGCTTTCAGATGAGTTTACTAGCAAATCTATATTGAAATCACCACACACAATAATGGGTTTAGACTTAGCACTTAACCTACCCAAAGCTCCCTTCATAACTGTCTCAAATCTATCTGCGTTAGTTTTTGGGGGACGGTATACACTTATCACAACAAAGCCCTCTAACTCAACACAAGACAATTCCGATATCCAATGCTTCTGCAACTCGGGCAATAACATTTTCGATCGGCAACAGTGGACCGCCATGTTGTCGCTGACGCTCAAAATAATCCCTCAAGCGAACGACCAATGCCCGAGATTGAGAGTTTAAAACCGTCTTTTTAGTTTTTTTCGGCATTTTGCCAAAAAATAACAAAAATAACGATGAAAAACTTAAACAGACAACAGCAACAAAAGTCAACAATAACAAAAACTAACAGTAACCGAACGCCACGCAAAGATCAATGAAAACACAACTCGCATACAAGGCTGACGCACTCGTACTGACGCGATTGTCAAGGATTACAAGATGGCCGCCGATTATGCAGTGTCCCAGCTCTATGTTCTTTCCATGTTCCGTTCCACGTATAAGAATTGCATAGGTATTTGAAAAAAAAACATTTTTTATTTTCTAGTTCATTAAATTAAACTAACCGATACTGTTTTTGTTTTATAAGTTTAAGATGTTTCATTTTAATATATTTCGTAATGACGCCGCAAGAAAATTTAAAAAACTACAATTAAATTATTTTTGGTTGTCAAACATAAAATGCGTAATCCAGAACACGATTAAGTGTCACGGGGATCATCTTAGCTGAAAATAATTATAATTCCTAATACTATAAATAAATAAATATAAATATGCGCCAGACAACACACCACTTGCCATGGTCTCGAAGTAAGGATAAATATCCTTGTGTTACGAGGTACCAGACAGGGAAATAAGCCAGGGGCGTCTCCCAGCACACCCAGACCCGAGCCAATTTAGAAAAAGTCATTTTTCTGAATTGACCCGACCGGGAATCGAACCCGGGACACCACGGAAGCCAAGGCGAGAAACCGTGCTACAGCAGACTGCGCCAATCGTGTCTTCACATAACATTATATTAACATTTCAATGTTTCTAGTTGTATAGTAAAGTTAAAAGTACATAATAATTTAGGTATTATACACATCTTAGTTTTAATTTACGCGCCAGGCACGGAGGATTTCAGGCTAACCTTCTCCAACCATTGCGAAATGAGTCTTATGGTAGTCTGTTAACGGCCTCGGTAGCTCAGTTGGAAGAGCAGCCACCCGGATTGTGGAAGGTCGCGGGTTCGGATCCCACTTGAGTCCCTAGGATCAGGTCGAGTTTTTCTAGTTTCTACGTTTGTGTAGAAAATGATAGAACTGTTATTTTTTACAGGGTGTCATTAGAAAAACAGTATCAGATGACTTGGTGGAAAACATCTGGGAAGCTCAGCACATGGATAAGATTGTGCCATCACTCCTGTATAACATGCAAGTAAGTTATTATATAGTATTATTATATATTAAGTATGTATTTGTACCTAATTATATACTTAGCAATCATTATAAAAATGTATGACATTTCCAGTTAGTTTGATACGATACGAAAAGTTGTAACGATTAAGATTTTTCACCAAAATTTAATTTGTTCTAATTCTTAATAACTTTTTCACCTCCTCAAGCTCGAAACAAACATGACTTCTGAGTGCCGAGTGCGAGTTGCAGTGAGAGAAGTGAATAACTTCACCATCGCGTTTGCGAGAAAAAAAAGCGAATTTGCATGGCATCGGGTGAGCGCCATCTAGCGGCCTTAATGTTGCCCGAATTAGCTGCTAGATGGCGTTGATTCGATTTCATAGTAATTGACATTTACTTGCTCGCAAAACGCGATGGTGAAGTCATTCACTTCTCTCACAGCAACTCGCACTCAGCACTCAGATGTCATGTCAGTAGCAATCACGTGTGAGCCGAAGCCAATCAAATGGTGTAAATCTGCAGGATTGCTGTAACTTTGACGATTTGAAAGTACTGATACAGTCTATTTGAATAAAGTTATTTGAGTTTGAGTTTGGATCTTGACAGGTTCAACATGTCATCGGAAGTCATGTGTGTTTCGGGCTTTGGGCGACGACGCTGATATAAGACAATATGGCACTATATGCTATTAATGTAACTTGTGTAATATTTAATAACGGTGCTATTGTAAGATTCATTTTAGTAAAGATAATGTCTCATTTTTTATAGACTGCAGAAAAATACGAAACCCTGTCGTGCATGGAGACCGACACGCGCGACGGCGCCGACGAGACTCCGCCGCGGCTATCGGAAGCCTGCCTGCGCGAGCTGGTGGGGAGAGCCTCGTTCGGGCACATCCGCAGCGTGCTGAGGCCTGTGCTCACGTGAGTACAGCTGAACGGCCATAACTGAGCCCCAAAAACTGTGCGCTTGTAGGAAATGACGGGTGAATCTGTACGTGTGTGGTGGGCTAATGACTGAGTATGATTCAGTCGATGATTTCCCAACACTACACTACGGTACGATACTATTTCTTACAAAAGTTGCTATAAGTTTTGAGGATTATCGGATGGTATACACGTTTTTAGCCACTTAACACTATTAAAAATGAACTTCCCGGCCCAAGTTTGAAGGGCTGCATAACAAATTATACTTACATAAGTTTTCAAATTGACCTTTTTAACGTATTTTTCCATAATATTGAATAATTGTTAGGATTGATGATGGTGTGCTGGTGCTAAGTGAAGGTATAATCCATAATGGTACAAATATTTTTGTACAGTAAATGCCTATTTGCTTTTACCTTCAAAAGAACTGACACCAACTGTAAATATCTAAAATAGCATAATACCGTTAGTCAGCAGACGTCAAAATATGCAACGATTCTACTATAGGTATCAGATACTATGATATTAAAATATATATAATACATATAAATAAAAATGCGCCAGACAACACACCTCTTCTAATGGTCTCGTAGTAGGAATTAATATCCCGGTGTTAAGAGGTACCACACAAGGAAATAAGCTAGGGGCGTCTCCCAGCACACCCAGACCTGAGTCAATTCAGAAAAGATCGTTTCCTAAATTGACCCGACCGGGAATCGAACCCGGGACACTACGGAAATCGAGGCGAGAAACCGTGCTACAGCGAACTACGCCAACCGTGTCGTATAAATATATACTTAGATACATAATAACATAGTTTTTCACAATTTGCTGCAGTCACTTCGACCGCCACGAGCTGTGGGTGCCCAACGAGTTCGCCGTGCACACGTTTAAGATCATCATGTTCTCCATTCAGGTACATACATTTAACAGTCTTATTTTCATGAGTATTTTTTTAAATGTTATGTATAAAAACAATACAAAGTCAAAAATAATTCTTAAGAAATATTTTAACAAAATGCTTGCGTCTGTTTTTTTTTGTCTTCTTTCCTAACTTAATAAAAACATTTCAAAATAGCTGTAATAAAGACGAACAAGCATTTCATTAATAAATAAATAAATATCTGGGACAATTTACACCAAGATCATCTGACCCCAAACTAAAAGCTTGTACTATGGGTGTCAGAGACTGATAAACGTACCTATTTATTTCTAAATACATATTTAAATATATATTAACACCCAGACACACAACAAACACAAATGTTCGTCACATAAATGTTTGTCATGGGTGGGGATCGAACCTACGACCTCCGGTGCTAAAGGCGTAATCGCTGCTATTGCACCAACTGCCAGTCAAATTGTATTTTGTAATGAGAAACGAGGTTATTTCATAATGTGCACCCTAAATTTAATTTGTATGGCATGTTCAGTAAGCGAGTAGTCTTAATAAAGATAAAGATTAAGAAAATACTTAGGTAAAGATTTGAATTGTAAGTATTTTTATTTCATTTTAAACATAAATACGAATGCCTGACTCACTTTGGTGTGCTGGGATACGTCCCTAGCTTAATTCCAAACTCAAACTCAAATATCTTTATTTAAATAAACTTAATCAGTACTTTGAAATGAAATTAAATGTTTTTTTTTATTGTGAATATAAATTTGGGTACACAGCATTTAGCAGTTACAGTTGCTTGAGAGAGAATCTCCAAATTTTACCTTGTCAAGCCTTTTAAATAGTCAAAAATTTACTAAATAATAGACATAAATACTATAAAAATATGAATATATAAATAAACAGTATACAAACATAATGCGACTCTACCACCGCGTCGGAGAAGTTGATTCTCACTGAGAAGACCCGGCGAGAAACTCAGTAGTTACTCTTTAAACTCGTTGTGGTTTTACAATGCGAGTTAGTAGAGTACAATTTGACCATGTCTGGTACCTCGTAAAACGGATATTTATCCTAACTTCGAGACCATGACAAGAGGTATAATGTCTGGCGCCAAAAAAAAAACAATTAAAAAAAAGCTTTTATTCATCGATTCATTATTCTCCTAGGCACAATATTCATACAGCGTCGTAGAAGCCCTAATGCAACACTTAGACGCAGCTGGCGCCGGAAATGCCTCGCCGCGGTCTCGAACCCGCGTCCGCGCCGCTAGAGCCGCCGTGCTGAGTAACATTGTTGCTATAGCCGCTGGGGACAGTGTTGGTAAGTTATTTTCTCAAAAAATACTGCAATATTTCTCACAGATATAAATGCAGCACTCAATATTTCTCACAGATATAAATACAGCAATCCTTCTCAAAAATATAAATGGAGCAATATTTTTCACAGAAATAAGTTCAGCAATATTTCTCACAGATATAAATACAGCAATATTTCTCACAGATATAAATGCAGCAATATTTCTCACAGATGTAAATACAGCAATCCTTCTCAAAAATATAAATGGAGCAATATTTTTCACAGAAATAAGTTCAGCAATATTTCTCACAGATATAAATACAGCAATATTTCTCACAGATGTAAATGCAGCAATATTTCTCACAGATGTAAATACAGCAATCCTTCTTAAAAATATAAATGGAGCAATATTTTTCACAGAAATAAGTTCAGCAATATTTCTCACAGATATAAATACAGCAATATTTCTCACAGATATAAATGCAGCAATATTTCTCACAGGTGTAAATACAGCAATCCTTCTCAAAAATATAAATGGAGCAATATTTTTCACAGAAATAAGTTCAGCAATATTTTTCACAGATATAAATGCAGCAATATTTCTCACAGATATAAATACAGCAATATTTCTCACAGATGTAAATACAGCCATCCTTTTCAAATATATAAATAGAGCAATATTTTTCACAGAAAGAAATACAGCAATATTTCTCACAGATATAAAAACAGCCATCCTTCTCAAATATATAAATAGAGCAATATTTTTCACAGAAAGAAATACAGCAATCTTTCTGAAAGATATAAAAACAGCAAAATTTCTCACAAAAATAAATACATCTATATTTCTCACAGATATAAATACAGCAATAGTTAATATGTTAAAAAGTCACCACTTTTAGTTTGGAATCGAACCACATTTCATGTCACGTCAGGGCTAACTTATTCAAAGAGAGATCAACAAGACCGGTTTTTCAGATTATACAGTATTTAATTTTGGCTCACCGGGATCGACTCTAAAAGCAGAAGTGCTTAATTGTAGAAAGCTTAGCGAACGTAACTACAAAGCACTCGCACTTGAGTGCATTTTAACAAACTTAAGTTAATATACACGGTATCGTGCAAAAAATGATCAGCTGTTAGCCTTAACTTTACCAATGCTTTTGACGATACAGCAAAGGTCCCTCCTTCTTGAGCTTCGTTAGTCTTGCCTTGTAACTGTGACTTTAGGCCCCTGGATAGCCGTAGATATTGCATTCTTACAAATACCGTGTCTGATGGTTTATTCAGTGAAAGCTGGTGTACGACAAGATTCAGTGAAAGCCGGTGTATGACAAGGGTCTGTTCTGGGTTACCTTAATTTCATCAAAAAAAAACCAAATAATCATTTCCTAAAGAATGTTTGCTGTAATAAGTCATTTGATAAAATAACGAATGCCGTAATGAATATCATACTCTTGTGAATCTCGAGGGAGATTATTTTTTTAAAAAGACAAAAATAACTGCTAAATGGTTTTAATTTAAGACGACCGACTTGGTGTAATGGTTAAGAAGTTGGCTACTACACCAGAGGTCGCGGGTTCGATCCCCGCACAGTACAAACATTTGTGTGCATGAACATGTCTGTTTGTACTGGTCTGGGTGTCTCCTATGTATAATAAGTATGTATTTACAAAAGAAAATGTATTTAAGTATGTTTATCCGTTGTCTAGTATCCCATAACACAAGCTTTAATTAGCTTACTTTGGGGCTAGATGGCGCTGTGTGGAATAATGTCCAGGGATTTATTTATTTTTTATTTTTTATTTTATTTAATTAGAAAAATAATGACACCGCAAAAAATAAATATCTAGGCACAAGACGTAAACTCAGAGAGCTCCGAACACGACGACGGCTGGTGGCAAAGAGACCCGAGCGCTGGCGCGCTCTGGCTTATATAGTATTGCCAGGCTGGTAATCCACTCGTTTGCTACACGGCCTCTCCTGACAGGAGACCGTCCTCGGGCTCCTTTTCGAATTTTTCTGTCTGCTAGTCCAGCAGGGGCATGGACAGTCCTGGCGCGGACTCGGCTGCAAGCAGGATGCTGTTTTCAGTTTCTTCCACCGAATGCGTGGCAGGTGCACACGCTTGCTGTTGAAGACCGGACGTAGACGGTTGCTGCCCATCGTCTGCAGGCAATCCTGAAGCTTCAGCGCAGTGTGGCTCTGGCCCTGGTTCGTCTGCATCATGCGGCTCTCCAGTGGCAGCGCTAAGACCCCCGTCTTCAATGTCTGCGCCTATTTACAAAAAAATAGAAAGGAACACATAAGCTTACGGTTATGAGCTACTCACATAGAAAATACGGTACAACACTAAACATCTCGCGTATAAAACGCGTCCGCTTAATAAACAAGATGCGTAGTGTCGTAAGTTTAGAGATTAAGCCATAGGCACGACGTTAGCGTAACTTAATCACAGCAAAACAAGAGTCATAGGCACGACGTTAGCATAACTCAATATGGCGTGAGTCATAGGCACGACGTTAGCATAACTCAGCCCACAAAAGACAGAGGCACGACGTTAGCTTGTCAATCCACAATTGTCAGGTAAGAGGCACGGCGTTAGCGTTACCTAACAATAACACAACGTTAGCTATTTCTGAAGTACTACTCACCATCAAAGTAAGCAGCACATACATCAGGGGTCCATTCTCCGTGCCATGCGACCATGTACTCAGCCGCTGCTTGGGTCGACTTCCCGTAGGACCCAGCCAGAAGTTGCAGCTCATAACGTCCGTGTGGCAGAATCTTCGTCACGCGGTACGGCCCACGCATTCCGGAGTCAAGTTTCCCCGTTGCCTGCGCTTGCTTCTTAACAAAAACAAAAGAGTTAAGTTCAAAGGCCCGAGGTGACTTCCTCCCCTGATTCACATATGCATCTTGACTCTGCTGATTGCGCCTGAGTCGCTCCGAAGTTCTTTGACGGCTCATCTCACGTAAGGATTCTCTGTTTGGATAGCAACCTTCAAGCGCTACATCGCGTACTAAACTTCGTATGAGTGGCGTCGCTGCGTCTATGCCCACCAGCAGATTGAGTGCGGAGTATCGTGTTGTCCTATGTCGAGTGATGTTGAGAACCAGCTGGAGCTTCCATATGACGCTTGGCCATCTTTGCTGTCGGTAGTTCGCCTCAATGCGAATCATGTTAAGTACGGTCCTGCAGTACCGCTCAACCTGCCCGTTAGATTGGTGCATCTCAGGTGTAATTAGATGCACTTCGCAACCCATATCTTTAACCCAATCAAGAAATTCTGCACTTTGGAACATGCGGCCTCTGTCGGCGACTATCAACTTAGGGGTTCCAAATAGTGAGACAGCGTTAGTAAAATGTTGCTTTAATTCGTACGAGTCTTGCCGATACATCGGGTAAAGCAAAGTAAATTTGGAAAAAGCACGATAAGGACGTATCGATAACCGTCTACTTCAGGAAGTGGTCCTAGGGCGTCCATATGGACAGTCTCAAAGGGCAAATCTGGTTTTTCCCAGGAATGAATAGGTTGTAATGGGGCCCGCGGTAACTTTTTGTGGGACATACACACTAGACAGTGCGCGACATATTTTTGGACAAAATTGCGTAACCCCGGAAACCAAAAATGTTTCGTGATCAAGTCTACTGTCTTTTCGACGCCAGGGTGTTCGTGCTCGTTGTGGAATACACGAAGCAAGCTAAGCCTATGACCTTTAGGTATGTAACAAAGAAGTCTAGAGGGTTCACCAATAGGTGTGTGCCTATAGTAAAGGAGGTCGTTTTTAACGACATACCGAGTTGCGTCTAATTGACCCTCATTCAGTTGCTGAATCAAAGATCGGGTTTCCTCATCGGAAGCCTGAGCAATCTGGGCCCAGTTCAGAGGCTTCTGAACCGTGCACACATTAACTGGGTTCCGACTCAGGTAGTCGGCGTGTGACATTTGTGAGCCCTTCCGATAGTCAAGGTCGAAATCAAAATCTTGCAGGTACACCCACCACCGGGCCACTCTGGGTAATAAATCTTTTTTCCGCTGCGTAAGTTTGAGCGCGTTACAATCAGTGACTACGGTGAAGTGCACACCCACAAGATAATGTCTGAAGTGCTGTAGAGCCTTCACTAGTCTCCAGTTCGTACGAGTGGTACTTACTTTCAGCCCCTTGCGTGAGCTTACTATAGTAAGCAACCACCCTTTTGTGACCGCCCTCGTGTACCTGCAGAAGAACGGCCCCGTAACCGATGGAGCTTGCATCTGTATGCACCTCAATCAGCAACGAAGGGTCGTAAATCGCAAGCACAGGCTCACTGGTCAGGCAGTTGATTATTTCTTTATGAGCAGCCTTCTGTTCCGCCCCCCAAACAAATGGCGCGCTCTTGCGAGTTAAAGCCGCAATGCAAGCTGTTTTCTGGGCGAAGCCGGGAATATACCGCCGAAAATAGCTAGCCAAGCCCATGAACTGACGTACCTGCTTGACATTTTTTGGTTCCGCCGCGTCAATTAACGCCTTAACTTTATTACTGCTCGGCCTCACCTGACCCTCGCTTATATTTCGGCCCAAATACTCGATCGTGGGAGACAGAAAAGAGCATTTCTTTAAATTTATTGAGAACCCCGCGTCAGTTAGAGTTTTGAGTACTTCTCGCAACAGAACTAGCCCACGATCTACTGTTTTGCTCAAAATCAGGACGTCATCGATGTAGACTAGGGTTTCACCAGATTCGATATGTTCCCGAAGAGTTTTGGCGATTAATCGTTGGTAAATAACCGGGGCATTTGCAAGACCATACGGCATTTTCAAATCCAGTAAGAGGAACTGACTTCTTCTCCATCGGAATCTGATGGAACCCAGTCGCCATATCTAGACTCGTGAAGAACCTATTTCCCCCCTATCGGTCAATGTGATCATCGATTCGTGGCAATGGAAATCGGTCTTTTATCGTCACGTCATTAAGTTTGCGATAATCGACGCACATGCGATCGGTACCGTCTTTCTTTTTCACGAGAAGAATCGTGCTGGCAAAATCGGATTCCGATTCCTGAACGATTCCTTTATTCATCAGGTCCTGAACTATTTCGCGGACTTTAAGTGTCTCTGAATAAGAAAGGCGGTACGGTCGATAATAGATAGGAGTGTCGCTTTTCAGTCTGATGGCCATACAGCCAGTATTTACCGTAGATGTGGCAGTGCCAGATATCAGGAATTGAGAAAATTCATTTATTATTGCCAGCAATCGTTGAAGTTCGTCGTCAACGAGTGGGGTATTGATAGGAATAGACACATCAGACTGAACAACCATCACTCTGTCGGGTTGAATAATTTCCCTCATAAGTTGTTGAGAATCGCGTGTACGAATATAACGTACGCCCTCTCTGTTAAGTACGTCTGTTCCCACTATAACCGGCGTATTCATGAACTCAGATGCCACTACATGCATGTCAACCTCGAGGGTTATGCCGTCAAATTCGATAGGCAGAGTTACAAATGAGGTGCTTTCAATCTCCTGACTACCAAGTCCTTTTAATATTCGAAAAGCGGGTCTATGCGCGCAATTAAAATGTTTTAGCAAACTTGATGAAATTAATGAAATAGTTGAAATTAAAACATCAATCGGCACGCCTTGGATAACGGCAACAACAACGTCATTATTGCGGGTACTTTGATTTTCGCGGCAGAAGTTAACGTTATTTCTATTGCGGGACTCCGATTTTTGTTTGGCAAAGCAATTCTCAATTTTATGACCCGTCTTTTTACAAAATAAACATATATCAGGCTTTGTCGGGACAAAAACAGGAGTAGGGGTCATATTATTTGCGGTCTTTGTAGAATGGCAATTACTCAAATCAGCTCTTGACCTTTTATTACAATTCGCCTGTCTGTGTCCTAACTGGCCACAGGAAAAACATTTGCCCTCATCAAAACGTCGCTTTCTAGGGGGTGGATTTGAAATGTTTTTATTTTTCGTTACAAATGTATTTTGAGACGGAACACAAGTAGAATTGCTCTTTGACGTGTTAGGCTTCACATATGTTGTCAAAAATTCGACTAGACCATTAGGTAAGAGTTTAGCGTTTGTAGCGGACGCCTTAATCCGCAGTTCAGAGATTCCCCGAATCACAATCGCGGATATCAACTCATCACTGAGTCCACGAACTATGCGTAAACGAAGCAGTGAACGTCGAGCGTAGTCTGCATATGTCGAGAAGTTATCAGAGTTTGTATTCATTACCTCAAAAAGTATGTTTGCTATGTCGGGTGTTTTTGGACATAAAGGTTTGAATTCCTTCTTAAAACTACTCCAACTACGCTCGCTCGTCACCCATTCGTTTAACCACGTCTTGGCGTCCCCTTTCAAACAGTTCCCTATTCGAGAAAGACATTCAAAATCACTCCAGTTATTTAAAGATTTAGCGCGGTCTACTTCCTCACACCATTCTTCAATATTATGTAAACTCGGGTCAAAGTTCGAAATATAATAGTGTTGGCTTGATCTCACCACCGTGTTGATTGAACGAATGGCGTCCACGATGCGATCCGTGACCGTGGACGGTGCGTTAACTTCGCTTACAACACACTCCGATTCGGCGCCTGGCGTTTGATGCGCGGGCGCTGCTGCACCCGACGGCTGCGGCAGCGTCGACAGCGGCGGCGGCGGCAGTGACGGAGTGCGTGCTGAGCGTACCGTGCGTCGTGTCGGAGATGGAGACCTATCAGATGATGGAGACCTAACGCGTCTATGCGATTCACGGCGCGGACGCGACGCGTCGCGCGGAAGGACGCACGTCATTACGGTGCACTAACCGCGGTGCATTTTGCGAAGCTACCTCACTTTCTAATTTTCTAAGACGAGTTAACATCGCATCCATTTCACGCTTCACATTATCGTCCGGGGTACGAGTACGATCGCGGTATCTACTACGTCTCTGATTTTCACTATAACGACTTCTACGGCGCTCACGTTCGCGATAATCGCGGGTAGACATTTTTATCTTTTTACAATCACTCTCGCGCCGGTAGACACAACTCAGAATAGCGAGCAAGATAGAATCACGTTGATCCTATCCCACTTCTGATCTTGTGAATCCCGAGGGAGATTATTTTTTTAAAAAGACAAAAATAACTGCTAAACGGTTTTAATTAGAAAAATAATGACACCGCAAAAAATAAATATCTAGGCACAAGACGTAAACTCAGAGAGCTCCGAACACGACGACGGCTGGTGGCAAAGAGACCCGAGCGCTGGCGCGCTCTGGCTTATATAGTATTGCCAGGCTGGTAATCCACTCGTTTGCTACAATAATAGTCTACCGAGTAAAAAATTGTTGTACTAAAATCGTTCGAAATATTGCAATGGCATAATAAAAGGTTTGGCTAATTAATTTTACGCAACAGAGCAGGATCTGGTCTGTTCTTTTCAGATATTCTTTCACCTTCACATTAATGATCTCCTTCCCGACTTTTGAACACATAAATTGCTGTACAGTTGACAGCCTTTTTCAATAACATATTTTATTATTCCCTCAGGTCCATCGGTATTGGAAATCATCAATAACTTGCTGACGAATTTGAGAGCTTCTGTGGCTAGAGACTCTGAGGTAATTTATTATACTCTCTAGATGTTTTGTCTTTTTTGAACATTTATTCATAAATTGAATTAAAACAACTATTACTTTCTGAATTTCCAAGGCCTCTAATAACAAAATGGTGAAAGTTAAATTTTATTTCATTGATTAAAGTTTTTCTAAGTTCCCAAAAACAACTATCCCCTGTCTGATATCTAAGTTTCTTTTTGATTCGTAATATTTTAATTTTTTTTGAGGTTTTCGATTGTCCTACCTTTATTTTTATTTTTTGATGTTTCGTTTCACATGTTATGCCTTCCTAGCATAACCTCAGCTGAAATATCATCTATAGGCATTTTTAGATCTTTTTATAGTATATTTTTACGATGACAGAAAGAAACAGACGAAAAGCTCTACCAAGAAGCTTTAATCAACGCACTAGGCGAGTTCGCGGACCACCTCCCGGACTTCCAGAAGATCGACATCATGATGTTTATCATCAGCAAGGTGCCGAGCGCGGCACGCGGCAAGGGCGCCCGCGCCGACGCCATGCTGCAGACGATACTGCTCAAGTCGCTGCTGAAGGTAGGACTGACTCTATTTGTAGTTTTAGCGTTTTCAGCTCTAGTGTCTTCTGTTGATGGTTCAAAATGACAAAAAAATATCGCCTAATTTTCATCAAAATCTGACCCAAGTTATTTTTTTTCTTTATTTAAGAGGCTGTGTCGCTTTGCGACAATGATTATAAACAATTACTAATAATGTATAAAATACTTTACCATTGTCAGACATGGGGTAACCTAAAAAACACTATTAAACACCAAAATTATTACTTTTTTTAACATCTGCTGACGGTGAATTTCGCATGGTCTCATTCCTGACGCACTTATTCCGCCCGCAATCAGGGCAGTTAGGACTAGTGGCTTTTTTCATTAAGAAAGTAAACCACTTTGATGGAATGTGTCCAGATCTTAGTGTAAATGCTACTAAGATATGATAAGATAAGATATGATATGATACTAAGTTATTTCTGCTAAGATCACTAAGTCGGCAGTCGGTACCTAGTTGTGGCCGGATCGTTTAATACCAAATACCCTTTTACAATGATCTCTTATCAAAGTATGACCTAAGTTATTTGGAATAAAGGGTGTTTTATCTTTTAGATGATGTTATCGTTGCCTTTTATAAAAAGTTTACTCAAAATCAATGGGAAAGCGCCTTCCGGACCACATCTGCTGAGTTGTCCGGAAGAGGATGCTTTTTGGCAATAAGACCGCGTAAATGTATCATACATACATACCATCACGCCTTTTTGCCAACGGTCCTGACACACCTCTTGCGCTTCTTTCACTATCATTAATCCTTTCATACATGCTAGTCGATCGTGGGTACTCCTTCCCTGACCTTTTCTGAGCACGTCTTGGACTTGTCCTAAGTACGTTCGTCTAGGCCTTCCCCATGGGATGCAATTAAATTAGTAACAAACACAAGTCAGCGAAATGATACTGCCACAGTGCTTATAAATGATTCAGAACCTTCAACTTCAGTTAACAACATAAATTCATTCTTTGTGAACATCGGCAAATCTTTATCAGACAAGGGCTCTGCCAGCGCCTCACACCTTCCTACTCTTCCCCGTAGGAAAATGATTCCCCATTCCCTAGTACTTCCCGAAACGGATCAACAGGAAGTTGAAACCATTTCATATTTAAAATGAAATCGAATTCTTTTGTTGGCAGAGACAATGTTTCTGGTGCCCTCTCAAAAAGCTTTAGAACGTTACTGGTCCCCTTTATTACGTAAATATGTAATCTTTCTCTTAAAACTGGTTAATTTCCGAAATCCTAAAAACTAGCTGAAGTCCATCCGATCTATAAGAGTGGGGCCAGGGACTGTGTTGATAACTATAGACCTATATCCATATTACCCACAATATCGAAAATCTTAGGGAAGGTTTCAAAAAAACGCCTGTCTAACTTCTTAGAGAGTAACAACCTACTTTCGCCTAACCAATTTCGATTTCGGTCAAATCGTTCTACAAATGACGCTGTGCAAGAACTAACCGATTTCGTTACTGTAAATTTGGACTGTAATCAAAGAGATTATCATATTTTTGAATCTTGCGAAGGCTTTCGACACGGTTTCTGTCCCACTCCTGCTAGACAAGCTGCAACGACTTGGTATAAGAGGCACTCAATTATATCTCTTTTTCGATTATCTGTTAGATCGTTATCAAAGGGTAAAGATAGGTGACCATATCAGTGATGACCTTCCAATAACACACGGTGTGCCACAGGGTAGCGTGTTGGAACCTACGCTCTTTCTCACCTATATAAATGATCTCTGCGACCTTGGGATGAAAAATGTAAAAATTGTTGCTTTCGCAGATGACACGGCTCTGCTCTTTCATGCTCATACATGATCTGAGGCCTCTGAGTATGCACAATTGGGATTTTACAAAGTAACTAGGTGGCTTCAAGAGAATAAATTAACCCTGAATATAAGGAAAACTAAATGTATTCCTCTTTTGCAATAAGAAAGCATCTCATACCTGAACTTGACTCTATGTGCATTAAGGCCCACGTTTGCACCCAAACTAACAACTGTTTCTCTTGCCTTGACATAACTAGAACTGACTCAATAAAATATTTGGGTGTGATAATTGACCACAATTTAAGTGTTAGTCCTCACATAGATCTGCTATCAACAAGGATACGTAAATTAATTTTCGTTTTTAAAAATCGCCATGTGGCAAGTTATAAAACCATTAAAATGGTTTACTTAGCGCTTTGTCAATCGTTGTTGACATATTGTATTACGGCTTAGGGAGGAGCGCCCAAAACAACTATGATACGGCTGGAAAGGGCTCAAAGAGCTATACTAAAGTTAGGTTACTCTCTTCCATTCCTGTATCCTATTAATGTAAAAGTAAAAGTAAAAAAGTAAAAAACATCTTTATTCATATAGACTTATAAAAAGTACTTATGACAAGTCATATAGTTACAAAAAAAAATTATAGCAAAAATATACTAAAATAAACTTACATAAAATAATACTATGATAGTAAATATCATAATAAAATATAATATGACTCTACCACCGGTTCGGAGGTTGTTTCCGATCGAGAAGACTCCGGCAAGAAACTCGATGGTTACTCTTTTCAATCTTGTTTTTAACACAAAACTTTAACTATAACGTCCTTTCATTCCGGAAATTGTTTATTCTACACACTGCATTACTTAAGCACTCCAAGCTGCACTATAATCCTGAAATTGAAAATAGAAGAAGAAGAGACAAAGTTTGTCCAAGCCTATATTTCAAAACTCAATTTTCACATACATTTTTCTGCTTTCTGGGAGGATATATTTATAACAAATTGAATAAAACCCTGTCGTACTACTCCATGCCGGCACGAACATGCAAACACTTGTTAAAACAGTGGCTACAGGACATGGACTACGAAACTGCGGAGAACTTACTTATAGTAATGGCATGAGGAACTGACATTAATATTTATTTTCGAAATCACATACTAGATATAACATGTACGTAACTTTTTGAATAACTGTCAGATGGAACTAAAATATACATTAACACGTACACTAACGTACAAACAAAAACGCATAAAGTCATCCACAACTAACATGATCGCACACTTTTTGATATTTTCTTATAAAATATTCCTGTACTTACTTCCTACTTAATTTTCCTGTTATAAATATTTCAAATTATTTTCTTTCTATATTAAGATAATTTTACAATGTATATTAAATACTCGTATAGTGATGGACTCGGGACTGACTTGGCATCACCATATTGACATGATATGCCAGAAGATGAATAGATTTGTATATGCTCTATACCGCCTATCACAATTGGCGAATAAAAACACAGCGCTAATGGCATATCATGGATATGTGGGTTCTCTGCTGAGTTACGGACTGATTATGTGGGGAAATTCGACAACTATTAATCGGGTCTTCATTTTGCAGAAGAAGTGTATAAGGTCTATTTGTGGTGTCGGACAGCTGGAATCATGCAGACCTCTCTTTAAGCAAATGAATATACTCGTGCTACCATGTTTATATATTTTTGAAACTCTATTGTTTGCAAAGAAGAACATCAATCTTTTCACAAAAAAAAACGAGAGGACTGCAATTTTAATACAAGGAACCCACACAAATTAACAATCCCATTGGCAGATCGCCGATTGAAGGTTCGGGAGCTAGCTGAGACTGTAGCCATTTCAGAAGGAACAGTGCATCATATTCTTCACGAGGAACTCGGCATGAGAAAGCTGTCGGCGCGATGGGTGCCGCGTTTACTCACACCGGAAAACAAGCGCAACCGTGAGACCACATCGGAGACGTGTTTGGCGCTGTTTAAGCGGAATCCAGCGGAGTTTTTGCGTCGTTTTGTGACCGTCGATGAAACCTGGATCCACTGGTACACACCAGAGACCAAGGAGCAATCAAAACAATGGATCCAGACCGGGGAACGTGCTCTAAAGAAGGCGAAAACTGTAAAATCGGCCGAAAAAGTTATGGCCACCGTTTTCTGGGATTCACAAGGTGTGATCTACATCGATTACCTCGAGAAGGGTAAAACAATTACAGGGCTTTACTATGCCGATTTATTGGGCCGATTCGACGCCGAATTAAAGAAAAAACGACCCCATCTGGCGAAGAAAAAAGTGCTGTTTCACCACGACAACGCACCGGTTCACACGTCTGCCGTTGCCATGGCCAAATTGGTCGAATTACGCTACGAATTGCTGCCCCATCCACCGTATTCTCCAGATTTGGCCCCTTGTGACTTCTTTCTGTTTCCTAATCTGAAAAAATCACTCGCCGGGAATAGATATGGATCAAATGAGGAGGTCATCGCCGCCAAGGAGGCCTATTTTGCAGAGTTTGACAAAAACTATTTTTCGGACGGGTTAAAAAAGTTGGAGCATCGCTGGGCTAAGTGTATCGAACTAAAAGGAGACTATGTTGAAAAATAAATTGCCACTATTCCAAAATTTTCGTTTACTTTTTGTAGGCTAAGTATTTATTGAATGACCCTCGTACCAAGAATAGTTGTAGACTCGGTTTCTGCTATGGCATCATTCCGATGGTGTACGGATAGCTGTTGTGGTTTAGCGTTTTTGTAGAAAAATTGAATGAAATTTGTTTTTTTCGCGTTCTTAATTAAATTGTTTTGTGTCAGCCAATTACCTATTTTATTTATCTCACTGTTAATTTCATTGTTGTAATTTTTATCAGGTTTTTTATGAATCGTTACAGATATATCATCTGCAAAGAGTGTGACCGGGTATTGCGTACATTTAGGGAGATCATTTATGTATATAATAAAGAGCAATGTGCACAATATGCTACCTTGAGGAACACCTGTCGTATTTTTCCTATTTTCTGATCTATTTATTACTTTTTTTAACCTATCCTGAGAGGTCCACATCGGGCCCTGTTAAGGCCCGATAGAACCTCCCACGCAGCTCCTTGCTCTTCCATATTTCCTTGCTGTCGTCAGTGGTGAGCACCGGTAGTTGACGCCAGTTCTCGTTTGCCAAGGAGAGTGGTGTGAGCCCCTTGTCAACTGCCACAACGTCGCGATGGATCCCACACTCGTTGTTGAGAAAAAACCTCCTGAGATTGCACACCGCACAGTTGTGAAGGTCCTTGGCATTTAATAAGCCACGACCCCCCACCTTCCGTGGGATGTACAATCTCATAACAGACGAGCGTGGGTGTAGCATGCGATGCGTTGTGAGCAGTTTTCGGACTCGTATATCCAGAGCGCCCAGCTCAGTCTGAGTCCATCTCAGTATGCCAAAGGAGTATATCAATAAGGGCATCACCCAACCGTTGAAGGCGAACCTTGTTGCCACCTGACAAAGAACTCTTAAGTACCTTTGTAAGGCGGCTAAAGAAACCCTCCAACACCGATTGTTTGACGTCCCCCATTGATACACCCAACGACTCTGACATATCGAGATATTTTTAGGTTTCGGCTTCAGAGAGAAGTTGAGTGTCATCGTCTCGGAGAGTTGTAAACTCGGTGAATCTATAACCCTCCCATCCTGTACATGCATGACCGCACACTTATCCACACCAAACTCCATCTTGATGGCGTTGCTAAAAATCTCGGTGATTTTTAACAATTCCATCAAGATTTGGGGGTTTGGTGCAAACAGCTTCAGGTCATCCATGCATAGCGAATGAGAGATGAATCCACCCCCTCTGCGAAGCCTAGCCTTGCTTTGAATCCTTTAGTAAGGTACTAAGAGGATTCAGAGCTAAACAAAACCACAAAGGACTCAAACTATCGCCATGGAAAATACCTCGCTCTATCCTTATGAAGTCCTGCGGATCAGGGTAGCCATCTCCAACACCTGGTTGACGAAGGACTGTGATCCACTGCCCCATGCAGGTGCTTAAGAAAGATCTTGAAGTTGTATTAATTTTATACAGCTCTAAAGATCCTCCTGAGCCATGAATGGGGCACCGAATCATAGGCCTTCTTGTAGTCAATCCAGGCAGCTGAAAAAGCTTTCCTGCTCCGCCGGACTTGTTGGCAAATAGTCGTGTCTATGAGGAGGAGTTATTTAGTACCTCGGGACCCAACCTTATATCCATTCTGAGCAGGGGCCAAAACATTGTTCGCAACGATATGCGAGTTAATTTTTTTTGCTAGAATGGACGTTATTATTATTATTATTATGTATCATAGCGCTATTTGATTTCATCCCATGTGATACAAACTTGCATTATTTTTAATGGGGTGGAAAAAATAGTACCTATTTAGCTGCGTCAATCTTGGTTGGAGGAATCAATCCAGGAAATATGACAACATTAGCTCTTATCACCTTTATGCTGACGACCTACAGCTTTCTGAACAATGTACCGCTGATAATTTCGAGCGAACTTTATCTGCTCTGAATGAGGATTTAAGCCGCCTGTACGACTGGGCTAACAATTTCGGCATAGCAGTGAATCCTTCGAAGTGTTAAGCTATTATTATAGGTACTCGGCATCTTCTCGCTAAGGTAAATAATGGCGCTGACGCTTTGCTCAAATTTAATGGAACTGTTATTCCCTATTCTGAAAGTGTCAAGAACTTAGGACTATTTATAGATCGCACATTGAGCTGGGACAAACATATTACTGAAACCAGTCGTAAGGTGTCAGCTACCCTTGTGCTTCTGGTTCAGGCGCTGGTTTTACCAATAATCGACTACGCAGACGTCTGTTGCTCAAATTTATCTCAAGGCTCACTGAACAAATTAGACCGTCTCCTCAACGGGTGTCTGCGGTGCATTTTTGGAGTACGAAAGTACGACCATATATCTCCGTATCGTAGCCAACTAAAATGGCTTACCATCCGCAAACGCAGAGAACTAAGAAAGCTGTGCTCTCTTTTTAGTATCCTCAGAGACCCAAATGCTCCGGAGTACCTTAGGTGCAGATTCATGTTGAGGGGTGAAACTAGTTCCCGCAGACAGCGCCCCTGCAATATGTTCAAACTGGAAATTCCCGCGCATAGGACCGGCCACGTGGGCCATTCCTTTACTCTTACAGCCATCGGACTGTGGAATAAGCTGCCTGACGCTACAAAATTGTCACAAACTAAAGCCACTTTCAAAAAATCAGCCCGTGAGCATCTGAGAAATTCTACGTAATTCCTACGAATTCCCCTCCATCATCTTCATTTCTTATGGAAAAGTGAGTATGTTATTTATATATATGTATTTATTATTTGGTATGTGTATTTATATATATAAATATATATATTATTGTTTGTTGTATTATTATTTATTTATTGATATAGGTATTAGGTATTTTTAGTAAGTTAAAGGTTATTTCTTGTCTTTTTTTAATATCTTTGTGTCTTTTCTTTTCTTCTCAAACCCAGATACTAGCACCGCCAACAACATTTCTGTCCCGCCCAATGGTTGACTGGTAGAGAATGCTTTTAGCATTAAGTCCGCCTTTTGTACTATTTTGTGCATTAAAGATTAAATAAATAAATAAACATTATTAGCATCAAGTGGTACATAGAACAGGTAAAGCCATAGGCATTATATTACACACGTTATGCTAAGAAAAGAAAACAGTAAGTTTTTTTTTATATTGCCTGTCAAGATGATTTCACTCCACCTGATGAAAAGCGGTCGTGATTTCCAGATATGAGGCTAACAAGCCCAGTCATTCAAACGACTCACTGGGCTGGCCATCCTCACCTTGAATTAAACAATATCTGTTGTCAACAGGTGGGCACAACGTACAAAACAACCGAGCTCAGCAAGGCCTTCCCGGCGGCCTTCCTGGAGGCGCTCCTGCGGGTGTCGAGCGCCGCCGAGCCCGCCACGCGCGCGCTGCTGCAGCGCATCCTGCACACGCTGCTGGACCGGCACGGGAACGCGCCCGGGCTGCGCACGCCTACGTGAGTCTAGTACTGCCTGACATAGCGCCGCCGAGCCCGCCGCGCGCGCTGCTGCAGCGCATCCTGCACACGCTGCTGGACCGGCACGGGAACGCGCCCGGGCTGCGCACGCCTACGTGAGTCTAGTACTGCCTGACATAGCGCCGCCGAGCCCGCCGCGCGCGCTGCTGCAGCGCATCCTGCACACGCTGCTGGACCGGCACGGGAACGCGCCCGGGCTGCGCACGCCTACGTGAGTCTAGTACTGCCTGACATAGCGCCGCCGAGCCCGCCGCGCGCGCTGCTGCAGCGCATCCTGCACACGCTGCTGGACCGGCACGGGAACGCGCCCGGGCTGCGCACGCCTACGTGAGTCTAGTACTGCCTGACATAGCGCCGCCGAGCCCGCCGCGCGCGCTGCTGCAGCGCATCCTGCACACGCTGCTGGACCGGCACGGGAACGCGCCCGGGCTGCGCACGCCTACGTGAGTCTAGTACTGCCTGACATAGCGCCGCCGAGCCCGCCGCGCGCGCTGCTGCAGCGCATCCTGCACACGCTGCTGGACCGGCACGGGAACGCGCCCGGGCTGCGCACGCCTACGTGAGTCTAGTACTGCCTGACATAGCGCCGCCGAGCCCGCCGCGCGCGCTGCTGCAGCGCATCCTGCACACGCTGCTGGACCGGCACGGGAACGCGCCCGGGCTGCGCACGCCTACGTGAGTCTAGTACTGCCTGACATAGCGCCGCCGAGCCCGCCGCGCGCGCTGCTGCAGCGCATCCTGCACACGCTGCTGGACCGGCACGGGAACGCGCCCGGGCTGCGCACGCCTACGTGAGTCTAGTACTGCCTTACATAGCGCCGCCGAGCCCGCCGCGCGCGCTGCTGCAGCGCATCCTGCACACGCTGCTGGACTGGCACGGGAACGCGCCCGGGCTGCGCACGCCTACGTGAGTCTAATACTGCCTGACATAGCGCCGCCGAGCCCGCCGCGCGCGCTGCTGCAGCGCATCCTGCACACGCTGCTGGACCGGCACGGGAACGCGCCCGGGCTGCGCACGCCTACGTGAGTCTAGTACTGCCTGACATAGCGCCGCCGAGCCCGCCGCGCGCGCTGCTGCAGCGCATCCTGCACACGCTGCTGGACCGGCACGGGAACGCGCCCGGGCTGCGCACGCCTACGTGAGTCTAGTACTGCCTGACATAGCGCCGCCGAGCCCGCCGCGCGCGCTGCTGCAGCGCATCCTGCACACGCTGCTGGACCGGCACGGGAACGCGCCCGGGCTGCGCACGCCTACGTGAGTCTAGTACTGCCTGACATAGCGCCGCCGAGCCCGCCGCGCGCGCTGCTGCAGCGCATCCTGCACACGCTGCTGGACCGGCACGGGAACGCGCCCGGGCTGCGCACGCCTACGTGAGTCTAGTACTGCCTGACATAGCGCCGCCGAGCCCGCCGCGCGCGCTGCTGCAGCGCATCCTGCACACGCTGCTGGACCGGCACGGGAACGCGCCCGGGCTGCGCACGCCTACGTGAGTCTAGTACTGCCTTACATAGCGCCGCCGAGCCCGCCGCGCGCGCTGCTGCAGCGCATCCTGCACACGCTGCTGGACCGGCACGGGAACGCGCCCGGGCTGCGCACGCCTACGTGAGTCTAGTACTGCCTGACATAGCGCCGCCGAGCCCGCCGCGCGCGCTGCTGCAGCGCATCCTGCACACGCTGCTGGACCGGAACGGGAACGCGCCCGGGCTGCGCACGCCTACGTGAGTCTAGTACTGCCTGACATAGCGCCGCCGAGCCCGCCGCGCGCGCTGCTGCAGCGCATCCTGCACACGCTGCTGGACCGGCACGGGAACGCGCCCGGGCTGCGCACGCCTACGTGAGTCTAGTACTGCCTGACATAGCGCCGCCGAGCCCGCCGCGCGCGCTGCTGCAGCGCATCCTGCACACGCTGCTGGACCGGCACGGGAACGCGCCCGGGCTGCGCACGCCTACGTGAGTCTAGTACTGCCTGACATAGCGCCGCCGAGCCCGCCGCGCGCGCTGCTGCAGCGCATCCTGCACACGCTGCTGGACCGGAACGGGAACGCGCCCGGGCTGCGCACGCCTACGTGAGTCTAGTACTGATTGACATGACATGAAAAAAAACCAAAATAAATAATTATAAACCCATACATTGGCAATAACTTGATAGCAGTTTTGTGCATAATAAAAAAAAAATCCAACATAGCTGTGATAACATTTTAAAATAATACTGTAATGCTTATTAAACTAGACCAGAAATAGTTGTTTTTTCGCGCACGGTACTGACTGAAATGTGTAGGTTTAAAAAAAACAATATACACACATCAAAAGTGTCTAGGGATCAACATATATTTTTGCAATAACTTTTCTCCTGATTAATATTAATTAAAATGTTCTTTAAGGCTTCAACAAATAAAGTGTTTTCGTTTGTCTACAGTAACGATAAACCAAGTCACCTTTGCATTAATAAAGAAATTTGCCATTTTCCTAATAAAGGGATTTTTGACATTTGAACCACTAACATTAAAGTTCGAAAAAAAGACTGAAATAACAGTTTTCTTTAAAATTTTATTGGGTAACTTAAACAAATAATAATTCGTGTTTCTACCGCGAACACTAACAACACAAGAACATCGGTTTGGCATACTCAAAATGAGTTCATCCCAATCACGCTGTGGAATGGCCGCCCATGTTCGTTGCAAAAACAAAAAAAGGTCTTCTTGCGACTGGATACCCTCCATATTCGGCAGAGCTCTTCTCTGTAGCATATCCCATGCATGCTCAATCGGGTTCAAGTCTGGCGACTGAGCAGGCCAGGGCAGGACATTGATGTTAGCTGCGGCGAGAGTCTGTCTTACAACTCTTGCGGTGTGCGGTCGTGCATTATCATGCATTAACTGAAATAAGGGACCGATTTGCACTTGTAGAGGAACGATGACGTCTGATACAATCGTCTCAGCATAAATTTGAGCGTTGAGGTTGCCTCTGATCCAAATCAACTCAGTTCTTCCGCCGATCCAAATACCCGCCCATACCATGATGGTTCCACCACTATAAGGATGGACTTCCTGGCAGGATTTTAATCGCTGTTGGCGTCCAGGGGTTCTCCAGTGTCGTATACGTCTTGTATCCGGTCTCATACCAAAACGAGACTCATCAGAAAAGCACACGAAACGCCATTGTTCTTCTGCCCAATTTCTGTGTTCAAGAGCCCATTGATATCGAATCCTACGATTGTGCATTGCTATAGGTGGTACCCTTAGCGGTCTTCGGGAATGAAGGTTCACTTCATGCAAGCGGTTTCTGACTGTTTGGTCGCTAATTAAGTTCCCTGAAGAGTGATGAAGCCTCACGGCTAACATCATGGCGGTTATTGTTGGAGCTCTTCGAGTTGTGATTTGAATGTATCGGTCTTGTCTCCGTGTGGTGCAGCGATACCGTCCTCCATGGCGCTCAGCCACGGTACCAGTGCTTCGGTAACGGGTCCAAAGTCGACTGATAACACTCTGACTTGTATTCAGAGCTAAAGCCACAGTACGTTGCCGGGAACCAGCTTCTATCATTCCCACGGCTCTGAGCATTTCTTCCCTGCTTAAATGACGTCGCCGCTCCATAATAACGTTGGTTTTAATCAGTAGTAGGGAAACAGTAGCACTAATAATGTCTTCAATGCGTTGTATGTTTTTATAGGGAAAATATTGACAGCTGATTTTCATATTTTACTCGAATTTGATTGACAGTTCCTGTTTCAAATTATGAAATGCACCAAAAAGGATCCATATAAATTTATAAAATCATAAATTTATTACAAAGCCACATCTCAATCCCAAGAAATCCGCATAAAAATGCTTGATCCCTAGACACTTTTGATGTGTGTAGTATTATTACATTCTAAAATGATACTGTTTCCTTTTATGCATTTTTTTTAAGAAATAAGGCAACAAAACAAATAATACATAAACGAAATTAAATAAAAATCAGGAAACATTTTCTGAATTACGTCCGTTATGCTGGTGTCGGATTTACTTATTAATTTAAACATACTTACATACATACAGATACAAAACAAAAACCGTAGGCAAAACCTCTAGTAAATGGTCAAACATTCAGAGTCAGATAATTAGCAATAATCTTTGTTTACAGAATCGACTACGGAGAACTGGGCCTATCGGTAGAGAAGTGCTCGCGCCAAGATCTGATCTTCATCAGCAAACACGGATACGCTATCTTCAGCTCTTTGTATGATGGTGAGCAAAGCCGTATTTTTTTAAATAAAAAAAAAGTTTTTTAATTTTCTACACTTTTTTAACTGGTGCATCCTGTTATTAGTTTTTTCCCTGACTTTAACAGGTTAGATAGGATAGTAAAGATATGGCGTAAACCTTCGCAATCCGTACTGACGATAGTTTTTTTTGCTATTACAAACATGCTTTTGAAGAGATTGTGACAAAAATAGTGTACCGGAGAATTCGATGAATTTTACCTAAAAAAAAAAACTCATTTTTCTGTTTTATATAAGGTTCTGTGCTTTCAAATAATAGATTTTAGTGAGAAACTTACTTTTTTCTAGTTTTTTTTCTTTATTTTGAAGGCATCAAAATCTTTCTTTTCTCGTAATGTACTACTAATGCTTTCCGCCCGCGGTTTCGCCGCGTTACCTACATCGACACACATATTACTGCCAAATTAGATAAAATCTTTCGGAATAGTAGCCCATGTATTATTCTGATGTATAAAAGCTGTATTACTGTAAAGTTTCATCCAAATCCGTTCAGTAGTTTTTGCGTGAAAGAGTAACAAACATACATACATCTTCAAAAACTTTCTCATTTATAATATTAAGTAAGATTCGTATTTAGGTTTATTATTAATTCAATTTTACTTGTAAATTGACGTTTGACGTTTCAAGAATGCTTTTCAACTGAAATTAAAAAAAAAAATAGTATTGTTTTTTTTTATTTTTTCAGGCTTGCAACTGGAATCGAATACATTGGAAAATATCGAAGCGATTTATACGACCCTCGCGCTGCTCACCATCGAGCTGGCCTCGGAAGAAACTCTCTGCGACATCGTGCAACTTATTCTTGCGTAAGTTGCTTTTTTGTGTTAAAGGAAACATATTTAATTAAGTTGTCTATCTGCCATGTCAAACAATACAAGTCATAGAGAATATAATGGATTGGCATTTTTTCAGTGGCGTTGAAGTTTTCATCCACAGATTATAAAAGTTGAAGATGGGGAAGTGCATGCAGACATTTTTGCAAAGAAAGATTTTACTATTCAATGACGTCTGATTGAATTTAACGTATTTGGCGATTGCATGTAATTTTATAGTGTGTTTAAAAAATATGACAGTTTTTTTACATTGCCTGTCAAGATGACCTCACTCCACCTGATGAAAAGTGTTCGTGAGGTCTAGATATGAGGCTGACAAGCCCAGTCATTCAAACGAATCACTGGGCTGGCCATCCCCACCTTGAAGGCCTGCAGAAATCATTTTTCATGGCATCGCACGGTTTGTGAGTTTTGCAGAAACGGTATTAAAGAATTTGATCTTTATTAGGATTTAGGGAGGAAAGATAATTTTAGTGCGCCATTCTTGCTAGTTTATGGAAGTTAGTTATTCATGGTAACCATCCGGGCCGCAGTATCCAGCAGTCGGCGCTGTCCAACCCGGTGCTGTCGGTGGCGGCGCAGTGCCAGCTGCAGGCCGGCGCGCTGGCGCTGCTGGCGCTGCTGCCCGTGGTGCTGCCGCTGCGGCCGCTTGGGGAATACGCCAACAAGGTAACCATAGATAATAAGGCTTAAGGTAGGACCAGCGAGACGAAATGAATGTTTCCACTTCTCATGGTCTAAAAGTACGCCGATATAGGCCTACGAAGCGGGAATAAAGTGGCCACTTTAGTCTCTAGGGAGTAAAAAGTAATTCGTTTTTTTAATTTGCTTCATATGACAAAGACAAACTCAAACAGCCAGTAAAAATATACTATTATCTGTGGAGTGTGGACAGTCTTCATTTCGAAACTGTTGAGAGTTTTAGTTCCATGGGTTGTCCGCGAAGAAGGTGGCGCCATGTGTTTTAAATTGTTAATCTTTGGTTCAGTTCAGAATAAAAAACTACCTACGAAAATTTCAGAACTTTTGTCAAGTGTAAATCTGCTCGGTTTCAAATGTTTTTGTACTAAATTGACTATTTTTCTCGCACTCGAAGTGAAAAGTACAGTTTGCACCTCGAGACTAAACGCCAACTTAATATACCCTCGGTTTCATTGACTCCCTCGCACGCGGGAGTCAAACCAGCTCTGGTATATTAAGGCTTCATTTAGTCCCTCGATATAAAATATATTATAATGATCTTACGTTACTTTCCGTTGTACCACAGACAACGACGCGATTAGAACATTGTTCACCGAGAGGAGAAAGAGACCGATTACCGTCGAGGGTGTCGTTTGAAGCCCGAGCCGTAGGCGAGGGCTTTAAAACACCCGAGATCGGGAATCGCACTTTCTCTCGACTGATACATAGTGCTTTATACTACACCTACGAGGAAAATAAAAAACTAAATCTTTACTAATTGAAATTTATATTGAAATTGTTGCAGTTAGTGAAGCTTAATGTAACACTTTTTCTTTCTTTATTATTTTTGCTGTTTCCTTCAACTGCGGCGGAGTTAAAAAAATCTTCATCATCATTATCACTACTTATCATTTTGATAGTTTTGTTTTACTTTCTACGAAAACTGAATCCTCAAACAACACACAAATTGAAAATGGCGCCAATGGCTCCTGCAATTTTCACATGTTCTTTTTTCAAATAGTTTATCGCCGCCGCAGGGTCGCACTGCCAGCCCGACACCATCCGACACACAGCTAGTGGCCAGTGTCATTTTGCGAACTTAGAGATAAAAACTCACTGTAAAAACTTTTTGGCTTTTGATATTTAGGTTACCGGCGCATAGTCTTACCCAAAATTAAAAAAGAAAAACCACGTAAGAAATGCATTTTCAGACACTTTTCTTTCCCGCTCAGATGCGTTTCCTCCCCGCATATTTGTTCGATATGCAATGACGTACTTTCTACCGTAAATTTGATCAAGTAGGTATCAAGGTACTTTCCGAGCAGGTGTAGTATAATAGTACTTATTTTAAAATTTTATTGAATTAAAATGTTTTGATATTCAGTAATAATCGCATTTATGCTCCGCATCACTTCCTCGCTCCGCTATCTTGCCTTGTTCCTTTTATGCTGACAATCGTGAAATGACTTCCAAGTCTTAAGAGGATACAGTATCACCGTTTTTCTATACAAACGTAGTCCCCTGTTTTCTCTCTGAATAATACTAGTAGAGAAATAATGTTTTTCTAAAAAATCTATGACCACTATCGACATGTCCTGGTGTTTTCCTTTTTTACTGAATTAATTATGAAATTCTTCTCGATAAGAATCAACGTCCGAACCGGTGGTAGATTCGCATTATGTTTATTTGGGATATGTACTATTATTGTATTATTTTATTTACGTCTATTATTGTTTATATATTTTTTTCGTGAATTTTGACATTTCATAAGTGCTTCTTTTTAAAAGTTCATGTGGATAAATGATATTTGTTCGTTGTTATTATAATCCCCATACTCCTAACATACCTCAAAATTATTGTATTGTCTAAAAAAGTAAGCTAAAATAATGTGAGTAAAAAATATAATTCCTTCTCCACTGTTGTCGGGGTGAAAGCTAGACACTCGTGCAGGGATTTGTTTGTAACGCTGCGTATACTGACGCACTAATCGGTCTATTTATGTGAGCTGTTAATATTCGTAAGAGGCAACATAAGGGATTTTCAGCGTATGAATAGCAGTAAGCGCACGCATCTATACTATTTTCTAGGGATGTAACGATACATGAATTTGCCGATACAATACCGATACCGATTATCGAGGAAAATAATCGGCGATACCGATATCGATGGCTTAGTAGTAAATACACCCAGTAAATAAAGAATGATGTACTTTATATGCATACAACTTACTTATATTACATAGAATAAATAGACACTCCATTCTGTAAAGTGTGGCAAAAATGGAAATTAAAAATAATGAAAAAAAAGGTAAAATATTATATCAACATTTATTTGGATAACATTTATCAAGGAATCAAATCAAAAGTAAATCAATATTAATAATCAAAGTTCACTTTAGGAAGATTTTTGTTAGGGAAACAAAGTTTCTTCAAATTACTAGCAGATAATCTGTTGCGCAAATCATTTTGTATGAGGCCTGCAGTTGAAAAAAGACGTTCTGATGCAACTGAGCTCATTGGGTAAGATAAGTATTTTTGTGCAAGCATTTTCAATTTTGGGTATTTATCTTCATTGCTCTAATAGTTCGCGCTTTTCAAACTGTGTATCGGCTGTATTTAAATCGGCGATGCCGATATATCGGCCTGCCGATTATATCGGCCGATATATCGGTATCGGTATCGATATCGTTACATCGCTACTATTTTCACTGTAAGATGATATGCCTGATAGTTCTTATAGTTCCGTGTCACGCATACTATTTCAAGCTAAATAAAAACCAACTGGCAAAAGAAAATGTTAAAAACTATTACTACTGAGTTTCTCGCCGGTTCTTCTCAGTGAGAATCAACTTCTCCGACGCGGTGGTAGAGTCGCATTGTGTTTGTATACTGTTTATTTATTCATATTATTATAGTATTTATGTTTATTATTTAGTAAATTTTTTGACTATATAAAAGTACTGATTAAGTCTATTTAAATAAAGATATTTGAGTTTGAGTTTGAAATAACCATTCACATGTTTCTTTTATTGTAAGACAGTTAAATGAAGTAGCTTTCTTGGATATGTTTTATTTTTGCTCTAAGTGCTTATGAATTTGAATAAAAAAGGTTCATTTGCTTTGCTCCGAATAGACGCGCCAGTTTTTAAAATGCGTAATATGCAACTAGATTTATATATTTTTTTGTGAAGTTTTCTATTGATGGATTTACACATGTTTGGTACCAATCGAACTACCAGTTAGTCTATTCTACTGTTAATTAAAAATAACATTGGGTCATCGCTTTAAGTTTTCTAATAAAAATACTTTTCTAAAACAAATAGGCAAAATAACAGGATTTACAAATTTCCGCCATTTTTAAATAGTTTTTGTACTCTTCTATACCTTTCCTAGCACCATAGAACGCTGCTCCAGTTATTAAGCTAACTAAATCACTCGTTGATAGTTCTTAGAATTGCCCGACCATAATGTAAAAAAAATTAAGTGGCGGTCGCGTCACCTGGCGCTCGTCCATAACAATTAGGTGGCGGTCGCGTCACCTGGCGCTCGTCCATAACAATTAAGTGGCGGTCGCGTCACCTGGCGCTCGTCCATAACAATTAAGTGGCGGTCGCGTCACCGGGCGCTCGTCCATAACAATTAAGTGGCGGTCGCGTCACTGGGCGCTCGTCCATAACAATTAAGTGGCGGTCGCGTCACCTGGTGCTCGTCCATAACAATTAAGTGGCGGTCGGGTCACCGGGCGCTCGTCCATAACAATTAAGTGGCGGTCGCGTCACCGGGCGCTCGTCGATAAAAATTCCCGCGCAAAGCTCTCGTGCGTTTTTTTGGCCCGCGCGCCAATGAGTGGCTAAGTAACTATTGTTCTTTCGAATCTTATCAAGTAAATTATTGTTATTATTATTAACCGTTGATAAATTAAGTATTTGAAATTAAACTAATATATCTTTACAGCGCCTGAAGCGGAAAAAGGAACGCCATTCGATAGTGTATTGACACTACTAAATCGACAAAAAATCGACGAATAGGAGCGAGCATTTTGTAATTTGTAATCACGTCATTCGCATCAGTACCAGTGCGTCTGCCTTGTGTGCAATTTTTTTACTATTATTTTCTAGGTACTGCGTTTTATTCTATTATTTATTAGTCATAACCCGTTCATTAAGAGTTTATTTAAAAATTAAAAATCGATAAATCTGATTCCATTTCGTTCGCCAACTCGATTAAATTACATTCGTTATATCACTATAATTGACAATTATGAACTGTCAGGGATATCATCATACGGCGAAAGTAGTATAGTAGGTCGCCTCAATGCGGTCCCTCTTCGCATGGCTCTTGCAGAACCTGCGAGTCATCGGTCCCACCTACTGCAATCATCTACCCTCAGCGCTAAAAGACGTATAAGTCTTTGACTTAAACCTTTTGTTAGAAAAATCCTTTTATTGTGTTGAAGAATATTTGAATTATAATTGTTATTTTTGACTGAATTATGTTATTTCTCATTGACCTGTGAATTTATTTTGTATTTAATTGTTTATTTATTGTATTTATTTTAGGTTTGACATTCTTTTTATTGTATTAATTGTAATTTGTATAGTAATTTTGACGATCATGATGCAAATTCATCATCGAACAATATATTGTAATTTTGTATCTAATCTAATCTAATCTCAGATAGTAGAGTCCCGCATGAGCGAGGGCCCGCACCTGCTGCCGCCGCTGCGCCGCGAGTACGCGCAGCTCGCGCCCGCCGACATGCCTTCCAATCTGCCTTACTTGCTGATAGACCAGGTCAGTTACTACTATGATGTGTATTAATGAGTTATTTTTTTTATCAAAGTTTATCGAAAAGGTTTTCATTAAAAAAATTTGGAAATCTTACTTCTTACTTACATCTGAATCTATGAGGGAGGGCGCCACTGAGGCACTGTTTACATCCAGTCTGTATTTGAAGTGAATTTAAAAATAAAAATACTCAATATTACTTGTGAAAAAGTGTAGTTCATGAATATTAAGTCTAATCTACACCAGGAAAACATTCAGAACTAAATGAAAAACTATCTCTTGTAAGGAAAAATTGTGAAAATCAATATTACTGTTGAAAACTGTGTGGGGTGATTTACGAACAAAAATGTGTATTTACGACTACAAACAATCATTAGTTAGTGCGTAAGAACAATAGTGACAAAAATTTCGCCTTCATAAATAAACTCTTAGGTGTACATCTAATGAAAATAACCTAAGAGTTGAACCGAAAGTACCTACATCTGCGCAAATATTAATCTGAAGTTGCGCTTGATCGTTATTACCGCCATCTCCTGTGACCTGAGTGATCCATTAATCGACTGCTCTAAGTGACATCTGTTGTCTCTGGGTGCAACTAATATCCTTGTAATTAGCACGTAAAATTATTTGTAGACTGGACGATTATACAAAATAATACTAGAGGGCGCTAGACGAAAGTAAACAGATAAAATGCCAGTCAAGTGTGCAGGCTGTCGACAGCAAATCACGAATAGAGAATTTCTAACATGCTCGTTGTGCAATGAGATATACGATTTGGACTGCGCTAATGTCTCACAACAAAGATTTTACAATACCCTGACTAAAGACCACAGGAAAATATGGAAATGCCCTTCATGTATTTGTAAAACCCCTAAGTCAGACAATAGTAACTTGCCTATCTGTCAGCGCGACCTGGATTACCAACAAGTTCAGAATGAACACGAGTCATCTAATGTAACAATCCGGAGAAAGACAACAATACCATTTAACGAATCTGCGACTTCAAATGATCTCAGCATTCTGGGTGACACTGTAGATGTACGTTGCAATATTAGCCGCAAGGACGGGATGATAACAATATCTACCTCGCCAGAAGACGAACCACTGACTTTGAGAAATATTAGTAAACTTTTGGAACTGCATTTCCAACGAAATAACAAAGAATTTATTTCTGAAATAAAAATTCTGATGAAGTCCGAAATAGAAGAAGCTAAAACAGAAATAAGAAATGAATTAAGTCAAACCACAGAAAAAATACAAACCAAACAGCAAGAACTAAAGAAAGAGTTAGATGCTCTTAGTGACAGAATTGAATATATATACAACGAAAACCAAAAATTACAACTTGATTCTGCAAGTTTTCAACCTGGAAACAATCAACAACAAACTAACAATAATGAGGAAAATAAAAAATCATTTGTATTGTATGGACTAATAGAGAATTACTGGGAATCTGAAGAGGAAACCCTTAATAGGGTAGTTAGGGCTATCTATGAAATTACCGATATTGATTTGACGGGATTCATCGAAGATATTACACGTATAGGTAGAACTGGCTTAAAGAGGCCATTAAAGATTGAACTTATATCAAAAAGAATGTCAAGCCATGTGCTTAATAATGGAAGGTACTTTAGAAATACTGGGCTTGCTGTTTCACAGTATTTAGAAGAACGGGCCTTGAAGGAAAGGAATGCCTTAAGACAAGCCCTGTTGTTGGCACGGAGAAACGGACACCACGCCATAATCCGTAACAATAAACTTATAATAAATGGTAAAGTCTCTACTCAGTTGGATGGGGAGGTAAGCAGTGACAAACAAAGTCTGACGAACAACATAACACTAACTAAGCCCCCACCAGGTGAACTATTAAACGAACCAACGCCAAAAGGTGTAAAAAGTACCTTTCGAGACTCTAGACATCTTGTACCAGAACATTTGTAGCATATTGCCAAAAACTAGGTTGATAGAAGCACTCCTGGAAGAAAAATCAAACGTAAAAGCTCTGTGTGTTTCTGAAACTTGGCTAAACAGTGGAAGTTTTATGTGGCTACATCATACTGCCGGACCAACCGAGAAGGGGGAGGAGTGTGCATTCTCCTCAGAAATCTTATTGAAAGTAGAGAACGAGAAGATATAAACCGATTATCACTAGAGTCCACCTTTGAAGTTTGTGCAGTTGAAATACTTGAAATAAATTTAGTTATTATTACTTTGTATTGGCCAAATAGCAGTGTAAAGATAGGGATATTTTTTATACACAATTGGAGAAACTTTTAAAATTACTAGACACTAAAGATAAAGCAAAGTATGTTGTTCTTGGAGGAGATTTTAATGTTAATTACCTTAATAACGATTCAAATAAAAGAAAACTACATAATTTAATGATGCTATATAACTATAAACAAAACGTTAAAGAACCAACCAGAGTCACCGAAACCACTGCTAACTCTGCCTTGATTTAATATTTACAAACCAAATAAATAAAACTCTAGTATCTACATCAGTGCACGAATTCGGATTCTCTGACCACAAGGGAGTTTTGTTGTCATTACAAGTTAATTGTATCTTGCCTAAAAACATAATCATTCAAAAAAGGTGTTTTAACGAACAAAACATTATTAAATTTAAAAATGAATTACAATTAATTAACTGGAATCAAGTAATTCAACCCGATCAAAATGTGAACACTAACTATAATAACTTCGCAGGTACTCTAGGAGACATACTAGATGAAACAATACCCAAAAAAACCATTAAAATCCGATGTAAACAGAAAATAGGCTGGCTCACAAAGGGAATTCAGACATCCTGTAAAAATAAAAGGCTTTTGAAAAAATTAGTTCTTCAAACAAATAACCTAACAATACATACTTACTACAAAACATATGAAAAAATATTGAAAAGAACTATACACAAAGCTAAAAAACATATAAGCATAAATAAATATAATGAATCAAATAATAAAACAAAGACTATGTGGCAAATCATTAACGATGAAACAAATAAAAAAAATACATTTAATAAACGAAACATTGAGTTAAAAATTGATAACACAGTTCTCATTAATCCTAAGAATATAGCAGATACATTCAATAATTACCTTGCACAGGTGTCAGCTTCAGATGATAACCACATTAATCTGCAATATACAAGGTCTACAACTTATCAAGTTGAAAAAAGTATTTATCTTAACCCAGTAGAGCCACGTGAAGTATATTCAATAATAAAAAAGTTGAAAAATAAAACCAGCTCAGGTATTGACGAGATCCCCCCTTTGTTAATAAAAAAATGTGTAGATTCTTTAGTTGTGCCTTATACTACTCTCATAAATCAATCATTCTCTGTGGGAACTTTTCCAGACGCCCTTAAGATATCTTTATTGAAGCCTGTTTATAAAAAGGGAAACAAATCTGAGCCTAATAATTATCGTCCCATTGCATTATTACCAACATCGTCCAAAATATTAGAGCAAGCTATGTCTAAACGGTTATACTATTTTTTAGAGAAATATAAGGTATTGGATGAAAGTCAAAATGGCTTTAGGCGGAACCGGTCCACTACTCTTGCTGTATATAAATATGTCCAAAGTATATTGAATGCAATTGAAGACAAGAAATACGCAGTCGGTTTACTACTCGATCTAAGTAAAGCGTATGATAGAGTTCGTTACGATATACTACTGGATAAACTCTACAGGGCCGGAATACGCGGTTTGGCATATGAGTGGTTTAAAAGTTACCTCACTAACAGAGAACAATATGTAGAAATAGAACATATTAACTTCGAAAGTCGTAAATTACAATCTATAAGATCAGACAGAATAAGCGTACGTGACTCTATACCTCAAGGCTGTGCCTTGGGCTGTATTTTGTTTTTGGTTTATTTAAATGATTTGCCTAAGATGTTGAATAATCATTGCACCCTATTTGCAGACGATATTTCTGTCACTGTTCCATGTACAGGCTTGGATGAACTGAAAAATGAACTAGATAGCAGCTAAATAGTAAATTGGCTAAATGCTCATAACTTACGTCTTAACTTCCAAAAAACAAAAAATTTACAATTCAGACCATACCAAAAAACGCCACTTAATATAAAATACAAATTTGAAAACTCTGAAATTAAAACAGAAACTTCTACTACTCTACTAGGACTAGAAATAGATTGCCATTTGAACTGGAAATCCCACATCCAGAAATTAACCAAGAAAATGTCATCGTTTGTGTATGCTCTACACCAGCTAAAAAGAGTTACAGACATTAAAACTGCCCTAACAGCATATTATGCTTATGCCAACTCTTGGCTAACATATGGGATTATTTTTTGGGGTAATAGTACAGATATTCAAGACATAAATGTTCTACAGAAAAAATGTATTCGCATCATAAATAATATTGAACCGACCACTTCCTGTAAACCATTCTTTGTGAAACAAAAAATCTTAACTGTTACATGTTTGTACATTTTAGAAACTTGCAAATTTATAAAGAAGCACATGTATCTTTATTCCTCTAATACTGCTATTTGAAGAAACGAAAGATATAAAAATAAATTAAAACTTCCAGTGGGCAACCCCCTTCAACTAATCAGATCGGGTCCCCATTGGATGTCCATTAAAATCTATAATAAAATAAATAAATAAATAAAATAAATATCCCTGGACATTATTCCACACAGCGCCATCTAGCCCCAAAGTAAGCTAATTAAAGCTTGTGTTATGGGATACTAGACAACGGATAAACATACTTAAATACATTTTCTTTTGTAAATACATACTTATTATACATAGGAGACACCCAGACCAGTACAAACAGACATGTTCATGCACACAAATGTTTGTACTGTGCGGGGATCGAACCCGCGACCTCTGGTGTAGTAGCCAACTTCTTAACCATTACACCAAGTCGGTCGTCAAAATCCCTTGTAATATAAAAGATATCAAAGAAATTAAGCCTTTCACAAACCAACTTAAGATCTACCTCATAGGAAAAGCATACTATGCACTCGACGAGTTCTTTACAGATAATGCTTAGCAACGGTTATGTTGTACTTATTGTTTGTTTCGTAGGTTCATTACTTGTCTTTGTCATTCTTTATTTGATTTGCTTTGTGTGACGCCTTCTTTAATCTATACTGCGGTGCCCCAGCGGGGTGTCATGTGTTTAATGTACTGGCTTTTATTATTCCATCTGTAAAACCATGTGACAAGCAAATAAATAAATATGAAATATGAAATATACTTACAACAACTCACACATACACACACCACACGCACACACACACACACGCACACACGTACTCACACATACACACACACACGAGCGCGCACGCACACAGTCATGCATTTGATTCTCATTTATTTTTGTCGTATTTAGAAATGTAAAAAGTTAAATTTTTTGTGTTACTTTTATAGTACCTAGTGTAAATGTATAGTGTATGACTTTGTAGGAAGAGCGAGGCTTTCCCAACACAGGTATCTTTTGATTACTTTCTGGGAAGCCCCGGGATTTATTTGTTGAAGATTTACTTCAATAAAAAACTTTTGAATTTTCTAATTTTACTAATATTAACAATACAAAAGTTTGTGAGGATGAATGTATGTTTGTTACTCTACCACGCAAAAACTACCAAACGGATTAGAATGAAACTTTACAGTAATACAGCTTATACATCAGAATAACACATGGGCTACAATTTATAAAGATTTTATGTAATTTGGCCATAATATATAACGAAACGCGGGCGGAAAGCTAGTATTTAAATATTTTAGTATATTTCTATAGTACATACATCCATTGTAAGAAGATTGTATTTATCACTACTACGAAGGCTGAGGAAATCGCAGAGTTCATAAAGGTCACCATCAAAGCTAACTTCATTCTGAGGGTCGAGCGGTTGGTATCCCGCCATAATGTGAATTTTAATTCATTGTGGTTAGGGTCCCGACTGAACATCTATCGACCTACATGAAAGAAGAGTTTTGGCCGAAAGGTGTCATTTACCGGCGCTTTCGAGATCGCTTACCGGACACCATGATGTGTCGCACGTCGCCGATAAACCTTATGTGTGTAAGTAAATAAGTTAATTATATTATGTATTATGTATGTTAGTTTTTAAGGTATTTCTATGGGCCGATTATGTTTAGTTAAGGTCTTCAAATGTAATTTGTTGCGTGGAATAAATTATATCTTATTCTATTCTATTCTTATCAGATGGCAGTCTGCGAATGTCTAAAAGCAGCCGGCGTGGACACGGCGCGCCTGCAGGCCGCCGCGCCCTACGCCGGCGGCGCCGCGCTGGCGCTGGCGCAGCGGCACAGCTGGGTGGAGGCTGGTGAGTATTTAGTCAGACAACACCTAATATATTTATATATATATATTTTTCAATGACCCCAAACTAAGCAGAGCTTGTAATATGGGCGTCAGAGACTGATAAACATACCTAAATATTTCTAAATACATACTTAAATAGATAATAACACCCAGACACACAACAAATACAAATGTTCGTCACACACATATTTGTCATGAGTGGGATCGAACCCACGACCTCCGGCGCTAAAGGCAGGATCGCTGCCATTGCGCCAACAGGCCAGTCAGTGAATATATCTGTCTTCTTCTTCTTCTCGAGTCAATGGCAAATATAATATTATAAGAAATCAGGGTGCAAATTACTTAAAAAAAACAATGTGATAGACAAACAATTATTTAATTAATTTACAAGTTTTAATCAGAATTAACAGTGATACCAAATAACAGAACTTAAACCGTTTTAGACGCGCTAACCACTGATTCTACACACTTCTAGACATAAATCAAGTTATAACACGCAGAAGTAAATGGCTCGCATGAATTTCGAGTCGACCGTCCGTAACAAGACAGAGTTGTGACCGTTCCGAGCGCCGAGAAGCAAATGGACCTTCTGCGAACTCTGAGCGTTATTTATAGAAGGCGTAGGGTAGGAAGGATGCTTTTCGGGGGTATCGCCTACAATATATTGATCTAATTTAATTTAAACGGACCCCGCCCAGAACCCGGCGACTTTTAGCGCAGCGGCATTCGCCATGTACAGGTCTTCACTTCACTTCTGACCAATCACAGTCATGAGTATGGGTGCATGATGGGAGCCTCCACGCGGCGCACCCTGGAAACAGCTAGGTCCGGTAACGCAGGGTCTAGGCTGGCCAATTCGATCACCACAATGGCAACTTCAGTAACTAAAAAGGATAATAAACGTTTGTAGTAAATTGAAAGAGACCTTTTGAGTGAGATATGAACAATTGCAGGCGCCGCGCAGGGCCGCGACAGCTTCGCGGACCTGGGCGCGGGCGCGCTCACCGAGGCCGACAGCGCCAACAGCTCTCCGGGCGTGCAGCGCGTGAGTACATTCGTTTTCACTTCTCATGCTCTAAAAGTACGCCAATATAGCCCTACGAAGCGGGACTAAAGTGACCACTCTAGTCTCTAGGTGGTGATAAGTAATTCGTTTTTTAATTTCCTTCGTGTGACATAGACAAACTCAAACGGCCAGTAAATATACTATTATCTGTGGTGTATGGACCATGTTGAGAGTTTTAGTTCCATGGTTTGTCCGCAAAGAAGGTATCGCCATGTGTTTCAAATTGTTAATCTCAGAGTGGTTTAGAAGAAAAAAAATCTGACCGCAAAAATTTCAGAATTCTTGTGTAAATTTGTTCGGTTTTAAATGTTTTTGTACTAAATCTACTATTTTTCTCGCACTCAAAGTGTAAAGTACAGTTTTCACCTCGAGACTAAACGCCAACGTAATATACCTTCGGTTTCATTCACCTCGCACGCTCGGGAGTCAAACCAGCTCTGGTATATTATGGTTTCGTTTAGTCCCTCGATATAAAATATACTATTATTACTGACTATCTGCCTCGACAGACTTCGTTCTGTCAAAAGTAATGGCACGTCGCGGCGTCGGTAAAGCAGCACATCTCGCCCGCACTTCTTCGACTTGATTTACATATACTATTATTTTTCAGTAATTTTTTTTGTTCAATCATAATAAAGCATAGCCTATATCACTCCCTGATAATTTAGCTTCATATTGGTGAAAGAATTTTTAAAATCAGTTCTGTAGTTTTAGAACTTATTCAATACAAAAAAACAATCAAATCTTTTCTCTTTATAATTTTAGCATTGATAACGCCTCCGTGGCTGTTAGGACCACCTTAAACCTATTTAGGGACCTGGACATGTGCTCATGTAGAGGTGATAGGGCCCATATTATTAGTTTACCTTGTTTTTATGATCATAAATCAAAAACTGATTTTTGACATCAACCCGCATTTCATCTGGATTTATGGGTCATATTCGTCATTATAACGAGTATACTTCGCAGTTGTGCCATTAAAATTGAGTTATCCCTTCACATATCTCCTCTTTTTCCCAGCAAACCCAATATGACGCATTGGACGAAGAATATAGAATGTTCATTGAGAAATACAACCACAACCACCGGCCTTCGACTCAGAACTTTGGCGCTTATGTATCGGTTATTTACTCTACTTATTTCCTTTGCATTTACAGTTGAATTAATAATTACTTTCATAGGTTCAAATAGGGTAGTCAGAAGCAAGTTGTCTGACCGTCTTACTTTTAAACTACCTCGCTGGTAAACAATCATGCGAGCCGCCTAAGGGTACGTTTCCACCAGAGATGTGCGAGGATGCGTTGCGAGGAATGTGTGTGTTAAGAGGACACAGCACGGTCGAGAGAATTGAAAAATAGGTATTTGTAAAGTCTATTGCTGTCTTTTGCAAACCTCTAGCCACCCGCATAGTGCGATAGAGACGGATGCAAATCGGACCGAAATTACCTATCAAGGTTCACAAAATCGACGTTTCGTAGTCGCCTGAACCCTTTTCGAAAAGTTGACCGATTTAGTTACTTTTTTTAAAAAAGGACTGGGGCCGTGTTCCTATGTTTTCCTTTTTTTAAATAAACTAGTCTAATTAGTTTTCTGGTGGTTTGAACACAGCGGAAAATCTGGCCATTGTTTTAGATTTTTGAAGGTTCATATCTCTTTTGATAATTAATTTATTAAAAAAAGGAAAACATAGGGACATGCCAATAGTGGCAATAGTTTTTTTTGGAAATAATTATTCCTCTACTAGCAATATCCAGGGAGGAAACAGGGGACTACTTTTTTATGAAAAAACGGCGCTTCTGTAATCTATTAAGAACCAATAGAATAGAATAGAAACAGTTTCATTCACCTAGCTTCGCGATTCTATTGGTTCTTAACATACACATCCTCGCAACGCATCCTCGGACATCTCCGGTGGAAACGTACCCTGACGGTAAGCGGTTACCGCAGCTTATGAACTTGTTAAACACTAGCGCTAATATCCGGTTTGATTTGCCGGTATTTATCACCGACGTTAGTCTTCAATTTTAAAATGTACACAAAGTTGGTGTTCTGGCCAAAATAAACCCGGGACCAAATGAGCTTGAGTACCTACTCAACCATGCCACGACGCACGAATGTGTATGATTTACAATTTTACATAGTTGAAGAAAGTAAAGATACTCCTGGATTTCCGCTAGAACCATATTTTTGAGATAAAGTCGAATTCTCTTGAAAAATTTAGAATTACGTCGAACAAAATATTCTTACCATGTCCTTTTCCTATCCAACCTCCCTTTCCTTCCTCCCAGCGCAACGACAATGAGTTCTGGCACTGGCGACACGAAGTCATGGACACTCATAGCGCCCATGATATGCGACGAGCGAGATTTGAGCCGGTATACCAGTGATCCTCTATACTCTAGACATTGCACGTCAAACAATTGAAAAGCTTAAATCTCGCACTGTCTCCTCTGACATGAAAGTAGAAGGAATACATTGTAACTGAAAAAAAACTGTGCTTTGAATGACGTCACCTTTTTCTGTGCCTTTTTTATATTGTCTTATTTGGGTTTCTTTCTTCAAAAGAAGACATTTGAGGAGTGTTCCGAAAAAAGTTTTCCTTTAGCAAAAATTAAGCTTCTAAATTAAAAAATACACCGTTTTACGCCCCATTTCGCACACTCGTAATTTAATCAGTACCTGCTAATTAAAGTTGATATTATACAATTAGGCAAGAAGCAAGATTTCACAGCAAAAAAAACACTCATTAATTAATAAAATTTCAGCACCCAATGCAATCAGAGAGCGTCAGCCTAGAAGCGTTGCGTCGTGCGGCCGGCGGGCCCACCGAAGCTGAAAAACGAGAAGTAGAACGACGGAAGGCGACATTGAACAACGCCTTCCGGACTGCGCCTTTTGAGCACTTGGTCGCGCTTACACAACCTAAGGTAAGATACACACACACTTTCGTGTTGTACAAGATTTGTCTTTTAACTTTAATTTAGAAGCTCAATTGGGTATGGGAAAAAAAATCAAACATGTCCTAAATCGAAAACCATTTCGAGGTATCAGTATTTTACACCTTGATTAGATATTTATAATTTTTTAAGGCAAAGGATCTAGGATATTTTTAATCAAATACGTTGGCTATCTGGGGTCAAATGAATGACCCCAAAAAGCCAACGTACGCAAAGAGTACATTAAGGTTCTTAATGGACTCTTGACGGTAATCAAATTGACATCTCACAATTGAAACCTATTGGGTCGTTTATACGTCTTTTCACTTGGTTGATAATCTATCCATCAATCAATCAAATGACGCGATCTGTATCATACGTGAGATTTTTAGCTAGGGGATTCTACTGCATGGTATTAATGGAGTTTCCAGAAAACAGATTTAAAATTCCCCAGGTGAAAAACAAAGTTACCCACAAAGTTATTTTTAATAATACGTACGCCCGCCGTACGTTCATTTACACCCATTGTCAAGACGATTAGGTTGGAATTAAAATAGCCATTCGCTATAATCCCAACCCATTCAGTTAGGGCTTGGTTTCAGAACTTGGCAAAATAAATTATATCTGAAGTCTACTTCTCACATTCTCGTGAGATTCTACTCGTACATGATGAACAGCGAACTTTGTTTCAGCCGTAACTGCAGTAAATCAGTAATTTTCTACCCATAATTTATTAACCACGAATTGGGGAAAAAACACATGTGGGAACACTAAGCGAATTTGTGACGTCATGAGTTCGCAATGTTTAAAAATTAATAAAAATTAACTACCGGCTAGCTAGATCAACGAAATATTCAAATTAGTTACTTAAAATAGTGAAAGGTATTTTAAAACATAAAAAAAAAATTGTTTCCAAACTCAATTGCGCAGATCTCGTGGCAACCTCTCGAATGATGACTCCTTTTGGCACTAGTCCCACCGTCGATGTTAAACGAGAAGCGATGTCATTTTTACTCGTCTCGTGTTTCTATTGTTCCGGTTTTTGCATTGTGAGTCATTGTTTGCAATTTTTTTCTTAGGGTTTTCTTACGAACACCCGTGTGTTCGGCTGACACTCAAGGGGTTAACAATGAGACGACCATAGGCAGCTTAAATGATACTCATCTTGCAATGATTAACTGATTTTAAATAAAGGGAGAGGTTATATTATTATTTTATTATTTGCAGTACGAAATAAAAGACAAGCTAGAAGAGATCTTCAATTCCATCGCGGAGGAGCCGCTGCTGCCGCCGAGCGCCGCCTCGCCCGGCGCGCCCAAGTGCTGCCAGGCGGCCGCGCCGCCCTACGCCAAGTACTTCCCGGAGCTGTTCCTCTACTAGGTAGGTACATTTGCCCCATCTTTTCACGTCCCCGTAAGAATTTTGGGGAACACACACACACACACACACACTCGCAGCCATACACACATACGCACGCACCCACACACATATTCATATCCACACATTTCGTTACGTTACGTTCATAACGTTCAGCACAGAACTGCCGAGCTATTCTTAAAAACTCGCTTCGTACCCCGCACGCGGAATCCGCTGTGAGATTTAACTTTGGCATTCCTAAAACAAGAAAACGACGGTAGCGCCTCCACTAGGAGAGCGATAGTAAATGGAACTAAGGTAAATGAGATTTTTGACATCACATGTATAGAAATGACGTTTAATTGGTATTCTCAATGTGAACTCGACCGTCATCTCGACACAGGGAACTCGAAATAATCTGTCAAATAAACCGTTACTACAGAGTGATCGAGTTTGGAATTTACGAGTGGAAATAATCAAATCCTTGGCCATGTTTCGGTCAAATAATTTGAAAAAAAATTGTTTGGAGTGTAGAAAAGTGTGTGCAAGGCATTTAGGAGACTATGCTTTGTCTACCAGTAGAAACCAAGATGAAAAGTTCGACGCCCATGTAATTGAAAGTGCAATGTACCTACCATGAAGTCTAAGCATGGACAGTGAAGACAGTTATTTGCTGGTTCACATGGTACTCCAGTACTCCACTATGATTCTGACATGGTGGCTAAAGAGCATTAGTATTTAGCGTGCCTAATATCTGCAACCAAACGAGGACTACCCAGCCAGCAGTGCACCCTTGGATCATCGCTGAATCCCAGAATGATTTTATAGATGGGCAGTTATGTAGACGAGACTTTAAAAATTATTTGTGGCGACCAGTTTAATTATTGAATGAATGATTTCCTTTGTTAATCTGAGGTTATTTAATCAAATTTATTTTTAAGAATAAATGTATAAAACCAGCTTTTTTTAAATTATGCTTTTTATGTATCCAAAATTCCACGTATATCAATAAATTCCCTCGTCTGGAGGCCACCCTCGAGGAAACTGCCAGGTCAAAGAACAGGTTATTGTAACTAAATGCGAATACTAATACAATTTCGTGACTGTGCGGTTAGCTGCAGGTCCAATTCTGGTTGGAAAATCAGGTCAAGCTTATCATTGAAATTCATTGCCATCAGCACTGCACTAACATGTAAAATTTTATTCTGTAGGCTAGGTGGAAGTGGTTCTAATTCAGCTTGCAAGATTTGACCTAAATAAGAGAGCTCTCTCTCTCTCTCTTTAGCTAGAGAGAATAAGTGTAAATATTCTTCATTTCTTTCATTTATTATTCTTTTATCAAAATTCAACAGCGTGTGGTAGAGTGGTGCGAATGACAAGTGTAGAAAAAGAGAGTTATAGTTAAGTCACATAATGTGCAGAGAAGCTGACTTCAATGTAAATAAAGAACTTCTTTTTATTAACCCGGCGTCATGGCTATAAAATTAATATCTAGGACAAATTACACCAAGCAAGATCATCTGACCCCATACTAAGCAAAGCTAGTATGGGGGATCTATGGGTATCAGAGACTGATAAACATTCAAGTAAGTAATTAGCCTATATATTGCCCCACTGCTGGGCAAAGGCTTCTCTCATTGTAATCAAGTCATCACCACAATTGATGGGTATTGGCTAAATCACCACGCTTGTCAAACGAGGGTTGGTGATCACAAACCCTGGTCCATGTTCCGAAAACACACTTTGCCCAACCTGGGAATGAACCCGGGACCTCTGAGTTTCGGGCCAAGCTTTGAATTCGCTCAGCCACGGAGGCGTTCTGATAAACATACTTAAATATTTCTCAACATATTTTTTAGATAGTAAGTAATAACACCCAGGCACACAACATACCCACAACCTTCAGTGCTAAAGGCAAGTTGCACCAACAGGCCTTCACATCACTCACACAATAATATTAATAGTAATACTTCAAGGTGATGAGTAAAGGCGAAAAAAAGAAAAATATTATTGAATCACAGGATCTTTTATTAATTTTCGTAACACTTCTCAAAACACCTCAAAAATAACGAAATTAGCGACCAGAATATGTGGACCTTTTTGTAACCTGTTTGCCTTGCATCAATCTCAGGATAAGTTGATGGTCTGCCTTTGCTGCATATACAGTTACAGCTTTTAGCAGTGCTGTTTTTGACTTCTCTGATTAACTGCTGTTCATCTAGTCATTTGCTGCACTCTACAACCACTGCTGCTGATGTGGCTCTTGACGAGCCATCTTCGGATTCCTGTAGCTGAAACAAAAAATTCAATTCATTTTTTCACCATTTTGATACATTACTTAACATTGGTATATCAAGTATAATACAGAAAATTCGAACTAAGTTTTTGACAGGCCCAATCATGACTCAATTAAACTCACACATATTTGGATCCCCAACTTAGCATTTTGTTAGCCGTTTTAATAAAATTTATCATTTGTACTACTACTACTTTGTACTAGTTTAACTCACTTTTAGTGGGAAATGGCCGCTAAGAAGGTCTGTTGAGTTAAATGTGGAGTTAAAGCCAATACTAAGAGTGGCTTGCACCTTGCCCAGAAGGCATAATTTGAGCATGTAATGCAGCCCTTTTCTTTACAGCAGTTTTTGTCGACCTAGAACAAAAAATACACATATTGATTAACTTTAAACAATGTTTTACAGTAAATACAAAAACTAGGTAGTTTGAATTTAGGTAAGTTAAGGCTGATCTGTCACACATGCATGCAGCCTCCAAAACTTAGGTAAACATTATACTGAAATATTATGATAAACTCATAAAGGAGCAATATTTAGGCAAACACGATATTCTGGCAAAAGCCTTCTTGAAATTAAATATATTGCATGTATGTTTTTGTATTGTCAATGCAATCTATTGATAAACAAAAATACCTTGTCCTGTTTCTAGGATTTGGTTCTTCCTTCCACGCTGTTTATTTAAGCGGCCAACCACTCTCAATGCCTTGTAACTACATCTTTAGCACTCTCCATCTTAGCAAATCCCTTGGGTAAGCTTGGGATCTCTTCCAGAATAGTTTTCAGCGTTTCTGTTTGATAGTTCTGCAAATTACAGTTTAAAATTTATAAATCGTCATTTAACCAAAACTCCATGTATAAATAATAGAAAAGTAAACGTAGTCATACTTACTTCATATTTTATTTGATATAAACTCAAATGAAGCATTAAAGCATTATATTTAGTTAGAAAACACAAATAAAGTTTACTTTACGAAACGCCAAACATGCGCCAAACCAACAACAACATTGTCGCCATTTTTTTTGTTTTTTTTTTTAATCAAGCGTAATGGCATTGGCCCAAAAGGCCTTGGCGATGTGGATATTGAGCCACAAAAATAACTTTATTGAAATTTTTCATACTTTACCTCAAGATTATGCAATAAATCATGTAGACTTAGCCAAAATACTGTCATATCACATTATTCCTCGTCGTTTAGTAGAGTATTCTTGTTTATAAATCTAAATAAAGTTTCATCGATTTATCGATTCATAATTGCCACATACATGCAAGCCCTATCCTATTTCAAGACTCACTCCGCTTCACTCAGGCTTTGAAACAAATTGAGAATACCAAATCAAGGTCAGGCGAACGCTTCTTCGGAGTGTGTTCGGTTCACTCGGCGTATTTCTTTTCTTATTGTGAGTTTTTAGGAATCGCTCTGCTGATGTTTTATTTTGTCGTAACTTTCGATTTAAGAAAGTAATAAGGATGTTCTTTTTTATTTCATTTCAAATTTTAAATCGAACCCTCGACCCAATGCCCAGTCGAACTACCAACCCAGCCACGCAACTCGGCTCACTGTGTGTATAAAATACTGGTTTTATGGTCTATTTCTACAATAAATTATATGATTTTATCTTAACTGTAAATTAGTGGGTTGAAAACCGTTACAAGTTCATGCTAAAACCTGATTTATTTTTCAGATGCTGAGTTCGGACATCATAAAACGACCCCTTATCGATGCTTAGCTAAGTAATAATTGCTTCCATGTTATCTTAGTATAATTTGTTGCTGTGCAAATGATTAAAATATTCATTTCTTCTTATTACCCCTAATAATAGGATAATTATGTCTCCCATCTGACAAGACTCAATTTTGAGAAACTGTTCAATAAAAGCGATGAAGTGAATATCATGCTTACTTATTTATTGAATTTATTTAGCTTAAAAATTGAATTCAGTGGACTGTCTACTAAATTTTCTTATAACGTTGGCAACTTTATTCATCAGGCGGTATTTTTGATTTTTAGAACAGTAAAAGGAATTCTGTTATTCGTTGTGACTTCCTTATATTCCAAAACGGATAAGATTGATTTTATGAATAACCTAATTGTTGCCCAATTTACTACTCATTTTGAAGTCTTATAAAACAGTGTTTGGTTTAATTCCTATTACATATAGTTTGTCCATTTAGATGATAATTTTGACAGCTCAGAATAGGGATGGGGTAGTTAATAATCGTTCGTGAATCGATTCGATTATCGAATCATTATTTCACAGAACTTGGAATCGTCAGTTTATTTTAATGTTCTATGAAGATATAATTACATAAATATATTACGGCTATAAAATCCCTCAAGTAAATTAAATAAGGTAGGTATAAGGATTTAAAGTTATTTATTACTGATATAATGGTGCACACCCTAAATCACTTTCATAATGATCATCGTCAACATCAATAGATGAACTGTCCCTTGAGTTTATTATCAATTCTTGTTCACAACCGATGTTCACAAAGTTTATATGTTAGATTAATTTTGATCACAACCGATTTTCGATTATCTTCTGTTATTCGTTTGCAAAACACTTCACTAAGTGGGCGGTACCCGTCAATAAAGTACAATAGTATTTAAAGTACACAAGAATAAAAATGAAATACTTCATAGGCGTGAACTGTCAAAATTATCATCCTAAATTGGACAAGGTATAGGAACAAATCTTTTTTTTTATTATGCGTAAATATGACATCTTTCCAAATTAAATGGTATTCTTTGTAGACAGTTTGCTGACAAACATACATTCCTATTGCTTTTATTTGACATAATATATGTTATTGTTATATTAATTTAATGTGTTCTTGTCAAATATGTATATTTTATATAGTTTTTATTGGTGTAATACATTCCTCTGAATTCTAAAACGTCATTCAGACTGACGCTACACTGAAATATGTCGATTAAGAGAGTTTGCTTTTTGCGTTTGGGGTAGATCGTAAACGTCGCATTTTTTTAAGGTTTTCGTGATTATTTAGCTTTTTTTCATCATTTCAAATTAAGTATAAATTATCTCTCTATTATTGAATGCACCTTTTAATTTCATAATAATAACTTTAACTGTGAACAGTAAATTTTAAATTGTCTTATACACTTGAAAAAAACGGTTTTTTATTTAATTTAGCAAATAATTGGCGACTACCTAATAAAGTGACAGCTAATACTGTTAAGTGTATCTAAGGTTTGAGTGATGTTACCAAATTCAGATAAAAGGAAACAAATTGAATAATTATTTAGGATGGAATCTCTTTTTATACTTGGGTTTATTTCGGTTCTAAATTGATATGATTGTAAGCAGAAAAGGTGAAACACAGAGATGCTATTTCAAAATGTTGGAACAAATACCTACCCCAACATAACCTGTGATTCCCAATAGAAGTATTTTGTATCTTAGGTTAGTTTACAATGAAATTTAGGTAATTTTCACATCAACTTACTACGGGCTAATACAAAGTAATTATAATCAAATTCATAGTTAATAAACACTGTTACTAAGCTGTTCGCTTTCACTATAATGATAGTAATATGTCAGTTTCAGTATGATCATGTGATGATTTATCTAAAAAGATAACAGTATTAGGATTTGTGGGTCGAATGGTTAGTGTGCGGCCGGAAATCCACTGGTATTGGGGTTCATACCCTAAGGCCCGATTTTTCAATTCTTAGTTTATTACCTAGATAGCTAACTGAAGTATAAAATTAACTGGCTGTTTATCAAGCGAATAGATATTATCAGTTTTTCAATCGTCTTTTATCCAAAGAATAGCTATCTATCGTTTGTCTATGTACTTATATCGCTAACTTCACACTGATTATCCACAAGCGAGATGCACTTATACAATCATTGCAATGTTAGAATGAAACAAGACAAAAGTTGACGTTTGACAAATTGACACTGACATTTATGAAACACAACCTCGGCTTTTTTTGTTGTCTAAAGTTGTGGTAAAAAGTTTGTGATTATAATAACACTCCGAAACTCCTTAACAAAATGAAAATAAAATCAAAATGACCCCATATCACCTGAAAATGTCAAAGAAAACGCATAAATTAATCTTATCCAGACCCTCAAGAAGCAGAAAACTTTATTCCTCAGGTAGCGGCTTTATTCAACATATAACATCTATCTGACCATTGAAAAATTGAAAATCTTGTTAACCTTCGAATAAACTTCATTCTACAGATAAATTTCATTATCTGAGGATTAAAAAATCGGCTCTAAGTCAAAAGAACTAACTTTTTAAAAATGGAGACTTTTGATCAGCCGTCGGACAGTATATAGAGTAATTAACTTTGTTTGATTAATAAAGAAGCCTACTTAGGCCAACGCTGGCTCAAGCAGATTATTGAAAGTGAAAAAACACATTCTTCATCAATCATCACAAACAAGCAGCATTATCTGCTTTTTATCAAACACAATTTCACCATAAAATATAACTAAATATAGCCTTAATAGATGTTTTGCTCATTTAACACTAGTGCGTAGGAAGTATTTAGCCAAGTCCAGTAACTTCACTTACTGCCAGCAAGACTGACAGTTGTAATGTTTTATTAAAAACAAACCTGTGTTGGTGTGCCTCTACCATGTCATGTAGTTTCAGTTTTAGTTCCATTTCTATTCACTACAGGCGCTGTTACGAAATCTCACGCAAATACTTCACTACAGAGACTAGATTATCGTCGGCGTAAACTCGTGGTAGGTACTGATTCACGTTTGGAATTTGCTTGAATTCAAATTTCGAATTGAGTCTCTTTCTTTGAGATGTGTATTTTTTTAAATGATGCGTCTGGTGAGGTGAGGTCTATAAAAGATTATAACTGTCGGTTGTACGACTCAAAACTGTGTTCACTCATTTCTAATTTTATTTGTCATTCCCAGAATGGTAGATAATGTTTTTTTAATTACCATAAATTTGATGTTAGCAACACAGTATTCGTACTTCTCTTGCCTATTTATATCCAACATAGCAATATATGAAAACTATGATATTATACACGAGATATAGCGATAAGTGTAATTTGTGTTTTTTTATAAAAAAAAATGTTTAAAAATTGTTTGCATTATTGTAAAGTTTTGAAAGGCAAATATGTAAAATTTGCAATGATGATATCCTTCAAAATGTTGTATTATAATTAAAACTAATTGCTATGACCAAAATAATATTGATATTTCAAAATATTTATCTAAAAATCGAATTAGAATATTCAGAGTTCAATAAATGTAATAGATATTTTACAAATAATTCATCTTAAACTTGCCTATGAACGAAATTGTACGTTCATGATTATTAAGAATTGGCCTTTAAAGTAATAATTATGGTTGTTTGGGAAGAAGGGATGGTGGGATTGGAAAGTGGTGGTAGATTAAGATACGCCGTAGTATAGAATGGGGTATTTAACTAAAAGTTATTTCGAAATAATGTAAGTAATCTGGGGCCCGATTCTGATATTTAAAAGCCAATGGAATCGTAATTGAATTGCATGATTTTGACGTTTGGTCCATACTAAAACTGTCAAAATCATGCCATTCAATTACGATTCCATTGGTTTTTAAATAGCAGAATCAGGCCCCTGTTGGCCTTTTGTTTAACTGTGTAAACTTGTTTTGTTATATTCGGACTTAGTTTAGAACAAATATATTGATAATACGTTGACGCAAATAGCAAAATGATTGAAAGAATTTAATATAGGAGATCATTTTGGTTCCATACATTTTTGGACATTTTCTGAAAGTGCCGACCAACAAAAAAAATGGTACGTGTAGTTAGAACTAGTCATGCGGAGCAATAGTTATGATGGCACAAAAGTCGTAGGGTTGACACAAGCCCAGTTATACGAGTTCAAAGATACGTAATTTTCATGCATTTAGTGATTTTTTAAGTGCTTGAAAATATAAAATCTTGATAGATATTGCTAGTAGAAAAGCTGTCAGCTAATTAAAAAACCGTAATTTTCACAATTAAACAAACAAATACCTTACTCCGTGTATATTATTAACCGATTTCTTTTCTTAAAGTGCCGGCCAAATGGTACGTATAGTTAGAACTTATTCGCAGCAGTAATTGGTAAAGCATAAAAGTCGTAGGGTTGCCAGAGGTCAAGTTATAAGAGTTCAAAGATTCGTCTTTTTCATACATACAAGTAGAAATAGAGTAAAAATGCTTCCGATACTAGCAACTCTAGACACTAGACTAAACTGCAATATCTATTATTATCTTATGTTTCCCAGCACTTTTAAAAATCCATAAATGTATGAAAATTAAGAATTGTTGAACTCTTATAACTTGGCTAGTGGCAACCCTACGACTTTTGTGCCAAAATTATTATTGATCCGTATGACTGGTTCCTACTATACGCACCACTTTTTATTGTTTTAAAATGATCTCCTTTGCCCCATTCTTTACCTGCGTTGTGTATGATACCCAAATGTATTTTTCCAAGTATCTGTTGTGTAGTGTTCCGTTGTACTTAATGTTATGCGATTCGATCGTATTTAGGTTGTGTTTAACGCTAATAAATGTGGTTTGGACAACTAGCTCATGTTTTTGATAATTACCTTATCCCTTCACATTTTTAAGCCATATTGAAGCAGTGGGAAAATAGTTCCAGCAATAAAATGAATATGATGTATTTGGATGCAGGTTCATTCCCTTAACTAAGCGAGCAACGGAGCGACGGTACCTGGGGCCTAGTTACATTCGCTGATATCCAGCCAAGTTAATTCCCTAAACTGCGGGCAATTCCGTCAGTAAATGTACGTACGCGGAAAAAAAAGTACGCTCCGCGAATACGAAAGTACACTACGCTGCGCTACGCGAATACAAAATCCCCTGCGTATTTATCGCGGACCCAACGCACACGGTGTGCGATCAGAGTGCCGAGTGCGAGTTGCAGTGAGAGAAGTGAATAACTTCACCATCGCGTTTGCGAGAAACAAGACGCGAATTTGTATGGCATCGAGTGAGCGCCATCCAGCGGCCTGAATGTTGCCCGAATTCGCCGCTAGATGGCGCTAACTCGATTCCATATTATTTGACATTTACGTGCTCGCAAAACGCGATGGTGAAGTCATTCACTTCTCTCACTGCAACTCGCACTCGGCACTCATTTGTCGTCCAGAAATTTAGTGAAAGAAAGAAAGAACATTTATTTCAAAGAAAGTGGTGTTACAGGTTCTTAAAAATTATGGAGATCAGCACAATCTGCCACTGGTGGCGTACAAATATTTGTAATAAGTTTATACATGCGTTGATATTTATTTTTACTTATAACTATAATATGATACTCACATTACCTACTTATCTCACTAACAAAAAAAAATATAATATAATTCAATCAAAAAAACAAAAATTACATAGGACAATAAAAACAATAAATTTTATTCAAATAATATACCTAATATTCCTCACAGTCGTCAATTAGTAATCATTTTTAATACCTAATTCATATTCAAATAGTCATTGATAGCGCACGTTATGGGGGCAAATATTCTGAGATTACGTTGTGCTGTAATTTACATAAAGTTTTAGAAAAAGAGATGACGTTTTGAAAGATGATACTGGATCCATCCCTTTATTTCGAATCGATTTTTAACTCTGAGTAAAATCCGCCGTGTCCGTTGACTGCTCATATTTCGTTCGTTCTATTTTTCGCACTTTAATCCGCTACGCTCCGCGGGCGTCCGCGGTGTTTCGGCAAATTTTTGGTTCGGCGTACTTTTTAGTCTGTTGTGTGCATTGCTCGATACAGTTTGTAAGGGATCTATTTTGACAGAGAAAAAAGTACGCCGCGAATAATCCCTCGTCTGCGCAGGCCTTTAGTGCCAGGTAACGCTGGCTGGGAATGAGAGATCATTTATTTATTTATGGAAAAGGTACACCAACAACAGCACAAATGAACACATTTACGAAATTACTACGCTAAGTTCAAGGAGTGAACTTGACAAGTTATAACGTATTATAGGGTAAGGTAGTTAAATGACAACCACTCGAAGGTAATCGACACGAATTTACTAAATATTTAACTTAAGAACGAGTTTACATGTACAGTCAAAGCATAATTATATGTACGTTTCCAAGGATTAAAAAATATCTGAACACAAAATTAGCCACACATCTATACAAGTCAACAAAGAGTGTATGAACTCTCGTATACATATTTGTGATCGATATTTTTGAAGCCTTTGAAACGTACAGATGTTTATGCTTTTGACTGTACGCGTAAAGATAAGCCGGCTTCATGGCTCGTGACGCGCGCACCGTTCGCTCTCTCGAGGTGGACTAACTTACAAGATCATTATATTTTTTAGTTTTTCTTTAAATTTTAGACAGCTTTCTTCACATTGCGGATTATGCGAAAATAAAACCAAATAATAATAACCGTTTTTTTTATTAAAATAAGATTTGATCTATCTATAGTTACACCTTTTAGTATGCATCTAAATGAACGGACATTTCTATTTTGGACTTCGGTAACACCGCGATGATTCTGTAGTACAAACAATCAGTATAAATCGAGACATGAGTGACCTTAATTAACACGATTATATTAAGTTACACTGGGGCGACGATTATTTTAAAAATATGAGCGTGTAAAGTGAATACATTTCGACGAGTCACGTTTGGATAAAATGAAAGTCACTCCTGGAGTAATGATTGCGGGTATTTTACATAACATCATATAAATGTGGGATTTATTTTGATTTTTGAAAACCAAACATTTCCACTTAATTTTGGCGACATGGTGACAGTTCGTTCTGAACCAATTGTTTGTAAGTATACATAACAGTGAGTTTACTTACTCTAAGCGAACGAATGCGTATTCTATACCCTCTCTCTCAATTTTTTTGTGTAAACAGTGACATCGAAAATTTCATTGAGTTGGGATAGGATGAGCATTGGCTTGCTTGGTATAAACGCACCGTTAAAAGTAAAAACTGACGAAATAAAGCATGTGCGTTATATCTTGTCTTGCCTTAACTATAGTAGAAAAGCCACTTCTAAATCCATTAGGAACTCATTTCAGATAAAATGTATCGAAATGCTAAGTAGTTAGTTATACAATTTAGTTTGTTCAGTATTTCTTAAAATTAATACATTCATCTTCTTCCAAAAATGAGTAGGTATAAATAATGCATTCATGGCGAAATAGAGTTCTGGCCTACTTACAAATCAATTCCACAATTTAACTCTCAATAGTGTCTATAATGTTATGGAACATCAAAAACACTTAGTATTTTCCAATTTCATGTCCATTATTTACAGAATTTATTTTATATATGCGGAGAACCTTTTTTAAAATTATCCGGAATTCACTTTAATTTTAAGAATTTGAACCCATCGAAGGGGCCATTTATTTGTGAATTTTCGGCAAATTGCATTTTAAAAACATATTTTGCAAGTTGTTTTCAGAGCTTATAATTAATTTTTGTTCTTTTTTCGAAAGCACAATAACACTGTTACATTCTACGAGTAACATGTGCAAGTAACATTTTTATACATGTTGGCTTCAAATATACAGGTATTTACAGAACTGTGGGACGTGATTATGGTAATTTAGTCTTTTTTGTGACTTTGTGGTGGGAATAATATTAAAATAATTTTCTCATTTTTTGGGTTCCCAATTAGCATTTTATATATTCTTACTAAATACGATAAGTGTATAAATATGCTATAATGAGTAAATTTTCGAAATTTGTTGCTTTTTTATTTCGAGTATCTTCGGTTTGAGTCTTAATAAATTAGTAAACTATTTTAAATTGCAAGAAGTAACATAATGTTGAGTGTGTTGAAAATAAAATAAAAATTTGTTTTTATTGTCAAACCACGGCTGTTATAAATATGTTTCAATTTGGAAAAAAATAAATTTACCTCGAACAATTATTAAATTAACTAGAAAATATTATGCCACTAACAAATAATTATCTCTGCCGTGAAAAGTCTTGATTTAAAAGAATTATTAATGAATAAATAAAACGAAATTGTTTTATTATATTTTAGGCAATTAGGTGGGTATTATTAGGTGGTCCCAATAAACTGTTTCAACGAAATGCACTAAATCGAATTATAAGATGACAATTTAACAGGAAGATCTAAAAGTTAAAATAATTGACAAGCATTTATTTATTATATGATATGATGAAAATAACAAATACATTACACAACAAATAAGTACAAACCGGCACTTTTTGGCGTTTCTTAAAACACAACTAGAATCTTTAAATAAAAAGAATCTTTCATTTGTGTTGGTTCTAATAATTATTTCAAAAAGATAACAATTTGTAAATAAACTTTATGAGTAGAAATCATCTCGCAAAAATATATTTAGCACAATATAACATTACTGTTGGTAGCTTTGTTAAAATTTAAAAATTTCATTCCATCTTTTTAACTGATTCTACTAACAATCGGAGCTAGTATATAATTTCCATCATCACAGAAAATACCTATTACTTAGTAACAGATAAAATATCAGTGATATTTTGGTATCAATAGAGATATATCTCGATATGGGTAAGTTCGGTATTCATATCGAGCACCAATGTCACTGTACTATGGGAACCTGATCACTGTGGTGCCGATGGCGTCGTCGCTGCAAGCGTGTGCTAGGGCATTCTCGAAGTCCTGGGGCATATAAACCTGCGAACAAATATTCTTTGTTTAGAACAAAAAAATAACTCAATCCAACACATGTCGGATTGTCGATGAGTCGAAAAACACATGTCGGAACACTAAGTGAATTTGTGACGTCATGAGTACGCCATGTTTAAAAATTAATAAAAAATAAACTACCGGCTAGATCAACGAAATACTCAAATTAGTTACTTGAAATAGTAAAAGGTATTTAAAAAATATATAAAAACAAATAAAAAAAATTGTTTCCATACCCAATTATTCTAGGATCAAAGCAGTGTGTGGGGATATGCGTGTGTGAGAGTGTTTGCACAAGACCGCGCGAAGTGGGCCAAGAAAATAAAAAAGGCGGACCCTGGGACCTCACACACCAGTGTGGGTTCACAACCGGGGTAGACCGCACGGATGATGATGAGTGTGTTTGTTGGGGGTGCGTGTGTGTGTGAGATAATATTTGTAAATGTGTGTGTGTGAGTGTGTTGTGACGTGGGAGTGAAGCACGGTGAGTTAAATTTTTGAATAAGTTTTCTGTGTCCGTGTAGTCCACGTTCATGAGCTTTGACGTGAGCACTTCTTTCACTTCACTGGTTGGTTGTACCGAATAACACATGTTAACTGCTATTCAGCGCTTTTCACTACTTCAGGACTTCTACTTAAAGTAATATTACCTTAAGTATTACCTTGTCTAGCACCGGAGCCAGCGTCCCCGAGTCCACGAGCTGCGCGAGCGCGCCGAGCCCGGCGGACAGGCGCCGCGTGTCCTCCAGCCAGTCCGTGTGCGTGCCCAGGCCTACTAGCCACTGGAATTGCGAACGATGTGATACGTATTAGCAGCCATAAGAAGGAAACGAAATGATAAGGCCCCTCTTACCCTTTGGGGACGTGCCCAGGGCCTCGCGATACTAGAGGCTCCTAAAATCAGGTTTACGTGAAGGTTTTAGGTCAAGGTAAACTAAGAATTAAATATTAATGTTGCTCATAAAAACATGATTCAATCAAAGATTTAAGTTACAACAGGTAGCCCCCTGATTCAGAACGAAGTTATCGACCGATTCGGTAAATTTGTTTTAATTATAGTAAATGATCCGCTAAGCGGTAGCAATCGATATTTTGATATGTTAAAGCCAAAGGCCCTAAGTTTTCATAAACTAAATTATCTTAAATCTACCCTTCTTGAAAAATAATAATAAAAAAAAAAGAAAATAACCGAATCGTTCGATAACTTTGTTCTGAATCGGGGGGCTGAAGCATTTTCCTGTAATGTAACGTTACGGAGTTGTGCATTACATCAGTGAGGGAGGAAAAGCGAGCATTACAGTGAGCAAACTGTAATGTTACAGATTCGAGCATTACGTTGGTGAGGGAAGAGCACCGAACATTACAGTGCGCATCTTGATGATACAAATGTGTAATATTTTGATACAACTTCCCTGAAGTTTTGTAAGGCAGTATTGTAATGTAATGCTCAGAATCGAATCTGAAATGTTACATTACACGAAAATGCTCCAGGTGAGGAACCACCTCAATGTGCCCAAGGCCCCAAATAGGTCCTGCCTGCTGTCGATATTGTCTACTGCTGAACCATAGGTCTCCGCCACGGATTCCCACAACCGAGCGATGTTATGAATAATTTCAAGTCAGTTTCACAAGTTCAAGTCTACAATTAAAGCAAAGTTGATAAAACAATATTATAATGTGGAGGATTACTTAACCGACAAGAGTTTGTGGTTATAGTAGGAATAATCTGCTCCTCTGCCCAAAAATGTTTATTGTTCTTTTTTTTGACTGTACTCTGAATTTATTTGTTGTAAAACAAAACAAAGTTCAAAAGAGTAACGAGTATCGAGTTTCTTGCAGGAGTCTTCTCGATAAGAAGCAGCGTCCGAACCGGTGGTAGATTCGCATTATGTTTATTTGGGATATGTACTATTATTGTATTATTTTATTTACGTCTATTATTGTTTACTATGTACTATTATTGTTTACTATGTACTATGACGTGCGCTACGGTTCCGCGAAAATCACTAAGTTCACTAAGTTTAATATCAGTTTTTTAAAGATTTCATTATTTACTAGCTTTCCATCCGCGGGTTCGCGCGTGAACTCCATTATTATGGCCAAATTACATGAAATCTTTATAAATTGTAGCCTATGTGTTATTCTGATGTGTAGCAGTATTACTATGAAGTTTCATCTAAATCCGTTTCGTAGTTTTTGCGTGAAAAAGTAACAAACATTATAATATATGTTTGTTACATAGACATACATACTCACAAACTTGCGCATTTATAATATTATACCGGGTGATTATCAAAAGACTTACAAAAACATTATGGCATACTCAGTAAGTAATGTGGTAACTATGTACGGTAAAATTTGATTAAAAAAAAAAACAAAAAAAAAAAACATATATTTTCAGAAAGGTGTCCACTGTCCAATTAACTTTAATTTTAAGGTTTTCATACAAAAAGTAATAATAATAATAATAAATGTAGATTCGACGATCATTGTCCCGATAGTGGTTTCGACAAACGGCTTAATAGCGAAGAGCCTCGACCAACACCTCGAGAGGCTACAGAAGGCGGTACTCTTGGACACGGCACGTATTGTCCGGAGGTTCCTCTCTCTGCAGCCCTTTTATTCGTTATTCGTTTAGCGTTAGGATGTCGGCAAAGCGATTGACCACTGCGACCAGGATTGATCTATTGTGGTCATCATCCCCTCAAAGATCACTCTCCAGGCCTACAGCCATCATGAACTGAATTATTTTCCTGGGAGTGATGTTAATGGCGTCCGAAGGGGCAAGCTTGTGCCCGCCGAGAACGCGGCTTCTGCTGTGTATTAAAGCATCACAGTCGCATAGGACATGGACCGGGGTCTCTTCCTCTTCACGACAGAATCTACAGGTCGGTGACTCAGCGATACCAATCCTGTGTCCGTGTTTGTTCAGCCTACAGTGCCCCGTAAGGGTTCTGGTAAGGATTCTTATCTGTCTCCTTCTTAATCCAAGGGCCTTTGTGGTGAACTTGTGTGAGTAGCCTTCGATGAGTGCCTTAGCATGTACCATACCATTGCTGCTGGTCCAGTGTTTCCTGCTAAGGTATTCCATTCGGGCTAATAGCGGCTGCCTCAGGGCGCATTTGGGTATACCCACCACAGGCTCAGGGGCATGTGTGATGGTTGCCGCACCCGCCCTGGCCAGTTCGTCTGCTGTTTCGTTACCCGGGATATCACAGTGTCCCGGTACCCAGCGTATCGTCACCCTATTGTTGACCCCGAGTTTGTTCAGGGCTTCGGCACAATCAAGGGTGAGTTTTGAGTTGATTTCAACTGCGTCAAGCGCTCTAAGGGCTGCCTGACTGTCTGATAGTATATATATACTCTTATTTTTAAAAGCGCGTTCCAGGTTCTCCTGTGCGCAGTGCAAAATGGCGGTCATTTCGGCCTGGAAGACGGTGGCGTGTAGGCCCAGACTGCTGTGAATCTGCGCTTTAGGTCTCTCGCCATAGACTCCATAGCCAGCCCGCCCATTTATCCTGGAGCCATCAGTGTACCACACGATGTCTCCGGTTTGGAAGTTTGCAGGAGTGCCATCCTCCCACTCCTTTCTACCTGGTATTTCAACTGAGTACCATTTTTTAAAAAGATACTGTACCGACATGCTGTCCTTAGGCATGAGCATGACTGGCATTTTGTGCAGCTCAGCTTTCAGGACATTCATGTTTTTTGACTGGTACCGGCTACTTTCACCGTCTAGTGCCCTCAGCATGGCCGCTCTGGCTTCCATCCCAAGATGCAAGTGGAGCGGGCACAGTGACAGCATGGCTTCTAGTGCCACGGTAGGTGTAGAACTCATGGCACCAGTTGTAATCAAGCAGGCCAATCTTTGGACCCTGCTGAGCAAGGTAATGCTCGTTATTTGGGTGGTCTTCTTGGACCATACGACGCATGCATAGGCAATCATGGGTCGCACTATGGCAGTGTATATCCAGAGAGCAGCTTTAGGGCTGAGGCCCCATTTGGTGCTGACCAGACGGCAACATATACCTAAAGCCATTCGCGCCTTTTTGGATATGTAGCTGATATGGGAGTTCCAAGTAAGTTTCTGGTCGATGATAACTCCCAGATATTTGACCTCCTTGGAGAACCCTATAGGTTTGCTGAACAAGGTGGGCTCACGAATGCCTTCCAAGTTCCTTTTCCTGGTGAACTGCACCAGTGTGGTTTTGTCTGCGTTGACCGACAGGCCAACTTCCCGGCACCAGTTCTCCACAAGACGCAGAGCACCTTGCATTCGGCTTGAGATGGTGTTCAGGCATTTGCCAACCACCATTATCACCAAGTCGTCCGCATATCCCTGTGTTGTGAAGTGTGCGCTGTTCAGACGGTAAAGAAGTTCATCAACGACAATCGACCACTCCAGGGGAGACAGTACGCCCCCCTGTGGGCAGCCTCTTGTCACTTTGACTTCTACGTGCACATCAAGGAGTGACGTTCTTACCGTCCTTGATGTTAGCATGGATTCAATCCACCTCAGGGTGGTTCCGTCCACGCCCTTGTTCCTCATACTTTTGATGATGATTTCGGTCGAGGTGTTATCAAATGCACCCTCAACGTCAAGGAAGGCGCAAAGAGCTGTCTCTTTGTCCTCCATAGCCTTTTCCAGTCTGTCCGTTAGTTCCATCAGAGCAGACTCAGTGGATTTACCGCAGCGATAGGCGTGTTGACTTCCATGCAGAGGATTTACCTTTAGGTAGCTCTCTCTGATGTAAAGGTTTAATACCTTTTCCATCGTCTTCAGAAGGAAAGACGTTAGACTGATTGGCCTGTAGGATTTAGGTTGGGACTTGTCCTTGTCGCCAGCCTTAGGTATAAAGATCACCTTAACCTTGGTCCAATCAGTAGGTAGAAAGCCATGTGCATAGCTGGCTCTAAATATTTTGACGATAAATGGTAGAAGGGCCTCGATGCCCTTCTGCATTAGCGCTGGGAAGATACCATCGAGGCCTCCCGATTTGAAGGGCTTGAAGCTGTTGATGGCCCATTTGACCTGGCTGGGTCTGAAGATTACTGACGCCCTTCTCCAGTCTTCCGGCCTTGGCCTAGGTCTCTTAGGCATCCTAGGAGGTGGGTGGTTGCCAGTAATCGGTATGGAGCCCGGGAAGTGTACTTGGGTAAGTAGCCCTAGTGTTTCTTCTGCTGAGTTTGTAAACGTCCCATCGGGTTTCCTAAGTAGTCCCAGATGTGACGTAGGTGCCTTAGAAAGCACTTTGTGGATTCTAGCTGCATGTGAGGCGCTATTTATCTCCTCACAGAACTTTCTCCACGATTGTCGCTTTACTCTCCTTAGCTCTCGGTTATATTCCGTGAGAGCCTTGGAGTAATCTTCCCACTGTTTAGTTCGCTTAGCAATGTTAAATAGCTCGCGAGCCCTGGCTCTAAGCCGATCCAGGGTTTTATTCCAGCCTGGAATGTTTTTACGATTCCTGCTGCCTTGTTTAAGCGGGCAATTGTCCTGGTAGGCGTTGATCATGCCTTTGGTTACGCCCGCTGTAGCTGATTCAAGCTGCTCAATAGAGCGTATGCTTTTGTTGACAGTGCCCAGATTTTCACTAAGGCATTCTACATATCTGCCCCAGTTAGTAGCCTTAGGATTCCTGTAGGAAACAGTAGGCTGGGTGGCACTGCCTATGTCAAATCTGATATGTCTATGGTCAGATAGTGAGATTTCCGACGAGACCTTCCAGCCGTTGACCCGGCCAAGAATTTGTCCCGTGCAGAAAGTGATGTCAAGTACTTCCTGCCTGCTCCTAGTAACAAAGGTCGGTTCACATCCTTCGTTCAGAACATTTAGGTTGTAACTTAAAATAAAATCATAGAGCAACTCACCCCTATTGTTTGTATTCGTACTTCCCCAAATGGTGTGGTGCGCGTTGCAGTCACAGCCCACTACCAGTTCGGCTGCTTGTTCCCTGCAGTAGTCAGCGAGGGCTTCAAGTTGAAGTGACGGGTTAGAGGCCTCTCCGGGAAGGTATGCTGAGCAGACAACAATCTTCCTTCCATGAGGACTAGGCAAAGAGACGTAGGCGGCAATGAGGTCATCGCCACACATCTCTGGAATTGGGATGAACTTAATACTTTTCTTAAGAACCATGCAAGCTCTAGGCCGGGTGCCGCTAGTATTGTAAAGTACATTACCTGCGCCACTCAGTCCGAGCACCGTGTTCTTGTTCAGCCACGGCTCTTGTATCAAAGCTATGCCCAAGTCCTCGCGGAGGAACCTCTGGCTCAGGACAGCCGAGGCACCCTTCGCGTGGTGAAGGTTTGCTTGGATAATTTTTAACATTGTTATGTGTGTATTGAGATATATATATATACAAATATGCAAGATAAATACGATATTAGTTTTATATATATATATGTACAATACCGTGTGTAGTAGTGTGTGTGTGTGTGACTTTTGTTTGAGTGTGGAGTGTAGTAAGGAACCTACTGCCTATGTTGGAGTAGGTTTCTAGAGGCCTTCTTGCTGGAGTGCTCCTTGGTCAGAGCTGGGCGGCCTCTTGCACCTCTTGACCCTCTCGGTCCTCCCGCCCTTCCTCTGACTGCTCCTTCAGCAAGTGCCCCGGCCCGTTGGGTAACGAATTGGGGCGGCACCGTGGGCGCCACCCCTCTCCGCCCCCAGCCCCGCGCAGGTCGAGGACTCGAACTTCCTCTAGTGCTGAGGTTGGGCTTCCTTTCGCCCCTAACGGGGCAGGGAAAAGCCTGCACCGGGGCCCGGCTAGTGCTGGGTTGCGGTTGCCACTTTTCCCCACTTTGACCGACAGCGGACGACGCGTGCGCCTCTACTCCAGCACCTGGGGTGCTGACGCAACCCGCAGGCAGGGCAAAGGTACGGTTGCGACCGACCACCTGCCAGTCCATGTCTTGGGAGGACGATTCGGCTCCCGCCGCCGAGTCACCAGTGATGGCGGACTCAGCTGCAGTTCCCGTGTCCACCTGAACCCCCGGTCTCACACTGGCCGTGAGGTTATTGTCCCCATGGGTAGCCGTGAAAGGTCCACCCGATGCGCCAATAACCCCTTCCATAGGTGGGAGGGACACCCCTCCGCCGACCACGGACAGCGGCTTAGTCAGCCCCCGTGCCGAGGTCGAGGGTTGGGCGTTCCCCTCACTGGCAGCCTTCGCCTTAGGGTCCTTTTTCACCTTCACTCGGAGAAACCCGAACTCAAAGTGAAGCGTGAAGTTAAGCTCTCTCAAGGCCTCTAGAGCCTCGTCGTCCAGTGCGAGCGCTACGACCTGCCCGTCTTCTTTATACTGGACGTTCAGAACGCGCCATCCCTCCCCTGGGCCAAGTTGCCGGTTAGACCCACGCAACCTTTGTTCAATTAAGGCGGGGTCCCTTGGGTTAGGCCCTGGGATGAAAAGGATGCCAACGTGCGGCTTAGGGAACTCACTGGCCCTCATAACCTGAAGGTTTGCTCCCTGCCAAGGTTTCCCTTCTGGTACTACCCTCTCCAACCAGAGCCGAGTGAAGTCGTCCGCGCAGACGAACAGCATCCATCCCGGCCTGTTTGATGAGCCCATAAACCGGGGACACGTTCCGGCGCCCTGGTTTTCTTCATCCATGCGGGTCAGAAGATATTCCCGCACCAAAATCTGTTGCTCCTCGGTCAGAGGTGCATTAGGATCCCTAATCCCAACTCTAAGAGATGCAGCCACTTGGCTGAAAGCCGGTCGGCCCTCTACGCCCTGTGCAGATCTCTTAGGGTTGGTTTTAGGGGACTCCTCCTCCGATCGCACTCTTTTGGGAGCTCGAGGGTCGTCAGCTGGTGCGGGTCCCACAGGAGCGTTAGGCCTTGAGGCAGGCGGAGAGCCTGCCTGTGGTCCTTGGCCAAAGGTTGGCACCCGACATAGGACCAGAGCCTCTTCCCGGCTAACTCCCTGAGCTAGAAGCTTGTACAGCCTCCTTTTCTGAGAGCCAGCCAGTCTGAGCCCAGGCCTAGCCTTAGCTGCCTTTGGCGTCGGTGTCGAGACCGATGTAGGCTGCAGGGCAGAGTTGCCCAAGCCTGATTCAGTGGCGTCAGTGGTTGCGCGAGGAAGATGAGACATGCCATCACCATCAATCTCAACGCAAGACACTTGGTCAGCAACCTTAGATACCAAGGCATCTTCGGTAGTTGCGGAGGCCATCACGGACTCCTCCGCAGTAAGGGATAGGGGGCTACTGAGGTCCCCTATATCAAGGTCATATAAATCTGTATACATATGAGTCCCACGAGTAGCAAGGGAAAGGTTCGTCCGCCCCCACAGAGCCCCGCGTGCGGGGGTAAGGCTAATTAGTCTCTGAGGTCGCCCGGTATCAGAGACCCACCGTTCGGGACTGAGCTACCCTCAGCCATTCAGCTATCAGCACGGTCGGTAACGCCTTAGCTTAGGGTTTTTTCTAGAGGTTTTCTCCTCCGCGGAGTAGAGAGGGAAGAAGGGAAGAGGAAAAGGATTGGAAATTAACAAACAAAGGATGTTTAGAGCGTAGGTAGGAAGAAGGTGACAAGGATATCACTGTCTCGGAAGGATTGGGGTGAGTCAGTAATAGCTCGGGGGCCGGGGTCGCGTACCCGTATACCATGCTCTGCAGCCCTACCCACCGGTAGTCTAGGCCTCGCCTGCCCCGCTGCCGGCGGCTCCCTAGGTTAAAATTTTTATGGTATTTTTATAAATCATTGTTTTTGTAACTTTAATCTTAAGTTTTATAATTGTAATTATTAAGTTTTTATAATTATAATTCATAAGTTGTTTTTAATGTTATAAATCTCTGTTTTTGTAAGAATACTATACAAAATTTATATCTAAGATTTATACTGAATAAAGAAAATAATAATAATAATATATTCTTTATTGCACAAAAAACTTACAGTACAGAAATAATTAACAATAAATGCAAGTACAATTTGGGCGGCTTTATCGCTAAAAAGCGATCTCTACCAAGCAACCCACAAGCAAAGGAAATTTGGCGAAAAGGGCGAGTAAGTGCACCAAGAAAAATAATAGAGAAAATAAGTTTGATTATGAATATCTATACAGTATAGGACTAGGTACATATATTCACATAATACATACATACTATATATAAAAACTAGAAACAATTGTGAGGTTATTTAAACAGACAATAGCAATCAGCTCAGTTGCAACCAAAATGATCCGGATATATAAAGGATAAAGAAGAAAAAGGAAGAACCACAAGGACTGATGTCAAAGTGCAAGGAAATGTGCTTTGACCCTTGCTTTAAAGATGGATAAGGATTGGGACTCTCTGATTGATAGGGGTAAGGAGTTCCATAAACGTACGGATTTCACAGTAAATGACTGTGTGTAGGAGTGGGAAGAATGAGGAGGGAATTGAAGGAGTTTTTTGGAAGAACGCATTTTCCGTTCACGGATAAGTACCTACTTACCGTTCGAGTGATTTGTATGGTGACCTTAATGAAAGTTAGTTAAATAAATTTAATTTTCACTTAAATAGTTTCTACATCACTTAGTGAGTATGCTATTTCGTTTTTGTAAGATTAGGAGATATGTAGTTACCAAAAGGATGAGTCAAATAAAAATTCTGTGCAAGGGCAAGTAATATTCATGTTGTTACTACAATTTTGATGTTCAATTTGTATTGATACGATGACCGACTTGGTGTAATGGTTAAGAAGTTGGCTACTACACCAGAGGTCGCGGGTTCGATCCCCGCACAGTACAAACATTTGTGTGCATGAACATGTCTGTTTGTACTGGTCTGGGTGTCTCCTATGTATAATAAGTATGTATTTACAAAAGGAAATGTATTTAAGTATGTTTATCCGTTGTCTAGTTTCCCATAACACAAGCTTTAATTAGCTTACTTTGGGGCTAGATGGCGCTGTGTGGAATAATGTCCAGGGATATTTATTTATTTATTTATTTATTGAAATGTTGCTATTATTTAATGGTACAATTTGCGCACGATTTCAAAATTAAATAAGCTCATACCCGTTATAAAGATTTCAGGGCTGTTACAGTTAGTAAAATTTAACTGAATTGAATTGAACTTAGTCTATCAAAATAAACCATTCTATTCATACATTTACTCTTGTTTATTGAAAAACAAATATAATATTTTAGATATCGCTAAGGGTCTAGTTGAGATACACGACACGACTCTCCTCTTGCATTTTTTATATGCCTTTAAAAATGTTAAATATTTAAATAAGGTATAAATTACAAATACCTCGAAATGGTTTTTGATTTAGGACATGTTTCATATTTTTCCCATACCGAAATTGCTTAGTCAGTAAATAAATATAAATATAAGGCAAAGTATGCAATGGATTAATATTCGTAATATTTCATACATTGCCTAAACATGTACACGATTGGCGTACTGCGTTGTAGCACGGTTTCTCGCCTTGACTTGCGCGGTGTCCCGGGTTCGATTCCCGTCGGTTGAATTCAGGAAACATCTTTTCTAAATTGACTCGGGTCTAGGTGTGCTGGTAGACGCCTCTGGCTCAATTCCCTGTCGTGTGGCGAATATTTATTTATTTATATTTTAGTATTTTTAGTATAAATAGACCCTTATTTCAAGACACTCACCCGGACAATCCTTAACGTGTAAAATGAGGTAGCGAAGAGTAGTGTGAGAGGCGCCAGCAATCGGTCCGTAATGAACGGCTGCGGCCGGAGGTCCACTATCGCGTCGCGGGGAGCCGTTGCTCTGGGGAAGCCAAGACAAAATTTCATTTGTCGGACAAATAATTCCTTATTGTAGGTTGTAGATAGATTAATAATAATAATAATAAATACCTGGGACAATGCACACCAAGATCATCTGACCCCAAACTAAGCAGAGCTTGTAATATGGGCGTCAGAGACTGATAAACATACTTAAATATTTCTAAATACATACTTAAATAGATAATAACACCCAGACACACAACAAATACAAATGTTCATCACACAAATATTTGTCATGGGTGGGGATCGAACCCACGACCTCCGGCGCTAAATGCAGGATCGCTGCCATTGCGCCAACAGGCCAGTCAAATTCAATTATTTGTTACTTCAAAAATAGACATGAAATTACATAATATGGTTACATATAAAATGGCCTGTCTATCCTCTTTTGTTAAGGAATAGCAGCTTACTAACTACTTGAGCAATGCATCATTATTTGGGTGGCCCTCTTGCTACTAATGAATTTACAGATCAAGATGTACATGATCATTATGGGAGATTATTGACGCTTGTCTAAGTAAATATTAAGTGATTTTGGTCCTTCAAGCCGGATAAAAGACAGAGTATACAAACGATGCATCGTCATTTCATAACTGCTGCAGCTTTAACTATAGACGTTTACCTAAAATTATGATTTACAATACTCTTGCTTATATTGTCATTCTACTAAATTTTTTGCTACTACGTCTTTTAGATCATGATCCTTAGAGCTAGATTATCAGCATTTGTTTTTTTGGTCCTTTGAGCCGGATATTACTTACTTGAGCAGCGCAGCGGCGTTGTTGGGGTAGGCACTAGCGGCGACGGCTCCCGGGCAGGCCAGCGCGGCGTGCCACGGGCCGGAGCGCGCCGCAACGTGCTCTAGAGCTTGCCAACAAGAACCTTGCTCATCCATATCTACGAACTCTTGGGCACCTGATAAAGTATAGAAAAACGGCATCAGTATCGTGGTTCTTATATGGCCATAACCACCACTCATAAAGCCCCTATATACATTATATTAAAGTTGTTGCAGCTTTAACTTAACCAAATCAAATTTAAAAGAGTAACTACTGAGTCTCTAGCCGGCTCTTCTCAGTAAGAAACAACCCCGACGCGGTGGTAGAGTCGCATATGTTTGTATTGTGTATTTAAATTTAAATGATCTTTTCTGAATTGACTGGGGTCTGGGTGTGCTAGGAGACGCCCCTCCTAGCACACCCAGACCCGCCAGAGCCTTACCATCAACCCTTAGAGCAATATTATATAGAGGACGACACGATTAGCGTAGTGCGCTGTAGCACGGTTACTCGCCTCGATTTCCTTAGTGTCCCGGGTTCGATTCCCGGCCGGGTCAATTCAGGAAACGATCTTTTCTGAATTGGCTCGGGTCTGGGTGTGCTGGGAGACGCCTCTGGCTGATTTCCTTGTGTGGTGCCTCGTAACACAGGGATATTAATCCCTACTTCGAGACCATTACAAGAGGTGTGTTGTCTGGCGCATATTTATTTATTTATTTCATAATTCATAAATTCATAATTCACAAACTTTATTTGCATAAGAACATGGTATTAACAGATGTACATATCATAGATAAAGTGTGCGACATGTCTTGCCAATTTATTAGCATAAGTAAGTAAGTAAAGTAAGTAAAAAATCATTTATTCATTTAAGCTTGTATAAAGCACTTATGACATGTCAAAAAAAGTATACAGAAATAATAATAATAAACGTAAATAAAATAGTACAATATTAGTACACATCGTGAATATACATAATGTGAATCTACCACCGGTTCGGACGTTGCTTCTTATCGAGAAGACTCCGGCAAGAAACTCGATAGTTACTCTTTTCAACTTTGTTTGTTTTACAAAAAATAAATTCAGAGTACAGTCAATGCGAGTAGAAAAAAGAACACAATATTGAGCAGAGGAGCAGATTATTCCTACTATGACCACAAACTTTTGTCGTTAAAGTAATCCTCTACATTATAATAACCTTGTTTCATTAACTTTGCTTTAATTGCAGACTTAAACTTGTGAAGAGGTAGATCAACAAGACTTTGAGGTATTTTGTTAAAGTATTTTACAGATTGACCCACAAATGAGTTTCCCACCTTGTGTAGCCTAAGACTGGGAGTTTTCAATTTGTTTTTATTTCTGGTATTATGTTTATGAGTGTCACTGTTTTTTTTGAACAGATGCAAGTTTTTGCGCACATACAAATCTTAATCCGAAGTAGTAAGTAATAATTAATTAATAATATTCCAAACAATAATGTCATACTAGAGCCACACAAAACAAAGCGAAAATAGTAACAATGTTAAATCAAATATGGCTGGATCAGTAGATACTAAATTAATTAAGAATGTCACACTTAAAATCTACGGTCAATTAATTCTTTGATGTCGTATATATTATTAATAATGAGCCATTTATATAACTTGGCCTTGAATGCATTCAGAGTCAGATTTTTTATATCAAAGGGAACTTTATTATAAATTGTGACACACATACTTACACAATTCTTTTTGTGCTTAACTGATTTAGGAATGATGCTTAGGACCAGTCTCTCGGGATCTCTTTTAAGTCTACTGTTCATGTCTTTGGCTTTCATGATTTATACAGGCTGTTCCGGGAAACCTGACCAGCGAAGGCCTGTGGTCTGGTGACCCCAGTACCTATCGATTGGATATGCTTATTATGTATGTTCCGCGGTTTTCGGTGAATTTCGATTTCATGGTTTTTTTACGAATTTTCTGGGTTGTGTCACTTTTTTGGTTACTGTGGCGTAAATAGTTAAGGTAGGTACATGCTTATTATTTTTTTCATTGTCAGCTGAATATTAGGTCTACTTGATTCAGAAGCATATACATTTGTATGACTGAAAAAAATATATCGTAATAAAATAGTGAAAGGATAGAAGTAGGTTGTCTTCATACATACGCCCCGACCGAGGTTTATATGTGAGCGCGCCCGTACTATGCCTGTTCCTACGCGCGTCGCACGCACACACAGATAAGACATAAGGTGAAAAGGGGTAAGTCTGTCGTGGCTGTGCCGTGCGTAGGTAATGCCGCGCACATTGACGCAACATTGCGTGTACGACGTACGTCCTATATTCGAGCTCAAAAATTGCTACAATAATTTGTAGCAATACTATTGTATGTTAAAATAGGTATTGAAGTGTTAATGAATGACTTAATAACAACTCATCAAATCCAGAATTGTCTTTCTTCTCATTACCTATCGTATAAGAACGGTGAGTACCTAAGTAGCTAACCTAACCAAGATTCATAATAATAATATTATGTTTAATCAAATACAGATTTGTAGTTCAGATTGATTGTTCATTGATGCAACAGCCCTGTTTTTAGGCTATTATCTCTCGCTCGGGGCCTGAGTCGGCTTACTTCTCTCTCCTTTTACTGGTAATACAGTCCACTTATCGCTCACACTGTAACTTACCTAACTCCTGAAGAGTCATAGCAGCATGCCTTGGCGCCAGAACTGTGAGATGCGCGCCCCAAGCACTGAGGAGTTGTATCAGCACGCAGCCCTCGCCGCTGGCCGCGCCGCAAATAGCCACTCTGTATTGCAAACAAAGAACTGACTTATTTGTAGATTTTAATAATATTGACAGTCCGCTATGCCATTATCAGTGACATTTAACATCATTCACAGCCTAAAACATAGATCAAGATAGACATCTATGAGGAAAGCAAGTGTGTCACTTTTTTACCGACTTCAAAAAAAGGGAGCAGGTTCTCAATTTGTTAGTAAGTTTTTCTAATGTGTTTTACCTCAGAACTTCGTCATTTGTTAAGCGACTTGAAAAAACATATTCATACAGAGGGTGTACTTTACGTTCTAATAAAATTAACATTTGCATGAATGACCGCTAACAGGCAAAAATGGCAGGAAATTGTGAAGATAAAAACAAGCAGCCTGGAACACTGCAAGCACATGACGACCACAACCGCTCTGGCAAGAGCTTACCAACTAAGAAGAGAAAATAACACCACTAAGGATACAAGAAAAAGGTATCCAAGATTTTTGTCGCGTGGAATATTGTTTTTTGGTAAGTAATACCAAGCACTAGAAAACATGTCACAATTATTTACTCTAAAAACGGAAAAGTGGCAGACTTCAACAAAAAAACTGATGAAGTCGGTTTTTTTAACCTTTATGGTGCAGTGCAGACGACCACTTTTTGTGCAATCGAGTCTGTAACGCACGAACATGATCAACTACCATGGAATATGTTTTAAGAGCCATTTTGTATTTTGAGCGCACGATCGGACTTTTCAAGCGCCTAATTTAATTAAGACCTTCGGAAGAGAATTTTGACTGTTCAATACATAGAAAATACACAACAACCTTTCTAATTGACAAATAATGAAACACATTTGTAAATAAAATCTTTTTCCATAATGATCATTCTCGCCGCCTCGATTTACGAAAAAGCCTTATCGTGTCAACTACAAGCGGCTAAATCTCTTATTAAAGCTTACTATAGTAATTGCAGAAAGAAACAACCGAAACGTCAGACATAGTTTTGTAGTCACATGATGACCAGAATATGCATAATTCGTCACAATAACTGTAAAAAATGTTTGAAATTTCTCGATTTTCCCGAATAATAGCCCAAGTTTAGGACAGATTTTTGTTCTGAATCAATGCTTTAAAAATTTATGTCAGTACACCTGTGATCTTTATTTAATCGGAACATACATTTTTATTTACAATTTAATCAGTAAATTAAACCTAAAAACGTAATGCCAATACCCCAAAATTTGCAATAAATCACACATGCGCGCTATGGCCGTTCGTAATTTTGGTGACGGCCCCTTAAAAGGAAAGTGCAGACTCGATCGCACAAAAAGTCTGCGCTACACCTAATTGGGATTTGAAGACTTCAATTAGGACCAGCAGTTCAATTAGGAGCATCGCGTGCGTTACAACTACATCCGCGGCAGCCTTCGTGTTCGTGACATCGCAGACAAGCTGCAGGAGTGCCGCCTTTGTTGGTATGGTCACGTCTCACGGAGATCGGCAAACTACGTGGGCAACAAATGTCTGGCCATGCCGCCCCCGCCAGGTACCGGTAGAAGAGGTCGACCCAAGAAGCGGTGGCTCGACGTCGTTAAGGGTGACATGCGTGCCAACAGACTCACCACTGAGGATGCACAAGATCGTGCGAAGTGGGCCAAGAAAATAAGAAAGGCGGACCCTGGGAGCCCCCACACCAGTGTGGGTTCACAACCGGGATAGCCCGCACGGATGATGATGGAATTAGGACCAGCAGCATTGGGCCAGTACAGTCCAGCACTCACCGTTTCCCCTTAGCGGTGTCGGGCGATAAAGCTAACGTTTCTAGCGCGGCCAGCGCCTGCGAGCCCGCCCACGGCAGCGAAGCCGCCCCGTCCGCGGAAACCGAACGGGGACGCTTGGAGATTCGTGTGCTAGGTAAAAGAAAGAAAAAGTAATTAGCCTATACGTAGATAGTACCAATAATAATTCATCGATAAATCTGAAAAAACAGTTGCACCATTTTGTTTATTTATTATCTTAACTTGTTATTTTGTAAAAAAATTAAACACTATCGGGTTTTTGCAACGAAATTAATTTTATGGTAAATTTCTTAATTTTCCCGAATAATAGCTCAAGTTTACGATAGACTTTTAGTTTGAATAGATGCTTCAAAAATTAATGTTCATTTCTTACTTAAGGAGATTATTTCTTGAGTCCGCTCGTGACCACAATGACATGCAATTGTCGTCGAGACGTCGAGATGAAGTAGGCAAATCCATTTACCATAAAATTTATTTCGTTGCTAAAACCCGATAGTGTTTAAAATTTGTAGTGAAAAATGCAACAAGAAAGTTTAAAATTGTTAATTTGTCTTGTTTTGTGATTATACGTCCTAGAGCTATGATATTTTTACTATTGAAAAGTAAGCATATATCATTAAATATAATTTTGTCATTTCTTCTTACTGTCCAATTAATATTTCACTCAATTAACTGTGTAACTAATATTTTACTCAAGTTTTACACGCCAACTAGCTGCAAAACATGATGCTACATAAACTAAATCTAAATGCACCCCTATGTATTATGCTCACATGTTTACGTAAATAAATATATATTTATCTCACAATTTGTCGTTAAAAAAAAATTGTTATAAAATTTTACAAAAAAAAGCTTTTTGAACTTCTATGTTGTAAATTTTTTAAACTACATTATGAGTGCCACAAATTCTACATTGCAGATATGTAGCTATTAAGATGGCCAACTGTAACTGAGCTTATTGGGTATCTCATGGCCAGCTGAAGCTAGTTTTAGAAAGGCGAACTCGAAAGCCAAGGGCCTTATTACAATCATATACAGACAAGTTAATTTCCTAAACTGAGAGTAGCGAGTAATGTCTTCAGTGAATATCCAGCCTAGAAGATGCATTAGTGCCAGGTAACCGCTGACTGGCTGGAAATGAAAGACCATATTACAAAATTGCTCGAAGGAGCAGCACCTTTCCGGCTTCGGTGGTAGATTCACATTTTAATAATATTATGAACATATTAATATCAATATTTACTTTTTAATTAGAGTAGAATATCCTAAGGTTAGGCCTATTTGAATTAAAATATTTTTCACTTTGACTCGCTACGCTCTGTTCAGGGAATGAACTTGACTAGTTATTAGGAATTGTAATAAGGCCCCTGGCTCACTTAACTCGACAGGATTATTCCCCCCCACCAACCCCTTTACCTGCGCACTGTGAGGAGTTCCCCGGCGGCGCCGCCGCTCCATTCGCTGACGCAGCCCCACACTTCATCGCCCATTTCAAACTCACTGACCCCGTAGCCCACGTCAAGAACCACGCCTGAGACAAAGGGATACTGATGTAAGTAGACAGCCGACAGTCGACATATTTTGCGTGAAGCATCTAGGTGTGTCTTTGAAATTACTCTGTAGATCCGTCCTGCCACTCAGCAGACAGCAGTGACCTGAGCCTGGCAAATGAGTCCACGTGAATGTCTATCAAAGTGCTATATTTGTTTAAAACCCTACACATCCTTGCCACCGGCGAGTTAAGGCTGTTTTACGGAAGGGGGGACATAACGGCAATATGGCAGATCTAGGGTATCTAGCAGGTGCACGAAATTCAAACCAGGAATGACAAATCCAACAGCTCTCTGCGATTCTCAACAGATAAGAGGGGGAAATATCTCAACCTGTCTTAATAGGAGCGAACCTGTTTGTGCACCCTATTATCATAAGCTAGGTTTGAAACAAGTCTTTTCTGTAGCCGTTCCAATTTTAAGGAGTGGGTGGAATAGTGCGGCCTCCAGACTACGCTACAGCATTCTATCAAACTGCGCACGAAACTATTATATAAAATAATCCTCACGCTCCTATCCTTAAATACCTTAGTGTTGCGAAACACAAAACCTCATATTCGACTGGTCCTTTTGAATAAGTTTTCGATGTGACTTTTGTGCCAAAAGTCAATTTACTGTCAAATACAACACCCAAATCCCTGGTTTCCGCAAGGAGACATCTTCTATCATATACTCAAGTGTCCAAAGGAGAATTATTCCGAGTGTACTTCATGTGATAACACTTTCCTACATTGAGATCCATATAGTTACACCGGCACCAAGTTACAAGGCTATTTATGTCGTCTTGAAGCAGGTTCATTTTATCAAATGAGTCACAACATGCGACCAATTTTAAACCGTCCGCATACATAAAGGGAGTGGAGAACTTAAGGCAGTCTGGCAGGTCATTGACAAAGGCATTAACAATATTGGACCCAGATGCGAACCCTGAGGGACGCCAGACGTTATGTTGTGAAGGGTAGATCGGAATCCATTAATGACGACATAAAAGCTTCTACCACTCAAATAGGATTCTATCCACCTTCATTTCGCGAGCAGAAGATAGTCGGTTTATTTCAGACTATCTTCTGCCCGCGACTATCTTTCCTTATAAGTACTGGTAACTAGTAAATGAAAATATTGATAAAAACAAAACCCCTGTTACTCGCTGACAATGTGGCTTTATAAGAGTGAAAGTATTTTAAAAATCAGTCCAGTATTTTATGAGTTTTAACAAAAAAAAACACAAAAATCAATAGGGTAGTTAACAATTTTTTTTGAGGTGTTGTCGTAAGACCTCTCAATAATAGAAACATTGGTGAAAGAAATATTTCGAAAACACGAAAACTCCCCGAGATATGGCAATTTAAAAATATCATTTTTTCGGACTTGCCCAAAACGCTCCCTGCAAACCATCGCAAGATGGTGACGTCACAGATCGCATATTGTTTGACAGCCATATTAAATTTTGCATTACTGAATATGGTTTCTTAACAAAATTGTGTGGATTATGGAATAACTAACTATGATGGCGCAGAGACCCAAAGTGGGTGTTGGCCCCCGACACTAAGACACGCCACTTTGGTCTATCGTGCGCCACCACCTGCCAGTCTTCGAGCTGGAGCTCGCGCAAGCCCTCCATGACCTTGATATCCCGGCGATACCTGCCCCGCCCACACGGTCGCCCCATGTATGCCGCGCGATCCTCCCCCATTCGCATCAGATGGCCGAGCCAGCGAAGTTTTTGACCCTTTATCTCACCGATGATATGGGGCTCGGCCACCAGCTCTTCGATCTCGTAATTTGTCTTCCTCCTCCAAACTCCGTCTGCGTTTTAGGTTGGGCCCAGAATCTTTCGCAGCACTTTACTTTCAGCCACAAGCAGCTTTGATATCTAAGGGTCTGTGTCCAGGCCTCACAGCCATATATAAGTATAGGTCTTATGACCGTTATGTAAATGCGGATCTTAGTGCACTTGCTGAGAAGCCTGGACAACAACAGCTTGTGCAGGGTCGCACTGCAACGAAGGGTATTTTGCATTCTTATTTCTATTTCCTCTTCCTTGGTGTTGGTATTAGTTACAGTGCAGGCCAGATACTTAAATGTATCCACGCCTTTGTACGTTATATCCCCAGCTGTCAAATTTTATCTTGGGCCTCGAGTATTTTTGTAACGTTTCATGAGGACAAATTCTGTTTTGCTGTGATTAATTAAATAATAATAATAAGGCTAGATAAGCCGCGTAACCTATCACCTTATGCTGTCCATTCAATGGCACTCCGCCGTCAAGTGATAACACATTTTTTAGGACCCTAAAATTAATTATACCTGAGTAAACAAACTAAAAGTTTTTATATCGCCCCTTTTTTAGAATTCGATGATGTTGTCAACCCAATTCCTCTTTATATTATTAAAATAGATTTAAGGTGGCTACGGGAATAATTATCGGAACCCTAGACAAACTTACCAGCGAACCCTCTCCCCACAGTGAGTTGTGTCCTGACTATAAGTGACCGCAGAGCTGATCCGCGTCCTCTCAACACTCCTCGGTCCACCGGACACACGCTGAAGGCCTGCACTCGGATGAGGACTTCGCCTGAACCAGCACCTAGAAAGAAATGATCTCATTGTTGATAGTGGACTGCAAACAGTAATCAGTGTGTTTTCATCAGCAACAACCTTTATAGAGTCTACTGCTGGATGCAAACCTAACGCAACGAACACCACAACAAGCGGCTTTACCGCAGCAATACATTATTCATCTCATGTTCTCCAATATAAATTATTTCTTCCACAATATGGCCTACACAATGTCAATTCAACCGGATTATCTAAAGAGAAAATAACCGAAGTCACCCTTCTACATTGCAATCAACTGCAATGTAGAAGGGTGACTTCGGTTATTTTGCAAAACTTATCTCGCAAATAAACGGTTACCTGCCTGGCAGAGTCGGATTCATAGTTACTCTTTGTAAAAACTATGAATTTATATGATTTAACGGTTTATTGATTGGAATTTTTTATGATTTAGTTTGTCCCGGGTGTGTACAGGTTACAGTCAAATCCCATAACCGGTCATAACCACTTTTGACTGCAAAAATCTGTCGAAATTGGCTTCTTAGTCAAAAACAGTTTTAGGCGTGTTTTACAGTCAAAAGTCGTTTTGACTGGCGTTCTTAGTTTAAAAGTGATTTTGCCTACTAAAATTCAGATTTTTGGTAATCTCACAATAAGTTACGATCGTTAGTGAAAATTACCAGAAAAAAAATATTAATGAAATAATATTTATTTAAAAGCATTCAGCAAAGAAAGCAGATGGGCGCGTTTAAAAACCCGCCGAATTTCTCAAAAATATGATCCTACTATGTTGACATGATATAAAACTATGAAAAACTTCCAATAATTTTGCGGAGCCAATACTCATTATTTGATTGGTGAACATAATTTCCGTTAGTTTTTACCTGGAGCCACAGCATCTTCAACCAGTATAACAGACTGGTCAGCGTGCGAGTGCAGGGCCCTCGCGTGCGGCCCGCTGGGGGCCCTCGACGCGGCGCGCAGGCCCACGCAGAGCCCCGCGCCGCCGCCGACCGCCGCGCCGCACGCGAATATGAAGAGACTTCGACGCCATACTGTAAGGAAATAAATAATCTACAACAATTCCTGTAACAGTAATTTCTGTTATGCGGGCACTATTAATAAATAAACATTTACTACTCAATATTGTATTCTTTTTTCTACTCTCATTGACTATACTCTGAATTGATTTGTGGTAATACAAACGAAGTCCAAAAGACTAACTATCGAGTTTCTTGCCGGAGTCTTCTCGATAAGAAGCAACGTCAGAACCGGTGGTAGATTCGCATTATACAGGGTGTCCCAAAAAGAGGTGTCGAGCGGAAGCCCACAGAAAGAGCACCCCTTGGGGTACCCGAATCACCCCCATGTATGTTCCGCGATTGTTCATAGTTTTCGAGTTATGTTTTTTTTTCTGAATTTCTGAGAATTTCGGACCTAAAAGTTTAATTTTTTTATTTTTTAAATAGTAGAAGACTTCAAATTTTTTCTTTGCCTAACTGAATCATCCTTATTTGCACTTTGATGCATAAAATAATCAGTTCCATAACTTTGACCAAAATGATGAAAATGTTGGTATAAAACCAAAAATGTACGGTTGATGAATAAAGACTTAAATCTTCAACTTTAAATTAAAAATCTAAGCGGGTGACTGTATGCTTTCTATGTAAAGCTCAAAAATGCTACAGAATCTCAGCTTTCTTAATCATTACAAAAAAGAAGTACTTAATGGGCTACTTTGGCTAAAATCAGCCTTCAAAGACAGCGAGGTGGAAAATTCTTGAAATTAGCCATCAGATTAATAACTGTTTTTTGGCCATTTTATCATTCCTGAAGGTCATGAATTTGTTATCTAACCAAAAATTACTGCAGGAAGGCTAAGGAAATAATAAAAAGAATAAACATTTGAAAGTTTAATTAATAAAACAAAAAGAAATAGTGATTATGCTCTTATGCATTACTTTTATGGCTTTGCAAGAGGAAACGCTTCTGCAGCAGCCAGATTGTACAGGGAGCAAGTACAAAATGGAGGTGGACGTCAACCCGAAACTTGGCCTGATCATCGCATGATTATAGAGTGCATAACTCTTACATGGGAGGACATCCACCAGGTAGAAGACCAGGCCGTGTATCTCAAATGCATGACCCAGATAGTGTCGAATCAGTGCTCGAAGAAGTGGCAAGAGATTCATCAGTAAGTGTGAGAACAATACAACGTCGAACCGGAATTCCAAAATCACTGGCACATCGCATACTCCAACAAGAGGGTTTTCACCCATATCATATTCAAAAAGTTCAGCAGCTTAAGCCCGCAGACTATCCGAGAAGAGTAGCGTTTTGTCAGGAAATGTTGCGGCGTCAAGCTGAAAACGAAAATTTAAAAAAAAAAATTATGGACCGATGAGTTAAATTTTAAGAGATGTGGAATTTTCAACATACACAACTATCATTCTTGGAACATTGAAAATCAACACTTGACCCGGGAATCTAATTTCCAAGAACAATTCAGTGTCAATCTATAGTCAGGCATCTTAAACGGACAGCTGATTGGTCCGTTCGAACTACCTGACCGACTAAACGGCGAGGCCTATTTGCATTTTCTACAACATAATCTCACCGACTTGTTAGGAGATGTTGACGTGTTAACGCTTTATAGGAAAATGTTTTTTCAAAACGACGGCGCCCCATGCCATTTTGCGAGAATCGTCAGACAATATTTGTCTGAAAGATTTCCAGACAGGTGGATCGGCCGTGGAGGGCCCATTGCGTGGCCGCCACGGTCCCCCGACTTGAACCCAATTGATTTCTTCGTCTGGGGATATTACAAGGAATTGGTTTACGCCAAGGACATCAGCAACGTAGCCGAATTACGAATAAAATTGAGGCAAGCAGAAGAGACGATAAAAAACAACAGAATTGCCTTTATAAAACTAAAAGACAACTTTTTAGACGATGTAGAATTTGTATCGAGAACGAAGGTAGACATTTTGAACATTTCTTGTAAATAAATAATTAATAACTATTTCTTTTTGTTCTATTAATTAAACTTTCAAATGTTTATTCTTTCTATTATTTCCTTAGCCTTCCTGCAGTAATTTTTGGTCAGATAACAAATTCATGAACTTCGGGAATGATAAAATGGCCAAAAAACAGTTATTAATCTGATGGCTAATTTCAAGAATTTTCCACCTCGCTGTCTTTGAAGGCTGATTTTAGCCAAAGTAGCCCATTATGTACTCCTTTTTTGTAATGATTAAGAAAGCGGAGATTCTGGAGCATTTTTGAGCTTTACTTAGAAACCATACAGTCACTCGCTTAGATTTTTAATTTAAAGTTGAAAAGGTAATGGCCCATTTAGGGTGAAGAATATACCCACGGCGTACAGAAATAAAATATGGCGGGAATGAAAGACAAATGATTATACTTTTTAATGATAAGTCGCGCATTGCTGTGGCTCATGGGGATCATGAAAGAATAATAATAAATAAAAATAATTTACCTAGTATGAAAACTTAACTTATAACTTGTGGTTTTAGGGAGGAGAAAATAAAATATATTTTTTTAAATGTTTATTCAGCCCCATCAATGTCTAAAACATTGTCCAAGAAAGCCGCAGATGTTTCAATATTTACTTGATGTCTGGCCCAGGATAAAAAGTACACTATGCTCACAATATGGGCACAACTTCCTATAGTGCGGCGGCCGTGAATGCATGAGCAGTAGTATCCCTCGATACTCTCTCGACCATGTCGTGTTGGATTCACCAAAACATAAGTATTCGGGTAAGACAGAGACAGCAATATACGTGTATTATATTACCTGACCGAACGAGTTTGCTTTATGTGTGATGATATTTTTATTTAACAAAACAATGGCAAAATAAGTTTGTTTGTTTCATTTTCAAGTCTAAACCACTGAACCGATTTTGATTAAATTGCCGTGTATAGATATATTTTTTGATTTGGAGTCGGACATAGTATACTTTTTACCCAAGTGACATGTTTCCATGGATAAAATAATTTACAGACAGGCGAAACCGCTAAATAAATCTCAAAATCTCAAAATGACTTTTATATCAAGAACTCTTCGAATAAATGTAAAGCTACATGGAAAGTCATTAGTAAAGTAAAAGCACAGTATCCTAGTGAAAGCATAACAAAGATCAAAATAAATGACATAGAAATTACTGATCCCCATGACATTGCAAATTAATTTAATAATTATTTTATAGATGAAATTGAGACTAATAGTAATAATAATAATCTGAACAATGCTCAAATTGACAATAATCTTAATACAATTTTCTTGACTCCTACAACTCCCATTGACATTGAAAACATAATACTCTCTTTAAAAAATACGAATAGCACTGGCTACGATAATATCAGTACATTAATAGTAAAAGACGCTTGCTATCTAATATCCCCAGTATTAAGCTTTATAATAAATTTGTGTATTGCACATGGCACATATCCAGGTGCCCTTAAGTTGTCAATAGTGAAACCATTATTTAAAAAAGAAGATAGGACTAACATGAGCTTTTATAGACCAATAGCCCTAATTCCTATTTTCTCGAAGATATTTGAAAAACTTTTGTATAATAAACTTAATTCATTCCTAGAAACGAATGATATTTTTACACCCAATCAATATGGTTTCAGGCAGAATAAATGTATAAATCAAGCAGTATACAATTATTTATTAAACGTCATGAAAGGAATGGACCACCGCATACCTACAGTTGGTTTATTTATGGATATGACCAGGGCATTTGATTATGTTGATCACTCAGTATTGCTGGATAAGCTTTACCGTTACGGAATTAGAGGAAATATGTATAGTTTATTAAAATCTTATCTAAGCAATCGACAACAAGCGACACGGATCGAAAGGATTGATGATAAAACAAGGACTGAAATTATTTATCAATCTGAATATAGGTGTGTAAGATATGGTGTACCACAGGGTAGTGTGTTGGGCCCCCTGTTATTCTTGATTTATATTAACGACTTACCTACTGTAACGAATCACAATATGACTTTATTTGCAGATGACAGTACAATTCATTTGACTAATAATAATTTAACAAATTTAGAAAACGATATAAATAACACTTTGACATCTGTAATTGAATGGCTTAAAAATAATAATCTTAAAATTAATTTAAATAAAACTGTGTTAATGAATTTTAGGCAAAGAAATTCTGATGCAAATGAACTCAATGTGGCATATGGTGAAAAACGACTCGACGTAGTCAAGTCAACAAAATTCCTAGGCTTGCATATTGACAATAATTTGAAATGGAAGAGTCACATTGCTCACATTAGAAAGAAACTAAGCCAATTTTCATATGCATTATATAATCTGAGAAAAATCTCAAACATATCTGCACTGTTAACAGCTTACAATGGTTATGTTGTGTCTACGTTACGGTACGGCATAATATTTTGGGGCAACTCAACTGATAAAGAGCTTGCTTTTAAAGCGCAAAAAAGGTGCCTTAGAGCCATGCACAACATGCGACAAACTGAGACCTGTAAAACATTATTTTCTAAATTAAAGCTATTGACTGTTCCATGTCTATATGTGTATGAAGTTGCTATTTTTGTCAAAGCTAACATAAATTTATTTCAGTTCCGGAATCGAGAACGGCATAGAGATAAATTGTGTATGGTAGCGAGTAAGACAGCCCTAATGAGTAAAAGCGTCTTCTGTAATGCTTCTCGTATTTTTAATAAACTGCCAGACGGTATACGGAATATTGACAACTTATTTGAATTTAAAAAGAAATTACACGAATATCTGATTCAAAAATATTATTATTCAATTCAAGAATTTTTAGGTGACAACGTTAATATTTAATAATGAATAATGTATTTATATTTTATAATTGAATGAAACTTTTAAATTGTAATAATTGAAAGCATTGTAACTTAACATTAATACGTGAGTTAAAATATGAATTAATAATAGTCTAATCAATATAAGAATGTTATTTAAGTTTACCCGAAATGTATTGTATGCTTATAAGGCGGAACACAGAGAAACCTGTTAAACTCTCCATCTGTACTTACCTGTGATTCACAATAAAAAATATTCTGATTCTGATTCTGATTCTGATTTTCCAATTTTTATTGGTCTGCTACAAGATTTCTCCAACGAATTTTTTTTTTCTTTTTACATATAATGAAAAGTGGGTTATGCTCGCATTATTTACCACCATTTTCGTTTTTGTACAAAAACATTTTTGAACCGGGTCGGATTATGGGCCATGACCTTTAAGTCTTTATTCATCAACCGTACATTTTTGGTTTTATACCAACATTTTCATCATTTTGGTCAAAGTTATGAAACTGATTATTTTATGCATCAAAGTACAAATAAGGATGATTCAGTTGGGCAAAGAAAAAATTTTAAAAGTCTTCTACTTTTAAAAAAATAAAAAAATTAAACTTTCGGTCCGTAATTCTCAGAAATTCAGAAAAAAAAACATAACTCGAAAACTATGAACATATATGGTGATTCGGATACCCCAAGGGGTGCTCTTTCTGTGGGCTTCCGCTTGACACTTCTTTTTGGGACACCGTGTATATATTTACGAAATGTACTATTATTGTACTATTTTATTTACGTTTATTATTATTCTTTTATATACTTTTTTTTTGACATGTCATTAGTGCTTTGTACAGCCTGTAAATAAATAAATCATTTTTTCACTTTACTTTACTTTACTATGATTATTTTCGAATTTTGACAATGCTTGTTTTCATGTCTAAAAATAGAAGAATTCGAATCACGGCCCTGATGATCTCGAGCGGAAATCCGTCCCGCGTCTTTCACGATCCGGGTGACATAAAGAAAAGCACACACATAAAGAAAGGCTCGTTTGCACTTTGCACTGTCATATAGATTTCGCAGCATAGAGCATATGCTATTACGTGGTTGTTTACGTTTTCCCTCACCTCTGTCCTTGAAGAGTGCCACCAGCTCTTCATACAAAAGCACGGGGGAGAGAGGAGGAGTTCCATCCCTTATCCTCTGTATAGCGTCGCTTGTGAACGCCGCCACTCGTTCCCTCGACTCTGTGAATAGCTCGTTCTGCCATAGTTCCTGAAATGCTTCGCGGACCTGTCAGTGAAAGAACTGAGGATAGTTTATTTTAAGTGCGTTACAAATGCATGCCTAGCTTATATGAAGTCATACGCTTATAAGCTCATATCACTGGCCAAAATCTATGCTATATACTGCTACTGGCTGATTCAATTTTGTTCGCCGGTAGAAATGCGTTTGTATGTAAGCGTGTGAAAAACCAACTTTCATACTAGGTGTTTTTTTTACCGCGAGGAAAATGATGTGATAAACTTGCTAGGTGATGTAGAAACTATCTAAGCGAAAATTGAGCTGTTTCATCAAGTTTTATACTAAGGCTTTCAAACCAAATCAGGCAGGCATTCGTACTTTTTGTACGACAATCCTAAAATTAAAGTCAGCTTATAAATTTAGGTTTAACATCACCAGCTGAGTATCCTGTATCATTTTCCTTATGGTACCTATTTCTATTCATCCGGTTTAAAACACGACTTTATGTGCGCTTCTACATTTGGCGGTTATGTAGAGCTGTACGCCATTTCATTGCTGATATGTCGCCTGATGTAAAATAATTAAGAGCTCATCTAAATGCCCTAAGCAATTGACTTCGGGTGGCATGCGTGCCAACAGACTCACCACTGAGGATGCACAAGACCGCGCGAAGTGGGCTAAGAAAATAAGAAAGGCGGACCCTGGGACCCCACACACCGGTGTGGGTTCACAACCGGGATAGACCGCACGGATGATGATGAATCGACTTCTCTTATTGTCCTATTGAAAGCGCAAGTCGCAAGTTCACTAAGTCTAAGAGAAAACAAGCTTTATTCAAGCAGCCACTAATGTTTAAACTACAGTAGCAGTGGTGTGGCTATTTGTTTGAACGGGCAGCTCAATGATGGGTGCAGGAAAATACTTCTTCATGATTCTGATGACTTTTTTGATTGAGCTAGATAAAGAGTTTAAAGTCAAATCTAAAGGATAAGCATTGTGCTAGTAGACCCAAAGAGAACGTGCCCTAAATAGCTTGTGTCTAAATTCTATTTTACAAGCTTGTTTTAAGAAGAAAAGTGTTGAAAAGGTTTAATAACTAACTTGATCTTGTAGGCTGATTGTTAGCTGCAGAATTCAGAATATTTTTATATATTTTTGGTTATTGTGGTTATACATTTAAACATTTATGTAAAATAGCAAGTCTGCAAATACCTTTCTGATAGTTTCGGCGGTGTGTGAGACAACGTCATGGACCCTTGATTTACCTCCATCGGCGGCTGTTTTAGCTGCTATCTGAAATATTCATGAAAATATAATGTTTTTTTACATTAAGTAAAATACTTACTTATTAGAAGCAAAAATAATCATCAAAATATTGTATTACGGTAAATGAAATGAAATTGAAATGAAATGAAATGAAATTGTTTATTTGCGATAAAACACGGTAAACAGATAAGATCTTACATATACATCAAATTATGGTCAAGCGTATTTTGTTAGACATGCAAAATTTTGAACTTAAAGAAAATTAATAATTAATTAAGATGACACAAAATTATTCTATTATATTATTATAAAAGTTACATTGCTGAAGGATCAATTTTACGGAAACAATATTATGTTAGATAAATAAATAAATAAATAAATAAATATCTGGGACAATTCACACCAAGATCATCTGACCCCAAACTAAGCTGAGCTTGTAATATGGGCGTCAGAGACTGATAAACATACTTAAATATTTCTGAATACATACTTATATAGATAATAACACCCAGACACACAACAAATATAAATGTTCGTCACACAAATATTTGTCATGGGTGGGGATCGAACCCATGACCTCCGGCGTTAAAGGCAGGATTGCTGCCATTGCGCCAACAGGCCAGTTATAGCGTATTCAACAGAAAATAAACTACACCTGATAGGTACATCCAAACTGCTCCATCTGCATAAATAGAAATAAACTTACCTAGTTACTCACTGGAATAGATTTCTCGCTGACAACTTCAGTTAAAATAATGCGGGTGTTTTAATGAGTTTTCCTAACTATCACTCTATTTTCTATTATATAAGCTCAGGGTCAGTAGGTTCATAGTTATTGATGTCAATGACACTTTGAAGTCAAAACAAAAGTAGTTTTACCTTTCCAATACAGTTTACACAAACTTTAAAGTTTGTACATGCTTAATAATGTTGAATAAAGCTGATTTTTGCATGAAGAAAACGTGAAATTTGCGCGTAAAGTACCAGGCGAGCATAATACATCAAAAGGTTACTCACATGCAAGGCTTCCAGTTTCTCACCAGCCCTGTGTTTCAACTCATCCATAATAGGCACTAGACGTTACAGAAAGGTCGTCATACACTAAACCGTCTTCCAATCCACACAGAACCTTAACCTTTGATCAGCATTCGGCCTAAATAACTCCAATCCGAAAATAGACCGAAATTACCGAAATGTCATAACAGCAGCCCACCAAGACTGTTTAGCACTAGCCTCTGTGCGTCGAGATCTAGATTAAGTCATTTCTAGGTACTAATTGAGGAGGAAAGCCGTGGCATGTTATGTAAAATTAGAATTTAAGCGATATCCAAACATAACCCCATTTTCACGTTTGACAAGTAGGTACATTGATTTGACAGATGCCAACCGACAGCTGATACGATACGGACTTGTTCTTTGTTTACAAACATTTTAAAACGAACGATCATAAAATATTATTTTAATCAGTACAAAAGCAGCACAATACTTTTGCTTTGCCTTTGCAAAGCATGTTGTTAGCAAAAGATTGGTTCGCCATATCAGTTGAGTCTGAAATTCTAGGTATCATAGCACGAAATGAAAGTAAACGTTAACTCAAACAGATGGCGCTACTCCGCTACGTTCTAGCGGCAACAAACGCCGGCCTGAAGGTGTTTTATTTTCAGTTAGTCTGTGTTTATTTTATTGCCTGCCGCCAAAGCTCATTTATAACCACCACACTACGTTTCGGAAACAGGCAGTCAATCAAACACCTTCATGCCAGTGGTCTCCAGCAGGCTTAATTTTCGGACTAGATTTTTGATTGATAGCCATAAAAGTGGATGCTGCCTCCTAGGTACATAGGTCACCCATATTCAAAACAAAGGCATAGATTAATTAATAAATAAACAAAGGTAATCATAAAGTAGGTAATACACTTGGGTATGCTTTTTCGGCCTGGAATTAAGTAGAAATGGTGTTTAAATAATTCCCTGACATGATGAATCACAAGTTTTTTAAGACATGAAACGAATGCAAAAATAATTTAGACATTTAAAAACATTTAGCCTTAGAGCGGTTTCAGACTAGCGTTCCAGACGCGCGTATAAACTCGTTTTTGTAAGCCCCACATGCGTAACTCGATACTAGCTCACCACTACCGGTTCGAGTGAACACGCCGCAATAAGCCAGTGTCCGCGCGCGTGTAAGCGCGCATACCAAAGCGCCTAAAACCACTCTTAGGCAGGATTAAGGTTGAACCCCTAGCTAAATATGAATACAAAGGGTAGGTATCTATTGGGTCCGGGTGTCGCAAAGACTTTATTTTTTTAAATCTTTTTTCCGGCACTGCCGGCCGCTGCAGCGGCACGCTCGCTTCGCTCGCTCGGCTCGTGCGTTTTTTGGTCGCAGTTCTAACCTTACTTAACCGAATTTATGTCTTTTCACGGCTGAGTAAATTTTTTAAGTCCCTGCACCCGTCTTTGCGACACCCTAACCATCTATTGAGTTAAGAAATCAAACGACTACAAAATAGATCACTATCAGTTTATTTTATATCTTATTGACTAATCCATATCAAGAGGGATTGCATTCTCTCCGCTGTCAGCGCTCTCCGCGTGCTCCGGAGAATCTGTTATTATCTTATCAATCCACGACCGGCTGTAGGAAACCTACGGAGAGAATAAAAATAAATCAAATTCGTTTAAAAAACATTAGTGCGTCTCGTCAAAAACATGGATTTGAAATGAATTAAATTTTTAACTCAGATAAGTGAACGTTAAGGTGGTCCCTCACCTGGAACATTTTCCTGTAATGTAACATTTCGGATTCGATTTTGAGCATTACAATACAGTGCTCCTCCCTGACATGACGAACATTTGTCTGTAATTTGCATTTCAGATTCGATTACATTACAATTTTGCTTTAAAAACTTCAGGGGAATCATATCAAAATATTACACATTGTAACAACAAATTGCGCTCTGTAACGTTGCATTACAGGAAAATGCTTTAGGTGAGGTAGCACCTTTATATCCCTGAACATATGTTTACGCAAATTCCCGCGAATTTAGAAAATTAAAAGTTGAGCACACTTAATTCGCATTGATGCTGTCATATCTGGAGTTTTATTTTATTTTATTTTTTTATTTAAGTATTTATTTAACTTTAATTAAAACGGCGTAGGTACACTAATAACAATAATTAAAGACACAGAATGAAAAATAAAAGCATTAAATTAGACTTACATTAAATATTAGCTAGTAGATAGATATGAAACGATAAGGCAAACTCAGTTGATGTAGTCATTTCAATAACCTTTAAATTTAAGGTTTCACACAAAAAATACTGACCGGTCGAGTGATTTGTATGGTGACCTTGAAATGAAAGTTAATCAAATAAATTTCTTTTGCGCTTAGATAGTTTCTACATCACTTAGTGGGTATGCCATATCATTTTCAGAAGTTATTTAATAATCACCCGGTATATGTAAGTTTTGTGCCGTTTTTAGTACCATTTTTATTTACTAGAGGGTCTGTATGAAATCCCATAGAAATAACTTACTACATCAAGAAGCGCTAGCGACTATCGTTTAATGACACATACACACGCACACACACTCACACACACACGAACACACACTCACACACACACACACACACACACACACATACACACAACCTTTCTCATCCCACGAGTACGGGAATATTGTGATCTCATGTAGTTTTTTAGTTATAACCTTTTTGTTGTAATTATTTATTGCTATTAGTTTTTTATAAAAGTTTACTTTAATACGCAACATTTATTGGAACCGGAGCTATTCTAAATTTATTAAATTTTTATTTTGTAACTCACTGGCTGCTGCGATACAGGCCTGCGAGCCTAGTGCAGAAGTCGCTGTAACTTATTTTGTATCTTACCAATTTGCAAAAAACGCAAATGTTAACTGACACAGATCAGCAAGAGGACGGATTATGTCCCACTGAATATGAAATTATCATCATTAGGTAATTCAATTATATCTTAATACTCCTTACCTTGGCATAAATTCCAGGCTTAGACTTGTAGGCGCACTCCTCCGTCCCGGAGAACAGCGCTATTCCGTAAAGCGTGCCAGCTCGGTTCAGCCCGCTGAAGTGCACGGCCGGATCCCCTGTGTCACCCTGACGAACAAACAAATAAGGAATGAGTTCTCAGGGAGTTGGAATTCGAACTTGTCTTAACTTATCTTACATTTCCAGCCAGTTAGGGGTAACCTGGCACTAACGCATCTCCTAATCTGGGTATATATACTAATTTGCTATATTTAGTCTAAGGAAACCCTTAACTGATATCGTGGGGGTCGCACGCGTTTGGCATTTTGAGTAATCTCATTACGTCACGACTAGCAACGGATGCCGGACGTTCAGTGCCATAGCTTTTACCAGAACCGAGGTATGCACGTTTTGGGGTCCGCGCGGCCCCTACTATACCGTTACGTGGGTTTTAGTAACTATTTTATTTCGTTTATTTGTATGTTTTACATTTATTTTGACACGATGGTGAGACCTTTAAGTGATAAGATGATAGGAGATATACTGTACGATGATTCTGACTCCAAATCATTGCTCGGTGGCTATAGTAGAAAAAATCAGCGACAATAATAGAATATCGTGTGGTGGCCAAGAGTCGCCATGATATAACTGTAGGGACCTGGGTCCCGAAGGTGAAGGATTTTCTTCAGAGCGCTCTCTGAAAAAACTTGTTGCACAGGACCGAGCCAGAGAAGGTATTACGGACAAAATAAATACAAATGGTCTAAAAATCTAGTATTTTCACGTAAGTACTCAGGATAGTTTTGGTTTGATTTCTTTCTAAAACTTTAATTAGAGGTACATTTCACTTTTTTTAAAGTTTATTTTGTAAAGAATAGGAGAACATACTCGTACATATGTTGGCAGACAAAATAATCGTATTTTTTAATTGTTATAATGTTAGAATAAAATCACTTAAAAGTTGTCCGATTTATGTAATAGCTTGTAGTTAATAAGTAAGAAGCATTATATGAATAAAAACTTGCTGATTTTATAAAACAAGCGTGTTGTTTTGAAGTTTATAGATAATACTGAAATAAAATTGCCGACATTTGCATCCTAGAAGCAAATTTCAATAGGGGGCCGCGCGGCCCCCATAAAACCAGTTACGTTAGTCAAATTTACGATAGCAGTTAAGGGCTAACTTGACTGGATTCAGGCGATTGTAATAAGGCCCCAGGTCACCGAACACAAAATTTTGTAGACAGATATTAATATTTAAAAATTATATAAAGCTGATGTCAAAGCGCATTTCTCTTAGTTTAATTAACACGTTCGTCGGTATGGCGCTTCGTCTCGTCGTTATTCACTTAGTTGTACAGAATGTGAAATTTGAATGTCTGCGGATTCACTGAGCGAGGTTTTTTTGAAGACAAACTCACTCCACCTGATGGAAACGGTCGCGAGGCCCAGGAAGTGAGTTTTCAGAATAACCCTGCTTTAATTTGTTCTAGTTTCTTTCTTTGTGTATAGAATTGCTATACGTTTTAGCTCACCGCACAGAGAGCCACTCCTTTCACCACGCTGTGCAGACACAAGTGGTCCTGCTGCAAGTTGTAGTCGTTCCCGTAGACGCGCCTGCACTCCGCCCGCGGCACTTCTCGAGCGATCATGCGCCGCAGCTCCTGGTTCTCACCCTCGCGTATCTGGCCTGTCAGCTGTAAAGGCAACGTGACTTATGGAAAATGTTTAAACCAATTCGTGTAGTTGTGTTGGTGACGTGCCGCGGATTTGAAATGAGCTTAGCCGAAAAAAATGATTTTGAATTGCATAATAATGCTTTCAAATATATAAAATAGTTAATTTGGTACTCGAACTTATAAGATTACCGTAACATTCGATAGTAAGTAGAAAACTTTTGCTCAGTTTTAAGCAATTATTGGATAATAGTCTCGTTGAATAAGATCAATAATATTTCTTGAACCTAGAACGACCGGTCAAGAGCTACACGGAACAGCTACAAACGCCGCCACCTGGAGGTTTGTACCGCAAAGATTCGTAGCTTGTGGCAACCACCGTCAACCGTGTGCGGCAAGTTCATATAAAATACGTATATGAACAACTACAGGAATTGGTTTGGTAGCGGTGACGGTGGTCGGTGGCTACGTGTGCGGCCTGGCTGACAACAGCGAATAAAGTCTTTCAGAAGGCCACTTCCATTATTATCAGCTTACCACGGACCCGTAGCCGGTGATGACTGTCTCCCCGAACAGCGGGGGCAGGTCAGCATCAGCGATCGCGAGCGCCACTGGGTGCATCCGACTTGAGGGCTCGATCGGCAAGTTGAGCTGTGAAGAAACAAAAGATGATCAGGTTCATCATCCAGATTACCTATTGGTGCAAGGGTTGGAGTTTAGGCCTTCATTGAGGGTGATGCTTTTAAGGTGGTGATTGGCGCTCCGACCGAGACGGGTCTATATTTACACGCCCAAAAACTTTTATCATAATTTATTCAGGCTTAGTGTTTTTAGGAATAATGATATTATGGTATAACAACTAAACGCATCATTGTATTCGCATACTATATTTTTAAGCTTAATCAGATATGGCATAAAGATAACTTCGCAGAATATTCTAACGCATAAAATGAGAAACGCATAACATTAACTTAGCATAGTGATCATCGGCATACTAACATCTTAAAAATTACTCTCAAGAAACAATCATGAACTCGATGCACTTCGAGAAAAGGTTAGTAAAACTGAATAATTTTAGACCGTAGGTGATTCAAATTAAACAGACATGTTCGCGGCTAAGGGGTGGCCCAAGGGCCGCACCTTAACCTATAGTCCCAACTCATTTTGCCTTGTTTTTTATGCTAAAATTATTATTTGGAGAATAATAAAAGAGGCTAAAGACTAATATGCGTCTCCTCAATAGTCCAATTGAATATAGCCCAACAGATCGTTAAGCTTAAAACTCATTATGCCAAAATACGATTATGCCTAAGTTTCATTGAATAATTGTTGCATAATCTTTACTGTCAGATTATGCAACATTCATTAAACCTTAGAAAATTAAATAAAAAAAAAATTTATGCAAGTAAAATGAAACCCGACCGAGACAGCAGACACTACTTTTCACTATGGCCACAAATTAGACATGCGCGGCGCTCTGACAGATAGCCCGCTTAGAACAACACGCCATTTTTGACACACGCACACAGAGACGTGAATTTACAGGCGAAGTCAGGAAGTTTCAACGTCGCGGTCAGTCGCACTGTCAAAAACATTGAGATGTTATTTGTACGTCGTCAGATACTTACATTATAGTTCAATGGTCAAAAATGGTTTCGCGCAGATATTTCTGTTGCAGTGTATGTGGCTGTATGAACACCACACGAAATTGTGATTATACGTTTTTTTAGTTACAAATGATGTTGAAAGGTAAGTAAAACTCAGATAACGTTTGCAAGATAGTAGTACTATGTACGAGTATTGTATATACACACATCAAAAATGTCTAGGGATCAAGCATTTTTATGCGGATTTCTTGACATTGACATGTGGCTTTGTAATAAATTTATGATTTTATAAATTTATATGGATCTTTTTTGGTGCATTTCATAATTTGAAACAGGAACTGTCAATCAAATTCGAGTAAAAGATGAAAATCAGCTGGCAATATTTTCCCTATAAAAACATACAACGCATTGAAGACATTATTAGTGCTACTGTTTCCCTACTACTGATTAAAACCAACGTTATTATGGAGCGGCGACGTCATTTAAGCAGGGAAGAAATGCTCAGAGCCGTGGGAATGATAGAAGCTGGTTCCCGGCAACGTACTGTGGCTTTAGCTCTGAATACAAGTCAGAGTGTTATCAGTCGACTTTGGACACGTTACCGAAGCACTGGTACCGTGGCTGAGCGCCATGGAGGACGGTATCGCTGCACCACACGGAGACAAGACCGATACATTCAAATCACAACTCGAAGAGCTCCAACAATAACCGCCATGATGTTAGCCGTGAGGCTTCATCACTCTTCAGGGAACTTAATTAGCGACCAAACAGTCAGAAACCGCTTGCATGAAGTGAACCTTCATTCCCGAAGACCGCTAAGGGTACCACCTATAGCAATGCACAATCGTAGGATTCGATATCAATGGGCTCTTGAACACAGAAATTGGGCAGAAGAACAATGGCGTTTCGTGTGCTTTTCTGATGAGTCTCGTTTTGGTATGAGACCGGATACAAGATGTATACGACACTGGAGAACCCCTGGACGCCAACAGCGATTAAAATCCTGCCAGGAAGTCCATCCTTATAGTGGTGGAACCATCATGGTATGGGCGGGTATTTGGATCGGCGGAAGAACTGAGTTGATTTGGATCAGAGGCAACCTCAACGCTCAAATTTATGCTTAGACGATTGTATCAGATGTCATCGTTCCTCTACAAGTGCAAATCGGTCCCTTATTTCAGTTAATGCATGATAATGCACGACCGCACACCGCAAGAGTTGTAAGACAGACTCTCGCCGCAGCTAACATCAATGTCCTGCCCTGGCCTGCTCAGTCGCCAGACTTGAACCCGATTGAGCATGCATGGGATGTGCTACAGAGAAGAGCTCTGCCGAATATGGAGGGTATCCAGTCGCAAGAAGACCTTTTTTTGTTGTTGCAACGAACATGGGCGGCCATTCCACAGCGTGATTTGGATGAACTCATTTTAAGTATGCCAAACCGATGTTCTTGTGTTGTTAGTGTTCGCGGTAGAAACACGGATTATTAATTGTTTAAGTTACCCAAAAAAAATTAAAGAAAACTGTTATTTCAGTCTTTTTTTCGAACTTTAATGTTAGTGGTTCAAATGTCAAAAATCCCTTTATTAGGAAAATGGCAAATTTCTTTATTAATGCAAAGGTGACTTGGTTTATCGTTACTGTAGACAAACGAAAACACTTTATTTGATGAATCCTTAAAGAAAAATTTAATTATATCAATCAGGAGAAAAGTTATTGCAAAAATATATGTTGATCCGTAGACACTTTTGATGTGTGTAGGTAGGTAAACCATTATATTTCGTAACACATTAAAATCCAGTACAAATGGGCTTTTACTTTTTCCGTAACTTATCTTATCATGCATTGGTAAAACACCAGTATTTTTGGTAAGTATATTCTTTTAAAGCACGCGCGGCTGCTACATCTGCGCCGTGCCGCCGACAGGTGACCGCCGAAGCGGTGGCTCATGGTGTTATCTACCTAGGTAGATATTTTTAACTTACTGTATTTTCTTTTTGGCGGTATCTGTCAAATCGCGCTTATCTGGCAACCCTAGGCGATCAGGCAAGTTGATATAAAAAGGCGAGAGCGGGCCTTCTGTAAACTCTTTATTTTTTGCTATGGCTTTGTATAAGCGCCAATTCACGCGCGCGTTGAATACTGGAGACCCTGACAGAGACGCTTGTCTCGGGTCTCCACTCCAACCGGTAGCTAAAGATGTCACCTTCACGAGCGAGGGCATCGCAACGAGCCTTATTAGCTTTATATTACAATCTTTACTTTGTTTTGGGATAAGTGATGTAGGGGTGTAAACTCCCAGATAAGTATTTAATCAAATAAGTATCGGATATTAATTTAAACTGACCTTGACGAGAGCTAAATTATGTTCCGGATAATACTGGTCCATTTTGTAGTCAGGATGCCTTCTGATATCCACGGCTGCGAGTATTCGCCCGCCGAAATCTCTGAACACAGAGCCGATGCGGACTGTAACTTCATCTTTTGTAACGCTAAAAGAATCGACGAATTTTTAACACAGGCTAAAATCTTGCATTGCAACTTAGGAAAATCTTAGGAATATTTTTATTTAGTTATCTAGAATTTTGCTTATTTAGAAACTTCATTTTTTTTAATGGGTTTGCGGTGGGCCAGGCCTTTGTCAATGCATATACTTGCGCGCGATAATTACCTTCCAGCTGCCGGGTATGCTGTGACCCATTTGGCAGTTGGTTGTCAACAGCCGCGTGGAGCATTTGTACGTGAATTTTACGGTTGGACTGAAGCGATGACGTACTTTAAGTACTGACTACTGATATATATATCGAAAGAGGTGGCCCTGGCAATATACAGGGTGGTACAAACATACTATTTTGAACACTTATTGTGACGTTTTTTATAAATAAATCCACTAAGTCAACTTGTAATCAAGTTTTAGTTGATACACAAATTTTACACTTCTGACATTTTGAATGAAAATTCAGGTATGATACCGTTGAATTAACTCATTGAAATTCACATGGTAATTGTTTATGAGTGTAGACAAGTTTTTATTTAATATTTGGATGAAAAATTTTAGGTAACTTTTTCAATTTCATAATTTTTTTAGAGTTATGACAATCGTTATGGATGTGAATTCTTCAGAATCATCTATCGCTATTATTCATCTAATAAAAGAAAAAAATCAGTCATTTATCTCAACAGATCGCGCTACAGTGACCGAAAGTGATTCAACCCAGAAATTTTCGAAAATTTCGAATTTTGAAAATAAAAAAAATCATAACTCGAAAACTACAAAAATCAGGTAACATACATGGGGTATTTTCGGATACCCCTGAGTGTAAGGAAGCTAAAAAAAAATTATTGACGTGTATGTCTGTCGCATGGCAGCACGCATTGAGCATTAAGAAAGTTTTAATTTTTTTTTGGATGTGCTTTATCTGTTATTAGGTGCCTATTAGTAGGTAATCTGTGGTTTGGCTTCAGTCTCGCCTGGTGGTAAGCGATGACGAGGTCGATATGGTGGTAACACGCTTACCCAGAAAATGCCTATTCACTCTGGTATGGTATGTTTCCTAAAGCACAGCCGCAGGGAGAGCGATCCACTCCTTAGCGGTGCGGACCAGGAAGGACGCAGCAAAGTGAGTGCGGATTCAACGGTTTACTCGTAAGGTAATTTAGATTATGTATGCCTTTACTTACTAGTCGAAGCATTGCGCCGCTGACAAGACCCACTGCTTGCCTACTATGGCACCCCCACACCAATGTTTCCCATGTAACCTGAAAATTAAATCTAACTTTTGAAAAGGGTTTCGTAAGTGCTGCCAGCCTAGTGTGTGGCAGCACTGAAGAAACCCAAGTCACGGCCACAATACGCAGCGACTAGTAGTAAAGCTGGTCTAACGTGCCACCACTAAGAGCGAGGCCAGACGATGCGCTTACGGTGCGGTGCGGCGCCGCACCGCAATTATTTCGAGCTATAGGGAGCCCAACACGGGCGGCGGCAGGTGGCGGCCGCGGTACGTTTTTAGCCCGGCGCCGCGGCGCGTCACCCCTCCCCGCCTCGTCTTGCAGGTCACAAGTCCAGCGCGCTTGCGGTGCGACGCCGCACGGCGGCCCAACGCGTTGTACCTAATTTGTAAATAGGGTGACGTTTCAGCGCCACCGTTACCGCTTCGTGTACAAGAAGCACATTTAGCGCCTAGCTTGTGCTAAACGATGATTGATACTAAATGGAAAATCGTGCCGCAACTTGTGGCAGCCACTGTGGCCGGGAGTAGTGGCTCAGTATGCGGCAGTAAGAATGGAATTAAAAACTGAGGTTTTTGCCATGTAGGCATTTTAGCTCGGTGTAATACCATTGTATCATAAATATATTTATATTACATGTTTGAATAAATTACCTATCATTATACTACCGATATTGCCGATAAACTGCGTCTGTAGTTGGGCAGAATTGTAAAATTAGCTTAGTAAGTTTTAAGAAGAATAAAAATATATATATACTTATTTATATTTAATTCCATTATTTTTATTACCTGACAGATACTGTGTAGGGATAATCTTCCAAGCACACGAGACCACTTTTCGTAGTCAGTCTTTTTCTCCTAACATGAGTGAGATCCTCTTCCATTTTGGGCGGAAATTCACATTCTAGCTCTGATCTTATTGTTGTGACTGCTGCAATAAAATATTGGACATCATTGTCAACACGGTGATCATTGTTGACTGATAATAATATAAATAAATATAAATATGCGCCAGACAATAAACCACTTTCCATGGTGACGAAGTAAGGATAAATATCATTGTGTTCCGAGGTACCAGACAAGGATAAGCGCCTGGGACATCTCCTAGCACACCTGGGACTGGGAATTTAGAAAAGATCGTTTTGCTGAATTTACCAGATTGAGAATCGAGCCCGGGACACCACGGAAATCAAGCCAAGAAACCGTGCTGCAGCACACTATGCCAATCGTGTCGTCAAGTCTAATGATGGATTGAAATCCATCTATTGAACGAATTCAAGCACAGAGTACGTTTCGGCTTTATAAAATACCGAAATGGCCAGCACCTCTGGATTTTTTTTTTGGACAATTCACACCCAGATCAGCTGACCCCAAACTAAGCAGAGCTTGTATATTGGTATAAGAGACTGATAAACATACTTAAATATTTCTCAATACATACTTAAATAAATAATAACACCCAGACACACAACAAACACAAATGTTCGTCACATAAATGTTTGTCATGGGTGGGGATCGAAGCCACGACCTCCGGCGTCAAAGGCAGGATCGCTGCCATTGCGCCAACAGGCCAGTCGAAAGCCAAGATTGGAAGCCAAGTGCTCCTATGTAGGTTAGTGAACATAATAAGCTAGCCTAGTTGAGTGGTAGAGCACTGGGCCGGAAATTCAGGGGCCCTGGGTTCAAATAATTAGTTAACACTTTGGTCGCCAAATGTTGAATCAATTGTATCTCGTTCCGCAGCGACATATGTGTTAGTACAACAGAGGCGTTCACATCAACTTTTACAAAACCATTGCAAAATCGATCTTATGTTAGCAGCTTATGGTGCCCCTATGTAGAGGTTGATGTGAACGCCTCTGTATAATGTTTTTGGCAAGGTTTATCACATCAGAATACCTAGTTATTAACAGTTCGCTTTTTGTAATGTAATGTACTATGTAAAGTAAGAAATATCGATGATACACCATGTAGTTATTTTACATCGATGCAAAAACCAACCAGTATCATTACAAACCTCAGTGGTTTTCGAATACTGGAAATTATTAATGTTAAGTGTATTTTAAACAATAAATGAAAAAAAAAAACAGCATTTATAATCAACACTATACAACATTTTTGTTTAAATAGGTAATCAGAACTATGTCATACCACTTTCAACTATCTGCCTATAAATGAAACCGTTTAAAACTAAAAAGCAACGAGTAACACTGTTCAACTTCATAATGAAGCACTTATTCTAAACATTTCACGTTCAAAAAACCACTCAAATACAGAAAGACTAATTCCTAAGTCTAGAAAGTCTCTAATCTCTAGTTTAGACTTGGTTTGTACAACAGCCACTTTGTAAGCTAACACTATTGTTAGGGAAACAATGCTACCGGAAAAACAAACATGCTCGTGAAACATGGGAAATAACGCTATTTATCAAGATATTTACCTTGGAATTCCTATGTTTTGTTTGACGTAATAGTGTGGTAATGAGTAAGTGGGTACGGAAGAAACACTTCGCCGAATAAGTTGAAGTGGGATGCATATGAGCAGGTATTAACACGAAGAACTGATGGGTATTGAGGTTCAGAGTGCCGAGTGCGAGTTGCAGTGAGAGAAGTGAATGACTTCACCATCGCGTTTTGCGAGCACGTAAATGTCAATTACTATGGAATCGAGTCAGCGCTATCTAGCGGCGATTTCGGGCAACATTAAGGCCGCTAGATGGCGTTGACTCGACACCATACAAATTCGCGTTTTTTTTCTCGCAAACGCGATGGTGAAGTTAATCACTTCTCTCACTGCAACTCGCACTCGGCACTCTGAGAAGTTGGCATCGTCCTGTCTCCTTGTGCCCTACAGAGTTCAAAATTGCGACAAAAGTTATAATATTTACCATCTCGGTATATAACATTTTAGGAAGCAAAAAATAATGATTTAAAATGAAGACCATTTGTTTAACTGATGTAGCTTTAGCTTCCTACCGACAGGTTGAGTTAGTGAGGTTGCCAGGTGGATAGATCTCGATAGATGCAGGCCACTTGTCAATTTCTAAAATGTATTTGCATGTAACAACAATAGAATGTAGCTGATAGGTTGTATGTTAGTAACGACTAATTCTTGATCCATTAATGATCCTTTAAATTTAGGAATAGACGACCTCACTATTTTGTTCTGAAGAGCTATTCGAAATGACGCCCACGGCTACATTCTGTCGTCGCACATCACACTGAGAGCCATTTTATAGAATGAATAGTGGCCTGCATCCATCGAGATCCATCAACCAGATCACTTAGCTGTTCTTAACAAGCATGGAACTGGCCTAGATTGCGGTGACTGTATATTACAGAATCTAGAGGTTTGAACACACCACATAATCATGAGATTCTATCAGCTCAAGCAAATCTTAGCAGGACATCTTCAATCCAGTTATTGGACGAGTTTCTATTGAGTTCTGAAGTGAAGATGGCAACGCTGTAGTCTGAATCTAAAAAAAAGGATTCGGACTTTAAAAATCCTTATCGATTCAATTGTGCTAACATAAATCTTCTATTTGTCATCTGAATGGACCATTAATAGTTAATTTTTCGTTTTGGTTTAGGATTCATTCAATATCAGTACCTATTTAAAACTTGAATTTGATTTTTAAGCAATTACTAGTGAAGTTAGTTATACGAATTAGGCTCGACATTATGGGTTACTAAATTATTAATTCAGAATAAAATGTTTAAGTATTTTATATTGTTTGTGTTTTTATTAGCTAGTGTTGCAAGTGGCATTGGGTTTCAAGATTCAGAAGAAGATTATGTTAGCCAAGAAAGTAAAGAAATAACAGAAATTAATACTGTGATTGATAGTGAATCTAAAGAAGATTTTAATAAATTAGAAAGTCAAGAGATTGACAAACATACTGCTATATTTAACAACAAAGTAGTTGACAGTGAATCCAAAGAAGATTTGAGCAAAACTGGCATCAATCATGCTAGAAATAAAATTATAGTTGATATTACATCAAAAGAAAAAGTTGATAAGCCAAATCAACCGATAAACAAACAAAAAGCAAATAACACCACATATGCTACAGATGGCTCTTCAGAGTACTACAACTCTTCGTTAAATTCAAAGCCATTAGGTATGTTTAAACAAATAACGTCTTAATGAAATTATGTAAACTTTGCTACTTACGAGTATACTATACTAGCAACATGCCCCAGCTTCGCATGGGCGTAATGATGCTAATGTGTTTTCTCTACTGTGCATAATTGGCACGTATTATTATTTATTAGCAATTAAACTATCTATCAATGAAAACCGTATATAAAGACAAATAATAAACTGAGTGACTAAAAATACTGAAATGCGCCACAGAATTAATAAGTCGATCACAAAACAGTGATTATAGAATATCTGTTATAAATGCTTACTTAGATAGTATTATTGGTGATATACATGCATACAAACCTATATGTCGCTCCAATAAATATTATCCGTATTTAAATCTGTTGTGAGTTTGAAAACCGTACAGACTAGACGGTGTAAAGCGACTTTTTTTTATATTATCTAGAGATGGCTAGTAGGCGAAGTAATCAGGCTTTCTTTCTACTGTCTCTGCTGGGTAAAGGATGCTCTGTCTATCGCTACAGAAAATTAAGATCAGCCTTTATTAATTTAGAGCATCCTATGAGCGCTATCAGAAATACCCTTGCTTTGGCCTTTAGAATCCGAAACTGACTTTGGCTTGCTAGCGTAGGAATTAAACTGAGAATGAGAATAGATCTTTTAATTTGAAATTGATAATTAAATAAAAAATAACAATCTTAATAGTGACATCTTTGATCAAACTTGAGCTACACCTTATGGTACAATCTAGTTTTTGGAAAATAGCATCGTAGGTAGGTGTAGATACGTGAAGAAGTATTGATTTTGATACTGAACACATTTCAGTAAACGCAACTTCCTTTAATTGCGATGACAAGAGAACATCAAGCAGCGAAGAAAGTCAATGCAGAAGTAGCCTGGTGAGCTACCCATTCTCCGTGTCGCTGCAAAAGAAAGGTGCTCACTACGCGTCTGGAGCGCTTATAGACAAACAGCATGTTCTAACTGCAGCCGGAGTATTTTTCAAGTGAGTATATGTGACGTTCTCAGGAGAATCTGAATGCATACTAAGATAATGATTTCGAACTAGCCGATTTTTTGCACCCAGAGGAAAAGCCTAAATTGGCACACATATTTCTGCGCGAAAGTGTCATAAAATAATCACGTTAGATAAAGGTCAGTCAGTTGTAACAAACATTCTGGCTACTGATCTGCGCAGGCTAAAGAGAAAAAATGATTTTTCATAACTTACAACCGTCCATTTTTTGTAACCCCACTACTGCGTTCTTTATTGCTTATGGAACTTAAGAAGCAAATATAGTCAAACTAATCACCACATTCCTATTTTAATCGATGTTTAGGATTATGTTCAGGATTTAATTACGAATCATTAATTTTATTTTGGTATTTATTTATTTCAGTGTCAGAGAAACAATAAAACTCTTCAGAGCACGTTTAGGCTCAGTTGATTGCAAAAATGGAGGCGTGCTTCTCCCGATAAAATTGCTTGAAATCCACCCCTCTTACGTGATGGGACAGCCGGCCTTCGACGTGGCCATCCTAGCGCTCTCACAGCCGGTGGCGACAACGGAGTACATCAAACCAGTGCCGCTATCGACAGTGGAACAAGGGGTCATCAGCGCTAAGTTCTTGACTACTTACTGGCCAAGATTGGTTGTAAGTATTTTGGAGTTTTGGTTTATAAATATCATCCAAAATATCTTAATTTGCACATTCCGTCTCGGGTTCATCTATTAGATCATCATACCACCAAGACGGAAGACAAGCTTGAAGATGAAAAGCGTGCTTGTTTGTCTCGAGCATTTCCAACCCAAAACATATTAGTTACTTTAATAACCCTGGTTACTTGCTCTTTCTCCAAAATATTTCTTAAAAAAAAACTGGGTCAAATCAAACCAAGATCATCAGACCTAAACTAAGCAGAGCTTTTGCTATGGGTCAGCCCCGTATCCACAAACGCTAATCAAAAGTTGAGGACACCTCAAATTGATGCTGCCCTGTCACATGTTAGTGGAAATGAAAGGGTCTGTGAGGACAGCTATACAATTATACATGTAAGGACTGTTCAGCTTTGATTGACGTTTGTGGATTCGGGCGAGAGACTATTAAACGCACACTTAAATATTTTTAAATACATACATACCTACAAGTCAAGGGTCCCTCCCCACCCATGACAAATATTTATGTGTCCTATCGACTTGTGTGGTTTATCGAACCCACAACATCTGGCGCTGAAGGCAGGATCTACCACAGGCCAGTCAAAAGATTTTCAAGCTATATTATTTGCTTGTAAAGTTGGTATAAATGATACTTTTGAAACTAATGAGTCACAAAAAGGACTGGCAAGTACATTTGTTAACTTAAAAAAATTATCAACAATGTTTTGTGTTTGATGTAGATCAAAGGCCAAGTCCTGCCGTCGACAGCGAATGAGCGCGTTAAGCATCAAAGCATGAGAGTGTCCACTCAGAAGATGATCCCGTGGAAGACCTGCGCTGGTCTGATGAAGGCTAGGAAGACAGAACTGCATAAGACTAGCCTGTGTTTGAAACCGATCGCTACGCATCACAGCGTTTGTATGGTAAGTTAGTCAGTTACAAATATACTTTTATTATGTTGGTTCACGACGCAGCAAGAGCGATATCATTCTCATTTTGAAGAAAACTGTCTCAAATCGTCACGAAAGGGCTCTATCATCATTATAATTATTTACAGATACATTTTAGACATCTATTGCTGCACATTGGCCTCCCACATAGCTTTAGCCAAAATATCTTGCAACACTTATCACGTCGTTCGTCCAAAAGAGCCTCTTATAAAGGTGCATTTTCACCAGAGATATGCGAGGATGCGTTGCGACTTGCGAGGAATGTGTTTGATAAGAACCAATAGAATCGCGAAGGTAGGTGAATGTAACAATTCTATTGGTTCAAACACACATTCCTCGCAACGCATCCTCGTACATCTCTGGTTGACACGCACCCTTTAGCCTTTCTAACTGATAACTGTTGGAAAATATACGATTCAGATGCCCTCGGACAGGTTCTCGCTGCAGTTACGCATTCGGGATGCCATCCACTAAAACAAATTATGCAAGCAACGCCTTTTTGTTCAGATCGACTGATAACTTTAATAAGAAATTTTGTAATTTAGATATCTATAGTAGTAGCGCCTCTAAGTTCAGGAACGATGTATGTAATATCTTAAGGAGTAACAATTTATGATGAACCGTGTATTTGTGAGCTTTTTAAGTTCCTATTGTTATTTAATTTTTTCATTTTCTGTTTGTAATTCGGAGTCTTAGCGTTGATAACGTTGGTTATTCGATGATTTGTGTCAAACATCAGTGGAAACTTAACTGATTTTAGTGTTATTTTTAGTGTTAATCTTAAGGTGGAATAAAATTGTTTGTTTCCTAAATACAAATAAATAAAAAAAAAAAAAAAAAAAAACGAAATTAAGGTTCAGCACCAATTGAACACTACATACATCTGCAATAGGTACTTGTTCATTTTAATTTGTAGTTTGTAATGCGTGAAATATTGTTAACAGCCTGACGTTGGAGCGCCAGTGGTAGCAGAAGACGGCCTCTGGGGCATCACGTCAGGATGGACTTCGGAGCACTGCAGCCAAAACCCTAGCCCCACAATCTTCACTAGGACCGCCTTGGAACCAGTGCGATCCTGGCTTAAGACCATCTTATAGTGCCTTGCTTGATAAAATTGTTGTGCTAAGATTTGTTGGCTTGGTCATGTCGAGAGAATGGGGAAAGATCGGGTTTTTAGATCAACCGTATACCGTTACTTGTAAGACCCAGAAATGTGACCCCCTTATTCATCAATCTTGAACAGTACATCAAGACAACTCCACCATTGTGAAAACAGTATTTTAGGGCAGCCCCTTGTTCAAAATGGGGGCAAAACCACGAAGTGCTTACATATTGCAAACTTTAAATTTCTTAAAATAACGTTTAAAGTTTTCAACACCTAGACACTCGGGGGCGTTTTGCTTTTACCATGGCCTGGAAGAACAAATTGTAAGTGGATTAATTGTAGTTTGAAAAACATTTTTTTTTGGGATGTCTGTTTGTGTACACCTATCCGTACAGGTAAAATATTTCAATGTTATTATGCGCTCACTCATAAAGAAACAGGGAAATACCGGTAACAGGGTAACCTGTTTCTTTATGCGTGAGCGTATATGGATCGGTTCCTACCCGTAATGGTTTGTACCAGGAACCCGCCTCTTTATGTCCTCACCCTAGAACCTAATGACGTTTTGTCTGCATACGTATACAGACAAAACGTCACGGGGTTTGAAAAACGTAGGTCTGGAATGAATTTTGTAACGTGAAACACACACGTTAAGAGACGTCGTAGCTTTAACTACATCTCAGCGAAACAAAGGTCTTTCACCATCCATGCATATTCTGAGACTTGATAGATAGATGAGTTGTGCTTGAGACGATATTATGTAACGTTTCGTCTGTGTTTACTTCGAGACTTGTATTGAAATTGTATATCTGTACATAAACTATTGTTAGTTAATCTTAGACATTTCTTATTAATTTGTAATTTTAAATAATTTTTCACAAATTAAGAATAAAGTTTTCACAAAAATAAAGGTGTTTAACCTAACCTATTGAATTTGAGCCCTTTATCTTTTTCTTACGGAAATATTATGCCGCCAAGTCGCCAAAGAACGTCAGTGGTGTCAATGAACCCTGATCTTTCGTCACTGTGTCAACGCGACAACGCAGTGATCAAATCGGTGGCAGTTTAAGTGTTACGCAAATACAACTCATTCATTTAAGGTGAATTAGATGACTTTTACTAAAATAATCACGGTGCATGCAGCAAGCCTAGGTATTGGAGATAAAGTTTAATGAACGATGTCGGTGATAAACAAGCATGCCGCCTGATGGTAAGCGGTTACCGCTTTCTTTTGACACTCGCGCGTTGCGACCCTGCAAAAACCTTTTCAAAGCCCCCTAGAAAAACTCCATAGTTAGGTACAATTTAATTTAACAATTTTCCCTGAACACTTCTTAGGACAAACTCTTCAATCAATTCATTGAAGTCATCATAGTCAAGTCGGTGGCTCGATGTTCAATATTTGTTACGATCATGGATACATAATGCACTTCACGGTGACTAGCTACTGTGTTATTAAATTACGACTAGCTTTCCGCCCGCGGCTTCGCCCGCGTGAACTTTATTTCTTTTTCATGACATGAAAACTGATTATTTCGAAACAATTATATGCCTATAGCAATCAGGGATGATAAATTCGGTAGTTATCTGTTTAAGTAGATTTTTATGTCTAAACGTCAAAGCTGATTAGAATATGTTATAAATTACTACGCTATTGATATTATTATGTAAAAAGAAACACTGAAATACTAAGCTTATGGACAAATAAACCTTTTTTAATTATTATTCCATCAAAAGATGTCACAGAAAAATTCAACTTTTGCCCTGGGTTCCGAGCGGTGCTACTAAATTATCATTTACTAGGATATAACATCATTGAAGTCATACGGCAACTGATCAGTATTGGCTGAAACTTCATGCTAGTCAAATGCAGGTGGTAGCTACCCAACTATGGTCCATAAAATCCGAAGACACACATACTCGTAGTCCAACCATGGATCGGAATTTAGGAACATTGGCTTTCGGAGTGCCGAGTGCGAAGTGCAGTGAGAGAAGTGAATGACTTCAACATCGCCTTTTCGAGCACGTACATGTCATTTAGTATGAAATCAAGTCAGCACCATCTGAAGGATAATTATGGCGACATCAAGACCGCTACATCTAGCGGTCTTAATGTCGCCTATTTTTTTTTTTTGGCATCGATTCAGCGCCATCGCGCTGACTCGATGCCATACAAATTCGCGTTTGTTTGCTCGCAAAACGCGATGGTGAAGTCATTCACTTCAATCAGTTCAACTCGCACTCAGCACTCTGGCCCAGCTCAACCACTTGCCTTCCGAAATAGTAATAACAGTCCCTAATACCCTACAAACTCTGCTCAGTTTTCGTTTGGGGCCAGATGATTGAATAAATGAATGAAAATGCGCCAGACAACACACCACTTATCATGGTCTCGAAGTGAGTATAAATATCCTTGTTTTACGAGGTATCAGACAAGGAATTAAGCCAGGGGCGTCTCCAAACAAACCCTGACCCGAGCCGTCGATCGTTTCACACTACGGAAGTCGAGACGAGCAACCGTGCTACAGCGCACTACGCCAATGGTGTCAGTGGATTGGCTTAAAGACGCGAGTTGCCTTCGATGATCCACAAAACAGACACGCCTGTGATTGATTTGCCAGTCTGAATCCAAATACCTTTATCTCATGGAAAAACACAGCTGTGTTCTTGGCGTCGTCCTACACGCGGAGCTGCCGTTGTGATCAGCTGGTAGACGTCAGGATAGACTTTGTTTCATGCTGTCAACCCAAGGGTTTCCAATACATAAAGGTTTCTAACGCATATAAGTGAAACCGTGAAGTGGCAGGCAGTTTGCATACTGTCTTGATGACCCTGAATTTATATGCAAACAAATCTAGTTTTTCTGTAGTGGTGGCCTTGAAAGTGGTCCAACTGGTTTTATTACCTGATGAAAGCTTTTGAACTCTGTGATTTCACTTTCACTTAAAGTGAAAGTCTAGAGCTTGTGTGTGATTATTAACCGATGCAAGACTATTTTTTATTGGGTCTTTTTTTTGTTTTTATTGCCCGTCAAGATGACCTCACTCCACCTGATTGAAAGCGGTCGTGAGGTCCAGATATGAGGTTGACAAGAACAGTCATTCAACGAATCACTGGGCTGGCCATCCTCACCTTGAAGGCTTGCAGAAATGCCTTTTCACGCCCCGCTTGAAGAACCCGGGACTATACGAGAAAGGAAACATGTGTTGGAAGAGCGTTCCACGTCTGGATGGTACGACAAAGAAACGAGTCACCGAACCTTTTAGTTCGGGCCAACAAATGTTGAATTGTGTGTGGGTGACGCCGTAGTCCTGCACGCGTGGTACGGGAGTTGAAAGGTGAGGGTAGAATGAGCTGGAATAACTCGTCGGAGCATTCCCCATTGTAGAAGCGATAGAGAACACTTAGCCTGGCAATGTCTCTACGCAATTGGAGAGGCTCAAGGGTCAAAGTTGCCTCTGGGTTTCCATAATACGGATAGCACGCCGCTGCAACCTGTCAAGAGCTTCGAGTAGGTACTTGGTGGAACCGTACCAGAGATGAGAGCAGTATTCCACACACGAGCGAACTTGTGTCTTATACAAGAGACAGCGCTGCTCAGGCGTGAGGAATCGTCTCACTCTGTTCAGGACTCCGAGTTTACGGGATGCAGTTCTAATGACGCTCTCAGTGTAGTCCCGCTGGTTTAGGTTGCTACGAACATCCATGCCAAGGATGTTTAGGCTATCCTTAATCGGTAGCATCGGGCATCGGGTCTCACGAGAAGCCTTCAAAAGGTCTCCGGTATAGAACTTTTTTACTAGCTAGCTCTTCGCTCTATGTGCCCCGTGCACCCACTGCCACTGCAACTTACTTACCCGATTGGCCACTTTAGTTTTTCTTGCGAATTTCCTTATCTCTGATTCGATCACGCCGCGAAATACCGGGCATAGCCCACTCCATAGCTGGCTGAGTAACTACAAGCTTCTTTAGGAAGCCCAAAGTCAGATACCACAAAATGTGGTACCAACTAGATACCATAATCACGAAGCTAAAATAGCTTCGTGATTATGGTATCTAGTTGTTAGATCATGCATGACATGAAAGTTTCGTCAGCCAAAATGATGCAATTTAGAAATTTTTTGTCCCTTGTCTCAGACGCAATTAAAGTTAAACAAGTTTTATTTTGGTAACTAATCATTTTGTCAACAAAGGTTCGTTCTTTAGGGAAAATATGTACACAGGCGGCTGCTATAATTAATATTTGAACTAGTGAGTGCGTTTATTTGCAGAAGAAAAGATTTAGATACCGGTACCAATATAGATCGTCATAAATCACATGTTTATGAAACGTTGGCAAAATATATTAGATGGTGAAGGCAGGCAAATAACAGTTTTTATCTAAAGAACTATAGCAACAGCAAAGTTACACGTTAAATAAATAAATAATGAATACATCTGGGGCAATGAATATTATGCCGCCGAGTGATAAAAGCACCCTGGAATCCAGGAGACTTAGGTTCAAATCCCAGGTAGGGTAGTATTCCTTTCTTTTATTACCATAAATGATTAGATAACGCCCGGATAACGGCGGAAGGCTCACCACCTGCCACGTTGGATTCTAATACCATTGGTGAAAAGTGGGCTTCTAGTGTTCCGCTTAACCTATACGGCAACCGTCACTTCCTCTGACTACCCTGTTTTGGATATAGTCGTGGTGGTATGTATACAGTGGTGGCCACATAATTAGGGAAACCAGTCGATTTTCATACAAAAGAAGTAACTTTGAAGCCTTGGTTCTCCGCCAAGGATTGACTGAGCTGTGATCTGATGATATCCCCTGGAGTGAATGGAGGAAATCCAGATCACCATACAGATCTGATCAGCATTTTAATCCTTGGTGGTGAGAAAGATTTTTGGAAGAAATTGGTAGAGACCTTAGCTCTGCAGTGGGACAGAACAAAAAAATACCACTAAGGGCATCCTGATGGTTGTAAAGTAGGAACTCCTATTCTGGGGCGTTTGCACGGCCTACTCGTACACACGGGAACATACATACGGGCAGGTCCCACTTTCTCATAAGCACTTTGAGTACGTGCCCAGGGCCCCACGATCCTTGAGGGGAAAACAGTTTAATAAAATGTTTGACTCTTTAAGTCAAGAGGGCCAGGGCCCCATTATAATAGTGTACCCAGAGCCACTGATAGGTAAAACGCGTTATGCATACGGGTGTATCGAGATGCACAGGTGCACTGTGTGACGGCCTTCTGCGTTAGAGAATTTTGCTTTCTTCATTGTACCATATTCTATTTTAAAATCGTTTGATTTCTGTGTGTGTGTGTGTGTAGCCTGCGTGTGCATTTTTGGGTTTTATATGTATTAAGATAACAAGTGAATTTTGATTATTTGCATTTATTGACCAATGCACTATTTTCTGCACTAGAGAAATTCGACCGGATCCTAAGGGTTAAACGGGACTCGAACCCGAGTCTTCCACATACCGGGTGGCTGCTCTTCCAACTGAGCCATCTTATATCTATCTTTAAACTCTGACGGTTAATTATAATCCTCATTTTTACCTAACTTTTTGATTACTTTATTGTACAAATTTAACTACTTGGGTTTTAACGAGTGATAGGTCTGACTTAAAAAAGGATAATTGAAAAAGCAAGCATGATTGGTGAACTCTTGAATAAAGTGTTTTGTAAGGTACAGTTCATTGCTTTCAGACGTCGTTAAGGGTGGCATGCGTGCCAACAGACTCACCACTGAGGATGCACAAGACCGCGCGAAGTGGGCCAAGAAAATAAGAAAGGCGGACCCTTGGGACCCCACACACCAGTGTGGGTTCACAACCGGGATAGACCGCACGAATGATGATGATGATGAGTTCATTGCTTTCAAAGATTTAGAGTAAATAAGATTGAATATTGAATTTCAAGGTAGTGCTTTTAAATCCTATGATAACATCACATGTGGAATTATTTGCTTTCAAGAACTGGTTCGTACTAGATAGACTGGCATTAATTCATATAATTTCCGTTGGTGATCTATAATTAGAAATACTTATAATTCGATAGGGCTGTATTCATTAGATGAAAGTAAATGAAAAGGATACCAATGCCGTTTATTATAATCGTAACCGAAATGTTTAAAACGAAATAGGATAAGAATTTTCGTAGTGCCAATGAGTCTACGAAAATGTTGTAATTGCTACGGTATGCATTTTGCTACGAAATTGTAGCAAGTTCAAGATAAAGAACTAGTGTGATTCATTCAAACAAAGCTTACGTTCTTAATAATGAGGAGCTTTTTCTATTGTTAAATGAATAATCAAATAACACAAACATGATAATGTTCTTTAAATTAATATTTGTTTAGGACACACGACTTTCCAACCAACTGACCAACAAATCAAAGAATACCATAATGTCTGTCAACGTACTATGTAACTTACATTATTTTTAGAAAGCTGAGACATCCCTGAACATCTACTTCTCATTATAAAAAGGAAACGTTATCATAACACCATTTAATCGTTAAGTGCGGTCCGTAGCAAAAGTACCGGTTCAAAAGCCAAAAAACAAAATGTGTTCAATATCCAAGATTGAAAAAAGCTACGAGTCGGATTGCGAAAAGAACGTCAAATGTGACGAGAAAGTGGGACATACTTATGTGCAATGGATATACGCGTTGTTAGGTAGGTGATTTTTTAATACTTATTGTCATATTTGGTTGCCTGTGCTATTATTATGACCCTATTCCTTTTTATTGCTGAATGTGCCACATTAAATCAGAGAGGGTCCAAATAGCTATATGCTCATCACAACGTTTTTGAAGAGATGGAACTCCCATAGAGAAAAAACCTGATGTATAATAAATATCCCTGGACATTATTCCACACAGCGCCATCTAGCTCCAAAGTAAGCTAATTAAAGCTTGTGTTATGGGATACTAGACAACGGATAAACATACTTAAATACATTTTCTTTTGTGAATACATACTTATTATACACAGGAGACACCCAGACCAGTACAAACAGACATGTTCATGCACACAAATGTTTGTACTGTGCGGGGATCGAACCCGCGACCTCTGGTGTAGTAGCCAACTTCTTAACCATTTCACCAAGTCGGTCGTAACTATATAATAACTATAAGCGAAAATTTTCATACGCATTACGCAATTTGAGAAAAATTTCAAATGAGTCGGCTTTGCTGACGGCCTATCATGGCTACGTGGCATCGACATTACGATACGGAATTATATTTTGGGGAAATTCTACCCACAAAGATGATGTTCTCAGAGCTCAAAAACAGTGTATTCGGTCCATGTATAATTTGCGCCAGACAGATTCATGTAAGCCGCACTTCATGAGGCTAAAGCTTTTAACGGTTCCTTGTTTATACATCCTCGAATGTTGCATTTTCGTGAAAAGTAACAAACATTTATACACTTTTCACAAGCGTGAGCGTCATAAAAATAAGATTTGTTTAATGCCGAATAAAACGGCTTTGTTAAACCTAAGGATTTTTTGTAATGCTCTTCGTATTTATAATAAACTTCCAGACTGTATTCGCAATATTAATGATTTAAACATATTTAAAACGGAACTCCATGATCTTCTCATTCTAAAGTGCTATTACGCTATTACTGAATTTTTGTTGGCAGCTTGCTGCGATACAGAATTGTAGTCCGATTTGTTTGAATTAACTTATTTAAATGTGTTCTATTTACTTCTTGACATACCTATCTAATTACTTTATTATTATTATTTTTAATTGACTACTTTGTAATAAATTGTGACATTCGGATTCAAATTGTTACTATTGTATGCCTGTGAGGCGGAACACAGTGAGACTCTTAAATATGTATGATCTGAACATTATTGTTATACCTGTGATTCACAATAAAGTTTATTTGTATTTGTATTTGTAAATTTGTTTATTCCGATTAACTTTAATTCTAAGGTTTAATACTGACCGTTCGAGTGATTTGTATGTTAACCTTGAAATGAAAGTTAGTTAAATAAATTAATTTTCGCTTAGATAGTTTCTACATCACTTGGTGAGCACGCCATATCGTTTTGGGAAGTTATTTGAGCACCCGGTATAATCCCGATGAATACCTGGCGAGCAAAATCTCACAAGAGCTTTTTCTTCTTCAGCCAGCACCACGCTCCTGACCTACGGCCTGCAAGCAGGATGGTTGTCGCCCATGACAAAGTTGCTTCAATCCGACCAGTCTCCCACGGGGAAGGCTTTGACGGATGCTGAGCTGTCTTGGATGGGAAGCACGTTGGGGTTCTCAGCTACTCTGGGAGTTATCATGTATTCCTTTGTTGTTGATGCGTATGGAAGGAAATTTGCGGTGGTAGCAATCTTGGTACCACAAGCGGTAAGACATTTCTTTTTATTATAGAGGCAGTCATTTGATCACAATCTCACCTGGTGGTAGTGACGATGTGACCTATGCCAGCAAAGGTCGTCATCGTACAACATGTCTGCCCAGTGAATGCCTATTCACTCTTGTCAAAAAGACCTAGGTAGTATGGTTCGCGAAAAACATGCAACGTTGTTGTCCTTTGGCAGTGCCATTAAAACTTACACCAGTTACACTTCACCTCCACGGCCAAGGGGCAAGAAAGCTTGGCTAGTAAACCACGGCTACTGGGTTCAAATCCCAGGATTGGCAGTGTTTTATAAAATCCTATAATACCGGCCAATGTTTATGCTTACTTGCATCTGGCAAGAGCTTTCGCGAAGAGCTTTACCGAGGAGTTCTTCAAAGGGGATTTTTACCCTGGAATCACAATCTCAAGTCATTGATTTTGAATATACTACCTAAAATCTATGAAATGTTTTCTTCAGATATGCTGGATCATCAAACTCTTTGCCACAAACACAACCATGCTAATCGTAGCAAGAGTTTTCGGAGGGTTGCCATCAGGAGGGTGCTTCAATGTTATTCCCATGTACGTCAAAGAGATCAGCCAAGACAACATCAGAGGAGCAGTCGTATCCTCGACTCTTCTGATGCAGAACTTCGGGATACTGGCAATATACGCCATGGGAGCATATCTGGACTACTATGTAGTGTTGTACATAGTAATCGCAATACCGGTAGTAGCGTGTGTCTTGATGATTTTCGCACCAGAATCTCCTGCTTTTCTTGTAAAGAAACAGAAGTTTGTGGTTAGTAAAAACTCTTCATAAAAGATTTTTGTGAACTACTGCTGTTTACCATTAGAAGTCAAAATATAGGGCGTTAGGGCGAAGTCTTTCGCCCAAATCAGAACTTGCTCTACCTACTGAAGATGTAGTTTCGATTCCCACTTCCTTGACAAATGAAATGTTTCTATTATTCCTATCTTGAAATCTACTCAATGATTTACTTTAATTTTCAGGAGGCTGCCAAAATAACAGCTCTGCTGAGAGGTTTGGACGTCAATGACAAGTCTGTCCAAGCCGAAGTGGAGTACATGAGAAACGAAGAAATACAGTACAGCTCTTTACCAAAACTCACAATTCTGAACATCTGTAAGTAGGATTTAATGATGATAATGAAAATGATTCTTTGTTAGCAAAAAAACATAAACGAGATGATTTAAACGATAAAAAAATAATACAAAAAAGACTTTGCCTGATACTATTTGAAGGCAAATTCGACCTTTTTATATCATCTTCCTTTTCTTGTCATCATTCGCCAATGACCAAGATTTAATGCATGAGTGACCAGTTATATTCCCCGCAATGATATAAATTCAAGAACGATTTTAGATTACCAAATGTTACGGTATGTGGAAGCCTACTACAAACATTTTAAACATATTTTTACGGTTTTTTCAGTTCAGAACAGAGCCCGCCTACGAGGATTTGTCTACATCATGCTGGTGATCACTGCCCAAGCCTTCAACGGAGTTTTCACCATCATGACGTACGCGCTTTACGTTCTGGCTTCATCAGGCGCGTCGTTCAACCCTGAGCTGCTGTCACTGATTGTGCCGGTTCTCATGATCTTCGGATCACTCGTCTCTATAGCTTGCGTTGAGAGGATGGGCAGGAAGGTAAGAAATAACTTTATGAACCTTAGTTCAAAATAAAATTATAGAAATAGCCACTTTTTAAACGTCTGTGACTTATGACTGCCCCAGTAGGTCCCTATCTATATATAACTATATATAACTTTCGATATTAAAGATCATTGTACCTTCCAAGATAAAAAATAATCACTGTAACGATTACAGTAAACTATTTGGATATTGTAAAATAATTAATGTATTTGATAAACTAAAGCTACTGATAATATGTGAAAAATTTAGCAATTTATGTAATTTACCCGAAAATTCGAGACCAGGTAACCTACGTACCTTAACATACTTACCTACATACGAACTACCAACATATAAAAATGTATACGGGCAAAGAACAAGGCAATATATGTTACCGTACATTCTTAATAATAGTCCTAAAGATCTAGTCCAGAAATTAATGATGCAGAAAAATGTTAAACAATGTAAAAAGTTACTAAATTATCACTATATAAACGTATATACTAAAAACAAAAATGCATTGTATTGATAATAATAATAATAAATATCCCTGGACATTATTCCACACAGCGCCATCTAGCCCCAAAGTAAGCTAATTAAAGCTTGTGTTATGGGATACTACACACATCAAAAGTGTCTAGGGATCAAGCATTTTTATGCGGATTTCTTGAGATTGAGATGTGGCTTTGTAATAAATTTATGATTTATAAATTTATATGGATCCTTTTTGGTGCATTTCATAATTTGAAACAGGTACTGTCAATCAAATTCGAGTAAAAGTTGAAAATTAGCTGTCCATATTTTCCCTATAAAAACATACAACGCATTGAAGACATTATTAGTGCTACTGTTTCCCTACTACTGATTAAAACCAACGTTATTATGGAGCGGCGACGTCATTTAAGCAGGGAAGAAATGCTCAGAGCCGTGGGAATGATAGAAGCTGGTTCCCGGCAACGTACTGTGGCTTTAGCTCTGAATACAAGTCAGAGTGTTATCAGTCGACTTTGGACACGTTACCGAAGCACTGGTACCGTGGCTGAGCGCCATGGAGGACGGTATTGCTGCACCACACGGAGACAAGACCGATACATTCAAATCACAACTCGAAGAGCTCCAACAATAACCGCCATGATATTAGCCGTGAGGCTTCATCACTCTTTAGGGAACTTAATTAGCGACCAAACAGTCAGAAACCGCTTGCATGAAGTGAACCTTCATTCCCGAAGACCGCTAAGGGTACCACCTATAGCAATGCACAATCGTAGGATTCGATATCAATGGGCTCTTGAACACAGAAATTGGGCAGAAGAACAATGGCGTTTCGTGTGCTTTTCTGATGAGTCTCGTTTTGGTATGAGACTGGATACAAGACGTATACGACACTGGAGAACCCCTGGACGCCAACAGCGATTAAAATCCTGCCAGGAGGTCCATCCTTATAGTGGTGGAACCATCATGGTATGGGCGGGTATTTGGATCGGCGGAAGAACTGAGTTGATTTGGATCAGAGGCAACCTCAACGCTCAAATTTATGCTGAGACGATTGTATCAGACGTCATCGTTCCTCTACAAGTGCAAATCGGTCCCTTATTTCAGTTAATGCATGATAATGCACGACCGCACACCGCAAGAGTTGTAAGACAGACTCTCGCCGCAGCTAACATCAATGTCCTGCCCTGGCCTGCTCAGTCGCCAGACTTGAACCCGATTGAGCATGCATGGGATATGCTACAGAGAAGAGCTCTGCCGAATATGGAGGGTATCCAGTCGCAAGAAGACCTTTTTTTGTTGTTGCAACGAACATGGGCGGCCATTCCACAGCGTGATTTGGATGAACTCATTTTGAGTATGCCAAACCGATGTTCTTGTGTTGTTAGTGTTCGCGGTAGAAACACGGATTATTAATTGTTTAAGTTACCCAATAAAATTTTAAAGAAAACTGTTATTTCAGTCTTTTTTTCGAACTTTAATGTTAGTGGTTCAAATGTCAAAAATCCCTTTATTAGGAAAATGGCAAATTTCTTTATTAATGCAAAGGTGACTTGGTTTATCGTTACTGTAGACAAACGAAAACACTTTATTTGATGAATCCTTAAAGATTTTTTTTTTTTTTTTATAAATATCCCTGGACATTATTCCACACAGCGCCATCTAGCCCCAAAGTAAGCTAATTAAAGCTTGTGTTATGGGATACTAGACAACGGATAAACATACTTATATACATTTTTTTTTGTAAATACATACTTATTATACATAGGAGACACCCAGATGTTCATGCACACAAATGTTTGTACTGTGCGGGGATCGAACCCGCGACTTCTGGTGTAGTAGCCAACTTTTTAACCATTACACCAAGTCAGTCGTCAAATTTTAATTAATATCAATCAGGAGAAAAGTTATTGCAAAAATATATGTTGATCCCTAGACACTTTTGATGTGTGTACATTGTAAGCACTTATTTCAAATTTGTGCGTAAAGACTCAACCGCCTACACATAAACCCACTGTATGGGATTACAGTAGGTAGGTTTATACTAAAATATTGTAAAGTTTGTGATTTTTTATAATAAATAAAAAAATTACAAACTACTTCACCCGGGTTTTTTCGCAGCCGGAACTACGGGTCTGGCTGTTAGGATCAGGTTACCACGGGTGTTGGGGGTCCCAGCTCTGCCTTTGTTAAGGTAGGCTACAACTTGGAGTTGGATTCGTGGTGGCATGTGGTTAGTTGCAGAGGTGGGGCATGTTCGTCTGCTCGGTAGTGTGTACCGAGCGTCCCTCCTCGCGCGCAACGAGTATCTAAATTCACTGGTCTAGGGCGTTGGGCCGCTAAATGTTTAGATGCGGGGTTAGTGAGGAACCCTTATAGCGGCTTGCTGCTCCTCCGGTACTTGCCTGGATAGCAAGGAGATGGGTATCTGCTAGATTGCCCATCCGGCCACCCTGCTGTAGCTAAGGGTAGATGTAAGGCAGTGCATCGAGATGTGAGCGTGCTATACAGCTCCGGCACCATTCTGGAGAAATGGTAGTTGGCTTCGCTGACGTCCCTAGCGGGGATTGAAGCCGCTAGCGTTCTTTGGATGCGCGTGGTGAGCGACTATAACTGCTCCGGTACCATTCTGGATAAATGGGAGTGGGTAATGCCACGGGCTACTCGCCTATGAGTACCGTAATGTGTAATGTATCGTGCATTGTGTTTTATGGCGGAAGGACCTACCGCGGTGTGCTAGGAATAGTGTGCCTTTCTGCATAACCACGAGGTTGGTCGGGGGGGGCCACTAAAATAAATCTCAGTAGTTTCAGAAGGGACTTGCCCCAGTAGGTATGTCTATATTCTCCAAAAATTAAATGAGGCAGCAAACATACTAAGTGGATTACATTGACACTTAACCGCTCGTCATTCTTTTAAAGACATTGTAACCGCCATGTTCTCGTAATCCCTAATTGCAAGGATTACGAGAATCTGGCACTCTGGATTGAATACCAGATTATTTTGAATGTTAGCCCTTCCTGATAAAGCTCTAGGAATGCTAAGGAATGAATTAGTGTATTTGATATTGAATTTTTCTGAGCGGTTTCATACAGGGTCGGCAATACGTGTCCATACATTGGTTAGTCTAACCGCCTAAATAAAAAAAAGAATCCTCTTTTTTACAGAAACTTCTAATGAGCACCTATGTGCTGACAGTGGCGGTCATGCTGTGTCTCGCAATCACGCAGTACCTGCAGTCCATAGGGTACCACACTCCGAGCTGGCTTCCTATGATGGCCATTGGGACTGCTGTGTGGGCGTATTCAGCTGGAATCACGCCGATGGTATACGTTGTTATGGCAGAACTGTTCAGCTTCCAAGTAAGTTTTTTTGAATGGTTACCCCGGGGGCCTTAGCAGGAGGAACAAGACACTAGAGTTTATGCAGGTCGAAAACTGTAATATTTGGGAATGACGAGTAAATAACCCAACGCAGGTGGCCATCGTCTCGAAATAGTTAGTATAGAGATTCTTCCTGTCAGAATAAGTGACGACTTGCTTGCTTAGAGGGTGCTTTTGAAGTAGGTATATGCGTCGATCTGATGATAAGTCACAGGACTTACAGGATGATAATAATTTCTTATGTACCTCCCTCAGATGGGAATATAATGCAATATAGATTAAAATTCAAAATCCTTATTTCAGGTCCGGGCAAAACTGATTGGCTGCATTGTAACCTACGGCTGGTTCACATCAGCTACCCAGCTGGCAGTGTTCTCCCCCATAACCAACGCTTTTGGCATCCACACCATGTTCTTCATCTTCGCTGCTGTTAACCTCTTCGGAGCTGCTGTCACCATGCTTCTTCCAGAGACCAGAGGAAAAAGCGTTGCAGAAATCGAAAGCATGCTGATCGGAAAAAAATAGCACTCTAAACCTTCTGCGATGGTTTTAAGCTTTGAAATGGCATGTTACTAGTCATGACTGATACCTGAGACTGGATTAGTTCTAAGCATAATGGAATGTAATAGAATTTAATCCAAGGATGAGGAGGAGTAATGGATGAAGCGTATAGTATCTACTGTTGACGCAAAGTACCTACGAGGTGAGGTGGGAAAAATGTGATCCGGTTCAAAGGACCATTTTGCACCAGACGGTTGTAATAACTGGATGGGAAAAAAGAAACTGTTGAGTGAGATTCGCACTCGTTCATTAAGGGTTCATTAGACACTTTAAAGATAATACCGTTTTTGTGAGAGTTTTGTGAAGGTACGAACCAACCAAAGCAGGTCGCTCTTATGAATACGATTGTATTGTAGGCTGTCCTTGGCTCACTTAGGGATGCGAGCGCGAGCGCATATTTTTATTTAAAAAAAGCAAAAGAAAACGTTATAAGCCTATTTATAACTTATCATTTCATCATCAGCAAATAATTTAAGGCATTTTGTATGTTTGTTCAAGGCCCAGAACGACCGATAAAGCTGACAATTCTTAAGTAATTATCATGTCATTCATGTCGTTTGAAACCTTATGAGTACCACCGTATGAGTTTTATTGTCACTGATTTTGATGGTTTTAGGACACTTCATTTTTGTTACGAAAGTATTTGGGCAACACCTTGAGGTGGTGGATTTCCATCGTTTCTCAGCACTTGATACTCAGCTGGTCTCAGCACTTGATACTTTTGTTACATGATCATCATCATCATTAGCAATAGTGAATAATTTATTCGTTTTTACCTTTGTTATCAGAGTGGTCTTAATATGATGAAATTTTATGCAACATTTTACTTCGAGTATCTGTACTCATTTTGTGTGATCTCAACCAGTGTAAGAAGTCTAATTGTTCAACTCTCAGCTTTATTGGCCATTTCAAAACTCTAAATAGCTCCGTCAAGTGTTTTAAGAACTCATTAAATGCCCAATTTATTTTATAAATGTGTCTTATTCAATCTATACCTACATACTTCTAAATAAGTACGTATTACTGGACAGCTAGATGTGGGTCCAGGACCGTGTTAAACCAATTTGCGGCACTGGGCACATTAGGTTGATAGGGCTCTTTTTGTTGAACTGATTTCAGGATCGCTGGGCCCTGGGCACGTGCCCAAAGTGCCTAATGAGAAAGTAGCCTACACGGAACAAACACAAATGTTTGTCCCATCTCACTACCATCGGCGCGTATGGCGGGATTGCTAACAGCCATGGAAACAGATCTCATCATCATTCGTGCGGTCCATCCCGGTTGTGAACCCACACTGGTGTGTGGGGTCCCAGGGTCCGCCTTTCTTATTTTCTTGGCCCACTTCGCGCGGTCTTGTGCATCCTCAGTGGTGAGTTTGTTGGCACGCATGTCACCCTTAACGACGTCGAGCCACCGCTTCTTGGGTCGACCTCTTCTACCGGTACCTGGCGGGGGCATTTGTTGCCCACGTAGTTTGCCGATCTCCGTGAGACATGACCATACCAAAAAAGGCGGCACTCCTGTAGCTTGTCTGCAATGTCACGCACACGAAGGCTGCCGCGGATGTGAGTGTTACGCACGCGATCTTTGCGTGAGACTCCACACATCCACCGCAGCATCTTCATTTCCGTGACGCGCAGCTCCTGCTTATATCGCTCTAGTAACGGCCATGTTTCACTGCCATGTAAAAGGACAGGCCTAATGATGGTTTTATGGACCTGCCCCTTCAGCTTCATCGGCATTTTGGGGTCACCAGGCACCTGACGCCATTTGACCCAAGCCATGGAAATTCGGGCTCTGACGTCGCGGTCGATGTCCCCGGACGCGCTTAACACAGATCCCAGGTATTTGACACGGTCTATGCGCTCGACCTCGTCAACGCCTAGGCGGACGGACTGGGGATTTGTAGTGTTGCAGGCCATGTACTCCGTCTTCGCCACATTAAGTTTCAGACCGCCGTTTTCAAGTGTTTTTTTCCACTTATTCACCCGTTGTACCAGCCGTCCCCTGTCCGAGTCTGCTAGCGCAATATCATCATCATACATGAGCAACCAGGGTGGTTGTTCGTGATGGTCTCGAATGCTGTTTGACAGAACGGCTAATATTACGCTGAACAAAAACGGGCAAAGCACGGAGCCTTGGTGTACTCCAACGGTGATAGGGAAGGGAAGCGTGTCACCAACCGCAGTCCTAACTATGGAACTGGAATCGTGGTACATGTCCCGGATAATGTTAATGCACAGGTGTATTCTTCAGTCTGTATCCCTCCATAGGCGTTCTCAAGGCAAATATGGGGTCCATGGTCACGCAACCCGGTCGAAACCCATACTGACACTCCGAGATTGTACACTCTTGTCGAATCCGAGAGTCCACAATGCGCTCGAGGAGCTTCATGCTGTGGGGCATCACCTATATGCCGCGATAATTGCTGCACTCCTGCACCGAGCCCTTGCCTTTGAAGTCTCCATTGGTCAGGTATCTTCCCGGTGAGGAGAATGCGGTTGAAAAGGTGGGTAATTAAGTATGCCCACACCACGAGAACCTATCGATTTCCACGCTTCGATAGGGACTCCATCGGGTCCAACAGTTTTCCGGTTCTTCATGCGGCGAAGAGCCGACTGGACTTCATCAAGCGTTACCGGGGGCACTAGTCCTTGATTTGGAGGGAGTTCAGGTGGCTGCACCTCTTTGGCCTGCTTGTTGAGCAGCTCGTGGAAATAAGAGCGCCATCTATCCTTCACCACGCGTTCCTCGCATAGCAGGTTACCGAGAGTGTCATTTACACAGCGGCACATGGAAATATGCTGTGCCACTTTGACTCTCGAACGTACCAACTTGTAAACGAGCTTCTGCCCCTCAGACGACTCCAACTTATCGTACAAAGGACGTAGGTGGTCACGTCTGGCTCTGGCTACGCGGCGCGATCTTTAGGAGATTTGGACGCTTGCCACGCTCTGAAGAGGGCTTTCTTTACCCTGATCTCATTCTGGACTGCTTCGTTCCACCACGAGGTTTCCTTGTCAAGCCCACGTCCACCCCGAGACACACCCAAAGCCACCCTTGCCGCCCCGGTGATAGCTGCCTGACACCTATCCCAGAGCTGTTGCCCGGACTCACTATCCGTTGCGATGCACAGGTCACCGACAGCGGCAGCAAAGTCATGGGATCTGGCTCCTTCAAGCAGCCACCACCTGGTTCGGGGCAGGTAGCGCTCCTGGCATTTGCCTCGAGGCTTCACTCACAGGTCCATCACAAGTAGACTCGCTCCGGGTATGACCTCACAGTTAGCTACCTTGCCGATTTGGGCTCCCCTGGTGAGAAAGTAGTCAGTCTGCGTTGCGCTCCTACCGCTCTTGTAGGTTATCAGATGCTCGGGACTCTTTTTGAAGAACGTGTTCACGACGGCCAAGTCGGCAGCCATACACGTCCGGAGAATCTCTTCGCCTTCAGCGTTACGACTGCCAAAACTAAAACCACCGTGAACACGCCCGTATTCCTCACACTGTTCACACACACGACCGTTCAGATCGCCACCCAAAACGTCGCCTTGGGACAGTGGAATAGTGCATAGGAGCTGGTCGATTTGCTCCCAAAACAGTGCCTTATCCCAATCGCTACAACCGACCTGCGTCGCGTAGGCACTTATCAAATTGGCCGTGACCCCTTCGATAAGCACCCTCACGACCACAAGGCGGTCGTTAATGTGATTTACCTCCCAGACACTATTCTGGAATTCTTCCGACAGCACCACATCCACTCCATTGGCCCCACCAGGAGAACCCGCGTAGATCAGCTTGTAGAAGTGCCCGATGTTCCGGGACCTGTTGCCTCTCCAGCGAGTCTCCTGAAGGAACGCCACGGCCACCCTCCGCCTGGCGAGCACATCGGCTAGCTCACGAGCGCCTCCCGTCAGCGTGCCAACGTTCCACGATGCGAAGCGGACCTTCCTCTGGACTAATGTCTGTAACCGCGCCCGCCCATGGCCTGGTAGCCCTACTCCACTTAACACAGGAGTAGGGCGATCTCCCTGCGCGTCGTTTTCCGGCGATGCCCTATCCAAGTCGGGTACTCTCTGCTGACTTTCCATTTTTGTTTGGCTTGAGTTGGCTTTACAGGAGCGACTGCCATCTGACCTCCCAACCCATGAAGGGGAGCCGTCGCCAGAGCCTCCTTCGTTGATCAGCAGAGTGCGCTAGCTTGCAGGCGATGTTGGCTTGGGGCCCGAAGATGTTGGAGGACCCCCTTACACTCCACCGAAAACAGATCTCACAGTTAACCTCAAAGTTCCAAGTTGCAAACTGCAGTCACAAATTACGCATGCTAGTCCTTTCCAATTTATGACCTCAAGTATCATTTCACTTTAACGCCACACGTGCAAGGGTCTAGTGTTGTTTTTGTGACATATTTTAAAACAATAGATATATTTAAAAAATCTCATGTTCAGCATTCGCACTTAAGGGTAATAAATCTCTGCTTTTTATTGAGGAATTTAGTTTGCATTAAGGTTTGGGAATCGGGTGGGAGGACAGTTCCTTTTTGGTCGTGACAGTGTTAGGTTCTAGGCCGAAGACAGTCAGTATTTGGCAATGGAGTTTAGTAATATTTCTATACAAAAGTTTTTATAGTAACATGACAATGTATTTATCTAAAATAGAATATTAATTGTAGAGTTAGTGATTTCAGAGACGCAGTATCATAAGGTCAGACCTTTCCGTTATATATAGATCTATAAGAATGTAAGGAAATCTCAACTTCTATGATTTAGTAGGACAGTTAGACACAGACAAGTTAGATATTCAGGGTTAGGTGTCAGTAATGTTTGATACAAAAAGGTTTTATGTAGTTGGTTTACTTAATCTTTGTTTTATCATAATATAGTTATAAATTTAGAATCAGTGAATTTAGGCCCGTATTCTAGAATCGTACTCAAGCACTGATCTGTACTTGAGTAGAGATTTCAAAACGTCAGTTCATACAAAAACGTCACTCAGTTCTATACTCAAGTACAGATTTTGTTTTAGAATACGGGCCTTAGAGACGCAGCATTTTAAGGTCAGATCTTTCCGTGATAAGAGCTATAAAATTGTAATTAAAATTGTTAGAATTTTATTTCCTATTAAATCTCAAATATAGTGCAACATATTCTTTTCAAACTAGTAATTATTTTATTAAACAGTTGAATGTTTTATGTGTGTACCTAATAAATATTTACCTAATGAAATCTAGTCATGGACATAGCATTAATTACAACTTACGAGCTTTCTTTAATGGAAGTTGTACTTACAAATATAGTACAAGAATTAGTATTTCTAGAAGCTGTTTTACATTGGTAAGGTAATTAGTAAAGTTCACCTTGTCATTTATACCTATATTTCACTAAAATGTTCTGCGTAGTCCAGAATGGAGGTTATCAAAATACTTTTATACAATATTGTGTGGAAAAAAAGGATGTTTCTTTGGCCGCGTAGCAGTACCTACACCTAATATTAATTAGGGTATTGATATGTGTGTGCCTCCCCCCGCAAAGTCTATTTAATAAAGTTATAAGTCGTGGCTGCGTAGAAGGAGAGGTATGTGTGTTGCCTGGCTGTTAGGCCGCGTAGCAATACGTGTGTGCGTGGCAGCTGGACCGCATATCAATACGTGTGTGCCTGGCTGAGTTTACTCTCCTCGTCCATTGATTAGTCAAATATTTTAGCGTACCAAGTCTTAGGACCTCCATCCCCTGACAAGCCAGGCTAATAAAGCCGCTGTAAACGAATGGAACCTAGAGATGAGGTTTAGTTTTTATGTCCCGTTAATCAGCTCTGCTGGTCAGTGGCTAACTACTGCTGGTACTGACCAGAGTACTGACTCCACATGATAATTGCTAGCTTATACTAGATTTTGTTAGGGGTCCAATGCCTGTTATTAGTGAATTGTCTTTTTGTATTTACTACCAACATCTATGCTGGACTAATTGCTAATGTTACCTAATGATAACAACAATTGATTTTAACAAGGGAACTTGACTGAGGTTTTCAGATTGCTTTTGGCAAATACTATTGGTTAATTTAACCTACTACTAAACACTGTTGATTTTAACAGTTAATCAACTATTTATAAGTGTTGATTCACTTAAAACTCAAAAATGTTATCTAATGGTAACAGTTGATTTTAACAAGAGAACTTGACTAAGGTTCTTAGATTGCTTTTGCAAATACTATTGGTTAATTTTACCTATTATTATTATTATTTATTATTTCAACTGGGGACGCTGGCAGTGGGCCGGGTGATCGGTCCGTTTGTTATGGGCTATTTCACCCAAATGGGTCCGGGGAAATCCCCGGACCCCCCTTGCAGGGGGTCTTTAGGTTGTCCCATTTTCACGGCGTTCCGTTGAATCTTCCCGTTGCTCTGCAGAATTTCGCAATCTGGTCCACCGTCAGTTCTTTCAGATCTTATTCATCTAACGAGTCTGACCCCATGAGTTCCCATCGAATGTGTGAGTACATCGGGCATTTGGCAAGTAGAAACTCGTTCCCTCGCTGTCCATCCACTCCGGGCATGTGGGGTCGTCTTTGATGCTTATTACTGTTAGGTGCCTGTTAAGTCTAATTTAACCTATTACTAAACACTGTTGATTTTAACAGTTATTCAACTATTTAAAAGTGCTGATTCACTGAAAACCAAAAACATAATAATCTAAACTATCCCAGCTTAGATTAAACCTTATCCTACAAACCTAGCTGCAAGATTTATTGCAAAGCTAATTATTGACTATTTTATAAAGTTGGTGGTGATGACGCTTGATGGCTGTGAATAAGTACATTTCAGATCACATCAAATATTACAAATCTACAAGCATGTGGAGGTATCTTATCTTTTAGTAACGCCATGTACCACACCTTACTCTACATATATGTGGCGGTATTCTGCTATAAGCCAATACCCTTTTCCACACCAAATTATACAAATTAGTGGTGGTATTCTGATTGATAACAAATATGCTTTTTTTCTCATACAAACTTAAACTGCACACTAGCTTTCCTGTAAGTGACCTAGCTTTCCATTGACTCTAGTATCGCGTAAGCGTGACCTTACTCGATTATCGAGTAAGGTCACGCTCAACGACGCCATATCCACGAGTCCGTCGAAAATAGTAATCCAGCCAAAGTCTGGAAATTTCCTAAATCACTAGGAATTGGAAAATCACGTAATCAATCAGTCACTTAAATGTAATCGTCGATCGATCTATTAAACGGTCATTTCTGTGCATCTCTTGCCATTGATGGCAATACTAAAGCAGCTACTTTAAACTTTTTGTGCTCTCTTCCAATTCCTGATCACTCACCGTTCGTTTTTAGTCACATTAATGACTGTGATGTTAAACGGAATGCAGTGGCTACAAATGCCGTCGGTAACGATAATCTTAGTCGTAATATGATCATACCCATCCTTGATATCCTCAATCCAATCATTACCCATATCCTTAACCATTCATTGCGCTCGAGCATCTTTCCTTCTGCATGGAATGAAGCACAAGTCATACCCTTACCAAAAAAGTCCAGCCCGGTATAAGATTACAGATGACATTCGCCATGGCATGGATGACAAACATCTGACGGTGTTGGCATTGCTAGATTTTAGCAATGCGTTCAATACCGTCGACTTTGATATCCTCCTTGGTGTGCTACGTTCCCTTAACATATCTCCAGCAGTGTTTGACTGGTTAAATAGTTATTTGCATGGACGCCGGCAGCGCGTTCGTGTTAAAGAGTCGTTTTCTGCATGGCGTCATCCTGTCTCCTCTTCTTTTCGCTATTTTCATTAATTCAATTTCCCTTAATCTCCTTTCTTCTTACCACCTATATGCAGACGATCTTCAAATATATTCTCAAGGTAGCCTTGATAACCTGCATGAGGTTGTCTAAATCATCTCTCATGGTTGATTTCTAGAATTGACTAAAAAACTTTGCCACTAATAGTTTTTGAGGGAGTCCGTATACCTTACAGTAACGTGGTAAAGAATCTCCGAACCGGTGGTAGATTCACGTCAGTCTAAATACAAATACTATAAAATATTTTAATAACTACATATTGTTTGAATTCTATTACCCTTCTGAGGTCATTTATTACACTTGTCACAGACGCAATGAAAGTTTAACAAGTTTTATCTTGGTAACTAATTATTTTGTCAACAAAGGTTCGTTCTTTAGGGAAAATATGTACACACGCGGCTGCTACATTTAATATTTGAACTAGTGAGTGCGTTTATTTGCAAAAGAAAAGATTAAGATACCGGTACCAATATAGATCGTCATAAATCACATGTTTCAAGAAACGTTAGCAAAATAAATTAAGTAGATAGTGAAAGCAAATAACACTTTTTATCTAAAGAACTATAGCAACAGCATAGTTACAAGTTCAATAAATAAATAATGAATACTTCTGGGGCAATGGAATTATGCCGCCGAGTGATAAAAGCACCCTGGAATCCAGGAGACTTGGGTTCAAATCCCAGGTAGGGTAGTATTCCTGTTGGAAAGCAACCTTCATGCTGTATCGACATTGATGCAGTTGCCAAATAGAACTCAGACTAGATTTGTATTGTTTACTTCTGGGTTTCATGTAACGTATGTCAAATGTTGTTGTATTGTAATGTACTCCGAATATATACCTGTTTATAATCTACTCCGCGTATTTACTCCGCCGCAATACCCCAACAATTCCTTTCTTTTATTACCATATATAAATATATAACGCCCGGATGACGGCGGAGGGCTCACCACCTGCCACGTTGGATTCTAATACCATTGGTGAAAAGTGGGCTTCTAGTGTACCGTTTACCTATACGGCAACCGTCAGTGCCTCTGACTGCCCCGTTTGGGATATAGTGGTGGTAGTATGTATACAGTGGTGTCCAAATAATTAGGGTCACCAGTCGATTTTGCATAAAAAGAAGTAACTTTGAAGCCTTGATTCTCTGCCAGGGATTGACTGAGCTCTGCTCTGATGATAATCCATGGAGTGAATGGAGGAAATCCAGATCGCCATACCTTCAGATCTGATTAGCATTTTAATCCTTGGTGGTGAGGAAGCTTTTTGGAAGAAATTGGGAGTGACCTTTGCCACAAATTAGACATGCGCGGCGCTCTGACAGATTAGAACAACACTCCATTTTTGACACACGCACACAGAGACGTGAGTTTACAGGCGAATTCAGGGAGTTTCAGCGTCGCGGTCAGCCGCACTGTCAAAAACATTGAGATAATATTTGTACGTCGTCAGATACCTATATTATAGTTGAATGGTCAAAAATGGTTTCGAGCAGATATTTCTGTTGCAGTGTATTTGGCTGTATGAACACCACACGAAATTGTGATTATACGTTTGTTAAGTTACCAAATGATGTTGAAAAATAAGTAAAACTCAGATAGCGTTTGCAAGTTAGTAGTACTATGTACGAGTATTATAAGTATATAGGTAGGTATACCATTATATTTCGGAACACATTAAAATCCAGTACGAATGGGCTTTTACTTTTTCCGTAACTTATCTTATCATGCATTGGTAAAACACCAGTATTATTGGTATATTATTTTATTGGCACGCGCGGCTGCTGCATCCGTGACGCGCCGCAGACAGGTGACCGCCGAAGCGGTGGCTCATGGTGTTATCTACAGCCTACTGGGTAGGTAGGTAGGTAGGACTGTATGATCAAGCCATTAGGCTAGCCGGTTGCACCTGGACCCCGGTAAATGAATTCTTATAATATAATACGTATTCACCCATCTCAACTCCTTTTAATCTAACTGGACCCCTTTTGTATATTTTTGTTTTTGTCGAACTAGGTGCAATTTTTTACTCGATGTATTTCATTTTACGCGGTATCTGTCAAATCGCGCTTATCTGGCGATTATAGAAGGGAGTAGCAACCCTAGGCGATCAGGCAAGTTGATAGAAAAAGGCGAAAGCGGTCCTTCTGTAAATTCTTTATTTTGTGCCTTTGCTCAGCAATGGGACAGAACAGGTTAACAAAAAAATACCACTAAGGGCATCCTGATGGTTGTAAAGTAGGAACTCCTATTCTGTGGCGTTAGCACGGCCTTCTTGTACACACGGGAACATACATACATACGGGCAGGTCCCTCTTTACCATAAGCACTTTAGGCACGTGTTCAGGGCCTCACGATACGAGGACATGCCAAAAGAAGTAAGATATATCAATGAGATAATCAAATGAGTAAGACTTTGATTGACACTGCCAAGTTCTACACCATCTTATAGGCTGGTTGTTTATTGATATATTTGAAAATAGAACACACATTTTTTTTTTCAATGACCATCATTTTTCTGACAATCTGGCGGGAATTAGCTTGCAGAATGGACAGATGTTCTTATGCTAAAGAGAGTCAGGTCAGTTTTAGGTTTAGGCCCGTATCAGAAACAGAAATGTCGAAAATTATTAATAATTTGAATATAAATAAAGCTTCGGGATCCGATGGCATCCGTGTCAGAGACTTGCAAGTCATAAATAGAAAAATAAGTCCTGTATTAGCTCATTTTGTCAATCTATGTATAAGGAAAGGCGTATACCCCTGTCAACTTAAGGTAGCTATTATAAGACCTATATACAAACAAGGACCCCATGCAGAGTATGCTAATTATAGACCGATAGCCATTTTGAATGTGATAAACAAAATAGTTGAAAAAGTAATTGTAAGTCAAATAACAGATTTTCTTGAAAAACATCGATTCTTGTCAGATGCTCAGCATGGTTTCCGGAGTGGTAGACAACAGCCACAGCCTTAGGAAGGTTCACAGATGATGTCAATGGCTGCCTCAATAAAAAAGAAATTGTTATGACTATCTTTATAGACTTCAGGAAAGCCTTTGATACTTTAGACCATCAAGGCCTCTTGAAGGCCATGGATGAGTGTGGTATCAGAGGACCTGTCAAAGCCTGGTTTAGTCAGTATCTAGAGAATAGGTCACTTAAAGACGACACGATTGGCGTAGTGCGCTGTAGCACGGTTTCTCGCCTCGATTTTCGTAGTGTCCCGGGTTCGATTCCCGGTCGGGTCAATTCAGGAAACGATCTTTTCTGAATTGACTCGGGTCTGGGTGTGCTGGGAGACGCCCCTGGCTTATTTCCTTGTGTGGTACCTCGTAACACAGGGATATTAATCCCTACTTCGAGACCATTACAAGAGGTGTGTTGTCTGGCGCAAAAAAAAAAAAAAAAGTAGCTGTATGTGGGCGGAAAGTGAAAGTGGTGTCATTCGATATGGGGTACCAACTGGTTCTGTCTACGGCCCTGTCGGGTACATAATGCATGTTAACAGCATGACTAATGTTATAAAAAAATGTAAATCCTACATGTACGCTGACGACAGATGCATAATGTACAGCGGCAGGGATTTTACTGAAATACAGAGTCAAATGCAGCAGGACTTTAACAACATAATTTACTGGGCGCATGATAATGGCATTGTTCTTAACATGGACAAAACTAAATGTATGTTGATTTGTTCTCCATATAATGAACATAAGTCTTTAAATATAAATATAATAGGGCATAATCACTATTGTCTACATGAAAATGGTATAAACTGTAAATGTACAGCAATAGAGCAGGTAACGTCATATAAATATCTTGGATTGACAATTGATAAACACTTTACTTGGAATTTACATGTAGATAATTGAACAAAACATTCTTACTGACCATATTTCTCAAATTGTATAATTTACCCATTATTGTACGGAGCTTCGCACATACTATGTGAATATATATGTAAGAATGTTTTGTTCATGCTGTACTTTTCATTGGCCGATGCTACTCACTTTCCCTACACATTTAAATAAAATTAGAGAACTGCAAATTAGAATGTTAAAACTCCTAATCAATAACTGTACCAAAAAGTTACTAAATAAGAATTACGAACTATTATTTGGCATATGTAAAATCCTACCCGTAGAATATAAAGTAAAAATGGCGCTTGTACTTAAACAGCAATATGTTACGGAATTTAAAGAGAAGAGGGTCCATACGTACCCTACCCGTTTATCGAAGAAAAATAAATTAGTTATTCCAAAAATAAAGAACTACTTTGGAAAACGAGAACGAAGATGGCTAGTGCCAACTCTCATTAACGAACTGCCGGCGGACATAGTGCAAGATGCTTCATCTGCCTCTAGGAACAGTCTAAAATGCAGACTCAAGAACGTCTACTGTTTAAAATAACTGAACTGTGGGTTTGGAGTGGCGACTCGTGGTGGACGTACTGAATACCTAACTGTAGTTTGTTATCTGCTGTGCCTTTTGTGTGTAATTGTTAATTAATTGTTGTTAGATATAGTTTATAATGGTCCCTATTACCTAATTATGCAAGCTTAGGTTAGTTTAGTGATAAGAGTTACTGTTATGTAATATGAGTTACTGTTATGTAATTATGCGAAACACTTAATAACTATCTCGAAATTGTCCTACGAGAGCTGCTGCCGACAAACTGCAATAGTAGTTTGGCAGGTTTTCTGTATTTAGATAATAAGAATGTTTTTCTTTGGAATAAAAAAAAGAAATAGAGCTCAGTCGACGTGATTTTCTAGCTATTAATTATTATTACTATAAAAAAGATTTAAATCCTCAAGAATGCTTTGAACTTATGGCTACTACTTTTGTTGAGTCTGCTTGTTCACGAGCAACAGTATTTAATTGTTTTGCTGAATTTAAAAGAGGACGGGGATGTCTCGAAAACGTTCGTGCAGTCAAAAAACTTTTTTGCGAAAACCGACGAATTACGTATGCAGAGCTGGAGCGAGAACTAGGAATTGGATCAGCAGCAATGCAAACCGTGATTCACGACCACCTTCTTCTTCGTAAACGTTGTTCGAGATGGGTGCCGCACAAACTTACCGATGAGCAGAAAGACCGTCGGGTGAATTGGTGCCTATTAATATGATAGATAAATTCGATGCTGGCAAGAAAAAAAACGTGTATGATATACACTACTGAATGTTAACAAAACATGGCCATATAACTATGATCCCGAAAGAAAGCGACAGTTGACTGTATGTTGTTTTGGAAGGTGAATCAACTCTAACGAAATGTCGCCGTGCATGAAGCACACAGAAGCAAATAGTCACCTCGTTATTCTGCAAAATGGGTCATATTGCTACTGTAGTTCTAGAGGATCAAAGAACGGTGAACTCTGAATGGTATATGACAGTTTGTGCTCCAACGATACTATCAGCTTGGTGTGACAAGCGACCGAAGTCAGGAATCCGGCACCTTCTCTGGCACCACGACAATGCGGCACCGCACACGTCTGCCAGAACACTTGACTTTTTCAACTCAAAAAATGTGTCAATCCTTCCTCACCCACCATATTATCCTAACCTAGCGCCTTGTTATTTTTACCTGTTTTCAGAAATTAAAGAAAAACTAAAGGGTAAGAGGTTTGAAAGCAAAGAAGATGCACTGGCTGCCTATAATTTCGAGATTTCTGAGGTGTCTAAGAAGAGTGGTGACAGGTATTTTCCAATTTGATCAAACGTATGGAAAAGTGTATTCGTACTCAGGGTGAATACTTCGAAAAGATCGATACTTGTTATAAAGAATAAATTTTATAATTTTTGAGTATCTAATTTCTTTTGGCATGCTCCTCGTATTCTATTTTAATATGGTTTGTTTTCTGTGTGTGCGTGTGTTGCCTGCGTGTGCATTTTTGGGTTTCCTAAGTGTAAATATATAAGTCAACAAGTGAATTTTGATTATTAGCATTTATTGACCAATGCACTATTTACTACACGAGATAGCTCTAGAAAAAATCGACCTGATCCTAAGGCTTAAGCGGGACTCGAAGCAGTCTTCCACATACCGGGTGGCTGCTCTTCCATTCCAACTGAGCCATCTTATATGGCCTATCTTTGTTAAGTTAACAACTCACGGTTCAATTCAATCCTCATTGTTACCCAACTTTTTGTTGCTTAATTGTACTCTTAAATAAATAAATAAATAATAAATAAATATCCCTGGACATATTCCACACAGCGCCATCTAGCCCCAAAGTAAGCTAATAAAGCTTGTGTTATGGGATACTAGACAACGGATAAACATACTTAAATACATTTTCTTTTGTAAATACATACTTATTATACATAGGAGACACCCAGACCAGTACAAACAGACATGTTCATGCACACAAATGTTTGTACTGTGCGGGGATCGAACCCGCGACCTCTGGTGTAGTAGCCAACTTCTTAACCATTACACCAAGTCGGTCGTCAAAACTCTTAAATAAAGTGGTTTCTGCGGACCAAGGCATTAAATTGGCTCCCAAAGATTTCATATTGAATTTCTAGTTAGTGGAGAATCGTCACGATGTACTCGTAAAGCCAGGGCAGTTCAATAGTGCTTTCAAATCCTATGATTACATGCGGTATTATTTGTTCAAGAACTGGTTGGTACTAGATTTACTGATATTATTTTGTATAATTTCCGTTGCTGATCTATAATTAGAAAGACTGATAATTCGATAGGGTTGTAATCATTGGCAGTAATTTTTGAGGAAATATCATTGCTGTTAAGTTACCGAATTACGAGAATAGAACCGTAGCATCCATAGTGATAAACAAAAAATAGAGTATGGAGTTTTCGTAGTGCCTAACAGTCTACGAAAAAGTTATAACTGCTACGGTTTGCAACTTACTACGGAATTGTAGCAAGTTCTAGATAACGTAATTAAGTGATTCATTCAAACAAAGCATATGCTTTTTACCCCCACCTTGTTATGAGTATGAAGCGTTTTATACTATTTAATGAATATTAACTCAAAAATAGAACTAGCATTAACGGTCCTCAAATGAATATAAGTTGAACTTTCAAACAAAATGACTATCTAAGCAACTGGCCATCGGGTCCGAGAATACCATAAAACATAATAATAAACTAAACAACCATAACCACTCGCTGGAATAGCATCTAACTATTCCGGCGAGTGGCAGACCTTCGCTAACGACAGGGCAAATGGAGAAATATGAGGTAGACCTTTGCCCAGCAGTGGGACATTCTAGGTTAAAAAAAAACCATAACCATATAACCATGTTAAAACCATTTTTAGAAAGGTGAGACATCCCTGAACATCTGCTTCTCATTATAAAAAGGAAACGTCTTCATTATACCATTTATTCCTTGCGTGCCGTCCTTAGCAAAAGTACCGGTTTAAAGTTAAAAAACAAAATGTGTTCAATATCCAAGATTGAAATGAGCTACGAGACGGAATGCGAAAAGAACGTCAAATGTGACGAGAAAGTTGGACATACTTATGTGCAATGGTTATACGCGTTGTTAGGTAGGTGTTTTTTTTAAAACTTATTGTCATATTTGGTTGCCTGTGCAGGAATAGATAGCCGTTGGGGTAAGCGTGTTCTAGAGTGGAGACCGCGTATCGGCAAACGTCGTGTGGGACGCCCCCCGGCTAGGTGGGGTGATGACTTGCGAAAGGTTGCTAGCAGAAACTGGATGCGTCAAGCTGAGGATAGGGCGCAATGGCGCGTATTGGAGGATGCCTATGTCCAACAGTGGACTATGATAAGCTGATGATACTGATGAAAATGATGTTGCCTGTGCTATTATCATTATCCAGTTCCTATTTATTGCTGAATGTGCCACATTCAGAGATCAGAAAGGGTCCAAAAAGCTATATGCTCATCACAAAGTTTTTAAGAGATGGGACTCCCATAGAGAAAACCTGATGCAACTAACCTAACCTAACATTTCTAACTTTTGACAAGTTGCTTTCGTCAAGGCAGGTATTTATTGCCCTGTTTCAGAAACTTTGAAACAAAGCTTCTATCTTGAAAAGTTTATATGAAAAACCCCAAGGCAAGTGGAAAATATCACCTACGCACAATTACCTATGATAAATTACCTATGAACTCGGCATACTCAGCATATGATGTAGATTCCTACGCTAAATTAGATTTTTTTCATTGACTTAAATTTCAGGTCTTCCTACGAAAAATACGAATGGCTGACTGACTTTGCATGAACACCTCAGCAGAAAAGTCAGTTGAAAAGTTAAAATGTTTACTTATACAAATAGAGTCTACATTACCTGTCGAATATGCCATATCATTTTACATTAAGTAGGTACTTATAAATAATGCCCTGAAATACCTGGCGAGGAAAATCTCATAAGAGCTTTTTCTTGTTCAGCCAACACCACGCTCCTGACATACGGCCTGCAAGCAGGATGGTTGTCGCCCATGACGAAGGTGCTTCAATCAGACCAGTCTCCCACGGGGAAGGCTTTGACGGATGCTGAGCTGTCTTGGATGGGAAGCGCGTTGGGGTTCTCAGCTACTCTGGGAGTTATAATGTACTCCTTTGTTGTTGATGCGTATGGGAGGAAATTTGCGATGATAGCAATCTGTGTACAACAAGCGGTAAGACAATTATTTTTATCATTTGATCACAATCGCACCGGGATACATTTTACTCGTATAATTTTTTTGACAAATTATTTAGGCATAATGATTGTTGCATAATTTTTACTGTCAGAATGAAACTTTGGCATAATGAGTTTGAAGCATAACGATGTATTAGGCTATTTAGGAGACGCATAATAGTCTTTTGTCATTTTTTATAATAAAAGTGTGTTATCATAAAGGTTAATAAGTATGGATTAATAGGTGCGAGGAGCGAAGCGACGAGCGTGTTAGGTGTACATGGACCTATCGCAGGAAGCCGAGCGAGCAAAGCGAGCGGCCGGCGAGCGCAAGGGGCCAAAAAACCTCGTTATTCTAGATTTTGATGATTTTACTCATCAATGTTATGCATTTCTAAATTTAAAAAATATGCAAATACAATTATGTGAATAGTTGTTATGCCATAATATCACTTTTCCTAAAAACATTATGCTTGAATAAATTATGACAAATGTTTTTATGCGAGTAAATATAGACCCAATTGCGATTGGGTCTATAATTACTCGCATAAAAACTTTTGCCTGGTGGCAGGGCTTGGAGACTGTTTCATTTTTCAAACCGGTTTCGTCCAAAATGCCTAAGAACGTATTGGTTTTGTTTCCGTTCGAATGGAAACGTAATAAAAACGATTTAGAAGAAGAACGAAATGTAAATTGTTTGCGCTCAATATACCGCTTTTAACCATTTCTAACCGGTTTTTTTGTATTAAATAAGATCAATACGAAACTAGGAATAATAATTCACAGCCACGCAGCTTAGTCACGGGTCGTGTCATTAAAGTCTGAAATAAAGAACAGTGATGAAATAACAAGGGATTTTTTTTGTCTGCAACGTTTATTCATAACGTTTATATATAGGTTGGGTAAGAAGTTTCTTCGCATTTTTTAAGAAAATTAAAAACATTTTTGTATAGCTTATATTTGAGGTGCCCGTGGCTAAGTGACGGCAGCGGATCGGCAACGATCCGATGTTAAGAAACGCCAGTCATGTCGGGTTATGGATGGGTGACCATCCCGACCGAAATTAAGTGATTTGTATTTCGGGCATCTCCGTGCTTCGGAAGGCACGTTAAACAGTTGGTCCCGGCTGGATATCAGTCGTAAAGCCAAGTCAGAGGCCTAAAAAGGCGGCTTAATAACATCTGACGGTAAGGTTTATCACTGGCCTTACATTCACCTCTCCAACAATCCGCACTGAGCCCGCGTGTTGGAGTATGGCTCGTACCACCTCATAGTTGAGGTGAGGCCTGTGCCCAGCAGTGGGACGTATAAGGCTGTATTTGCCATATAGTTTATTTATTTTAAATAAAGTATTTTTGTGTACCCATTTTTTTTCAAATGCGCCAAAACTGTTTTGTGGTCAACAATTCCCAGTTCTTCAGCTACGTCGTAAATACTGATATGACAATCTTGCTCCTTTTTTTCGAAAATGGCATCCATTTTATCCGTAATAGGGCGACCAGAGCAACGTGCATCTTTGACATCAAAATTTCCGGATTGAAAACGCATAAACCAAATTTGTGCTACTTTCACAGACACTGCACTAGGTCCAAATTTTTTTCGCAGCTTGCGTTGCATTTTCTTCTTTTTTGTAGTAAAATTTTAAAATGTATCGAATTTCTTCATTAGATCATCTTGACAGTAAGAAAAACAAATGAAAATCACACTTTTTCCTAATTTGAATTTGGAATTATCTTCTTTAAAATTTAAACTTTCAATGACATCAAAACCAGCTAGATACAAATAGTATAGCCAAAGAGATTTTATTACAAGTTCATACATACTTTATGCGAAATGACTTTTTCCCCAACCTAATATTTAGTCATCAACTTGTATATCTAACGAATTGATGTATCACCATGAAATAATTTCATTCTTCAGTCATTCCACGATACCCTGTGGAATAAACCGGTTTTTTCCGTTCTCATTAAATGTTCCCATTTCGTTCGTGTTCCGAACAAAATATTATGCAAGGAGTCGTTAGGAACGTTTTGAAAACGGTATTTTTCAAACCGGTTCCAAGCCCTGCCTGGTGGTGTGACGATATTGCCTATGATGGTACATGTCTGCCTGGTGAATGCCTATTCACTCTTGTCATAAAGATACCTAGCTGGTGTTCGGGAAAATCATACAACATTGTTGTTCTTTGGCAGACCCACTAAAACTCACACCACACCAGTAACACTTCGCCTCCACGGTCCAGTAGCATTCTTGCAAGCTTTCTAGCTTGGCTAGTAAACCACGGCTCCTGGGTTCAAAGGACCGGCAGTGTTTTGTAAAGACCTTAAATACCGGCCAATGTTTATGCTTGCTTGCATTTGGCAGCGTATTCTCGAAGAGCTTTACCAATGAGTTCTTGAAAGAGGATTTCATTGAGTTTTTAAAGATTATGGAACTTGTTTTTGAGTGCAATATTACCTGAAATCCATGAAATGTTTTCTTTAGATATGCTGGATCATCAAACTCTTTGCCACAAACGCAACCATGCTAATTATAGCAAGAGTTTTAGGAGGGTTGCCATCAGGAGGGTGCTTCAATGTCATCCCCATGTACGTTAAGGAGATCAGCCAAGACAATATCAGAGGAGCTGTCGTATCCTCCACTCTTCTGGTGCAGAACTTCGGATTACTGGCCATATACGCCATGGGAGCATATCTGGATTATTATGTGGTGTTGTACATAGTGATCGCAATACCGGTAGTGGCGTGTGTTTTGATGATTTTCGCGCCTGAGTCACCTGCTTTTCTTGTGAAGAAACAGAAGTTTGAGGTAAGTAAAACTCTCCATAAAAACTTTTTGTGAACTACTGCTGTTTACCGTTAGCAAATAGCAAGTTCACAAATTTTTTTGGCGCAGTCTTTCGCCCAAATCAGAACTTGCTTTACCTACTGAAGATGTTATTTTGACGACACGATTGGCGTAGTGCGCTGTAGCATGGTTTCTTGCTTCGAATTTCGTAGTGTCCCGGGTTTGATTCCCGGTCGGGCCAATTCTGGAAACGATCTTTTCTGAATTGACCAAGTCTGGGTGTGCTGGGAGACGGCCCTGGCTTATTACCTTGTGTGGTACCTCGTAACACAGGGATATTAATCCCTACTTCGAGACCATTACGAGAGGTGTGTTGTCTGGCGCATATTTATATTTTATTTTATTTATTTCCACTTCCATGACAAATGAAATGTTTCTTGTTGGGGGACTAACTTTTCGCATAACGTCGATTGTTCTAAAGTCTCTTCGCACAACTCATTTGGCATAATATCATAATATTAACGTCTCATAATGTTTGCTTCGCATAACTTTCTAATAGCATAACAGTCCAAAGGCATATTATTACAAGGCATAAGTAGTTTCAGCCCTAATAACTTTTGGCATAATATAGTTAAGCCTAATATTTTTAAGCATAATTAAAGAATAGCATAATTAAAAAAAAAACATTAATTACGTTTTTAGTACATTTTTGCTATAATATTTTTCTTTATCCCCTCACCTAATAGCTGTCCGAAATATGACAAGTGTCAAAATCCATTATCTGCTGGACAGACGCAATATGACCAGTAGATAGATCGTATTACAAGCCTGTTTTCTACTCCAAAGTGTTTTATTTTTGTCTATGACTTACCTAGTTCTGAAAGTAGCATTATCTGTCTAGTTGCATAAACCGCCAATAAAAACAGACCTATTATAGAACGAACAAAAAAAATCATATTGAGTTGAAAAGGTCAGTACCCTGTATCAGCTTACGTCTGATGACAGCTATCACATTCATCAGGTGATGGGGTAATTGACTTGTCAGAAGTACTTTTTATAAGTCTATATGAATAAAGATATTTTTACTTCTACTTTTACTTTTAAACATAACTTTTGTAGTCCTAAATGTTCTTCAGCATGAATCTGACATAACGAAACGCTGCAAAACCGACTCCACGCAGTCTTGTCTGCCCTACCCCTAGAGTGTAATTCAAGGCAGCGTAGGCGCGAAGCGCGCGTGAGCGGAAATCGTCTGCGATGATAAGCTCGCCGTGGGGCCGCCGGAGACCCGTAGCGCCGGAGTCGTGACAGAATCTATGCCTGCTGCATGTTGCATTTCTGCTTGCACGTTGCATGTTGCATTTCTGCTTGCATGCTGAATGCCTGGATGCCTGCTTGCATGCTACATGCCTGCTTGCATGCTGAATGCCTGCTTGCATGCTGAATGTCTGCTTGCATGCTGTTGCCTGCTTGCACGCTGTATGCCCGCTTAGTCGCTGCATGCCTGCTTGCCTGCCTACATGCATGCACGCATGTATTCTGAAAGTTACAAATCGTTGTGCTTTTTGTGTTTTACATTTATTATGATTTTTTAAAAGTAAGCGTTAAGTTATTATTCACTTTAACAATTATGCTTTTAAAAATTCTGCGTTCAGATATTATTCGTTTTGATTATAATGCTTGGTAACATTATGCATTATAACTATTCTGCCTTTGGAGTTTATGCGTTTTAATACTTATGCTAAACAATTTTAGCCTACACAATATTAGGATTTCTGAAATTATGCCACACAATATTATGGCTCGTGACGATTAGGAAAATCAGAATTATGGAACATGTTAAGACAATGAAAATTATGCTTAGAATTAGTGAGCCGTTTCTATTATTTATATCTTTAAGATACTCAATAATTTACTTTACTTTTCAGGAGGCTGCCAAAATAACAGCTCTGCTGAGAGGTTTGGACGTCAGTGACAAGTCTGTCCAAGCGGAAGTGGAGTACATGAGAAACGAAGAGATGGAGTACAGCTCTCTACCAAAACTCACGATTCTGAACATGTGTAAGTAGAATTTAATGATGATAATGATTGTGGTTCTTTATTTGCAAAAAAACATAAACGAGATGATTTAAACGATGAAAAAAACAATCTAAAAAAAGACATTGCCTGATACCATTTGAAGGCAAATACAACCTTTTTATAACATCATCCTTTTCTTATCATCATTCGCCAATGACCAATATTTTATGCGTGACCAGCTATAGGCCGCTTTGATAGATAGCTATAGCCCACTACATTAATTGTACATATTTTAAACATATTTTTATGACTTTTGCAGTTCAGAACAGAGCCCGCCTGCGAGGGTTTGTCTACATCATGCTGGTGATTACTGCCCAATCCTTCAACGGAGTTTTCACCATCATAACGTACGCGCTTTACGTTCTGGCTTCATCAGGCGCGTCGTTCAACCCTGAGCTGCTGTCACTGATTGTGCCGATTCTCATGATCTTTGGATCACTCGTCTCCATGGCTTGCGTTGAGAAAATGGGCAGGAAGGTAGGAATGAGCATGAACCTTGGTTCAAACCAAAAATTATAGAAATAGCAATTTTCTAAGCGACCGTCATTTGACTACCCCGTGTCTTTGTTGTCCCTTTTCTCCATAAATGCAAAAAGCATAAATACTCAGTGCATAGACATTATCGGCGCGTCATTCTTTCTAAGACATTGTAACCGCCCTGTTCTCGTAATCCCTAATCAGGCACTCTGGATTGAATACCAAATTATTTTGAAAATTAGCCCTTCCTGATAAAGGTCTGGGATTGTTAAGGAATAAAGTAAAGTAAAAGTAAAGTAAAAAATATCTTTATTCATATAGACTTATGAAAAGTACTTATGACATGAAAAGTACTTATGACAAGTCATATACAAAAAAAAATTGTACCAAAAATATACTGAATAGAAATAAACTTACATAAAATAATACTATGATAGTTGTGACTCTACCACCGGTTCGGAGGTTGTTTCCGATCGAGAAGACTCCGGCAAGAAACTCTATGGTTACTCTTTTCAATCTTGTTTTAATACACAAAAATTGAATTGACAGAGTAGTCATAACAAAAAAGTGTGCAGAGGAGCAGATTATACCTAAGATGACCACAAATTCTTATCATTTAGGAATCCTCAACACTATAATAACCTCGCTTCATTAACTTAGCTTTTATTTGTGACTTAAACTTGTGAAGAGGCAGTTCAACAAGAGTTTGCGGAATCTTATTAAAATATTTTACACATTGACCAACAAATGATTTCCCTACCTTATGCAGTCATAGACTGGGAGTTACGAGCTTATTTTTATTTCTAGTATTGAGTTTATGAACATCACTGTTTTTCTTGAAGAGATGCAAGTTTTTACGGACATATACTACATTATCATAAATAAATTGAGAGTACACAGTTAAAATATCTATCTCTTTGAATACTTCACGAAGCGAGTCGCGTGGTCTAAGGCTGTAAATGGAGCGGATGGCTCTTTTTTGAAGAACAAAGATGATGTTGAGATCCGCTGCCGAGCCCCACAACTGTAGACCATACGACATATCACTGTGAAAATAACTGAAGTACACTAATCTTGCTAAGTAATTCCTAAAAATACAGTGGAATTCGCAATCTCTAATGGCTCGTTATTCATGTTTATAATGGTATCGACCTGTCTTACATTGGGCATAGAAAATTTGATACATTAAATGTATTTGAAATTAATTTTTTTTTCAGGGGTTAAATACAGGGTCGGCAATACGTGTCCGTACACTGGTCACGCTAACCGCTGAAATAAATTAAAAACCTCTTTTTCACAGAAACTTCTGATAAGCACCTATTTGCTGACTGTGGCGGTCATGCTGTGTCTGGCAATCACGCAGTACCTGCAGTCTATAGGGTACCACACTCCAAGCTGGCTTCCAGTGATGGCCATTGGGACTGCTGTGTGGGCGTATTCAGCTGGAATCACGCCGATGGTATACGTTGTTATGGCAGAACTCTTCAGCTTCCAAGTAAGTTATTTTTAATGGTTACTAGGTAATTGGGTCTATATTAGAACGCCTAATTTTTTGTAGCCCTAATTATTTTTGGCACACAAACTGTTCGCCTAAATTTTTTTTGCACAATCATCACATGTCCTAAACAGGTTTGGGTTATTTAATTTCGCGCGGGCGAGGGCTGCTTTCCCTACGCGCCTCCGCCTCTTGAATTACACTCTAGTGTAGGGCAGAATAGTATCACGGCGGAGGACCACGGCCAGTTCGGTTTAACACAACTATATTTTCCATAGCCGACATTTTAGGTAACTCATAAAATTTGTAGATAAATGAAACATAATAGTTTTATGTGTAGATAATCAAATAAAATTACGTAAACTGATACTAATCCACATAAAATTGAGTAGAAAATTAGTATTTGTTATGCCAAAAGTAACAGATTTTAGGACATTGAATATCAGAAGTTATAAAATTAGGGCTTTTATTATTTAGGCCAATCTATAATAGTGCCAAAACTTCGATTAGGCGAACCAATAATGCTGCGTAACAACTTTAGGCGAATAAGGTTTCGCTAAATGAAATTAGGAGCAATAATTTTAGGCCATCCGAAGGTTTTAGGACAAAAATCCGGGGCCTAGGCAACAGGAACACGCCACTGAGTTTCTTCAGGACCAGGTGGAATACTGAAAGGCCTGCGCAGACGAGGGATTATCCGCGGCGTAGGTCCTTTTTTGTCCGTCAAAATAAATTCCTTACAAACTGTATCGAGCAACGCACTCGGATGACTAAAAGTACGCCGAACAAAAATTTCGCCGAATAACCGCGGACGCCCACGGAGCGTCATAGCGGATTAAAGTACGCGAGTGTCCGCGAAAAATAAACCGAACGAACTATGAGCAGCCGACGCACACGGCGGACTTTAGTCTGCCTTATTAATTGATTCGCAAAAAGGGATGGGCCCAGTAATCTCTTTTGAAACATCTTTTCTTTTTCTTAAACTTCATGTTAATTACTGCAGAACGTAATTTCAGAATACTTACCTAAATACTCTCGCACACCGTGTGCGTTGAGGCCGCGATAAATCCGCGGCGAACTTATTATTCGCGGAGCGTACTTTTTTCCAGCCGCGGAGAAAAGTCCGTCGTCTGCGCAGGCCTTTATGGGAATCACATAGGCACAAATTGCAGGACGTCACAAATACCAAGAATTGTAATATACAGGACCGATAACCGGTGGCGTAGACCAAACGCAGGTGGTGATTGCGTCTCGGAAAAGGTAGTCAGTACCTAATGGAGCTCCTTCCCGTCAGAATAAGTGACGGATTGCTTAGCGGGTGCCTTTGAGTTATTGCATTGATCTGATAATAAACGATATCTTATCAACAGGACTTACAAGATGATAATGATTTCTTATGTCCTCCTTCAGTTGGGAAAGTAATGCAATATAAATTCAAAATTGAAATTCTTATTTCAGGTCCGGGCAAAAATAATTGGCTGTATTGTTACCTACGGCTGGTTCTCCTCATCTACCCAGCTGGCGGTCTTCTCCCCCATAACCAACGCTTTTGGCATCCACACCATGTTCTTCATCTTCGCTGCTGTTAACCTCATCGGAGCTGCTGTCACCATGCTTCTTCCAGAGACCAGAGGAAAAAGCGTTGAAGAAATCGAAAGCACGCTGATCGGGAAAAAATAGCATTCTAAACCTTCTGCGATGGTTTTAAGCTTTGAAATGGCATGTTACTAGTCATGACTGATACCTAAGACTGGATTAGGTCTAAGCATAATGGAATGTAATAGAATTTAATCCAAGGGTGAGGAGGAGTAATGGATGAAGCGTATATTATCTACTGTTGACGCAAGTCCCTACGAGTTGGGGTGGGGAAAAATGGAATCCGGTTCAAAGGACCATATTGCACCAGACGGTTGTAATAACTGAATGGGAAAAAAGAAACCGTTGAGTGAGATGCGGACTCGTTCATTAAGGGTTCATTAGATATTTTAAAGATAAGACCGTTTTTGTCAGAGTTTTGTGAAGGTACGAACCAAAGCAAGTCGCTCTTATGAATACAATTGTATTGTAGGCTGTCCTTGTCCTTGAGCGTATTTTAAATTAAAAAACCAAAAGAAAACGTTATAAGCCTATTTATAACAAGGTATTTTGTATGTTTGTTCAAGGCCCAGAACGACAAATAAAGCGGACAATTTTGAAGTAATCATCATGTCGTTTGAAACCTTATGAGTACCTACCATTATAGGTTTTTTTGTCACTGATTTTGATGGTTTTTAGGACACGTCATTTTTGTTACGAAAGTGTTTAGGCAACACCTTATAAAAGGTGGTGGATTTCTAGCGATTCTTAGCGCTCGATACCTGTTATTTTACCTTAGTTATCAGAGTTGTCACAATATTATGATGAAATTTTATGCAACATTTTACCACGAGTATTTGCACTAATTTTGTGTGATTTTAACCAGTGTAGGAAGTTTCATTGTTCAACTCAGCTTTATTGGCCATTTCAAGAGTCTAGAATAGCTCCGTCAAGTGTTTTAAGAACTCATTAAATGCCCAATTTATTTTATAAATGTGTCTTATTCAATCTATATATATATATTTCTAAATACGTACTATAATAGATAGCTAGATGCGGATCCAGGACCGGGTTAACCAATTTGCGGTACAGGGCACATTAGGTTAATGGGGCTCTTTTTGTTGAACTGATTTCAGGACCGCTGGGCCCTGGGCACGTGCCCAAAGTGCCTAATGGGAAAGTAGCCTACGCGGAACAAACACAAATTTTTGTCCCATCTCACTACCATTGGCGCGTATGGCGGGATGGCTAACAGTCATGAAAACAGACCTCCTTAACCTCTAAGTTCGAAGTTGCAAACTGCAGTCACAAATTACGCATGAGGCGCGGCGCCCCACACAGATAGTCCGCTTAGAACAAACCGCCATTTTAATCACGCACACAGGCAAGCGAGTTTGCAGGCGATACCGGTGAGAATCGGTGACGAGGCGAGTCACACTGTTGAATGTGTTTTTGTTTTTGTCGAACTAGGTGCAATTTTTTACATGATGGATTTGGTTTTTGGCGGGTTCTATTCTGTCAAATCGGGCTCATACCTACTTCAAATTCAGAGCGAAGATATTAGCAACCCTAGGCGGTCAGGCAAGTTTAGGTTACAGTACTAGGAAAAGGCGAGAGTAGTATTTCTGTAAACTCATTATTTTGTGCCATAGTCATTAACCAACAAGTTAGTGCGCAACCTAAATTCAGCGCAGTCTTAAAAAAGCCAAAAAAATGCTTAAAATATTGTCATAGCATAACTCCTACGTCCTCATCCAGTACTGCAGTTTCTTCCTACGAGAGAGCTAAAGATTCACCCCCTTATTCATAAAAGATAAAACAGTCTTATAAGCCTGTTTTCACTATGGTAAAGTTGTCTTGAAGCACTGCTTAAGTTTTATTTAATACCTAAGGGGGTCAGACTATAGTTGAAGCAGAGAAAAACAACTACGCTCACTCATATTACTTTATTGAATTAAAATAACTTTGACAGTCTTCTAAGCAACGCTCAACGAGTCCACCCTGTTGCACAGTATTTGCCAAAACAAGATCCAAGTAGGTAGTAGCAGCGAAGTTGCCACATTGAATAGCCAGTTTCCATAAATCTGAAAAGAAAACAATCCTTTAGAAATTATAAAAATGTCGCTTTCCATCATAATATTGTCGGAATTAGCAAAACAAATAATTATTTATTTGCTTAAATTGTTACTACAAAATGAAATACCTATGAAATTAGAATCACCCTATCGCACAGTGGTCCGGATTTTAAATATGGTGGACTTAGGCCCCAAGGTCAGTATTTCTGGCAGAAAAAAATCATACGGAAAGTTAAGTGAACGCTCATCAACGTTTGTTCTAGCGGTTTTCATGAAATTGTTTAATTGAGCGAAAAAAAATTATTGTTAAGAAAATGTATGGAGCAAATCTGAAATTATTTTTTTCTTAACAAAGTTTAAAAGTGTTAGCAACGAAACCTTTTGTAAATTATTTAAATACATGTATTTGTTAATTTCACAAAGAAATGTTTTGCTTGTACTTGCAGTCTTGGCGGTTATACAGGGTTAAACTTAAAATATTTAATTAAAGAAAATAACATGAAATGTATATTTTTTTAGTCTGTTAAGTGGTTTTGGGAATGTAAAATACTACGAATAATTTATTCATATCAACACAAACATCAGTTTTGATATTATACAGACAGTTTTGGTTTGAATATATATAATTTAATTCATAATAATACTCTGTCTTAGTTGTTAGCGCTGTTACTCAAAGCGCAGTTAGTGACCGAATGACGCATTGCCTGCTAATATTCCCCTCCCATTCCCTAATATTGCTATCTCTTTCATTTTTATTGTGTTCTCAGTTTACATGCCTACGGACTCGCGTGAGAATTTAGTGGAGTTTACTGATTGCTTAAGTGAGCTAAATGCTATTACAGAAAGCCAAAATGTGGAATGTGTTTACATTTTAGGTGATTTTAACGCGCATCCCGGTGAGTTGTTTGCTAGTGAGTTAATTAGTTTTTGTAACGAACAGTTGCTGTGTTGTTATGATATGACAGTGTTACCTAAAGACACGTACACTTTCGTGAGCGATTCGCATGGATGTCGTCGCTGGCTTGACCACTGCGTATTGACTGCTGCGGCAGTTAGTTCGTTAGTGAATATGTATGTGCATCATTATGTCTTTGTATCCGACCATCACCCTGTATTCCTAATATGTAATATCCAACTTTTAAAGCGTAATGTCTGTATACCAGAGCAGGGGGTAAACAAAATTAAATGGGGAGATCGGGACCGTGAGCAGATAGATATGTATTATAAATTGTGTAACTCTAAACTCAGTTTGTTTGACTTTAACACTGAGTTTGGGGCGTGTGCGGATGGATATTGTAGGAATGTAAATCATAGCCTATTACTAGACAAATTGTATGACAATATTATAGAAGTGCTAACCTTATCTGCTGTAAAAACTTTTGTAGATAGACGAAAGAGGAAAGGAAAGTATGTGGTTGGTTGGAATCGACATGTAAGAGAGGCTCATGCTAACGCACGGCTGCACTTTCAGATATGGTCGGATTGTGATAGGCCTGCTTCGGGCCCGATTTATAACAAGATGTGCGAGACAAAGCGTATTTTTAAATCCAGACTCAAATGGTGCCAGGATAATGCTAAGCAATTAAAGATGGACATGATTGCTGAGCATCATTCTAAGAAGGAATTTTCAAAATTTTGGAACAAAACTAATAGCTTGAATTATAAACCGCTACAGCCAGTCTGTGTAGCGGGTTTGCATAATCCCTCAGAAATAGCTAATGCTTTTCAAAGCCATTTCAGTGTGAAATCTCCCTTAAGATCCGCCTCCAAGTCTTTGCCTAGCGCATGTCTGACGTCTGAGGAGCGCAGTGTGCATTTTACGGCCAAGAATATTGCAGATGTAATTAAAAGTATGGTCAGAGGAAAGTCCCCTGGGTTTGATTCCTTAAGTGTAGAGCATCTAAAGTATGCGGGGCCTCACCTACCCAGATTGCTTGCAATATTCTTCAATCTTTGTCTCGGGCATGCATATTTACCACCTAAACTGATGTTTACAACAGTTGTACCTAAAATTAAAAACAAGACCGGCGATTCGTCAGATATTACCAACGATAGGCCAATTTCGCTTGCAACTGTAACTGCAAAGGTGCTGGACAGTCTTCTTGACCGGCAACTAAGCGGGCATATAACTCTCAATGACGCACAATTTGGTTTTAGACCGGGCTTGTCGACTGAAAGTGCTATAGCTTGCCTCAAGCAGACTGTACTGTACTACACTTCTAGGAATACTCCGGTTTACGCGTGCTTTCTCGACCTTTCTAAAGCATTCGATCTTGTTCCTTACGATATGCTTTGGAAGAAGATACAGAACGAGACAAAATTGCCTAATGAAATAACATCTTTGCTGGGTTTCTGGTACAATAATCAGGAAAATCGCGTAAGGTGGGGTAACGAAGTGTCTGATGGGTACAGGTTGGAGTGCGGGGTGAGGCAGGGGGGTCGGACTTCTCCCTTGCTCTTTAATCTGTACATAAATAAACTAACTGATGAGCTTTGCAGCACGAATATCGGGTGCCATGTTGGTGGCGTTTGTATTAATAATATAAGTTACGCGGACGACATGGTGCTGTTGAGCCCATCGGTTGGTGCCTTGCGAAGGCTCTTATCTGTTTGTGAAACTTATGCAGAAATCCATGGCCTGAAGTACAATGCAAGGAAGAGCGAGTTGATGGTGTTTAAAGCGGTGAACAAAGTACCAAAGAGTGTACCCAAGATAACGCTTTCTGGAACTCCGCTTTGCAGGGTCAAGCAATTTAAATATTTAGGTCACTGGATAACTGAGGATCTAAAGGATAATTTAGATATTCAGAGAGAGCGAAGGTCGCTGGCTGTCCGGTGCAACATGTTGGCTCGTAGGTTTGCACGTTGTACTTTACCAGTAAAGATAACGCTTTTTAAAGCCTTCTGTCAGTCTTTCTACACGTGCAGCCTATGGGTTAGCTTTACGCGGCGGACGTACAGTGACCTACGCGTGCAATACAACAATGCGTTCAGGATTCTGGTGGGGCTGCCGCGATATTGCAGCGCATCTGGGATGTTTGCAGATGCGCAGGTTGATGGCTTTGCAGCCATCATACGCAAGCGGTGCGCCTCCCTGCTTGCGCGGAGTCGCAGCAGCCCTAACAGGCTTCTGAGCGTATTTGCAGGCCGGTGGGACTCTCCTCTCCTAGCAAGGTGGATGCGGGTTCACACAGATGTGAATTAATAAGGTTATGGAACTGTATTTTTTGTGTAATGTACTAACAAATAGGTATAAGAATCATTATTTTAATACTAACACTATATGAGTCATTGTTGTAACTCGAAATATTTTTTTTGATTTGATTTGATTTGATTTTCTACTATCGCTATCACATAACAAACATTGTTCGGGGCGTTATGTAGAGGAACAGGTTATAAAAAGGAACAGGTTGTAAAATAATCGAAGGTCGTTTACATTTTTAATTTCATTTAATGCATCTTCAAAAATTACAAATTGGTTCGATAAAACATAAAAATAAAAATTATACATGTAAAGAAGGGCGGCGAAACTCGACTGCATATTTTACAAAAACGTTACCAAACGGACATATGTTAAATAAATAGAGTTAATTTTGTTGAATTTATTTCCATAAATTCGGGATTTTTAAAGATGGCAGGTCAAAGATAAATTATTCCCGATTTCAATAAAACAAAACTTTTCTGTAGTGCAACAAAAAGTGCAAAAACTAAACGTTTTTAATTCCTGTAAGAATATTCCAATCTACGCAGAAGTTTTTAATTACTGCAATCAATTCTATTTTTAATTTGGGTTATGGTAAGTTATATTTTAACTGTTTTGACCTAATTAATGAATATTTTGAAGCCATATACTTGTATTTTGAATGTATTCTAGTGCAAAGTGAAAAACAAACTGATAAAGAGGCTGTATGGGCATATACCTTCTGTGTACTAAGTATCGGAAATTTGTCAATAAAACAAAAAATACAAATTATTCATCTAAATTTATTTTATCGCCTTCAAAGTAGGCCCCATCGCTTGCAATACAACATCTCCACCGCTTCACCCAGTCTTCCATACATTTTTCATAGGCTATTTGCGGTATGGCCTTTAGCTCATTCAGCGAATTTTCTTTTATGACTTCTATCGACTCAAAACGTTTTCCTCGAAATGGTAATTTTAACTTGGGAGATAAAAAAAAGTCAGACGGAGCCATATCAGGTGAATATGCTTGGTCGAGAACTTTTGTTGAATTTTTAGCTAAAAACTCTTTCACTATAATGGCTGAGTGTGATGGTGCATTATCATGGTGCAGCATCCATGAGTTGTGTTGCCACAAATCTGGACGTTTTCGGCGGATACTCTCACGCAAACGCTTCATGACGTCTAAATAATATTCTTTATTCACTGTTTCTCCCTCTGGAAGGAATTCGGAGTGAACCACACCACGGTAGTCAAAAAAAACTGTCAGCATCACCTTGATTTTGGAGCGACTTTGCCGCGGTTTTTTGGGTTTCGGCTCGTTTTCGAGACGCCATTCTGAAGACTGTTGGCTTGTTTGCATGTCGTACTCATAAACCCTAAATCTGCCCGTGAGCATCTGAGAAATTCTACGTAATTCCTACAGATTCCCCTCCATCATCTTCATTTCTTATGGAAAAGTGAGTATGTTATTTATATATATATATATATATATGTATATATTATTTGGTATCTGTATTTATATATATAAATATATATATTATTGTTTGTTGTATTATTATTTATTTATTGATATAGGTATTAGGTATTTTTACTTAGTTAAAGGTTATTTATTGTCTTTTTTTAATATCTTTGTTTCTTTTCTTTTCTTCTCAAACCCAGATACTAGCACCGCCAACAACATTTCTGTCCCGCCCAATGGTTGACTGGAAGAGAATGCTTTTAGCATTAAGTCCGCCTACTACTATTTTGTGCATTAAAGATTAAATAAATAAATAAATAAATAAACCCATGTCTCGTCGCCAGTTATTATACGTTTCATGAAGGTCGGATCCGTAGAAGCTCGGGAAACCATGTCTTCAGCGACATGCTTTCGCTGCGCTTTTTGAACAAAATTAAGCTCTTTTGCAATTAGTCGAGCGGCGACGCGTTTCATGCCTAAAATGTCAATGAGAATGTTGTGGACGGACTTAAAAGATATGTTCACCTCACTAGCCAACTCTCTCAGACTCATACGTCGATTTTCGAGCACTAGCTTCTTGATTCTGTCGATGTTTTCTTTGGTCGTAGCGGTTGAAGGTCTACCAGAACGAGGCAAGTCTACTACTACTTCTCGGCCTTCTTTAAAAGCCTTTTACCATTCATAAGCCCTTGTTTTCGATATACACGATTCGCCGTAGGTATTTCGCAACATTTTTAGTGATTCACCACATGAAATATCATTCGAAACACAAAATTTAAGGCACACTCTTTGTTCAACAATATTTTCCATTGTAAAAATCGCCGAGGGCTCAAAACTATCAACAACAAAAAGTGTAGTTTAAAACAAATTAAATGACAGATCCCGCTCAAATTTTGCGCGCTTAATCAGTACAGTGCTGCAACATGCAGTAAAAAAATTAGAACGACCTCTTTTACGCGGGTCTTTTTATTGACATATTCCCGATACTTTTTACACAGAGTAGTACTTCTTTGCCTTTCCGTTCTTGTCATCAATGTCAATGTCAAATCACTTGCATTACGTTACGTTTGATTTCTATTATTTGAATATTCATAACATTTTTTTTTTCGTTTTTATCAAATAATCAAACTGTAAGAGAAAGTAGCCCTCCAGAATTACCTGCATCACCTGATGCAGAAAAACATTAAATTGAAACCCAGCAAACAAATAATAAAGCAAACAATCAAATAGGTCTTCCAACAATAAGAAGAACAGCTGCCACTGCTGGCCTTTGCTTGTTTCCAGAGTGAGATGATCGAGAAAAACTTCATGTACTTGAGTCTATACGCAGAAGGGTCATAATAGACTATAAGTAGTACAAGGGACTGAAGCCATTTTTGGATATTATTGTCATTGTGCTGCTGGAAAACACACAGTTGGGTGTTGCTCGCACATAATGTCCATTTTATTGTACATGGGGTACGCTTGTCATCAGGATAATTTCGGAGCTCCTGCTGCATTCTTGAACCACTTGTTAATTATTTAAATGAATGTACATAAATAAGTTAATATATTTTTTATTTCGTAGCTTACATAGCATTAAAACTTTAATATGCCTCACACTGAGCTAAACAAACTTCATTTAGGTACACCAGAAATGTACTTCTTTTGTTCTTTGTCTAGTTCTATAGTTTTCTGATGGTGTGTTAAGGGCTACGGGTGACAGATCGCTCGTGCCACGTACCGATGCGGCACGAGCTAGCCGCATAGCAGAAAAATGTTCATCCCGGATCTAACGGGCCACCAAGGGTAGTTCAATACTAAATATAAATAAATAAATAAATATGCACCAGACAACACACTTCTTGCGATGGTCTCGAAATAGGGATTATTATCCCTGTGTTACGAGGTGCCACACAAGGAAAATAAGCCAGGGGCGTCTCCCAGCACACCCAGACCCGAGTCAATTCAGAAAAGATCGTTTCCTAAATTGACTCGACCGGATATTGAACCCGGGACACTACGGAAATCGAGGCGAGAAACCGTGCTACAGCGCACTACGCCAACCGTGTCGTCAAAAGAAGCACGCGGCTGTTCTAACAAACTCGCAGTGAACCTTTGCAAGGGACGGGGATGGGGTGGATGCTTAGAGCATTTAGACTGGAGACGCCACTGGCAGGCTTTCCCCTCTGCCAACCGCACATGACCGCCGTTCATGCTGTTTATATAGAACTAGTTGACGCGCGATCGCAAGTCATTATGCATGTCACGGTACACGCGGTACGCCAAGAGCAAAATATGCCGATTTGCAGCGTGTTTTCCTGCAAAGAGAGATCAGAAACATCCAGTGTACAAAAGGATGGCGTTTCTTTCCATCTTTTAGTCTAATTTCGTCTATATATTATCAAATAATACACAAAATTTAGAAAAAAAAACATAAAATTTCAATCACTAAGTGTGGCCACTTAACTTACATTTTATCGTACATGACATATTTTGCGTAACAGTTAAAGTGGAATAAACTAACATTATTTAAACCTGTTTTTCACATTTACTACTGTCATTTATTAATGTTATAACATTTAGAGCTATAGATTCACAATGAAAGATTACTGTTTGCAAATTAGTCAATTTTATTAAGTTTTTTACCACATTTTTAAACTACACGATTAAGTAAGTACGAGGGTCATTCAATAAATACTTAGCCTACAAAAAGTAAACGAAAATTTTGGAATAGTGGCAATTTATTTTTCAACATAGTCTCCTTTTAGTTCGATACACTTAGCCCAGCGATGCTCCAACTTTTTTAACCCGTCCGAAAAATAGTTTTTGTCAAACTCTGCAAAATAGGCCTCCGTGGCGGCGATGACCTCCTCATTTGATCCATATCTATTCCCGGCGAGTGATTTTTTCAGATTAGGAAACAGAAAGAAGTCACAAGGGGCCAAATCTGGAGAATACGGTGGATGGGGCAGCAATTCGTAGCGTAATTCGACCAATTTGGCCATGGCAACGGCAGACGTGTGAACCGGTGCGTTGTCGTGGTGAACAGCACTTTTTTCTTCGCCAGATGGGGTCGTTTTTTCTTTAATTCGGCGTCGAATCGACCCAATAAATCGGCATAGTAAAGCCCTGTAATTGTTTTACCCTTCTCGAGGTAATCGATGTAGATCACACCTTGTGAGTCCCAGAAAACGGGGGCCATAACTTTTCCGGCCGATTTTACAGTTTTAGCCTTCTTTGGAGCACGTTCCCTGGTCTGGATCCATTGTTTTGATTGCTCCTTGGTCTCTGGTGTGTACCAGTGGATCCAGGTTTCATCGAAGGTCACAAAACGACGCAAAAACTCCGCTGGATTCCGCTCAAACAGCGCCAAACACGTCTCCGATGTGGTCTCACGGTTGCGCTTGTTTTCCGGTGTGAGTAAACGCGGCACCCATCGCGCCGACAGCTTTCTCATGCCGAGTTCCTCGTGAAGAATATGATGCACTGTTCCTTCTGAAATGGCTACAGTCTCAGCTAGCTCCCGAACCTTCAATCGGCGATCTGCCAATACGAGATCATGGATTTTTTAAATGTTTTCCTCCGTAGCAGCTGTTTTCGGTACACCTGGACGTGGTTCATCAAAAACCGACGTACGGCCACGTGCAAACTCGTTGAACTAATTCTTGACGGTGGCCATCGATGGAGAAGAGTCACCGTACACAGCATCCAAGCGCTCTTTGTTTTAGATGCGCGTTTTCCCTTCCAAAAATAGGAATCGAATCACCGAACGATATTGCTCTTTTTCCATTTTTTTAAAAACGATCGACACGTTCGCTTCCATAAGTTGTCAAATTAAAACAAATGAAGGGATTGGAATGAAAATTTGAAAAAATAAATAATAAAGAATGTGCTACACTGTGGTAAAACTCTTTTGAAACTACAGCGCCCTCTGGCGATGAGGCTAGGTACTTATTGAACGCACCTCGTACATACTCTAAAAATGTTAATTCTATAATTGTATTTTAAAGATCCGTCTACTTTATGATTTAATTTTATAAAGTCCTGATTAAAAGTTACTGTTTTCTCAGTAAGCCATATACCAAAAACAGTAACTTTTTATTTGAAAACATGGCCACACATCCATCAAAGTTAGTGCTGAGGGCAAAACAAGTAATTAAATTTAAAAAATTATAATTAAATAAAATATCGATATCGGATTTTTTGGTACGTTTATTTATTATTTAGATTTCTAAAAAATGCGAGAACTCGGGATGTGTGGGTCCAAGCTTGGGCAAATCTGTATCGTGCACTCCTGAACGCACGAGCACAATTTGCTCACTGCGTTTTAAAAGATCAGTTCTTATCATGCAAGCTTACAACAAGAAGAGATTAGAACAGGAGGCTGTACCAACTTTGAATTTATCAAAGGTGAGTTTTATTATTAATTAGCAGTTATTATGAAAGTCAAAATTCACCTTTGCTTTTGTTCTTGCCAGAGACATTGTCGACGTTATTCCGGCTTTTTAAATTTTTTAAACAAGAATTAGTTAAATCGGTAGATCAACGTATTCGTATTTAACTAGTATAAACCTTCATTTACTAGAACTCTTTTGCATTTTGACTTTTCTCTGTTTTTCTGTTGCTTGGATAAAATAAAAGCAAAATACCGTCGAATGTGGAAGCGTTTAACTGTGACTTTTGAAATGTTTTTCTTTCATATTCACGGTTTTTTAACATCTTTCAATTATTCTGAAATAAGGTATTTTACAGATTTAAACTCATTTACCTTTCAATATTGAAATATTGTTTTTGGCTGAACCAGAAACGTCAACAACACCCAAAAAAAGAAAATATGTTGAAGACATTCCACAACATAATCCTCAAGAATTTGAAGCTATCAAAAATGATACCCTTACGTCGCAATCGTTGAATAATATAATGATTTACCTGAACCAGTTAGTAAACCACAGTTAGAAGATTCCCCGCGAAAAATAAAACCAAAACAAAATGTACAGATGAAAAATAAACAAATAAAAAGACGTCTAAAGTATTGAGCAATTACATTGGCAATGGTAGGCAATTGTTTTCAAATATTGAGCATCATTATTTTGATAATGATTTTATAGTGCACAATATCGAACTGGCAAAAATGGTAACACAAAAATATATCAATATAAGACTCAACTATTTGCCCCAAAAAGACCGATCCAAAAAATGCATTAGCCATATCTACAGAAAACGAATACACTTTAAAAATTAATAGAATCAATTTTTACTCAGTTGTTTTTTTTCTACCTGGTATGTTAATGTAAAATTTCATTAATGTGGAACACATCCTCCACTTGTAGGAACCAGTTAAGTGTGGATAATTGAACACCCTGTTCTATTATTTTAGTGATCTTCCTTTAGTTACCTACATAAAAAGACTGATCTGAATTCTTGAATCATAAAATAAAATGTTATTTGATTTCTATTAGTTCTTAGGTTAGTCAGTCAAGTATTTTTTACATGATCTGGTAATATAAATCAAGTTCCTTTTACCTAATAAATATTCGTAATTTTTCCTGAAAATTTAATGTGTCATGTTATTTATAAAACACCTGTGTGAAATGAATTGCTTTATATGTAATCGACAAAATTTATCGATAGCGTCCAGCACTATGTTGTTCATTTCAATCTGACATAATAATCGTGCATGTGCCCCTGTGTGAATGCATTTGTGTGCGTCTTGTTCATGCCAGTGTTAAATATTCTTATAGTGTGCGTGTGTAGCGATCTCCAAAAACTGCATCAGTGTTGACTCTGACGCACACACGTTACCTCGTCCCCCGCAGAAAATGGCCGAATTTTTTGCATAGGAATAAGTTCGCGTGGCGTCTCCGGTCTTAATGCTCAAAGGGTGGATGAGGCCCAACGAGGGTTCTCATTGCACGTATCATGTAGCGCTGTTAACTGAACAAGCCCGTTCGTACACCCGCGACGGCACCCGTCGCACGAACGTTGGCCCGTCTGCGAGGGCGCGGAGTCCGCCTTCTCGCGACGCTCATCCGCGCAATTCTTCGGAACGGAACACTTTGCATGGAACCGTGCCTAGTCAGACAAAATGCGGATATTGTACGTTGCATTGTATCACTATAATAAGAAATATCTAACCAAACAGCCTCCAAAACGCGAAAGTGGAATGCCCGAACATGTATCCGCTTACGCCGGACCAAATCTGACTAATGTGTGAGCATCGACTGTCCTTGTATTAATTGAAAAATGATTAAAAACCAACGATTTAAATTATAAACTCACTACCTTCAATAGCTTTCAAATAATTTTATTTTCTTGCTTCTCCTGCTCCTTCTGACAAAATTCCGATAGGAAGGCAAGATAAATGTTTGCATATGTCAGCGCCATGTATCAACATTTTGTGTACGCTGGAAGGCATATTGTACCAGGGGTAGTGATGTACAAAGATCTCAGGAGTCTCTTTGCAGTATCCACGGAATCCATCGATATTGACAGCGCCTTCCCACAAGGTAACGCTTGCAATATGACTGCGAAGTGTTTTATCAACAATCAGCCACCAACATTTCCATCTCTGATACCTGCCCTGTCAGTAACACTGATAAAAATCCAGGTTGTAACATTGTAATGTTTAGTGACGACATTGGAAAAAGTATAGGCCACATTTTGTATAATAGTCTTGGAAAGTCAGTTATAAATCACTGTTCACCGGGTGCCTCTTACTGTGATATCATTCAGAAAATTGCTGAATATAGTTTCAGCCCCAATTCAACCCTTATTATTTTAATTGCAAACAGAGGTACTGTGAACAAGAACCAAATGAAAATACATTGCAATACTTTATGTTCATTAGTTAATGTCAGTAAAATTGTGATGTTCACATTGCCTTACAGTAGGGGTCTGTCACAAGCAGAAAATGAAAAAAGACATAGAATCAATTTGACATTTGATACTGTGACATTTTCAAATAATTTTATAAATCTCATTGACATTAATCCTATTATTCATAATAATATGTACCTGACAAAAGGTAGATTTCATTTATCTAATTATTATAAACGACAGATAGCTATGTCGCTATCTTATTTTTTTAACATTTCAGCCAATTATTTGGCTAAACGCTCTGCTTTTATTGAGCAGAATGATACCATTGTACCACAGACTTTGGAACTTGTTCCAAATAATTTAAATTAGATTCAGAGACAATAGAGGTAAACTCTTGCACATTGTTGACAAAAGAGAAGCCCCAAAATAATTTTATAAACTTTGTGCATCAAAACATGCAAGGCTTCTCTGGCAAAGAATTAGAAGTAGGTTTATTTTTAGACTGTATGGATATACATGTCTTATGTTTAACTGAACACTGGCTGAAAAAAAATGAATGCATGATTAGCATTGATAATTATAGTATCATTAGTTCGTTCTTGAGAAGTTCCTCTATTCGCGGTGGGTCACTGATATTAATTCACAATAAGTTTAAATCTAGAGAGCGTAAAGACATAGTAGCACTCTCAATTGAGCGAACTATTGAACTTGCATGCGCAGAGTTAGAGCAGATTATTATTGTGTGTGTGTATAGACCCCCTTCTGCTGATTATTGTCAGTTCGAAGAGACCATGGAAGAAGTACTGAAAAAGGTTTGTAAATCAAACAAGAAGGTGGTTGTATGTGGGGATTTTAATGTTAACATTTTAGATTCTTCTCAGACCTCTGTAAGATTTTTAAATCTTTTTAAATCATTTGATTTACTTAATCTTTTTGATCAACCAACCAGGATCACCGAGTTAACAGCCACCTGCTTAGACAACATTTTTTGTGAAAATATCTCTATTGAGAAATCAATTATAAACTGTTTGAAATCAGATCACTGTGGTCTATTGACCAAATTTGAGCACCGTCATGTCTCTCAATCAGTGGATATTAGTTATAGACCAGTTACCAAGAGTCGAGTAAAAAAGTTTCAAACGAATATAAATAAAAATATTTCTAACCTACTGCCCCAAGGTCATCATAACATAGATGATCAGTATAGGCATCTCTTTGAGATAATATTGCATGAACATAACCATATTTTTCCTAAGAAGAAAGTAACTGTTGATAATTTTAAGTTTAAATTTAGTGATTGGGCCACTCCAGGCATCCATAAAAGTAGAAATAAATTATACGAATTATATGGATTAAAAGCTAACTCAAACTGTCAAAAAATAGTTGAGCATGTTAAATTATATTCAAAAACATTCAAGAAATCATGTCATATTGCAAAGTCCATTTTTTTGAGAGACAAAATAAAACTGGCTAAAAATAAAATCAAAGCCACTTGGAACATAATTAATAAAGAAACCTGTAAATCTAAACCTCGCGATCACTCATTCTCTCTCAAAATTCAAAATAATGTTATTGAGTCTGAGATTGAAATAGCAAATACATTTGAAACTTTTTTTTCTAATATACCTATTGTAACTACAAGCACGTTAAATTCTAGTCCACATATAGCTGAGTCCCTGCTAACATCTAGTGTTGATGGGTGCACAAATCAGTTCTGCTTTGATCATGTTGATTCTCATGACATCCTCAAGGTATTTAAGGAACTTAATATGAAAAATACAGAAGATTTGCGGGGTATTTCGATTAATCTACTCAAATCAATCATTAATACGATATCACCCCACTTAGCTAAACTTTTTAATAATTGCATAGACCAAGGTCAGTTTCCCAACTTGATGAAATTTAGTAAGGTCATTCCGCTTTTTAAATCTGGTAGCAAAAGTGACCCATCTAATTATAGACCCATTTCTATACTACCAGCTCTCAGTAAAATCTTTGAAAAAATTATATTGAACCAGCTGCTTTCACACTTTGATTTAAATAACTTACTACATGAGAAACAATTTGGTTTTACTAAACACAAGAGCACAACTGATGCAGGTGTAGCACTTATCAAACACATATTTGATGCTTGGGAAAACAAGCAAGATGCAGTAGGAATATTTTGTGATCTTTCAAAAGCATTTGATTGCGTGGATCATGAAATATTACTGATTAAGCTAAGACATTACGGTGTTTCAGGTATCTCATCTCAATTAATACAATCCTATCTTACAGATAGAACTCAAAAAGTTAGTATCAACGGAACTGCATCTTCCGGTGCCACCATACGTATGGGAGTGCCCCAGGGATCTATATTAGGACCTTTGCTTTTTCTTATTTATATAAATGATCTTCCTACCTATGTCAAAGATATTTGTGAGATAGTATTATTTGCTGACGATACCTCGTCGATTTTTAAAGTCGACAGAGGTAAGCAAGCATTTGACGATGTAAATAATACTCTCTCAAAAGTACTATGTTGGTTCACTAGTAATAATTTATTACTTAATGCAAAAAACACAAAGTGCATCAAATTCTCTATGCCCAATGTGAGACAGGTTGATACTATTGTAACTATGAATGACGAGCCATTAGAATTAACAAATTCTACTGTATTTTTAGGAATAACTTTAGATTCTAAGTTGCAATGGGGTCCGCATATAACGGCCCTGGCAGGGAGACTCAGTTCCGCTGCTTGTGCTGTTAGAAAAATACGACTCTTGACTGATATTGAAACAGCAAGACTAGTATATTTTAGCTACTTTCATAGTGTTATGTCGTATGGTCTACTGTTGTGGGGTTCAGCTGCAGACTTGAACACCATTTTTGTACTTCAAAAAAGAGCCATCCGCTCCATTTACAAACTTAGACCACGCGACTCGCTTAGGGAAGTATTTAAGAAGATCGATATTTTAACTGTGCATGCTCAGTATATTTTAGATAACATAATGTATGTGCGCAAAAACTTGCATCTGTTCAAAAAAAACAGTGACACTCATAAACATAATACCAGAAATAAAAACAAATTGAAAACTCCCAGTCTTAGGCTACACAAGGTGGGAAACTCATTTGTTGGTCAATCTGTAAAATACTTTAACAAAATACCTCAAAGTCTTGTTGATCTACCTCTTCACAAGTTTAAGTCTGCAATTAAAGCAAAGTTAATGAAACAAGGATAATATAATGTAGAGGATTACTTGAACGACAAAAGTTTGTGGTCATAGTAGGAATAATCTGCTCCTCTGCTCAATATTGTGTTCTTTTTTCTACTCGCATTGACTGTACTCTGAATTTATTTTTTGTAAAACAAACAAAGTTGAAAAGAGTAACTATCGAGTTTCTTGCCGGAGTCTTCTCGATAAGAAGCAACGTCCGAACCGGTGGTAGATTCACATTATGTATATTCACGATGTGTACTAATATTGTACTATTTTATTTACGTTTATTATTATTATTTCTGTATACTTTTTTTGACATGTCATAAGTGCTTTGTACAAGCTTAAATGAATAAATGATTTTTTTACTTTACTTTTTTTACTTTATCAAATCAGCATCAATCTTCGTTATTTGAGCACTTTTTTCGGATTCCCGAAAAAATCTTCTGACCGTGTTTCCATCATTTGTAGTTCCAAAGTTGACAACATCAATCAAAAGTCCCATTTGTTGTTTGAACTCCGATTGCACCATATCCTTCCTTAACTTCTTAAGGATCTTGATGTCACCTCGTGCACTCCACATTTTGAAATCTAAATTATACGAAATATGTAAAAGACACGCCATGCTTCGAATCCACATATGGAGTGTTGATAGTCCATATTGATATACATCTTCCCGTACAGGTCTTGAAACATTTGTGAAAGATTATTCATCTCACTAGGTTTTGCAAGACAAACATTGCATGTAGCTGCAGATGGAGTATCTGTAATAATTGTAGTCACTTTCCCATCAATCATTGCCATGTGCAACTCATAAATAACTTCCAAGTTTCCGCAACTTGAAATAGTCAAATTTCGTATTTCTTCCTCCATTGCCGCTTGTTCTTGCTTAACAAAGTCAGTCGTTTCCTTCGCAAACTGAAATGTAATAGGTCTGCAATAAGATGTTGAAGATGGAGAGATTATTCCAAATAACAACATTTCCGCTCTCTAGCTTCAGAGGAACGAGGCTCGTCATGAACACAGAGGAGTCGTCGAATTCCTCCAGTTCACTTCTTTGCTTGTAGTTGCTCTGTGCTGAAGATCCATCGAATCCCCATTTGGAGGTTAGCTTCAAGTTTCCACTGGACATATTTAAATCATTACCAACGACTTGCAAGATTCTCCGAGTTGTGACGTCTAAAAGTGCTTGTAGTTTCACCTTCACTATATCTTCTGATATTTCAATATCTCTGGTATCTGTATAACACCTCTTCTTAGCTTCTAACAACTTGTGGTAAGACGGAAGCTTCAATTGCTGTGACAATGCAGACCGTAGAGTAAGATACTTCCACTTTGACAGATCCAATGAAGTAGTAAGGACCAACGCTTGATATTCATGCATAGTGTCCTTCTTTTCGTTTGTTGATAAAAGTGATTCGACAGCTTCAACTTTTTCAGGTTTCTTCAGGAGATGATCGATGATGCGAGCAAGAGCTTCTTTCCCATTAGACTTTAGCTTCGTGACTAAAGCAAAAGTCAGTTCCTCTTCCAGATAGTCAAGTAATGTACCCGATCGCCTTTTCTTCTGCTTATTCCCCAAGTCTTCAAATGGCTTCCTTGATGCAATGTCTGTAGAAGTGCCTCTAACACTAGTCGCCTTCGAAGTATATGCAAAGGGAAGAACAGCTGCTTCTTCTTCTGTAGAACGAGAATCCAAATTTTCGTCCCTTCAAAAATTTCGGTGAGATTTACAGATTCACATTCAGGCCTCTTAATACTTGTTTCTAACCAGTTCATATGCTTCTTCATGAGTGTTTTGGTGCACCCTATGTGCATCGGTCCATCGACGATTTAAGTTCACAGTGAGAGATCTTGCAATATTCAATATTTTTTCAGAATCTGCTTGCGAAATTTCAAGTAAAACGCAGTCCAAAATTGCTTGATGTAGTCGTTTGTAGTCCTTATAATAAATAATAATAAATTTTATTTAATTAAATATTTTAAGTTTAACCCTGTATAAACGCCAAGACTGCAAGTACTAGCAAAACATTTCTTTGTGAAATTAACAAATACATGTATTACAATAATTTACAAAAGGTTTCGTTGCTAACACTTTTAAACTTTTTGAGAAAAAAAAAATTTCAGATTTGCTCCATACTTTTTTTTCAATAATTTTATTTCGCTAAATTAAACAATTTCATGAAAACCGCTAGAACAAACGTTGACGAGCGTTCACTTAACTGTCCGTATGTTTTTTTTCTGGCAGAAATAAAAAATACTGACCTTTGGTTACTAAGTCCACCATATTCAAAATCCGGACCACTGTGCATCGTGTTGATATGGTTTGTGGTTGTAATAAACAAAAGCTAGTTGGTTGGTAATTTTATGAGCTTTCATTATGTAGTACAACAAAAAATCATACGACGCACCGTTTTCAAGATGTAAGTAAAAAAACAAAAAACGGGAACTTCTTTGTGCTTCCCAAAAATGGCTTCTTGGGAAGTGAACCTTATGAACCCAGAGAAAAAAATACAAACAACTGAATTAAAAACCTTCTCTTTTTAACGCCCGGTTGAAACACAACACACAAATAAAACACAACTTACCAACGAGTCGACTATAGAAAACATCACAGCTTGCATCGCCGCGTCCGTCCCCCTACTGAGCATGTACCACGGGCCTTCCTCCGGGAACAGAACCCGGCTGTACGCGACCGCGCTGAGCGAGAGCACGCACAGCGGGTGCAGGAGCAGGCAGAGGAGCCGCTTGAGGTGGAGGGATATTGCGCTGGAAAGAGGCAAATTGTACTTTAATTTTGGTATTTGATACAGGAAATATCGTGGTGGGCTGGTAAAGAATGCTATTAGGCGTTAAGTACGCTATTTGTGCTTTTATTTGTGCAATAAATAATAAATATAAAAAAACACGCATTTGTAATCATGAATAAAATATCAACGTTTGAAACGTATAATTTCAATTCATTCAACTAGAAAAATATATTTGTTGTATCCAACGGATAGTAAAATTTTTGTTCTAATCAAAAATCTAAATAAAGTTAAACAACCAAGAAAACAAAGCAAAATTTAAGTTTTCACAGAAAATCAGTGAAGTAAAAATTTATAAACAGTGTTTTGGCCAAATATATAAATATATTTATGAATAAAAAAAATTTATACTTTTAACTTCATAAATTAAGCAATACAATTTTGTAAACGCATAAAATAATTTTAACTCGGGACACTTTTTAAATCACCCGGTATATTACTTATCTACTGCATTTTTAAAAAAGAAGTGATAAAGATTTGTATGCAAATTATGATGTTTATATGATAAAGATGTGAATAAAAATGTTAAATTAATTAATGAGTCATAATAATACTAGTAATTCGCTTAAAAATCCCTACCTCTTTTTCCCCTCTTCACCAGTAACAGCCGCCACCACCAAAGCCAGTGGTGTATACACCACCGCTATGGCCAATCCCAGTGGGAAATTGTGCATTCCCACCGCCAAGCTCACCGTCGCCAACTCCACCAAAACTAATATGTTCACTAATGTCATCTCTCCGTGGGTCAGGCGGCCAGTTCGTAGGATCCTAGGTAGGTATGGTGTGATAATGGTGGAAAGAATTGAAATGGATATGAGGCCATAGTAGACGGATACTTCGGACGGCTGTTCGTAGTATTTAGCACCTGTAACAAGAGAATCTTAATATACAGGCTGCAATAAGAAATAACAATAATAAGTCATTTTCATTTTTAGCATTTAATAATGCTCTATTTTCTACACAAATATAGAAATTAGAAAAAATCGACCTGATCCTAGGGATGCCACTTGAGGCCCTAGGTCGAATTTTTCTAGTTTCTATAACAATAACACTTGGAAGGTATACGTATTCGGCAATGTTATATTACTAGAGCAGTTAGATGACGTGTGTATTTTTTGACTGGAATTTTAAAAATATTGGAAATAGCGATAAATGCTGGAAGTAGTTTCTGCCCCGCACGTCTAATGTTAAATTATTGAGAACCAGCTGTCCGTCAGTGGCTTCGCCTACGTAGACTGTCTTTACAATCAAAATATAGCATAAATAAAAAAATAGCCTATGTCACTCCCTGATAACGTAGCTTTACATTGGAGAAAGAATTTTTTTAATCAATCCAGTGTTTCGGATCCTATTCAATACAAACAAACAAATATTTTCTCTTTTCAATATAAGTAGGGGTTTTCGGCGGCAGTTGGAGGGGACATCTCTTTGTCAAGTATAGTTCGCTCTATGCTTGGCAACAAAAGGTCAAGGTAGGCGATGGTCTACTTCTGCGACCTCTCTGTTCCATAACGACATCAATGGGTGAGACCCGGGGGGGTCTCGCTCGCATTGCACGATGCCACCGTCTGGGGGGCATCTGTCGTGTAGCAAGATAACCCCCTTTAGCACGAGGAGGCCCCTGGCAGTGGCTGGGCCAAGGGAATCCCAGATCGTCCCGAAGGAGCAAAGCGAAGATACACCGGAGTTCCTTTAGTGGGTCTGCCGCCGGATTCACCGGCGGAGACTCCCACACTGCCCCACTGCCTCCCCCCGGATAGTGGGATAGTGCGTAAGGCATTTTTTCCAAGTAAAAAAAATGGGAATTTAGTTTTTCTAGATGAGACACAACCCTGTATTGCCTAGTGTGAATTTCACAAAGAAATTTAAATGACTTCACCATCGCGTTTTGAGAGCACGAAACGCTAATTTGGATAACATCTAGTCAGCGCCACCTAGCTGAAAAATCGGGCAACATTAGGGTCGCTAAGTAATTTTAAATTCAATGGCAAACTAACAGCCAATGGCAATTTTTTCTGTTCTACACTGTTTTCGATAGTGATACGCTATATTTGGTTGTGTACAGGCCCTTACAAACAGCAAATCAAAAACATCAACTTACCAATATAACTAAGCAGCATAGGCGAATTCATGACGCCGTATCCCAAAAGATGCACTAACAAATAATTGGCTCCTATATTCACGATGCTCATATTAGAATCTTCTGTCTTGCTCGCACCCTTCTCCTTCTTCTGTTTTTTCACTTTCTTAGGCGTTGCTGTCTCTTTCTTCTCATTCAAAACATCTTCGGATGTTTTTGTTTTACGTTGGTAAGCTTGATCTATGGTCTCTTTCTCTGGTGTTATTACTTCTGCTGTTTGGTCATCTTCTGAAAAGATGAAATGAGTGATTTTTTTTATTTTTAGCATTTAACAATGCACTATATTCTACACAAAGATAGAACTAGAAAAATTCGAGCTGGTCCTAGGAGCCGCTGCAGTCCTAGGACCAGGTCGATTTTTTTAAATTTCTATCTTTGAGAAAATTAAACATTAAAATTACGAATTAAAATTGACTCGAGAGTTTTTAGCGACTTTCAAAGTGATTTATAAGATTCATTATATTTTCTTATTTACAGTGTGAGCTAATGCTTTTAATAGCATTTTCACTAGATCAGGAAATTAACCTAACCCTAGGCGTCTCTTTCTATAGTCTAAACATCGAAGTTTTAAAAATTAATTTCATAATTTATTTTATTTTCGTACAAAATTTAGTTCTTAGGAATAATACATTTTTGCGTATGAATTTAACTGAAAGCCAGTAAAGGATTCACTTTGTAAAACTGTAACTTAAAGTAAGCATATTTATTAATAAAATCTTGAATCTTGTGTGTGTGTGCGCGTGTGTGTTTGTGTGTGCGTGTTTGTGTGTGTGTGTGTGTATATCTCTCGATTGTGTGTGTAGTTTATGATTCAAGAAGCTCTTACTTTCAAGAAGGTCACCTTGAATGGCAGCGTCGGAAGACTTCCTCGTCTTCCCACTTGCCTGCTTGCTAGTTTCATCGTCGCCATCTTGTTGTATGGTGACCCACAGCGAGAGCGCGCGGATCAGCATCGCCACGCATAGCAGGCATAGGGATGGCATGTATTGACCTGTGAACGATTTGTTAAAGTATGTAAGGAGAAGTAGTAGGTAATTTGCATAAACCGGGTGTTTTCATACAAAAAAACCGGCCAAGTGGGAGCCGGACTCGCGCACCGAGGGTTAAGTAAACATTTACGGTTTTCGCAATTTTTCATTTAACTGTGCTATAAGACGTTGCTTCGTACCAAATTTCAAGGTTCTGAGTTCACGGGAAGTACCCTGTAGGTTTTGATTCCCTTACGAGGGTCGAAAATTTGCGGCATAAACGGCTGTATCTTTTGATTGCGTTGGCTTAGAAGTTTGATTTTTCCACAGCTCCAAGGGACAGTAGACCTGAGTATTTGATATAAATTCCAGCTTGATACCTCCACGCGTTCCTGAGAAAAAGGGTCTTGACAGACAGACAGACGAAAAACAAAGTGATCCTATAAGGGTTCCGTTTTTTCCTTTCCAGGCACGTAACCCTAAAAACTGACTGTTCGACTGATTTTGTATGAGTACTGAGTATGCCATATCGTTTTTGTAAGTCTTCTATGCTGATATTATAAAGAGGAAAGATTTGTTTGTTTGTATTGAATAGGCTCCGAAACTAATGGACCGATTTTAAAAATTATTTTCACCAAAATAAAGATACATTAACAGGGAGTGACATAGGCTATATTTTATTATGATTGAACAAAACATTCAGTGAAAAATAATATTATATGTGAATCAAGTCGAAGAAACGCGGGCGAGATGTGCTGCTTTAGCGACGCCGCGACGTGCAATTACTTTTACCAGAACGAAGTTTGTCGAGACAGCTATAGTTTGTTCAATTTAGGATGATAATTTTGACAGCTCACTATAGTTTATAATCGTTAGTGAATCGATTCGACTATCGATACATTTTTTCATAGAACTTGGAATCGTCAGTTTATTTTAATATGCAATAAAGAGATAATTAAATAAATATATTAAAATTATATTATATATATTAAATTAGGTAGGTATGAGGATTTAAAGTTATTTATTAGATCCTAATATAATGGTGCACACCCTAAATCACTTTCATAGTCATCATCGTCAACATCAATAAATGAAACTGTCCCATGAGTATATTATCAATTCTTGTTCACAAACGATGATCACAAAGTTTATATGTTAGATTAATTTTGTTTCACAACCGATTTTCAATATTTTTTTCGGTATTCGTTTGCAAGGCACTTCACTAAGTGGGCGGTACCCGTCAATAAAGTACGATATTATCTGTAGTACACTTTACCGAAAAAGAATGCAATACTTCATAGGCATGAGCTGTCAAAATTATCATCCTAAATTAGACAAGGTATAGTTTTAAATATTTCAAAAGCTAGCAAGTTGCGCAACTTACCTATAGAAATGAACCTGTTTGTAGCTGCTAGAAGATAGAAGAAATAACTCTGGTGGAATCTTTCGAGGAGATTGTTCAAAGACCTTAGAATACTTTCTAACGCCACACCGAGCCTGTAATAGTACAAAAAAATATGACAAATATACATGATGACAGGTAAATTAGACCTGTTTAGACATATTCACCATCGTCAACTTAGGGTCAACAATTAATAGTCAACGAGATTTTAGCGTTTTAATATATAATTTTTTTTACATGTTTTAAGATCAAATCAAGAATTTCGTTTAAAGTCTAAAGCAACTCTTTTAGTTAAATTCTAACGCAAATTTCAGTAGGGTAAATAAGAGATCAGATCTTCGAGCTACAGCGGCATCACAGTTGTACTCCTACCATCCAATCCTACCATGTTGGGTGTTTTTTTTTCAAACTTATTACGATGTTTTTTGTAAATATATCCATTAAGTTAATAAAGTTTTAGTTTATACACTGATAACTTGAATTCTACACTCTTGACACTTTGAATGAAAATTTAAGTATGCTGCCGTTGACTTAACTCATTGAAATTCACATGAAAAATTGTTGAGAGTAGTGAAATTTTTTTTTTAAAAGATTTAGATGAAAAAAAATACACATACATATTTTTTTAAACGGCCTTCAAATTTGGGGAAAAAACAGCAATTGTATCTTTTAATTTCATACATTTATTAGTTCTGATAAGCGTTATGGATGTAACTATCGTTATAGGCATTTATATCAACAGATCGCGCCACAGTGACTCAACCCAGAAATTTCGAAAATTTGTAAAAAAAAACAAAACATGAATACCACTGAGTATAAGTTATCTAAAAATAGTAGATTGTTACACAAGGTGAGAAAGTTACCTTTTCAATGCACGAGATGGTTTGGCGCGCGAGCGTAGCAAGAGCGCTAATAGTTTATTTATTTATTCTTTATTGCACAAAGAAAAAGTACAATTGGCGGACTTAATGCCTAATGGCATTCTCTACCAGTCAACCACTGGGCGAAGCAGAAATCGTGTTGGCGGTGTCTCATAAGACCGGAAATAAAATATACTATTAATACAAAAAACATACTTATACCAAAATTATACATATTACACATACATAATCATAATACATAAATTTAAAGATACATACACTAAATATCGTACCTAAATCTTAAAATATTGCCTTGAAAGGAGAGAGGTTTGGTTAAATGAGTTAAGGTTTATCTATGAAGAAGTTATGGATTGCTCTTTTGAAGGAAAACCTACTGGTTGACAATTTAATTTTATTAGGCAGCGAGTTCCATAGCCTAATGGCAGCTAATGTGAAAGAATTCGACATATGGGAAGACGTATGAAGAGGAGTATGAAGCAGCAAAAGGCTATGCGAGCGCTGGTTGCGCGTGCTGCACTCGCCCCTATACTTAAAATACATTTCAGATATCTAGGGGAATTGGGATTACTAAGAATATTAAAAAGTAAACAGAGCGTTCGAGAATTCCTACGGTGACGAATTTTAAGCCATTTTAATTGAGAACGAAAGGGAGAAATGTGGTCGTATTTTCGTACACCATAGATAAACCTAATGCAACTGTTTACCAGACGTTCAAGTTTATCAAGGAGACCTTGGGACAGATTAGAAGTGCAAACGTCTGCATAGTCAATGAGGGGCATAAGGAGTGCTTGTACTAAGATAATTTTGGTGCCGAGAGGAAGAAAGTTTTTGAATTTATATAAGGAGCGTAAGGACGCAATGACTTTTCTGCTCGTTTCAATAATGTGCTTATCCCAACTCAGAGTATTGTCCATAAACAGGCCAAGGTTCTTGACGTGAGGACTGTAAGGTATAACAGTGCCGTTATAGGTTAACACCGGCCAATCAGTCCCAAGGCTACCCAGCTGCCGCGGGGTGCCTACCACAATTGCCTGACACTTAGTTGGATTTACCGATATCCCGAAGATGATAGACCAGTCAAGTAAGCGTTTGAGATCATCATTCAACTGGAAAATAGTTCGAGGGCATTGAAAAGATCTTTCTTCCGAGGTAAACACTCTGCTTTTCATTACGAATATAAGGAAAGTAAATAAAAATCAGATACATAAGTTCAACCAAATAAACTTCTCACTCGATTTACGAAACAACTGAATGAAGTTCGAATAGTTGCAATCCCGCATTTTTTTTTGTCTGTGGAATTCAACCAATTTTTTAAAAATTTGTAAAAAAACATACGTAGACAATGATGATGGAATTCCCCCGCCTTTTTTTATTTGAAGAAAATATATATTTTTTCATTTTTTATCGTAAATGCTTAGCCCAAATTTATGCAATTAAATACTAATTAAGTGAAACATACATTAATGAGTATATTCCTGCTTCGATTGTTTAAATATTCATTTGAAATCAAGATAAAGAACTTTCAAATACAGCTGTGGCTGAATAGAATACATCAAATCAACTTGCCGCAAAAGGAATGTCAAAATAGAAGGTAACATTGGACAGTTATTTACTTTCAGCCCTAGGGCTGAAAAGTGAAGCTTACAACCCTATGCTCAGGCAACTTCAAGCGTACTTTCCGTGTATGAGTAATGAAAAATATATTTGACGTGTATGTTTGGAGTTTTGGGACACCTGTATGTGTGTTTACCCATGTCTATTATTAATTGAGTATGAAAATTTTTTGTGAATAATTCTGGTTAATATAAATTTGACGGTTTAAATAAAGAATTTAGACTTTCACCTGTAGAAGTTGGCGGGAGTGAGCGTGTGCACGCGCGGCGCGGCGCCGGCCGGGTCCGCCGCGTCGCGCCCCTCCAGCGTCACGGCCTCGATGCCGAAGCGGTGGAACAGCCCGTGGTTGCCGTTCGGCACCTGCGCGCAAACATGTTTATGACTAGCTGGCCGGCAGCGGCTTCGCCCGCGTAAACTGTCTTTCCCGTCAAAGTATAGCCTAAAGTAAAAAAAAAATAGCCTGTCACTCCTTGAAAATGTAGCTTTATTTTGGATTTTTAAAATCGGTCCAGTAGTTTCGGAGCCTATTCAATATAAACAAACAATCAAATCTTTCCTCTTTATAATATTAGTATAAATAAAAATTACCTGATATATTTGGGACTATCGGTTGACAAAGTAAACTTTACGGGATACATACATACATACCATCACGCTTTTGTCTTATCGGGGTGGGCAGAGACCACATCTTTCCACTTGCTACGGTCCTGACACACCTCTTGCGCTTCTTCCACTCTCATTAATTCTATCATACATGCTCGTCGATGATGGGCGTCTTGTACTTGTCCTAAGTACGTCCGTCTAGGCCTACCCCTTCCAGCAGCTCCATCCACCCTCACCTTGTAAATTTGTTTTCATTACTCATACACAGAAAGTACGCTTGAAATTGCTTGATCATAGGGTTGAAAGCTTCACTTTCAGCCCTAGGGCTGTAAAGTTTTTTTCAGCCCTAGGGCTGAAAGTAAATAACTGTCAAATGTCACCTTCTATTTTGACATTCCTTTTGCGGCAAGTCGATGTATTCTATTCAGCCACAGCTGTATTTGAAATTTCTTTATCTTGATTTCAAATGAATATTTAAACAATCGAAGCAGGAACATACTCATTAATGTATGTTTCACTTAATTAGTCTTTAATTTGAATTAATTTGAGCTAAGCCTTTACCATAGAATTGAAAAAAAAAAAAACTTTAAATAAAATAAGGCGGGGGAATTCCATCATCATTGTCTGAGTATGCATTTTTACAAATAATAAAAAAAAAATGGTTGAATTCCACAGACAAAAAAAGGCGGGATTGCAACTATTCGAACTACATTCAGTTGTTTCGTAAATCGAATGACAAGTTTATTTGGTTGCACTTATGTATCTGATTTTAATTTACTTTCCTTATATTCGTAATGAAAAGCAGAGTGTTCACCTCGGAAGAAAGACCTTTTCAATGCCCTCGAACTATTAGCGCTCTTGCTACGCTCGCGCGCCAAACCATCTCGTGCATTGAAAAGGTAACTTTCTCACCTTGTGTAACAATCTACTATTTGTTAATCGCCTTTCATCTATCCTTCCCTTATGCAAAAACCATCTTAGCATTCCCATCTCAATTTTTGTGACAACATCCTCTTTCACACCACAACACTCTCTAATTATGCTATTCCTCACTTTATCACTCAATGTCACTCCTGCCATACTTCGCAATGCTCTCATTTGAAATAGTTGAATATTTGGATAGTTGTGAAATATCTGCAGAAAAAACTATGAACAATATACCGGGTGATTATGATTACGACACATGATTAAGTGATGTAGCAACTGTCTTAGTAAGAATGATTTTTTTTGATTAATTTTAATTTCGAGGTCACCATAGAAATCAGTCGAACAATCAGTATTTTTCGTAGATTCGCATTATATTTATTTGTGATTTGTACAATTATTGTATTATTTACGTTTATTATTATTGATTTGACATGTCATAAGTGCTTTAAACAAGTTTGTGTGTGTCACAAGTGATTTTTTGTTTTTACTTGCATGAAAACCTTAACAAGATATTGTTGAAAACTGGCTGGCGGCTCAGCCTCCTTAAGTGTATTCAGAATTCTTTTGTTTTTCATATGACTTTACTTTATTGATTTTTTTGATACGTATTGACAGTCATGTTTTTGCTTTCGAGAAATATACTGATATTAAGGGCTCCCGAGTTTCCATTATCAGCTAGTCTCCATACTCTCACATCATCTTAGTTATAATAATAATATATCATTTATTTCAGGCTACAAAATTACATTTTCAGATGTTACAAAATATAATTGGCCCATATATATAAATAACTTAGAGACTAAAATACATATTTAATAAACAATTAAACTCGTAGGAACAGGCGACGTGTGACGCAAGCTGGTGCCTGGTAGCCGCCCTCGGAACCGCCGATACAGGATACCTCGTGAGTCCGCTCGTGTGTGGAATACTGCTCTCATCTCTGGGACGGTTCCGCCAAGTACCTACTCGAAGCTCTTGACAAGTTGCAGCGGCGTGCTATCCGTATTATTGGAAACCCAGAGGCAACTTTGACCCTTGAGCCTCTCCAATTGCGTAGAGACATTGCCAGGCTAAGTGTTCTCTATCGCTTCTACAATGGGGAATGCTCTGACGAGTTATTCCAGCTCATTCCACCTCACCTTTCCACTCCCGTCCCACGCGTGCTGGACTACGGCGTCACCCACACACATTCAACATTTGTTGGCCCGAACTAAAAGATTCGGTGACTCGTTTCTTTGTCGTACTATCCAGACGTGGAACGCTCTTCCAGCACATGTGTTTCCTTCCTCGTATAGTCCCGGGTTCTTCAAGCGGGGCGTGAAAAGGCATTTCTGCAGGCCTTCAAGGTGAGGATGGCCAGCCCAGTGATTCGTTGAATGATCAACCTCATATTTGGACCTCACGACCGCTTTTCATCAGGTGGAGTGAGGTCATCTTGACGGGCAATATAAAAAAAAAACCTTTCGGCCAGAACTCTTCTTTCATGAAGGTCGAAAGATGTTCAGTGGGAACCCTCACCACAAATGAGTTAAAATTTACATTATGGCGGGGCTCCAACCGCTCGACCCTCAAAGTGAATTTGGACTTAATTCGCATGTACTCTACGATCTCCTCTGCCTTTGTTGAGTAATGGAGACGGGACACGTACAGTAGCGTCACGGGTATAGCTGGACGCAAGAGATGATTCGGTCCGGTTGGTGCAACACCACACAGATTTTGACGAACAGGCTTCTTCTTCTTCCTTCTTACAACAATACAGCCACCATATAGTTAGGCTCCTTAACACCTGTGATAAAATATGCTAGACGTGGCGAACGCACTTCCAGAACATAATGTGTTCTCTTCCTCTTGATAACTCACGGTTTTATATTTTCAACTTTGCCTAACCCGACGATTCAATTAGATTTCTGCTATAAATTACAGATAAACATTAAATTACAGATAAAGTGAACCACAGGAAAACAATAATATTGTTCCGTGTGTGTGTACGGCTTGGTGAGTGTAAGTGTTTGTTTGTGTTATCGTGTTTAAGTGTTTGAGTGGGTGAGTGTGCGTGTGTGTGTGTGTGTGTGTGAGTAAGAATCGTCATATACTTTACCCCAGCAAACTGCGTGGAAACCATTCCCAACATGGTCCATACACCGTTCATCCAATCATCCATCTTGTTGCGCGTTCGCACCCAGGAATAACTGGAAATGATACAGTTTCTTAAATCAAAGCCTGTACTTCTACCATGGAGTTAAGCTGAAGTAAACTACGATAGGCTATTTTTAGTGACATCACTGGTGGGATTTTCTCATGCAGAAAGGGGTTCGAACATTTGTGGCAGAGGCCACCATTTTACCTTTAGTTTATTCTGGATGTTGCCGCGCACGATGAAAGTGGTTTATATGGAAAGAAGACACATAAATAAAATAAAAATATTTTTAATACAGGTAACAGAAATCCATACAGAAATAGCAAAATTAAAATTAGGTTAAAAATAAAATCCAAATTAAAAATTAAGTAAACAAAATCAAATCATGATTAAAATCAAAATTATAATAGTATAATTAGTATTCTACATTTAATAAATGGAGATTTGTTCGACTGGCCGCTACGACGACCGATACCTTAAATCGTGGCATGAAGCCGAATCCAGCGCTTATAAACAAACAAAAAATATCTCATGATTTGGTACCCTGAAGTGTCACGTTTCCGATTTATTAGAAAATAAAGATCGATATGTAAAAGATGATGTTCATTAACAATCTGCTTTTATAAGGCTTTACGTATTTTTTGCTAATAAATAACCGTTTTAGGATGTTCCATATAGGTACCACTTTTAGCGTGCGCGGAAACTTCAGAAAAATATAAAATGGCGGCAGGTGGCTATCAGCTTCCATACAAAACTGTTTAAACCCCTTTGAGTAACGACGCTAGCGATTGTCATAGGCGTAAACTCATGTATTAGGGAATGTCATACAACTAAAACTTGTTTTGAGCAAACATTTAAAAACCCTTTGTATGAACCGACATTGTCCAACCTCCACTTAATAAGAAATGCTTGAGTAGTTTAACTAAGGCCAAACGCCCGAATAATGAAACTTCACTCAAACTTAAGAGCCCCTTATGAGTATAACTCTCACTTTTATATTATGTCTAACGATTTTTGTATTCTCAAAAAAAAAAGATTCATTGAATCTTTATTGCTCTGAAATGAAAATTTCAGAATGCATAAAAAGGCTTATTTACAAGAAATAGGGAATTATATCATCTCTATCATGGGGCTAACTGAAAAAAAATCAAAATATTGAAGGTAAGTAGTGACTAAGAAGAATTATTTTTCAATACACCTATTTAGAATGTATTATCAAAGCAGACTATATTATACTCACCTATTCTTGTAAGAGTGGTGTATTCCAGACTTGATGCAAAGTTTGTGCACTAAATTGACTAGATCTAGATTTGGTAGCTGCCCATTCAGACCTTCCACTTTCACTTCAATGTACTCTGTAAACGCAAAATTACAAGAATCATTGTTTTTTGTCACCTAAAGAAAACACTGGCTAGAAAGTTAGTGTCAAGGTTGCATATTTTTTTGTATGTTAGTTCAAATTTATCTTGAGTCAGTCATTAAAAGGATATGACAATATCACAAAATAATATAATGCATAGATATATTATTAGAACTGAAACTGAAAAAAAACCTTAGCACAAATACTTACTAATCTTAGGTGTCTCAAACTCCAAATTAATCGCTGCTTGTATTGACCCAGACCTCCCTTTCAACTTCCCCGGGTCCAAGCATTTCCCGTGCTCTCCCCAGTCAAATCCTGACACCATCTTGGAGAACTCCAGAGCTGGTGAACCAGGCTGCCAGAAGCCGCCAAGGCTTGAGTAGAAGGTCTCGGTGTCGTTGTGCAGGCCGTGGTAGGCTTCTAGCCAAGCCTGCATTCCTAGTTGCTCGTATTCGGTGACGAGGAAGATTATATCCTTTGCCCAGTATTTCTGTGCTGCAAGATGAATTCAATCAATAATGTATACAAAGAAAAAATGAAAAAAGCAGCCCTTAATGTATATTATGTGACAGTGTATTTTGAAGTTTTGTAATGTCAATCATATATACAGTAGGGGTGTCCAAGCCAAATTTTGGGGGCTAAGTTATATCACATACTGTACGCTATAAATGTTTTAAATGAATTATAAATAATTCTGGAAATCTTTTACACATGGATATCTGAACTCAATCTAGGTGTAGCTTGTACTGATTGTCAGTGTCTAATAAAGATACAGAACTCACGTCGAGCAAATTGTGCAAAAGCCAGCATCAAGGCAATGCCAGCAGTGGTACCCTTCTGGTGCGAGGACAAGGACCTGTATGGAGCCGTCACCACCAGAGCCTCCAATGATGATGTGCGGGGTGCTCGTAATATGCCGTAGACATTTGTACCTCTGAACACCTAAAATTGATATGACTAGAATAATTATTAAAACTGGAGAAGTAAAAAAAAGACAAGGCAAAAAAGTATGGAGATATCAACAAAATTAAGATAACAAGACAAAATATCGAAACCACTTTACACACACAGAATTTATATTTTTTAATTTTTCTCATCAGATAAAGCAGTAAGTATCTGTAAAACTGCTTTATTTCAGTGTGTAGTGTTTGCGTAGATATAAGAAAACAATGAAATATTGTTTGAAGCAACTATTTGCATGTTGGTCAGACATCTTTGCCTGTCTTTTAAGTGGTGCATATTCAGAATCAACTCGCAACTCAAATGGCAACATAATGCAAAAAGATAATCAAAACAAAGTGTTTATAAATAACCTTAGCTCTATTTTTTATATATTTTTATTCATGTAGCTTGTGGTTTTTAACAATTTTATTACATTTTGACCACACCCTTCTCAATAAGGCTTATTCCCTCTCATTTCCTTAAGCTCTTGTGACAACAACATACCTGTCCTTGCCCCATGGGGTAGTTTAGTGTGAAGTTGTGTGTGTACACCTCCAAGTGCAGTTGAGACATCTTGGCAACCAGCCACGGTACTGGCATATCATCAATGTCATCATATTTATCCTGAAACAGAAGGTACACTTTGGTTCAGTTTTTGAAAACATATTTTAGAATAACTAAGTTTTGCCCAAATTGGGACCAGATAGCAATGTACAGAAGTGCCTGAGGATTTTCAAGTCTAATTAATGACTGCTGAGAAACAGTACACAACACAAAGTCAGGCACAGGCATAAGCTGAGCACAGTCCCATTTATTTTACGGACATCGCAACACCCCTAAAATTCTGTTATTGTATTTTCTTTTAATTTGTTTTGTTGTGTTTTTGTTCATGTAAAATTGTTGTACTATGTAATGTGATGTCCTTAAAAATAATAAATGTTTTCTTTTTTTCTTTCTGTTGTCAGTAACAATAATAAAGATTAAATTAAATAATTATGGCCACTTGACCCAACTTGTCCTTGTCCCAAAGGCAAAGACCCACCACAGATAGTTTTGCTTGAAGTATACACTAACTTTTGAGATTCTAAGCTGTGCTTTTAGGGAATGCACTAGCGTCCATATCAGAGGTTAACTACTTTAAGAGCCCAGGCCTTACAAATTATAGCATTGGTAGTAATTAATGATTATAAGCAATTAAACCAAATTACTTACCTCGAGCTCCTGATTAAACTCATTAAACAACTGCTTAGCCGCCTGCTCAGCGTTAAACTCGTTCGTCACAAGCCCAGGCAAGAGCGCGTTCTCGGAAAAGTACGTCTCATTATTGAACTCCTTGTTGCCCAGCATTACAAACCACACCAGGGCTCCGACATAGCATAAGAAACAAAGCGGCCCGTGGACTCTTTTGAGGACTTTTACCCATTTCACAGAACCGTATTCCGGATCTGATAACAGACCCATTTTTTGGGTATTTACCACAGGTTTTAAGATTAACAATATGCAGTAACTTTTTAGGAAGTGTACAGCGTAATTTATAGGAAGTTTTAATACATAACTTGCGAAATCGATTAATATTTACGGGCGAGAAAGAATCCGCATTTGTTTTTATCAGTATAAAATGACAGCTAAGACAGAACGGAAGGGCTGTCAGACTGACAGCGGCACGGCAAAGCACAGATAATGTAATCTTTAAAAGTGGGTTTTAGGCAAACCATACACGTCAGTAAATATTGTGTTATGTATCACGATCTTTATTGTTATTCGCTGCAGAAATGCAGCAAATATTGTGATCCGTCAATACACTAATCTACACGTCAATAAATATCGTAATTCATCAGGTAATATTGACGGATCACAATATGGATCTGGCGTGTAGCGTTCGCCTTAGCCATCCAAATAAGAAGCACGGCCCCTTAAGTTTTCTACTTAACAATAGATGGCGCTATAAGCCATATTGAATTTTGAAATTCACAAAAATACAATCATCTAATAGCACAAAGTACGTTTAACATACGTAGACTACGAAAATCAAAATATCTCTTACAAACTTGCTTTCAAGAGAAAGATTGATAAAATGTTATCAACAGTCAATCAGTGTAGCAATTCATATTGTCCACACGCAGTTGTTTTATAACGCTTTAGCGGTGATCGTTATACAAATGCTGTACAAAACAATGAACACTGTGCACATCTACTCGTATATACTTAATGTTCTCTAGGACTTTTAAAACGTAGTGATTAATTATAATCTTTATTAGGTCGGGTTTAGCATCCTCGGAATCATGAACAGAGTGAGACGATTCTTCGAGCCTTGGCAGCTCTGTATTTTGTTTAAGACACAAGTTCGCTCGTGTGTGGAATACTGCTCTCATCTCTGGGACAGTTCCGCCAAGTAGGTACCTATTCGAAGCTTTTGACAGGTTGCAGCGGCGTGCTATCCGTAGGTAGATATTATTGGAAACCCAGAGGCAACTTTGACCCTTGAGCCTCTCCAATTGCGTAGAGACATTGCAAGGCTAAGTCGACTGCAGCAATTAACATAGTAGGAACTACATTTTGGCGGTTTTTCTAAAATTTTTTTTTTTTAATGTAATAGGGAGCAAACGAGCTAGAAGGTCAATTTTATTTTATTAGAAGTCTTCTAATAGGTTTATCTTTCACCTCACAAAGTTTTAAATGTCAAATATTACTCTTTCTCAAGTTTTCACTTAGAAAAAAGTCGGATATTATCAGCGCGCGCGATTTATACTGTAGGTAGGTATGTAGCGACGCTGTCTGCGGGGTGCACGGTGGGCAAGGATACCTGTGCGCTGCGCGGATCTACCAGTTCATACTTAGTTAGCGGGAAGTGAGCATGCTCGTTATTTCATTCTTCCAGTTGATAGAATTAATACAATTAATGCTATTTTAAGTATTGTAATTATGTCACGGTCTAATCTAATGTTAGATTTAGTGCAGCAACATGTTTTAGCGCAAGATATTCCAGTCCCTACAAATTTAGCCCAACACTCGTGTTCATCCAAGTTTAGAAAAAACAAAAATTCGTAAGTAAAAGTGTCTTTAAAAATTTACTTTCAGTTTAAAAATATTATAAAATAAGACATTTTTACTTTCTATGTTTTTGAAAACATTATTCTCTCTCGAAAGTGTAATAAACTATACTAGGACAGTTAACATTGTAGTATGTGTCAGATCCGACATTGTTAATGAGTTTTCATTTTAGTTTTTGTGTCGGATGTTACATATCCTACATTATTGCTTGTTTAGGTTTCGTTAAATACTGTCGGATATGGTATAACCGACTTAGTTACGTGTTCATCTCAAATTAGCATCTGTCGGATATGGAACTACTGACTTTAATCTGTGTTTATCTTTTAGAAGCTTTCGTTGGTTGTGGTAGTACCAACATTATTATTTGTATTTCATAAAATGTATGTAGCAATACTATTATTATTAATTGAATACTATAGTTCTGCATAATATGGTATAGTATATGCCATTTATCATGGCAAACAAGGTAATAGGGATTTACGTTTACTCTAATCTACTCTATTCTACTCTATTCTACTTACTGTTCTCTAATATACTAAACTCTTATTATATTACATTCTTCTACTTTCGTTTTTGTCTATGATAAGGGTCGAGAATTTTATTTTGCTTTGAATATATGTATCAATAAGTATCATATTGACGTTTGACGACCGACTTGGTGTAATGGTTAAGAAGTTGGCTACTACACCAGAGGTCGCGGGTTCGATCCCCGCACAGTACAAACATTTGTGTGCATGAACATGTCTGTTTGTACTGGTCTGGGTGTCTCCTATGTATATTAAGTATGTATTTACAAAAGAAAATGTATTTAAGTATGTTTATCCGTTGTCTAGTATCCCATAACACAAGCTTTAATTAGCTTACTTTGGGGCTAGATGGCGCTGTGTGGAATAATGTCCAGGGATATTTATTTATTTATTTATTTTATTTATATTGTTTAAAATCTCAAATGCGCACATTTTATTATTCTATCATTTTAAGGAGAAGAATCTCCACTTCCTGAAGAGTTTCAAGAGGATCTTATATAGTTACAAAACCTGCTAAGAGATGTGTTCAGCAATAACAACAAAGACCTATCAGAAAACAGTTTTTACGCCTTAGATCCAGTGACCTCAAACATTACACTGCTCACCCCCCATTCTGATGTACCTACCGTTGACGCTCGTGATAGCTCTAAGGAGATCTTAGACACTACACCGATGCCATCACTTATTCAGTTACACGAGCAAATCTGTGAAAGTCAATTTTGCTTCGTGTGTAGATCGCATTACAATACCACAGGTAGATTATGAAAACATAGGAACACCAGATGGTTGTTCTGAGGTTTCTACTGTCAGTAACGTTCAAAGTCAAACTACTGAAGTGGCAAAGCATAATAGACAAAACACATTTCAGTATTTCCTTCCGGATGCTGATAAAAAAGCAGTAAAGGTTTGCAAGACTATGATTCTTAACACCATATCACCAGGAGAGCGTCTAGTAAGCACAGCATGGGAAATTTACGACGGTAACACTGTGGATGAAGAAGATAGGAGAGGACGATATGAGCATAACAAAAGGGCCACACTCAAAACGAGAGAGACAGCGTCCACTCTACAATTGAACGGTCTTGCCGCCATAAATCAATTTGTGCTGGACTACGGCGTCATCCACACACAATTATTCAGCATTTGTTGGCCCGAACTAAAAGGTTCGGTGACACGTTTCTTTGTCGTACCATCCAGACGTGGAACGCCCTTCCAGCACATGTGTTTTCTTCCTCTTATAGTCCCGGGTTCTTCAAGCGTGGCGTGAAAAGGTATTTCTGCAGGCCTTCAAGGTGAGGATGGCCAGCCCTGTGATTCGTTTGAATGACTGGGCTTGTCAGCCTCATATCTGGACCACACGACCGCTTTCCATCAGGTGGAGTGAGGTGATCTTGACGGGCAATATAAAAAAAAACCTGCCTGAAGCCTCTTGTAAACACACGTTTTTTCTCGCCGTAAAAATCTACGGTTAATTCGCCGTATGTAGGCAGTGTTGTATGGATAACTGTCATGGGAGCTTGTTGGCATAAATGGCGGCAAAACTTCACGGCTCGATAACCACAGTTAAAAAAACGTGCCGTGTACAAGAAGCCTGAGGGTAGTGCCGCCGGGGCCTTTTGGACCAAGAAGGCTAGAGACTAAGGAGAGATAACTCCCTGGAAAGGGTTGGACTAAATCCGTATCCCACAGTGACGCATGCGCATTACGCTTCTTTGCCGCGATCCTCGCGAAGTGTCAAAATTGGTCAACACAACCTCGAAAAACAACAACTGTCGCACGTGACACCGTTCAAAACAAAACCATGTGACCATGAAATGACAAATAGCTGCCGCTGCACATGCGCAATACAGCGTTTTGCCCGGCACAGAGTATACGACTTTCGGCCCTCGAAAGCTTACCCCCACTTCGGGAGTTATCTCTCCTTAGTTTCTAGCCTTCTTGTTTTGGACAAACAAACACAAGGATGTACTTAGTGGACGACAGGACATAAATTGTGCCTTGTTTTTTATTCATTCATTTATTTACATGTTGAATGGTTTTATTTTAATAACAGCAATATACAAACGAATATTTTCGAGGATAATTACGTACGAAACCACTGAAGAATTTCAAGTAGGTACATTTCTTCCAAAAAAATAGTGGGAGTCACTTAAGTACTAATTCTTAAAAACGTATCTAACTAATTTGTAATAATTATTATATAAACTGTTACATTTCACATAGTAATAGGAAAAATACTTTTATATAATCTTCACTAAACGACTACTTTTGACATAACTTTCAACTTAATCGGTTTACACGTAAGATACCTACAATAGTAGGTAATAAATTATTTAGCATAATTACTTTATACCCGGCTTTGATGCGATTATAAAACCCTTTTGGCGATTCCTTATCTTAATGACAATAATAATTTTGCCACTAATATCTACTTACTGTCAAAATTAATGTAACTTGCTCATAATCAATATTCTACTCAAAAGTTCCAGATTTGACTGTCAACTATGCCTGCAACTGTGGCCGCCTCCTTGGCGACAACAGATCTTGTATAGCATCTAGAGGCAGCCCCTTGGTTTCGGGCACGAAGAAAACCGAGAAGATAGCTGTGAGGAAGCAGAAGATGCTGAAGATGTAGAAAACTGGTCCCAGGCCCATTGCTGAGACGAGAGGGTTGAATACGAGCAGGATGAGGAAGTTGCAGAGCCACGTCCATTCTACCACCATCATTGTTATGTAGCTTTTGACCTGGAAATGGGGAGCACGTTTAGAAACACAGAAAAATACGGCTCCATACTACTTATTAACCGACTTCGGAAAGGAGGAGATTCCCAATTCGTCGGCAGTATCCCACCTGATGGTAAGCGGTTGTCGCACGCAGTCTATGAACGCGTGCTATAAGTACAACTACTCTAGAGGTGTTACTCGTGCGTTGCCGACCCTGTAAGGCTTCAATAAATGGAGGTTATCTACTGATACGTTGGAAACATTTTCCTATGTACCCATGTTTCTTGATTAGGTACTCAAAGATGCCTAGACCGATTTGGAAAATTCTATTTGTCTGATAGGGTATGTTTCCCAGGTGCTCCTTTGTTCAAAATTTGAAGATGGGATTCTGGAGAACCCGAGGGCAAAATAGCGACTGATATGCATTTTTAAATGAACTATAGATACATTTGCGCAGGAAATGCTGGCATCGACTTCAAGAAAATGCAGGCTCAATAATATGAGTTTTTATATGACACTGAAGTAATTTTATCACAATGCTTAGCACCTGGTGAAAACCACCATCCGTACATGGTACAACCTACATGTATAGCAGAATTATAAAGATGCCTTTATTTTTACTGAAAAGTTTGTTACCAATCCCTTGCTTTTGGGTAAATCAAAGATGGTTTCTATATTCATTGATCAAAGCTTAGGAAGGAGAAGTATGTTTAAGTTAATTTTTAACAAACCTCTGGCAAGAAAAGCTCAGCAGTGAGAACATAGGGCACAGTCCCAGCTCCAAAGGTATAGGCTACGCAGAAGCTGTAGATGATCACCGCAGTCATCCAGTGCGGGCCCCAGCTGAGGTGCACCTGGCTGCCGAGGAGTAGGCTGCAGAAGCCTGATGCAATGGACGCGTAGATTAAGAGGGGCTGGAAGGTTACCAAAAGTTTCAGTAATAAGCTACTGCTACAATTGATAGGTATTGGCTTAATCACCACTGCCCAACGTGGTAAGTAGTGAGGCTTTCTCCGTTAGGCCTCATCCTCACCGGCTCGGTGTGTTTTCGTTTCGGTACAGCCTCTGCACCGAATTTATACAGATTTTCAGCTGCAAAACATTTTCTGGCAGGCTTTGGATGTTTTCAGTGCCGTAATGTTCATTCGATGTGACTGGTGTCATTAAGGCGCGCGACATAGCTGGCGGAAGTGAGATGGGGAAGGGGTGCCGCTCTGTGCAGATTCTATGCAGGACACGCGTATGCGCTCTGTAAAATATCTGTTCCGAAACGAGTCAGTCTGAGAACTCTCATTTGATTAAATGCGCTCGGTAAACAATTCCGTACAGAAGCGTTGCTGTTGTGGTAGGTACCAAAACGAAAACGCACCCGTTGTGGAAAAAGCCTTATTCGGACTGGTTTTCTTGTATAAATCAGTGCTTCCTATCGAAGAGATAGTCGTTAATTAATCTATGACCACAAGGATGGTTCTGGCCAGATTGTAACTCGAGTTCAAGCTGTGGAGTGTTTATCCCCTAGGCCAGGGCGCTGTTAGTAGTATCCACTTACATGAAATTAAAAAATCTTACCTTTCTCCCAACAGCATCAGTCATATAAGCAGCTATGAATCCAGCGATGACAGTGACAACAGCAAACAAAATGGCGCAGAGAGTCGAAGACATGGACGGTATGGCCTCAGAGAACAAGGGATCCGCGTAGACCTGCAGGACTGGGAGACCTTGGAAGATGGATGACGTCATCAGGAAGACCGTGATGAGCAGGGCTTTTCGGGTTGCACGGGACTTTTCTGAAATCAGAAAGAGGTTTTTCAGTTAATAAAAAAAAAGAATAAATGGTTCGGGGTTCTAGCTAACGGTTTTATGAAATAAATATGCGCCAGTAAATACATGCCTTCTTTGAACCTTAGGGCTTTACCCCTTGTCTGGTACCTTGCCATCTTTGAGTGGTAAGGTACCAGACAAGGGCTAAAGCTTAGAATAATAACGTATAGAAGGATATTATAGTCTTCATACAACCACCCCGTCAGAAATGAAGCACTAATACGCTCCACACATGCGACTATTACTTGCTTACGTGCGGCGCGCTTTGACATTGAACATTGCGGAGCTGTACTGAACACTGCAAAGCGGTCCGTTTGGAGCCATTTATGGCTCCAATTAAGGTGCTTCAAAATGGGCGCGTAGACTTTGTTTCTATATGAAATTATTCTAAGGGTGAACGCTAATTTAGGAAAGTTAGTTTTCCACACTACCACCATGCCACCACGCAAGTTAGGGTGAGAAGCTGTGCTGCAGGGCACTACGCCAATCATGTCGTCTACTAGTAATTCAATGATTGACAAGTGATTCCTTTTTTAAAGTTAGAATTTGAATTCTACTGATCGAGACAGCTGATAGCGAAACGATAGTTGCTATTTCGGCTTTGAATAGGGTCTCTGTCTATATTCTGTATCGGCGCGTATCTAGTAATTAAAATTAAAATAGTTAAATATATTTTTTACTTACTTACGAACTGCCAAAGAGATAACTTCTCTTTTGGTTTCTTTTCTGTGATAGGTTTTAAATGCTCTTCTTCGGGAGTCTCATCTGCAATATGATTCATAAGTTTGTGAATTAGTTCATAATAAAATAAGGCTTCATATTTTCAGTACACAATACTTCATTAACATTGCAACGCGTTACAGCAGGTGACTCATACCATTTATAACGTTATTTATTATTTTAAATATTGTAATATCTTCAGCTTTGTTATCTATTTTAGACCGTGTTGTAATTGTCCAATTAAGTATGTGTGCTTCGAACAAAAGTATATAATTATTACTATTTTTTTTTATTCATATCAAAACTAGTTTTACTTATTCTGATCTTTTTGCTCAGCATATTATTTTACCACCTCATAAAGTTAAGAAGAGGCCTGCGCCATGTATTGTGATGTGACATTGCAGTGTTGTTTTTTTTTCATGTAAAATGCGTGTTTGGAATTTCCCATCTTACTCATATCTTTGACGCAATATAATCTGCCCCATAAAATCCAATAAGACTGCTTTGGTTGGAATTTCATTATCTTATTTGGCTAAGAGATCATAATGATCATAATTTTAACAACTCGCACAGGTAGAGTCAAACTATAATTATAACTGAAAGTACTTAAATTACGATTAATTTTACTAAAACTGTTATTACTCCTACAGTTTATCTGTAAGAAAATATATTTTTCTTGACAGTAAGTAATTTGCTTTTATTTGCTCAAATAAATAAATAAATATCCCTGGACATTATTCCACACAGCGCCATCTAACCCCAAAGTAAGCCAATTAAAGCTTGTGTTATGGGATACTAGACAACGGATAAACATACTTATATACATTTTCTTTTGTAAATACATACTTAACCATTACACCAAGTCGGTCGTAAGGTAGTGCACTGCTAGATTTAAACCTCCCCTATTGAATCTAAGGGGCTTTAGAACATTATTGACATACATTGTATAATTTCACAAAACGTTCAGTGTTTAACGATCAAATTGACGAAAGAACGAATGACTGGTAACTTGTGCGTGAGTTCTTTCATTTCAGGCAACAGTCTCTTGTAAGGAGGCCATTAGATCGACTTTGTAACTAAGTAATCACTCGACTGAAGATTCCTTATTGTTATTCATCATCACCATCCGTTCGTTTATCCCGGTTGTGAACCCACACTGGTGTGTCCACGTAGTTTGCCGATCTCCGTTGGACATGACCAAACCAACGATGTTATTATGAGGGAATAAAATGGTTTATTATCATTCTACAAGACATTACAAAAATATTGCCACCTGCTGTATGGGTTTTAAAAATGTACCGATAAAAAGAGTAGGTAAATTAAGTGATCCATTCTCCATTATTGCAGTCCCCGATCGTATCGGGTAGTCGACCTTAAGCAATGATTTTAATATTTGATTTAAAATAGTTTTTGTTAGTCTGCTAAAGTTTAAAGGCAACCAACAGGCATTGCCAAGCGGATCGTGTATTTTTATTGCAAGATTAGTGCATGCATGCATGTTATTAACTTTTTAAATATGTAACTATTTAGAAATATTTAACGCCGAGAGCGCGTGGCCTAGTGGTTCAGCACCCGAACTCAGATCGTGAAACCGTGTGGTCCCGAGTTCAAGGGGTGCTAGCTATGACGATGACATAAGCTGTCACTGGCGCTTATGTCATCTCCATACATTTGAACGATTCTATTGTAGAAATCGTCGTAGCGTGTTGCTCTTGGCTAGGCCCCCTGGCCAGAACCAAAATTCTTTGTGTTCATTGTTAAATATCCGACTTACTCTCCGGTGATGGAAAACATCGATAAAAAACCAAATCAACCTGGATAACGGCGGAAGGCTCACCACCTACCACGTTGGGTTCTAATACCACTTGTAAAAAGTGGGCTTCTGAGTGTTTCGTTCAACATGACGACAGAGTCACTTGCCTCTGACTACCTCGTTTGGGATAAAGTCGTGATGGTATGTATGTAGAAATATATAAGTAAGGTTCAGAGTTTCTGACAGCCATAACACAAGCTCTGCTTGGTTTGGGGTCAGATGATCTTGGTGTTAGGTGTTTTAGATATTTATTTATTATTTGTTTACTTACCATCGTCAATGTCTGGGTTTAGTGATCTCCTTATATTTTCCATTTCGTTTAGAACTTCTTTAGAGTCTGGTTTTTGACTTCTAAAGAAAGCTATTGCTTTGGCTGCTTCCTGAAACCAGCAGTTTCACTTGGAGATACAAATGTTACATAAATGTATGGTCTGTTTCTTTTAAAGCTGCGATCTACATATAATTTACCAAAAATTTACGTTAATTTTACAGCCTTGTTGTTCGGTTGGTAAAAGCATTAGCCCATAATGACTTATCTTTAGTTCAAAACCTAGGTCAGGTGTAGAGTGTTTTTCTGATTTTTCGGGTTTATGATCATCAACCCACATTTGACAAGCGTGAGCATTAACTAATCCTTCATTCGAAGCCATGATTTCAATTATGGAACGACGCCATACAGTGGGAACGTTACAGGCTATTTACTTTAATTAAAAGTATGGTAATAAATAGGGGCTCCTTTGAGAACAATAACATTTTAAATTACTAAAGCAATGCAAACTTCTCTGTCACTCTAGGCGTCCGGTGGCAAGGAGTGCCTTAAAACCAAAATATAAGGGGCGTTTTGTTAAGTTAGGGGCGCTGATGTAGATAAATCCTCTCTTAAAAATATTGAGAAGTCGTCGAAATTTCGCTCTACCCTGCCTTATCAAAGGCTAGGGCTGCCACCACTTGGAGGTATATGTATTGTAGGATAATGATACTAATTAAATCCTAGGACGATCGCGGAACGCCGCATAATAGGAATCTGACAATAGTAACATGTAAGTATACATATAACATCGCTATTATTTACAGGTTATTTTCAGGTTAATCCCAAGTATCTGGCTCGTCCTAGGACGGTTGGAAACTGTGACGTTTATAGACTATATAATATATAGGCTATAAACACTTGCAGTACAATCATAAAAGAGATGACATAAGCAACTTAGTTAGCTGGTTTGCTACTTGTATCTTTTTGAAACACAAAAACCCTTACCTGGTCTTGGCCCTGGCTCATCAAAAATACGGGAGACTCCCTTAAAAAGAAAATCCCTAGTGCTCCAAGAACAGCCATGGTTAAATTCGAGTAGACCATCATCCAGTACTCCATGAGCCCTCCCATTACGTACTGGAGCAGCATCCCAATTCCGTAGAAGACCATCATGATTGATGACATGGTTCCTCTGATAGATTCTTGGCAAATTTCGGTGATGTAGACCGTGCTGATGATGAAGGAGCAGCCGCTGAGGCCAGATACGAAGATCGCGCTAAGGACAACTTCAACCCTGTTACTCGAAGATATCATAGCCCAGCCGATCTGAAAAGATCAAAAACAAGTTTTTTATTCTGGTGCTCCTTATAAATTACAATGTACTTACAAGATAATCAGGGTGCTCTTTCACCTGAGATGTGCTATGTTACGTACATACGTTGCTTTGGATGCGTTTGATATCAATCAATCATTCATTGGTTCACATAGCATAACACTAGAGAAAACGGGTTCTACTAAGCCATGTTTTCAATATGACACATGGATGGATGCATGATGTGGACGAGTGCTCTGCGTACCTTCCCTACGGTCGCTAAATCGCTTAGCTCGACCTGCGCATCTTCCTCACACAGCTACCTTGCGGCGGCGTATCTTTGTAACACTTTATTCGCTCCGTTACATAACATAGCATCTGTGGAAACGGTCTAATAACTTCATAGCTTATCCTGCACAACCTCGCAGCATACCTGCATAGCACATATCTGGTGGAAAAGCAGCCTTAGGCTGGCTAATAAACTAGCATATTAATATCTCAGACCTAGCAAGCTAATACAGCAGTTAGGTTTCATCATCATCATTCTCAGCCATAAGACGTCCACTGCTGAACATAGGCCACTCCCACAGATTTTAAAAGCAGCAGTTAGGTTTATTGAAGATGTAAATAAGCTCACCATAACATCATCTGACCACAAACTTTGAGCTGATCTCGTAGGTACTATGTGCGTCAAAGATTGACATACCAGATTTATATGCCAGAGGAGACACAATGGTTACAGTTTGAATTTTTGAAGTCTTGAATTTATATTGATAATTATATGTGTTTGTTTGTTGTTATTTTTGATGTCCATCAAAACTTGGAAACAACAAACAATAACTTGGGAACTAAACTATTGCACTCAGCGATGTTTTTTTAATGTGGTATTTTTGGATTGGCGCTAAGTAAGTCAACGGGCGGGTCAAATCAATGACCCACTCCAAACAAAAAGCTCGTACAAACTTAACATAGGTCTTGGAGACTTTTAAGACATACATTTAGACTAATATAAATTCATCCCCAGACACAAAATGAACAATAATATTTTTACTGGGTTGACATCGGAGTCTTACCTCCAGTCTGGTCTTACTGACCAGTTCCTCAATGGGCATAAAACATAAGAAAGTAAATCTTACCACTGCTGTCAAACATGTTATAATCGAGCTTTTCTTCCTTCCCAATCTGTCCAAAAGCATCCCAGTAATTGGCGTGCTGACCATAGCCCCAACAGAAGACAAGCTGCCCAACAAAGCTATCTCCCCCTCTGTCATGGTTCTGTCAAGAGTCGTGTTGGCGGAGCTGAAGATTGTCAGGGTGGAAGAAGGCCAGGTGAACATGACGCCCATGATCAAACAGAGACCGCACACTGGAAGAAGGTTTTAGTTGTTCATCATCATCATTTGAAGCCATATGAACACTGCTGAACATAGGCCTTCATCATAGATTCCCAAAGCGACCGGTTGTAGCCGGTCTGCATGTACCGTCGTCGAATCCACTTCCAGAATGCGGGTGAGCTACTCACTCAGTCTAGAACTTATATGCCTTAACCCTTAATAGGGCGGATATAAAAAATAATTAATTGAAACTAGGTTTTGAGTTAATATTTAAACGTTTATTAGGATCCTTTTTAACATTATTTGTGAAAACTAATAAAAATAAATAATTAAAAGTTCGCAAAAAATCGGCCCGTTTACATTCAGGTATTGGTGGTAATAATTTGACCTTAACCTGTCATGGTACTCGAAGTAGAGCTGCTACAGTTCATAGCATCTCCTTTTTCTGGATCAATATGCAAGCTTTTGAGGCATGGTGTGGCAAACAAAGCTACTATGCAGCCATTGCAAATGATCCTTGATCGTTCAATCATTTTCGTGCTTCAAAATCGGCATCTAGTAAATTTCCCTTGGTCTGCTGGGTAGATAGTTACCGTTACTCACTAGCGTATTTGTTGTTTTAGGAGAATTTCAAAAGAAAACAAAGTTATCGTACAGTATTATCGACTTATCGCCGGCATTTTAGAAGAAGATCTCCTCGCTGTTGAAAGAAGCGACGAAGAATAACCACTTTTGGGCGATTGCGTATTGGATTACACCGGTGAAGTTTCGCGAGGTCTTTCGAGAATATGTGGTGCAGATTCTGAGTTGGAGAGGAGAGGATTAGATAATTATATGGTATAATCTAGGTAGATTTTGCAAACCAACTAAGTAGTATTTGTGTAATTTCAGCAAGCTTCGACAATGGCAACCAGGGGTAGGCCAGGGGCCTCCTATTAGTTCTGCCTTTCGGGTATTTGCTGTTGCCATTCATTAGGAACCTCCACCTGCTTATTATGCGTCTTCAACTAGTAGTTCAATAATGAGTAACATCTGCGTATTTTTTTTACTTACGTATAAATGTGCCCAATACTTGATTACGAACTCCCATTTTGGCGAAATCCCAGAAAACCACTCAGCATAAAAATAACACTTAAAATTAAACTTTCACGATAGAGAGCCTTCTGTCTGTATGTAGTTTTGCTTTACATTTGAAATAATAGCGAATCGTTCCCTACAGTTATTATCAAGATTATCTCTGCGGTAACTGCGATGTATCACAAAAAAAGCTCTAAGCAAACAAATAAAGAGAAATGGATTACTCTGGTTGAGCCTTTGGACAAATATTTGAGTCATGTGTTACAATACATAGTGTGGCGTTCCGTCGCTGCAACTTTGTTGATGTTTTAAGCAAAATAATTAGACGCATTAGCATGTGAATTGTGAACCCACAAACTCTGGAAATTGTGAGCTACATCCTGTAAAAGTCAAGGCTTTTAGGTAACTGCTTTGGATATATCATAAATTTTTTTGGTGTCGCTCAGAGAACTCTCTAAGCGAGCAATCTTATGTTCAAGAGCCATGGTCTCATTTTCATATGAGATTTTTGTACTATCTAAGAGTAATATCGAGATGCGTAGAGGTACCAACAACCCGGAAAACGGCGCAAGGCTCACCATGCCTACGTTGGGTTTTGGTGAAAAATCGGCCTTTGAGTGTTCCGTTCCCCATGACGGCAACAGTCAACTTGCCTCTGACTAGCCTGTTTGGGATGAAGTCATGATTGTGTTTGGAGGTCCTGGGTTCATATTCCAGGTCAGGCAAAATGTGTTCTCGGAGTTTTCGGAATACCTATAACACGGCCTGCTCCCTATTTGTGATCACCAATTCACTTTACTTTTAATAAGTGCCACCGTACGAGAATATGAATCACCTGATAGCAGGGTGATCATCGCACTCCTGGTCATTTTAAAAAAGGGGTCATTATAGGTTCAGCAGTTGTCCACTTGTTTTACAAATTGTAACTAAATATGTATGTATCTATTCAGACATCAGAAATAGATAAGTCTATTGTATTACATGCATTATAATATCACTATACGCATACATTAAATAAGTATTTTTTTGTAACCTGCATTCATTAGTTTAATAAAAGGATTAAAATGCAATTGAAAATAATCAAATGCTGAGGTTACGTGCACTAGTAACTCTTACCGGTGCTTGCTACTACGACTGTGTTTAATTAATAAATAATAAATATAAATGAATATGCGCCAGACAACACAGCATTTGTCATGGTCTCGAAGTAGGGATAAATAGCTCTGTTTTACGAATTACCAGACACGTATGCAAGCCAGGGGCGTCTTCCAGCACACCAATTTAGAAAAGTTCGTTTTCTAAATTGACACGTCAGGAAATTTAAACCGGACACAGCGCAACTGGAGGGAGTTTTTCATCAGGTGGAGGTATACATTTATACCCAGGAGGGCAGAGCAACATAACAAGTGGGGGAATCCACTGTATCCAACCTTCTTTAAGTATGTATAAACCTCTCCTGTCGTTAATATGACCGTGTATGGTGGTTTCGGCGGTATTAAATATAGGACCCACTTTTGCTGAAGAGCAACTCTCGCTTTACCTAATTTAGTTTTTTTTTTATTATAAAAATCCCAATTTTATTGCTTTCTTATTGCAACCACCATCATGTTCTGTGAAAACCAGATCGCAAAAGTTTTATTGACAAGATTAGCAGTATTATTTCTGGTATTGCCGTAATCTTCATTGTTTTCTTCTCCCTTTTATTCTCACGCAAAATAGGTGTAGGCTTTTCCAAGTTTTTTTTTCATTTGAGCTTAGACTTTAGACGACATTATCAACAACAACAACCAGTGTATGAATGTGAACTGTGTAAAAATGTACTAGCTAGGGCAGTAGTGTCAATCAGAAATACCTCATTCAAGTAGACCATTTAGTTATACCGTTTTCTTCGGTATCGTCAATTAATATTTTAACCATAGCCGCAGTATAAACATACTTTATACTAACACGATCTGTATAACTAAATATAATACATGTACATTATGGTGGTGTGGCGTGTTCTATCTGCCCCATCCACTTTCACGACTACAGGAAGACCAAGACCGCTCTGTCAAAAGTGTATCGATGAAGAAGACATTATGTAACTTTACCACCGCAGACGGACGGTTTCTACTAAAAAGACCCTGTAAGAAACTCAATGACTATTTACTCTTTTAAATGAAAGGTGGTTAATATTGCAGTCACTATTTTTTTTTGCCAATTGTAACATACAGTTTGAGCGTCAATAAAGAGTTGTCCCGCAGTTTCTGGAATTTTTACGTACAATAATCCACAGAGCCAGAAGACCAAAGTTTACGAGCAGTGCATGTTGCCAGTGATGACCTACGGTACTGAGACGTGGTCCTTGACAGTTGGCCTCTTAAATAAGCTCAGGGTTGCTCATCGCGCTTTGGAGAGAGCTATGCTTGGCGTTTTTTGAGCGGTAGGATTCGCAACAAGGAGATCCGCCAAAGATCGAAAGTTACCAAGCTGCAGTGGCAATGGGTAGGCCACATCACTCGCAGAACTGATAACCGTTGGGTAGTAAAAGTTCTAGAGGGGCGACCGCGAATTGGGAGATGCAGCGTGGGCAGGCCTCCAGGTTACCGATGACTTGGTGCAGGATGCGAGAAGCCGTTGGATGCGTACGGCCAAAAGCCGGCGTTCAATGGCATATGTCCAGCAGTGACTTCCAAAGGCTGATGATACTTATGGAGTTGACCTTACATAACCCAAAAGGTAGTGAGCCTGAGCAGACCAGTTTCTGAAAGTGGCGCCAGTTCACAAGTTGATATACGATCCAGCCATCGTTTCACTCAACCTTATTTTAGGATTCGAAACGACCCGTTACACAATCCCACCACCCTAGCAACATGACTACATAAGCTACAAGAAGTAAAATCAACTGAGGTAGGTGATATATTACTGCATGCCGAGATCAGAGTCTAGGGTCTTCATAACATTGGGGCAATTTAACATAGGCCTATCGCGTGAAAATTCTGAGCGACCCGTTGCACCCTGCATCTACCAGAATCCTGCCAGTTATCAGGTTATCAGTCCAGCTTTTAGCAAACCCCAACTAACACCACTTCTTTGGTAGCATCGTGTTCTTGCTGGTGTTTACGGTAGCCAGAGCTTACAGGTTACTACTTTGGTTAGGTCAGCTAAAGGACCTTTTTTCTTCTTGCTGAATAGACAACAACAGTTTTCCCAAGCCTGGATTTTTTTTTACTAGTTGCCGACCCTGTACGGCAACTAGTAAAAAAAAATCCAACTAGTTGCACGTTTTTGTAGGTTGCGGTAACTAAAGATAGAAAAACTGAAAAAAAAAACGATTTCGGACCTTGATGGTCCCGAGCGGTAATCGAACCCGCGTCTTGCGTTAACTGCTTACCACCAGGCCGTAAGCATCTCCATTCTTGAAATTAGATTAGCTCTTACTTCTTCGCGTTATTTTATGTCTACAACCCTCTCAACATCCTTATCCTGGCTATGTCAGCGACATTACTTATTTTACGGATTCAGCAAGATTGACGGATGTCCAAGGTAGCCGGATTTTGGGGGATACAGACTGTCTTTGGCATAATCGTAGTTGCATTGGTATTGCATTAAATAGCGCTATAGGTACATTGGTACGATCACCTTTGATACCAACCCTCATTTTTTGTTCACATTAATCTTTATTATTTTATTTTAACTACTTAACTTCTGCCCGTGACTCGTCTGCGTGGAATAGTTTCTTTGGGATAACGCTAACTTTACTAAGGCCACCGCTCTTCCCGCTCATACTGCCCGTCGGCCTTGCACATCATAAATGCGCGCGCAGTACTGAATCACGGTAATATTATCTAATATTACCGTGATTCAGTACTGCGCGATTCAGTACTGATCATTATTTTGCTGCGATGTTATTTTAAAACTATTCATTGAAATCGAAAAATGTAAAGGGCAATTTTGTTTTAAATTAAATACTGTCTTGTGATGGATAACGTATTTATTAGGATAAGGATTAATATCATGTCTATAAAAACACCTTCGCAAATAATGCATTATTTTAGATCAAATTTGGTTAGCATAAAAAAACCAACCTTAAAAGATAGACATATGCTGCCGCGGACTTGTTGTTAGAACTTTTGAAGGGAACAATTCTGTTATACATGATTTTTGCGAAACTTTAAGCTCTCAAAAGGAAAAAAACCCCTATTTTGAAACATTCTTCATTGGTGCTCCGCTCCTATTGGTCTTAGCGTGATGGATGATATATAACCATAGCCTTTCTACATAAATAGGCTATCTAACACTGAAATAATTTTTCAAATTAGACCAGTAGTTCCTGAGATTAGTGCGTTCAAGCAAGCAAACAAACTCTTCAGCTTTATAATATTAAATATAGATTTAAAATCAGTTTTTTAGATCTAGTTGTAGAACTATGAAGGTATAATAGGGTACCTTCAGTGGCGGTGCTTTACTAACGATGATGTTGATGATGATCTATAGATAACTTGACGAAGAAAATTAAATGCGTTTAAGATTTTATAATTTATTATATCCTACACATAAATTAACTTACAAATTATATAATCAGTCCTAAGCTACCACATCTTTCTTCGGCACAAACAGAAGCTGTATCGCGTCGACTGTTAACCCTTTCGTCTCTGGTAGGAAGAAGTAGCTGAATGCTGCACTGAAGAAGCAGACTCCGGTGAAGAAGTAGAACACTGGGCCCAGGCCTGTGGCCGACACGAGAGGGTTAAAGATGAAGAGCGCGATGAAACTGCAGGACCACGCCCATTCCATTACTATCATTGAGATAACGCTTTTGACCTGGAAAAAAGCAACAAATTTAAAAAATAAGCAGAGAGCTGATATTATGCAGGCTGTTTTTTTAGAGGTTTGGAAAACAGAAATCTACAACCACTTTTCGCATAACATGTTCAAAACCATTAAAAGCTTTACAAAAACCTATTTTAACCGAAAATGGCAAGACATCGAAATATCTACCTCTTTCCAATTCTCTTTTCAATCCGGCCGCATATTCGGATGCTATTTCAGGGTTACGAAAGGCCATTCAACCGTTTGAGTTCTTAGAGTGGCGTAATTGAATATGTGGCGTTTATAGAGATTGCTTTTTGAATCTCATTTCGTGAAGAACGACAATAACGCCAATGTTGAGGTGCAACATTCTTTTTTGATGTTTGAAATACCCAGAGTCCGGTCTACTGCCAATTGACCACAATGTGATATTGGTGATGCTGTGATCTCAGGAGATACCAAGTACTTTTAGATTTTGGGTTCTGCATCTCAACTCTGAATCGCGATCCATAAACTAAAATACTTTAAAAATCCAACCTCAGGCAAGAACAGCTCAGCGACCAGCAGGAATGGCACAGTTCCACCTCCCAGGGTGAACGCAGCGCAGAACAAGTAGATGAAGACAGCGGTCAGCCAGTAAGGACCCCATTGGAGATGAATCTGAGTACCGAGGGCGAGGCAGCAGAAGCCAGCAGCTATTGAAGAGTTGATCATAAGAGTCTGGAAGAGTATAAGATTGGCTTATGGCACCGCTCATTCGTTAAATCGTGTAACGATTGTATTTTGTTTTTCAAGCAAATGCTACGTTTACCCCTGGATTATAAATATACCATCTCCGATGCTACTTACGCTGCGGATTCCCCAAAACTATTTCCTAAGTATTTCCCTAAATCAACGAGTCACTCCTCATGATGTCGCCTATGTCAGGTCAGTTAAAAGTTCAAGTTCAAAATTGACATAGATTTAGCCAATTCCTAAAACTAGGACGTACTTATAGGAAATTGATATTCTTAACTCCTTTAGTACAGACAAACAACTACAGGCTCAAATGACATACCCTTCGTCCAGCGACGTCAGTCAGATATGCAGCAACTAGACCAGATACAACACCAACAACGGCTAGCAGCACACAGCACCACGTCGCCGACAGGACCTCCTCTGGAACTGCCTCGGTGAACAGCTGTTTAGCGTACACCTGGACTACGATCATGCCTTGAAAGATGGCGACCGTCATGAGGGAGATGGAAACGTAGAAGGCGCGGCGGGTTGATCGGGATTTTTCTGTAGGGAACAAGCATTTGATATTGTCTTTGTAATTGATAAATAAACCTTACAAATACACTCGAGATCGGAGGAGTAAAAACTAATAGGACTGAGGTCAATAGAAGCACGCCAAGCTCAGAAAGTAAAGGCATCTACTAAAACACACCAATGTACATTAACAACAAAAGTACCTAAGCGATAACTTACCTTGCCAACATTGATATAAAGCTAATACTTAGAATAATAACATATACTCGTAGATGGATAGTCTACATACAACCGCCCCGTCAGAAATGAAGCACTAATCCAATCCACACATGCGTGACTATACTTGTTTACGTGCTTCGCGCTTTGACATTGAACATTGCGGAGCTGTAATGAACGCTGCAAAGCGGTCCGTTAGGAGCCATTTATGGCTCCAATTAAGGTGCTTCAAAATGGGCGCGCGAACTTGGTTTTTTTATGTAATTATTCTAAGAGCTAATAATACTACGAAGAATGAGCAGCATATAAATATTATGCTGCTTGTGATAATTTTTTCGTTTATAAAAACAAATTGAAAGTTTGTTCGATCATCATCCACTTTTGCTGTTGACTGTATAGCGGCAAGGTGGTCCGTTGGGGCACGCAACCGCGACCGTAAATAGTGCTAGCGGTACATTTTGTAAAATTAAAAATATATATGAATACTAAATGTAGTTTTAGCTAAAGTGTTCGAGCGGATCATAAACACGCAGCTCATCCGCTACCTAGAGGATCACTCTCTCATTCACGACCGTCAGTACGGCTTCCGACCAAAACGGTCTACGGATGATCTTCTAGGGTACGTAACACACATCTGAGGGGAGGCTATGGACAAGCATGGGGAATCTTTGGCCGTCAGCCTTGACATTGCCAAAGCTTTCGACCGTGTATGGCATCGTTCGCTTCTTTCCAAGCTTCCGGCATATGGTCTGCCACCTCGCCTATGCGACTGGGTCGCCGGATTTCTGGAGGGACGTAGAATTCGCGTCCTTTGCGATGGTCGAAAATCACGCTTTCTCCAGATTAATGCCGGAGTGCCGCAGGGCTCCGTCTTGTCGCCGACGTTGTTTCTTCTGCATATCAATGACATGTTATCTCTCGGTAATATTCATTGCTATACGGATGATAGCACGGTCCACTCGCGTTATTTCGAGCGCCCTGGAGCAAAGCAGACTGACATCGAGGAGAAGAGGCGAGGTCTCGTTGTTGAGCTTGACGGAGTGTTGGACCGCATTTCAGAATGGGGTGCATGCAATCTTGTCGAGTTCAATGCCAAGAAAACGCAGGTGTGCGCATTCACAGCGGGACTACATTGAGAGCGTCATTAGAACTGCATCCCGTAAACTCGGAGTCCTGAACAGAGTGAGACGATTCTTCACGCTTGAGCAGCTCTGTCTCTTGTATAAGACACAAGTTCGCTCGTGTGTGGAATACTGCTCTCATCTCTGGGACGGTTCCGCCAAGTACCTACTCGAAGCTCTTGACAAGTTGCAGCGGCGTGCTATCCGTATTATTGGAAACCCAGAGGCAACTTTGACCCTTGAGCCTCTCCAATTACGTAGAGACATTGCCAGGCCAAGTGTTCTCTATCGCTTCTACAATGGGGAATGCTCTGACGAGTTATTCCAGCTCATTCCATCCTAACCTTTCCACTCCCGTACCACGCGTGCTGGACTACGGCGTCACCCACACACAATGCAACATTTGTTGGCCCGAACTAAAAGGTTCGGTGACTCGTTTCTTTGTCGTACCATCCAGACGTGGAACGCTCTTCCAGCACATGTGTTTCCTTCCTCGTATAGTCCCGGGTTCTTCAAGCGGGGCGTGAAAAGGCATTTCTGCAGGCCTTCAAGGTGAGGATGGCCAGCCCAGTGATTCGTTGATTGACTGGGCTTGTCAACCTCATATCTGGACCTCACGACCGCTTTCCATCCGGTGGAGTGAGGTCATCTTGACGGGCGATATAAAAAATAAATGTGAATATTTTCAAACTCCTTTTTCAAGGTTAGATATGATATGATGATATATTACGTACCATTTGAAGCACATTTTACATAAAATACCTAATTCAACCGTTTCATATCTGAAGGAGCCCCCCAACTTGTTATGTTAAAAATGATTTCTATTTCAATTTAATCAAAATACATTTTTCTTTTTTTTTGTGCTACGGGTCAAATTGATTCGTATGGCCTAAAGATCAATCGTTCTGATTTTCATGCCATACACCATTTGCAGGTTTTGGCTGAATTTCGGGTCGTACCGCTAGCACTAAAAGCCTAGCGACCAATGACAGCCGCTAGCGTAAACGTTGACGTTTTTGTATGGGTTTTCGGTCCAGCGCCCCTATTGATTAGAAATAAACCCAAAAGAGCCATACGAATTACTGAAGTCAGCAAATCGTAGTTTACGTGGTGGGAACTCGTATAGTTCTTGCATATCACGAGCGCGCTTGAATCTAACGAAATTAAACTTTATTGGAGCGTCAACGCGCGCGTTCGTGAAATGATTGTACTGTACAGGAAACCGCGATCGGCACTTGTTATTTAGACATAATACACACAACAACATGGTCTAGGGATATATAAAACGTTTTTAAATAACTAAAAAGTACTGGCCTTACAAAAAAACTAATGACAATTAATGACAGATTATAAAAACATTATTAAGTTCCTTTTTTAAATTCCAATTTGTATATAAAAGGTTTTGTTTTAAGATGAAATTCGCATTCATTGAATTTCTTCCAAAGAAGTAAATCTTCATAAACTTCTAACTTGATTAAAACTCCATGAATTTCTATAAATCTTTCTCAAACGCATCCCCGGTGTTCATTTAATCATGCCACGTAGACACTTGACCAGGAACGAAATGTTAAGAGCAGTGGGAATGACCCAAATCGCGGTTTCTGAAGCCATGAGGACCAGTGAGAGCTTTATATCCAGGCTTTGGTCACGTTATCGTGTCACGGGGGAAGGGGTGGAATGGCACCGAGGACCTCAACGCATTACAACACATGTACAGGACCGATTCATAGTAAATACTGCACGAAGTCAACCAAATGTAACGGCGATGCAATTGGTTCAAAGGCTACAGAGAGAGTATGGTTTGCTGGTAAGCGGTCAAACTTTGAGAAAACGACTGCAAGAAGTCAACCTACGTTTGGATTTCATCCTGATTCGCGAAGAGTACGCGTTTGGAGAGAACTTAGACGTTGGAATCGACTGCAGCACCCACAGCAAGTTCATGCATATCAAGGTGGCACGATTATGGTTTGGGCAGGAATTCGTCTCGGCGGTAGAACGGACCTCGTTTGAATACAAGGCTATATGACTGCTCTAAAATACCAAGATGAGGTGCTAGAGCCTGTAATCTTGCCCCACAGACAGCAAATGGGACAAAATTTCCAGCTAATGCACGACAATGCCCGTCCACATACGGCGCGTATCGTTACAAGTTGGTTACAACAGCATGATATCCAAGCTTTAGACTGGCCTGCACAATCCCCTGACTTAAATCCTATTGAGCATGCCTGGGATATGCTTCAGAGAAGAGTTTTTAGGAATTTCCCTGAAGATATTGTGCATGAAAACCAGCTTTTCTTGCATCTTAGCAGGACTTGGGACAGTATTCCAAAACAGGATATTGACACCCTATGTGTCAGGAGAGTGTTAGGTGGATCCACGGATTATTAATTTTGAGTTTTCAACAATTTTTATAAAAAAAATAGTTGTTTTGTTTAGGTTTTGATGTTTCAAAAATAAAGTTTAAATTTTGTATGAGTTTTTACTCTTCTTCTAAGTTTTTTTTAAATTTCACTTTATCTAAAAGTTTATTTATCAGATTAGATAGGCTATTTAACAAGGTTTATTTTAATGTGTAGGTGTCTTAACAAAAAGTTAATAGAATTTTAGATATTTAGGTTTCATTGAAATATCCCTAGACCATGTTGATGTGTGTATGTGGTGATTTACATCTCTATCTTTCGCCTCTGTCTCCTGTTTCGGTCGCTCGCACAACTGGCGCATATACACAGCCAGGATCGGTACATGCCGCGGTCTTCTGCCTTGGTCTTGTCGCGACGCCAACCGCCTCCTCTATGTTTTAACTCACTGAAAACTTGAGTGCATGGCAGAATTTAAGCCATAAAGATTTTTACCGTTAAGGCTGACCTTACTAAACTAAACTATCATCGGTTAGATAAGAGTGTTTTGTATATATATATACCTAGAAAAAAAACATGACAAGAGGCAATTATAACTTTAGGGAACCGTGAAATAAGATATCCTTAAGTACTTACTGAAAAACTGCCAGGTAGTTAGCCTTTTTGCAGGTTCTACGTCTTTCGTTTCTGGAGTAAGCTTCTCTTCCTCTGGAGAAGTTTCTGTAAAGTTAACGACCAGTATTGAATAGTGTTGTTGACTTAAATAACGACGAAATACAAAAAGTTGAAAAATCAAGCCTAACCAAGCTCACTCTCTCTCACTGCAGCAGCTTCAGCCTATAGTGCTTCATCAACATTTTGGAAGCATAGCTATGCAAAAATAGAAACTGCATCAACTAACTGACTAATTAAGTGAACAATCATGGCCCAAGAAAAAGAAACAATCTTAGTTCAATTAGCCTGCGCACTAACTACGGGAAGAGAACGATATTGTTCGAGAGAGCACAGCAGGATGAGATTCGCAACGAAAGAATCCAACAGAGAACTAAGGTCGTTGACATAGCTCACAGGATAGTAAGCTTACCCCAACTGTAATGCTGTAGAACAGATAACTGTTGGGGTAAACGTATTCTAGATTGGAGACCGCGTATCGGGAAACGTAGTGCAGGGAGGCCTATGTCCAGCAGTGGACTATGATAGGCTGATGATGACGAGCACAGCTGTATAATGGACTACCTAGCTACATAAATGAATGTGATGGTATACATACGTGCAAAGATAGACTTATGAAACATGTCCGAAAGTTGTAGATTGTGTTTCCAAAGGCAAATAATAATTAATCATTGACATTCATTGTAATAATAATAATGTATCTCATTGTGAGTTAACTATTTAGTTTTTATGAGAAATTAATTTCTTGAACCCTTAAAAAGGCAGAGGTAAAATAGTTACCACCCGAATTTGGGCATACAGGCGAAAACCTATGATTTTTTTTACATTGCAATGCCCTATTAAGGGTTAAACCTAAGTAGAAAAATGATCCTAGGGCTCATGCAGAACATGAACCCGTGTCTTCCACAATACGGGCGGCTGCTCTTCCAACTGAGCTATTGAGGCTATTAATAGACCTAGTGAATTGGTCTAGTTTATTTGGCGTTTATTTCACGATGTAAGAAACAAGTGACAAGCACCTTTTAACCCTTTTCCTGTCCCATGTACCATATATGATACATAACAATGGATTTTCTATTGTTTTATTTCCCAGACAGAGACCTTAATTTGGTAACATAATTTTGCACAGTCATGTTTGATTTTCGATTCAATAATCATAGCTATACCAAGTGAATAAACTACGCACATATATATAGCTATGATCTATACCTCTTATTTATTCATAATACATAAAAGAGCCAGAAACTGTTCCCACTATGGTAATATAGCCTACATAAAACACTGTCCCTTAATAAGGCAGAGGTAAAATAGTTACCACCTGAATTTGAACCTTAGTACTTGGGCATACAGGCGAAAACCTATGTTTTTTTTTTACAATGCAATGCCTTATTAAGGGTTAAGTTTTTATGAATCAGTGTAACTGCACTTCATAAAAAGTAAGAATTAGCTCAAATGCAGCTTTCTTGAAGCAACCTTTGTCATTCGTGACAATTAGATCCAAAATCTTAAGTAATCTCACTGACAAAGGTTGCTTCAAGAATGCATTCGAGCTAATTTTTACTTGTATGTAGATTAATAAACAACTTACTTTCAGATTCAGGGGCTAGCGCTCTCCTTAACTTTTCCAATTCTTGTAGTACAATCTTAGAATCTGGGTCGGAGTTCCTGTAGAACGCCATGGATTTTACAGCTTCCTGAAAAAAGACTTCCATTCCTTTCAGGGTCCAAATAAAAGACAAATAAAAAAACTTGATAGTTTACCTTATTATGAGTTATACTTCGACCCAGGCTTAGTTTTATTGACGGACCACGATGAAATATGGTTATTCATTATACTTACAGGGTTATATTTTGAACACCATCCAAAATTTCCCCAGACATTAGGCATTAATCGAAGAGAGTTTGGTTTTTAAAAAAGGTAGGTCTTTCTAACTTTCACATTTTGACTGGCCTGTTGGCGCAATGGCAGCGATCCTGCCTTTAGCGCCGGAGGTCGTGGGTTCGATCCCCACCCATGACAAATATTTGTGTGACGAACATTCGTATTTGTTGTGTGTCTGGGTGTTATTATCTATATAAGTATGTATTTAGAAATATTTAAGTATCTATAACAGTCTCTGACGCCCATATTACAAGCTCTGCTTAGTTTGGGGTCAGATGATTTTGGTGTGAATAGTCCCAGATATTTATTTATTCATTTTTATTTACATTACAATATTTTTTCCGATCGGGTTATTCGTTGGGCGAGGTTACTTAGTCAAAATTAAATTTCAACTTCTGAATAAAGGGCGGGCAGTTGAGGCAGTTGAGAGGCTGCGAGCCCACCGCCACTGACGTCGCGCAGTTTCGAAACTAGTAACTTATTTTTAACTTTAAGTGATTAGAATAACTCAACATTTAAGTACTGAAGGAACAAACAGAAAAAAACGTGCTTTGCCATCTTCTCCATAGATCCTCATATTTTAATTTGGATGAAGTTCATGAAGTGACCCTGTGTTCTTGATTGTCTCTTCAATTTGACCGTGGTCTCTCCCGCGCCCACAAATAGGCAGACTCAGTTAAAAAAATCTTTATTACTTATATTCCGTTTTGTTTTTGATTAATTGAAAATACACTAATTCTAAAGTGAAAAGGTAGTAATAGCAGCTGTAGTAAATGGCGTATTATGAAATAGTACGTCTACCACGAGTTGCCACTTTAAATTTATGTTTTCGTTCACATAAAAAAATGTATTGGGATTTGACATTGTCATGTCATGGCAACTCGTGGTAGACGTACAGTTATTACTTGTAAAGATAACAAACAGGCAAAGCGCAAACACTTTAAAATACTTTCTTAAGATATCAGCATCGTATTGATTACAGTCTAATCTACCATAGTCTAATGACTCATTGGACTATGGTGGCCCAAGAAAGTGAAATAAGATGAGTTTGCATTTTTGACATTTGGCGATCTTCGCAGTGGTATCTAGGAAAAGCCTTTTTTAAATGCCTGCTATCAAAATTTCATCTATTTATCCGTTCATGAGAGGAAGGCAAACTTCAAAAATATAATTTGTACTGCTGTCAGAAAAGTTATACGATTCAAAAACAAAGAAACCTATGTATACAATTTTACCTCTTCCAGTCCCTTCTTCAACAAGCAAATCGGAGACTCCTTCAAGATTGTTAGCGTGGCTACCCCTAAAGCAGACATCGACATGCCAATGTACACCATCGTTTTGTACTTCAAGAATCCTCCAAGCAAGAAGGACAGCAGCATGCCCAGTCCATAGAAGACTACAGCACCAGAAGTCAAAGTTCCTCTGATGGAATCTTCAGCAAATTCGCTCACGTAAACAGGGACGATGAGGAAGATGGAACCAGCTACGCCAGAGGTGAAAGAGGAGATCAAAGCCATTTCGACTCGGTTGCCGAGGATAAGCATGCACCAGGCTAGCTGAAAAGAGAATTACACTTTGGTTAATACTGGCTTTTGGATGAACTTCTATTTCATGTGTGACAGTGGCTGTACTGTTTGGTAGGATCCTATTACTGGGTAATATAAAAGCTCCTCCAACTGTCGGTATCGGCTCTCGGTTTACTTTTGAGATAGCTGACCATGTTTAAGCAGATAAGACCAGCAATTCCGTAGAAGTTAAGCAAGATTTTAGGTGGAACGATATTTTTTTTTAGTGAGAGTAGAAGAAGCGCAGGATGTGTCCAGAAAGGTAGCAAGTAGATGTGGTCTTTGCCAACCCTGATTTTGTCTCATACATATTTATACATGTATGTTTGATGCTAACGCGAACTTCGAGTGGGTGACTGGTGAGAATTAGCGTGGAAAAGAATCCATTGGCATTCTCTGGTGTCGGAAGCCAATACCCACTTCGTGTCGCTGCGCCAAAGAAAATAAGTTGCTAATGAACAAATTATTGGTACTTACCACTCCAATGGTAGCGCTGATTACAGAGCACCATTTCCTCCCCATCCTATCCATAAGTAGCCCCGCAAGTGGCGTGCTGATAATCGCACCTATGCAAGCCAGGCTTCCCAGTAATGAAGCTTCTGTCTCAGTCATCGGCCGGTGCAGGCTGGTCTGGTTGGATGTGAACAGTAGCATGGTGGTGGATGGGAGAGCTGCCGTCAACCCGAAGTTCAGGCAGTTGAAGTGCACTGGAAAATAGGAAATAGATAGGTAAAGGCACAAATCAACAGCGGTGTTTCATATATATTGCTAGAAAGCTATCTCATATAGACAACCTATAAAAATAAATAAAAAAGCATGTTAATTTAGTTAATGATGTTCATTTTCTTACATGACAAAAAGATGACCAGTGAAGTTAAGTACTCAATCTTAAAAATGGCAAGGCAGGATATCGATCATGCATTTTCTGTTATTAGGGCTTAGGCCCTAATTGCAATCTTTGCAAGCAGTAAACTGTCAATCCACATCGTTACGTTAACGTCTTAAAAAATATCTCAGGAAATTTTGAACACGACCATCAGACTCGAAACTACGGAGCTTGTACAGAGGCGTTCACATCAACCTATACATAGGAGCACCTTATGCTGCTGGCATAAGTTCCATTTTGCAATGGTTTTGTAAGGGTTGATGTGAACGCCTTTGTACTAAGATTGGTTTAGGAGACTAAAAAGCGAAATTAGATAACTTTAAATAAATATAATATTACATTAACACCCGAATGGAAACCAAAATATTCGCCACATGAAGTTTTTGCTCAGAGGGAGATCGAACCCACACCCTCGCATCGAATCAGATAGAATCATAACATAACCAAACGTGCCAACAAGCCAGTTAGATATGACTAGGTACTCCTCATTTTGTATACTAACCTATATGTATAACAAATAAAACGCATTTTAAAAAATATATTAAATGACTAAAATTCGTAGTTTGCAACTTGGCTATTTCAAATTAGATGCACTCACATATTCCAGCAGAAAGTATTTGAAAAATAGCCGTCCCCATTTTGAATTCCGTTCCAATCCTGCAAGCTCACGAGTGCTGTAGATCCACACTGATTGTTGGTCTGATTGAATGAATCTCGCATAGCTTGTAGACTCCTTATCAGTGGTTTATTACCTATCAGAGCACTAGGCAAACATGAAAAGCTAGATGTCGAAACAGTACGTAATTCAGATAACATTAAATAATGCGGAAGATGTCGGATACAAGGCCAAGTTCAGGTCTTTCTCGTTTGTGTTGTGTTGTGTTTGCGCTTTTTTTTTTCGTCGGTGACAAACAAGCACGTGGACTACCTGATGGTGGATGGATGGATGATGAACAAAATGTACTCTACTAACTTACATTGTAAAACCACAGCAAATTTAAAAGAGCAACTACTGAGTTTCTCGCCGGGTCTTCTCAGTAAGAAGCAACTTCGACGCGGTGATAGAGTCGCATTAAGATGGTATACTGTTTATTCATATAATTATAGTATTTATGTCTATTATTTAGTATATTTTTGACTATTTAAAAGTACTCTAAGTCTATTAAAATAAAGATATTTAAGTTTTATGTTTGAGTTTTGAGTTTTTAGTTGAAGTTTGATAGAACACCAGGGGCACCATTCGCACGTTGCCGACCCTGTGAAAACCTTCTCGAACCCCTTTTGAAGAATTCCATACCATAGCTTATTATGAAAACCTCGGCGAATATCTCATTCCCCAATTTCAGCGTTGATCTCATATTTTAGGAGCTATTTTAAATCAGCTATTAGACAGCCTACCACTTCAGGTAGATTTCAAAAGCGCATGGTAGCTGAAAGTCTGCATATCGGTACTTATTATGGAAAATTATTAACTTAAAGTAAGTGATTGTATCGGAAATGAGAAAATACTTAGAATATTTATGTAGTCACTAACGTAGACCCATGGATGAATAAGTTAAAAAGACAGTGAGTTGGAAACATAGTTCAAAGATTACACATACATGTTGGAAACATATAATTAAGCATTGAGACAGAAAATTTATGGAATGACTAATATTTGATAGCATGATAGAAAAAATACAATGATAAAAACTCTTTGGAAGTATACGAAGGAAGCCGTAGGTATTCAGCAGTAGAAATCTTGATAAATTACACAGATGTTGATGATTTGTCTGTTGTTTGTTATTCAAATCATACGGACGAACCGACAAAGTGAATTTGCATACTATGCATAATTTCATATACATGATTGAGAAACAAAACTGTCATTATATTGCTTTCATAAACTTCTCAAATAAGACCATGTATGTTTACATTCACGAATTCATACCGTTCATGGTGACATTCCTAAAAACAAAGATTTTATTTAGAACATAATTTAGACTTATGCAGTGATATCTTTGCCACGGATATAGCTTAACTGTCTTGTAAAAAGGCATTTAATTGTGATTTAACTGTCTTTAGCGTGTTTTAGACGCCCTCTGCTGTTTTTTAACTTACAACCTCGTGGTTGGTTAACGGTCCTGCCCAAAAAGTTTAAACTATGGGTCCTCATAAGAAAGTTTAAAGATATGAAAAAGGGCACGGCATTTTTTTACGTGATCGATCAGATATGAGGAAATCCGTAGTGAGGGACTAAACTCTGAAGTCATCAAGGGCCCAGCGGTGAATTGATCCAGCTGATTAAATTTATGGGGGAGGCTTTTGTTCAGTAGTCGATGTCTTATTGTGATAAATAATGGACGGTCTTGTGCTATGCGTATTCAGCTATTCTGACCAATTTTAGCTATTCTGGCCTAAATAGTACCTAAAACAGAGTGGTGGGTGTGCATTGTTGTCTAAAAATCATATTGTAAACTAAAAACCAAACCACAATATAAATCAATTCATACCTAAGTAAACTTTAAAGAAAATGGCGTTTGTTTCACAGTAATGATTAATTTAACCATTCACAGTTTTGAAAAAGTGAATTATTTATATTTTATCATTCAAAATCAATGGCCGTACTCGAATATTGCCCATGTTAGTTCTTTTGTTATTTGTAATCTTAGCAACTATAAATTAGATTTTTATATGAAATGTTATTTTCTTGGGTTTTACGCAAATACTTGTAAGTATCAACAGCATAGTCTCAATGAGTTCAGAACAACAGTTTCTCAGTTATCTTTGTTTATCTCTATCGTAAAACAGATGTGATAGGTATCTAAGTAATGGAGATTATAATTTTAATCTGTTTTTAATTCAGCTTTTGTCTGGAGGTACCGTCTTTGAGGATTTGAGATAAAATTCTTTAAATAGAGGTGTTTATTCTTTGATTTAGACAATTACATCAACTTCCTACCGAACTTGTCTTTTGTTTTTTCATGTTAACTAGTTCTATCACTTATTGCAAGACCTTTCCTAGTTTAGGGTCACAACGTTAAGACTATAACCATGTTAAACATATTTTAATATGATTACTTTTGCAATATAATGAATATGCTTATCAGCAAAATATGGCTTGGGCTCTTTTGTAACACATGTACTGTAAACTGAATTTTGCAAGTAAGGAAATTTGAAGTTAACAATTATTATTTCTCAAAAATTTTGAATTTTATACAACCTTTGTCAAACGCTATAGTTGCAATTTAAGGATGGCAGTCTTAATATCGCGCTTAGGGATAACAGTTGGGTCCATGTGCTTCTCAGTTTGACCTCTAACGAGTTGAATAGATCAATTTTAGTCACGACAGTCGCTTCGACGGATGTCCTTAATCAGCACATCAACAGGAACTAATTCTTGAAGACTGCCTATAAAATAAGACCACCCCATTGGTTGGATTGTAGATATTAGCCAATAGAAGCTGCACTATCATGATTGAAAAGGTCGAGGAGTAGCCAATCAAATTCATTGCTCCACAGTCAGATGATCCAGTTTGATTTAAAACATAGGACTAATCCGTGTAAGTGCTACGCAAAAATAACATCAAGAACGTGATTATAATTTATCATCTTTCAAACACGGGAAAATGAAAAGAGTTGTTTGGTGCCATTTTGTTTCATCCTTTATGAATATCTTACGTGCTGTATTTATTCTGCAATTAAATTTTAATCTTACAAAGATAACTTGAGCACAGGAGAGTATGAATGATGCTATTAGTCCGTCCAATTGGAAGTCTACAGTAAAGAGCTGGTAGTGAAATCATGGGTGTCTTATTTCAAGTGCTCGCGTCTATAATAGGTAATTTCAGTTTTAGCTAAATTTTTCACCGTGTATAATAAAATTTCAGGACGCATGCACAAAGTTTACATAAATACCACTTTATTTAGAGTCATTGATTTCTAAGCTATTCACTTCAAATTATTTAAAAGTGTCTACGTGCCTTTATATACTTTTTTCTTGAAATCTATCCATTAGTTTTGGTCACCGCAGCAGTAGTTAGCTCCTTACCTATTTTTTTGCAAAGACCTTTTAAACCTGAAAAACCTTTAAAAACCACAATAGTAATTATTTCTTAGGTGTAATTTTCAACACAAACCGTCATTTCTTCTAGTATGTTTCCCATGTCTAAACCTGGGCGTACTGAACTCGCTGCCATCTTCAACCCTGGATGACTTCACATCCGTTAACACCTCGCTCCAGAGGCCTATGACTGAGATGGAAGTGAACTTGTACGGAAGCCTGTCATCTGCAGGCGCTTTGGTCAGTACGCCGCTCGTTGCGTTACTCCTGGACCGGCTGGGGAGGAAGTACTGTACCATACTTGCAGGACTAATGGGCGTGGTACGTTTTTGTTTGTGTTATCTGTCACAGATAGTAATAATTTTAGATTGGCCAGACCCAGGAACTTGGTCTGTGCTACATCTTCGGTTTCTATGAAGGAAAAGCTTAAATCGAGACTAAGACCAAAGATGTAAGGAAATCTCATATTAATATGATGAAGATAAATATTCTTCATTGCACATCAAAAATAACAATAAAGGTTGGTATTACACGAGATAGTCAGATGACACAATTAGGCGTTCTTATTGCTAAAAAGCGATCTCTTCCAGACAACCCGAGTAGAGGAAAATGTTAAGAAGGGTAAATAGTCAAAAAGTAAATTCAAAAAACAAAATAATAATACGTACTACTTGGCCCACCAATAACCAAAGAGATCAGGAATGGAAAATAAAAGTTAAATAAACAGACGAGGAGAAGTAAAAGGAGGAAAGAAATTAGGAGATAAAGCAGGAGTGTTAAAGGGCGAGGAAATATGCTTTAATCCTCTTTGTAAAAATAGATAGACTCTGACTCCCTAATAAATAAGGGTAAGGAGTACTCAAACTCAAACTCAAATAACTTTATTCAAATAGACTGTATCAGTACTTTCAAATCGTCAAATTTACAGCAAAATATACTAAATAATAGACATAAATACCATAATAATATGGATATGTAAATATACAGTATACAGACTTAGTGCGACTCTACCACCGCGTCGGAGTTGTTTCTTGCTGAGAAGACCCGGCGAGAAACTCAGCAGTTACTCTTTTAAACTTGTTTTGGGTTTACAGCAGGCGTTAGTAAAGTACAAGCAGTGTGTCATTTTGATACAAATAAACCTAAAATAATATAAAACAAAGAGAAAAAAACAATCATAAAAAAATATAAAACAAAAATTCATTTAAACAATTTTATTCAAAAAGAAAAATTGTTAGTCAGTACATACTAGGTACCTATTAACTTTTACAATAAAACATCTGTTACAATAGAGCTATTTAATCCCGCATCGAGCAGAGCGCTTATACCCAGACATTTTTATCTATAAGGTAGTCTTTTGTAGTATAATAGCCCTTTTTTAATAAAGCTGTTTTGATGTGATTTTTGAATCTATGTAAAGGTAACTCACAAATGGTTTTTGGAATTTTGTTGTAATAATGTATACCTTGCCCCATAAAGAATCCTAAAACTTTTTGTAACCTAAAGAGTGGAAGTGCAATTTTATCCTTATTTTTATATTTCTGCAATGTGTCACTGTGTTTAGTATAGAGACCAATATTTTTCTCACCAAAACAATGCAATTGTAAATGTATTGTGACGCTACAGTGAGGATACCAATTTCCTTAAAAATCTTCCTAAGTGAAGCCCGTGCACGAAGCTTATAGATGGATCTGATCGCTCGCTTCTGGAGGATAAAGATGGTTTGTATATCCGCCGCTTGACCCCAAAGTACAATGCCGTAAGACATTACACTGTGAAAATAACTAAAATAAACTGAACGAGCAGTATCAACATCTGTTAATAACCTAATTTTTCTCACTGCAAATGCAGCCGAACTAAGAGAGAGCTGTTAAATGAGGGTTCCATTGCAGTTTTGAATCTAGTGTTACCAAGAAAAACTGTTGTATCTACAAGCTTCATAGTATTACCATCAATTTTTAGACGGGGTTATCTTTAACATTCTGCAACTTAAAATTAATACATTTAGTCTTTTTTGCATTAAGCTGTAGATTATTTACTGTGAACCATTGTAAAACCTTTGAAAGTGCGTCATTAACATCATCAAAAAGGTTTATATTTCTGACAGTTTTAAAAACTAAAGATGTATCGTCTGCAAACAATACAACATCACAAATATATTTTAAGTGAAAAGGTAAATCATTTATATAAATCAGAAATAGTAATGGACCTAGAATGGATCCTTGAGGGACCCCCATTTTAACTTGTGATCCTGTAGACAGTACACTGTTAACATCAACTTTTTGAGTTCTTAAACTAAGGTACGAAATTACCAAATCTAAAGCATTATCCCTTACCCCGTAAAAATCAAGCTTGCGTATAAGTGTATCGTGATCAACGCAATCAAAGCCCTTGGACAAGTCACAGAAGACGCCAAGAGCGTTTTGTGAATTCACCCAAGCCCTAAAAATTTATTTTAGAAGTGCAATGCCAGCATCAGTAGTAGAACGGCCTCTCGTGAATCCATATTGTTCACTGTGTAAGAGATTGTTCTCATAAAATGGCTTAATAGTTGTTCTTGAATGATTTTTTCAAAGATCTTACTTAGAGCTAGTAGGATTGAAACAGGCCTAAAGTTACCTGGATCTTGTTTGTTGCCTGATTTAAAAAGAGGTATAACCCTACTGTGTTTCATTAAGTTTGGAAAAACACCTTCATCAACACAATCATTGAATATTAGGGCTAAATAAGGGGCAATCACGTCAATTATGTGGCTAACAATTTTGACTGATATACCCCAAAGATCAGCGGTATCTTTTGAATTAATTAATCTGAATGCTTTTAATATATCTAGTGACTTAACATGTTTAAATTTAAAGAATAATCTGCAACAAGATACATTATCTTTCAACAAATGTTCCGCTTTAGTTGGTGAGGAATTTAATGAAGCTGTAGTGATTATAGGTATATTACTGAAATACTTATCAAATGCTTGAGCAACAGATGCTTCTGATTGTAAGATGTTATTGTTAATATTAAGAGTGTATGAGGTATCGCGCTGTTTAGCTTTACCTGTTTCGTGATTTATGACGTCCCAAGTGGGTTTTATTTTGATAATGGACTTTGATATTTTATCACAAATGTGTAATGCCTTAGCTGTAGGCTTTTTTGAAGATTTTGGAGTAGTTCTTGACACACTCAACAAAAAGTGGATCGAAATTGTATTTTTTCATGCCGTACAACTCATAAATCTTACGTCTGCTTCTGTAAATCCCAGGCGTGGCCCATTCACAAAATTTAGATTGAACTCTGCAAGTAACGCGATTGGTGGGAAAACAAGCATCAAATTCATTTTTAACACAATCAAACAGTTATTGTAGACTGCATCAGGCTCACCCTGCTTGTAAGGAATGGAAGATACTTTATGCTTTAAATTAGTTTTAAAACTATTAATGCGATTACCCGTCTTCGGTCTACATGTTATTTTCATATAATTAACGCTATTGTTAGTTAAATCTAAAAATGTTATCTTCTGCCCACAATGATCAGACTTTAATTCAGTTACTATTGCCTTTTCAATGGGTACACAGTTGCAAAATACATCATCCAGACAAGTAGATGTTGTGGCTGTTATCCTCGTGGGTTCATGGAATTGATAATCTAGACCAAAGGATTTAAATAGAGACAATAGAGACTAGAATTAAATAGAGACGGGAGTAAGGGAGAGGATTAATGTTAGAGATTGTCGAATAATAATTTTAGTTTTTGTTTAACTTCTCAATAACTTTGATAATAGTGTTATTCTTAAATAGCAATAAAATAAAAGCCATAGAAAAAATGACAAAAGAAACACGTTTTTATGTAAAACATTTAAGTTTACCTCTACTAGAATCATCCACCATCATTAGAATCATTACCTTCTCATTCTCCTTTCAGATGTCCTGGGTCATCCTAGCTTACACCAACAGAGTCGAGATTATTCTCGCTGCCGTCTTTCTTGGTGGTGTTTGTGGTACCTCTTTCCTGATAGTCCCAGCATTTTTAGGTGAATTCTGCCAAGAATCCATCAGGGGTACCATGACAGCAGGCTCTATGGTGTTCTATGGGGTAGGGACGCTATTCTCCTACATCTTTGGAGGGTATCTGGAGTACATGACCATGGTTTATACGGCGATGGGCATGGCTGTGGTTGAAGTGATCTTGATGAGCTGGTTGAAGGAGTCACCGACGCTACTGTTGAAGAAAGGACATGATGAGGTTAGTTACAGTTTTTCTAGTGGGTCACACTTTCAACATTGTGCTGGTAGATCATGTACGGGCCTTTGATTTCGCAAAGTTTGAGTTGAGTGCCATCAAACAAAAATTAATGAAGCGAGGTTATTAGTGTTGGGGATTTCTTAAATGATAAGAATTTGTGGTCATCTTCGGTATAATCTGCTCCTCTGCACACTTTTTTGTGATGACTTTACTCTGTTAATTCAATTTTTGTGGTTAAAAAAAGATTGAAAAGAGTAACCATCGAGTTTCTTGCCGAAGTCTTCTCGATCGGAAACAACCTCCAAACCGGTGGTAGAGAGTAGAGTCACAATATCTTTAATTATGATGTTGTCTATCATAGCATTATTTTACGTAAGTTTATTTTTATTCAGTATATTTTTGCTACAATTTTTTTTGTATTTGACATGTCATAAGTACTTTTTATAAGTCTATATGAATAAAGATATGTTTTACTTTTTTACTTTTACTTTTACCGTTGCTGTAGAAGATAAAAGTTCAGACCAGGATGATGAACATAAATGTTAGGTATCGAAACTGTATGCATATTTTGATTCACAAGCTGGTCCTTTGCTTTTCAGAAAGCAGCCGCATCAATCGCTTTTTACCGTCAAGTAAAAATTAACTCTAAAGTGGTGTTTCAAGAAATAGCTAGCATACAACGATCTCTTAACCCAAATGAATCTGGTAAGTCTATTTAAGAATTAATAGAAACAAAGTAATTAATAATCACATGATTTGAATTATTTACACTAGTTCTTGATGAATCACAATGATTGATTTGAATTGAAGGCACTGCCATAATGTTATAATCAAACATGGTCTAAAAAAATGGTTCATTTGTCCGTTTCCTTTACATATCTCTTTATGGTTACAATCAATAATATAATTACAATTTTATATAATTTACAATCATTTTTTTTCTAGAACTGGTACCCGCGGAAGAAGGCATCGATCCAGAACACAAGAATACTACCACTACAGGTGAGGCTATTTCTGTTGTACTCAGCTACGTGAGAAAAAGCTGAAATATTTTCACCAAGTTCCTACTTTATTGTTCCAATCACTTTGTGAAATGTTCAAAACTCGCCAATTTCTCGGTTTTTTGCGGGAACATTGTATTGTATAGGATTAATATTTTTAAAACATTCAAAACGTTAACGAAAAATGTGTTGCTTATTTCAGAGGGACAAGCGATAGATCCTGTTTCAAAAAAATCTATGTGGCTTTACATAAGTAAGTACTTGATTGCATCTTAAACAAATAATAGCTATGGATAAGATTAAAAAGGATGTTTACACAGACAGATTACAAAGGTACATACATTACAGCAGAACCAACGTGAGAATCACGTAAAAAATACATAATCCTCATCAGTCTGTATAAGTCCACTGATGGACTTCAGTTTCTCTGCATCCCCTATCCTGAACGAGACGTATTTAACTTCCTGCCAGTAACACTACCCATATTATCTTCGGTTGAGGCGTTTACCATCTTACAACTCATCAATCAATCATCTCTAAAAAAATACTTATATTGTTGCAGAAACTTCCAAACCAGTCCAGCGAGGGGTTTTCATCACGCTATCCCTGATGTCAGCGTCAGTATTCCAAGGCATTGTGGTGGTGCAAGTATTCGCAGAGCCGATTTTCGTGGAAGCAGTTCCATCACAGACAGCAACTACCTGCACGCTTCTGTTGGCGACGGCAATCGTGGCGGCGAGCGTGTTGGGCGCTTACTTGAGCGATTTGGCTGGGAGAAGGGTAAGCTATTAAAAGGGAAATAAGTAAACCATTATGGTCTTCTAATGATTTAACAAGACAGCTCAAACCACGTAGCACGTAATATCCAAGAAAATCACCAGCAATTTGCCAGTGGGTAAGTAAGGTGAAGTTAGTACATGGCATGTAGTGATCGACACAAAATAGCCAGTAGTAAGTTTTAGGCGCCCTGTATCTGTATCTACCTCAGTCTTGTGCTGCGTGTACCACCAAAATATCTGTACAGATTTTAATGGTTATCGTTAAACAGTCTATTAGTCTACATTCTAGTGGAGAAACATAATTCCCATCAATTTCTTATTTTTGTTGGTTCTGTTAAATTTTATCTTACTTTATTTTAGGTATTTTTTTTTAGCTTTGTAACAATGCTCTATTTTCCACCTCAAAATGAAAATAACGTTGGCTTACATCGTTACGTCGTTTTACGTAAAATTCACGCTCAGTTGGAACAGCAGCCACCCGGATTGTCGAAGAAGCTGGTTCAAGTCTTTGCTTGAGCCAAAGGAGTGCCACCAACTGATCAGCGACCGACAGTATGGCTTCCGTCATGGTCGGTCTGCAGGTGATCTTTTGGTTCTACTCACCCATCGCTGGGCTGAAGCTATTGAGAGCAAGGGAGAGGCTTTAGCGGTCAGCTTGGATATAGCGAAGGCATTTGATCGGGTCTGGCACGAAGCGCTCCTTGCCAAACTTCCATCATATGGGGTTCCCAAGGGATTATGCACGTGGATCGCAAGCTTCCTTTCAGGGCGAAGCATCAAAGTCGTTATCAACGGCTCATGCTCCGACTCCATGCCTGTAAATGCTGGCGTTCCACAAGGCTGTGTTTTGTCTCCGACCCTGTTTATCCTGCACATAAATGATATGTTGCAAACTAGCAACATTCATTGTTATGCGGATGACAGCACTGGGGACACACTGTACGTTGGCCAACGCAATCTCTCCAAGACCGCAGTTGACGAAAACCGAAGACAGCCCTCCCCCCCCCCTTGAGGCATCCCTCGAACAAGTCTCACAATGGGGTCAAAACAACATCGTCAGTTTTAACCCCGGTAAGACACAACTCTGCGCATTTACCGCGAAAAAAGCTCCATTTGTCTCATGTCCTACGTTTGAGAGTACTTCCTTGAGTATCGGGCCTAGCATCGGAATCCTTGGCGTTGACATTTCGAGTGATGTACAGTTCCGCAGTCATCTGGAGGGTAAAGCCAAATTGGCTTAAAAAAAAACTGGTGTGCTAAACAGGGCAAAGCAGTATTTCTTGCCGTCTCAGCGCCTACAACTCTACAAGGCGCAAGTAAGGCCTCACATGGAGTACTGCTGCCATCTTTGGGCGGGAGCACGCCAGTATCTTCTCCTTCCTCTTGACCGTATACAGCGGAGAGCCGCTCGAATTGTCAACGACCCTGTGATCTCCGAACGCTTGGATCCCTTGGCCCTACGGAGAGACGTTGCATCACTCTGCGTGTTCTACCGTCTTTACAATGGGGAGTGTTCAGACGAACTGCATAATCTTATACCTGCCGCTGAATTTCATCACCGCACGACACGCCATAAGTTGATATTCCATGCTCATCACCTGGATGGCTGGCGCTCAACAACCGTGCGTTTTTCGCGCCAATTTCTTCCACGTACAGCCAAGATATGGAATGATCTTCCTGCGGCGGTGTTCCCAAAGGGATATGACATCGGGGCCTTCAAGAAGAGAGCGTATTCCCATCTAAAAGGCAAGCAATGCATCGGTGACACCTCTGGTGTTGCAGTTGTCCATGGGCAGAGGTGATCACAGCTTGTTTGCTCCCTATTACATAAAAAAAAAAAAGATCAGGTCGGTTTTTGCTAGTTTCTATCTATAAATTTATTTTATTTGTTTCAGCCTCTCATGATCTACTCCTCCATAGCGGCGGGCATCTGTTGCGTACTCCTCGGGACCCAGATGCAGTTGGCTTGGGGTCCAAACTGGCTGACTCCCATCCTCATGTACCTCTTCTCCATAACATTCAGCTTTGGAGGCGGCACTGTGCCGTTTGTAGTGCTTGCTGAAGTGTTTCTGCCTGAGGTTAGTCAGTCCGAACTCATTTTGTGACACTCTGGCTTTTGAGTCGGCTGTTGACTTTGTTGGCAGTGATACTGTAGGTATACATAAATAAATATTCGCCAGACAACACAACACTTGTCATGGTCTCGAAGTGGGGATAATATCCCTGTGTTACGAGGTACCAGACAAAGGTTTAAGCTAGGGGCTTCTCCCACCACACCCAAACCCAAGCCACTGGTATACTTAGCCTTTTTAAAATTTTGGATTATGAACTCATAAATAATTGCGAAATTAACTCTGTCTGTTTCTTCCGGTTTCAGGTATGCAATTTCATAAATTTCAGTATATTTAGATGGATTTAAACTCCGTTGAGTGACAAAGGTCATAAGAATTTTGATAAATACATTCATTCTAACTCAACAGGCGATTCAAGAGCCACAATATGACACTAACATTGATATAACATTGTCAGTTCTAGCTTAAAGAATGAATGACTTACAAGTTTTAGCTTGCTAGAATAATATGCCATGAGATAGTGGTCTTTGAATGACTTTACAATGTGTTTTAAAGACCGTAAAACTTCAGACACACCAACTAATTTTCATTATGCTATAATGTTTTTAAGAAGAAGATCCGTGAATTATTTAAGTAAATTTATTTTGGATGCTCTTGTGCTTCCTAAATCTAATCCAAAACTAGTTATATACCTTATGCGCGCTTTAGGACTGCGACTGCAAAGTTGCCGCTTTCACTATTATAATTAATGGCGAACATAAAACAATATTTTGTTTCCACAATCACGTACCCTTTTAAAATTACACGTCATGGCATTGATTTTCACTATCATGGCATTTCTTTTGGTCACACAAAATCCATATCACAAATCGCCGAACAACTGTCCACGGAGGTGTGGACCTGGACAAAGACGTTCAGGCAATAACGACATGATACTTAGATCTTTAAACCTAAGTAGATCAGTATTTAGTAGTCATACTACTGTATCTTCACATACGTTATTGTTTGTTCTTTCCAGGTGAAAAGCTTCATGACAATGATCTCAGTAGTGTGGATGTGGCTGTGCTATTTCTTGTGCCTCTTCGTCTTCTACCCCTTAGCAGCTGTGGTGGGGCTAGGAGGAGTGTTCCACGTCTTTGGAGGGGTGTGCTTCTTGTCAGCCGTCTTTGCGGTCTTCTACGTGCCAGAGACGAAAGGGGTTACTTTGGAGCATGTGCAGACAATGTTGATTGAGAAGAGGAACTATTAGTTGGTTTTCAGATAATTTGTAAATATTATTAGCTTTTATTTGTATAATAATAAAATGAATTATTTGTCCTGTAAATAGAAAAGCTCCGATGCTTGTAAATGTTTACCTATTTTATGTACATTATGTGTTTTCATGATTCGTTAACAACCGAATGAAGTAAAAAATATAAAATAGAAAAACATTTATTAACTTTAAGGACATCGTTACATTTATAAAGTAAACAGAAAAGAAGTAGGCATTAACAACAAAACATATAACAGGAAAAAACAGATCATACCTACTATCAGACTGCAGCGGTGTCCCAAAAAGACAAATGGCCCTCACTCAGCAAATAGCCTGGGCTTTATGGGCCCAGGCGCTGATTTTCAGTAGGCCCAGACTGAGATGACGCACGAACATTTGCGGCGGACATACGTGTGTGCATATATACATATAAGTATGATAAATACTATAGTATAGATAAAATAAATGGTGAGAATGGAGAAATTCAATATGTTGTGTAGTGTAATAACTGTAATACAATACATAGACAATAGATACGGTACCGAATGTTTAGTGTGATTGTGTGTGTGTGTGTGTGCGTGTGTGCGTTGGTACAGCACAATAGGTACAGGTGGTGCTGCAACTGGAAGGTAATAATAATCTGCCGCAGGTGGGTAGTTTGACTGTTCAGAGCGGCGCCTAGGCCGGATGGTGTAATGACCCAATATCGACTAACTCACGCTTTAAAATTAATTCTTAATTGATTGCATTAGTGCTTCGTGATCATGTAACCCTTTCCTATATTTACGAAGCGGCCAGTTGCATCCTATATTCTCATATTATTATCATGATACGAGTATTATGATCTTAGATACTGCTTTTGTCAAAAAGGTCGTCTGCTTTAAGGCTCTCACGTCAGTTTGTTATAAAAGTTAACGGTATCAATTCAATTCGTGGTAGGTAGTAATATTTTCAAAAGGGGTCTGGCCATGGGTAACTTTGGCGCCATTTTTATTTCGCGGCCACTCACGAAACCTTACTTTTATGAAAGAACCTATCGAGGGGAACAAACTTTATAAGGAGCAGATATAATAGCTAAAGTATATCGGAGTTGAGGTATTTGGTATTGTATTTTTAATTAACTACTCAATTGAACTTGATCCATACCAAGGAAAAGGTAAAAAAGCGCAATTATTTATAATTATTATAAACATGCGACGCAATTAGGATTTAGGAAGGCTAGTTTTCAATGGCCATGTCAAAGGTTAGGTCATTATTGTTCATGTATTGTGGGTAAAAAGACTTTCAGGTTTTTATCATGTAATGTCTCTAATGTCGACACGGTTAGGAACTAATAGGTACCTCCTATTTACATATTGACTATTAGAAAATGACTTTTTGATGTCATTGACGTTAGTTTTTCGTAATAGCTTGTGTTTCACTTCCTAATTCCAAATAAGTACTTAGCATTTACTGCTATGTAGACAACATTACAACTATGGATATTATCTAACTTGAAGTATTGCTGGATGTACTTTTATTAGAAAAATATTTTCAACAGGTCTTGAAAAGAAAACCTTCCTCTCCTATTTCTGCATCCTTCTTAACAGCTGTTAGGTGAGATTAGCTCCATAAAGTAACATTTTAGAACTTTTATTTTAGTGTTATTGAGGCAAAAAATAATAAACACAAAATCTTTTTTAGGGTTCTATAAAACAGTGGTAAAATTTTTGCTGGCCGCTAATAAAAAAATGACACCACGGGTCCATACAAAGTTACTCAAACCCCATTAAAACAGTGGATAGTCAAAACATCAATTATTCAAATTGTGTGTAATGCCTGGTAGATTTGAAGAGCAAATTCATTGTATGTGTATTAATAGCTAAATGTTAATCTTCTTAGGAATTTGAAGGAAGAGGAATTAGCCTTTCATTATCATCATACTTCACCACGACGTAGAGCCTCCCATTGGATTTCCAGAGTGCCCGTTTTTTATTAGCCTGAGTACTACGGCTTATGCTGAGTGGGAGCTTTTTGACAACTCTTGTGATTTTATTTTAATTGTTTCCTGTGTGTATGTCAAATAAATTTATTTCTATTTCTATTTCTATTCTATTAGGGATATGTCCTAATTTTATGAAGCCTTTTTCGAAGTAATAAGTTAAAAATAGTCTGCTCTGAGAAGAATTACTGAATTTTAGTCCGATTTTGCGTTCAATAGCCTTACTTATTTAGTGGCGGCCTTCTACATCCAGATTTGATGACTCAATCAATAAACGAACCCTTATCTTTATTAGATATCTCTAAATTATATTATATAATAGATTACCAGCAGTTCATTACCATCGATCATCTACATTGATAATGTTATCGCAAGTAAATAAATAAATATATTTAGTTTTTGTCTTGGCCATTTGCAACATAAAAAGTAGAGTAAGTTGCAGGCCATTTTTTAAGAAACTTAAGTTGTTGACAATACCCTCACTTTACATTTTTGAAGTTGCACTCTATGTAAGACGACACCCTGACCTGTTTCCACGTGACTTAAGCGCTAGAAGATGTGATTTTATAACTGATAGACAAATTAAATGATCAGGAATAACAACAGTATCTTCGGCATGGCAACTAAAATTTATAACTGTTTACCAAAGAAAATTAGGACAGACAATAATATTCAGATATTTAAGAAAATTATTTTCGAATATCTGACGGAAAGGGCTTTCTATTCGGTTCAAGAATTTATTGAGACTAAAAATAATTTACATATCACCAACACACACACACACACACACACACCTACGCCCGCGCACACACACACACACAAACACACACTCACACACGCTTGACATTACCTAGCCACCTGTTTTTATTTTATTTTTATCTGCTACGACATTATTGTGATTAAAAATTAATGGATTAATATTAAATAATTAACTGTAAACCGATTAGGATTAATACATTTGTACGCCAAATGGCAGATCACAGAGCACTATCATTTAAGCTTTTGACATCTGTATCTTACCTGTGAATCACGAATAAACAACTTTGACTTTGACTTTGACTTTGGTGGCAGAATTAGCGATGCCTGTAAGCATATTTCTTTTGAGTCGAATTGTATTTTCTAGCACAAAATATAATTAAAGAAGTAAAAATCTAGGCCAACTCACACCAATATCCTGACCCCATACAGCGGTGCTGGCTTGTGGAAGTCAGAAACTGATAAACATACTTGTCAAACATATTAAACAAAACACTTAGGAACTAAATAAAGACTTGATGAAGGCCGTCGCTCAAAAATGGGACAGTATCAGGCTGATTATTACTTATTTACTTAAAAAATTTAAGGGGGTCAACCCAGACACAGAAAAAGCACAAAATTTGTCCGTCAAATGATGCACTATCTAAATTTGACACTATCTTAGTAGTTTATCAATAATTTTAATGTGAGTGGCCATTTACAACTTACAGCTGAGTTGAGCTGAGCACATATTTAAAGACAGTTCAAAAAACTTCTGGGACTTCTTGACATTGTGAGATGACCTACTGCTAAACTAAGATTCTGAACTGTATATCTTATAGACTGAATTCACTTTTAGATTCATTTTTGACCAACACCGACATAGGACAAATACAAATGTATCTAACGATTTTCATCCCATTTGAACCCACATCTTTTAGCGCTATAAGAAGGACCTTAACTCAATATTGCAACATCATCAATGCTTATTTCCCTCACATAATATAACTGTATATTCATTCAATAAAATCATCATGGCATATTGTATGCGAAGTGTATGCGACCCTCACGATCTGAATGAATTTACTTGTACTACACTAAGGTGGGGTTCATTTCAATGGGCTTAGTGATGTATAGATTCACGGATTCTACCGATATACTTGGTACAGACGTTTTCAACATTCGATAAGTTCATATGAGCTTCAATAGATTATGTTGTGGTAAGTAAGAATGTGAGTACTGTGAGGCCGTGTAGAGGTATTCTTGCAAGCTGTATACAAAGAACATAAATGACCGCTAATAAATTATAAGAACAAATAAATTTTCAATAATGTATAGTTCTGATTCCCTAATAACTATTCTGTTTAAGCCGGACTAAGAACAAATATGTCGCACATTTTGAAAAGGTTCAGTTGGATTTGAATTAAACTCTCTTTACAGTTGATTTCCTGATTATTATGTAGAGTAAATATTATTAGTAATTAAAAGATGATCAATGCATGATAGTAATCATTTTGGAACATTTTAAACTTACGCACGTTAGTAAAAATACTGAAAGATGTTCCATAATAAAAATCGAAATTGATATGAAGACTCTATACTATACTCGTAATAATTAAGGCTCTGAATCTCGTACACTACTATCTATACCTACAACAAGCACAGGTCTGAAATTGTAACAAGATTTTTTATAATCATCAACAAACTACCCCGACAGACTTCGTTATTTCAAAGATAGATAAGAGAAGATAAGATAATTTATTTATTCGCACATGAAAAAGGGTTACATCGAAGAGCTTAGAATAGTAATGTATGGCTGCTCTTCAAGTAACTGTGTGACATCCAAAAGTAATTACGCGCCGACCCAAGCACATTAGCGCCATTTTTTTTGATGACGGGATTAGTGACGGGTTATATGACAGCTGGGATCAGAGTGGTTTGTATGGGAAAAGAAAACAGTTGTTTTTAATATTTTCCTCCTAGTTGTTTCTCTATATAATAACCTTCTTTGAGCCTGAACAAAAATATGTTTTTTTAGGACGGATTGGTCGAACCGTTTGCGAGTTTTGCGCTTAGCAACACATTTGGCGACTCATTTTTATTTACAAAAGACTACGTAAGGTTGCGGTATTCCTCGAAGCGCACACATTTGGAGCGCACAAGACGAGGTGCACATTTATTATTCCTCGAAGCGCACTATGGATGTGCGCTTCGTCAAAAGTTTAATATTATTAGGATTTTATTCCTCGAAGCGCACTAGGGGTCGGAGTGTGGATGGTGATGTGTAACTAACGAAACATATCGATAACAAATGGAGAAAATAATTTTAATATTACCCATGTATTAACTAGATGAGCTCTGATGGGTTCTGGAAAAAATAAGGTGAAAATGGCTAGCAGCGCAGTGATTATTTACCTAATTTTAGATAAAAAATGCCAATTGTGACAGCTAAACAATCTGAATTTTAAATTGTTATACTTTGCGGCGAGCAGTGCTTAAATTATTAAATAGATTATTGATTTATTTGAATTGGTTTTATTCATTTCTCTAAAAACACAAAATCATTGGTGCGCAACACAAACTCCTGTTAATATCTGTCGGCCTCTGGTACTTTTAGTCAAATAACTAACTTTGATAGTAAAATTATAAAGCCTGTACTTTATCATTAATGAGCCAAGTAAGTAGTAGGGTGCACCTAATTCCAGTATATTTCTGTTTTCCTGGTAGTTTCAATAAATTATTGAATAGCTTGAATAACTTCTATCGATATCATTTACTACAAACCATGTATGCCCTTCTCTATGTTTAGCATCTTGTGCGCTTCGAGAAATAATAAATGTGAGCATCGAGCATCAATATTAAATGTTTAGCGTCTTGTGCGCTCCAAATTTGTGCGCTTCGAGGAATACCTCGAAAGGAAAGGTGTGTTTTACTATCAATGCGTTGCAACCTCGCAACGGAATGTAACTGAACCGGTACCGGTTACGGAACATCACTATTCATTTTATCGCTGCATGTACAATCAAGTACCGCTTGATTGACATAAACAATTCAGTTCGAGCGGTATCGCGTTCTATTCCGCGCGTGCGCACGTTACCTAACGTATCGTATTATCGTTATTTTAAACTAACGTGTTATCAGTTATATTTGAAGGTAGGATTTGTTTGTTTTTGTATTTTTCTTATAGTTTCTTTGAAGTTTGTCGATGTGAATGTTTATTAATAAGTTAACTTTATCTTTGTCGCGTAGTTATTTGTTTTGAGAGGGTGCATGCACAGTTGATTCCCCTGTCCGCAATTGAGCATAAAGTCTCTGGATGCACATTTTAATGCACCCACCTGACAGAAAACTTAATAACACTACTTAGCCTGCCTGTGAATAGAGCAGCCAAATTGAATTACTCCCCTTTGTCTGAAATCTGAATACGTTGTTGCGATGCGACGCTCTTTATGCGTTCAAAAAAACCTACTCACAGTTCAAAATATTACTCTTTTAGATCTTAAAACCTCTGACTTTATGGTACAGAGGCGTTCAAAGCAACCTTTACATAGGGGCACCTTATACGAGTACTGCTGACATAAGACCAAATTGCAATGGTTTTGTAAAGGTTGATGTGACCGCGTCTGTGCAAAATACATGGAACAAGTAACATTATATCACTGGAAGTTTCACGAATTCGTGATTTCTAATACCGTCTAAAACTTTGGAAAAGTATGAAAGATACAAAACGTAGTCGTCAACATATATTTCGACCGCTAAGTATGTTTTTTAACGACCGAAAACTCAAGTTATTACGTGTTCGACGAATCGGGGGAGGCAGATCTCATCAGGATGTAACGTGGTCAGCTCAGCTGGCTTTGGTTGAGACTGTTCATTTGCTGACCGCACGGAAATTATTTCTAGATTTACAGTGCCGACTATCAGCAATGGTAGTAGAACTTTGCTGTTTAAAACAACTAAGGTTACTAATAGTCGGTGTAGATTGGCAAGCAAGCATGGACGAACAACTGCTGCACAATTCTACCATTCCGCTGATAGTTTCCATGACTACTTAAAGAAAGTCAACGTGACAAGGTGATGTGCTAAGCAAATTTTGTTGCTGGCAGCCCATGCTTGCTTGCCAACGACGTTGTAATTAGTATTACTCATACCAAAATAAAGAAGTTCTATCTCACACGCAGGATCCTCCATGGACTCATACAGTTCGGTTTCAGAAATGCGTCTTCCTAGTACGCTCAAATGGAATGAGCTTCCTGTCGAAGTTTTCCCAGTAAACTATTGTCTGGAGTTTTTGGAGAGGGGTTTGAGAAGGAATTTTATAGGATCATCAACGCGTGGCCATGGCGCGTGAGATGTCCTCTGTTGCGCGCATCCAAAGGCTGCGGGACCTTCCAACTATCAGGGACCTTATTACAATCAACTATAACTTGTCAAGTTCATTCCCTAATCTGAACGTGGCGAGCAATTTCGTAATATGGTCTTTCATTTCCAGCCAGTCAACGGTTACTTGTCACTAACACAGCTTCTAGGCTGGCTATTTAGTGACGAAATTGCTCGCTTCATTCAGTGGAATTAACTTGAGTGGATGTAAGTGATTGTAATGAGACCCCTGCTAACCATTAGGCTTGTTTGTCAGTCCGAGTGCTTGTTTGTCGCCGACATAGATAAAAGAAAATCTTAAGCGGGTTTGCTTTTTGCGTTTGGGGTAGATCGTAATCGTCGCATTTTTTTTTGCTGAATTCAAATTAAGTATAAATTATCTCTCTATTATTGAATGCACCTTTTAATTTCATAATTTATAACTTTAACTGTGTACAGTAAATTTTTACGTGTCTTAACAATAAAAAAAAACGGTTTTTTATCCAATTTAGCAAATAATTGGCGACTACCTAATTTTAGACAGTTTAATGTGTTTTTAAATAGTATTATGCACACAATACTAAAGCAAAAATTTAAGTTTTATTCAAATTCAATGAACTAATCACGAAAATCTTACAAAAATGCAACGTTTTCGATCCACCCCCAGCTAACGCTCATAATGGTTCCTTGGGTATGATTGATTTTAAACATGTAAATTAATGTGATCGATCATACAGTGCGCCTATCTGGATCGAAGTTTCTCTCTAATTTTATGAAATTCAATAAACACAGACCACATTAGCATCGGCACAATGAGCAGAGATACTGCCACTAGCACCAAAGGTCACCGATTTTTTGTGTGTTCGTTCTGTTTCAGTATCTCAATTTCTACGTAGTATTTGATTTATTATTGTTTGCAGTAGAATACCTAGGGCCCGTTCCAAATCGCTTTTCGCAGAGTTATTTTCACCTTCGTCGGATAGAGAGAGACAAAATGAGCAAAACCTTTGTCTGATAGCTGTCAGGTGTCATCGGGCTCCAGACAACGGTAGAATTCGTACTTGTCAGAGTGTTATACGTCACCTAAAGGAAACTGTCAGGTGACAGCTCGGTCATCTTCGATTTCAATCGGGGTCAATTTGGAACGGGATGGAGTGTAAAATACACACGATTTGGAACGCAGCCCTCTTGTTTTTCAAGAGAAAAAGTGTTGAATATTGGAACTGCAACTTCTCTGTCTTGATATTTAATTCTTTTGAACATCAATCAGTGCTACATAAGCAAAGATAAATAGGCACACTATTCCATGTAAATTACACTGTCTGGCCGGCCTACCTGAAAGAGCTGTCAAAATGTTTTAGTTTTTTCTGTTAGGATTTAATTTCGAGGTCGACTGGCAGCGATAACCGCACTCCAAACTGCGTGCGGTCGGTCGACCGCAGCGAACAGGCGGAATTATACAAATTGGACTGTAGCTTGAAGTTGGCGGCATTTCACGGTATCACTAGCGTTTGCCTAACGTAAGCTATAATAGTAAGTAGTAGTTACTATTGGCAAGTTTCGAAGGCAAAACAGTCGATGTGATTCTAGTCTCGGAAACTTGGCTTAACCCTTCGCTCCCATCCACATCCTACTCTCTTCCAGGCTACATCCTAGTTAGAAATGATCGTGTCGTCAGGACTGGTGGTGGTGTTGCAATGTACATCCGTTCCCATATACCTTACTCTATTATAAATGTATCAGCTCCCTCGTCGTCTTCTGATTTGCCGCAGTACCTTTTCGTTGAGTTAACTCTTAATAGCTCGAAACTACTTCTCGGTGTTTTTTACAGCCCTTCTTTAAGAGTGGACTATTTCTCCACACTTGCAAAACTATTAGAGGACCTGACTCCTATCTACAATCACACTATAATAATGGGTGATCTGAATACTTGTCTCCTAAAACATGACTCGCGTACCTCCCGTCTTAAATCTATTATTGATGCGGCTAACTTAAATATTCTTCCCTTGAATGCTACTCATTTTTTTCCAAACTGCACACCATCTCTTCTCGACCTAATAATTACTTCTTCCGTTGATCACGTTGCCAAGCACGGCCAGCATCAAGCTGATGCCTTCTCATTTCATGACCTCGTTTACCTCTCATATAAAATCCGTTCACCAAAGCCCAAAACAAGAATTCTCCTGCAACGTAATTTTGGTGGAATGAATGTTGAATTTTTAAGACGCGATGCATTTGGCACTGATTGGTCACTGGTCGATAATGCTGGGGATTTGGACGAAAGGATTGCTGTTTTTAACTCTCTCGTCATGCAGCTTTATGATACACATGCACCCGTTCGTCCGGTAAGGGTCAAGCATTTGCCGGCACCCTGGCTGACTGAAGAGCTTAAGGCACTGCGGGACAAGAAGAACGCTGCTAAGCGTAAATACAAGTTAGACCCAAGTGACATAACTCGTGAACGATACAAGATAATTCGGAATCGCTGCAATAGGTTGTGTAGAGCCGCTCAAAGACGCCATATACATAAATCTGTTGAAAATGGAGATTCAGCTAAAGTCTGGAGGTTTCTTAAGTCTCTTGGAATTGGAAAAACACGTAAAGAATCTATCTCACATGATGTAAATATTGACCTTTTGAATAGGCACTTCTCTTCGTCTACTCCTGCTAATAGTACACTTAAATCTGACACACTTCGTCGTCTTTTATCACTTCCAATTCCTGACTACACTCCTTTTAATTTTAGTCAGATTTATGATTGTGATGTTGAGAAGTACGTTCGCTCCATCGCATCTAATGCGGTGGGTAGTGATTGCATTAGTCGTAATATGATCATTCCTATTCTCGATATCCTTTCACCTGTCATTACCCGAATCCTCAATCATTCTCTCCTGTCTGGAGCTTTTCCTAAAGCGTGGAAAGATGCTCAAATAGTTCCTCTCCCTAAGAAAGCAAATCCTTCTGTATACTCAGATTACCGTCCTATATCCATTTTACCTTTCCTATCAAAAGTACTTGAGCGTATTGTCCATCAACAGCTCAGTGCTTTCCTTGCCAAAAACCAACTCCTCAATAACTTCCAATCCGGTTTCCGTCCTGGTCATAGTACGACTACTGCACTTGTCAAAATTACAGATGACATTCGCCTTGGCATGGACCAGAAATGTCTCTCGGTATTGGCACTTCTGGATTTCAGCAATGCCTTCAACACTGTTGATTTTGACATCCTACTTGGCGTGTTGCGTTCTCTCAACATATCTCCAATCGTAATTAACTGGTTTCATAGCTACTTACATGGGCGCCGGCAATGCATTCGTGCTGAGAATGCCTCCTCGTCATGGTGCGACCTCAATGCCGGTGTACCGCAAGGTGGCGTCTTGTCTCCTCTTCTCTTTGCTACTTTTATTAATTCTATTACCCAAAATCTATCTTCTTCTTATCACCTATATGCAGACGATCTTCAAATTTACTCCCAAGGTAGTCTTGTTGACCTGCCTAGTGTTATTCAAACCATAAATACTGACTTGAATCTAATTTCAGACTGGAGCAAGTCGTTTGGGTTAGCAGTTAACCCCGCTAAAACTCAAGTAATAATTGTGGGTGGTTCATGGCTGATTTCCAGGGTGGACTGGGATGTTCTGCCTTCAGTTGTATTTGATGGCGTTGTAGTTCCTTTTAGTAAAACTGTCAAGAATTTAGGTGTTTATATTGACAATACATTAACTTGGACAACTCAGGTTGGTCAGGTTAGCCGGAAAATGTTTGCTGCTGCAGGTTCTTTAAGTAGGCTTCGAAATTTTTTGCCAATACCCACCAAAATTGCGCTTGTTCAGGCATTACTCTTTCCTATTCTTGACTACGCAGATTGCTGCTTTTTAGATCTTACTGAGAATCTACTTGACAAACTTGAGCGGCTCCAGAATTTTTGCATTCGCATTATTTTTGGACTGCGCAAGTATGATCATGTCTCAGAGTACAGATCTCAGCTCAACTGGCTTCCCATCCGTTATCGTCGAGATTCCCATGTTCTTTTTCTTCTTTATAACATCCTATTTAACCCTTTGTCGCCACGTTACCTCAAGGAGCGTTTCAAATTTCTGCAGCCAGTACGAGGTCAGGCGATGCGGTCATCTAAGAAGCTTCGCCTTCAATTCCCTCCTCATTCCTCACACTCCTACACACAATCGTTTACGGTTAAATCTGTACGACTTTGGAACTCCTTACCCTTATTTATTAGGGAGTCAGAGTCTCCATCTATTTTTAAGAAGAGGATTAAAGCACATTTCCTCGGCCTTTAACACTCTACTTTTTCTCCTAATTACTTTCCTCCTTTCACTTCTCCTCGTCCGTTTATTTAACTCATTTTCCTTTTCTGATCTCTTTGGTTATTGGTGGGCTAATTAGTACATATCCTGTATTATTATTTTGTTATTTAAATTTACATTTGACTATTATTGTGCACATACTTACCCTTTTTTTAACATTTTCCTCTACTTGGGTTGTCTGGAAGAGATTGCTTTTTAGCAATAAGACCGCCTAATTGTGTCATCTTACTATTTCGTGTAATACAAACCTTCATTGTTATTGTTTTTGATGTGCAATAAAGAATATTTATTATTATTATTATTAATAATAGTTAACGACAGCAACTTCATGCCATTTTTAGTTCTGTTTCTAGTCACTATATAGCTGGCTGTCACGTAATGTCAAACAAATACTTCACCACAGATGCTAGCGACTGTCATCGGTATAGACTCAAGCTACAGTTACACATGCTCTAAAACACGACACAACTCCACGGCACGCACGATTGGCGTAGTGCGCTATAGCACGGTTTCTCGCCTCGAACTCTGTAGTGTCCCGGGTTCAATTCCTGGTCAGGTCAATTCAGGAAACGATCTTTTCTAAATTGAATCCGGTTTGGGTGTGCTGGGAGACGCCCGTGGCTTAATTCCTTGTCTGGTATCTCGTAACACAGGGATATTTATCCCTACTTCGAGACCATGACAAGAGGTGTGTTGTCTGGCGCATATTGATTAGCATGCCTAAAACGAGCATGCTCATTAATAGCTTAATAGTAGCATGCTTTCGTGCTAGTTATGAGCGTGTGTAACTGTAGCCTTATGGTACTGGATGGACTTGATTAGTTAACCGTAGACCAGTAGTTTCGAAAGTGGTCCAGGTGGACCCCAAGAGGTCCACGGGAGACTCGACGGGGTCTATGTTGGAGTCACATTTTTTATCGAGTCTTGGGAATATGGTAAAAATGTAGCTCCACCGGAACCAGCAAAATTTAAAAGGGGTCTACGTGAAAAAAAGTCTGGTGACCGCTGCCGTAGACCAAACTGCGGACGACCGCAGCGAAAAGGCGAATTCATTGAATACGAATCAGAGTGCCGAGTGCGAGGTGCATTGACAGATGCGAATGACTTAACTATCGCGTTTTGCGAGCACGTAAATGTCTATTTGAATGGAATTGGCTCAGCGGCACCTAGCGTCCATAATGTTGTCAGAATTTGCCGATAGTAGAAACTACGATAGTAACATCAACTTGTATGCCATTTCTAATCTAAAGTCAAGTTGGGGTCGGCAAGTCAATTTCAGAATCATTCCTTTCAGGCCTTCCTTCCTTTCAGGTATTCCTTTTATGGTCTGTTCAAACCTCAGCGATATTCGCTGCCACTGTGGGTAGCGGTACAATACCGCGCGGGTTTCGCTCAGGTTCGGTTCCGCGCTCAGATCATAGAAGGGATCCCTTCTATGATCTGAGGTTCCGCGGCAAAATGTACCGCTACCCACAGCGGCAGCGAATACCGCTCAGTTTTGAACAGGCCTTTACTCCTTAATTCAATGACCTATCTTGCCTAGTTTAAACTGTTGGTTTTTGTCGGTTAGCCAGGTGCTTATTTTTGCTCCTCTATAAGACGGGTGACAAGATAATTAAAAAACTTACAAAAAGGAAATGGCATGATTATAAAGTGATGAACTAATTGTGAGTGAACATTTGGTTTTTTAACGACTTTTATTTTAAGGTTTTCATACAAGACATACCTACCTACTGACTCTTCAACTGATGTTTATGGTGACCTTGAAATGAAAGTTAATTACCTAAATAAATTGATTTTCACAAAGAACGTTTCTACATCCCCTTCTCAGTATACTACATCATTTGAAAACCCGGTATTTATAATATTTTCCAATAATTCAGTTTAGGTACCTATAATACCTATCTACCTATAATGGTTTATAAGTTAAACATTTCGATACCAATACACTAAACCTATAATTACTTGTAGGTTTAGTGTAAGTAGTTCCCTGCCTATAATTTTAAATTTTTATTGTTGCACGTTAATGTTTTTTTTAATTTTGTGATAATATACACACATCAACATGGTCTAGGGATATTTCAATTAAACCTAAATAACTAAAATTCTATTAACTTTTTGTTAAGACACCTACACATTAAAATAAACCTTGTTTAATAGCCTATCTAATCTGATAAATAAACTTTTAGATAAAGTTAAATTTAAAAAAAACTTAACAGAAGAGGAAAAACTCAGACAAAATGTCAATCTTAACTTATTTTTGAAACATCAACCTAAACAAAACAACTGTTTTTTTATAAAAATTGTTGAAAACTTAAAATTAATAATCCGTGGATCCAGATAAGACTCTCCTGACATATCTGCAGCGGTTCTGCATACTCAAAACAAGGGTATCAATATAGGCTGACTGGCCTGTTGGCGCAATGGCAGCGATCCTGCCTTTAGCGCCGGAGGTCGTGGGTTCGAACCCCACCCATTACAAATATTTGTGTGACGAACATTTATATTTGTTGTGTGTCTGGGTGTTATTATCTATTTAAGTATGTATTTAGAAATATTTAAGTATGTTTATCAGTCTCTGACGCCCATATTACAAGCTCTGCTTAGTTTGGGGTCAGATGATCTTGGTGTGAATTGTCCCAGATATTTATTTATTTATTTAACATCATTAATCACTCACTACACTAGTGCTCCTTTCCTCTTGCGTGGAAGGATGCGCAAGTCATTCCATTACCCAAGAAACCCAACCCTGTATCTTTCTCTGAATATCGTCCTATTTCCATTCTCCCTTTCCTGTCTAAAGTTCTTGAACGTGTTGTTAACCACCATCTTAGCATTTTCCTTTCAAAAAACAATCTCCTGAATCCATTCCAATCCGGTTTCCGTCCAGGTCATAGTACGACTACTGCTTTGGTAAAGATCACAGACGACATTCGCCATGGCATGGATAAAAAATGTCTTACTGTGTTAGCATTGCTAGATTTTAGTAATGCTTTCAATACGGTGGACTTTGATATCCTGCTTGGTGTGCTACGTTCTCTCAACATATCTCCAGCAGCACTTGACTGGTTTCGGAGTTACTTGTATGGACGTCGGCAACGCGTACGTGTCGAAGATTCGTTTTCCACGTGGCGTAACATCTCGGCCGGGGTCCCTCAGGGTGGCGTCTTGTCCCCTCTACTTTTCGCAATTTTCGTCAATTCAATTCTCGTAATCTCTCTTCCTTCTACCACCTTTATGCAGACGATCTCCAGATTTATTCTCAAGGTAGCCTAAATGACCTGCACCAAGTTGTTCAAATTGTGAATGCGGACCTGAATCGTGTGCTGGATTGGAGTAAAACTTTTGGCCTTGAGGTTAATCCCACTAAAACGAAAGTTATAGTCATTGGTAGCCCATGGCAAATATCTAGAATCGACTGGGATTCTATGCCTCCCATCATTTTTGATGAAGTCCAAATACCCTATAGCGAATCAGTGAAAAATTTGGGAATAATCATGGACAGCTCTCTTACCTGGGTAAAGCAAATAGGCGAGGTTAGCAGAAGGATGTTTGCATCAGCAGGTGCAATCAGGAAACTACGCAATTTTTTACCTGTTCCCACCAAAATAGCTCTTGTACAGGCCTTACTTCTGCCGATACTAGACTATGCTGACTGTTGTTATCTGGATATCACTCAGATACTCCTAAATAAGCTAGAGAGAGTCCAAAACTTCTGTATTCGCATAATCTTTGGCCTACGCAAATACGATCATGTTTCTGAATTCCGCGCCCAACTAAACTGGCTCCCTATACGCCGCCGGCGAGATCTTCATGTTCTCTCCTTACTTAACACCGTGTTGTTCAATCCCCGGACGCCTCCTTATCTCAAAGAGTTGTTGAAATTTCAGCAATCTGCCAGGAGCGATGTTATGCGCTCGAGCCGAAAACTCCTTTTAACTTTCCCCCCACATTCCTCAAGTTATTACTCGAATTCCTTCACTATCCAATCCATACGCCTGTGGAATTCCTTGCCTTTGCCTATCAAGCTATCTCAATCCCTTCCTATATTTTAATCCCGTGTCAAAGCGTATTTCCTTTCACTGTGACCTTCTGCTCCTCATGGTTTTTTTGGTGTCCACTGTGCTGCGACGTCCTTGCCATAATAATTCTTTGTATGTGTGTATGGTATATGTATGTTTATTGTATTATGTATGTTTTTTTTTGTATATACAGATATATACATTTATTTTATATGTATTTATAGGTATATAATCTTGATTGATTGATGGATTTATTTATGTATATATATATATATATATATATGTTTTTCTCATAGATTCATTTTCACTCCATACAAAGCTCGTGCTTTAAAAAGTTCCTCTACCCAAAGGTTGCCTGGAAGAAATCGCTCTCTAGCGATAAGGCCGCCTAAATTGTACAAATTGCTTGTTTTATGTAATACAACTGTTTTTATTCCTTTTTTGTGCAATAAAGTATATCTATCTATCTATCTATCCTGTTGTGGAATACTGTCCCAAGTCCTGCTAAGATGGAAGAAAAGTTGGTTTTCATGCTCAATATCTTCAGGGAAATTCCTAAGAGCTCTTCTCTGAAGCATATCCCAGGCATGCTCAATAGGATTTAAGTCAGGGGATTGTGCAGGTCAGTCTAAAGCTTTAACAAATTTAAATTTAAAAAAGGAACTTAATAATGGATTTATAATCTGTCATTAATAGTTTTTTTGTAAGGCCAGTACTTTTTAAGTTATTTAAAAAAGTTTTATATATCCCTAGACCATGTTGTTGTGTGTATATGTAGGTCAGTTTAGAATGTCATCATATTGGTAACATCTATCTATTTGAAATTCTAATCACATTTATCATGCAGCCTTTTACCTTCTATCCACGGACACATTGCTAAATTATTGTTAATACAATTCTTATGACAATATTATGTAATTTTAATAGCTTATTAATTGTAATTGACAGTATGTCAGTTAATGTTAATGGTAATAATTAAATTAATATTTTATTGTACAGTGAAAATCAAATGCGAGTACCAGGATGACAGAAAAGACAAGAGTTCGGTTCGAGGAGGCTGAACGGAGGCGGGGTGTGATCCTGGCATCAATCGCCTCCGTGTTCGCGATTCTGATATTCCTAGTGAAGAGTTCTCCGACTCTTCTGGGGATTGTGGCGTTGGTGGCCACGTATCTGATGACTGGTGATAGATACCAGTGGGTTTACATATGGCGGAAAACGTGGTCGAGGGATTTTCTGTAAGTATTTTTTGTTATTTTCTTTGTTTTGCCCCACAGGTCTCTTGAGTGATTTATTTTTGCAGCTAGTTACTAGGACCGGCTTTTTGTATTTTATTTTTATTTTAAAATAGCTTATAAATACACCATACCATACGATTATACCATTTCTCGTACCGCTTTTTACCGTAAACCCTTGGTTTTTTTTGCTGTTGATAATGTTCATCGTAGTAAGTAAAGTAAAACATAGTTGACGCAAAGCCAATGCTAAAACTAAAAAGTTCGATTGCTGTTGTTATTTAATATTAAGGGTGATTCTCACCACGTGAGTACAGGTTGTTTATTGCAACCCAGCGATACCGTTATTGGAATGGTCTTTAAAATTCGACTGATTAAAAAATAATGTTTTTACCAAACAAAACTTAGACGTTGGCCACGCACGAAATCGATCTACCAGGAGTACATAAGCGGTCAAGAGAAAATTCCAGCCCACGTGACCCCGTTGTTAATTCAAAACGGTGGCTTGCGGTTATCAGAGGTCGCTCGCGGTGTCAGTTGTCGGCATTCATTGTGCCCTGGTACCAAAGTCCGACGGATCATACGCAGTAACAGTTATTTAGTAGATTACCATTTAAAATACTTGTCCTTTGATCCCTCGAGAAAAACATCCGCTTTAACAGGATAACAGGGAAATTAGACCTATTCCTTGAAAAGGGTAATAAAAGACGTTTTATCAACGAATTCACCCCCCATCAATTAGTGTTCGAAAATTCATAGCTAACGAGATTTTGGCGTTGACGAAACATTTTCGTAAGTGGCTTCTGGTTCCTCGCAATGCTGCATAACTCTAGCTTAATATTATGTTCGTACCTAGATCCTGATTATTACAGATACCTGTCCAATGTTTCACTTGGGAAAACTATTTAATTAATATCTTCTTAGGCACTAAATACCGCGGTAATGATGACTTGGCTTTTCAAACAGGGTACTTACTGACTGATAAGAGATATTTAGTTATTGTGGAATGATGATAATGCAGAATAAGGGCGGTATGGAATTTGAACCTGTTATTTCAAACATTGAATGAATCGGTATTGGATTGTTCTCTGTAGTAATTATATTTGTAATAAATTAATAAATATTTTTTTACAAATAGTTTTGTTTTTACAAATAAGTTTGCTCATGTTTAATTTTACCAAATATTATTTCATCAAACTCAAACTCAACTCAAACTCAAATAACTTTATTCAAATAGACTGTATCAGTACTTTCAAATCGTCAAATTTACAGCAAAATATACTAAATAATAGACATAAATACCATAATAATATGGATATGTAAATAAACAGTATACAGACATAATGCGACTCTACCACCGCGTCGGAGTTGTTTCTTGCTGAGAAGACCCGGCGAGAAACTCAGCAGTTACTCTTTTAAACTTGTTTTGGGTTTACAACAGGGGTTAGTAAAGTACAAGCAGTGTGCCATTTTGATACCTAAAAGAATATAAAACAAAGAGAAAAAACCAACCATAAAAGAATATAATAACAAGAATTCATTTAAACAATTCAAAAACAAAAATTGTTAGTCAGTACATACAAACTAGGTACCTATTAACTCTTACAATAAAACATCTGTTACAATAGAGCTATTTAATCCCGCATCGAGAAGAGCGCTTATACCCAGGCATTTTTATCTATAAGGTAGTCTTTTGTAGTATAATAGCCCTTTTTTAATAAAGCTGTTTTGATGTGATGTTTGAATCTATGTAAAGGTAACTCACAAATGGTTTTTGGAATTTTGTTGTAATAATGTATACCTTGCCCCATAAAGGATCCTAAAACTTTTTGTAACCTAAAGAGTGGAAGTGCAATTTTATCCTTATTCCTAGTATTTCTGCAATGTATGTCACTGTGTTTAGCATAGAGACCAATATTTTTTCTGACCAAAACAATGCAATTGTAAATGTATTGTGACGCTACAGTGAGGATACCAATTTCCTTAAAAATCTCCCTAAGTGAAGCCCGTGCACGAAGCTTATAGATGGATCTGATAGCTCGCTTCTGGAGGATAAAGATGGTTTGTATATCCGCCGCTTGACCCCAAAGTACAATGCCGTAAGACATTACACTATGGAAATAACTAAAATAAACTGAACGAGCAGTATCAACATCTGTTAATAACCTAATTTTTCTCACTGCAAATGCAGCCGAACTAAGTCTGCCTGAGAGAGCTGTTATATGAGGGTTCCATTGCAGTTTTGAATCTAGTGTGATTCCAAGAAAAACTGTTGTATCTACAAGCTTCATAGTATTACCATCAATTTTTAGACTAATGGGGTTATCTTTAACATTAGGCAACTTAAAATTAATACATTTAGTCTTTTTTGCATTAAGCTGTAGATTATTTACTGTGAACCATTGTAAAACCTTTGAAAGTGCGTCATTAACATCATCAAAAAGGTTTTTATTTCTGTCAGTTTTAAAAACTAAAGATGTATCGTCTGCAAACAATACAACATCACAAATATCTTTTAAGTAAAAAGGTAAATCATTTATATATATCAGAAATAGTAATGGACCCAGAATGGATCCTTGAGGGACCCCCATTTTAACTTGTGATCCTGTAGAGAGTACACTGTTAACATCAACTTTTTGAGTTCTTAAACTAAGGTACGAAATTACCAAATCTAAAGCATTATCCCTTACCCCGTAAAAATTAAGCTTGCGTATAAGTGTATCGTGATCAACGCAATCAAAGGCCTTGGACAAGTCACAGAAGACGCCAAGAGCGTTCTGTGAATTCTCCCAAGCCCTAAAGATGTGTTTTAGAAGTGCAATGCCAGCATCAGTAGTAGAACGGCCTCTCGTGAATCCATATTGTTCACTGTGTAAGAGATTGTTCTCATAAAAATGGCTTAATAGTTGTTCTTGAATGATTTTTTCAAAGATCTTACTTAGAGCTGGTAGGATTGAAACAGGCCTAAAGTTACCTGGGTCTTGTTTGTTGCCTGATTTAAAAAGTGGTACAACCCTACTGTGTTTCATTAAGTTTGGAAAAACACCTTCATCCACACAATCATTGAATATTACGGCTAAATAAGGGGCAATCACGTCAATTATGTGGCTAACAATTTTGACTGATATACCCCAAAGATCAGCGGTATCTTTTGAATTAATTAATCTGAATGCTTTTATTATATCTAGTGACTCAACATGTTTAAATTTAAAGAATACACTGCAACAAGATACATTATCTTTCAACAAATGTTCCGCTCTAGTTGGTGAGGAATTTAATGAAGCTGTAGTGATTATAGGTATATTACTGAAATACTTATCAAATGCTTCAGCAACAGATGCTTCTGATTGTAAGATGTTATTGTTAATATTAAGAGTGTATGAGGTATCGCGCTGTTTAGCTTTACCTGTTTCGTGATTTATGACGTCCCAAGTGGTTTTTATTTTGTTAGTGGACTTTGATATTTTATCACGAATGTGCAATGCCTTAGCTGTAGTGCAGGCTTTTCTGAATATTTTGGAGTAGTTCTTGACATACTCAACAAAAAGTGGATCGAAATTGTATTTTTTCATGCCGTACAACTCATACATCTTACGTCTGCTCCTGTAAATTCCAGGCGTGGCCCATTCACAAAACTTAGATTGAACTCTGCAAGTAACTTGTTTGGTGGGAAAACAAGCATCAAATTCATTTTTAACACAATCAAACAGTCTTTTGTAGACTGCATCAGGGTCACCCTGCTTATAAGGAATGGAAGATACTTTATGCTTTAAATTAGTTTTAAAACTATTAATGCGATTACCCGTCTTCGGTCTACATGTTATTTTCCTGTAATTAACGCTATTGTTAGTTATATCTAAAAATGTTATCTTCTGCCCACAATGATCAGACTTTAATTCAGATACTATTGCCTTTTCAATGGGTACACAGTTGCAAAATACATTATCCAGACAAGTAGATGTTGTGGCTGTTATCCTCGTGGGTTCATGGAATTGATAATCCAGACCAAAGGATTTAAATAGCGACAATAACCTATTGCTTTCGGATGAGTTTACTAGCAAATCTATATTGAAATCACCACACACAATAATGGGTTTAGACTTAGCACTTAACCTACCCAAAGCTTCCTCCATAACTGTCTCAAATCTATCTAAGTTAGTTTTTGGGGGACGGTATACACTTATCACAACAAAGCCCTCTAACTCAACACAAGACAATTCGACAATACGCTCTATGGACAGGCCTACAATGTCAGTGCGATCTTTACATTTCAAACTATTTGCAGTAAAAATTAATGAACCACCATGAATAGTAGTTTTTCTAAAGAACGCGCTTGATAATCTAAAATTATTAAGGACAAAAGACTGATAGTTTTCATCAGTCAGCCAATGTTCAGTAAAACATAAAATATCAATATTTTGGTTTTCCAGCAATAGTTCTATTTCTAAATCTTTGCCCGTCAAGCTTTGAATATTTTGGTGGAATAAATTCAAGTATTTGGGCTTGGCTGTTGTCCTAGGTCCTAGTTTAAACAAGACGCTGAAGGAGCATCACATGAAATAGATAAATTAGTACTAGTACTAATGTCAGAATAGAAAATACTGCCAATAGCGGCATTGTTAATGTTATTTGCTAACAAAGTAGCTAGTTTCTGCTTAGTCCTAATGGGAAGATACATAGTATCTTCAGTTAACCTAAAGTATGGTACAAACAGATTTGTATCTAAAAAGTCAATGTCACTATGACGACATGTCAGATTATACAAAGTTAAATTAAGGTCTTGGATGACCTTGTTCTGACTTGAAGTACTTGAGGTACTTGAGTATGGGAATGCACACAAAATAAATTTACACTTGTTCTTTGATTGAATGCCCATTATTGTTTCAATATTTTTAATTAACCCTTTTTTTGTCAATGATCGGCAGTCCCCATGAAAGACAACCACAGTGGAGTTTACCCCTAGCTTCTCTTTCGAGATGTTACTAACTAGGTCAGAATAGGACATACCTGGATGGCATAAATTTATTACTTGTTGATTCGATTTTTTAGACAACAATATGCCTAATCCTTGGCCTAGCTTGTCAGAAAATATAAAAGTATTATTCTTATTATTTGGAGCAGCCTGTGGAGTATTACATTTATCCACCTTAGCAGGCTCTGATAAGTCAGTTGGCGTGGCCTCAACACGTGACAATTCAGTATCCATCTCCACTACTTGTTGATAACAATTATTGCAAGTGATTTGTTTACTTATAAGTGAATCAAACCTCTCTGCATTGTAAGTTGACATCTTTAACAATTCTGTGGCAGCTAATATGTGTTCACTGATCTCTTTTTGGGATATATCATACATTTTTTTGGTGTCCCTCAGAGAACTCTCTAAGCAAGCAATCTTATGCTCAAGAGCCATGGTCTCATTTTCATAGGAGATTTTAGTACTATCTAATAGTAAGCTACCTTGTTCTAATTCAGAGATTAAATCTAACTTTTCTTTTCTTAAAATATTATATTTCTTGATGTCCAACTGTTTATTAACTAATTTTTTAGTTTTGTTAATGTATTTATTAATTTTAATATATTTCTTTAACTTTTTGTTGCTATTAAACCTATAGAATCTGGTTTCAGAGACTGAATCATCACATGTGAGATCAACCATAGGAATTATTTTAGGACATATATTTGGATCAGCTAAAGCTAACTCATCAAATAAACTTTGATTGCCACTCTCAATTGTACAATTTTTGTCACTCTCTAACTGTCTAATGGTTTTTTGTGACTCATATAAACTAATTTCCAAGTCATTAATCCGATTTAGTGCTAGCTCGTGGGTGTTATTGCATGCATTATAAGAATCAACAAGTTCCTGCAGCTGGGTGCACCGATCAGCCATGTTCAAGTACTTGATCTCCAGTTCGGCAAGGTCACACTTAAGTTTGCTGTTCTTGTCGACAATATTTCTTATTTCCAATTCACTATCTGCGCGTTCTTCAAGCAGCTGGACATTGTCGCTCCTTGCGACCTTGAGGTCATGGCATGCCTGCTTGTATAACTCAGCGAGTTTACTGCGGGTCATCATCTTGAAGTGGGCTTGATGCAATCCTCTAACTGAAATTGTATGAAGCGGGGCCAGCAGACACCAAGGTCACTTATAGGGTGCGAAGAGTCTTACACTGTCACCCTGAAAGCAAGGGAAGTGGTGTCAGTATACTAGCAAAATAATATGAAAGAAGTAATATAGAAAATACTGTTCCTAGTAGGACACTTAACCAGGCAACAGTTCAACTAGTAACAAATATGTTAGTCCTAACCTAGAGAAATAAACATTGATAGGTTAAATTGAATAATTCTCAAAAATAAACTATGTTTTTCAGTTAAATAAAATCTTATTTTTTTAAAATAAATAGTAGGGTAGGAAATGAGTATCTATGCTAACAAGTAATGATGAGTTTTGTGTGTTATTGGCTAATGAAGTATTAGATGTGTTAGTTTGAAACAATATTGTTTAGTGTAAAGTGTAAATTGACTGAGGCGGGAGGTTATTTTACGTCAACTTTGCTTCCACTTTAGTCAAGCGAAGAGACAAACAACAATGCCTAATCGTATTGTAATTTGACGTGTCTCACTTTAATGAGCAGTGTGCAGTGTTAAATGTTTTAAAAAGTAGATAAATACTCAGGATCTACACCAATGTAATCAACTGAGAGTCAAAATACAAAACCTAATTCTACTGAATAATTAACAATCTTATGAGTAATTGAAGTACAAAATTCACTGTGGTCTGTTTATAGTATTCCACTGTTGTTTTAGAAAGTAAAATTGAAAAGTAAACAATACTCCTCTGAATCCGTTGAACGTAAATTTGTAAGGCAACCGCCCGGCAGCAGACTCTTCTTAGATTCGAAGTAGTTGTTCACCAGGAGGGTGATTTATTATTTTCACTTGATATTTAAGCTAAACACAGCCTAAATCACTAATAAACTTCGCTGATTTTAAGGAAAAAACATTAAAATTTAAATAAATAAAATTTGCACACTACGAAGGTTAAACACATCAAATGGTTAAATTGGCACAACATACTCTTCCCAAAATATTGCGTGCCATACTATTTACGGGTGAATATTGAAATACCGAAAGTTTATAAGACCGACGAATGGATTAATTGCAACTAATAATGCAGCATGTACGGTACGGTTTCTGTCATGGCTCCGGCGCTGCGGGGTTCCGGCAGTCACACGTGTGCTAATTGACGCAGATGGTTGTCGCACACCACCGCAGCTTCGGCTTGTTGACCGGCTTCGCACGGCGGCTTACTCACAGCCAACTACTCCTCAGCTTGCGAGCCGCCTCGCCCCTACGCGACTCTGAATGACACTCTAGGGGTAGGGCAGACAAGACTACGTGGAGTCGGAATCAAATGAGTCGATTTACAAAAGCATTGATTTTGACTATTCAGTTATCTGCGGTGGTGATAGAAAACCATTTGCGTCGATTATACGCACCCCTATTTACATACTAATTTGTGTGGAGAATATAAACTACTACTAAATATTCTGTCGAGACCTACGCTATGATCTGATTAAATATGTGAAGTGACAATTTGAGCAAAAATTTGTTGGAATATAATATTTGCTAAAATAAAACATTTGTCGTCAAAATAAAACTTGACAAAGTCTAAGTTGGCCACATGGTAATTTGACCAAATGAATAAACTGCGAAATGTACATTTGCTAAACATCCATTTGGGAAGTTGAACTTAGGCGATACGTTTTATGGGAAGTGAGACGAAAAATAATTTCGCCAAAATAGTTTCGTCGATTTTTTATTTGGTTAAACAAAAAAAAAAAGTAAAATTTCATACGTCATCAAATACGCTGATACTCAATCAAATGCTGTGAAAGAATTGACTCACTGACAAACAGCAGGAAATTTTAGTAGTGCAATGTTGATAACCTTGGCCGAATAGTGATAAATATAGATAACGAGTTCTGTAGATAACCATTAATTAAGTAATTTTCGCTTCCGGTAGTCTCGTTCGTCTACCGAAGTCATTGTGTAGCTTAGGGGTCTACTCACGTTATCACAACCACGTCGCAGAGACAAGAAAAAGTATATTATGTAAATAGTCGCTATAACTCCTTGCATTAACGTAGATAATTTTATTTTCAGCATTTTTCAATGCTCTTTTTTGGAAAAGAAATGTAAAAAAAAACCGTCAAAAAATTATGTTGAAATTTTTCTAGCTAGAAAAATTTCCACATACGGTTGATTTTGATGGCAAAATGTGGTCCGTACGTTTTAAATACTCATTTCACAGAATTCAGCCCCCGCCTAAGTATGTACTGTCGTTGTGGTGTGGCTGTGGTATAGTGTTTACCTATTCTTATAGTAGTGACATGTTGACATACTAGTATGCCATACACTAATGACGGTGCTAATTGACACTAGTGACACTTAGACAGTGTTTATGAACACTATTGTACATCTCACTACTACAAGCATATTATAAAGGACTTCCTTAGATAGGACGTCTATATTCGTGAGCTCAGGCAAAGGCCTAAGGCGAGGTAATAAGATTAAAAAGTCAAAACGAGTCAGTTTTTTGCTGTGGAGATAGATAAGATAATTACTACTAATATGTTGTTATTATCTACATCTACAATGATATAACATAAAGGAAAGATTTGATTTTCTGTTTGTCTGTAATGAACTCAAAAACTACTGGATCTATTTTAAATATTCTTCAACAATAAATACTTGCTGCATTGTCAGCGAGTATTATGAGCTATATTTAACCGGGAATAGTAGTCCACGTGGGCGAAACCGCTGGCGGAAAACAAGTTATCCTCTACTTCATAGGAAAATATGAAAATAAGATGTATCCTAAAGTCGAAACTACCAGAGAAGAGCTACGAGAAGCATGCGCACACGCTTCGAAGGGGCGCGTGTGTATCTCATTGTTTAGCATTCCCAAGCCACAACAGTTGTGACGGAACCAGCGGACTTTGAACCTCACAATGCGACATCGGATACCGGCGAACTGACCTTTAGTTACAAGTTATTCAGAGTGTCCTACCCACATGACTCTTGAGGGCTAAGTATTTTGAATAGTTTGTATTCAAAAACATCGTGAGACGTCCCACTAGTAGGCACAGGTGTCGCCTCTATTATGAGGTGGTGGGGGACTAGTGAGGCCACCTTTGTGTCACATGACATCCACCTGCCCTTAAGCCTCCGCCTGGCTAGACCTAACGACTGATATTTTGGGACGGCCGCGACAAAACCCTTAACTTGAGGTCCAAAGCATGCATTGCCCAAAAATATTTATGTTAGTGGTTGGTTACCTATCTCACTCCCCGACCTGGCCTGTCCGTTGTTCAGTGGCTGTTTCAAGAGTTATGGCGATAAGTTACATAAACTCTGTGAGTGCTTTTGAAATCATTGCGCCCGAATCCACAAACGTCAATCAAAGCTGAGCTTTCTATTAACATAATATGAGAAGGCAGCATCAATTTGAAGTGTCCACAACTTTTGATTAGCGCTTGTGGATACGGGGGTTAGAGTCCGAATGTTTGCTCGCCACAATGATGTATTCAAAAAGGGTTAAATTTTACTTGCATTATTTTTTTGACTAATTTTTATAGGCATATGAATGTTGCGTAATCTTTACTGTCGTGTGGCGTAATCGTATTTTGGCATAATGAGTTTAATGCATAACGGTCTGTTGGGCTAAATTCAATTGGACTATTGAGGAGACATATGGTCTTAAGCCCTTTTTTTGTTCTCCTAATAATAATTTAGCATAAAAAACAAGGCATAATGCGTTGGGACTATAGGTTTAGGTACAGTGGGGTAGCCCTTGGGCCATACCTTAGCCGCGAACATGTCTAATTTAAAAAAAATAATAAAAAATATATATAAATATGCGCGAGACAACACACCTCTTGTAATGGTCTCGAAGTAGGGATTATTAAATCCCTGTGTTACGAGGTTCCACACAAGGACATTAGCTAGGGGCGTAATTTGGATCACCTATGGACTAAAATATTCAGTTTTACCAACCTTTTCTCGAAGTGCATCAGGTTCATAATCGTGTTTCTTGAGAGTAATTTTTAAAACGATTAATTTAGTATCCAGATGATCATTATGCTAAGTTAATGTTATGCGTTTCTCATTTTATGCGTTAGACTATTATGCTAAGTTATCTTTATGACATATCTGATTATGCTTAAAAAATACCTATATGCGATTACAATTATGCGTTGCGTAATAGTTGTTATGCCATAATATCATTATTCCTAATAACACTATGCCTGAATAAATTATGACACAATTTTATAAGCGAGTAAATATAGACCCAGTCAAAAAACATTACATAGACCCCTACATTGATGTGATGCGGGGCAATCATCCAATCATTGGTTACTAGGCTCGACACCTCTTGTACGCCGGCGGTCGTAAGTGGACTATCCGGCGCAAATCTTGAACATATCACGGTCAAATTAAGGGGGAATTGTGACCAACAGCGCACGTGTCTGCGCGAAAATTAGCAAGGATATTTTATTTATTTATGCAACACAATTAAACGGGATAATCCCAGTTACATAATTATGGAAGCTACAGGAAGGAATACATTACACCAATTTTTCGACTTTGTTTAAAAGCAATTGAGGGCTGTCAATGAATATATCCGATTCAGGGTTAGCGACCAGTAACATGTTTAGCGCCCTCTGCATACGACACAGCGGGGATTGCTCACGAGCTACTGTACGACACGGTGGAAAAGCGAACAGCCGATGTCTCCGACCGGAGCGAATACGTAAATATTTATCAGGCACATATAGACGAGACATTATCTGCTCAACACACTCGGGCGAGTCCATCCAGCCCCGCAAGATTGCTAAGGCAGTTGAAACCTCCAAACAGGCTCTTATTACTTCTTAAGAGTTCATCTGCATCATTTCCAGCAAAAAATTGGACCCATACACTCGCTTATAGTAATACCGATGAAAAGCCTTTTGAATATTTTCCAACATTAGCCTATACTTAGCTTCGTGAGGATTCCAGATACATGCGTTTGATTCCAATGAGCTTCTAACAAGACTATTTATTATTAATATGTATAATTTATCTAGATATTTTGATGTGAACCTAAATTATTGAAGGCTATAAGGCAGCGTTACCAGCACCTTAATAGGTCTCATTTTTTTGACGACACAATTGGCGTAATGCGCTGTAGCACGGTTTGTCGCCTAGACTTAGGTACGTAGTGCCCCGGGTTCGATTCCCGATTGAGTCAATTCAGGAAACGATTTTTTATAAATTAGCTCGGATCTGGGTGTGCTGGGGGACGCCCCTGCCTGGCTTAATTACTTGTTGGGTACCTCGTAACACAGTGATAATTCATCCCTACTTCGATACCATGACAAGTGGTGTGTTGTCTGTCACGTATTTGTATTTATTTTATTAAAGCTGTTTTAGTTTTGCATCAGGCCTTTGATTGGATAAAAATATTCATATTTTGACGCGTATCATAGGTATAAGCTTCTACATGCTATACGGCTCGTTTTCGATTACGAAAAACGAAATGTCGACAAGCTCGATCCGAAACTAAGCATTAGGAATACCATCTGTAGTCAGCAGTAGTGTCGCGACTACTCGTGGTCTGCTGCTGCTGCGTGAAGACAGCTACTAACTAGCACCTTAAACCGTCGGATTACTGCAAGAAGTCATATTGCCTTTGAAATATGTCGCACTGCCACTTATGTTTTTTGGCAGTTAATGACTTCTTTCAGTAAGCCGATAACAAAAGTATCTTAAAGGCTGACCATTGCTTTAAAATTGTTTATTTTTTATGTAATAGGTAGCAAAAGAGCTCGAAGGTCACCTGATGAAAAGTGATCACCTCCGCCCATGAACAACTGCAACACCTGAGGTGTCACCGATGCGTTGCTTGCCTTTTAACTCCTAGTCTGTCGTATTTGCAAGACACACTAAACAACAATACAAGTTTTACCGTCAGACGGTGCATCGACTCTCTTCTTGAAGGCTCCGATGTCATATCTCTTTGGAAATACCGCCGCAGGAAGATCATTCTATATCTTGGTTGTAAGCGGAAGAAATTGACGCGAAAAACGCACGGTTGTTGAACGCCATCCAGGTGGTGAGCATGGAATTTCAATTTATGGCGTGTCGTGCGATGATGAAATTCAGCGGCAGGTATAAGGCCATGCAGTTCATCTGAACACTCCCCGTTGTAAAGACGGTAGAAAACGCAGAGTGATGCAATGGTTCTCCATAGGGCCAAAGGATCTAAGCAGTCGGAAATGACAGGGTCGTCGACAACTCGAGCGGCTCTCCGCTGTATGTGGTCAAAAGGATGGAGAAGATACTGGGGTGGTCCAGCCCAAAGATGGCAGCAGTACTCCCTGGCCTCACTTGTGCCTTGTAAAGTTGAGACGGCAAGTAATACTGCTTTGTTTTGTTAAGCACTCCAGATTTTTTTTAACCCAATCGGCTTTACCCTCCAGGTGACTGCGGAACTGCACATCACTCGAAATGTCAACGCCAAAGATTGATCTAGGCCTGATACTCAAGGGAGTGCTCTCAAACTCAGGACATGTGACAAATGAGGTTTTTTTCGCGGCAAATGCGCAGAATTGTGTCTTACCGGGGTTAAAACAGACGATGTTATTTTGACGTCTACCACGAGTTGCCACATTAAATTTACGTTATCGTTTAAGTAAAAAAAATGTATTGGGATGACACATTACATGACAATGTCAAATTCCAATACATTTTTTTACGCGAACGATAGTGTAAATTTAAAGTGGCAACTCGTGGTAGACGTACTGTTCAAGAGATGCCTCAATTACAGACAATTACTCTCTTCAGTAAAAAAGATTGGTTTGTTACGAAACGCATTTTTCTTCATTAAGTATTCAAGCTCTAACTTTCACTTTGAATGTCGGTTTCATAATCTTTATAGGTGGATTTAATAAATTCATTATCAAGCCAAATCGATAACACAAAAAAAGTAATTGTTTATAGGTAGGTAACCACAGAAGAAAAGTAATAAAAACAGCTACTGTAATATTCTTCTTATCTACTATAGATCTATTGTGTACGTGTATGAGCTTAATACGTTTAGGGATTCATTTTCGATAACAGCTATTAGGTACACCAGCTAATATTAAACTGGCTTATGATGGCCATACAGGACCTGCTTACAAAAAAAAACACTTATTTATATATATTATAGCGCCAGACAACACTTTTTGTCATGGTCTCGAAATAGGGATAAATATCCCTGTGTTACGAGGTACCAGACAACGGATTAAGCCTCCCAGCGCATCCAGACCCGTGCCAATTTAGAAAAGATTGTTTCCCGAATTGACTCGATCGGGAATTGATCCCGGGACACTACAAAAATCAGGGCAAGGAACCGTGCCACAGCACACTACGCAAATCATGCCGTCAAAAACGCGGGTCACGCATTGGTCGAGGATTGAACTCAAACTCAAATAACTTCATTTAAATAGATTATCAGTACTTTCAAATCGTCAAATTTACAGCAAAATATACTTACTCTAAATAATAGACAAAAATACCATAGATAATAATATGGATATGTAAATACACAGTATACAGACTCATTGCGACTCTACCACCGCGTGGGAGTTGTTTCTTACTGAGAAGACCCGGCGAGATCTGTGAACCTTGGTGCTACAGATAATGTTGCCTAATATTGTTAATTTTTAAAGTATTTGTGTAACTGTAGTGACAATAATCTATTCATCTATCTACTAGCCTGGCTGGCCCTGTTTAGAACGGAGTTATCAACTGTAAACTATCAAAGACTCTAAGATGTCTAAAACAATCTAATACGACTCGTACGTCTATTCGTTACAAAAGCTTAATCAAGTCACTCTGTCCCGTCCAAGTTTACAATACATAATCGTGTATTCTAATATAAACAAACTCATACTCAGCTAATTACAAAGGTAATGCTAAAACCTAACACAGGACGCCATTACTTTAATGTGCTCAAACTTATCAAGGAAGCTGACTATAGGTTTGGCGAAGCACTTCGCGGCATTGTCACTCATATCAGTACGTCTAAACACTGAAGCTCCGATTGCTAACACGGCCATGCTGCAGTGTGCCTGCCCCAGGCACTTCCGTGGACGCTCCAAGCCCTGGTTGTTTGCAATCTGGTATAAAAGACAGTAATTCGCTTCATAATGCTGAAATGTTCATTCAGAACGTGAACCAACCGCTTTGGTCCATCATGATGATCTAAGTACATGCTTTTGGACATTCACTCATTAGATTTTGGCATTTTGTTTTGGCATCGCCTTCTGGCAGTCCCTTCCGTCCTAGGTACCTCCTTAGTTCCTGCACTTAAAATACTTTGTCCAGTCCCTCAAGCCAAAGTGAACTCCTCAGTTCCTGCTCTTAAAAGACTTTGCCCAGTCCCTTATGTCAAAGTGATTTCCTCAGTTCCTGCACATAAGACTTTGTCCAGTCCCTAAAGCCAAAGTGAACTCGTCAGTTCCTGCACTTAATATAGCTATAAAGAGACTAGATTTTCGGGTTATATATATGACTTAGAAATCTTGTAATGATGCTTGGTTTAAGAGTAGTTTCCGATAAGCGTTTTTGTGGTATGTACCTAATTTAGAGTCCTTTATTATACTTATGGAGTGCAATAAACTGATTGAATTGAATTGAATTGTTCGCGCGTATACGTCGCGTGCGCTACTACAATTCACGGTTCAGAACACCGAACGCGCGTGTATGCGCGTACGGGCTTATTGCGGCGTGTTTGCTCGAGTTCTGCTTATGGCTAAACACATTTTTGGATCACTGAAACTGGGTCTGTTGGTCAAATATGTTAAAAACTTTCGGGCATTCAATTTTTTCAGTTTTTTGGACTTTTCTACATAAGGATAACCCCATAGACTTATGAAGAAAAGTCCAAAAAACTGAAAACCACAGCCGTGGATTGCTTAGGGCATCAAGTAGTCTTAATCCGGCACTGTATGTATGTATGTACTCGTAGTTACAGACCTACATTGGCTGACACCGACTCCAACAATAACAATAATTGTACATACATTATATTATCGTATAAGTTTTAGAAGAATCCGCAATTATTTCTTTACTTTTTAGTGCTTTGTTTTGGAATAGTTTTTTTTTGAAGTTGGTTTTTTTTTGTTAAAATGTTTGTTTATTTCTTGATTTTCAGTGAATAGTTTTTATTTATTTTATACATCGAAAAAGTATCGTCCAATAGCTCCTAAGAATTGAAGAGTTCCGTTACTTTGTCATGGATCCCATAATCAGAACCTAACCAAACTCTCATCAAACTACCCTTGAAGTATACCTATCCTTTCCAATAAAAAAGAAGCATCGAAATCGGTTGCCGTGATAAGGAGTTATTCGTCCATTTGTCGCGCATATGGTTTATCCAGATTTAAGACTTACATGGATTTCCCATAGATACCACTGTCAGAACTGGATCAAATTAAAATGGTACCACACGGGTAGCATCAGAAAAAGAATTATCAAAATCGGTTGGCGTAATATTGAGTGATTCGTCCATATGACGCGCATTTTGTCTATCTAGATTTAAGACCCTCCTTTTTTTGAAGTCGGTTAAAAACTACAGTCAAATTATATCTCATTACAATACAATGTAGGTACCTCTTTTATCTATGAATAAAATTGACTCGAGCAAAAATTGTTTATGGTTTCATAACAACGAATACGTAAGCAGGATGAGCCAAGGTCCAATCACCAAACGTGCGAGCGTCCTGTGCTAGTCTCCAAGCAATTTATGTCTACCTGGTACTTCATCAAATTGTAAATCCGTTTTGTCCGCCTTTTGAATTATTTGCGATCACGTTTCATACACATTTATTGGTTTTGATTGAATCGAATCTTCTGATTCCATCTTCTCTTTGGGGTCACTTCCTGGAATGGTCAAGCTCACTTGTTGGAAAAAAAAACAGGGAACATTATAATGTTGCGCAATAGAAATAGAAAAACATTTATTTTAAGGGCATCGTAAAAAAATGGCTTATGACCAACGTACTCACAAACTTCCACAATTATAATATTAGTAAGATTTTATTTATAATAGCACTTCAGTATGATTTAATCTAAAAAAAAGTCGCCTTTAAGGGGGCCCCAAGCATCGGTGAATTACTTCCGCAGACGGAATTTATTAATCGTTAGCTGGGAACTCAGTACAGAGGGGAACCGTTTCCATATTCCGCAGGGGTCTCGTAATGCTGATTCGTTTTTTTAACCGACTTCAAAAAAAGGAGGAGGTTCTCAATTCGACTGTATGTTTTTTTTAAATCGATGTTTGCCATTCTCGGAGACACTTATTACCGCCCTTGTTTACATTATTGGACAAGCGATAGGTTGACCGGCTGGGCGATTCACTAACTTTGATAGCAAGAAAATCGTGGTTTTGACAGCGATTATTGCTATTTGACGTCGAATACTACATATTGCTATGTAAGCAATTGGCTGAAAAATTTTCTACCAGTTTAGGCAGGTATTTCAAATATTCGGCGCCTCCGCCGCCTAAATTGTACAATTTGTAAATGTGTGTTTATCACCGAATAAAGGCCAAGACCTACAATTGGTCTTTGTGAAGACTTTATGTAATGATGACTATTTGGTGACCACAGCTCGCCTGAAACCAACCATTTTAGATTTTAAATTTAATTCTTTTAAAATTAAACATAAAAGAATATAAACTCAAGGCCATTTAAACAATTAAGAAATAAAATTGTTAGTCAGTACAAACTAAGTATTAACTAGGTATTACCATAAAATATCTGTTACAATAGAGTTATCTAATCCCGCATCGAGCAGAGAGCTTACACCCAGGAATTTTTATCTACAAGGTAGTCTTTTGTAGTATAATAGCCCTTTTTCAATAAAACGATTAGGAAGAGTTCGATTGATAATTCCATTTTTCATAGACAAACACTATAATTTTCAGGGGTTTACGCGTTCTTTTGAAGATCATGTTCCAAGTGTGGCTGTGGCAGAAGAGCGGAACCAACGTGGTGGCCAGGTGGGCAGAAGTATCAAAAAAGTACGCCGACAAGAAAGCGTTCGTGATGGGTGACCGAGCGCTTACTTTCAGAGAGGTATGTTTAGTGATAATAATAGGGAATTCGACAATTTTTTTTGGGGTGTTATCGAATGACCTCTCAAAATTAGAAACTCACCGAGATAAATAAAAGTAGCAATTTCAAAATTCGTATTTTTGGACTTGCCCAAAACGTTCCCTTCAAGCTGCCGCTTTCAAATGACGTCATTTGCGATCTATTTCTTTGCGTTTTGCCAAACATTTGTTAGGCAGCTGTATTCAATTTCTCGTTCAAGAATATGGTTTTCAGCAAAAGTTGCTATAAATTGTGTAGATTATCGAAACGTAGGTACAGATTTCTATTTATTTATTTATTCTTTATTGCACATTTATAAAAATAGGTACAATTGGCGGACTTAATGCCTACAGGCATTCTCTACCAGTCAACCGCAAGGTTTAACAGAGAACATACGAATTTTGGGCTGTGCAACGTATGGTATTTGGTGCAAGAAATACAAACAACAAATTTGTTACTTAACTAAAACTTTAAAACCTACTAATACTCAAACTAACAAATACCTAATACAATTTGTAAACTGAAATAAATCATATAGATCTTATTATACTACATAAATACATATAAATTATATATATTATTTACGTTCTGAAAATGAATTTTTCACCCAGGATTGAAGGGCCATAAAATGAATTGTACATTTGTAAACCACTAAAACTTTTTAAAGAGTTTTTTTATTGTATTTTTTGATTCTAGTAAATAATTTTTAGAATTTGATGATTTTGTCGAAAACCCTATTCCTGCGACGCTCTGGTTTAGTCGCGAAGTCTTGTGGGATCGATTCCCACCCTAGCATATGTTGTTATTGGGGAAAGGAATACGTATATTATGTTCAAGTGTTTGTAGGTACTTTTGAAATACATTTTTTGATTTCGCTTTCTTTAGCACTCTGGGTACTGGACAATGTGTGTGATGGTGTTGTCTCATTTAATTTATTTATTTTATTTTCATGACTACACTGCTGGGAGACGCCCCTGGCTTATTTCCTTGTGTGGTACCTCGTAACACAGGGATATTATTTATTTATTTATTAATTTTACGACCGACTTGGTGTAATGGTTAAGAAGTTGGCTACTACACCAGAGGTCGCGGGTTCGATCCCCGCACAGTACAAACATTTGTGTGCATGAACATGTCTGTTTGTACTGGTCTGGGTGTCTCCTATGTATAATAAGTATGTATTTACAAAATAAAATGTATTTAGGTATGTTTATCCGTTGTCTAGTATCCCATAACACAAGCTTTAATTAGCTTACTTTGGGGCTAGATGGCGCTGTGTGGAATAATGTCCAGGGATTTATTTATTTATTTATTTAATCTTTAATGCACAAAATAGTACAAAAGGCGGACTTAATGCTAAAAGCATTCTCTACCAGTCAACCATTGGGTGGGACAGAAATGTTGTTGGCGGTGCTAGTATCTGGGTTTGAGAAGAAAAGAAAAGAAACAAATATATTTAAAAAAGACAATAAATAACCTTTAACTTACTAAAAATAACTAATACCTTAATAAAATTAATCCCTATTTCGAGACCATTACAAGAGGTGTGTTGTCTGGCGCATATTTATATTTGTATTTATACTGTTATTCGATCCTTACCCTTAAAGATGTTCAAACCATTTTTTTGTGGTGTTCTGTGTCTAGAACTTTCTAGACTCAGAAGTCTAGAATTTTAATGTTTCAATACAGGGCAGTAAAACTATGTTTGTACTTGTACTTGCATTGCTTAAGCTGTATTGTTCCCAATAAATTAATTTGCAATCACATTTTGCAGTCATTCAATGCCACAGATAAGATTGATTTGATGCACCAATGTATAGAACAGTAATCAACAGCTTGAAATTTACGTTATCGTTCGCGTAAAAAAATTGTTTTAGGATGACACATGACATGACATGACAGTGTCAAATGAACCTAACCAAACTCTCATTAAACTACCCTTGAAGTATATCCTTTCCAACAATTAAACGGTTATGGAGTTCAAACCTTCCATCATCTGTTCACTTAAATAACCTGAAAGAATATTATTGTCGGTCTTGACGTACCTATAATATTTAAAGAATTATCCTCCAACTACTAACCGTTAAGGAGTTGTACCTTCCATCACCAACTCATCAACATGAGATGATGACTTAAAAAAAAAGATGATTGCTTAGCACCCATATTAAAACTATAATATTGCAACCCGAAAAATATTTAGTATTGGGTAGTTCCGGTGGCCATCAGTGGTCTTCATCAGCAGTTCCACTTCACCAAATGGTACTTTTCGAGAGCAACTGCATGAGTTACTATCAAAAATACCAAAATCGTTATAGGTGTGCCTATAATATTTGAAGAGTTCCCTCGATTATTCCTGGATCCCATCATCCGATCCTCATATGCTGACAATGCGGCCACCTCAGGAATATACCCTTTCGAATAAAAAAATAATTTTGAAAATCGGTCCACAATTGACAGAGATATCGGTGAACATACATAAAAAAAATACATCCAGTAGACCATAGAACCTCCTCCTTTTTTAAAGTCGGTTAAAAATATAAGAAATGTGTGTTAAAGATATGAATATTTTGATATCAATAATATGTAGTGTATCCCCAGTTTGTAACTCCGAGCGGTTCCGGAGATCCCGGGTTTATATACCAGGTCGGGCAAAGGGTGTTTCCGGATTAAATAACTTGGGTTTGTGATCACCAACCCTCATTTGGCAAGCATGATGAATATGCCAAAACCCATTAATTGTAGCGATGACTTGATTTAAATAATGTAGGCCTTTGCCCAGCAAGAGGGCAGTTTACAGGCTAATTACTTAATATAAATAATATTGTACGGTGGCTTAGGTACTTGTAAACAATCTGCGTAACCAAATGCAGCTGTTACCGGGTGAGTCTCCCAAACACGCATGGTCGCGTTATCAACATCTGTCCAGCTTAAGCTGAACCTTAATTATTAAGGAACATCATATTTATCTGAGCTCAACGTACACTGGAGATGTCCTAAACATTATTTTTTAAGTTTTTTTTTTTATTAGCTTTATTTTCAAGACCATAATACTGAGGTAGCTAAAGGTACAGTTAATTAAACTGAAAAGTTATTTCATAAAAAAATTATGAACTACATTTTGTTCGACGTGATTCTTTAAACTGCATTACTTTTTTATTTATGAATTGATTGAAATGAAACACACATTATATTTTAAGTAAAGCTCATCAATCAAACAGATGAATGGAAATACAGACAAACAGACATACAGACAAACAGATATACATACAAACAGATATACATACAAACAGACAAACAGGCATACAGACAAACAGACATACAGACATACAGACAAACAGACAAAAATCATAAAAATCATTGTTTTGAGTTCTATCTTCTCTTCTTCTTGAGGTGCCATCTCCTACCAGAGGTCGGCTATCATTATTGCTATCCTTATCTTTGATACAGCAGCTCGGAACAGGGATCTTGTGCTAAGGTTGAACCCTGTCCGGAGATTCTTTAGCCACGAAGTACGCCTTCGTCCGGGTGGTCGCCTTCCCTGGATTTTCCCCTGCATGATGAGTTGGAGTAGGTTGTATTTATCATTACGCATTAAGTGACCAAAGTACTGGAGCTTGCGTTTCTTGACCGTTTTCAAGAGCGTTTATAAAAGCCCCCAATAATAGTTTTTCTGATTTATCTTCAATGTACAGACAGCGATGAGTTACAAATTTATTATATGTATAGATTTATTGGTACGAACATTGCATATAATAAAAATATTTTTGTTACTTACGATTACTGTTGCAAAAACTGCTTAACGCAAAGTTAAAATAATCAATACTTCCGCCATCGGAATCATAGTTGGGAATAATCAAAAGTACGACTGATACCTTAACCTCAAATCACATATATTACTATTTCCTACACAACACTATCAGCGCCAAATATATACAATTACAAAGTATATTAAATTGTTGATAATATGCAGGGAAATCAATTAGAGTGATAAGCCGGTTTATTATAACATTATTATCTCTCGCATATGCTTCAATGATTAAAAATATAACGTAGATAATAATTGCTATGTTAGTTAGTAACTTTCTTGATTCAAAAAAAATCTTGACCTACCTTAAAACCTGTGCTTTGCTCCTTTTGTCATCATCATCATCAATGGTAGTCCCACTGATTTTCCAAACACTGGATATAGCATGTCATACTCGTACAATATTAGAAGCCATGAGAATTCCACTTAATAATAAAATAAATATTATTTAGTTTTTATAATTATGACTCTTAAGTGGTTTTTAATGTTATAAATCTCTGTGTTTGTAAGAATACCTATACAAATTTTATATCTAAGATTTATATTGAATAAAGAGGAAATAAATGAATAATGAAAATGCCGAGGTTTTCCCGATGAGTTATAGTATGGAGTTCTTCAAGAGGAGTTTGAAAAGATTTTTGCAGGGTCGACAACGCGCGAGTGATACCCCTGGTGTTGCACGTGTCCATAGGCTGCGGTAATCGCTTACCATCAGGTGGTCCACATGCTTCATTGTCACCGAAGTGGTATAAAAAAAATGAACAGTGAAAAATAAAACACAGAAAGCAATTGGAGGTGGCTTAACACAGCGGCCCTTCTAGATTTCTACAGCGGTCGCTTTTTAGAGGCCTTCATTCAATGGAATCAAAACAAGGTCTTGGCATCCGTAGCTGTGGTTGCCTTCAAAAAGTTTCCAATGAACCACTTTTATGCTACAATTACGGCCAACAATTCTTCGCTATCTTTACCAGTTCTATGTCTGCTCTTCAAATTACCCACTGCGTTACAGATTACTTAATTGTCGATTTGATCATACAGTAAATCAATAAACATTACGGTAGTCCGGCATGTTTGCAGACGCTCTGGTGGACGATTTCTATGCTGTGATAATGAAAAAAATAATAACTTTACGAGCCAGAATGCTTGGTGGTCCCAACAGTATTCTTCAGGGTTTCGCTCACAGGTGGGACAGTCCCTTACTAGAACACTGGATTATTGCTGTGACGAATCCATCTAATTTATTATATTTTTTTTAAATCTTTTTTTTCTTTTTATTTTGTGATAGTTTTGTACCAACATAGTTGGTAAGGATTAAATTGTTACTAACAATATGGATCTATGTTATCTGAATAAATATTATATTATTATTACAGGCCAGCTCACACCAAATTATTTGACTCCAGCAATGGCAAAGCTCCCACTCTAGTTTTCAAAAACCTACAGATTCAAATACCTACTTATAAATACTCGTACATACTCTCACATAGGCAACTCCCAGATACATGACAAATACAAAGTTCGTTACGTGAGAGTGTTTTGGGTAAAGGGCGAAAGGATTTCCAAAAGATCTAGTGGAAATCAGAATGTTTTGCAACACTGTATTTTGTTCGAATCTCGCCAATGGTATCAACCAAAGGCTTCATCCGAACTATAGCTGCACATGATCTTGAATCAACAAAAAAACCAATTTCCAGGGAGACGAGTTCAGCAACCGCATAGCATGGTACTTCAAGCGCCAAGGCTTCAAGAGTGGAGAAGTCATCGCTTTGTTCATGGAGACGCAACCGGAGTACGTGTTCCTATGGCTGGGGCTGGCTAAGATGAGGGTGACCACTGCCCTGGTGAATACCAGCTTGAGAGGGGCTCAGTTGATACATTGTCTGAGGATCGCCGGGTGCAAGGCTGTGGTGTTCGGGGATGAGATGTCTGATGGTGAGTTGATGAACACTTAAAAAAAAGTGGAGCAAGTGGAGAAAACAGTTTACTGGCTGGTTTTTTAGTATCACAATATGGTCAATGTAATCTGTTAGGTTAGCTACCTGTATGGATCTTTAGGTTTGTTTATGAACCTGTATTTTATTTGTTTAACAAAATTATTGGTAATTAACTGCACCCATATTGCAAATTAAGTACAGATCATTTCTTCAAAAGTTTAACTGATGAATGTTTTTATTATAACACTTTATTGATGTGAAAATTTCATTGAAGGGTTTGGCTGATGAGTAAGAAGTGTAGGTCATCTTAGCTATATATGGAAAAAATATACTGAAATTTTATTAACTTAACTTATGAACGTGATTTATGTGGTTTCAATGTTGATTTGTCTAAATTATAGCGTCACGACGTTCTAATAGAATCGGTTTTCATTTACAGCTATAAAAGAAATCCAAAATGAAATCCGGGACATGCCGCTCTTCCAGTTCAACTCTCCTGAAAGACTACCAGCTCCTGTACTTCCTGACACAGCACCTCTTGCTGCTGAACTGAAGGAAATGGCACCAGAACCTTTCACTGATGCTGAGAAGGCGAAATCTAGAGACACACTGCTCTACATCTATACCAGCGGGACGACTGGATTCCCTAAAGCTGCTATTATAACGAATATCAGGTAAGATAATATTCTTAAATGGCACTCATTGCTGGTGGGATGCTCAGGTAAGATAATATTTTTTAATGGCATACATCTTTATAGGACTCCTAAATCACAGACAAATCCAAATGAACAACGCTAGTCCCGCCGGCCTCTGTTAATGAACCTATTTTTTATCACTGTTAAGGTGGGTACAGACAAGAGCATTTGCTAGAGCATTTCATTGTAATGTCACGTTTATTATTCAAAAACGTCGAATACTCGTTGAATAGATAATATTCTTTATTGTACATTTTACATAAGGAACTTAATGCTAAGTATTACATCAAAACAATGCACAATTTAGGCGGCCTTATCGCTAATAGCGATCTCTACCAGGCAACATACACCTGTACCTACCTCAATGTTCTGATACAAGTAATTCCTCAAATCTATCAGCAATTTCACGTCATGATCGCGCTTTAGTGATGAGAAGTCTCTGGACTGTCAATGAATATGTCCAATTCAGGGTCAGCGACCAGTAACATGTTTAGCGCCCTCTGCATACGACACAGCGGGGATTGCTCACGCGCTACTGTACGACATGGTGGAATAGCGAACAGCCGATGTCTCCGACCGGAGCGAATACGTAAATACGTTATTTTACCTTCCGTTGCAATAAAGATATTATAGCAATGTCTTAATGAAGAAGCACTTTCTTTACAATAGTACAACTCGCGTCATCTTATTCGGTCTGTAAATGTGGTTTAAAGTGAACCAATTTATTCACTTTTAAATCATCAGATTCCTTCTCATCCCGCTCGGAGTCCACAAATCTGCTCAGCTGACAGCCGCTGACGTGCTCTACGACCCTCTGCCTCTGCATCACACAGCTGGTGGAGTGCTTGGAGCTGGCCAGGCTATTGTGCTGGGGTGCACTGTCGTGCTAAGGAAGAAGTTCTCAGCTTCCAATTACTGGAGTGATGCCGCCAAATATGGATGCACGGTGAGTCTTTCGGCCATCTCACAGTTCACTGATATACACACACCAGCAGAATTAGCGGAATATGAAAAAAGGGATGATTAATGTATTTTGTTCGTAACATAGGCCTGTTACACTACTTTTTTAATTAGAGGTCTAATTTGAAAATAGAACGATAGTCGACAGTCACTTTTTTACTTCGTTATTTAAATTTTTTCATTCATTCATCTTTAACCACTACTTCGAAGTTGATTTTCCGTTTTCTTAAAGTTCGTAAATTTTATTTGAAAAACATTGTATTGCAGTTTTATGAGGCTTTTGTGTTTTCTCTCCTATTGATCAGTTACGAGCATCTAAGTATGCCTGATTTAGTGCAATCATTAATCATTAGGGCTGATGAAATAAGATGAAATGGTCAATTCTACAGATCGATTGCCACAAGACTTCGTCGATCGTTATCAACGATTCATCGTAGCATACAACGCTACAGATTGACGAATACTCAAGTAAGGAGGAGAGGACAAGTCGGTATAGGCTCATTTGTCAAAGCACCAAAACTTAGATGACACCACCGCACAAACCGACTACTTTGTTCGTGAACATCGACATTGAGACTTTGACGAATAGGGACATGTTCTCTTTACTGATGAATGCAAATGAATTCTGTTAAATCAGATTGATGGAAGGCAACGAGTACGGAGACGCAAACGAGAGCGTTATATCCAATATAATTTTGAAAATACAGTGGCAAGGGCGGCGGCTCAATTATGGTCTGGTTGGTACTAGTAGTAGTCGACGTCCGCTATCTGACTGCTGATTGGTATATCAGGGAGATTTTAGAAGAACATATTGTACCATTTGCCCCCTTTATTGGCAACGACTTCATTCTAATGCAGGATAATGCTCGGGCCCACAGTGCTCGCACAGTACAGGCATACATAAACCATGTTAGTGTAATGGTGATGGAGTGGCCAGCACGGTCCCCGGATATGAATCCTATTGAACACGTTTGGGACTTGCTGAAAAGGCGTGTCAAATCAGAAATCAAGAGTGCCACACTGCCACCTCCAAACAATCTGGGCGAGTTGCGAAACGCAGTACTCGAAGAATGGTAAAGGCCTCAAGAAATCATTGACAGCATCATCCGCAGCATGCCCAGACGCATGAAAACCTTGATCAGAGCACTGGAACACTTCGTATTAAATCTTTAATTATCAACTGTTTCTCTTTCATTACGAAATCTAAGAAAAATGCATTTTGTTTAGTTTTTGTTTCTTTTAAGTTTTCAGTGTGGTGTTGCAAATGCTAATTAATATCAAAACATGTTAATTTAATTGTTGTTTCATATTTAATTATTATTTGTTTAAAAATAAAATTAACCATTCAAAAGTCTACCTTTTTTTATGCCCCGCTAATTCTGCCGGTGTGATAGTACGGATGAAAGTGGTTGACGTTTGTATAAAGCAAGGGCTATGGAACTTTCACTAGAGAAAACCCTAGACGGACTTAGAAGAGTTCAAGCTATTAAAAAAAGTCGGACCAAAAGCAACTGACATACATTTTATCGGATTAATAAGTGTGGAATAAGCCCACTAAAGCAGGATTGTTTTAAGTGGATTGATGATACCACATGTGGAACAATTAGTGAAGACACGAGCGAGAGTCATGAAACAAATAAATGAGTCCCTTTATTTGTCAAGCTTCCCAACATTTGCTGGTAATAATAAAACGAATAAATGATTTAAAAGTCTGCAAAGTACAACTTTGGAACTCAATTTTGACAACTTTGGCGACTTTAATTCAACTTCTTAAAATGCACATTTTCGTTTACAGGTAGCCCAATACATAGGCGAGATATGCCGGTACCTGTTAGCAGTTCCTCCAGGACCTTCAGACCGCTCCCACAAAGTGAGGGTCATGGCTGGGAATGGACTCAGGCCTCAGATCTGGGAAGAGTTTGTCGAGAGATTCGGAATCCAGAGGGTGTTGGAGTTCTACGGGGCCACTGAGGGGAACAGTAATCTTGGTAAGCTAGATCATGGTGACATTTGTTTTGGACTGGCCTTTTCGCGCAATGGTGGGGATCCTGCCCTTGGCGCCTGAGGCTGTTAGTTTGACCACATTCATGTTACAATTTTGTGATTGTTGTGTGTCAAGGTGTTATTTTCTATTTAAGTTTTTATTTTGACATATATCAGTAGGATTGTCCTAACAGTCAATTACACTCCTTGCAAAAGCTCAGCTTAGTTTGGGGTCAGGTGATATTGGTGTAACATGTACCAGATATTTATTTACCTTTTTTTTACTTTAAAAGCGATAGTTCCGTTTTTCAATAACGAATCACTTTATCTTTCATCTTTCGTATTTTCATAAGAAATTTTAATTTATTTACAGTAAACATGGATTCTAAAGTTGGTGCCATAGGCTTCCTTAGTCGGATGGTGTCTTCGATATATCCGTTAACTTTAGTCAAGTATGTATATCAATATTTTTTTTTATATTTGAACCATGTTGATTTTTATAATAACTATTCCTTCTCAGATGCGACGAAATAACCGGGGAAATCATGAGGGATAATAATGGAAGATGTATCAGCTGTGGTCCGCATGAACCTGGTGAGTGGTCTACCTATACAGTGTGTCTGGGCACCAGCGCCGGTGTATTCAATTGCAAGACATTTAATAAATTGTATAACCTAGTAGCACTGTTCTTTTGATAACTAACGTTATTGGTGATAAAAAGACCCACTAAGTCTTTAAGTGCAGCATAATACCCCTTCAGTGCTTTTATTCATCAAGTTAACTTATATCTGCTGTCGTTAATCTTCAAACACCCATTATACCGTCGTGTCGTTAACTGGTACAGTTAATTATACTTTAACCTCTTCTGCAATCAATACTACCAATAAGCCTGATGATGTTTTTTTTAAATGGATTTTTTTGACCTTAGTCTCGTCTGGTAGTAAGCGATGACGAGGTCGATGGTGGTACACCTTACCCAGAAAATGCCTTCTCACTCTGGCCTTGAAGATACTAAGGTTGTAAGTACTAGGGAACACATACGCAGATGTTTAGTATAGGGCTACTTTTTATAAAATTCAACCCCTTTACATAAGCTAGTAAGTCTAAGGAATAGTCTAACACGTACCTAGCTACTATGTGCTTGAATGTTATTCCAGGTGTGCTATTAGGAAAGATAGACCCGAAAAAAGCCATTCTGACATTCGCCGGGTATGCTGACAAGACTGCTTCTGAGAAGAAGATGGTAAGGAATGTGAAGGTGGAAGGTGATTGCTACTTCAACACCGGTGACATAATGGTGATGGACCACTTCGGGTACTTCTACTTCAAAGATCGCACTGGAGACACGTTTAGGTGAGTGAAGAAGAGACGTAATTTACGTAGCAAACCATGGTTGTTCTAATTTTGTATCTATTTCCATCTTCCTCTTTCTGAATAACGTTGCTATTAATGGCATATTTTTAACACAGTTCGTGATATTACCTGAAGAATTTTTCTGTAACGTAACGTTACTGAGTCGAGCATTACATTAGTGAGGGAGGAGAACCTAGCATTACAGTGCGCAAACTGTAATGTTACAAATTCGTGCATTACGTTGGTGAGGGAAAAACAGCGAGCATTGCATTACAGTGTGCAACTTGATGATACAATGTGTAAAATGTCGATACAACTTCCCTGAAGTTTTGTGAGGCAGAATTGTAATGTAATGCTCAAATCAAATCTGAAATGTTACATCACAGGATAGTCTCCTGACGACCACGTTAAGAGTGGTAGGATTGATCGTAGCAAAAAAACACAACAATCAATTGTGTTTTTTTTCTGACTGGGTGTGAGCATTTTCACTAACGAAAAGTAAACTTAAGTCGATTGGCGAAACCAAGCACGAACATGTTGCACTTGTGTATTGTTCGTAAATAAAATGTGAGTCAGGCCTCGTTTTAACAACTTCAACAATCATTTTTTTGACCTTTTCAGATGGCGTGGTGAGAACGTTTCAACGGCAGAAGTAGAAGGGGTTATAAGTTCACTGATCGGACTCAAAGATGCTGTCGTATATGGAGTAAAAGTAAGTGAATAACTAGTATTGATGGAAGTGAATTGAAAGCGAGATTTTTTATTTGAAAGAAGATTATTTTTATTGACGAGAGAGCCAACTACAAAACAAACCAAACCAAAAACTTGATTACTATGGTGGAGGGGAGAAAGGTAGTAATTTGCTCAATAGTTAGAACATAAATGTTATATCAAAATATAGATATAATGAAATATATAAATATTATGTTATATAGTGTTGTTAAGGCGAGGTGGTTCTGCACACCATTTCCCGAAGGAAACTGGTGAGCGCCACGGGGACACTAAAATAAGCGATTTTGAAATTCATAGATGTAATAAAAAAAACCATTGGATGAAATCCCTACAGATATCTTTAAACTTTGTTTTGGTATATGGCCCATATTAACAGATCAATTATTTTAGGAATAAAACCAAAAATAGAAGACAAAATGTAACGAGAAGAGGTAAATTTGTGAATTTATTCTATGGAGCCAACTTTATCAAATCATGTTTCCACCGGATAAATTCCCTGTATTTTCTCCTCAACAATATCAGTAAATCTATTAGATTTAAATTTCACTGTTTACTATTTCAAAAATGAATTCTACAAACGTGTTTTGTAAACCACGTCCCCTTAAGTTAATAAGTACGCCAATAACAGGTAAATACACAACTTTGTTGATAACATACACACATCAAAAGTGTCTAGGGATCAACATATATTTTTGCAATAACTTTTCTCCTGATTGATATTAATTAAAATTTTGTTTAAGGATTCATCAAATAAAGTGTTTTCGTTTGTCTACAGTAACGATAAACCAAGTCACCTTTGCATTAATAAAGAAATTTGCCATTTTCCTAATGAAGGGATTTTTGACGTTTGAACCACTAACATTAAAGTTCGAAAAAAAGACTGAAATAACAGTTTTCTTTAAAATTTTATTGAGTAACTTAAACAATTAATAATCCGTGTTTCTACCGCGAACACTAACAACACAAGAACATCGGTTTGGCATACTCAAAATGAGTTCATCCAAATCACGCTGTGGAATGGCCGCCCATGTTCGTTGCAACAACAAAAAATGGTCTTCTTGCGACTGGATACCCTCCATATTCGGCAGAGCTCTTCTCTGTAGCATATCCCATGCATGCTCAATCGGGTTCAAGTCTGGCGACTGAGCAGGCCAGGGCAGGACATTGATGTTAGCTGCGGCGAGAGTCTGTCTTACAACTCTTGCGGTGTGCGGTCGTGCGTTATCATGCATTAACTGAAATAAGGGACCGATTTGCACTTGTAGAGGAACGATGACGTCTGATACAATCGTCTCAGCATAAATTTGAGCGTTGAGGTTGCCTCTGATCCAAATCAATTCAGTTCTTCCGCCGATCCAAATACCCGCCCATACCATGATGGTTCCACCACTATAAGGATGGACTTCCTGGCAGGATTTTAATCGCTGTTGGCGTCCAGGGGTTCTCCAGTGTCGTATACGTCTTGTATCCGGTCTTATACCAAAACGAGACTCATCAGAAAAGCACACGAAACGCCATTGTTCTTCTGCCCAATTTCTGTGTTCAAGAGCCCATTGATATCGAATCCTACGATTGTGCATTGCTATAGGTGGTACCCTTAGCGGTCTTCGGGAATGAAGGTTCACTTCATGCAAGCGGTTTCTGACTGTTTGGTCGCTAATTAAGTTCCCTGAAGAGTGATGAAGCCTCACGGCTAACATCATGGCGGTTATTGTTGGAGCTCTTCGAGTTGTGATTTGAATGTATCGGTCTTGTCTCCGTGTGGTGCAGCGATACCGTCCTCCATGGCGCTCAGCCACGGTACCAGTGCTTCGGTAACGTGTCCAAAGTCGACTGATAACACTCTGACTTGTATTCAGAGCTAAAGCCACAGTACGTTGCCGGGAACCAGCTTCTATCATTCCCACGGCTCTGAGCATTTCTTCCCTGGTTAAGTGACGTCGCCGCTCCATAATAACGTTGGTTTTAATCAGTAGTAGGGAAACAGTAGCACTAATAATGTCTTCAATGCGTTTTATGTTTTTATAGGGAAAATATTGACAGCTGATTTTCATCTTTTACTCGAATTTGATGGACAGTTCCTGTTTCAAATTATGAAATGCACCAAAAAGGATCCATATAAATTTATAAAATCATAAATTTATTACAAAGCCACATCTCAATCTCAAGAAATCCGCATAAAAATGCTTGATCCCTAGACACTTTTGATGTGTGTAGTTGTGTATCTACCTGTTATTTGCGTACTTACAAAAAAATATGCACGACTACCTTTTGTTAAATGTAATGTATGTTTCGCTTTTGGCGTATAAATATCTGCAAACAAAATTGATGAATTGAAAAAGCGTGATGCTAGCTCGCAATATTTAACTTATATTATACTTGCAGCCTCGGCAGACTTCATTCTATTAAAAGTAATTGCATGTCACGGCGTCGGTAAAGCAGCACGTCTTGTCTGCGTTTCTCCAACTTGATTCACAAATACATTTTTTTTTTACTGAATGATTTATTCAATCACAATAAAATATAGCCTATGTCACTACCTGATAATGTAGCTTTATACTGATGAAAGAATTTTTAAAATCGGTCCAGGTATTTCGGAGCTCATTCAAAACAAACAAACAATCAAATATTTCTTTCTTATATTATTAGTATAGAACAGTTCACAGAACAGAACAGTAGTAAGAACAGTTCAAGCTACATTTTTAAAACTAAAAAAGGTCTTAAGAAACCAGACTACTGCCAACTACGCGCGTGATGTAGACTTTCAATGTTTTTTGTACCTTTCCACTCCCGTACCACGCGTGCTGGACTAACCGCGTCATCCACACACGATTCAGCATTTGCTGGCCCGAACTAAAAGGCTCGGTGACTCGTTTCTTGGTCGTACCATCCGGACGTGGAACGCCCTTCCAGCACATGTGTTTCCTTCCTCTTATAGTCCCGGGTTCCTCAATGGGGCGCGAAAAGGCATTTCTACAGGCCTTCAAGATAAGGATGGCCAGCTCAGTGATTCCTTTGCCTTACTGTGCTTGTCAACCTCATATCTGGACCTCACGACTACTTTCCATCAGGTGGAGTTAGGTCTTGACGGATATATGAATTTGTTTTCAGGTACCTAACGTAGAAGGCAAGGCTGGAATGGCCGCCATTGCAGACCCAGAAAGGAAGCTCGACCTGTTATCTTTAGCCAAAGGCCTAAAAGCATCCCTCCCTGCCTACTCTAGGCCCCTCTTCATCAGGATAATGCCTGAGCCCCCCCTCACAGTGACCTTCAAGCTCAAAAAGAGAGAACTCATGGAGCAAGGCTTTTCATTGAATATTCACAACGACCCCATATACTTTATGGACCAAAAAACCGGTGAATATGTTCCTTTAACGCCTAAATTGTATGAAGATTTAGTAGCAGGCTTTATTAGACTATAGTTGGATAAGGATTTAGATAAAATATTTATTGAAATATTCGGTATGTTACAGCATTTTGTCCCACCTAAGCAAAATTATGTGAGTATTTAAAATAATGTTGGGCTCTGTGATGTTAATTAATTTAAATAAACTGGATGGTTATTAAATGATTCCTGGTTCACCAAATCGTCGCGCTTAGGCCCCTTCCTCACCGGATCGGTACGTTTTCGTTTCGGTACCGCCTCTGCACCGAATCTGTACAAATTGTTTACCGAGCGCATGTAATAAAATGAGATTTTTCAGACCTACTCGTTTCGGTACAGATTTTCACCGATCGCATATATGCATACGCATACAATCCATACATAGCTGCCCCCTTCCCCCTTCTCACCGTTCGCGTAAAAAAATGTATTGGGATTTGACTTTGTCATTTCATGTCATGTGTCATCCCAATACAATTTATATACGCGAACGATAACGTAAATTTAAAGTGGCAACTCGTGGTAGACGTACTGTCACATCGAATGGACATTACCGTACCGAAAACATCCGGAGCCTGCCAGAAAATGTTTTTCAGAAGACAAACTGTACAGATTCGGTGGAGAGTCGGTACCGAAAAGAAAACGTGCAGAGCCGGTGAGGAAGAGGCCTTAGGGTCGTGGGTTCGATTCCTCTATGGATACCTATTATATAGACTTATTTACCTATTGTGTGGGTTCCGTGTCGGGGAACTAAGTATTTGAAAATATTATAAAGTTAAAATGTGATAATGCTCTCATAAAGGAAAACGCGATTAAGAAATGAAAAGAAAACAAACTAACAATATTTTACGCTGTTTGTAATTTTGACCAACATAACTTAAAGACTCGGCATTTTTGTTCAAATCGTTTCCGATCAAACTGCAAAATATATTTCAAGGGAACTTTGGACGCTAACTCTTCTTAAGATAAAAACTCTAGTCTACCTATACTTTAAATTTAACCCTTTGAAAAGTGTTCCTACATTAATCGATTCCAAACCAACTCCTGATACATTTTCTTCCCCTATTCCTCATCGGGGGACTTTATGATCAGTTTCGCTGATCATTAAAACACATTGAAACCGCTCAAACAATAATGATGTTTGGAAATTTGTGATCTATGAAATGTTTATGATGATATTTATTAAAATAATTTGTTGGAATGTGTGTTTTAATTCTTCATGAAGAAAACTGAACAAAACTCAAGGCGAAAACTCAAGCCAAGATCAAAAATTACTTCGGTCAAAGGCCTACTCCTCCTGACGGATAGGCAAAAAATCTAAAGAAATATATTTTAATCTTAAACAAGTTATCTTCATTTTGTTAGTTTGAAATTAGAATTACTATACTAAAAAAAATCTTGTGAAAGGGTCTTTATAAAACTTCAATTTGCTAAGGCTCCCAAACTATAAGTGTAATCGTTATAGTTTCTAGAAAAAAAATAGGTTTTCAAAAATACCTACTGTGCCCCAAGAAAACAAAATTTTTAGTGTTCTGTAGCGAGCGTCCTCACCCGCGGGTGTCTGCGGGGGCGACGCGAGCGGCAGTATCAGAGGGAGACAGAAAATCGTCAAACACAAGGGCCTTAGGTAACGAACGACGAATAAAAAGACGTTTTAAAGGATGCTGTTAAGTTACCTTTTGTCGCAATGTTAGTGTATAAGTTTATATAACGTTCGTTTTAAGGGAATATTATGTTTGTGAGACTCCTGATCCCACAGACAAACTGTGTAAACAGTTTTGTGGGACATTGTGTATTTGAATATCAGCTAGATTTCTGTAATAAATAAATAAATGAAATAAAAAATAACTTAACCAATGTCGTCGCTCCGGTTTTGACGCATTCAGCCCGCTCCTCATCCCGCACCTCCAAAGGGATCTAAAACTGCCTTCTGCGCAGTGGCCATTTTTCGTGATTTTTTGATTTTTTGACGTCACTAGTATTTTAATCTACGTGGACTCAAAAATGTTATATGTTTTAGTTACTGTTTGATAAAGTGAGAAATGTAAAATGATTAGCTTGCCTGTGCCTGAAAAGGGCATTATTTCATGGTTTGAACAGTCTTCGATTAGTCAATATGCGGATTATAAGCAAGTATTGAAATTCGTGAAATAGTTTCTCTGAGTAAGTAAGTAAGTAAATCATTATTTTATTTGCTAAGAATACATTTGAGAAAAAATGATGGTAAAACAATGTCTGGACGGTGTATTCGGCCTGCAGGCAGGCGTGCAAATTATTCGTACTACGAGTACATACGAGTAAAACATTCGTTATTCGTGCTAGTATTACATATTTATGTAAGTACCTTAAAAAATCAATTTTTTTTTTGCTTAGTTACACAAACAGTAGCAAAGCGTTAAATACTAGGTAGGTACTATATTTAAAACTATTTTACAATTAAAACTTTAAGTTATCTACATTTTAATATACTTACACATAATACATAAGTAAAATAAAATTTGAAATATACACTAATTAACTTGAGTATTCAACCCAGTCTTGTTAAGTTAAAACGCTGGCTGTATATTACTATACTTAATAGAGTTAAAATTCGATGTTTAAGAAACTAGTGTTATTATTAGACACTTGAATGCGATTATAGATTTGCACGACAGGGTACGTACCCAGGACCCCGAGAGGCCCTCTTACCTAAAATCAGTTCAAAAATATATTTGACACTTTAAGCACAAAATAAAGAGTTTACAGAAGGACCGCTCTCGCCCTTTTCTATCAACTTGCCTGATCGCCCTCGGGTTGCTACTCGCTACTACATATATTCGCCAGATAAGCGCGATTAGACAGATACAGCCAAAAATAAAATACATCAAGTCAAAAACACCTACCTACCTTACTGCTGTAGATAACACCCTCAGCCACCGCTTCGGCTCGGCGGTCATCTGACGGCGGCGCGGCGCGGATGCAGCAGCCGCGCGTGGCAATAAAAGAATATATCAAAAATACTGGTGTTTTACCAATGCATATAAGTTACGAAAAAAGTAAAAGCCCATTTGTAATGGATTTGAATGTGTTACGAAATATAATGGTGTTGGGGACAAATGAGGTCGCTGATTAAAAAGGAAAAGTGGACTGTAGTTTTTGAATTTGATAGTACAGTCAATTGGACAAATTGTAGAAATAGACTCGCGAATTGCAATAATAATAATAATACCAAGCCTTTGCTGGGACGGGTATTAAGCCCGAACAGTATATGGCTTGTGTCACGGAACGCATTGACTTTCTGAAGCAGAAGGTCTATGCGTGGGCAAACCGTATCCGTCGCTACAGAGAACGTGTGGACAGATATTTACAAAATCGCCTTTTCCAAAGTGACCAAAGGAAGGTGTACCGAAACTGGGAAGAGACTAACCAACGTGTGGGCGACGGTCAGCGACCGGATACAAGTGTCATGATTGACTTCTGGCGCAGCATCTGGTCGATGCCTGTCGAGCACATGGAGGGTGACTGGATGCGTACTGTCGAGCATGAATGCGAATCCATCGAAACCATGGAGTCAGTAAGTATTGACTCCGAAGACGTTAGTTGTGCAATTCAGACGGCTCAGAACTGGAAAAGTCCTGGCCCGGATGGATTGCACAACTTCTTGATCAAGTGGTTTCGATGCTCGCATTCGTGCTTGGCAGTGCAGTTCCAGGAATCCATCGAGGTTGGTTCTCTCCCTAGTTTCCTGACTTCTGGTGTCACTTTCCTTTTATACAAGTCAGGTAGTACCTCGGAAGCAAAAAACTATAGACCCATCACGTGCTTACCTACCATCTACAAGCTCCTTACGTCCATTCTAGCAAAAAAAATTAACTCGCACATCGTTGCGAACAATATTTTGGCCCCTGCTCAGAATGGATGTAGGGTTGGGTCCCGAGGTACTAAAGAACTCCTCCTCATAGACACGACTATTTGCCAACAAGTCCGGCGGAATCGGAAAGCTCTTTCAACAGCCTGGATTGACTATAAGAAGGCCTATGATTCGGTGCCCCATTCATGGCTCAGGAGGATCTTAGAGCTGTATAAAATTGATACAACTTTGAGATCTTTCTTGAGCACATGCATGGGGCAGTGGATCACAGTCCTTCGTCAGCCAGGTGGTGGAAATGGCTCCCCTGATCCGCAGGACTTCATAAGGATAGAGCGAGGTATTTTCCAGGGCGATAGTTTGAGTCCTTTGTGGTTTTGTTTAGCTTTAAATCCTCTTAGTACCTTACTAAAGGATTCAAAGCTAGGCTATCGGCTTCGCAGAGGGGGTGAGTTCATCCCTCATTTGTTGTACATGGATGACCTGAAGTTGTTTGCACCAAGCCCCCAGGTATTGATGGAACTGTTAAAAATAACTGAGATTTTTAGCAATGCCATCAAGATGGAGTTCGGTGTAGACAAGTGTGCGGTCATGCATGTACAAGAAGGGAGGGTTGTAGATTCACCGAATTTACAGCTCTCTGAGACGATGACACTCAGATCCCTCTCTGAAGCCGAAACCTACAAATATCTTGGTATGTCAGAGTCATTGGGTATATCAGTAGCAGACGTCAAGCAATCGGTGAGGGAGCGCTTCTTTAGTCGCCTTACAAAGGTACTCAAGAGTTCTTTGTCAGGTGGCAATAAGGTGCGCGCCTTCAACGGTTGGGTGATGCCTTTATTGATATACTCCTTTGGCATACTAAGATGGACTCAAACCTAGCTGGACGCTCTGGATGTGAGAGTTCGAAAATTGCTCACAACATACCTATCGTATGTTACACCCACGCTCGTCTGTCATGAGACTGTATATCCCGCGGAAGGTGGGAGGTCGTGGCTTTTTAAATGCCAAGAACCTTCACAACCGCGAGGTGTGCAGTCTTAGGAGGTTTTTCCTCAGCAACGAATGTGGGATACACCGCGATGTTGTGGCAGTTGATAAGGGCCTCACGCCGCTATCCTTGGCGAATGAGAACTGGCGTCAACCACCGGTGCTGACCACCGACGACCGCAAGGAAATATGGAGGAGTAAGGAGCTGCATGGGAGGTTCTATCAGGCCTTAACGGGGCCCGATGTGGACCTCTCCGCATCGGTGAACTGGCTACGCTTCGGGGACCTCTTTGGGGAAACCGAGGGTTTTGTCTGTGCAATTGCTGATGAAGTTATCAAGGTGAATAACTACCGGAAATACATCATGAAGGACGGTACGGTCGACATCTGTCGGGCATGCCGCCGTCCTGGCGAGTCTATTCGCCACGTTATTTCCGGTTGTTCTCACCTTGCTAACGGAGAGTACCTGCACAGGCACAACCTAGTAGCTAGGATCATCCACCAGCAACTTGCTCTTCGATATGGCCTTGTCGAGTCGGAGGTACCGTACTATAAGTACGCACCGGTACCAGTTCTCGAAAATAGTCGTGCATTGCTCTATTGGGATCGGTCTATCATCACGGACAGGACTATTGTAGCCAATAAACCTGATATCGTGCTGGTAGACCGATCCCAACGCCAGGCAGTGCTCGTTGACATTACCATTCCACATGACGATAACCTCGTAAAAGCTGAGAAGGACAAACTCAGCAAGTACCTTGACTTGGCTCACGAGGTGACCGCCATGTGGAATGTTGATTCGACGATCATTGTCCCGATAGTCGTATCGGCAAACGGCTTAATAGCGAAGAGCCTCGACCAACACCTCGAGAGGCTCTCGCTCAGCGGTTGGGTCAAGGGTCAGATACAGAAGGCGGTACTCTTGGACACGGCACGTATTGTCAGGAGGTTCCTTTCTCTGCAGCCCTAACCACCGGTAGTCTAGGCCTCGCCTGCCCCGCTGCCGGCGGCTCCCTAGGTTAAGATTTTTATGGTATTTTTATAAATCATTGTTTTTGTAACTTTAATCTTAAGTTTTATAATTGTAATTATTTCGTTTTTATAATTATAATTCATAAGTTGTTTTAATGTTATAAAATCTCTGTTTTTGTAAGAATACTATACAAATTTTATATCTAAGATTTATACTGAATAAAGAGAATAATAATAAATATAAGGAAATATGGAAGAGCAAGGAGCTGCATGGGAGGTTCTATCGGGCCTTAACAGGACCTGATGTTGACCTCTCCGCATCGGTGAACTGGCTACGTTTCGGGGACCTCTTTGGGGAAACCGAGGGTTTTGTCTGTGCAATTGCTGATGAAGTTATCAAGGTGAATAACTACCGGAAATACATCATGAAGGACGGTACGGTCGACATCTGTCGGGCATGCCGCCGTCCTGGCGAGTCTATTCGCCATGTTATTTCCGGTTGTTCTCACCTTGCTAACGGAGAGTACTTGCATAGGCACAACCTAGTAGCCAGGATTATCCACCAGCAACTTGCTCTTCGATATGACCTTGTCGAATCGGAGGTACCGTACTATAAGTACGCACCAGTGCCAGTTCTTGAAAATGGTCGTGCGTTGCTCTATTGGGATCGCTCTGTCATCACAGACAGGACTATTGTAGCCAATAAGCCTGATATCGTGCTGGTAGACCGATCCCAACGCCGGGCAGTGCTCGTCGATATCACCATCCCGCATGACGATAACCTCGTGAAGGCCGAGAAGGACAAGCTCAGCAAGTACCTGGACTTGGCTCACGAAGTGACCGCCATGTGGGATGTAGATTCGACGATCATTGTCCCGATAGTGGTTTCGGCAAACGGCTTAATAGCGAAGAGCCTCGACCAACACCTCGAGAGGCTTTCGCTTAGCGGCTGGATCAAGGGTCAGATACAGAAGGCGGTACTCTTGGACACGGCACGTATTGTCAGGAGGTTCCTCTCTCTGCAGCCCTAACCACCGGTAGTCTAGGCCTCGCCTGCCCCGCTGCCGGCGGCTCCCTAGGTTAAGATTTTTATGGTATTTTTATAAATCATTGTTTTTGTAACTTTAATCTTAAGTTTTATAATTGTAATTATTTAGTTTTTATAATTATAATTCATAAGTTATTTTTAATGTTATAAATCTCTGTTTTTGTAAGAATACTATACAAATTTTATATCTAAGATTTATACTGAATAAAGAGAATAATAATAATAATAAATATCCCTGGACATTATTCCACACAGCGCCGTCTAGCACCAAAGTAAGCTAATTAAAGCTTGTGTTATGGGATACTAGACAACGGATAAACATACTTAAATACATTTTCTTTTGTAAATACATACTTATTATACATAGGAGACACCCAGACCAGTACAAACAGACATGTTCATGCACACAAATGTTTGTACTGTGCGGGGATCGAACCCGCGACCTCTGGTGTAGTAGCCAACTTCTTAACCATTACACCAAGTCGGTCGTCAAATACAAATGCAATACAAATGCCACATACCTTAACTTCCCAATCTTTAGTGCCTGCAGGGCAATCCTCGAGCTGGTGGTGTAGCCACGTGGCTGGTGAAGTCACAAGAAACAGTCTGTCCAAGGTTGCACTGCGATGGAGCTCCACAGAATAGTTCTAATACGGTTAAAAAGTTTAATTTGACACAAACATACACAAATCACAAACTCGTGACGAAAGATTGGTGATTCCGACCAGAATATCAGGGCTGATGAAGACGAGCTCCTGAACCGCGCGTGCCGAATGCGAGTTCACGAACGACTATATGGCGTTGTCTTAGCAGTACGTTAAGACAAAAGGAAAAAAAGGCGGGTGGAATTGGTATGCGATCCGGAGCGTTCTTTCATCTACCTACATTTGTCCAAGATAAATATTACCGACTAAAGGGAGAATTACGACACCGCCCACCGTTAAAATGTTTATTTTAACACGGGAAAATGGAAAAAAAGAAACTAAATATAACTTAACTAACCATAAGACCCAGAACTAAAATTAAATGAAGTTAATTTTCAAGGGTAAGGGGGCATAACTTATGAACGGGTCGTTTGAGTATCCCGTGGATTATTTTTAGATTAACGGCAGGAATTACACCGTTTTTAGAAGGTAGGACTTCAATGACTCGACCGAGTTTCCATTGCAAAGGTGGGATAGGGTCTTGAATGAGAACAAGTGCACCTAGCTTAATATTTTTTTGAGTATGAGTCCATTTTCCGCGCTGCTGCAAAGTATTAAGGTACTCATGATGCCATCGCTTTCAGAATCGTTGGACAAACGCTTCTAGAAGCTGCCAGCGAGACACGCGATTTGCATTTATATCAGTTAAATCATGATATGGCAACGAATTTAGGGGTTGACCGATTAAAAAATGACCCGGTGTGAGCACCTCGAGGTCGTTGCTGTCAGAACTCAAAGGACACAGTGGTTTCGAATTAAGCATGCTTTCAATCTGCACGAGCACAGTCGTTAGTTCCTCGAAAGTCAGAAAAACGTTACCGATGACTCGATATAAATACGATTTGATTGATTTTACAGCTGCTTCGGCCATGCTATTAAAATGGGGTGCAGCAGGTGGATTAAGATGCCAAGAAATTTTATATTATTGTAATTGATGAGCAAAACTCTCATGGTTTGCTTCCACAAACCGATATATCTCTTTGAGTTCAGATGTGGCACCAACGAAATTGCGTCCACAGTCACTATAGACATCTGAACACAATCCCCTACGGCCTATGAATCGCTTGAATGCGGCTAAAGACACGTTAGTACTAAGGTCGCATACCAACTCTGCATGCAAGGCTCGAGTGCTAAGGCAAACAAAAATTGCGATATGATTTTTTAGTCGCATATTTTCTTTTGAGGTTGCTTTTTGTTAGTATCGGACCGGCGTAGTCAACTGGAATTTTTGCGCATGGACGGATTTGCTGAATTCTAGCCTTGGGCAAGTCAGCCATCAATGGTTTCAGTGAAACTGGACGGTTACGATAACACTGTATGCATTTGAAAATCCGCTGTCACGTTATACTTCGAGCCGACAACACCCAGTAACGAGCCGAAACGAATGCAAGAGTTGCCTGCAATCCTGAATGTAAGTTAATATAATGGAAAAAGTCGATTATTAGATGAGTCAAGTGACTTTCAGAGGGCAGAACCACTGGATGTCGCTGCATTTGAGTGGCGAAGTCTACCGCCTACTCAAATGAGTCCTGACTCATCCAGGAATGGATTGAGGCGTTGAAGCTTGGTAGAACAAGGCTTATGGTTCTTTATGTTACGAATGTCTTGTCCAAACCAAAGCTGCTGAATGTTCAGAAGCCACCGATTTGTAGCCTCATTTAACTCTGGAATCGACAAATTTCCTGTCCGCTTGCCTTTGGAACGACATGCTCGACCAAATCGCAAGCAATATGCAGTGGCTTTCAGCAGTCGATGAAAATCAGCGAAACGAAGAAGCTCGGGGAGCTCCTCAACACTTTCAGTTACGAGAGGTGCAATTACTTTTGCCCGTCGCTCCGGAACTTCGGCTGGTACTTCGTAAAGAGAAGACGGCCACGATGAACTGGGCAATTTCAACCACGAGGGGCCAGAAATCGATCAAGATGTGTTACAATGTGTCGATGGGTGGTTGAAGTTGTCAATGGACGAATAAAACGGGATTGTAAGTTATTCCGTCAAGAATATTTTAACCGAGCTTCAACACATCTGATGTCAGATTTTAACATAGCATGTGCATTATTAAACAAGTTTCATCAACCTATACAAGATAGGCCCGATGCCCACCAGTTCTTAGAAATAGCTCTAACTAAGCTAAACACTATGAACCATTTAGGGGAAAATGTAATAAATGAAAATATTAATAGACGAAGAGCTATTTTCATTTTAATTGATGCTGTGCACTCGCATTTAGAGCCTTTTCCAAAATTATCATTACATGAACTGATGACAGTGGCTTTGGGATCATATCAAGCTAAACAGGCAAGGTCATACAACGGGAAGTACGTTCGTAGTAACGGAAAATACGAAAGTGAAGTTGCGAATGATGATATTGAAGATGATTTACCATTGGTGCTGGGGAAAGACAAGTGTCCATTAAGAGGCAGAATAAAGTCACGGCATGTAAGCAGTAGGACCTACTATTCATATATCTTATTTATTCAATCAACGTTTTCCATTGTCAATGGGTAGCGGGTCTGGCGACTGATGGGTGCAATGGTGTCATGGAGCACCTGGTTTTGTACACACATTACGACATTTAACTATTACCTAACATGTCGCTCGACTAGCTCTAAAAAAATATTACAGTCAGTAAAACAGGTGTTATGCGTTTTAGAATACTAACATCTGTTGTACAAAGTATTTTGTGTCGAATTTATCCACGACATTAGTAAATATTTAATTTTTTAACACAAATTGTTTGTACAAGCCATAAAAAAAACGAGTTATTAAGGTTTACGTGTTTTCGTTAATTATGTTGTAATAGAACACTATTCTTAATTTGTGTCATTTTCATCGGGTGTGTAATATATAATATAACAACATATAGTATAAAGTTCAAAACATATACAATCATATGATATAATTTTGTTTAATATAACACTTTTTTAATATAATAATGGAATAATATAATTTTAAATTACATAATTTTGAAACATATAACAAACTCTTGAACTAAAATCATTTAATATAACAGCCGTTTAATATAACATTAACGTGATATAAAAATAAAAACATATAACATTTATTTACTATTATAACATTTAATATAATCTTAATTTACCAAAACACTCTTTTTGAATAATATTTAAAAGATATAATGATTACTTAATATAAACTCCAATTCATATAATATCATTCAATATAAATAAATGACAACAAAAACATTGATTCTGGCGCTTCGCCGGCCGCTACCGCGGCACGCTCGCTTCGCTCGCTCGGCTCGCGCGCTTTTGGTCACAGTTCTAACCTTTTTTTTTTTATTATTATCTGGGGAAATCCTCATGGATACCTCGTCGTTCCCCCAAAATGTCGGACTTCTACCGACTAAAACCCCACGGTACTCGACCTCAACACTTCAGCGGCGAGGCGGGGTCCCTAAAAAGTTTCACAACGCCCCGCCGCCAGTGTTTCCCCGTATTGGGGCCCCCTCCAGCCGACCCCCCAATAAAGGGGGGAAGCCACGGAAGTATCTGGTACGCGGGTACTTCCGCCGTCGGGGTGAAAGCCGTGCATTGCGGCACAAGGCAAGGCAAAAGTACCCCCGTACTCAAGCCCGCTGGCTCCCACCGTACGCGGACCCTACTAGGTCCGCAACCACGATCCACCTAAAAGGTGGATCCGCTGCCACATCTGGCGGTGCGGCTCCGCCGAGCCGCAGTGCACAGAAGGGGCCAGCCGCGGATCACTGACCCCCTCCAAACGGTTGTGCACCGCGGCTCCCACCTCGCGCCCTAAGGCGCTGCGCCCGTGGGCGCCCCTTTGGGCGGGCAGTGGTAGCACCATACCACCACCACGCCCGGCGGCAGGCAATGGGTGGGTGGGAAGTCCACCGCACTGCCATGCCTGAGCCCTCTTAGCTTCCCGGTGGTTCCACCTACCACCAGTACTAAGCCCCCCCGCCACGACAAGGTGCATGGGGGGGGTCACAGTTCTAACCTAACCTAACCTAATGATACCTAGTAGTACTAGTACTTTCTTGATGGCGGGGGGCTTCGCCCCCCAAGTCCCCCTTGTGGGGGGGCTGCGCCCCCCCCCCGACCCCCTGCTATTGTGGTTGCCTACTGTTATTGCTACTGTGGTTGGCTGAGTCGGATTTGCCCTGAAGTATAAATAAAGTCAATACGTACAATATGTATATACTGTATATACCAAGTAAAGTTATACCAAATGAAGGTTATATCAATTGTAGAGTATATCTATTAATCGTTATTTGAAACGTAATTAAAAATAATTATTATATAAAATGAACGTTATTAAAGTTCAATTATATCAAATGATAGTATAACAACTAAGACGCACCCATTTTCATCTACGAAAACTTATTAGTTGAAAGAGTCTGCTTTGTTCGAATGAAACGGGCGAGAGCGCGGCGAACGCGGAGATTACACAAGGGGCGCGTGGTCGCATTCATTCGTTTTCGGTTTCGGTGCAAGATGCGACGAGTGCGCATGCAATCTATTGATTGTAAGCTGAAAGACTTAAATGGAGGTAAAAAACATTAAATGTTATATGTGGTCATATACAGGACGTTAATACAGTGATTGTTAAAGAAAAGGGATTATTAAAATTTATGGAGTCGAGCAATATAACAGGGATCGCAGTAGGTAGCTTAATTCTTGTATCTAAATGGTCATAGAAAAAATAATATAGATATGACTTTTATCCGGAAAGTATTTCCGATGTTTCCGGATGCAATTGAATATTGTTCACATTGATTATTACTTAATTCTGAATGGAAAATAAGGCTTTCAAGCAAAGTATTCAGACGATTTTTAATTATCTCTTGAAATAAAAATAGAATCGAAGGCCGAACAAAGGTTCCTTAACTTATTCAATTAATTACTTACTTACAGTGGCATCCATGAGAAAACCATATAAGTCTTAAATCTAAATAGACAAAATGCGCGACAAATGGACGACAAATTAACGAATAACTTAATAATACGCCAACCGATTTTGATCATTCTTTATTTATTTGAAAGCTGATGGTGCCCGTGTGGTTCCATTTTTATTTGGTCCAGTTCTGACAGTGGCATCCATGGGAAATCCATATAAGTCTTAAATCAAGATAGACAAAATACGTGACAAATGGACGGGTAACTCAATATTACGCCAACCGATTTGGATAATTCTTTTTTTATTTGAAAGCTGATGCTGCCCGTGTGGTCCCATTTTAATTTGGTCCAATTCTGATAGTGGCATCCATGGGAAATCCATATAAGTCTTAAATCTAGATAAACCATATGCGCGACAAATGGACGAATAACTCATTATCACGCCAACCGATTTCAATGCTTCTTTTTTTATTGGAAAGGATAGGTATACTTCAAGGGTAGTTTGATGAGAGTTTGGTTAGGTTCTGATTAAGGGATCCATGACAAAGTAACGGAACTCTTCAATTCTTAGGAGCAATTGGACGATACTTTTTCGATGTATAAAATAAATAAGAACTATTCACTGAAAATCAAGAAATAAACAAAAATTTTAACAAAAAAAAACCAACTTCAAAAAAAACGATTCCCAAAACAAATCACTAAAAAGTAAAGAAATAACTGCGTATTCTCCTAAAACTTATACGTTAATATTATGTAGGTACAATTATTGTTATTGTTGGAGTCTGTGTCAGCCAATGTAGGTTTATAACTACCTACATCCATACGTAAACGTGATATGTAAGAAATAGGTATATTGCTAGGTATATTGTAGTGTTTCCTTATATTTCGTTGATCTAGCCGGTAGTTATTTTTTTATTAATTTTTAAACATTGCAAACTCATGACGTCACAAATTCACTTAGTGTTCCCACATGTGTTTTTTCCCGGATTCGTGGTAAATAAATTGTGAGGAGAAAATTACTGATTTACTGCACTTACGACTGAAACAGTGCTCGCCGTTCATCATGTACAATGTCACGAGAATGTGAGAAGTGGACTTTAGGTACAATTCATTTTGCCAAGTTCTGAAATCAAGCCCTACCTGAAGGGGTTGGGATTATAGCGAATGGCTATTTTAAGTCCTACCTACCCGCCTGTGCAATGAGCGTAAATTAATGTACGTATTATTTAAAATAACTTAGTGAAAAAATATATTTCACCTGTGGGAATTTTAAATCTGCTATCTGGTAACCCCATTAATATCACGCAGTAGAATCACCTAGCTAAAAGTCTTACGTATGATACAGATCGCATCATTTGATTGGTTGATGGATAGATTATCAACCAATCACATGAAAGGACGTTTATACGACCCAATAGGTTTCAATTGTGAGATGTTAATTTGATTAGGAGTCAAGAGTCCATTAAGAACCATAATATACTCTTTGCGGACGTTGGCAAACTTCATTAGTCATTCGTTGGTCATTCATTTAACCCCAGTTTGCCAACGTATTTAATTAAAAATATCCTCGATCCTTTGCTTTTAAAAATGTTAAATATTTAAATAAGGCATAAAATACAAATACTTACCTCGAAATGGTTTTCGATTTAAGACATTTTTGATTTTTGTTCCCATACCTAATTCAGGCAGGCTTGGTAAAAAAACCGTATCGTACGACACGGTAAAACTTCCGAATCTAATTTTCGATAACTTGCTATTCAGAATAATCGACTTTTATGGTTCAGTTTGGACGCTATAGTGGTTAAATACGTTAATGACGGTCCTGCATTTCCATGCGAGTAGGTACTCTAGCTGTCTGAGAATTGAAAATGTGAGAATGAGCTCGATCGCTGACCAACGGGGTGTGAGAAATGATTTAAAATACAACAAAACACACATTTAAAGCTCTTTATTCATTCATACAAAACAATGCGACACATCCAATAAACGGTCCTATATTCAAATTTGGCTAAAATCTCTTCTAACCTAGTTTGTACATCACTTGGTTTACATTGTGCGACTTTAAGTGATATTACGGAACATTCAATTTTATTAAATGTAGGAATATTCTAGATTTCTCAGATTTTATCTAAGAGACATTAAGTATTTTATGTTTTTGTAACTATCTACTAATTTACATATTTTTATATACGCGATCCATATAATTAAAATAGTAGAACACTTCCTAATGTATATTTTTGGAGAGGGTTAGGAATTTATAAATAAAACCTGAAGCACGTGATAGCAAAAGTCAAAATACTTAGTGTAAATTCTGCAGGATCTTAAAAGGTACAACATTATAAAGGTACGATTTCTTAGCCGACTCCATGCGTTACGTTGCAGCAACACGTCGTGACGTCATCTCGCTTCAGTCATGATTCCGAACCCACCATGTTATCTGCGGTCGGGTGACTTTGTTTGCCGCTCTACGACATGCGCTAACTACGGATGATATTTCATTCAAATAAAAAAAACCAGTAGTGTCGCGATCTTCTTCTTATCGTGTCGAGTGGCAACACTACACTACGTGCGACCAGAATTCCGCCACTTGTTCCAGCCAGTCAGCGGTAACACGCCGTTACCGCTGACTGGCTGGAAATGAAAGATCATTTTACGAAATTGCTCGCTACGCTCAGTTTACGGCATGAACTTGACAAGTTATAAGGGACTGCAATAAATCGACAGGGCATTACCTATCTACATACCGCAACGACTGTCCCAGTTTTTATAGTTACAGTCTTATTGCAAGCCTCGGCAAGATTCAGATGGCACCATGAACAAATTCAAGGTTCCTTGCGTCTTTTGAAGTATTCAAAAAGTACTTATTATACGTACATACATGTGGGCGGGTGCTATTTTTTAGGGAAAGTAGCTGTCTCGACAGACTTCGTTCTGTCAAAAGTAATTGCACGTCACGCTGTCGGTAAATCAGCACATTTCGTCCGCGTTTCTCTGACTTGATTTACATTTACTATTATTTTTCACTGAATGTTTTGTTCAATCATAATAAAATATAGCCTATGTCACTCCCTGATTATTTAGCTTCTTATTGGCCAAAAAGTTTTTTAAATCGGTCCAGTTGTTCCGGAGCCTATTCAACACAAACAATAAATAAATAAATATCCCTGGACATTATTCCACACAGCGCCATCTAGCCCCAAAGTAAGCTTATTAAAGCTTGTGTTATGGGATACTAGACAACGGATAAACATACTTAAATACATTTTCTTTTGTAAATACATACTTATTATACATAGGAGACACCCAGACCAGTACAAACAGACATGTTCATGCACATAAATGTTTGTACTGTGCGGGGATCGAACCCGCGACCTCTGGTGTAGTAGCCAACTTCTTAACCATTACACCAAGTCGGTCGTCAGTCGGTCGTCACAATCAAAATCTTCCCTCTCTAAGTGATAAAAGATGAGTTACCACCGTCAAATCCAACCGCGTGGGCGATAACAACCACATCGCAACCACCATCACCCCAGATTTTTGTAGTTTAACTTGATTTTCACCACGTTTCACCACTGGGATGTAGTAGTTGTGGTACGGTTCAATTGACGCTGATAGCTCTGCTGACCTGATTTTTAATACATTTTATATATATTTTTCTTTAAAACTTACAATTTTAACGAACACATTTTTCATTTGGCAGTAGCCCAATCAGAATTTCCTAAACTGTTAATTACAGTACTAATACTCGTAGATACTGTAAAATACTATTATATATATTATACTATTATACCAATCCTCATCATAATTTTGGTGCATAATTGCTCATTTTGATTTCAATTCCACGTTTAATTGATTTCACACTTATTTCTATGTAGGTAATTTATACTTTGAATTGATTTTGAAGAATGGTTAGATTGGTGGTTAGTAAATTCCTAAAACACACAAACATTATCAATTCTTGTTACAAAAAAGGTAATTAAGTATCTACCTATTTAAAAAATTTAAATTTTAAAACTACGACTTTTTATTCATTCAACACTTAATCTATATTTTTTATTTAGTGATATAAAAAATAAATTCCGATGTTAAAAAATAATGACTTGGTATTTCGCTTATACACTAGACGTTATCATGATAATATCAATTCATAATATATGAAAATCTGATCAGTATATTTTAGGTAAATATTCTTCACAAAGTATTATATACCTACACTGACTTATTAAAAAACTAAAGTGATTACTTTTGATTTTTAGTAGAAATAATACGTCCTGTCTACTTATTTCTTAAGTATTGAAATATCGCATGAATTAACATTAAACATTGTATGTTTTCATTTCAATGTAAAATTACCGTAGAAAGGACCTATCTAACATAAAAAATACATTTAATAAATTTATGATATTCGGTTGTGTTTAGAATGTTACAACGAAATTAAATACAAATGGTAATTGTATTGAAAAATACTGCTGTAATAATAACTATTATAAAATCTAATAATCTATCAACATTAACAGTTTATAGACTCCAAAATAATAATAACGTTTGGTAACGCCATCTCTTGATTTCATTTGAAACTATTAAAATGAAAATTAATTTTACTGTTTCATCACACTGAGCAAAGAACAACAAAAAGATGTTCTTGCTGCCGATTGTACATGACTAAATTTATGGGTTGGCATATAAAAAAAACTGTAGCACCCAATGACTATCAAGATTTCAAAACATTTATATTTATTGTCAATGGTTGAAGAAACATTTTAAAAAACCAGAGAAAGGGACAAAGCTTGCGGGGGTGGTTTTGAAGTGGTTTGCGATTGCATTTTGGAATTTCAAGATATTTGAATATACAACATAGCAAATCGTACTTTTCAACGACGATAAAAGTTACCAAGGGAGTTTGAAATTTCATAGGTACTCTTACTAGCTACATCTATCGTAATTGTAATAAACTAGCATGGCGCATTAAAAAATACAAATCAAAGTCAAAATTCTGGACGCCCTTCGTCATCGTCTATCCTTCTTTCTCCTGCAAACAATCCAAGGACCTTCAAGATCTTCATCTATCTGTTCATGACTTTTGCCCTTAGTTTCTGGTATGATCAGAAAGGTATACAAGGAGCCAAGAATAGTGACGCTTGCGCCGATGTAGTAGGTGCTGTTGATGCCGAGCGAGACAGCAATAGTACCGTAGTAGCGAAGAAGGAGAAAGTTGCTCAGCCACATCCAGGAGATGATGAAGCTGGATGCTAGGCTGCGTACCTGATAAAACGAAAAATCATCAGGCTCAATTGATAATTATTTTAAATGCCTTTTAAAAAAGAATGGCAGTGGTAAGTGAAAGGCTCTGAGCCTTATTGAAATTGGAATGATGATGAATTGATACATATATTTTTACGTTTGAAAATGTTTCAGAGTGAGTTTGTCAAAAAACATTGTCATAAAACGAAGGAATAACACATAAATAGCAACATTAAGAACTTCACCTCATGACTAAAACATCTCATAAATTTCGAAAGCAGAAAGTTATACTCGTAATTATGAATTCCTTCCTCTTTGAAAAATATTACTCACAAATTTTAAACACTATCGGGTTTTTGCAACAAAATTAATTTTATGATAAATGGATTTACCTACATATTTTATCTTGACGTTTCGACGACAATTGTATGTCATCGTAGTCACGAGCGGACTCACCCGATGGTGTTTAAAATTTGTAGTGAAAAATGCAACAAGAAATTTTAAAATGTTAAATATTACTCATATCCCATATCCAATCTTATAAAGGAACTACAAAAATATAAAGTGCTCTTTACTCACATTTATAGAAAATAGCTCTGAAACCAACACATAAGGCACAGATCCTAATCCTATGTTGTAAAGGAACAGCATCACTGACAGCAGAATTATAGGCGCCCACATGGTTCGATCATCACCATCTTTCTCATGCTTCATCTTCAGTTTCTTTCCAGTCCATGCCACTTCATTCCGAGTTGTATTTTCTTTAGCATCACTCAGCCTGTGCCATGCCTTACCAGAATCTGTTTCATTTATTACAAAGTCAGTTGTGACGTTATCGTTTAAGTGAATGGTCAGATTTTGTGGTAAGTCCAGATGTTTTCCTTTAAAAGAAACATCGAGAGTGTTTCTTCGGTAAGGCCACAGACGGTGCGAGTACCATGAGTACATGCGCAGGCGAGGGTCACAGTATACTCCGAGGATTGCTAAGCAACAAGCGATGCCTGAACATGACCATAGTAGTAGCATCTGAAATGAAGATTTTAAATAAATGAGTGGTTTGTTAAGCGCGTATTAACAATTTCGCGTATTTAATTTTCAAATAATAAAATCTGCTAGATATTTTAAGCTCACAAATCCCTGTTTTGAAGTAGTCTCACATCAGGAGCTATTCGAAAGCATCTCATTGAAAAAGTGTTGTGTGGTGCGTTACGAAGTTTTTTGGTCCTTCGAGGCAGATTTAATACAGTTGAATCTATGGATCCATCTAAAGGTGGTACCTCACCTGTGGCATTTTCCTGTAATGTAACGTTACAGAGTCGAGCATTACATCAGTGATGTATAATGTTGGTGAGGGAAAAGCACCAAGCATTACAGTGCGCAACTTGATGATACAATGTGTTATATTTTGATACAACTTACCTGAAGTTTTGTAAGGCAGTATTGTAATGTACATTACAGGCGAATGTTCGTCATGTCAGGGAGGCAGTACTGTAATGTTATGCTTAAAATCGAATCTGAAACATTACATTACGAGCATATGCTCTAAGTGAGGGAGCACCTTCACGAACATTTACTGAGGCTTTGGAAACCGTGTACAATGGAAAGTCAACCAAAAGTATTTTTCATTGTACAGTTCCATGCATAATATATGTACCTTTCTTCCAATCTTATCAACGCTGATTGTAGCGACTGCAGCTCCCAAGACCAAAGCTGTGCCGCACATGAGCGACCCAGTCTCTGAAGTATCAAACAAACCACGAGGTGAAGTTCTGAAAGGTATAGAATTTTTTTATTGGCAACGACGAAAGGCATTTTACACAATTAATCTTACTTATTTTTGTCATAGGTCCACATTCGCAGTGTTTTTAATGTTTTTTTACCTAGTAACACTTTCTCCGTCTGATGATATCTATCGTAAATAAATAACTCCTGTGGCAAATTTGAAGTAAGATAATATGGCCATGGTACTATAAGTAGAAATGCCGGTTTTGCTAAGTATATCGTGCCAAAAACAGTGAATGCACCTGCAAAATAAACCGTTAAGCGGTGTGATTCTAAGGGGTGTACCCTTAGATATAATTTACAACATCACTTAAGATAAGATACTTTATATTGCACCTCAAACAAACAAGTTACAAATAGTAATACACTTAAATCCTAGTGTTCAATTTAGGCGGTTTTATTAATTGAAACAATCTCTTCCAGACAACCTGGAAGAGATTGCTTCAATTAATAAGACATAGGTATAGGAAAGACGATAGAAAGGGTAAGCAAGTGTATGAATACTAAAGGAATAAAAGTGGTCTTTACTAAATAAATAATCAATATTTATATACATAAACATATATGCAAAATCCTATAACATAATTATATAAAATACAAACAGTATACCTACATAGTTACAGTATACATACATGAATAACAATACTAAAATAAATACAAATAATATAAAGAAGAGGATATTACCCGTACTACTGGGGTATTACTTACCCGTTATAAATACTATAGTTATAAGCAGTTAGGTTGAGATGCGGCACAACGTGAGCCGAGTGCCTCAGCACGGCCGCGGCGAAGCTGTTCACTGCACCGGCGCCGCTGCCGGCCGCGGTGCAGACCAGCACGCAGCAGGAGAAGAGCGCGCGGCGGGAGCGGCGGTGGCGGACTGAAAAATATGTTTAGTCCATATTATATAATTATATATAACATAACAAACCATCACGACTAAATCCCAAACGGGGTAGTCAGAGACAAATGGCTATGCACTTGCATCTGACACTCAGAGACGCACTTTTTATTAGAACCCAACGTGGTAGGTGGTAAGACTTCCGCTGATATCAGGGTTGACTTGGTTTTTTATCGTAGTTTTCCATCAGCGGAGAGTTAGTCGGAACAATGAACACAAATCTGGTTCTGACCAGATTTGAACCCGGGACGAGAGAGGAGCGAGAGAGGGGATAGAATGAGCATTCGCTCGCTTAGTGCCAACGTGAGCTCCTGATTTTCTGCAAAGTTTGTCTCTGACTACCTCGTTTGGGATAGTGAATGTGTGTGATTGCGTCTGTATGTATACGTATTATTTGACCAGTATGTTTGGTTCCATTTTGTTATCATTTTTTACTGGCGCCAATGGCAGTAGGCTTGTGTTAGTTCTATCTTTTGTGGGCCCTTCCATTTCTGGGGTGCCTTAGAATGTCCGTCGTCCCATACTAACACCTTACCGTCGAATCTTTTTGGGGTTTGCGAATTCTGAAGGCCTGCTTCATCGTCAGGTCTTTTAAATCTACTTTATCAAACGTGTCTGACCCCATAATTCTTAAAAAAAAATACAATGACAACAATCGCAATATTGGATTTAGTCCTACCTTCCAGGGCCTCAGTGTCTGTGCCGCAAGAAAAGTGATTATCAAAATGGCTGAATGATGTTACTTACAAAGCTCTCTACAAGCAGAAGGCTCAGTCTTTTTATCAGAGTTGGAATCTAGTCCACTAATTCTCTTGAGCATCGGCTGGAAGGTGTCTGAATCCTGCCGCCTGACGTTTCGTCTGCCGTAGCTGTCGGAAGTGCGGATCTTCACTTCTTGCTGTTCTATGACGTCAGTCAGGTCTTCCCGGAAATCTGAGCCCTCGAACCAGCAGATTACTTTTGCTGCATCCTTGAGAGAAAACATCTATTTATTTATTCATTCTTTATTGCACATTTAAAAAGAAATAGTACAATTGGCGGACTTAATGCTTAGAGACATTCTCTACCAGTCAACCGCAAGATTTGACAGAGAACATACGAATTTTGGGCTGTGCAACGTATGGAAATTGGTGCAAGAAAAGACAACACAACAAATTTGAGACTTAACTAATACTAAAAAACTTACTAATACTCAAATTAACTATACCTAATACAATTGTATACTTAAATAAATCATATATATAAAATCATTATATACTAAATATATACTATGTTATATATACTTAATATCATGAGTTCTTAAGAGTTAGGTTGATTAGTTAAGGGTCCTAGCAAAGAGCCACTTTCTACTAAGTTTTTTTAGGTAGAAGAATTTGGAAAGCTGTCTGCTTGTAAAGTTATCTATTTAGTAGCTTCTGGCTGCTACTTTGAAAAAGTACACCTGAAAATTACAAGCACAATGCACATCACAAACCTGGATTCTCCCAACACTGATGAGGAACGACGGCGTCTCCGGAAGCCAGAGCAGCGACACCAGCAAGATGGTGGGGGGAGCCGCCATCGAGAGAGACAGCGCGTGGGCGGAGAGGGCACCCCCCGCTGCGTAGGCAAAGAGGATGCCGCAACTGAAATATAATAACAAAATAAACAATAACAGCTAAAGCCTTTTACGTTCCACTGCTGGGCACAGGCCTAACCTTAACTTTTTGGATTCGATTGTTGGAGAGACGAGAATGTAAGGCCAGTGATAAACTTGACTTCATTGTCAGATGTTATCTAGCAGCCCTAAGGCCTCCGACTAGGCTTAACGACTACCAAGAGTATACATACTGCCACTCAACTTTTACACTATGAAAGTGGCGGTTACCTACTGTCACAATGGCTTTGTAGATATGAGCACTAGATCGCCGCGCGTCTGAAATCAAGGACAAAGACCTTGAACCCCATATAAAGCCTAAAAAAGAAGTAATAATAATAATAATAAAAAAGGATTTACTTCCAATCACAAAGGTCTACATAGAAATCTTAAAAATAATGTTACAATACGAAAGTTATATTACATGTTGTAGTATGCAACCAACGTGAGAGAACGGAACCTGTACTAGGAAATCCTGTGTTACAGAATTCCGGCCCCCACCATCGGACCAGTAACAGCTCGCAGTCTCCTGTCTCATTCTTCTCAAATGCTGTGAAAGTGTATCTCTATAACAATTCTTCATTCCTCACCTGCAAGCCAGAGCCGGCATAGCAGCCAGCCCCCTAGTCCTGGGGGCTATCTCGGCACAGTAGAGGGGGGCCAGGGCAAGCGCACCCGCACCGCCCGCCCCCGCCGCTACTCTAGCCGCCCAGACTCCTCGGGGGCCACACCATGCAGCTAGTGACCAACTGATCTGGAAAAAATAAGAGGTTTGTTTTTATGAATAAACATAAATATGCGCCGGTCAACCGACACACTAATGGTCATGGTATCGGAGTAAGGATAAAGGTCCTTGTGGTTTTAGGTACCAGACTAACATTCAAGCCAAGGGTATCTCCCAGCACAGCACACTTAAACCTGATTTATGAAAGTTATTTTTTTGAATTGACCTTTTTTTTTTTTTTTTTTTTTTTTTTTGTTCGTTTAACACAATACAGTACTCTACTGCAACATCTGCCAAACTGCAAAACAGTTTGTCGGCACCTGATCGGACGCCATGCAAGATAAAACGAAAAACCGCGCTACAGGACACTAGAAATACCAGGAAATCTACAGGAGTGAGACGTCCTATGGCTGCTAATGATAACGATGATGATATATCTAAGTTTGAGGAAAATAGGACACTTTCCTAGACGTCGGTTAAATAGATAATTTTTTCAATATTCACGAGGTCATTCAAATTCAGCATGTTTTTCATAAGTGTCATGAAGGACAATATCAGCCTTTTCGCAAACTCATCGACTGGGTGAACGATACTTATACGATACGATACGATATACGATACTTATATACTTACTATAAAACTAATGCAGATACAAAAAGCCCCCGCCTTCCTCCCCCTAACATCAGCCAAGACGGCGAAGAAGGGCGCCGCTGGCAGCGCCACCAGGCAGGGCAGGGCGGCTAGCCAGGCGCCCCCCGTCAGCGCCTCCTGCCCCAACACGCCGGATACCCATCCTGTGCTGCAGCCGTGGGCGAAGCAGGAGAGATTATCTGGAAGATGAAAAGGAAAAGATGAAAAAACTAATTTATTATTTTCAAGGGCGGTTTGATGATAATCAACCCACCAGCGTGGTGACTAAGCCAATATACCCATCCATTGTATGAATTACTTATACTTCTGTGGTTGGGTTGAACGAGTTCTCGGCCCAAAATCCGGATTCTGGATTTTTCGAAACATATAACCCGGGATAGTGATTACCAACCCTTATTTAGCAAGCGTGATTCTAATTTCTAGGACGGGTTGAAATCCTTGGATTTGAACCATAGGCCTTCGGATTTTGGGCCGAACTTTGCCAAACCCAACACTTCGTCAGGCGTACAATCGTAACTGCATTTTTTTGTTAAATAGCTAGGCATCTTAGCTCAGCACACTTTACGGGTGTACAATAAAATTAATGTCACACTTATGGACTGATAAAACAATGAATTGAATGAAATATATGAATGCCTAGCAGACCAGACCGGCATAATCAATCTAGTGTCAATCTCACTAGACTGATGACCTAATCAGACGGTCTGGGAAAGCCAGCTTTAGGAAAATACAGCAACAAAATCAAGGAAGACTAAATTAAACTTTAATATGAGCTGCAGAGGAACTTTATTCACTAAAAGGCAGCAGACGTCACATGCAAATTCATGTTTTATTTTCATATTTACATTTTAAACAAATAACGAATTAGCCGCGGTCACCATTTGGCATTAATTTGCACATCGTAGCCACAAGCACTCATTTGTTATTCACCCCCTATGAGTTAATGGGTCAGAGAGTTGGCCATGTTAACGTGGAGCGTGTTATATGCCTATTTAAAGAGAATTAGAGAAGCTCCTGGATGTTGATTTTTGTTACCAATCATTTTTTATGTCGATATAGCTGCAGTAGTATGTCGGCTATCACATTTTTAGTGCAAAGTCTCGTGCAATCGTACACCCTGGGGCCGATGGCGCTAGTTTCGTAGGGGGGTGGGGGGTTGGACTAGATAGGATAGTGGTTAAGTTAAAGAAAACATTTTAGGATTTTATCGGCATTCACGCACAGCTGTTTGTCTACCATGAGTTTCTGTCACGTACACCAGAATAGTTGACCTGACCATTTTTAGTCACTTGGGGCGCTGTTCCGAAATCCCATACAAAAAGCTCAACGCGGTCCCTAGCGGCTGCCATTGGCGTGAACTCATGGTAGACATATTGGTAGTCCAAGGGACAACTGGTCTAAGTGGGGCACAGTACTCTTGGGAAATCCTACTCAATCTAAAAAACCATAAGACGGTGTTCCAAGCGAGGCCCGAACCGTAAGCAGGCCTCTGTCCCTCCATGATTTTGGGCGCGATAATAACCTGACAGCCGCCGTATTCCATGACTCATTTGGCAGTTGGTTATCAACAGCTGCGTAGAGCATTTGTACGCGAATTTTGCGGTTGAACTGACGTGATGACGTACTGTGAGTACTGACTACTGACATCTATATCGAAAGAGGTGGCCCTGGCATAATATATGTCTGCCACATGACACGTATGACAACACGCATTTAGGATTAAGAAAATTGACCTTTTTCTATGGCTGTGATTTATCTGTTACGTAGTAACTATGTGCCAGGAGCATCATTGACGGGGCACTATTGGCTGAAAATCAGCGTCAGGGCCTATCAGGCACAGGCATTAGCTGAGCGCGGTCCAATGTTTTTTTGGACATCTTGACACCGCTGCTTGTTAGTTTGTTCGCATCTTGCTTAGTAATGCGATGTCCATGTAAATAATAAATATTTTTTCTTCTTCTATAGTAAAGTAAAAAAATAATTTATTCATTTAAGCTTGTTTAAAGCACTTATGACATGTCAAAAAAAGTATATAAAAATAAGAATAATAAACGTAAATAAAATAGTACAATATTAGTACATATTGTGAATATACATAATGTGAATCTACCACCGGTTCGGACGTTGCTTCTTATCGAGAAGACTCCGGCAAGAAACTCGATAGTTACTCTTTTGAACTTTGTTTGATTTACAAAAAATAAATTCAGAGTACAGTCAATGAGAGTAGAAAAAAGACACAACATTGAGCAGAGGAGCAGATTATTCCTACTATGACCAAAAACTTTTGTCGTTCGAATAATCCTCTACATTATAATAACCTTGTTTCATTAACTTTGCTTTAATTGCAGACTTCAACTTGTGAAGAGGTAGATCAACAAGACTTTGAGGTATTTTGTTAAAGTATTTTACAGATTGACCCACAAATGAGTTTACCACCTTGTGTAGCCTAAGCCTCTTATTTTTCTAACAGCACAAGCAGCGGAACTAAGTCTCCCTGCCAGGGCCGTTATATGCGGACCCCATTGTTACTTAGAATCTAGAGTTATTCCTAAAAATACAGTAGAATTTGTTCATTCTAATGGCTCGTCATTCATAGTTATAATAGTATCAACCTGTCTCACATTGGGCATAGAGAATTTGATGCACTTTGTTTTTTTTGCATTAAGTAATAAATTATTACTATTGAACCAACATAGTACTTTTGAGAGAGCATTATTTACATCGTCAAATGCTTGCTTATCTCAGTCGACTTTAAAAATCAACGAGGTATCGTCAGCAAATAATACTATCTCACAAATATCTTTGACATATGTAAGAAGATCATTTATATCATTGAATCATTAAATAAGAAAAAGCAAAGGTCCTAATATAGATCCCTGGGGCACTCCCATACGTATGGTGGCACCGGAAGATGCAGTTCCGTTGATACTAACTTTTTGAGTTCTATCTGTAAGATAGGATTGTATTAATTGAGATGAGATACCTGAAACACCGTAATGTCTTAGCTTAATCAGTAATATTTCATGATCCACGCAATCAAATGCTTTTGGAAGATCACAAAATATTCCTACTGCATCTTGCTTGTTTTCCCAAGCATTAAATATGTGTCTGATAAGTGCTACACCTGCATCAGTTGTGCTCTTGTGTTTAGTAAAACCAAATTGTTTCTCATGTAGTAAGTTATTTAAATCAAAGTGTGAAAGCAGCTGGTTCAATATAATTTTTTCAAAGATTTTACTGAGAGCTGGTAGTATAGAAATGGGTCCATAATTAGATGGGTCACTATTGCTATTGTAGCCAACTGGCATCATCTCAGATACGTGTTATCGTTTATCTCAGGATCGTTGCAGGACTTACAAGGATTGATTTTACTGGACCTTATTGCGGCTTTGGGGTAAACAAGTACAGAAATGCAGCTACTAGTGAGGTTAAACCACAACCTCATAATGAAGGCATATACCTTTTCACGATCCTCGTGAAGAACCCGGGACTTCAAAGGAGACTGCTCAAGAGCGTTCAAGTCTTGCACCTTTGTCGTGGTCACCGCAAAGCTCACTAAGGCTGCTTTTTCACCAGAGATGTGCTATGCTACGTTGCTGTGGATGCGTTCCACCAATCACATTTATTTGGACCATATAGCATAGCACTGGTGGAAACGGGTTCTACTAAGCTATTTTTTAATATGACACATGCGTGCTGTGCGTGCCTCCCTACTGTCGATACATCGCATTGCTCGAGCTGCGACGGAGCATCTTCGTAGTACATCTTAGGAAAATTATCGTCATCATAGCAGCAGTGGAAACGGTCCAATAGTTTCGTAGCTTAGCTTGCACATCCTCGCAGAATAGCTGTATCATACCACATCTCTGGTGGAAAAACAGCCTCAATAGGGGTTGTTTTGCCTTTAACACTAATTGTCAAATGGAATTCAACGAGCGTCCTTATTTTTTAACGGCCGCGTAGAGTGTGAATGAGCCTCGGTCTCTGGGCGATTTTCACATATTAAATGTGGCAACGCGTTTTAAAGGCTTATTCTTGGTGTATTATTTGTCATGTACCTCCGCGGTCGTTTGTGTGTTTTAAAACGTCCTCTATTTAAGAGCGGTTGCAGACTAAAGTTTTATACAAGCTTAAAAGCTGGTTCTTGGAAGCGCATGTTGGCGTGTACAGGCGCGCCACATGTTTAGCCACACGCGCAACTCGTACATTCGTTGACGCGCGTATACGCTCGTAGGATACTTTTAGATACTGACTCACCACTACCGGTTCGAGCGAATACGCCGCAATAAACACGTTTAGAGCTTGTCTTATTTGAAATGACGCGCCCCTCCACCGCATTCACGCACACAAAAAGAGAAGAAAAGTAAAGTAATTAAACTCAAACTCAAATAACTTTATTTAAATAGCCTCCATCAGTACTTTCTAATCGTCAAAGTTAAAGCAACATTTACTAAATAATAGACATAAATACCATAATAATATGGATATATAAATACACAGTATACAGACATAATGCGACTCTACCACCGCGTCGGAGTGTTTTTTGCTGAGAAGGCCCGGCGAGAAACTCAGCAGTTACTCTTTTAAACTTGTTTTGAGTTAACAAGAGGCCTATTAGGCCTATACGCATTTCTGGTTAGACAAGCTCTACGAGCGCTTGTGGTTTTCATTTCGCGTTTCAAAAAACCTGCTAAAGGCCTGTCCAAACCTGAGCGTTATTCGCTGCCGCTGTGGGTAGCGGTACAATACCGCGGTTTCACTCAGGTATTTAGTTTCAAGTTCCGCGGCAAAACGTACCGCTACCCACAGCGGCAGCGAATACCGCTCAGGTACTGAACAGGCCATAAAGCGGGGCGTATACGCGCAAATAAAATCGCCAGTTTGAAACCGCTCCGTCCTTCGGAATGTTTGGTTCTGTTGTGCTTATGTTTTGAGCGTGGAAAGCGAGGTAATATGGAAATTGCTGCATTTTTTAGTATGTGGACTCTTATTTGGACAGGCATGCTATTATTCTGACGTCAAGGTTGCAAGGCCTTTTTATTGTAGTACGTAGAATACCACACAGAAACTAAAGAGACAACTCACGGAGCGCAGGCTTAGAATTAAAGGGTGATGCTCACAATCAGTTTAAAAAGCAGACATTAGTGATGAGTGTGAGTCTCAGGGTACGTCCTTTTTCTGGTTTTCATACACACAGTTATTATGGTCAGGGTATTTTAAAATTTTCGGTTTTAGACGTATTCGAAAGAAAGGCCAAAATGAAGATTCTCTTTTCGGAGCAATTATACAACTTCGCTTCCCTGATCAGTAATAAAATTAGTATTCCTTTCGACGCCTAGTTATGTGTACTTAGTTAAAAAATAACTCTTAATTTAGTAGTGTCGAATAATCTTTATTATTGTATATTTAGCCTCAGAAGTAGGAATTTTTTAAAAAAAACAATCATTCGAAACAACGAACGTTTATTTAAATTACAAAAATGACACGTGGAATAACCTCAACTATTTTACTTTTAAACCATACAAAATCAGTCTGAAAATGTAACACCAATCTTAACGAATTCTAACACTATAATTCACTTAAAATAACTTACAAGTCTGTCTAAAAAACCGAGGAACACGCCGAGAGCGATGTGCACAATCCGAGCGCCAGCAAGCAAATGGTTGCTTGCCGGTCTGCGCAGTCCTTTTATAGAGAGTGGAGGGGCAGCGACGTTATCACAGGCTGATTACGTCATACCAGGGCTTATTGTATTTTATTTTTTATTTTTTGGACGTCTGCGGGCAGGCTAATGGCCTTACATTATTATTTCACCATTTTATGTACTGTGCTTGTACAAATTCATATTTCTGATTTCTGTCGTACGCTTTCTTTGCAAAAGAGAGCATGTTTGCAAATACCAGGCATTCTGATATTTTCCAGTCGTGGTAAAACGTGCCTCCTGTTGCCTTCGAAAACGCGCAGAATAATTTACTCATTCAATTCACATCACGTGAGCACGTAGAGCATTATGTATTTGTTTATAAAAACGTCACATTGCTAAGCTGAGTTATAAATTTAAAAGGGGCTTAATCAGGGCCAGTTTTGAATCGCTTTTCGTAGATGATTATCACCCTCCTCGGATAGAAAAAATGTTCAAGTCTCATTTTAAGTAGAGCTATGGATTTTTTCCAAATATTAAGAAGATAGCTTGTTTTTGTTGATTCAATTTTTGTGTTCAATGTTTAAAACATACTTTTTGTTGCACTATTATCCTTAAGTAAGCATATGAATAAATAAATAAATTGAGTAGTGGTCTTTCTTATATTTAGTAAATATTTAAGCCATGGTTTGGCTAGATTTTCTTATTGTCCAATTTGCCCTGTATCCTGCCCTGTATCCTCAACTTACCACACATATGAGGTACATTGAGCATGCCTGACTTTCTTCACTTAAACAGTTGTAGCTCTTTTATGTGACTTATTTATTACAAGTATATTACTATGGAAACATTTACTCTACTAGCCCCGCCCTACCCTATTAAATCGTTGCACATTTCTTTTCACATACCGAAGTATGTTTTAGTGTTTTTTTTGTAACAAAACTTTTGACTGATTGATTGGAAATTCGAATTCGATTTTCTGCATGAAATACCTCGATCATAACTAAATGAACTAGGATAGAGAATTTTTATTCGAATTTGTTTGCAAAAATGTCACTGGTTGCAGTAGTTATTTATTTACTATTCACATCCAAAAATGTTCGGAATTTGGAGGCGGGTTTTTGATTGTCATCGATGAAATTCAGGATTCGACTTTCATTGCAATTTTCAGAATCAAGGTAAATGTTGTCATGGGTGGGGATCGAATCCACGACCTCCGACGCTAAAGACAGGATCACACTACCATTGCGCCAAGAAGCCAGTCAATCGATACCGTTTCAATACGAAAAGCATCTCAACTACCAGGCAATCATGAATAAGTGGGAGACTCACAGATCGCCGCGGCCACGACCCGCCGCACCGAGCCGCGCCATCGTATCGAAGCGGTCCTCTCGATGCGGTTTCTGTAACAAACACAATTAAATAATAAAATAAATAAATAAATATCTGGGACAATTCACACCAAGATCATCTGACCCCAAACTAAGCAGAGCTTGTACTATGGGCGTCAGAGACTGATAAACATACTTAAATATTTCTAAATACATACTTAAATAGATAATAACACCCAGACACACAACAAACATAAACGTTCGTCACATAAATAAATAAATATGCGCCAGACAACACACCTCTTGTAATGGTCTCGAAGTAGGGATTAATATCCCTGTGTTACGAGGTACCACACAAGCTAAAAAAACCAGGGGCGTCTCCCAGCACACCCAGACCCGAGTCAATTCAGAAAAGATCGTTTCCTAAATTGACCCGACCGGGAATCGAACCCAGGACACTACGGAAATCGAGGCGAGAAACCGTGCTACAGCGCACTACGCCATTCGTGTCGTCAAAACATATAAATATTTGTCATGGGTGGGGATCGAACCCACGACCTCCGGCGCTAAAGGCAGGATCGCTGCCATTGCGCCAACAGGCCAGTCGAATTGCATAATTTCTTCATGATCATGATAGCTGGGTTCTTTGAATTTCAAAAAATATTAGTAATATTTAAAGTTATAGAGGAGTTTAGAGCAGCCAGCTTTGTAAAATGCACTGATCATTAAAAATATATTGCCAATATATTTTTAATAATGTATTCTGCTGTAGTAAAGTAACATTGAAGTATACAATGTGACCCGACCCATTCATGAAGGATCAAACTGTAAAAGGCTTAAATTTGAATTATACCTACATTCAACAAGAAACACAATTAGGGTTAAATTTTTGTTTGTCTTAGTTTGTTTCATTACTTGTAAGTTAAGTTATGTACGTCTACCACGAGTTGCCACTTTAAATTTACATTATCGTTTGCGTAAAAAAATGTATTGGGATTTGACATTGTCATGTCATGTCATGTGTCATCCCAATACAATTTTTTTACGCGAACGATAACGTGAATTCAAATTGGCAACTCGTGGTAGACGTACTGAACCTGTGATTTTGTCCTATTAAATCGCTCAATCAGTAGATTTTGATTTGAAAGCGAAGTTTTTATCACCTCTTTCAATTTTTAAAAATAAACTTAGATATAAATGTCGCTATTTCAAAACCACATTTCACGCACTTGCATGTTTACTTGCTTCCTTTTTCTAGCCTCATTTCTTGATACTTTGACTAATTCGTCATAAAATGACAAACTTGGACATTTTGTAATTATTTCTCCAATTTCAAACGGAATGGCTGTAAGGTCATGTTTAATTTTAACTAATCTATGTTTAGACACGATCGACACATCGATTCGAATGTCGGGCTTCAGGGCTGCCACAAAACAGAATGCTCAAAAGTAGATTGTTATTAAAAACAAATTATTGAAAAATAAAACATATTTATGTTATATTAGGGATAGGGTCGTGGCCTAGGGGTTGACTACTCCAAAAGAGTTGAAATCTGGCTAAAATTATCTGTCTGTTCCTTTTCGAATTTGCTATCTTGCTCTCTATAAAAAAAACAAAGCCAACCACTTACTAATCTAAGACCCGTATTCTATAACAAGGAATGATCTGTATTTGAGTAGAGATTTCAAAACGTCAGTTCATACAACAAACGTCACTCAGATCTATACTCAAGTACAGATTTTGTTTCACAACGAGGGTCTTATACGCTTGGTGAAAATCTGGCTTCTGAGTGTGCCGTGCCGCTCACCAGGATGGCAACAACTACCTGGCCTCTGACTACTACGTTTGGGATACAGTCGTGAGTGTATGTATGGGGTAAGGTATGTAAAGGTGTATATATTACCGGCAATGTGTATCTCCTGATTTATAGTGATGTCTTGATTACTAATGGCCATATTACTATCTTTTGCCACCACCGCAGCGTGACCGTTTACGGTTCTTAAAATGCTCACTTTAGATTGGTTTTACGATGTCACATTATTATAGCTACTTCTGCGACTTGTACTATTTGACAGATAAACAATGGTGCAAAACGTCGAATAAGAGTTTGTAATACCAATACGCCGCGCAGTAGTTGAGTTTGCGTGACGCAATGGTCACGTGACTGGGAATAAGAGATCATAATACCAAAATGTCAGGACGCTCTATTCACAGACAAATGCGAGCAAGCTTATAAAAAACGTAATAAGGCCCCTGAAGGTGTTTTTCTAGCAGTTGATTATTTTATTAGCAATTTCAGCAAATGGAATTTTTTGACAACCCTACATAGTCTATTTCGTGGTATAGGGGGAGAACAGGTCGTCTTGTTTATCGAGTTCGTGTATGAAAGATTAATGTCCTAGATATCAAACTACAAAATACCAACCACTGACATCGACCGGACAGTTTTATTTTAACTTTAAATGCGGAAACTTTGAATCGGCGACGTTGTGAAACTAAATGTGGCGGTTTCTATCTGTTTTAGATGCGAATCGTTTTTTAATTTATCTTTCGAGTGTCGTCGTTGAAGCTTTGAAATGCATAGATTGGAAGGCTGTTTAAAATGAAATAGTATACCGGGTTATTTAAAGATTTACAAAAAATATGGCAAACTTAGTAAGTGATGTAATAAGAACCATAAGATAGGATTATGGAATTATTTACTGCACAAATATAAAAATTACAAAAATAATGCTTACGTAACTTAAAGAGTCCAATTTAGGCGACCTTATCGCTAGAAGCGATCTCTTCCAGGCAACCTTTGGGTAGGGAACTAAAAAGAGTAAACAGTGAAAACTAGCAAACAACAACTATGAAAGTGTTTTCATACAAAAAATAAGGTTTTCATACAAAAAAATACTGTTTGGCTGATTTGTTTATTGACCTTAAATGAAAGTTGATTTAATACATTTCTTTTTAACTTTAATTGCTACATCACCTACTGAATCATATCGTTTTTGTAAGTAATTTGATAATCACCGTAATCGGCATCCGTTGAAAACTTAGTCCAATTGGAATCACTCATTAGTATTTATGTAAATCTTTTGGCACTAGGTAAACTAGGTGTGAGCCTTTATAAACTCCACTTTGTAAAGACTTTAACCTGGAAAACGTTCTAGTATAAACTGGTGCTAACTTTGTATTGGCTGCCGAAACTATCCAACATTTCAACTTCAAACGGCATGTTGGCACAAATTCTAAAGGTACCACCCCACTAAACGGCCCGCATCGCGTCGGACAAGAACGGATTTCACAATCTTTAAACGAAATTAAATCTTGTACACAGTGTTTAAAGACTATATTACCAAGTCACGCACAGCAGCTTGTCGCCGGCTGTGTTCACCCGTCGAAGCACGCACGCGCAGTCAAGCTGGTGCGTGCGTGACTTGGTAGTATAGACTTTAACTATGCTTTCCCAAGATTGTCAATATTTAATCGACTTTGTTTGAAGATAACTACTAAATAAAAAGATATTTTAGCAAATAAAAAATTGTACGAGTAGGTCAGTGTCTTTAACTAAGGCGACAACTTTTACAAAACACGATATAGCATAATTTAACCGATAAAAGAAAACACAAACGACGATTTTTTGTTTTACTCTCAAATATTCTTTATTAACGTTTTGCATTAAAAAATACATATATAGATAGGTCTTTGTATATTCTAGGTCGACAACTTTTAAAACTTGTTAATTTGTCTAATGTTATTCATAATAAATTAATTACACGAAAACAGAAGGAAGCCGCGGCGTTATTCCGTTCGCGCAGAACGAATCAGTGGCCCACCGAAAGCTCTATCGGACGGCGCGCTAAATCCTAGCCTTAAACACTGTAACTTATACAAGATTTAATTTCGTGTACAGATTGTAAAATCCGTTCCTATCCGACGCGATGCGGGTCGTTCGGTGGGGTTGGACCTTTAAAGTCCTACCTTTTTTCAATACCAACTTGGGCCAGATTACAATCTCTTATATATCTTGTCTAGTTCAGTCCCTAAACGCGCTCGCGCCACACTCAACCATATTGCTAAGGATTTAGACCTTTTCTACTGTTCTCTGAGTGAATTCACAAGGATAGCCCTTTATATTTTATCGTATCAGAATATAGTATGTTAAATTGTCTTCGTATGTCATTATTGTAAAAAAATGTTTTATTGCTGTTGATGCTGTTCTATTGTATTAGGTACAAAACCTGTAATGATAGAATAAGTTTTTGATGAATAAATAAATAAATAAATAAACTGAGGATATAGAGCAATTTGGTCAGTAAATATCCAGCCTAGAAGTTGTGTTAGAGCCAGGTAACCGCTGACTGGATGGAAATGATAGATCATATTACGAAATTGCTCGCTACGCTCAGTTATGGGATTGAACTTGAGGAGTTATAGGAGACTGGCCATAGATAGATAGATAGATGATAAGGCCACAGAATAAATATTCATTGTGACGAAAGTGTAGTTCGTGAAAAATGCAGAAAAGTATTTTTACTAGTTTTTTCTAGTATGGAAGAAGATTTTATCATTAAAATTTCTTAGGTACACATATACAGTTCATATAAATAAATAAAAAATAAAAGGTGAGCTTATCTCCGAAAGAGATTTCGTCTAGCAGACCAAGGTGAAGGGTTAAATCTGACATAATAAATAAATATGCGCCAGACAACACACCTCTTTTAATGGTCTCGAAATGGGGATTAATATCCCTGTGTTACAAGGTACCACACAAGAAAATATGCCAGGGGCGTCTTCGAGCACACTTAGACTCGAGACAATTCAGAAAAGATTGTTTCCTAAATTGACCCGACCGGGAATCGAACCCGGGACACTACAGCGCACTAAGTCAATCGTGTCGTCATTAAACGTAAACACAAAAAGTAGTGAATACAAATGATAGATCATACTAACGAAGGCTCAAATATAATGTGAATGCGTACATTAAGAGTTTTTTTTTCAGAGAAATAAGCAAAATAAGGAGCTGTGTTTGTGATATAAAATTATGTTCTCGTAGAAAGTATAACGAATTTGTAGCTTAGAATTTCAAGACTGCTAGGAAATCATGACAACGGAATAACAAGGACTGTCCGTGATGTACAGGCGCCGTCTAAAGTGCTCATTAGTTTTTATATCAAGCCACTATCTACTCACAATGTTCTGAATACAAACATACAATACAATTCGTTTTGTTAATTGATATGGACTAACTAGTGTTTTGCTTTTGGAATTTTGAAACAATCAATCAACTTTGGACTATTTTTAAAGTATTTCAAACAGTTAGTATTCAAAAAATGCCTCCTTTACTCATCCTGTTCAGCAGCTAGCTCCTTGGGAAATCGTCTTTCATGTTTCAAAATGTACTAATCCTAAACAAAACTGAACCGTGTACCGGCTTGTGCCACAAAATGTGTGATATAAATAAAAATATATAAATAAATAAAATAAAACTAATCACACCAAGATCATCTGACCTCAAACTAAGCAGAGACTGTACTACGGGTGTCAGAGAGACTTTTCTACTTATATCTATAGGAGTAAAAAGTTAAGGCCGCGATTGTACTCTGAGTTACGAAGATAAAAATGTTTTCTGTAAGCATTTCAACCATTTTCCTCAGCTTTCGGCTACAGCTGCTTACATTATCCTCGGATAAGTCCGCAGGTGCGACAGACGGGCAGAACAGCACCATAAGACAATCATAAATTCTTGACAGTTTATAATTTTTCGGAGAGCGGAGAGATTTTTTTTGGAGAGCGACGTGGCCTAGTTGTTCAGCATTCGAACTCAGATCGTGGATCGTGTAGTCCCGAATTCAAATCTGGCCAGAACCAAAATCTTTGTGTTCATTGTTAAATATCCGACTTACTCTCCGGTGATGGAAAACATCGATAAAAAACCAAATCAACCCGGATAACGGCGGAAGGCTCATCACCTACCACGTTGGGTTCTAATACCATTGGTGAAAAGTAGGCTTCTGAGTGTTTAGTTCACCATGACGGCACACATGAGTCACTTGCCTTTGGGATAAAGTCGTGATGGTACGAGTATGTTATGTAATAATTTATTTTTTCCTTCCTTGCCAGCTAGTATTAACCTAATCGAAAGTCTAATGTTTGCAAGAATATTTATTACGGGTATTAGAAGGCGCTTGCCTTATACATTTAATGAAACAACGTTGGCTTACAACGTATATAAAATACACTAGACAAATTTGCCCGGTGTGTTAATGGCCTCGATGGCTCAGTTGGAAGAGCAGCCACTCGGATAGAACTCGGAAGACGCGGATTTGATCCCCACTTGAGCCCTAGGATCAGGTTGATTTTTTCTAGTTTCTATCTTTGGCTTAGTACTATTACGGTCCAATTACACATGCCTGTAGCTAGCATGCACGTGATTGCAGGAGTCAATTAAATAGCGTAGAATGTTGAACCTGTCACGAGCCTTCAGATTTTACACAGTTTGATTAACTTTTACTGCGAAGTGCCTGCAACTGGCGTGTGAAAGGCTGTTTCTCCACCAGAGATGTGCAACGTAGCTAATGCTGCAAGGACGTGCAAGCTTCTACGAGACTATTAGACTTTTTAAACGAATGCTATGTTAAGGTGGTCCCTCACCTGGAGCATTTTCCTGTAGTGTAACCTTTCAGATTCGATTCCTCCCTGGCATGACGAACATACGACATAATGGTCGGTTCTCCTCCCTCACTAAAGACTCTGTAACGTTACATTACAGGCAGTTCTCCAAGTGAGGGAGCACCTTAAAGGAGCAAGTAAGATGTGCTACGAAGATGCGCTGCCTCAAGGTAGCTCTGCGAGGGAGATGTGCATCTCGTGCTGGTACTAATATCGGCCGTAGGGAAGGCACGCACAGAACGCATCAATAGCCATAGGGACTTAGTAGAACCCGTTCCCACCAGTGCTATGCTATGTAATCGAATGAATGCGATTGATGGATATCAAAGGCATCCACTGCAACCTTGCGATACCTGCAAGCTTTGCGATAGGCTGAGTGGTGCTGTCTTTGCTATACGAAAATTAAAGCCACTTATCTCTGCCGATGCTCTGAGGCAAGTCTATTTTGCCCACTTTCACTCCCTGATGTCGTACGGAACTCTAGTTTGAGGTAACTCCACGGATGCCAGCAGAGTGCTCGTTTTACAAAAACGTGCATTGCGTACACTTGTCGGGGTGAAAGCTAGACACTCGTGCAGGAATTTGTTTGTAACGCAGCGTATTTTGACGCACTACTCGGTCTATTTATATGAGCTATTAACATTCGTAAGATGCAACATAAAGGATTTTCAATGTATGAAAAGCAGTAAGCGCAAGCATCTGGTAGGTCGCCTTAACGCGGTCCCTCGTCGCATGGCTCTTGCAGAGAAGAACCCGCGAGTCATCGGCCCCACCTACTACAACCATCTACCTCCAGCGCTAAAAGACGTACAATCTGACGAAACATTCCGACGTCGGCTGAGAAACCTTTTGTTAGAAAATCCCTTTATAGTGTTAAAGAATATTTGAATTGCAACTTTGGATGACTTGTTAACTATTTTATTGTTATTTTTGACTGAATTGTATTATTTCTTGCTGACATGCGAATTATTTTTTTTGTATTTAATTGTTCATTTATTGTATTTATCTTAGTTTTTGACATTCTCTTTATTTTATTAATTGTAATTTGTATAATAATCTTGACAATCGTAATGCAAATTCTTATATGTGACATCGAATGTAATATATATTGTAATTTTGTATTATGAGATAAATAAATCTAACTAACTAACTAACTTGCCTAACACATCTCTGGTAAAACATCAGTCCAAATCGAACTTTAGGCACACTGTTCCTACACCTGATACAAAAACCATAAATTGTGTATCATCTTACATTCATCGCTATAACCATATTTTGATACAACCTATTTTTGGCAACACCAATAGGTAATTTCTCAAGAGAACACAGTGAGCCGATAAATTCATATGAATAACTTATATCGGATCTGGCCGTAAGAAGTTTTGTAATAACCTTACTAAAATATGAAGGGGCAAGGTCACAAAGTAGAAAACTTGAGGAGGCTCACTACGTTGACAAATAACGAACAAGTGAAAAAATATTTATGACTTGAATATCACGTGAAAAACTTAAAAAAGAAGAGACAGTAGGTAACTTTCAACTGCGGTTCACGTGCGAGACAGTCACCATCTTAATGTCATTTTCATATCGTTTCATTCATTCAAAAACAACATACATTGTGTGTGAATGCTCATTTTAAAAACAATAATATCATTAACACTAGAACAATTGTTAATTATAAGGTTAGTAGTCAACGGTTTAGAATCAGATTAAATTAGGATTAAATTCAATGTCAAAAAAAATTAAAATCATAAAACATTCCGAAATAAATTACAAAAATAAAACAATAATTACAATAGCCTACAACTCCGCCATGCTATACAAACACTTTTCCAAAAGAAACGACTTGAGGGTATTTCTAAAAGTTGAATGGTAAACTGAACTTTTTATGTCACTGGTAATCTGATAAACAGTTTGATCGCCTGATAGCGCGCGCAATGTTTAACTATGTCAAAATGACCTTATCACACTTTGGAAGTCTTTTCGTCTCGTATTTTCTCTCTTCAGCCTCTCGTTCTCTGTCTCATACTGACTAATGTGTTTGGCAAAATTACATAAGACATGCGAGACAGTCACAATCTTACTAATCTTACTGATATTATAAATGCGAAAGTTTGTGAGGATGTATGTATGTTTGTTCCTCTTTCACGCAAAAACTACTGAACGGCTTTGGATGAAACTTTACAGTAGTACAGCTTATGCATCAGGCTTAATTTACAAAACAAAATATGGAAAATAACATAAAAGATCATTGAAATGGAATAAAATTCAATGCCACGTCAAATAATGAATAAAAAACAATACAAATACAATCAATTTAAAATTTACCACAGTTTAAAAATTCATTAGTACAATGAAACGGCTAAATTAGCTTAATAAGTAAAAAAAACAAGATAAGGCCCTGTCAAATCAAGAGCCACTGAAGTTTATCATTAAACAAGTTTTGTTCCAGCCCCGTTATCTGATACACTGCTAACTATAAGACTGAGTGTGTTCAGTAATTTAAGACCTTGTTTTTGTATTCCGCTTCAGAAATAGTGCTTATTTTTCTTTAGGACTTAGTTTATTTTCTAAAGATGAATTTATTTCTAGCTACTTGTAGTGAAAACTACCCGTCAGCAGTTTCGCCGACATATACGAGTACAGTCGCCTGTTAAAATAGCTTATATTACTCGCTGATGAGCTTTGGCTTGGTGAAATAATTTTCAAAATCGATCCAGTAGTTTCGGAGCCTATTCAATTGAAACAACAAACAATCAAAGATTTTCTTTTTTTAATATTAGTAGGTATTAATAGAAAAGTTCGATATAAGTGAAAGTGGTTAGAAAAGCTGCAAAATAGCAGAAAGTAGAAATATTTTAATTATTACCATCTACAAGGCTTATCTATTCAAGAGCCCATTGATATCGAATCCTACGATTGTGCATTGCTATAGGTGGTACCCTTAGCGGTCTTCGGGAACGTCATCGCTCCTCTACAAGTGCAAATCGGTCCCTTATTTCAGTTAATGCATGATAATGCACGACCGCACACCGCAAGAGTTGTAAGACAGACTCTCGCCGCAGCTAACATCAATGTCCTGCCCTGGCCTGCTCAGTCGCCAGACTTGAACCCGATTGAGCATGCATGGGATAAGCTACAGAGAAGAGCTCTGCCGAATATGGAGGGTATCCAGTCGCAAGAAGACCTTTTTTTGTTGTTGCAACGAACATGGGCGGCCATTCCACAGCGTGATTTGGATGAACTCATTTTGAGTATGCCAAACCGATGTTCTTGTGTTGTTAGTGTTCGCGGTAGAAACACGGATTATTAATTGTTTAAGTTACCCAATAAAATTTTAAAGAAAACTGTTATTTCAGTCTTTTTTTCGAACTTTAATGTTAGTGGTTCAAATGTCAAAAATCCCTTTATTAGGAAAATGGCAAATTTCTTTATTAATGCAAAGGTGACTTGCTTTATCGTTACTGTAGACAAACGAAAACACTTAATTTGATGAATCCTTAAAGAAAATTTTAATAAATATCAATCAGGAGAAAAGTTATTGCAAAAATATATGTTGATCCCTAGACACTTTTGATGTGTGTATATTATGGACGATACAACAATATTGTTAGATTTTTAGATTTGTATGTCAGTGTACTGAGTGCCGAGTGCGAGTTGCAGTGAGTGAAGTGAATGACTTCACCATCGCGTTTTGCGAGCACGTAAATGTCAATTACTATGGAATCGAGTCAGCGCCATCTAGCGGCGAATTCGGGCAACATTAAGGCCGCTAGATGGCGTTGACTCGACACCATACAAATTCGCGTTTTTTTTCTCGCAAACGCGATGGTGAAGTTATTCACTTCTCTCACTGCAACTCGCACTCGGCACTCTGGTTACATACAAATGCAAAATTTTGAAATGATAATAATATGGCGTTAAAACTAAAGATTTTGATGAAACGTCAAAACTGATAGATTACCAGTTGTATTCATCTATTCCATTAAACTCAAACAATTTAATTGTTTGAATGGGAGTAGAGGAACTAAGTTTTTAAAAGTTCAACCCACGCGGACAGTCGTTGGCAAGTCGTTCAATAAAAAAGGTTATTCGAATCGAAATCGCCTTCAATCTTTTGCGTGACATGCTTTTACCACTATCCACTTCCGAATAAACTTCAACACTAGGAAATTCATACCCTCAATACACGAAGGCAATAAAATATGAAAGTCGAATCCAATATACGGATATCCACACGTACCTACTTACAAATATGGAAACTAACAGACTTACCCACTGAGGAACTTATCTATGCTACCGCAATGCATTTGCAATTTGCTGTTGCCTATGTATCGCGAATCATTTCACATAGCATTCGAATAAATAATGGTCATTGAGATTAGTTCAGGGGCTGTATCACAATCTTTTGCCTCCATCGCAGCGTGACCGTTCAAGATTTAAAAAATGCTCACTTTGTATTGGTATAACGATGTCACTTTTTTAGAGCTACTTCTACAAGCAAAGGTGTCTATGATTTACCAAACTTGGCTGGCTTAGCGCTCGTTTAAGGAGACGCGGGGCGTCGAGCGGTGCGGTGCGCGAAGCGTGGTGCCAGAAACACAAACATACAGCGATGTTTGGAGCGTTCTGCGTTTTTGCAAGCGTTTGATTGAGTTGTAGCGTCGCATGCGACGACCGGCGCCGCGTCGGACGCGGCAAATGAAGCGACAGTCAACGCCGCGAAGGACACGGAGGGTGAACTAGCATGTTTTGCAACGGAGGAACGCGGCGGATGAAGCGGCAGGCGACGCCGCGAAGGACGCGGCAAGAAGGGGAGAGAGAGGTGAGGGGTATTCTTACTGACTGGTAAAGAGTTGCATATTCTCCGAATTGTTCGCGTTCGGCTGCTGTGAATCTGGGGTCCGCTCTAGCGGTAATTAAATACTTTTAAAGTAATAACTATTTTCAAGCAATATCTCAATGAAGTCGTTTATGATTACAAACAATCCACACATCCATTGCTCTTTGTAACTAGTCGAACAAGACCTTACACCCTTCCAGGGTGCCAATAAGCTGCGAGAGTCGCAGCGGGTGTCGCAATGAACGACGCCGTATACATGTATAACCGAAACGGGATAATCAGAGGCAAGTGACTGTTGCCGTCATGGTGCACGGAACACTCAGAAACCCAATTTTCACCTATGGTGTTAGACCATAACGTGGTAGGTAGTGAGCTTTCGACGTTATCCGGGTTGATTTGGTTTTTTATCGATGTTTTCTGTCACCGGAGAGTTAGTCGGAAAAGTTCGGTTCTGGCCAGATTTGAACTAGGGACCACACAATCCACGATCCGAGTGGGGTTGCTGAACCCCTTAAGAACCTTAATCTTAGTATTTTCTGTGCCTTAGCCACGACGCTCACTATTCCCTTTCTATAAATTAATTGAAATTAAAATGAATAAAATTTAATTATTTTTATGCTAAACTATCGCCCCAACTGGACAGGTGATTAAGATGATGAAAATGCTTTGGACCAGGGTATTCATATGTTCCGAACACTAATAGTGTGATTGTATAGATGATAAAAAGTATCGTTAGCCAGAATGGAGTATTTCTTTGACTGGCCATTTACCACAAACCGACCCTTAATGACCGTATTGAATGCATTCATTGCTCACCTAAAAAAAAAACGTACCGCGGTCGGTCTACAAATAAAATAATCAACATATGATACCTACATTTACACCAAGATCATCCTACCCCAAACTTATAGCAGAGCTTGTACTTTGGGCTCAGAAGACTCATAAACTTTTTGGGAATATACTTTTTGGGATAGCTACCTACCTCATTTTGAAAATTCAGAGCAATTATAGTAGTAACCCTGGGTAGTCACGCAAGTTTAGGAAAAAGGCGCGAGTGGGACTGTAACCTCTTTATTTTGTGTTTACGTGATGAAAACGAATGGTAGACGTAACTAAGGTATGCTCTCTTCACAGTTCGATCTGACTCCTTCATCCTTTCAAACGAGGCCGCCATTTTGCTGACTTGTCTAGCCCATTATAGGTATATAAAATCATTGGTTTTGGTATTTTCAGCTAAACTATTCAACAGGAACTAAAACCCCTTTAGATCTTGACGACTACTTCAAACGAATCCTGAAAGCCGTCTCTTGTGCCTAAGAATTACTGTAGTCCCTTTGTAGAGAGGTGTTTAAAGGCAACATTTCTTTATCAAGCTACGAATTTCAGGCCATTTGTTCAAAGTCGCCTGACTCGTAAAGTGTTCCTTTCATGAAAGTTAAATGAGAAATACGGACATAAATTGAAGCAGAAAACGCGTATGTGTTGTGTAAACGATGCGCAATGCTCTTCTTTATGCCGATTCATTTAGAGTGGTTACAGAGAGCTTATATACGCGCGTATAAGCTCTTTTTTGTAAGCGCATTTAGCCACGTACAGGATGCCACGCCTTTTGCCACACGCGTACAATCCAAATAGATACTGACTCACTACTACCAGCACAAAATAGGTAATAGTACTCCGTACAGAAGGTTCTCTCAAGAAACGTGGACAAGTAAAAAAGTCTTATTTAATCTTACAAGTTCGTGTCACACTATTACTTTTTAATTTGTTCATGCTATCGATTAAGGCCATGTTTAGGTAGCTAGCACGCGGAATCGAAATTTATCACGTAGCACGAGCGTATATATTCCACTGTGCGCCGCTGAACGTAACCGATTTAGCTGTCAGAGCGCAGGGCCGCAACTCGCTCATTTAATTATTAACTTTTAAAAAAGTGTTACTGTAATTGATATAACATCGTTTAGTATTAATAGTATTAAATATTATTCTCATAATTACTCATAATTACAAGTTACAGTTTAAACAAATCAGAAACAAAATATTAAATAACGCGCTCGGCGGCGAGTGTGCGAGCTTAGCGGCAACCTGCTGTCATATTCCCCAGAGAGGGGCAACGCGGCCGACAGTACCTAAACTTTGAAGTGACATAGGCCTGCTACCGGTTCGTGCAAACACGCCGCAATAGGCCCGTGTTCGCGCGTTTGTTTTTTTGGAGTGCGAAATGTAGCGCGCTTGTAAACGCGTATGCCGAAGCGACCGTATAAGCGCGAAAAAACGCTTGTCTAAAACAGTTCCAAGAACTCGATTTAAATCGATTGCGAAACAGAGGGTTCCCATCACTGAAGTGTTATTGTTACAGAAAAAAGGCATGTTTTCAAACAGACGATTTAAACATGCGTTATCTATTTCAGTTTAAGTCTGTAAGTAACTGTTTCAGTACAAATAAGCACCGTTTAACGTGAGGTAAGCGTGAAAGGTTTTAAGTGGACCGAGGGAATTAAAGCTAAGTAGGACTTGTGAATTGGGGGCCGTTTTATAAAAGGCAAAGTCAAAATATTATGTTTATTTAAATAGACTACATAGATTCCCTCTCGGACAAATATTAAGTGATGAACATTCGTGTTCTTTGTGTGTCTGGATGTTATGTATTTTTGTTTGTGTTTCAAATGTTTGCGATTCTTTTTCTCTCTATTTTTAAATCAAAGGCTTATTTATTTTGCAATCAATGATAAATCATAGCTCTAGGTCTAGAACCTTTTATTGTGACAAACAAATAAAGTAAAATTAAAAAATCATTGAAGCCTCTGGCCGATTTGACAAAGAGAGGTCGTGCGTGAGCACTTAATAAAAGTATTTTGGTTTTGAATTTCATCCTGGCCTTCAAAGTTAATCACGAATGGTTTTCATTGTTTATTGTGACCACCTCATTCAGACTGCTGTACCTACTTGGGTCTAAATATTTTTGATATGTTTACAAAAGAGCTATCAGAAATAGAAAGATTTGATAAAAAAATATTCCGATAACACTTAATAAACTCCCCGAGATATTGCAATTTTAAAAATCATAGCTCTTGAAACGCCCCCTACAAAGAGACTCAAGTCAGTGACGTCACATCTTGCAGCTTCAGTTCTATTAATAAGTATGCGTTCTGCAACACTTTTCAGCTAACTACCTACATAACTGAATGTCCTAAAATCTTAATGTTAATTGTAAATGATGTTTACCTTCAAAATAACTCGAAATCGTGACACTTTAGGGTACCATTATAGGCTGAACTGGCTCCCTCGTCGTCGGCGCAGTTTACATGTCCTATTATTTCTCTACACCATCTTGTTTAACCCATTGTCCCCACCCTACCTCAAAGAGCGCTTTGAGTTTTTGCAACCAACCCGGGATCATGGTGGGATGCGATCATTTAAAAAAAAACTTCATCTTAAATTTCCTCATTCCTCTCACACCTATACAAACTCCTTTACTGTGCAATCCATACGTTTATGGAACTCCTCACTTTTGTCTATCAGACAGTCACAGTTCCTTCCGGTCTTTAAAACCAGAGTAAAAGCACAATTCCTTACTCTTACTTAAATTATCTCTTCGTCTTCTTCTTTCTTTCTACTTTCCTCTTACGTTGTTATTATTACAATGTCCTGTCCTGTATTATATGTATATAATATATGGTTATACAATATTTTGTATTTATTTTATATAAAATTATGTAATTTATTTATTAGTTAACATATTTTTCAATTCTTTTTAATATATATCTCTGCACTTGCTGACGATTTCTGTCATCTTTCCTCTACCTGTAGTAGGTCGTCTGGAAGAGATTGTTTTTAGCAATAAGACCGCCTAAATTGAACTTTCTTTGTAATATTGGATTTTTCCTCTGTTTTTCTGCAATAAAGAGTATCTGATTTCATCTTATTTCACCATAACAATGGTTTACTAAAGAGTTTTAAATTGCAATTAATTGTGTGGATCATAGAATGGTATAATCATAATCATAATTAATTTGCTATATACACATATAAAGATATACAAATGTAAAAACTAAAATGTACATAGACCCTCTAAGGGTGTTGCAAAGACATCTTACAAAAACTCAAATTGAAATATAATTCAGTACGACCTCAAAACTACAATAGGTGTTGGTACACCTAGGTAATTAATTAGTAATAGTTAACACTTAAAAGACTAAATAATATTTAATCAAAACAAAAAAAAAACCTGAATCAAATTATAATTTTATCCCAAAATATTCTTTCAAATTGTAATATGCTTTATCATGGTATACGGACATATCTTTTAATTTTTAAATAATGGGAAGGGGTCCCAAGTTTGAAGGTTCATAATATAAATTACACATAAATTATCAAACTAAAAGTTTTGATAGAAGATGCCCTTTTTCATTGTATTTCTCCAAAATATTGAACAATTATCAGAATCCGATGATGGTGTCTTTACCTTGCTGTAAACTTAGGGAGCCTATTTGACACCCATTCAAATAGGCTCCCTAATTCCTCCCATTCAGTTCAGTTGTTCTAATGTGTTTACTAGCTGTTCTTATTTAATCTAGCCTGCTCGCTAAAAAAATATATACAGCCTATGACACTCCCTGAAATATATGTAGGTTGGGAAAGATTTTTTTAAATCGGTCCAGTAGTTTTGGAGCCTATTCTAACAAACAAATAATTCCTCTTTACAATTTAAGTAGATATATATGTCAAAATTGTATTCCTATTTCTTTCTATTGTTTTTAATGAAGCAATTCTACTAGAACTGCTTGATATGATGAAGAGAGAACTGTTTAGGTACCTAGTATGTACTGACTAACAATTTTTCTTTTTGAATTGTTTAAATGAATTTTTGTTATTATATTCTTTTATGGTTGGTTTTTTCTCTTTGTTTTATATTCTTTTAGGTTTATTTGTATCAAAATGAAACACTGCTTGTACTTTACTAACGCCTGTTGTAAACCCAAAACAAGTTTAAAAGAGTAACTGCTGAGTTTCTCGCCGGGTTTTCTCAGCAAGAAACAACTCCGGCGCGGTGGTAGAGTCGCATTATGTCTGTATACTGTTTATTTACATATCCATATTATTATGGTATTTATGTCTAATATTTAGTATATTTTGCTGTAAATTTGACGATTTGAAAGTACTGATACAGTCTATTTGAATAAAGTTATTTGAGTTTGAGTTTGAGTTTCATATGATGCCCACGGCTACTTTTTACCACCGCACCGCTCGCCACCGACACGTTCATCCTCACCCTCTGAATCCGCAATGGTCTCGTACAGTTCGGTTTCAGAGATGTTTCCTTCCGAGGACGCTTAAATTGTGGAATGAATGCCGAGGTTTTCCCGATGAGTTATAGTATGGGGTTCTTCAAGAGGGGTTTGAAAAGGTTTTCACAACGCGCGAGTGATACCCCTGGTGTTGCACGTGTCCTTAAGCAGCGGTAACCGCTTACCATCAGGTGGTCTGCATGCTTGATTGTCACCGACGTGGTATAAAAAATAACCTTTTTTATCTCGTATTTTCCTCTACCTGCAGGTTGTCTGGAAGAGATCGCTTCCTAGCGATAAGACCGCCTACATTGTACAATCTAAGAATATGTTATGCTAATGTTATGGTTTGTTGTACAATAAATTATATATATCTTTTCTTATCTTACAATCTATCACCTATGATTATTTGCAATTGAACCAGCCAAAGTCTGAACATTTGAACAGTTGGTCAAAATTTGTTTATTAAAATAGGCCAATAAAACTTTGCCATCAGTCGATAATAATTCAATTCCAATCTGATTTTAATATTATCAAGGTCGCTAACGGTTAGAAATTTCTACGAAAATCCATAGTCTAATGAGGGCTTATGGTTAATTACGGTAATGTTGAGCTTTTTGCGTTTGGGGTAGATCGCAAACGTCGCACCTTTCCAACCATCCATTTCTACTCAGTAAGCCAGTCCATGGAGGAGCTGGTTAAATTCCTCGACGCCCCATGTGTCCTTTAACACTATTTCTTTCTGTGTTCGAATCCACCCAAGGTTTTCGCGATTATTTAGCAAATTAAGTACAAATCACCTCTATATTATTGAATGCACTTTTCAATTTCATAATTATAACTTTAACTGTTTACAGTAAATTTCAAGTGCTTTATCATTTAAAAAAAAAACGATTTTGTTATTTAATCAAGCAAATAATTGGCGACTACATAATTTCAGACAATTCAATGTGTTTCAAATGCACACAAAAATAGAGCAAAAATTTAAGTTTTATTCCAATTCAATGATATAATCACGAAAATCCCACAAAAATGCAACGTTTTCGATCCACCCCCAGCTAACGCTCATAAGCTCATTATAAAATTTAGTTGTAAGTTCTTTAGTGCTAATCCAAAAGTGCCAACAAAACAAAAGATCAACGCATTATTATTTCGTGTTTGGTATTCAGTGTCCTTAATTATTATTATTATTTTTTTTTTTAATGTAATAGGGAGCAAACCAGCTAGAAGGGCACCTGATGGAGAGTGATCACCTCCGCCCATGGACAACTGCAACACCAGAGGTGTCACCGATGCGTTGCTTGCCTTTTAGATGGGAATACGCTCTCTTCTTGAAGAATTTAATATTTGCTAACACTAATTTGTAAATTGTTCTATAATTGAAGGTTGTCTGGAAAAGATTGGACAGCCTCATAATCGTCACACTTGTATTGGAGACGCCTCTTTGAAAACTAGAAGTCCTGGGTTTGAACTCATTCCCAGTTGGAAAAAAATGTTGTCGTACTTTTGTAACAATACATATGACGTTTGGCAAGCTTGGTGATTAAGCTATAACGGATTAATAGTAGCGATGATGTGATTCCAGCATTGAGAGAGTTTATAGACTAAAATACTACACTTGTCGTAGACTTTATTTAATTGCACAATTTATGTGCTAATATTTTTTTCTAGGTTTTGAATGATTTTCGGCGTTTTGATTTCCGACACCATTATTATTAGAAATTGTAATCACTAAATCATTGTCGGTATAGCAATCAAATGTCAATAGATCTTATCAAAACGGTTTTTTTATTACCTTCTATGATGTGAATTTGTAAACAAATAACATGAATTTACACAAATAAATACACCGAGATAAAACTTTCATATTTTGCTTAAGCGCCTTCAAGGCCGAGTGGTAACATAGCCCTGTCTGATATCCGGAGGAACCGGGTTCGATTCCCAGGTCGGGTAAAGTGTGTTTGCGGATATTTCGGAACATAGCCGGAATTGACTGGCCTGTTGGCGCAATGGCAGCGATCCTGCCTTTAGCGCCGGAGGTCGTGGGTTCGATCCCCACCCATGACAATTATTTGTGTGACGAACATTTGTATTTGTTGTGTGTCTAGGGTATTTAGAAATATTTAGTATGTTTATCAGTCTCTGACGCCCATATTACAAGCTCTGCTTAGTTTGGGGTCAGATGATCTTGGTGTGAATTGTCTCAGGTATTTGTTTATTTATTTATTGTGATTATTAACCCGCATTTGGCAGCCAATACCCATCAATTGTAGCGATAACTCAATTTCAATGATGAGGTCCTTTGCCCATTGCAGCAATGGAATATTTAAGACTTTACTTTATTATGCTATAACGTGTTGCTATGCTTAAAATTCCACTTGTCAAGCGAGTATTCAGTAGAATTACCTTTGTCGTTACTGGCGTTCCGTGGGCACTTAGTCTGAGCCAGTGTTTATCTTCTAAAACATGCAACGAGCATTTGTCAGTTCCCATGGGATTCCGGCTATAAAAGAACGAGGCTTTTTAGTTAGCTTTGAGGGGAAAATGTGTGAAGCAAACTAGAGGGTTTATAGTTAGTTTGTGAATGTCTGAAGTGTCAAATTCACTTTTATATCTTTTTCGCGACAAGCTTAAGTTGAAGCTTATCAATTACAAATGGCAAGTCACTAACTGAAACACAAAAAAAAATATAAAAAATGTATAATGTAAGTAAACTATAATTATAAATATTTCAAATTCATAATTTGTTTCTATGTTTGTATACCTAACCAACATTTCTGGATAAACTGTACATTTAATATTAAAACTATGAGCTTAATCAATAGTTATAAATGTGATTTTTAACTATAGATTAAGCTGGAAACTAAAGTAAAGTAAAAAATATCTTTATTCATATAGACTTATAGAAAGTACTTATGACAAGTCATATAGTTACAAAAAAAAATTAAAACAAAAATATACTAAAATAAACTTACATAAAATAATACTATGATAGTAAATATCATAATTAAACATAATGTGACTCTACCACCGATTCGGAGGTTCCGGAACTGTTCCGGAAACTTTAAACTTTTTTTTTAAATTGGTTTTAATTTGGGTGGGAACGCTAGAAAATGGCTTTAATCCCTGTCTGGTAACTCAAAATACAAGGATATACAAGCAATCCTGAATTCGAGACTATGAAAATAAGTGTGCTCTCTGGCGCACATTTAGGTATTTTCAATTGCATTCATTTTTTGATGAGTACCTACGTTATACAAGACCTACAATTACTATTAAGCTCTTTTCATATTAGTAATACTCTTAAGAAAGTCACGCTTAATTATTTCAATTCAATTATCTGTTCCGTGCCTACCCTACATTTTATTCCCTTGGGATGGACTGAGACCAAGAGCCAGCTTTGAAAGAAATAAGTAAAAGGTATTTGCTTAGTTACTGAAAGAATTAATTGAAAATGTATAATGAATAAGTAATAATAATAATATTCGTTTTGTTTCCTCTCACAAAAATTGGTACGTCGAAGAAAATAAAACTAATAAGTTTATGGTTACCGGCAACCAACCAATTCAACCTTTTCAAGTACCGCTCGACACCTAGGGCGTAGTTGTATTTATCTATTTTTACTATATTTAGATATAAACTAAGCCAATAAGTAAGGGTAAACGTAAGCTTACGTATATTTTATTTTAATTTTAAGCCCTAAGTTTTACTGTATACCCGAGTATCATCATCATACCAACATCAGTTACTAGGTATACGTACTATTGTCAGGCCACTATCACTTCACGAACTTGCGTTGAAAATTACCTACCAGCAATCGGGAATTGGAATTCCCATTTGGCAGTTGATTGCCAACAGCCGCGTAGAGCATTTGTATGCGAATCTTGCTGTTCTATGACACATGACAGCCAGGACGCATTCAGGATTAAGAAAATTGACATTTTTCTATTGATGTGATTTATCTGTTACGTTAATAACTATTAAGTAATCTGAACCATTGTCTTCCAGTTGCTTTAAGTTCTCATTACTACGAGTACGACGCCACAGAGATCTCGTTACATCATACTAAACTCATTAATCATCCCAACAGAAGAAGTCCACTGTTGGTCATATGCGTTCCTCATATCGTCACAACAAGCGACTCACTTACTTAAACATTTCTTATTTACTGGGTAACATTATCAATCAAACTTAGAATACCACCCCATTTTGAAATAGTAGTTTGGACGTCTGCCTATTTGGGGCCCGTTCCAAATCACTTTTCGCCGAGTTTTCACCTTCGTCGAAAAGAGAGAGACAAAACAATCAAAACCTGCGTCTGACAGCTGTCAGGTGAATTTTATATTGCATCAGGCACCAGTAGAATTCGCACTTGTCAGAGTGATAAACGTCACCCCAAACCGTACCGAAACCACAGGGAAACTGTCAGGTGACAGCTCGGTTATCTTCGATTTCACTCGGGGTCAATTTAGAACAAGTTCGAGTGATTTTCCCTACTCAGAGTGTAATTTCCACTGGATTTGGAACGCAGCCTTGGTAATACATCAATACCACATACGAAACTACTTCGCATCAACAATAGCAACCTCTGTCGTATAAAACAAAACTCGTCAGAAGCATTTCAAAGAGTTTGGCACAGGCCTCTCATATTGCGGCGAACAATACTCTCGACGCCTTTCAAATGAAGCCATATCTGTCGGGACGGGTGGAAACTGTTTTCAAGTCTAGAATCAAACGCAACTAGATATGTTACAAACTTCGGGTTAAAAGTTTTAAAGAAAACGAGAGGGATCTAAGACTATTTAAAGCGGAATAAGTTTGAAATCACAAACATGAGGAAATATTCACTGTCTGTCATAGTTATTTATGTACCGCTATTGTAATTGTTCGTTGATTAGTCGCTTATGTATAATTAATCCTACAGACAAACCGTGTTAGACAGTTTTGATGGACTTAGGTTAATTTTACATCCAAAAGACAGAAATTAATAAAATTTGCCCTGATCTTAGTGATCTAGCATGACTAGAACCCGTGACTTTTAAAAAACAACGTTGGCTTTCAACGTATATAGACAAATTCACCTGTTAATGGCCTTGGTATCTCAGTTGGAAGAGCAGCCACCAGGATTGTGGAAGGTGCGGGTTAGGGTCCCGCTCGAGCCATAGGATCAGATGGTTTTTTTTTAGTTTATATATTTAGACGGAAAATAGTTCATTGTTGTAATGCAAAATATAGAAATTCGCTTACATTTATTTGGATGATCTTATTTTGTGTGCACATTTAAAATATATATAGTCTGTTTTTTCTTACTTAAAACTACTACTACTACTACTATATAAACATACATGGCGTATTGACAACCATAGCCAATTCGTAGTGTTGGGAAATCGTCGAATGAATCATATAGAGTCATTAGCCTACCATACACGTAAGAGTTTGCCCGCTGGGTGTCAGACGGACTGAACTGTGCGTATGTGGCGAAACGACGATTTTTCCTATGTACTGTATGTATGTGTATTGAGGCTATTACCTTTAAAGTTGTTGATTCAATTTAGTATATCTCCCGAAATTGGTCTTAGTTTATTGAAATACTGATTTTGAACGACAATCTACCGATTTTTACCTAGTGTTCATAAAGGCTCAGTATTACTCGCATACTAAGCATAATGTTCATTGTCAAAATATCATGTTCGATAATTATGATTTTTATAATCGTCACGCGTTTCTTATTGAGTGGCATATTTTCAAAAAGCATAATAAAGTGTAGCCTAAACTTGTTTGGCATACGTATTAAAACGCATAAACCTAAAAGGCAGAATAACTATAATGCATAGGGTCCGAAGCACAATAATCACAAAGCAATATTGGCATTAAAGGCATAAATTTATTAGAAACAAGCATGCTTATGGCCGCTGCCGCTTTGAGTAGGGAATTCCCTTCAAATCAATCACTTGTATCGTACCGTACGTCCACGATGGGTATCACACGGTATTATATGTGGCGACTTTGGATATACCTGATTATTTTTTTAGAGAGTTTTTTATTTTTATTTAACTAAAATTATATCATATGTATGATATCATATGATGTATAAATAGTATCTATTCTCGATACTTAATTATTGACACCCTTATGGATATTTTTAATTACATGTTGTATAAAAGCTTTAAATAACAAAATTATTCAAACTTGAATTTATAAGTATTATTTTATACTTGATAGTGTACCACTTTCAATCGAAATAAATGATTCTGATTCTGATTCATGCGAAGTTCTTAAGACAACCTTATTTATTTAAGAGAAAAAGATGTCAAATTGCTGTCAAAAAAAACATATTATTTGGTTTTTGATAAAAAAAAATTAAAATAATGCTTTATTTCAACAGTTTTGCATGAATTTCATGTTCTGTTTCTTTATTACAACGCAAGACGTTTATGTGCGACTTGTTACTAGTAAAAGTAAAAAAAAAGTAAAAAATATCTTTATTCATATAGACTTATAGAAAGTACTTATGACAAGTAATAGTTACAAAAAAAAATTAAGCAAAAATATACTTAAATAAACTTACATAAAATAATACTATGATAGTTAATATCATAATTAAACATAATGTGACTCTACCACCGCTTCGGAGGTTGTTTCCGATCGAGAAGACTCCGGCAAGAAACTTGATGGTTACTCTTTTCAATCTTGTTTTTTAACACAAAAATTTAATTGACAGAGTAAAGTCATAACAAAAAAGTGTGCAGAGGAGCAGATTATACCTAAGATAACCACAAATTCTTATCATGTAAGAAATCCTCAACACTATAATAACCTCGCTTCATTAACTTAGCTTTAGTTTGTGACTTAAACTGGTGAAGAGGCAGTTCAACAAGAGTTTGCGGAATCTTATTAAAATATTTAACACATTGACCAACAAATGATTTCTCTACCTTATGCAGTCTTAGACTGGGAGTTACGAGCTTATTTTTATTTCTAGTATTGAGTTTATGAACATCACTGTTTTTCTTGAAGAGATGCAAGTTTTTAGGGACATATACTACATTATCATAAATAAATTGAGAGTACACCGTTAAAATATCTATCTCTTTGAATACTTCACGAAGCGAGTCGCGTGGTCTAAGGTTGTAAATGGAGCGGATGGCTCTTTTTTGAAGAACAAAGATGGTGTTGAGATCCGCTGCCGAGCCCCACAACTGTAGACCATACGACATAACGCTGTGAAAATAACTGAAGTACACTAATCTTGCTGTTGCGATATCAGTCAGGAGCCTTATTTTTCTAACAGCATAAGCTGAGCTAGCTGTGTGATCAATGCGGAAAATTCGTGATTGTATTAAGGTGTGATCTTTGTTTACTTATTAAGACACATAAGATTAATTCGACTATAAATACAAGTGGTTTTGTTACCCCTATTGTTATGCCCCAGCCCCCTATTTTTAGTGCCAGTAGTAGTGCGAGTTTACCAGCCACTGCGCTAACTGGCCAGTTTTTTTTTTATAATGTCCGTCAAGATGACCTCACTCCACCTGATGGAAAGCGGTCGTGAGGTTCAGATATAAGGTTGACAAGTTCAGTCATTAAAACGAATCACTGGGCTGGCCATCCTCACCTTGAAGGTCTGCAGAAATGCCTTTGCACGCCCCGCTTGAAGAACCCGGGACTATAAGAGGAAGGAAACACATGTGCTGAAAGAGCGTTCCACATAGTTCGGGCCAACAAATGTTGAATTGTGTGTGGATGACGCCGTAGTCCAGCACGCGTGGTACGGAAGTGGATAGGTGAGGGTGGAATAAGCTGGAATAACTCGTCAGAGCATTCCCCATTGTAAAAGCGATAGAGAACACTTAGCCTGGCAATGTCTCTACGCAATTGGAGAGGCTCAAGGGTCAAAGTTACCTCTGGGTTTCCAATAATACGGATAGCACGCCGCTGCAACCTGTCAAGAGCTTTCGTTTCCGGCGGAACCGACCCAGAGATGAGAGCAGTATTTCACACACGAGCAAACTTGTGTCTTATATAAAAGACATTATTTATTATGGGAATGCTAAGATGGTTTGGGCATATGTAAAGGATGGGTGAAAGGCGATTAACGAAAGCTGGAGCTGTTGAAAGGGGAAGGCCTAGACGGACATACTTAGGACAAGTCCAAGACGTGCTCAGAAACGCGAAGAGGTTAGAATACAAAAATACTCTTGAGCTACACAACCTCTTGATTGTTTAAACAACACTTTGGTATTCTACGTTGTTTGTTGGATTTATACTTTGTCAATTTAACCATGATGACCCGCGCAGCCTCATCTCGCCATCTGGAGCTGACTTTGCAGGAATTGAAGGCATCCAAAGAGTTGGTTAAACAATTGCATTTTGAAAGAGAATACAATGAGAGGGAATTGTTGGAGGTGTTGAGTTGAACGCTTTGTTAAAAAAAGACATGGCTGAGATGCATGAAAGGTATTTATTAGTATTAAATGAGCGGGATAGGTTACAAATAATAGTAGATGGGTTCAGTGACTGCAGCGATGAATATGTGCAAAGCCTCAAACGCATTACCATGCTTGAACAAGAGCTACAAGAGGCCCACCACCTGATATCTTCCATGGAGACTGAAAAACTACACACAGTTGACACCCAAAACCAAAGTTTGTTCGATGAGTTAGTTCTTAGTGTGCCCAGCCTGGTTTCTGTTGCACATTCTTCAATCCCTATTGTGGCTATTGATTTGGTTAGTAATAATTTGATTAATTCCACTGCTCCAGAGGGTGTTGCAAGGTGCAGCAAGAACAAATTTAGAAAATATGTTAGGATAAGCAAATTTATTAAGAAAACTCAGAAACTGATAAAAAACCAGAAAATGATGTATAAAAATGCAAAATATATTCAGGAACGCCGACGATTAGGTGATGAACTGGATGTCTATTCTATAATGATAGACAATAATTTAAGTCAATATGACAATGAAGTAGTCTTAAAGAAAATCCGAGGCGTTTAACTGACAGATACACAATCACCAAAAAAGAAAATGAGGAGCATATTTTGGCCCTGACCAAACTCTTGTGCAACCCGGACTCAGTTTCCAGCAGTAATGATGGCCATACTGTTATTCAGTCAGAATGTGATTCCTCTCTTCTTAACACCCTTACTTCACAATCAGCCACCAACATTTCCATCTCTGATACCTGCCCTGTCAGTAACACTGATAAAAATCCAGTTTGTAACATTGTAATGTTTAGTGACGACATTGGAAAAAGTATAGGCCACATTTTGTATAATAGTCTCGGAAAGTCAGTTATAAATCACTGTTCACCGGGTGCCTCATACTGTGATATCATTCAGAAAATTGCTGATTATAGTTTCAGCCCCAATTCAACCCTTATTATTTTAATTGCAAACAGAGGTACTGTGAACAAGAACCAAATGAAAATACATTGCAATACTTTATGTTCATTAGTTAATGTCAGTAAAATTGTGATGTTCACATTGCCTTACAGTAGGGGTCTGTCACAAGCAGAAAATGAAAAAAGACATAGAATCAATTTGACATTTGATACTGTGACATTTTTAAATAATTTAATAAATCTCATTGACATTAATCCTATTATTAATAATAATATGTACCTGACAAAAGGTAGATTTCATTTATCTAATTATTATAAGTAAAGTAAAGTAAAAAGTAAAAAATCATTTATTCACTTAAGCTTTTACAAAGAAGCACTTATGAAAGGTCAAAATTCACAAAAAATATATATAAACGATAATAGACGTAAATAAAATAATACAATAATAGTACATATACTAAATAAACATAATGCGAATCTACCACCGGTTCGGAAGTTGCTTCTTATCGAGAAGACTCCGGCAAGAAACTCGATAGTTACTCTTTTGAACTTTGTTTTGTTTTACAACAAATAAATTCAGAGTACAGTCAAAAGAACAATAAAAATACATTATTTGAGCAGAGGAGCAGATTATTCCTACTATGACCACAAATTCTTGTCGTTCAAGTAATCCTCCACGTTATAATAACCTTGTTTTATCAACTTTGTTTTAATTGTAGACTTGAACTTGTGAAGAGGTAGATCAACAAGACTTTGAGGTATTTTGTTAAAGTACTTTACAGATTGACCCACAAAAGAATTTCCTACCTTATGTAGCCTAAGACTTGGAGTAATAAGTTTGTTTTTATTTCTAGTATTGTGTGTATGAGTATCACAGTTTTTTTTGAACATTTGCAAGTTTTTATATATATATAAACGACAGATAGCTATGTCGCTATCTTATTTTTTTAACATTTCAGCCAATTATTTGGCTAAACACTCTGCTTTTATTGAGCAGAATGATACCATTGTACCACAGACTTTGAAACTTGCTCCAAATCATTTAAATTAGATTCAGAGACAGTAGAGGTAAACTCTTGCACATTGTTGACAAAAGAGAAGCCCCAAAATAATTTTATAAACTTTGTGCATCAAAACATGCAAGGCTTCTCTGGCAAAGAATTAGAAGTAGGTTTATTTTTAGACTGTATGGATATACATGTCTTATGTTTAACTGAACACTGGCTGAAAAAAAATGAATGTATGATTAGCATTGATAATTATAGTATCATTAGTTTGTTCTTGAGAAGTTCCTCTATTCGCGGTGGGTCACTGATATTAATTCACAATAAGTTTAAATCTAGAGAGCGTAAAGACATAGTAGCACTCTCAATTGAGCGAACTATTGAACTTGCATGCGCAGAGTTAGAGCAGATTATTATTGTGTGTGTGTACAGACCCCCTTCTGCTGATTATTGTCAGTTCGAAGAGACCATGGAAGAAGTACTGAAAAAGGTTAAATCAAACAAGAAGGTGGTTGTATGTGGGGATTTTAATGTTAACATTTTAGATTCTTCTCAGACCTCTGTAAGATTTTTAAATCTTTTTAAATCATTTGATTTACTTAATCTTCTTGATCAACCAACCAGGATCACCGAGTTAACAGCCACCTGCTTAGACAATATTTTTTGTGAAAATATCTCTATTGAGAAATCAATTATAAACTGTTTGAAATCAGATCACTGTGGTCTATTGACCAAATTTGAGCACCGTCATGTCTCTCAATCAGTGGATATTAGTTATAGACCAGTTACCAAGAGTCGAGTGAAAAAGTTTCAAACTAATATAAATAAAAATATTTCTAACCTACTGCCCCAAGGTCATCATAACATAGATGATCAGTATAGGCATCTCTTTGAGATAATATTGCATGAACATAACCATATTTTTCCTAAGAAGAAAGTAACTGTGGATAATTTTAGGTTTGAATTTAGTGATTGGGCCACTCCAGGCATCCATAAAAGTAGAAATAAATTATACGAATTATATGGATTAAAAGCTAACTCAAACTGTCAAAAACAAGTTGAGCATGTTAAATTATATTCAAAAACATTCAAGAAATCGTGTCATATTGCAAAGTCCATTTTCTTGAGAGACAAAATAAAACAGGCTAAAAATAAAATCAAAGCCACTTGGAACATAATTAATAAAGAAACCTGTAAATCTAAACCTCGCGATCACTCATTCTCTCTCAAAATTCAAAATAATGTTATTGAGTCTGAGATTGAAATAGCAAATACATTTGAAACTTTTTTTTCTAATATACCTATTGTAACTACAAGCACATTAAATTCTAGTCCACATATAGCTGAGTCCCTGCTAACATCTAGTGTTGATGGGTGCACCAATCAGTTCTGCTTTGATCATGTTGATTCTTATGACATCCTCAAGGTATTTAAGGAACTTAATATGAAAAATACCGAAGATTTGTGGGGTATTTCGATTAATCTACTCAAATCAATCATTAATACGATATCACCCCACTTAGCTAAACTTTTTAATAATTGCATAGACCAAGGTCAGTTTCCCAACTTGATGAAATTTAGTAAGGTCATCCCGCTTTTTAAATCTGGTAGCAAAAGTGACCCATCTAATTATAGACCCATTTCTATACTACCAGCTCTCAGTAAAATCTTTGAAAAAATTATATTGAACCAGCTGCTTTCACACTTTGATTTAAATAACTTACTACATGAGAAACAATTTGGTTTTACTAGACACAAGAGCACAACTGATGCAGGTGTAGCACTTATCAAACACATATTTGATGCTTGGGAAAACAAGCAAGATGCAGTAGGAATATTTTGTGATCTTTCAAAAGCATTTGATTGCGTGGATCATGAAATATTACTGATTAAGCTAAGACATTACGGTGTTTAAGGTATCTCATCTCAATAAATACAATCCTATCTTACAGATAGAACTCAAAAAGTTAGTATCAACGGAACTGCATCTTCCGGTGCCACCATACGTATGGGAGTGCCCCAGGGATCTATATTAGGACCTTTGCTTTTTCTTATTTATATAAATTATCTTCCTACCTATGTCAAAGATATTTGTGAGATAGTATTATTTGCTGACGATACCTCGTTGATTTTTAAAGTCGACAGAGGTAAGCAAGCATTTGACGATGTAAATAATACTCTCTCAAAAGTACTATGTTGGTTCACTAGTAATAATTTATTACTTAATGCAAAAAAAACAAAGTGCATCAAATTATCTATGCCCAATGTGAGACAGGTTGATACTATTGTAACTATGAATGACGAGCCATTAGAATTAACAAATTCTACTGTATTTTTAGGAATAACTTTAGATTCTAAGTTACAATGGGGTCCGCATATAACGGCCCTGGCAGGGAGACTCAGTTCCGCTGCTTGTGCTGTTAGAAAAATACGACTCTTGACTGATATTGAAACAGCAAGACTAGTATATTTTAGCTACTTTCATAGTGTTATGTCGTATGGTCTACTGTTGTGGGGTTCAGCTGCAGACTTGAACACCATTTTTGTACTTCAAAAAAGAGCCATCCGCTCCATTTACAAACTTAGACCACGCAATTAAAGCAAAGTTAATGAAACAAGGTTATTATAATGTAGAGGATTACTTGAACGACAAAAGTTTGTGGTCATAGTAGGAATAATCTGCTCCTCTGCTCAATATTGTGTTCTTTTTTCTACTCGCATTGACTGTACTCTGAATTTATTTTTTGTAAAACAAACAAAGTTGAAAAGAGTAACTATCGAGTTTCTTGCCGGAGTCTTCTCGATAAGAAGCAACGTCCGAACCGGTGGTAGATTCACATTATGTATATTCACGATGTGTACTAATATTGTACTATTTTATTTACTTTACTTGAAAAGGTCAGGTCAGGAGAACCCATAATCGACGAGCATGTATGAAAGGATTAATGAGAGTGGAAGAAGCGCAAGAGGTGTGTCAGGACCGTAGCAAGTGGAAAGATGTGGTCTCTGCCTACTCCGTTAGGTAAAAGGCGTGATAGTATGTATGTATGTATAAAAGACAGAGCTGCCCAGGTGTAAAGAGTATTTTTCAAAGTATTGTCTCAACTAAGTACTACTTAGTTTAGTTATTAATATAAGTAGATACAAAACAACGCTGGAACTCCAAGTTACCAGCTAGACTCTACGTTTCAGAACTAGCTTCAACTTTTCTTGAAGTTATTTCCGAATAAACGGCCAGGTATTTTTACCCAAGTTAAAGTCTTCTTAGTCACCGTGGCAAAGGCTTTGCTGAATAGTTAATGATGCGATTAACAGAACATCGATAGTGTAACGGTTAACAGATTGTTTTTTCTTTGAACATTAGGAGTTAATCAATAAATTATGCAAGGAAGACTCATTCTGTGAGATTCTATTTCACTTTTAACGCGGTCAGTACGTCTACCATGTGTTTAGAGTTAGACAGTACGTCTCGTCTCAAACTACACTCAGTGAGCACACTAGCTATGGCTATAAAAATATATAATCAACTACCGGAACTTAGAAAAGACACAGATAAAGAAAAAGAGTTCAATAATAAACTTAAACGATTACTTTTTAATAAAGAATATTATACAGTCGCTGAGTATTTAAGTGATAAGTCTTTAAAATAATTTTTAGAATCCAAAGCATACATAAACAATATATAATCAGTTTTTTTATGTTAAATAGTTTTTTAATGTTAGAAATGTGGAAGTATAGTGCCCCCTACTATATTGTCATGTCCAATCTGGACCCATTATTGTGCTATGTATCTAATTTTAAGACCCTAATTATACTTATGGAGTGCAATAAACTGATTGAATTGAATTGAATTGAATACCATCTGTTTAGACCAGTGCATACAGCCTTATACGTCCCACTGCTGGGCACAGGCCTCACCTCAACTATGAGGTGGTACGAGCCATACTCCAACACGCGGGCTCAGTGCAGATTGTTGGAGAGGTGAATGTAAGGCCAGTGATAAACCTTACCGTCAGATGTTATCAAGCCGCCTTTTTAGGCCTCTGACCCTAGTCAAAAAAGCCTACTTTACGACTGATATCTTGCGACGTCAGCCGGGACCAACTGTTTAACGTGCCTTCCGAAGCACGGGGATGCCCGAAAAACACATCACTTAATTTCGGTCGGGATGGATCCATAACCCGACCTGACTGGCGTTGCCGATCCGCTGCCGTCACTTCGCCACGGGCACCCCCACGGGCTCCTCTTATAGACTGCTAAAAGTATTAAAATCTGAACTAATCACTTCACTTCAGATTCAAATACAGACAGTTTTAAAAGCCATGTCCCTTGCAACAACTAGTTTTATTTAAGTACCTATTCTAGCAGCTCTGTGAATAAAACAATCACACAAGAGATTAACAACAAAGAGAATTTGAAAAGACTTTTGTGTGGAATTAAAATGTCGCATTAATTAAAGCAATATAATTAAGACTGTACAATATTCAGTTACTCCCGCGGGGGTGAATTTGTAAAGTTCTTTTATTGCTTTTAAACTTTACGCATTTAGGCTAAAGTAACATTATAATGGCGAAGTTATGTGAAACGGGGATTTATACTTCGGGTTACGGTCAAATGAAATGAAATAATGAAATAAAATAATATATTTATTTATGTAAGCTTTTACAAGCACTTATCAAAATCATTTATTTGCAATAAACGGGTAAATATAAAAATACATGGACAAACTAGTCTACTAAAATAGGTACACCGTTTATGAAGGCAGTTTCAGTGTTATATTTCAGTGTTTGACGACCGACTTGGTGTAATGGTTAAGAAGTTGGCTACTACACCAGAGGTCGCGGGTTCGATCCCCGCACAGTACAAACATTTGTGTGCATGAACATGTCTGTTTGTACTGGTCTGGGTGTCTCCTATGTATAATAAGTATGTATTTACAAAAGAAAATGTATTTAAGTATGTTTATCCGTTGTCTAGTATCCCATAACACAAGCTTTAATTAGCTTACTTTGGGGCTAGATGGCGCTGTGTGGAATAATGTCCAGGGATGTTTATTTATTATTAGTGTTATACTTATGATAGGTCATAAAACAAAATACCTGACCTGACCTCAAACTAAGCAGAGCTTGTAATATGGGCGTCAGATACTGATAAACATATTTAAATATTTCTAAATACATACTTAAATATATAATAACACACAACCCCACAACAAATATAATTGTTTCGTCACACAAATATTTGTCATAGGTGGGGATTGAACCCATGATCTCTGGCGCTAAATGCAGGATCGCTGCCAATGCCCCAACAGGCCAGTCAAAAAATAGTCATCATCATCATCATCATCATTTCAGCCGAACGACGCCCACTGCTGGGCATAGGCCTCCCCCAAGGATCTCCACAACGATCGGTCCTGCGCTGTCCGCATCCAGCGTAAATAAAAAAGTCATACTTAATAATAATAATAAACATGAATATAATAATACAATAATAATAAATGTAGGTAAGCGTTTGCACCAAAACCCCAGGTCTTGATGGAACTGTTAAAATCACTGAGATTTATAGCAATGCCATCTTGATGGAGTTCGGTGTGGACAAGTGTGCGGTCATGCATGTACAAGAAGGGAGGGTTGTAGAATCACCGAATTTACAGCTCTCTGAGACGATGACACTCGGATCCCTCTCTGAAGCCGAAACCTACAAATATCTTGGTATGTCAGAGTCATTGGGTGTATCAGTAGGAGACGTCAAGCAATCGGTGAAGGAGCGCTTCTTTAGTCGCCTTACAAAGGTACTCAAGAGTTCTTTGTCAGGTGGCAATAAGGTGCGGGCCTTCAACGGTTGGGTGATGCCTTCACTGATATACTCCTTTGGCATACTAAGATGGACTCAAACCTAGCTGGACGCTCTGGATGTGAGAGTTCGAAAATTGCTCACAACATACCTATCGTATGTTACATCCACGCTCGTCTGTCATGAGACTGTGCATCCCGCGGGAGGTGGTGGGTCGTGGCTTTTTAATTGCCAAGAACCTTCATAACCGCGAGGTGTGCAGTCTTAGGAGGTTTTTCCTCAGCAACGAGTGTGGGATACATCGCGATGTTGTGGCAGTTGATAAGAGCCTCACGCCACTCTCCTTGGCAAACGAGAACTGGCGTCAACTACCGGTGCTCACCACCTACGACCGCAAGGAAATATGGAAGAGCAAGGAGCTGCATGGGAGGTTCTATCGGGCCTTAACGGGCCCTGTTGTTGACCTTTCCGCATCGGTGAACTGGCTACGTTTCGGGGACCTCTTTGTGGAAACCGAAGGTTTTGTCTGTGCAATTGCTGATGAAGTTATCGAGGTGAATAACTACCGGAAATACGTCATGAAGGACGGTACGGTCGACATTTGTCGGGCATGCCGCCGTCCTGGCGAGTCTATTCGCCATGTTATTTCCGGTTGTTCTCACCTTGCTAACGGAGAATACTTGTGTAGCGACATCTATCTCGCCACATACGAACTAAGAACTATCGTATCCTACATCGCGATATTAAAGTTATCCGACCGATTGAACCTAAATAGAAGAACCCGACAACAACTGTAGGGCAGTAGCCCACCAGACACAACACCCGTCTGGTCGGAGGATCCTCCCTTTTCAATGGTGGATGAGGAACTTTACACCTTGTTCCTCACACACCCCAAACTGGTGACCCCGACGTGATCATCACTTCCTCGAGCTTTCGAGCAGCGAGTCATACAGCCAGCCTACTCAGCGACCTTGGCACAGCACACTGCACTTCGGCCGGTCAGCAAGCAGAGACAAATTTCTCTCCTGGTCGACGCAGCAGCCAGCCACTACGCAGCACTGCACCACTCCGACTACTGGAGCATTCGCAGCATCACCCCGACTCACTGGGGCATCACCGCAGACAGTTCCGACTCACCGTGAACTATGCGGCATCTGGTTCCGACTCACTGGAACAATCCACTGGCCCGGCAAGCATCACAAGATGTATGGACGACTCAACCTGCTATCGACCTCTGGTCTCGGAGGGGAGTGATGTAGCGACATCTATCTCGCCACATACGAACTAAGAACTATCGTATCCTACATCGCGATATTAAAGTTATCCGACCGATTGAACCTAAATAGAAGAACCCGACAACAACTGTAGGGCAGTAGCCCACCAGACACAACACCCGTCTGATCGGAGGATCCTCCCTTTTCAATGGTGGATGAGGAACTTAACACCCTGTTCCTCACACTCCAAACTTGCATAGGCACAACCTAGTAGCCAGGATTATCCACCAGCAACTTGTAGACCCTAGTCTCTCTTAAGACTAGGGGTTACAAGTTTGTTTTTTTGTCTAGTATTATGATTATGAATATCACAGTTTTCCTTGAAAAGATGTAGGTAAGTTTTTTCGGACATACATGATATTATCATAGATAAATTGAGTGTGCACAGTTAAAATATCTATATCTTTGAATACTTCCCCGCGTGTCGCGGGTCTAAGGCCCGTATTCTAAAACAAAATCTGTACTTGAGCATAGATCTGAGTGACGTTTTTAAATCTCTACTCAAGTACAGATCAATGCTTGAGTATCATTCTAGAATAGGGGCCTAAGGTTGTGTATGGAGCGGATAGCCATTTTTTGAAGAACATAAAATGGTGTTGAGGTCTGCTGCTGAACCCCAAAGTAGACCATGTGGTGGTAGCAATCCTCACTAAATACGCTGCGGAACGTCTTTTCAAATTCAAATTTCTTTATTTCAGACAATATATCTTCGAATTCCTCCCGGTAAAAAACAGTTCACAATTTTGCACTAACTATTAACTGAAAAGATAGAAACTAGGAAAATCGTCCTGATCCAGTGGACTCAGGCGGGTTCGGATCTTCGTGTAGTGCATTGTAAATGCTAAAAATAAAAATTTACTTAACTATCAAAATATTAAAATGGTCTATATCAAATCGTGGGCAGAAGCTGGTTAAATTATAACTGAAACTAGCGTCTGTTGCTTAGAATAATTACATATATAAACCAAGTCCGCGCGCCCATTTTGAAGCACCTTAATTGGAGCCATAAATGGCTCCAAACGGACCGCTTTGCAGTGTTCATTACAGCTCCGCAATGTTCACTGTCAAAGCGCGCCGCATGTAAGCAAGTAATAGTCACGCATGTGTGGATCGGATTAGTGCTTCATTTTGCCGTGGCGGTTGTATGAAGACTATCCTTCTATACGTTATTATTCTAAGGTCTGTTGTCAAGTTTTGAATGCGATTTCAGTACAGCACCTCTCGTGAATAAAACAGAACTCGTGAGTAAAAAAGGCATGAACATAGCTGTAGCTAATTATAGTAGTTTACTTTAACTAAACTCACGGTAGTGGTCCTATACGTCTTCCATGAGTTGCCACACGTTATCGTTCGCGTAATAAAATGTATTAGCATTTCATACAGCTCCTCTGTTGCGTCTAACTGTACCATGCGTAACAATAGCATTATCGCAGTACCGTTTTTCAGTTCCATTTTGACTCAACAGAGGCGCTGTACGAAATCCAAATTCAAATATTTTACGCGAACGATAACGTTTTAAAGTGGCAACTCATGATCATTATATCAGAAAAGTGACCATATTTTGATGACGAAGGTAACGGGCTTCCAGAGGCGGCGAATTTTGATTAAGGTGGACCAGTAGACGTGGCCATCAAACGCAACCGTTAGTGGTTGACACCGCTCACACGATCAACAGTCGAGGCGAAGTTGAGCGGGCGCAGAAGCGGCACTTGTCGCAACCAGGGCTGCGGTCCGATTTAAGAAAAAAGTAATTTCAGCGCTTTGTCCAAATTGAAAAGCGCGATAAAAGAACTAACGTTGCTATCAGCGTTGAAATCGAATCCTCAATAGTCAAAAGTATTTCGCAAGTTATTCACGGGCGAGGTGAAGGCGGGGCCTTACTACGAACGAAGCGCCGCAATAAAGTCTCGACATACCAGTGTGAGCGACGCGCCTATTACCGCGGGATGCCGCGCCGCGGCGCCGCGAGCTGCCAGCGTCTGTGACCAAGCATGGCGGGCCATCCAACGTGGCTACGATTGATTTGCGTTACAGAATTCGAGGGCTAGGTCAAAATATTGAAATATTGCTTTATATTCCCTACAAATGGGTAGTTTTTTTTGTTAAAATCTGAGTATTTTTTATGTTAAGAAAAAAAACGTACTTAACATTAGGTAACTATAGTTAACATTTTAAATTTGCATACAAATTGCACAATTTACGGGAAGGCATTATATAAGCTCACATAACCCTTAAATCTAAAGATACGTGAAATGCAAAATGCATTAGGAACTACCGTTCGTACCTAACCCCGCAAATACCCAATAAAACGCAAACTGCATCCGGACATGAAAACCTTGCATGTAAATCGGAATAAATGACGCAGTATTTGTCCTTCAAAGGACAAAAGGGAGTGCAATGTTCCTCTTTCGATGCTGCTTCATTCAATCTGCGGTCCTACTGTGATAACGAAACTCTCCTGTAAGGTATTAAAAAAAGGGATTCTGATTAAAACATGGATTATAATTTGTTTATGGAAATGGCAGCTGACGAGAATAAGACTGGCGCGCTCGGGAAGCGGGCGCGACTACTTGGTCCAAGAATGCTGATGCTGCAGCATCATTCAGCATCTAGGCGTGCATCTTTGGATTGTAACACCTCCGCCCTTAACAAATCAACTTAAGATTAATAACTTAGGGTGTTTTAACAAGGTATTAGGGGTTTAAAAACAACCTTGTTAAGAACCACCTTAAAGGTACTATTTGGGACCGAGCTGACGACTGCAACCGCCGATAGCACGTGCAGGGTCCCATTGTCACTTAATGGTGAGTGCCATAGATAACAATGGGACAGTTGCACTCTGCAGCTCGGTTCCAAATAGTACCTTGAGTGAAAATGTAAAAATTGAAAAAAGAATGAAATAATCAGTATTAGAACTTAATTCGTATTTTGTCATAAGGCTCTTCATTTGATTCGGGAGTTTCAGAGTCTTGTGTCGATATTTGTCTGCCAATTGTAGCTTCCAAGTTTGGTTTTCTTAAAATAGAAAGACGACGATTTATTTAAATAGATGGGTAGCCAGACAAATATTTTGTTTACAAAGTTCGTGTGAGTCACATTAAGAGCGTTTATTATTAAATTTATACACGACAATTCCCATCACGTCAGCCACTATCGTGACGTCACAGTATGGGTCTAAAAATGGCACGTCTGGATTTCATGCAGAGGGAATTGCGTTATCTGTATCGCATTATGTTTGTGTTGAAAATGCATGCATGGCTTGCTGCGATTATTGCGAGCATTTGTGGGCAAATTAACTAAATATTGCGGTAGAAACTGGTTTGAGCTAAAATGCTCATTGTTAGTGTTAATTGCAAAATTATATTGTTTCGTTTATGAAGTATAAATCGCATCGCAGGATTGTCTGTGAGATATAAAATTAAATATTCGATTTGCCGCTCAAAGCCTACCTACGTAAAGCTATAATGTATCAGTGCCTAAGGTATCAGGGTTCAAACTCTGTCTAGAACAAACAATCATGTTATGAACATTTGTGTTTGGCCTCAATGATCTCGGTGTAATCTGATCTGCTCAGTTTTTTATTCAACTAAAAAAAATACCTAAATTTTAATTAATAGATAGCGCGTTATTTTTGGCAAAAAAGGGCATTAGATGAGGTGGCCCTCGTCGTAAAATATCCCAAGTAGCCTATTTATTTCCATAGCCCTAACAGCCAGATTGTACATAGTAAACACAGTTAAAATGTTACTTTTTATAAATGTATTTTCAGTCAATTCTGTGCTGGGCATAGTATTCCCCAAATTTATCGATAATTTTGGGTAAACCCTGTCAATTTTCAATAGCAGAACATCGCACAATTTTTTAGACCTTTTCCCACTGCGTCGAAGGCCTTTCTTTAAAGGTACTTATACTTAAAAAAGCTTTTGAACATGCAAATTTCTCATTACTGCATAAATCTATGCAATATTTGACAAACCGTAAATTTTCTTTTTAAAACAGCGTAGAAATAACTTTTTGCATTAATTATGCAAATTTATGGCATAAATCCTTTCATGCATATTAAATTAATTGATCAACGCTTAAAAACATAATGAATGAACTACGCAATTCCTTACGATAGCATAAATTAAATAATTATGGATCGACTTTACAAACGCATCAAACTGAGAGTCAAGTTACATAGTATAGTTCTGGTACAAACGAGTACTACTAAGCTATGTCTGGCCTCTGCCACTGCATGTACTTGCGCGCGATAATTACCTTCCAGCCGCCGGGTATTCCATGACCCATTTGGCAGTTGGTTGTCAACAGCCGCGATGATGACTGACATCTATATCGAAAGAGGTGGCCCTTTCAATATAATAATATATCTGTCACGTGCCAGCACGCATTTAGTATTAAGAACATTGTAATTTTTCTAAGGATGTGATTCATCTGTTACGTGGTAACTATTTAGTTATTTGTGGCTATGTTTTTATTATGACACACGACATGACACATGGAGGCGTGCTGTGGATGCTTTGCGTGCTTTCCCTACTTTCGATACATCGCATAACTCAAGCTGCGCATCTTCCTCGCACAGCCACCTTGCGGCGGCGCATCTTCGAAGCACACCTTACTCGATCCCGTTTCGTAGTTAGCATCAGTAGAAACGGTCTTATAGTTTCGTTCACATCCTCGCTGCATATCTGTATCTCTGATGGAAAAGCAGCCTTGTCAGAATGTTCGTCCGTAGATATTCATGCTTGTTTTCCAGTGAAGTTGAGTAAATAAACCTAATCTGTAATTTTCATACCAGGAGATCATAGCATCGAGCGAGTTAATTCCCGGGGGTTATTCCGGGACCCCGTCAAGCGTAAGTTATTGCCACTGGCTCAATTCCGCCGAATCAGACACTTCCCGCTGACTTGTGATGGCCTGGTACTTAAATTACTAAGTTATTATTTACTTGGGACGATAAAATCTTGCAATTTTCTTTTAATAATGGTTGTGTAAAGTCTAATGTTTAAAAGGAAAAAGGGCAACTTTAAAAGAAATTGAACGCTTGAGTCGAAATCTATTCCGTTCACTTTGCCCAGTGATAGGTCTGGTCTGTCCATCCATGATCAACAATATCTCGATACCTCCAACGCAAATGGTCGTAACATTTTTTTTTGGAAAATTAGATTTTTAGTCCATTTTATTCACACTAAACCAATAAACCGCTTCCAAAAACAAAAATCCAATTATTTTTGTTAATAACAGAGTTACACAATCGCTAAAAGTCGCATCATTTGAAGTCTTCCGCGCATACCACGACATTCGATCATATGCGCCGATCTATTGGACCGCACTCAGCCAATCACAACGGATTAGCGACGTCGTATCCACAAAAACGAAGTTAGTTTCAAAACATGGTATTTAACTAAATGAAAACGAACAGTTGTGGTTCAAATTCTTGTATTAACTGTTTCTTATAACTATTAACATTAAAATGAGAGGTAAACAAGCTGCAAAATTAGTTAAATTAGCATTAAATAAATCACTGGCCAGTAACTGAAAAATAACCGGCGATGAAAGTTCATTGACTGGCAAATTTCATCACAATAATATTATAATGTTATAGGTTCCCTAGGTCATATTTATCACATAATATAACTGTAAGAAGACTAATGCTTATTTTTGCTTATTTTTATTTGTTAGTATAAAATCACTATCTCCATCGCAAATAGTCGTATCTTTTAAGTTACGACTTTGTGTGTTAGTAACAATCATAGTTACGACCTTATACTATGTATAATTTTTTTTAAAGGGGTCGTAACTCGTACTTACTACAGTATGCATCGCTTAACAAAAAAAAATATCAGTTCGTATAGTCGTATTATGGACATACAACTGTATGCTATGACCAAATTATGAAGATACGATTTTAAGCATTTTTGTTACTGGCTAAGTAGTGCTAATTTTTTAGTTTATGGCTGTTTACATAAAAGGTAATATATCAAAATGCAAATAAATTTTTTTCAGAACTATGCGAAGTAAATCAATCAATCAAAACATTTATTTGTGAATCACATGTGGTACAGATCTTAAAGTTATCCATAGTTTTGTTTCACTGCGTTCTGCTCTAGAGCGTACAAAAATAAAATAAAAGTAAAAACATTAATAATTAGGTAAAATCATATTTAATTAGAATAATAACAAAAAAACATAACACCACACCATCGATTCAATATTCAATTTATAACCATTTTCAATTAAAAGTACAGTAAAATAAAAAAAACATTTATTCATCTAAGCTTATACAAAGCACTTAGGACATGTCAAAAAAAAAAGTATATAGAAATAATCATAATAAACGTAAATAAAATAGTACAATAATAGTACTTAACGTCAATATACATAATGTGAATCTACCACCGGTTCGGACGTTTTTTCTTATCGAGAAGACTTCGGTAGGAAACTCGATAGTTACTTTGTTTGTTTTACAACAAATAAATTCAGAGTACAGTCAATGAGAGTAGAAAAAAGAATACAATATTGAGCAGAGGAGCAGATTATGCCTACTATGATCACAAACTCTTGTCGTTCAAGTAATCCTCTACATTATAATAACCTTGTTTCATAAACTTGGCTTTAATTGCAGACTTAAACTTGTGAAGAGGTAGATCAACACGACTTTGAGGTATTTTGTTAAATTATTTTACAGATTTACCCACACATGAGTTTCCCACCTTGTGTAGCCTAAGACTGGGAGTTTTCAATTTGTTTTTGTTTCTGGTATTATGTTTATGAGTATCACTGTTTTCTTGAACAGATGCAAGTTTTTGCGCACATACATTATGTTATCTAAAACATACTGAGAAATTCTTTAGGTACTAAAAAAATAAAAAACAAGATAAAGCCCTGTCAAAATTTGATATGTTACCATGATACATCAGAGATGTTACTCAAGTTTAATATTTAGGAAGTAAGCCCACTGTAGTAGTATCTGTCTAATAACATGTTCTTTAAGCTCCGTTTGTATTGCATTAAATTATCTTTTAAGAACTAAGTTTTTTATTCAGCATGTCGCGTCGTCTAGATTTTTGGTTTTTATACAAATGAAGTTTCGCCCTTATGAATATCACCTCTTCATAAATGTTCATCGCAGGAAGTGGGAATATTTTTAGGTCTTTAAAATGTGTTTGGCACGATTCATCAGGTCGTGGTCTGCATATGGCACGTATACACTTTTGAGCTTTGAAAATCTTGTAGAAGTATTACCCCAAAAAATAAAACGTACCTTAAAGTGGATGCAACATAACCATGATATGCTGTAACGACTGCTGCCCTGTCAGCAATTTTGCATATGAAGTCAACCTGCGTTTGCCATGTCATGTTACTGTCAATATTCAGTCCAAGAAACTTTGTTAAGTATTATCAAATATTATAAATACTGATGTGGATTCAAGTCTACCATGTCTTTCATCATCCATGCTGAGCGAAATTCTTCAAGAAGGTCCTGAACTTGCAGAAGCAGGAGCTTATCAACAAATGCCTTATATTTGCAGATCTCAAAGTGCAGGTCTTATCTTTTCATCTACTTCTACGTCTACAACTAGCGAAATTCTTATTCAAGATATGGACTCGATATCCTTTTACTTTACGCTTTATTTAATTACTTTGATGTATGTTGAGTTTTGTTTAAAAATTATAATTGGTCAAAATATCTTTCTATCAGTTATAAGATAAAAAATTGATTTTCTAATTGTTCATTAAGAGAATAATCAAGATATTATAATTATTGTGATACTTAATTTTTTTTTTTCGATTATAATGATTAATTTTGCTCAAGAAATTTGTATTTGTATATATTTTTGTTTTTATGTAAGGTGTTAAAGTTATACTAATATACGAGACTGATTACATTTAAAGTAGTCTAAGTACTTACCTCTGTTGCATAATGAAGTTAATTTTATAAAAAAATACATTTTTAACTATACTTTTTAACAACGTTAACTACATAACGACGTCTAAAATTAAATTATTTAAAAACATGTCCGTAGTATAAGGTCGTAACATAAAACATACGACCATATTCGCGCTGTCTTTGTTAGCCTGAATAAACGCAAAAGGGAGTAACTTTAATATACGACCTTTTTACTACGTGCATAAAGTCGTAACTTTAGATTTTTTGGTTTAATTTTGCAATTATACTATTTATTTCAATAAATACTTTTACTTAAGCTTATTTAACCCGCAACGGATATAAAGATCAAAAGTTTAAAGCTATAAATGAATTACAGCTCACACAATACACAAAAGTACTAAGTACTCTACTACGTCCTGTTCTATCCGCGGTCACCGCCGTATCTCAAACAACGTTACAATTTTCAGCAATCTGCCAAAGGTGATGATATGCGTTCGTGCCGTTCACTGCTTCTGTCATTTCCTCCTCATTCCACTGAATATTATTTTAAATCTTTTACTGTCCAATCTATTCGCTCATGGAATTCCTTGCCCTTCTCTATAAGGTCTTCCAAATCCCTACTTATTTTCAAATCACGGGTCAAAGCATATTTTCTGTCACTTATTTGACTCAAACTTCGCCTTAATGATTTAGTGTTGTTAATTAGGTGCCTACTGAATAATCCATACAAAACTTTATGTTTATTCATTTAAGTATGTTTATGTAAGTTTATTTATTGCTATCTTAATAATTTGTATAATAGACATACAATAGTAGACATACTCATTTTAGTCAATATGTTTTTTTATTTTATTTATTTTTTATTGATTAACTGCTCATCTTGCACCACCTCAACTGTTTACTCTTTTTTGTTTCTATACCCGGAGGTTGCCTGGAAGAGATCGCTTCTAGCGATAAGGCCGCCTAAATTGTACTAATAAATTATTTAAACTTTATTTTTGTAACTGTTTTATTTGTGCAATAAAGAATATCTAATATCTAAGTTATCTATATTTGTAAATACGACCTTATGCGTAGGAGGCGTCGATCTTTACGTCTACCACGACTTGCCACTTTTTTTTTTGTGGCCTCAACAATCTTGCTTTTCTAGCAGATTGATTGGGCCAGTGTCAAGTAGAGTCAAAACTTTTATATTGATTGGCCAGTAAGACTATTTTTTTCGTTTCTTCCTTCAAATCTGATGTTTAAAGAGACACAGAAGCGGTTGGCCGGTTAAAACAAAATCGGAGTTCTGTCTGACTTCTGTGTCTATGCTCAGTGTTAATTGAGTTCTTTACTTTAAATTTATCGTTTGTGTAAATATTTGTATTCGGATTTGATATGACATGACATGACAATGTCAAATCCCAATACAATTTTTTGCGCGAACGATAATGTAAATCTAAAGTTTAAGTTTTAACAATGTCACTTTGACATTATCGGCTGGACTACTGGTGACTTTAATTTTGCGGATACCTTCAAATAAATACGGAACGAAATACAAAGCAACCTCAGTCCTTGGCGGCTAGCCAAGAGCAACACGTTACTTTCGTTTAGACATGTCAAATTTAAAAATGTATGGAACTGACATCAAATGTCATCACGGTTAGACGAGTGCTAATGTCATTCTCGTAAATTTTTAACATCACACAAACCTATCTATTTAAAAAAATTAATTAACCGATGTACTAAGGGTTTTCAAGATCAAAACTAACTATTCAGCTGTATTTCGATCCTCAAGATGCTTTCCTCATTATTTAAAACAGAAAGATCTTCCCCTTTGTGAACCAAGCGTGGGATTAAAGTGGTTTGTTGAGTAAAGATGATTTATTTATCTCCTACGCCGACCTTTCAACTGGAATCGCTTCTCCTTTTCATTACTCGGTGATTCTGAGAAAGAAAATAATCATTTCTAAGCGGTTCTAAGCGGGCTATCTGTCAGAGCGCCGCGCATGTCTAATTTGTGCCATAGTGCTCCAGTACCCAAATTGGACCTCACTCATCATTCAGCTTAATGGGCTCAGGCGCTGATTTGAATGAGGATCTGTTCTGTGAAAAATTGTATTGGGATTTGACGTGACATGACATGACAATGTCAAATCCCAGTACATTTTTTTACGCGAACGATAACGTAAATTTAAAGTGGCAACAGTAGTAGACGGCGATCGTTTCAGTCCCTATTTATCCCTTCAAGGCAAAAAGTAGTCTATGTCCTTTAAAGTCCAATCTATCTCTTTAAGTAGCTATCGTAATTCATCAAAAGGATTCAGCTTATGCGTAATGATGTAACGGAAAGACAGCTTGACTTACGAATTTATAAGATTTCGAGCTATCCGTCAGCGGCTCCGCTGTAGACTTGTACTTTACTTTGTACTTTACTAACTCTTTTTGTGAAACCGAACCAAGTTTAAAAGAGTAAGTACTGAGTTTCTCCCCGGTCTTCTCAGTATAAGATCAACTTCCGATGCGGTGGTAGAGTCACATTATGTTTGTATACAGTGTATTTATGTATTCATATTATTATAGTATTTAAGTCTATTACTAAGTTTTTTTTTTCCTTGTAATGACGAGTTAAAAATACTTGTTACAGGTCTATTTAAATAAAGATATTTTTTGTTTGTTTGTTTGACTGTCTTTCCCGTCAAAATATTGATTAATTTTAAAAAAATTGCCCCTGTCACTCCCTGATAATGTAGCCTTACATCGGTGAAAGAATTTTGTACTCTCTGTTAATTTAGCCTAATACAAGTTAATGATTATTTTTAAATCGGTCTAGTGGCTCCGGAACTACTGGACCGATTCAATAAAAACAAACAAACAATAAATCTTTATCGCTTTAAAGCGATAAGACCGCCTAAATTGTACATTTGATGTCTACTTACTGTTTAACTTGCTGTATTTGTTTGTTTGTGCAATAAAGATTATTTATCTTATCTTATCTTATCTTTATATCAGTGTACAGTATAGATATTTTCACCAAATGGTAATACTTTATCAGTATTCTCTGCTTGCAGGCTGTATATCCTTACGGAAAAACTTAGAAATATTTCAAGTTGAAAGATTCCCGACCAAAATTCTTAAGCTGAGTTCTATGAGTTTGAAAATACTTTCCCGGAGTCAGCAATGCGCGACCGATTTTTCAGCTTTCAGACTTCGTAAGCTTCTCAAATCCGAGTTCTGCGTCTTTAATACGTGGTTTTAACGGATTAGGTAAGATTTAATTTCAAAGCTGACGTTAAAATTGAACTTTGTAGACGAACGATGTGATCAGACCAGATATCTTGATTTACCTATTATTAATAAGTCAATATAACTAGTTGCCTTGAAAGGAGTCCCAAATTATACTTTCAAGTCGACCTTCTCTATTAATAATATCTTTCCAGAAACTGAAGGCTTCATAATGGCAATCCAGGACCAGGTGATAGAGACACGTAATTACCAAAAACACATCATCAAAAATAGGGCAACAGACACATGTAGAAAATGCAATAGTTCTCCGGAAACGATCCAGCACATAACAGGCGCCTGCAGAGCAATAGTTCAGACAGACTACAAACACAGACACGACCAGGTAGCCAACATAATTCACCAAAAACTTGCCATTAAATATCAACTCCTTGCTTCACCTGGCACTGCATACTACAAGTACATCCCTGAAACCCAACGGAACGAACAACAACGGATAAACATACTTAAATACATTTTCTTTTGTAAATACATACTTATTATACATAGGAGACACCCAGACCAGTACAAACAGACATGTTCATGCACACAAATGTTTGAACTGTGCGGGGATCGAACCCGCGACCTCTGGTGTAGTAGCCAACTTCTTAACCATTACACCAAGTCGGTCGTCAAACCGTCGTCGGTTGGGAAAAAAATGAAAGGTGAAATAAATGGATTTCGCCAAGATTCTTCTGAATGTGAGTCATTAAGATCATAATAATGCAAATGATTGATGTTTTTCCTGTCTACAGTAATGGAATGAAAAAAAAAGTTAGCCAAAAGCGGATTTAACTTGACAAAAATGAAGTGGATTTTAAAACTTAAAATGGCTAAGGATTTTGGCTGGGAGTTTTAGTCAATCTCGTTAAACTATTTAATTTAACTTTAGAGCAGTTTCAGACTATCGTTATTTTATGTGTATACGGTATACACTTTGGTATACGCGCTGACACGCGAAATACATTACACGCTTCAAAAAACTCAACGCGCGTACACTCGAACTGGTAGAGGTGAGTCAGTATCTATCTATATTGATTGTACAAGCTTATAAGCGAGTCAACGCTCGTACAAGTTACGCTTGTGGAAAAAAGCGTCTGTATTCGCCTACATGCTTTTCCAAAAACGAGGTTATGAGCGCGTATAAAATGGAAATCTAAAACCGCTCATAAAGTCACGATAAATTCACAAACGTCAATCATATCAAAGTCTTATAGCTGTCCTTTTCATTTCTATTGACATGTGACAGGCAGCATCAATTTGAGGTGTGCTCAACTTTTAAGTAGCGTTTGTGGATACACAGGGGTATGAGTGACATCTTTGTAGCTTGCTTAAGTGCACTCTGCACACACGGTGAAACACATAACAGCACGATGCGGTGAAAATATGCACAGTAAATCCACCGTTACTTAACCAAATTTATGGTTAACTACCGATAAAATTCGGTTATTAACGGTTAAATATCCAACTGCGACCGAGAAAAAGAGTACAGTTCTTCAAGGAAAATAATGGGCATCGACTAACTTCGATGTTCCCGAAGATGACCATTATGACCAACCGAAACTAGGCAACTGAATGACAGCGCTATAGTGAAATAGCGAGACGGCTATGACATTGTCATTTAATTGTTTGCGAAAAAGTTTAAATTAGAAGTGTTTTTTAAAAATAATTACTTTTATAAAATTGTTTTTGTAATGTTTTACGATGTTTCCGAAATTCCGATGTTGTCCGATGCCCATTATTTATCTTGAAGTACTGTAAATAATCTGTATTTTTATTGTTTTGTCAACTCGTAGGTGAAGCTTCCTTCTTACAGAATTCCCATCGCACTGTGTGACTGGATATCCGACTTCCTGAGGGAACAGTCAATAATAGTGCCGCCAGCGCCATCTGGCGGTGGTATTTAACCGTAACAAGCATACAATGGGGTTATTTAACCGTTAATAACGAATAATGCATTTTTAACCACTTGATTAAAATTGTTAAGAACCGGCTTCGCATCTATACCTAGCTGTAACCAGGCTGCGAATGATTACTAAACATATATTTTCAAAATAGTATTGGAGGTTTTTTTTCTGTTTTTCTTAAAAACAAAATGCTTTGTGGCGCTAGTGGTTGAGTCACAATTTATTTTCAATTCAATTAAATATCTTAATTGCATGTTATAATAGTTTCCTTCATTTATTATGTAGATATAATTCATGGGTCATTAATTTTATCAAACATACCTACACCGGGTGATTTGGTATCTCATGACATTTCACTCTTTCAGTGAAAAAATAGGAATGTCCGTCAAATTAAATTTTACAATACAAATTTTAAGTAAATATCAACATAACCTATACCCATATTAAGTAGCCATATGATTTTCCTTGCGCAATAAATAGTCAACCGGTGTACATTACACTTTTAAAGTAAATATTTTATATATTATTTATTATTTGAATTTGTTCTGTATTTAAATACAAATATGCTCCGGACTAGTCAGACTACACACCTCTCATTATGGTCTCAAGGTCAAAATAAATATCCCTGTGTACGAGGTCCAGAAATAGAATTAGGCCAAGAGCGTCTCCCTTCACACCCAGACCCGAGCCAATTTAGAAAAGATCGTATCCTGAATTTACCCGACCGGGAATCGAACCAGGGACACTACGTAAGTTAAGGGGAGAAACCGTGCTACACCGCGCTACGTCAATCGTGTCGTCACGTTAACTAATAAACAGATAGTATTTATCAGGGTTGGATATGGCGTCAATTACGCTAGATCCCATCCCTAGCCCGGCGGTCGTGGAACTACTATTTCGGATTTATTACGGTTAAATTGGCAGTTATCTGAGATGTATAGCATATAATTGAGTAAATTCTGGATGGACAGGTTTTGTAATAGTTAATAATAGGTTGTTTGAAGGAACTTTTGTTTTATATTCTTTTAGGTTTATTTGTATCAAAATGACACACTGCTTGTACTTTACTAACGCCTGTTGCAAACCCAAAACAAGTTTAAAAGAGTAACTGCTGAGTTTCTCGCCGGGTCTTCTCAGCAAGAAACAACTCCGACGCGGTGGTAGAGTCGCATTATGTATGTATACTAGGTATTTATATATCCATATTATTATGGTATTTATGTCTATTATTTAGTATATTTTGCTGTAAATTTGACGATTTGAAAGTACTGATACAGTCTATTTGAATAAAGTACACAATTGTACACTTGGGTACACATCGCTTGCAGTAGAAAGTAAATAGAGTTATCGACAAACATGGCCCGCTCCGTTTGTGCACGCCCAATACATAAATCGTAATAGAAAACGCAACGTTTGGTTTTCATACAAACCACGTGCTACGTTTTCAACACGTGTGTGACGTCACGATAGCGTTTTATTGATAGGAATCTCAATCTCAATTTCTCAATCGACTATGATTGATTTTTTATTCAACAAAACTTAATAACAGACATAAATTGCCTAGCCATAACGGTGAATCAAAAGAGGTGTCTCTCTTTTGACACGCGAAGAATATCCAATCGATTTAAATGTATATTTATTAATAGTATACCTATTTTATATCGAGGGACTAAACGAAGCCATAATATACCAGAGGTGGTTTGACTCCTGAGCGTTTAGTCTCGAGGTGAAAACTGTACTTTTCACTTTGAGTGCGAGAAAAATAGTAAATTTAGTACAAAAACATTTAAAATCGAACTTTACACTTGACAAAAGTTCTGAAATTGTCGTGGTCAGTTTTTTCTTCTGAACTGAACCACAGATTAACAATTTAAAACGCATGGTGCCACCTTCTTTGCGGACAAACCATGGAACTAAAACTCTGAACATTTTCGCAATGAAGACGGTCCACACTCCACAGATAAAAGTATATTTATACTAACTGTTTGGTTGGTCTTTGTCTCATGAAGAAAATTGAAAAACGAATTACTTTTTACTCCCTAGGGACTAAAGTGGTCACTTTAGTCCCGCTTCATAGGGCTATATTGGCGTAGGTACTTTTAGAGCATGAGAAGTGAAATGTATATTCATTATAATCATTAGCATTTTACATATCTGTCAGCTGGGGCCACTGAAGAGCCTACACCGAGCCCAGGCCTTCGCTGAGTAAGCTCCTTTTTATTTTTTGACATTAAGACCACCACTTGTGTTAATGTTTTTGAGCTTTATTGTCATATTATGTCTTTTGAATAAATGAATCAGCAACCAGACAACACACCTCTTGTAATGGTCTCAAAGTAGGGATTAACATCCCTAGGTTAGGAGGTACCACACAAGGAAATAAGACAAGGGCATCTCCCAGCACACACAGATTTCATTTGAGAAAAGCTCGTTTACTGAATTGACCTGACCGGAAATCATACCCGGGACACTACGGAAATCTAGGCGAGAAACCGTGCTACAGCGATGATGATGATAAATAAAAATAAAAAAACTAGTGATGCCAATTTTTTGTTTTGTTTTTTTAATTAATCAGTAGTTTTATTTGTCAATGTAATCAATTACAATTCACGCGCAGACATGGGACACACCGGAAGTGAATTCCCCGTCTAATTAGTAAATGTTTTTTCTTTCTTTCTTCCTTCACCTTTCTTCCTTTCAATCGCGGCATCTATTTCAATACATGTCTGCGGTGAAAACTCTTTGACAGCATTTTCTCTCGGCTTCCAGCTTTTTCCCACTTTCACTCATATTTCAAGCTCCTACGGGAATTTCCAAAGGCATTCTTAGTAAGAGGTATTTAACCTCTTTAAGTTAAATTACCTTTTTGCTACGGTACAAAAGGCCGATTATTTCATGTTCGCTGTAATTAGGGGTTGTATATAAAATTGACGTTAATTTACAAGGTAATTAGAGCTTTTTTTACTGAGCTTGTAAGATTAGAGTTACAAGCTTTTTTATCTTATTTGGTTGACATAGTGAAGCAAGAATATTATAGTGTAGAGAATTTCTTAAATGACAGGAATATGTGGTCATCTTGGCTATAATCTGGTCCTCTGCATATTTTTTGTTACGACTCCACACTGTCAATTCAATTTATTGCAAAAAAAAGGATTGAAAACGGGAACCATAAATTTTGGAAAGAACTAAGCCTGTGGATGAGCCAGATTTTGTTTATTTATGATTTTCACTATGATAGTAGTTTTTTTACGTTTATTTTTATTTAGTATATATTTGCTAAAAGGTAATAGTTTGTTTGATATGTCATCATCATCATCTCAGCCATTGGACGTCCACTGCTGAACATAGGCCTCCCCCATTGATTTTGGCCTTTTCCCTAGCCAAGTGGCAAACGCTCGGAATCGAATCGAACTTCGCCTTCGCTAACGCTTGTCGCAAACGCTAATAGATTGGTAGCCAAGATGAACGGAACGCGGCGAACGCTAGTTCTCTTCTAACTTTCGTTAAAAATAAGAATTTTGTCTATGGTTTCGCACGACGCCAGCCAGACGCAATGTCAAAGTCGAAGAGTTTGACGTGACGTGACGTATGTATAAAGTTGTTGTTATTGAAATATTTTCAGTGTTTTTAAAAAACATTGCAAAGTGTATTTGTATTTGTGAAGTTAATAGGTGTGCACAATCTTTTTAGAGCATGCATTGTAATAAAAAACTCACAAAATACTAAATTTCAAACAAAGACAACACCAGCTGATTGAGAAATCGCCATTTTGTTACGTTGGCGTCAAGGGGCCGGCGTTCGCTAACTATCGTAGCGTTGAAACGCTCATGGGGCGTAGTCGCTTGTCAAAAAGTGCCACTTAGCTGTATTTAGCGAACGACTTATGTTTCGTTTTATCTATTAGAAAAAAATTATACACTTGGCTACCAATCTATGATTCGTTACGATTAAGTCACGTGACATGTCGATCGACGATTATTTTCCATACAAATCTTTGAGCGTTTTCGTTCAACGTTTGACACTTGGCTAGACCAGCAGATCGTCCGTCCATCTCGCGGGTGTCCGTCCTACGCTGCGCCTGCCGATACGTGGTCTCCACTCGAGCACTTTTCTGCCCCATCGGCCATCATTCAGTCCTCCGAGCAATGTGTCCTGCCCACTGCCACTTCAGCTTGCTAACCCGTTTGGCTATGTCGGTTGATTCTTCATAAATCAATGAAATTAAATGCCAATGTACTTTTTGCTAAGTCTTTAATATGAATGCATATATTTTTAATTTTAATTCATAATTAGTAGAGATTCAGCCAACAATGCCTGGTTGGATCCCGAGCTAGGTAAACATGGTGTAATTTCAACTTTTTTCGCAATTTCAACTTTATTTTACAGTTTTATGTAAGTACAGTCAGCAGTAAAAGTCGTTAAACGCCTTAAGGTATTATGGGGATTTGCATTTATTAGCTCTGTTGAAGTAAACTGACAGGGGTGCTGAGGTATGTCAGTTTGGCGGCCTAGCCTGTTGGCGCAATGGCAGCGATCCTGCCTTTAGCGCCGGAGGTCGTAGGTTCGATCCCCACCCATGACAAATATCTGTGTGACGAACATTTGTATTTGTGTGTGTCTGGGTGTTATTATCTATTTAAGTATGTATTTAGAAATATTTAAGTATGTTTATCAGTCTCTGACGCCCATATTACAAGCTCTGCTTAGTTCGGGTCAGATGATCTTGGTGTGAACTGTCCCAGATTTTTATTTATGTATATTTATTTGCTATTACAAAATACTAAAATGTTCCCTGCACAATACGTGCTGTACAATTTGTATGTATGTATGTATTATCTAATATGTTTGAACTCGCGATGTGTTCTAAAGCTTCCCTTCAAGACATCATTAAGTGGCCAATTTCCTTGAATTGCTGATCAGATCGCCGATTGTCAAGCAGCATATCTCACAGATCTCAGCGTCGTTAACATAATGACAAGCTACGAATACAAGCGAATAATCATGCTTTGTACTGTTTACCAATTTGTATGAATGGCCATTTATTAATGTAAATAAATAATACTGTGCCTATGAAGTGTTTTATTGAACTTTATGTGATAAATAGTTCATAAAATAATAAAGTTTTTGCAAACGGTATAGAGGAAAAAGTTGATGTAACTTTTTTTTAAGTGGCGTTCAAAAAATAGGGAAAAATCATTATTTTCCACTTTTTCAGTTTCATATTTTTTTTTTCTAAATTATTGTCCAGTGCTTTAAATGTAAATGCTTCTAAGTGAAATAAAAATAAGCATTTACCTCAACTACTCGCGCCACAATAACCGAAAAAGTGCCAAGCGAGAAATTTTCGAATATTTTAAAAAAAAATCACAACTCGAAAACTATTAACAATCGCGGAACATACATGGAGGTGATTTGGGTAGCCCTAGTGATGTTCTACCTCTGGGCTACCGCTTATCACTCATTTTTGGGACATCCTGTATGAAAAGCGAAAGGTCACTCATCATCTCAGAAACTACAAGTGATAGAAGGTTCAAATTTTGCATAGAGGTTCTTTTTAAGACGTAAGTGCTACCTAAGACGGGATTTTGCGAATCAAGTATCGTAAGTCGGGAAAAATCCTGTATGTCTTAAAAATAAAGTTCCGAAGGGCGGAAAGTTAGTAGCTTGATAAAGGTTTTGTCTTACCTAGCAGCCTTCTCTTTACGTATAGCAATAAATATTACCCCTGTCAATATAAACAAACAGTATGTTAGAGAGGTGAGCTAACTGCAGTTTCAATTTTGTTTTGTTGTTTACATTTGCCGACATTTGTGACGTAGGATTTTAATTAAAGGAGATTTAAATTAACTTCGAAATTTAGGTGAGCGTAATCTTTATAAATCTATAAATTATTGAATAACTTTCCCTGAAATCAAGCTTACCAAAAATACTATTGAAGTAATTTCTTTAGATTTATTAAAATGTGACTTCTACGAAATTAATTAGTACAAGTTTTGCTTAGTTTAGACGTTCTCAGGTCTTTCGTAATACAGAACCACAATAAGTGTCCGACCTTCAATTAAAAATATATAAAATAATAACTTTAACAATTTAGTAAGTTTATCTCACATTTATCATTTATTTACTTTACACTCTAAATAAGATAATTTTGTATCATCAGTTGCAAGATTTATTGCTGGCTACCACGGTCCGTCTCGGTATCTTGTAATTAGAATAGCATAGAATATAATAAACTTTATTTAAGAACGTAAATAAAAAAGGCAAAGCATTGACCTAAGACATTATCAGCACTTGGCAGAAATCCACATAAGTTGACTTATCGATTCCCCATTCGTTTAATGACTTCAGAAATAGGCTGGGATAAGATAAATTCTGCTTTTATTAGGATGTCGGCTGTTACGACTATGATGTTCGTCTTGTGAACTTAAGACTTGCAAAGTGGTGTTAAGTCATGTTTTACATGTATATCATACATACCATCACGCCTTTTTCCCAGCGGGGTAGGCAGAGACCACATCTTCCACTTGCCACGGTCCTGACACACCTCTTGCGTTTCTTCCACTCTCATTAATCCTTTCATACATGCTCGTCGATTATGGGTACTCCTGAACAGACCTCTTCTAAGACTATTTCATATATTTAAATAAGCTTGAAGTACTTATCATGCCAATCTATAATTATACGACACGATTATTTGACGACACGATTGGCGTAGTGCGCTGTAGCACGGTTTCTCGCCTCGATTTCCTCAGTGTCCCGGGTTCGATTCCCGGTCGGGTCAATTCAGGAAACGATCTTTTCTGAATTGACTCGGGTCTGGGTGTGCTGGGAGACGCCCCTGGCTGATTTCCTTGTGTGGTACCTCGTGACACAGGGATATTAAGCCCTACTTCGAGACCATTACAAGAGGTGTGTTGTCTGGCGCATATTTATTTATTTATCATTATTATATTTTATAGAGGTTAGCTTCTAACTTTGTTTATTTGTTTAGTGACTTAGGCTAATCTTCATTAACACAGATCCAATTAACACAATTCTTCCACTAACAGAAAGCTACATCATTCAGGAGTGATATACAAGTAGGTTATATTATTTTATTATGATTGAACAAACAAATCCGTGAAAAATGAAAGTATTATGTAAATCAAGTCGAAGAAAAGCGGTCGAGATGTGGTACTTCATAGCTAGCAATTTTTTGTTAAATACCCTTGCGAAGCCGGGGCGGGCCACTAGTTAAACATGTATGACAATAATGTACGTAAATATACTTATACCTGCATACTTCAACATTATGCGAATGTTACTCTACCACCGGTTCAGAGGTTGCTTCCATCAAGAAGAATCCGGCAAGAACTAGATAGTTACCCTTTTCATAATCGTTGTGTACAATTATTTATTTAGATTTAAATCAATAATTGTCAGAGTACAGTCTAGACAAAAAATGTGCAGAGGAACAGATATCTATAGGGATTTCGTCATTAATCGCTTTGCTTGGCTAGGATTTGAACTAAGTAAGTGCCTGGCTTTCGGGCCGTTAACACCGACTATTGCTGCGAATGTCTTGAATTAATAAGTTATTTCCAATATTATGGTCCTTTGCATAAAACAGGGCAATTGGAAACGCAAAATAATTCACATTCACATTTGGTATAGGTATTTAAGCACAGTTTAAAGTCTGGTATCTCATAGCGCTTATGAATTAGCGTGTCCTATCTACAGGCGCCTCTGTTTGAATGAAGGTAATTGCGGTCGAAAATGGGTGACAACCTCAATATACTTAGTGTGAAAATCACTCAACCTCGTTCCAAAATGGAACCGAGAGAAACCGATATCACTTTGCCAGTTGTGGAAGGCAATCGGCGAGCATGAATCACTCACGCACGACACGTTTTAGGAAAAACTGATTTCCTGTAGGTTCATAGTTTTGTCTCTCATGTTTTCGTAGATTTAGCTGTAGCTGGGGCCTTATTGCAATCGCATACATCCAGTCAACCTAATTCCCTAAACTGAGGGAAGCAAGAAATTTAGTCAGTAAGTAAATATGCAGCCTTTTAGAAGAAGATGCTTTAGTTCCTTGTGACCGCTGACTCGCTGGAAATAAAAGATCAAAATTACGAAATTGATCGCTACGGTCAGTTTACAGAATGAGCTTGACAAGTAAGGGAGTGTAATAGATGCCCGTGGACTCTCTTATTGCAAGTTTGGAAGCCTAATTAAAAGAATTTGACAGCGGGAATAATAAAAAAAGTTGGTATTAGTAATTACAGTCTGTTCACATTTCTTGTAAAAAGTAAAATGTAAGGAATTTAAAAGAGGCTAAAGTCACTTCTAAAAGGCATTCCCATTCCCGAAGGTTGCATCTGTGCTTAGGTTGAAATGTGTTAGACAAGCCACTGAGAGTAAAAATGAGGTCAAAAGATAATGCTTGACATTGATTATAGGGCACGGTAGATGAAGCTATTTATACCAGTGAAGTATACGTTATTTAATTCAAATTTAGATATAACATTAACATGTTAAAACAGTTAAAAAGCTATCTAAAATATCTGAAGATTTTGTTAGTCAGTTCACATTTGAACGTCACATAAACTTGTACAATAGAAATTTACTTAGAGAAAAAAAGGAAGCAAATATTGCAGCGGTTAATTCAGTCTCCAGAACTAAGCTTACTTCCAGACAGTATAATTAATAAACCTTTTTCAAAGAAGTCTTCTTAGTGTAGTACACTTTAAGCTTGGTTTTATCAGTTTGGTACTAGCATTTTGTTAAAGTAGAGTGTTATTTTTCTGCTGAAATAATTAATTAGAAACAATAAACGTGAAGAAGGCATTGTTATTGGAACTTCAGCAAGAATTCCAGCTTTAGCAATATTTCCACGAAAAGTTACGAGAGTTTCAAAGAGTTGAAACTTAAATTATTTTTATTAAATACTCAAGAAACGGAAAAGTTTTTGAACAAGACTATTTTATGGCAAGTAACAACCTTCAGGGTAGAAAAACAACCTAGTGAAAGGATCTCAAGATTCCGATGAAAAATATATACTTAAATGAATATCCGGGAAAAATTTCATTAAGTTCATCTGACCCCAAACTAAGCAGACCTCATATTATGGGTATGAGGCTTGTCCTATAAACTATTAATTAATCAGTACGTACCACGAGTTGCCACTTAAAATATACATTATCGTTCGCGTAAAAAATTGTATTGGGATTTGACATTGTCATGTCATGTCATATCAGTGCTATGAGTGTCAGAGACTGGATAAATATACTCAAATACTTATTGATAAATATACTGTATTAGTATAGACAACAATAACAACAGTTGGAAGACACACAAAGACAAGAAACACAAATGTTCGCCAGATGAATGATAGTCATGGGTGGGGATCGAACCCACGACCTCGAGTGCTATAAAGGCAGGCTTGTTGCCATTGCACTAACAGGCCAGTCATTTACAGCCAGTGAGAGAAGGCCTAGGTTCAGCAGTTTCCCATAATTGCAAATAATGACGACGAAGCGGTTAAATTCTCTTGAAACAACATTAAACTTTACTCTACACGACACACCCTTCTCACATTGGCAGCCTGTATATATATTATGTATGAGTGCGTGACATACAAGAGCCTATATTGCAGTGATGAATCGTAGGTGCCACTCAATGCTGCGAGTGACGCTTCAAATGATGTGTGAGGCTTTCAGAACGAGAAAAAATGGTTGTGATGTATGGTTGAGTGAGTAGTTTAATTACATTCCGTATGTCTCCTTTATTCATCTCAATTTAGTGCTCTTGATACTTGGGTTCGTCCCCTGTCTAGGTGTCATTTCGAAGTATTTTGAAATAAGTAAGTTTGTTCAGTCTCTCTCAGTCCGTACACAAAAATACAGTTTCAATGGATACAATTTAGCTATACCAAAGTACAGGTAAACTTATTTCTTAAGAGAGATTTCTTTCAGCAGACCACGGCTACAGGGAAAAGTTAACAATAAAGTTATGGATGGACAATTTGTGCACACGTAATGCAATAATAAGTGATTCCTGTAAAAACACAAGCCTAACTTATCAATAGATAAACATAATATACATACATACATAAATAAATATACTCAATAAATCATTGAAGTATATAAATATCTGACTAATAAAAAAATATGATGAACCCATGCAATCTAAACAATGTTTAGAAGATGTTCTTTTGAAGGTCTCTTGAAAGAACCCACAGTGCAACACTCACGAATGGAAACAGGCAGCTTGTTCTACAGGTTCACAGCCTGAGCAGTAAAAGAGGCACCGTACATGCACGCGCTACAGGTAGGGGCGGTCAACTGTAAATTATAGGCTGAGCGATGAGTTCTGCCTGACGATGAAAGATAAGAAAAACACTCACGGAGATAGCATGGAGAAGAAGGGTTGAAAAGAAGAACCAATAAGTGATAGTCACGAATAAGTGAATTTTTATTTATAGCATTTTTACAATGCTCTATTTCCCACTCAAAGATAGACAATGAAAATTTGGACCTGCCACTCGATTCAGATCGAAGTTATCGACCGATTCGGTATGTTTGTTTTGAGTATAGTAAATGACCCGCTTAACGGTAGCAATAAATATTTTATATGTTAAAGCCGAAGGCCTTCTAATTTCATAAACTAAAGTATATAAAAACTACCCCTAATTAACAAATCAATAAAAAAAAAAGACAAAAACCGAATCGGTCGATAACTTTGTTCTGAATCGGGGGGCTGATCCCTGGGCTCAGGCGGAACTCAAACCCACGTCTTCCACAATCCAGGTGGCTGCTCTTCCAACGAGGCTTGAGGAAGACGCTGGTTCGAGTCCCGTCTGAGCCCCAGGATCAAATCATTTTTTTCTAGTTTCAGTCTTTGTGTTGAGCTTGTTATAAGTTTACATTGGTATCAGATGATCTTGGAGTAAGTTATCCAAGTTTTTTTCATTAGCTTTACTTACCTAATTGTTTTACTATATTGAAAATTAGCACACAACTTGGTGTTCAACACTATTGTATGTACGAGTAACATGAATCCTCGTTTACCCTCTGACATGTTTGCACTCTGAATCAAACAATGGAAATTGGTTGAAAAACAAACACTGACTCTGATTGTTAGTTCTAAAATAGCATAGAATAAATAATAGTTCTTGACATCATGATTAAGTAAACAGACTGACTCAAAGAGATTTTTCAAATTTGTTTTCGTAAAGTTTGTCATAAATCTCTAAATTAGCTCTCTGAATTAGATGGCAGCTTAGGCCTTAAAAGATTAAGGTTGTAAGTATCAAAACTAATAGTTTTGTCGGTTGTCTGTGGTAAGCACATCTCTCAATTATCATTCGTACTCAATCGTGAGATTGAGTAAGTTAGTTAAGAAGTCGTTAAGTAAGTGAGTGTTACTTTAGCTGATACAATTTTTTGCCACCACTCCCAGCGCTTAGTTTTTATGAATAAGAGCTATGTAGAGCTTTATTTTAAAGGCTGGTTAACCCGTCGTAGGTCACGCTTTTTTTGATACCGTATCGGTCGTGTTTACCCTTTCAACCTTGTTAACAGATCACATATCTATGCCACTCGAGCGCATCTTGCCAACTGACTTTTGATGCTTTATAAAATATTTTGGGAAGCTACGAGTACCATAAGGTCCAAGTTTGTATCTTCACTATACAGCAATGTAGCGAGTTTTCGTAAACATCGGCTTTAAGACCCCACGCGACCGACCGCGGGTTTAAGAATAATCCTTCTTAATAATATTATAAATGCGAAAGTTTGTGAGGATGTATGTTTGTTACTCATTCACGCAAAAACTACTGAACGGATTTGCACGAAACTTTACAGTAATACAGCTTATACAAACATACCATCACGCCTTTTTCCCGACGGGGTAGGCAGAGACCACATCATTCCACTTGCTACGGTCCTGACACACCTCTTGCGCTTCTTCCACTCTCATTAATCCTTTCATACATGCCCGTCGATTATTGATACTCCTGACCTGACCTTTTCTGAGCACGTGTTGGACTTGTCCTAAGTACGTCCATTTAGGCTTTCCCCTTCCAACAGCTCCATCCACCGTCGCCTTGTAAATTTATTTCGTTAATCACCATTCATCCATCCTTTCCATATGCCCAAACCATCTTAGCATTCCCATCTCAACTTTTGTGACAACATCCTCTTTCACACCACAACGCTCTCTAATTATGCTATTCCTCACTTTATCACTCAATGTCACTCCTGCCATACTTTGCAATGCTCTCATTTTCACTGCATTTATCCTACTTTCATCCTTCGTTTGTCGTACCCAACTTTAACACCCCCGCATGAACAGCCAGTTGCGCCTTCTCTGACACCTTCTAACTGTTCATAAAGGCATGCAGCGCTCCATTTAACATATTCCCTACATTCACTCTTCTATCAATATCACCCTCATGCCTTCCATCCCTCGTGAACCTAGTCCCCAGATACACAAATTATTTACCTTGTTCTACCTTTTCACCTCCAATTAATACAGCTTATACATCAGAATAACACATAGGCTAAAGTTAATCAAGATTTTATGTAATTATGCCATGATATATAACGATAAAGCGGGCGAAGCCGCGGGTGGAAAGCCAGTTTTATATAAAATTCGTATAAACTATTTCTTACTGCGAAGCTCAAAGAGAAACTCTAGAGGTAAATTACTATTACTACTAGTACTAATATTTTTTTTGTTCATTCATTAAAGGCCACAGCATCTTTGCAGATGATTGTTGCAGCATCACGGGGGTAAATTTTGGGGGGTGCAACGTCTCCGGTGACTATATATATATTTTGACTTTTGGTGACTATATATATTTTTTTGTTAAACACTCGTTTAATCATTGTGTTATTTTAAAAGTTCTTTAACAATTGTAGTCTACTAGGTGCATAATTTATTAAAATGCACAAAGGCGTTCACATCAAGCTTTACATAGGGGCACATTATGCAGCTACCTTGCTGTGATAATGCGCTTGAAATTCACCAATCACATTCGTTGGGACACATATCATAGCACTGATGGAAACGGGTCGTACTAATCTATGTTTTTAATATTACAGATGACATGACACATGGATGCGTGCATTGCGTGCCGTCCCTATTGTCGATGCATCGCATAGCTGCGCGATCTTCCTCTCACAGCTACGAGTACCTTGCGACACATCTTCGTAGCCCATATTACTCGCTCTATAACATAGCCTAGCATCAGTGGAAACGGTCTAATAATTTCGGTCTTAGCTTGCACATACTCGCGGCTGCTGCATAGCACATCTCTGGGGAAAAGCAGCCTTAACGTCAAGTCGTTGCCGATCCGCTGGATCCACTAAGCCCCGGATATTGCAATATTAAGTATGTAATTAGGATCATCTTCCAGCATCTTAAGTTGGCTAGTTAAACTAGGGTATTACAACAAGGGTTGCTGAAAAACTTCCCTTGTTATGAAGATGTAGTTTTCACTAGCTACCTATTTATTGCTCTCGCTAACATAATATTATGTTTAAATGTGCATAATTTGGCTTTCAGATTCTATTTGAAGAGAAGATAACACCTCAAAGACCTTCAATGAGAACCAGAATAGCGTTTCTATCGATGAATACCTAAACAAAAAAATTCACTCACTTGTATGCCATATTTATATAGTCTATTGATTATTAATCATTTATTAAGAACAATTAAGTAACATATAATATATATATATACAGTCCAATTAAAATTAAAATATATTTTTTTTAATTAAAATTAGAGAGGGAGATGCTGGCAGCATTCCCCCGTTGGATGGCTAGGCTGACACGTTGCGCGAGGAATGTACCAGCTCTGGAGCCAGTGAACCTATTTAGTCTTCTAGACAGTATTTTAACAAGTCTATTGATTAATTCGTAGCCAATTGGGTATAAAGTTGAAATTGCAATAGCGCGAAATTTAATATGGATTCGAAATGTGGTTCTTTATAATTAAGTCTCTTGAGAAAGCTTACCAAATAAACTATGGAGAGGTATATGCTTTTTATCTTATGGCTACATTTAATTAATTAATTAAGAAGTCGGAAGAAGAGCTAATGAGATCGAAGTAGCCCAGAAGAAACGTACCTAATTCAAATAGCATTGGGCTAAGCCTAGACGACAAGATTGCAGGGTTTCGGTGGATTCTCAGTTCCTCCTATGGTTGCTAATAATGATGATTATTAATTCGAAGCTCTTCGTACATTCCTAATAAGGTATACGGCATACTCCTATTCACTTCAGCAACGTGGCCTAGTGGTAACACATTCGCCCAGAACACTCTCTTTGTGTCATTTATATTTGCGGCCAACTCTTCGGTAATGGAAAATATGATCAATCCTTATAACGGTGGTAGGCCTGCCACTTTCTACGTTGGGTTTTAAAATCACTCGGTGAAGTGTGGGCTTCTGATATTTCCGTTAACAATGGCGGCACCGATCATCCTATTTTGAAATGTATTCGTGAGCATTTTGTTAAGCTATGTTAGTCTTTGGAGTCTTCAGGAACTCGTTAAAACTTTTAATGCACATCAGCAATATTGGAGACAAGTTTCATAACTTTTGCTGGAGTCTTGCAGGAATTCTTCCTAAATTGACAGTCCTAATTGGGAAAGGAAAGAGATTAATCACAGTTTCATTTCATCCTAAAAACTTAAACAGTTCCATGTTGTTTTTGCTTTAGTGCCAATTAATCTATCTCACTTCACCTTCACACTATCAAAAGTTTACCAAGGTTCGTCAGCTACCGTCCGGTACTCCTAGTTCCTTGTTCCTTGAAGTTTGTTTGCAGGTAATGTAACGGTGATGTGGTGGAAACTTTATTCCTTTACGGACTGTGTGTTAGACCCAACTTGTGTATGAGCGTTGAGGTTGAATAGTACACGTCTTCACCACAATGCGGGAAGAGAACAGTAAGTTCGTTTGAAAGTCGAACGTAATTTGAGCTTATACACGGCATATATGTATAAATTCGGCCTAGTGGTTAAGCACTGCATCTCGGAACCCATGTGGTCCCGAGTTCAAATCTGGCCTTGAACCCTCTTTGTGTTCATTGTTTACTCACCATCACGTGGTAAGTAAACTGGTTCACCACAATTTTTGATGGAAAACACCGATAAAATCCTGATAGTGGCAGAAAGCTCACCCCCTTCCAAGTTTCTAATACGCTGGGTTAAAAGTGGGCATCTGAGTGTTCCATTGACCATGACGGCAACAGTCAACTTGCCTCTGACTAACCCCTTTGGGATAACATAGTCGTGACGGTATATACTAGTTTGTTTGCAAATGTATAGAATGACGTGACATCATAGCAAAAACTTATGTATTGCATTTGTTGTCTATACTAATATTATAAAGAGAAAAGATTTAGTCAGTTTTTTTTGTTTGTTTGTTTGTTTGTATGGAATAGGCTCCGAAACTACTGGACCGATTATAAAAAATATTTTACCAATATAAATCTACATTATCAGGGAGTGACATAGGCTATTTTTTTTAAATTAGGCTATATTTTGACGGGAAAGACAGTCTACGCGGGCGAAGGCGCTGACGGACAGCTAGTCTGAAATACGACAATCTTGTTTGAACAGCATTCTCCACTGCTATAAGTTGTACTGTGTCTCCCTACAAACTCGTGCCGAAGCCATTGACGTCATGATGACGTCAGTCAGCCGTCAAGAGGGCTCGATGTTGGAGTGGCAAAGTTTCTTTGATCACTTTGTAAGGAGGAGATGGATGGGACATGCACTTAGATGCACTTTGCATTGTGTGTTTATTTTAGATCACAATTTGTGACTTTGATTATGACTGGCGACATGATTGGCGTAGTGCGCCTTATCACGGTTGCTCGCCTCGACTTCCGTGGTGTCCCGGGTTCGATTTCCGGTCGGATCCATTCAGGTAACGATATTTTTTAAATTAGCTCGGGTCTGGTTGAGCTGGGAGACTGTTGCCCCTGGCTTCAGTCTTTGCCTGGTACCTTATAACACAAGGATGAATGATTATTCTCACTTCTAGATTAAGGGGTGTGTTGTCTGGCGTATATAATTATTAATTTAATAGGTATAATTTAGTCTCATAGTAATAAGAATATGTACTGTTTCACTGGTGGGAAAAGTCTTCTATCGTTGAAATCAAGTCATTCGCAATTACTGATAGTTATTCGCTTATTCACCACACTTGACAGGTGCAGGCGTTGATCACAAGCCCGGATTTGGTCTGAAAACATACTTTGCCCGTTTTTTAAGAACCCAGGACCTTAAGTTTTTCTAGGGGCCGTAGGGCCGGGAAAATCTCATAGCGTTAATAAAATTTTCATTATGCACCTCTATTTGGTTTAAAGCTTGATCATGTATAATGATGACATAAGATATAATATATTTACTGCACAAAAAACAACCGTTAATCGCGTCTGGCAATGGTTTGCAAAAAGAGGTTTCGTTAATGTGCAGAAAAAAAACATACGCGGATGCCTTTGAACACACAGGAACTCAAAAAAAGGGTAGGTCTGTGTCTGAGTGAGGCTAACGATTCCTATCTCCGTGTGCCTCCAGTAACGAGGGTGAACGCAAATGAGAAATCTCCGTGACACATCCCAATCCTGAGAGAGGCAAAAACTGTGAGGCTGATCTGTAAAATCGGAGATAAAAAACGTGCACTGGAATTTGAAAGCGAAGTTTTGTGAAAAAGACAATGCCTAATGATGACAGGTAGTTCTATTTTATGAAAAAAAGTCGATGGCAAACAAGCCGCAGCCTGCTTATTGGTGACAAGTATAAACTATAGTCAGCAATAAATAAATATCTGGTACAAACTTAGAATAATAACGTATTGAAGGACAGTCTTCATACAACCGCCACCTTCATTTTTGAAGCACTAATCCCATCCACACATGCGTGACTATTACGTGCTTACGTACGGCGCGCTTTGACATTGAACATTGCGTAGCTGTAATGAACACTGCAAAGCCGACCGTTTGGAGCCATTTATGGCTCCAATTAAGATGCTTCAAAATGGGCGCGCGTACTTACTTTGTTTCTATATGTAATTGTTTTCAAATTACACCAAGATCATCTGACCCCAAACTAAGCAGAGCTTGTACTATGGGTGTCAGAGACTGATAAACGAACTTAAATGGTTCTAAATACATACCTACTTAATAAATCATGACACCCAGACACACAACAAACACAAATGTTCGTCACATTATTGTTTGTCATGGGTGGGAATCGAACCCACGACCTCTGGTGCTCAAGGCAGGATCGCTGCCATTGCACCAACAGGCCAGTCAAAGATATAAAGTCCTGGGGCCTTGTTTTAATGACTTACAAATTGCTAAGTTGATTCCCTAATATAAGCGTAGCAAGCAAATTCGTAATACGATTTTTCATTTCCAGCCAGTCAGCGGTTACCTGCCACTACCCTCAGTTATCACAATTCATCACCGCGGAACGAGAAAACACAGTTTTTTGATAAGACTACGTCTCCAAAAGGTTTACCGTACTTCATTAACCGACATTGACACAGTTTAAGCGCAGATTGCCCCCTCAAGTAGCAAGTACAACATTATTAACTAAGTCCACAAACTACGAGGCTGAGGCGTCTTAACTTTAATTATGTAGGACATTCTTGTTTATCGCTCCTTACTAGCGCCAGGTTAAGGAGCCTTTTGTATTTTCGCATGATCCAACTGTTCAAGTGCCTGATTTACGAACTTCCGTTAAAAAATTTACTGATAAATACATGCAAAACATAATCCAACCTTTTGTATTGACACATGAGCTTTTTTCGTTTTTAAAATGATCCATCTCGCCACCTCTATTTACGAAAAAAAGTTACCATCAAGTTGCTAAATCTCTGATTACTTACACACATACATACATACATACCATCACGCCTCTTTCCCAACGGGGTAGACAGAGACCATTTCTTTCCAGTTGCTACGATCCTGACATACATCTTGCGCTTCTTCTACTCTCATGAGTCCTTTCATACATGCGCGTCGGTTAAAGGTACTCTTGACCCGACCCTTTCTGAGAACATCTTGAACTTGCCCAAGAAACGTTCTTCTGGGTCTTCCCCTTCCAACAGTGCCATTTACCCTTGCCTCATAAATCCGTTTCGTTAATCGCCTTTCATCCATTCTTTCCATATGACCAAACCACCTCAGCATTCCCATCTCAATTTTAGTAACCACGTCTTCTTTCACACCACTCCGATTACTTAGTACCTATAATTGCTTAAAAAACGACCAAAACGTCAGACATACTCGTATAATTTTGTTGACACATAATGAACTAGAATATGCACCATTCATCAAGATCACAACAATTTCTGTAAAAAAAGTTTTAATTTTCCCGAATAATAGCCCAATTTTACGACGGATTTTTCTTCTAAATAAAGCATAATTACTACTAAAAATTAATGTCAGTATTCCTATGATCTTCATTTAATCGAAATATAAAGTTTCATTTACAATCCAATCAGTTAATTAGACCTAACATCATAATGAGAACACCCCCAAATTTGCAGTAAATCACGATGCACACACGCGCGCCATGGCCGCGCGTAATTTTGGTGAAGACCTCAAGAGAATTCGGTGGAGCCGTGGCTGCATACAAATGCATTAACAACCAATTCTAGGCGCTATAAGAAAGCACTCTTGCGAAGCTGCACTTGATTTCGCTTAATCAATGCTAAATTTTGCAATTCTGAACTGTAAATGCACAACTTTTTAGTATAATACTTGAGACTTATGATAGTAAGTGAAACAATGGTGGATTTTTCGAGAAATCACTTAATACTGCTTTCGTTTATCGTTCGTAGCCAATTACTCTAGGGGGCCTTTATATTTATGTTGGAATCTTTAAATTAGTTTTGTTCGGTGCAAATATTTCAGACAATCCTAACATTGTTTACCTAAAAGGGACTTTAGCCAAGTAAATTTAGATTCTTGTAATCATCGCCCTAGTTTAGATTAGATTATTTATTTCTTATTATGGTTTATGGTCAATTAATGGATTTTCACAATAAGATCGTCAAAAATAATAAAATAGAATGAAATAAAACAATTGGAAATATTCCAAAAATAAATAAAATCACAAAATAGAATATATAAAATAAGATGTCGTCAAAGGGTAAAGGTATCATACAAAGTAGTTTTTTTATTACATTTACAATAAACACTCCATTACATTTTTTTCCCCTTTGGTACAAAATTATGCGAATAAGTTAGTTAGTTATAAGGTTAAAGTGATAAGGCTTTAGACGGATCGTTAAAAAGTTTTCGGTAAAAAAAATTGCTCAATATGAATTAAATACTTACATAATTTCCATCCTTCCAAAAAATAAAAGTTTATTTATGGATTAGCTAAAAATACTATATAATATGACGTACGTCAACAGAAGTTCTATAAGTCAGGAAATTCCGAAATGCATAACAAAGTAACGCTATATGTTCAGACGTGTATCATAAAAGTAAGGACCCAATTAAAACTTTTTTTAAAACTCGGAATTTCCACCCTCATCATTCTGTTGCTGCTTTTTGTCAAACACGATTTTACTGGAAAAACAGCAATGTTTTAGTACCAAATTTTGAAGCGATGATAACTCAATTAGTCGCATGTAGTGACTTTTAGTTCGTACTTCCGGTATGAGGAAATTTTGTGCAACTATCATGGCTTGGTTGGCTAGGTACTTTTTAGTTCTCTCCTGGGGCCTACAATCTCTTATAGCCAGCCAAGTTCATTTTCTACACTGAGCGTAATTTAGCAAGCAATTTCGTAATATGAGCTTTCATTTCCAGCCAGTGAGCAGCTACCTGTCACCAATGCATCTTTTAGGCTGGATATTCACTGACGAAATTGCTCGCTACCGTCAGTTTCGGAAATTAACTTGGCTTGATAGAAGAGCATGTAATATGGCCTCAAATACTCTTTAGAAGCCCCCAGAGAGTGACGCTTATCCACCTAAATCCTGCGAACTTTATCTGGTCGTTCGTGCTTATTAATAAAGATGATAGATGCCACGCCCCGGGGCACTAGTGGTTAGCTACTTATTATCTTTATTCTTTAGTATGCTTAGGCAATAACCAAAAAAAATCACTCAGACTCGAATCTAACTTATATTCATAGGGTTAAAAAGGTCGGAAATGACTTCGGATATGCGCTATTTCCATTTGATACATACTTCTCGGAACTCTCCTCATAATCAAACAGGGACTACAAAGTCTGAACAAGCGAAACGTATGGAAGCAATATTAAAAAAGTTACCGTTCAATGTCTCTCGACACAAAACGTATTATACAAATGTGGTATTTGCATACATGGTACCAGAGACTTAATTAACTGGGACATAGCAAATTAAAATGTCAAGGCCTTTGATTAGGTCGTGATATAGGATAACTTCCTGGAAGGTTTTGCCGGGAGCAATAGGTCTGTTTTTCAGGGTAACCTTGTAAAGTACGCCCTTATACTGTCCCACTTCTGAACAAAGGCCTTCATGGAAATTGAGTCACTGATAGAATTGATTAGTGTTAGGGTCCTAACTGGGGACTTTATTTAAGAAGACAGCGGACTGTAAATACTATATAGGTTTAATTAGTAATATAATCTAGATTCAAGATTCAAGGATATATTGCACACATGTGGTTACAAAGTTAAAACATTGTTGTTGTGTCCCAAACATGTTACCCTGGTAGGGCACAGCAATATAATTTAAATAATAGTATTAATTACTTAAAATAAATTAAAAAACTTAACAATTTCATAAACTTAACATTAACATACATTATGACTTTTTACTTATTTGTCGTTAAAAAATTCTTGCAGATCATAATAACATTTATTTAATAAATATTTTTTTAATGTTTTTGATAATACTTTGTACATTCATTTATTCCTGTATAAATTTTGGAATTTTATTATATATTTTAATGGCGCTTGCGTGGGGTCCAATTTGATGTATCTTTAATTTTGAATCTGGAAGAGCCAATTTATCTCTTTGTCTGATGTTTTTTGGTCTTGAGTTAGTAGGAAACATGTGCATCTTTGACTCTAAGATATTATGGGTGGTCGCGCCCGGTGCCTAGGATAATCGAAGCCGAAGTGAAGGATCGTGGCCGGGGCCCGCTTGCGGCCACCGCCGCTCGCAGCGCAGCCCGCTCCGCAGCCCGACAACTGCCGATTGTGGCCAATGTGCCCCGAAGGCGCCCGTGCTCCAACAATTAGGATCAGCTTAATGACCACGGTTGTCAAATGGTCGCAAAACCTGGGCTATGTTTTCAATAAGATTTCAATCAAGAACCACTGACATTCTCACCTAGGTGAAAATTCCAGGGGACTTAGAAGCCTAGTGACCTCGGACGAGTGTTAAAAAGTAATATTAATGTTGGTTCAGGAAGATCATCATCCCCCCCCATGAGCCTTCGCCTTGTCGTGGCAGTGTAGTGGACTTCCCACCCACTCACTACCTGCCACCGGGCGTGGTGGTGGTATGGTGCCTGCTTGCCTACCACTGCCCGCCCAAAGTGGCGCCTTAAGGTGCAAGGAGGGGGCCGCGGTGCACAACCGTTTGGAGGGGATCATTGATCCGCGGCTGCCCCCCCCCCCCCCCCCCTGTGTACCGCAGCTCAGCGCGGGCCGCACCGCCAGATGCGGCAGCGGATCCACCTTTTAGGTGGGTCGTGGTTGCGGACCCAGAAGGGTCCGCGTTCTGCGGGGGCCAACGGACTTCAGTGCGGGGGTGCTTTTGCCCGCAATGCACGGCTTTCACCACGACGGCGGAAGTACCTGTGTACTCCAGGTGATTCCGTGGCCTCCCCCCTTCATTGGGGGCTCGGCTGGAGGGGACCCCAATACTCAAACTCAAACAACTTTATTCAAATAGACTGTATCAGTACTTTCAAATCGTCAAATTTACAGCAAAATATACTAAAAAATAGACATAAATACCATAATAATATGGATATGTAAATAAACAGTATACAGACATAATGCGACTCTACCACCGCGTCGGAGTTGTTTCTTGCTGAGAAGACCCGGCGAGAAACTCAGCAGTTACTCTTTTAAACTTGTTTTGGGTTTACAACAGGGGTTAGTAAAGTACAAGCAGTGTGCCATTTTGATACCTAAAAGAATATAAAACAAAGAGAAAAAACCAACCATAAAAATATAATAACAAGAATTCATTTAAACAATTCAAAAACAAAAATTGTTAGTCAGTACATACAAACTAGGTACCTATTAACTCTTACAATAAAACATCTGTTACAATAGAGCTATTTAATCCCGCATCGAGAAGAGCGCTTATACCCAGGCATTTTTATCTATAAGGTAGTCTTTTGTAGTATAATAGCCCTTTTTTAATAAAGCTGTTTTGATGTGATGTTTGAATCTATGTAAAGGTAACTCACAAATGGTTTTTGGAATTTTGTTGTAATAATGTATACCTTGCCCCATAAAGGATCCTAAAACTTTTTGTAACCTAAAGAGTGGAAGTGCAATTTTATCCTTATTCCTAGTATTTCTGCAATGTATGTCACTGTGTTTAGCATAGAGACCAATATTTTTTCTGACCAAAACAATGCAATTGTAAATGTATTGTGACGCTACAGTGAGGATACCAATTTCCTTAAAAATCTCCCTGAGTGAAGCCCGTGCACGAAGCTTATAGATGGATCTGATCGCTCGCTTCTGGAGGATAAAGATGGTTTGTATATCCGCCGCTTGACCCCAAAGTACAATGCCGTAGGACATTACACTATGGAAATAACTAAAATAAACTGAACGAGCAGTATCAACATCTGTTAATAACCTAATTTTTCTCACTGCAAATGCAGCCGAACTAAGTCTGCCTGAGAGAGCTGTTATATGAGGGTTCCATTGCAGTTTTGAATCTAGTGTGATTCCAAGAAAAACTGTTGTATCTACAAGCTTCATAGTATTACCATCAATTTTTAGACTAATGGGGTTATCTTTAACATTAGGCAACTTAAAATTAATACATTTAGTCTTTTTTGCATTAAGCTGTAGATTATTTACTGTGAGCCATTGTAAAACCTTTGAAAGTGCGTCATTAACATCATCAAAAAGGTTTTTATTTCTGTCAGTTTTAAAAACTAAAGATGTATCGTCTGCAAACAATACAACATCACAAATATCTTTTAAGTAAAAAGGTAAATCATTTATATATATCAGAAATAGTAATGGACCTAGAATGGATCCTTGAGGGACTTTAACTTGTGATCCTGTAGAGAGTACACTGTTAACATCAACTTTTTGAGTTCTTAAACTAAGGTACGAAATTACCAAATCTAAAGCATTATCCCTTACCCCGTAAAAATCAAGCTTGCGTATAAGTGTATCGTGATCAACGCAATCAAAGGCCTTGGACAAGTCACAGAAGACGCCAAGAGCGTTCTGTGAATTAAGCCCTAAAGATGTGTTTTAGAAGTGCAATGCCAGCATCAGTAGTAGAACGGCCTCTCGTGAATCCATATTGTTCACTGTGTAAGAGATTGTTCTCATAAAAATGGCTTAATAGTTGTTCTTGAATGATTTTTTCAAAGATCTTACTAAGAGCTGGTAGGATTGAAACAGGCCTAAAGTTACCTGGGTCTTGTTTGTTGCCTGATTTAAAAAGTGGTACAACCCTACTGTGTTTCATTAAGTTTGGAAAAACACCTTCATCCACACAATCATTGAATATTACGGCTAAATAAGGGGCAATCACGTCAATTATGTGGCTAACAATTTTGACTGATATACCCCAAAGATCAGCGGTATCTTTTGAATTAATTAATCTGAATGCTTTTATTATATCTAGTGACTCAACATGTTTGAATTTAAAGAATACACTGCAACCAGATACATTATCTTTCAACAAATGTTCCGCTCTAGTTGGTGAGGAATTTAATGAAGCTGTAGTGATTATAGGTATATTACTGAAATACTTATCAAATGCTTCAGCAACAGATGCTTCTGATTGTAAGATGTTATTGTTAATATTAAGAGTGTATGAGGTATCGCGCTGTTTAGCTTTACCTGTTTCGTGATTTATGACGTCCCAAGTGGTTTTTATTTTGTTAGTGGACTTTGATATTTTATCACGAATGTGCAATGCCTTAGCTGTAGTGCAGGCTTTTCTGAATATTTTGGAGTAGTTCTTGACATACTCAACAAAAAGTGGATCGAAATTGTATTTTTTCATGCCGTACAACTCATACATCTTACGTCTGCTCCTGTAAATTCCAGGCGTGGCCCATTCACAAAACTTAGATTGAACTCTGCAAGTAACTTGTTTGGTGGGAAAACAAGCATCAAATTCATTTTTAACACAATCAAACAGTCTTTTGTAGACTGCATCAGGGTCACCCTGCTTGTAAGGAATAAATAAATAAATAAATATCCCTGGACATTATTCCACACAGCGCCATCTAGCCCCAAAGTAAGCTAATTAAAGCTTGTGTTATGGGATACTAGACAACGGATAAACATACTTAAATACATTTTCTTTTGTAAATACATACTTATTATACATAGGAGACACCCAGACCAGTACAAACAGACATGTTCATGCACACAAATGTTTGTACTGTGCGGGGATCGAACCCGCGACCTCTGGTGTAGCAGCCAACTTCTTAACCATTACACCAAGTCGGTCGTCCAAAATGGAAGATACTTTATGCTTTAAATTAGTTTTAAAACTATTAATGCGATTACCCGTCTTCGGTCTACATGTTATTTTCCTGTAATTAACGCTATTGTTAGTTAAATCTAAAAATGTTATCTTCTGCCCACAATGATCAGACTTTAATTCAGTTACTATTGCCTTTTCAATGGGTACACAGTTGCAAAATACATTATCCAGACAAGTAGATGTTGTGGCTGTTATCCTCGTGGGTTCATGGAATTGACAATCCAGACCAAAGGATTTAAATAGCGACAATAACCTATTCCTTTCAGATGAGTTTACTAGCAAATCTATATTGAAATCACCACACACAATAATGGGTTTAGACTCAGCACTTAACCTACCCAAAGCTTCCTCCATAACTGTCTCAAATTTATCTAAGTTAGTTTTTGGGGGACGGTATACACTTATCACAACAAAGCGCTCTAACTCAACATAAGACAATTTGACAATACGCTCTATGGACAGGCGTACAATGTCAGTGCGATCTTTACATTTCAAACTATTTGCAGTAAAAATTAATGAACCACCATGAATAGTGGTTTTTCTAAAGAACGCGCTTGATAATCTAAAATTATTAAGGACAAAAGACTGATAGTTTTCATCAGTCAGCCAATGTTCAGTAAAACATAAAATATCAATATTTTGGTTTTCCAGCAATAGTTCTATTTCTAAATCTTTGCCCGTCAAGCTTTGAATATTTTGGTGGAATAAATTCAAGTATTTGGGCTTGGCTGTTGTCCTAGGTCCTAGTTTAAACAAGACGCTGAAGGAGCATCACATGAAATAGATAAATTAGTACTAGTACTAATGTCAGAATAGAAAATACTGCCAATAGCGGCATTGTTAATGTTATTTGCTACCAAAGTAGCTAGTTTCTGCTTAGTCCTAATGGGAAGATACATAGTATCTTCAGTTAACCTAAAGTATGGTACAAACAGATTTGTATCAAAAAAGTCAATGTCACTATGACGACATGTCAGATTATACAAAGTTATATTAAGTTCTTGGATGACCTTGTTCTGACTTGAAGTACTTGAGGTACTTGAGTATGGGAATGCACACAAAATAAATTTACACTTGTTCTTTGATTGAATGCCCATTATTGTTTCAATATTTTTAATTAACCCTTTTTTTGTCAATGATCGGCAGTCTCCATGAAAGACAACCACAGTGGAGTTTACCCCTAGCTTCTCTTTCGAGATGTTACTAACTAGGTCAGAATAGGACATACCTGGATGGCATAAATTTATTACTTGTTTATTCGATTTTTTAGACAACAATATGCCTAATCCTTGGCCTAGCTTGTCAGAAAATATAAAAGTATTATTTGGAGCAGCCTGTGGAGTATTACATTTATCCACCTTAGCAGGCTCTGATAAGTCAGTTGGCGTGGCCTCAACACGTGACAATTCAGTATCCATCTCCACTACTTGTTGATAACAATTATTGCAAGTGATTTGTTTACTTATAAGCGAATCAAACCTCTCTGCATTGTAAGTTGACATCTTTAACAATTCTGTGGCAGCTAATATGTGTTCACTGATCTCTTTATATCATACATTTTTTTGGTGTCCCTCAGAGAACTCTCTAAGCAAGCAATCTTATGCTCAAGAGCCATGGTCTCATTTTCATAGGAGATTTTAGTACTATCTAATAGTAAGCTACCTTGTTCTAATTCAGAGATTAAATCTAACTTTTCCTTTCTTAAAATATTATATTTCTTGATGTCCAACTGTTTATTAACAAATTTTTTAGTTTTGTTAATGTATTTATTAATTTTAATATATTTCTTTAACTTTTTGTTGCTATTAAACCTATAGAATCTAGTTTCAGAGACTGAATCTTCACATGTGAGATCAACCATAGGAATTATTTTAGGACATATATTTGGATCAGCTAAAGCTAACTCATCAAATAAACTTTGATTGCCACTCTCAATTGTACAATTTTTGTCACTCTCTAACTGTCTAATGGTTTTTTGTGACTCATATAAACTAATTTCCAAGTCATTAATCCGATTTAGTGCTAGCTCGTGGGTGTTATTGCAATACGGGGAAGCACTGACGGCAGGGCGTTGCGAAACTGTTATGGACCCCGCCTCGCCGCTGAAGTGTTGAGGTTGCGTACCGTGGGGTTTTAGCCGCTAGAAGTCCGACATAACCTCGTCGTTCCCCCGGGCGGCGAGGTATCCATGAAGATTTTCCCCACATTTAATAATAAATAAAGGAATGTCATCATAATGTTTAGCCCATGTTAGACCTGGGCATAGGCCTCCCCCAGTATATGGTCCCCCGTTGTCTCGAGTCCTAGTCTTATACAGCCCATAGTCAGAGACCACGGCTTAGCTCCGTAAATAACCTTAAACAATATTTTTAGTAAATTTGATAGTTAACAAAAGCTCCCGAAAGAACTCCATACAACTCACACGCTTTGTTCAACAAAATGGCGATGATAAAATACCACGAAACTTTGCAGACTTTGTTCAGTTGAAGCAAAGTCGTTAATTACGCCGAAACATTAAAATACATTCACCATTTTTCCTGATATAACGTCGGGGTCGTGATAAATCTCATTTATACTCGCGCTTACAGACATTATGTCGCAATAGATAACGCAGTCCTCGCCTTTGTATGAAAACTAAACGTGCCTTTATTTACGTTCACTTTGACGACACGATCCCGTGTCATAATACAGGGTGTAAAAAAACCTTAACGAAGCCGGCGTCTACGCATTCAGACCATTAAATCAAGCCACAGAAAAATAAATTATTGATGGGAAACGAATTTTTTTCTTTTAGGTGTCAATTTTAAACCTAAAAACGGACTACGCAATGCAACGCGTGCAACAGACCGCTCCTGCGCTTTTGTGCGTAGCTGCACAAATTAGACATGCGCGGCGCTCTGACAAATAGCCCGCATAGAACAACACGCCATTTTTGACACACGCACACAGAGACGTAAGTTTACAGGCGAAGTCAGTGAGTTTCAGTGTCGCAGTCAGTCGCACTATCAAAAACATCCAATTAAGTTCAATGGTCAAAAATGGTTTCGCGCAGATATTTATGTTGCAGAGTATTTGGCTGTATGAACACCACACGAAATTGTGATCATACGTTTTTTAAGTTACCAAATGATGTTGAAAAGTAAGTAAAACTCAGATAATGTTTGCAAGTTAGTAGTACTATGTACGAGTATTACTAGTAATAGGTAGGTTGGGCATTATATTTCGTAACACATTCAAATCCAGTACAAATGGGCTTTTACTTTTTCCGTAACTTATCTCATCATTGGTAAAACACCAGTATTTTTGGTATATTCTTTTCGCGCCGCGCCGCCGACAGGTGACCGCCGAAGCGGTGGCTCATAGTGTTATAAACAGCCTACTAGGTAGGTAGGTAGGACTGTATGATCAAGGCCATTAGGCTAGCAGGATGCACCTGGACCACGGTAAATGACTTCTTATAATAAGTATAATACTTTTATACGTATTCCCCCATCTTAACTCCTTTTAATCTAACTGGACCCCTCTTGTATGTTATTGTTTTTGTCGAACTAGGTGCAATTTTTCACTTGATGTATTTTATATTTGACGGTATCTGTCAAATTGCGCTTATCTGGCGAATATAGTAGCGAGTAGCAACCCTAGGCGATCAGGCAAGTTGATAGAAAAAGGCGAGAGCGGTCCTTCTGTAAACTGTTTATTTTGAGGTAGCTGTTACGCTGTTACGTATAATCAAAGAGTACGCACGATGTACATTGCGAGTTGAACGTTTTTAAGCAATTTTTTGTTAGGAAATACTAGAAATTTATATAATGTTTCTTATGACAAAAATTAAGTAATAATGAGTAGTTTGTTTTCATAGTACCCATAACCGACGAGCATGTATGAAAGGATTAATGAGTGTGGAAGAAGCGCAAGAGGTGTGTCAGGGCCGTAGCAAGTGGAAAGATGTGGTCTCTGCCTACCCCGTTGGGAAAAAGGCGTGATGGTATGTATGTATGTATTTGTTTTCATCAAAATCTTGAGATTTTTTTGAATTGAGTTCTCAGGTATGGTCTAGAAAGAAAAAATGGTCCTGATGATGTGCAGAATACGTAGGTGTCGGCTTCGTTAAGAGCCTTTTTACACCCTTTGTATTTCCTCTCACTCTGACCTCTCTCTCATTATTGCTGTTGCAATATTAAATATTTGTGTGTCTAGAATGCTGCATTGTACATGCCATATACAGGATGTCCCAAAAATTAGTGATAAGCGGAAGCCCAGTTACAGAACAGTGATGTACCCTAGCCTGACAGTAGCCCTAGCCCTAGTGATAGGGCTACCTGAATCACTCCTTAGTCTATTCCGCGATTTTTGGTTCTGATTTTATTTACGAATTTTTAAAATTATTAGTTTGTGCACCTTTTTCGAATACTGTGGCGCAAAAAGGTACATGCTTCATTTTATCTTCATTGTTAGCCGAATACTAGGTCTACTTGATTCAGAAGCATTTTCATAAATAGCACTGAATAATGATAAAAAAATATATGAAACTGAAAAAGTGTTAAATATACTATTTTTTCCCTAAGTTTTGAACGTCATTTTTAAAAAAATGTTACCATACTTTTTTCAACAACTCGGCCATTTTTTCAACTGATCATCACATACATTTAAATGAGATAAAATAAGGGTATCATACTTAAAATTTTCATTCAAAGTGTCAGAAGTGTAAAATTTAAGAATTAATGTAGCCAATATACATATAATCTATGTTTCTGTCCGTTTAATATTTTAATATATATTTAAACGATTTATGTGGGTAGTTATGTTTAAATACATATTAAAGTAGTATTACCTAGTTCTGTATGTTATGAAGTTTCTTTGTGGCATTTTTTGATTAAGCCATTAGTACACATAAATTGTAGCGAAGACTTAATTTCGATGGTGGAGGTTTTTGCCTTGCAGTGGGATAGTATGTTACAGGCTTAGAATAATAACGTATAGAAGGATAGTCTTCATACAACCGCCCGTCAAAAATGAAGCACTATGCCGATCCACACATGCGTGACTATCACTTGCTCACGTGCGGCGCGCTTTGTCATTGAACATTGCGGAGCTGTAATGAACACTGCAAAGCGGTCCGTTAGCTCCAATTAAGGTGCTTCAAAATGGGCGCGCGGACTTGGTTTCTATTTGTAATTATTCTAAGGTTATAGGCTTATTATCATAACTACTACTTGTTCCTGTAAGTGAAGGTTGTCTCTAGCGATAAGGCTACAATCTTACTAATCTTACTATATATATAAATGCGAAAGTTTGTGATGATGTATGTATGCATGTATTACGCATAAACTACCAAACGGATTTGGATGAAACTTCACAGTAATACAGCCAATACATCAGAATAACACATGGGCTAAAATTTATAAAGATTTCATGTACTTTGTCCATAATATATAACGATAACGCGGGCGAAGCCGCGGGCGGAAAGCTAGTAGTACAAATTTCTGTAACTGAAAAATATATCTTTTTAAATTATATATTTGCAATAAGTATACCCATTTTGACGACACGATTGGCGTAGTGTGCTGTAGCACGGTTTCTCGCCTCGATTTCCGTAGTGTCCCGGGTTCGATTCCCGGTCGGGTCAATTCAGGAAACGATCTTTTCTGAATTGACTCTGGTCTGGGTGTGCTGGGAGACGCCCCTAGCTTATTTCCTTGTGTGGTACCTCGTAACACAGGGATTTAATAATCCCTACTTCGAGTCCATTACAAGAGGTGTGTTGTCTGGCGCATATTCATTTATTTATTTATTTGCATTTTTCAATCGATTTTCATCGAATCCAAATTGAGAGAAAGCGATAAAATGCTTTTCTTGATATTGACGTCTGTAATGTTTAGAGTGCGTAAGTACCACGCGTAGTACCTACACATACCTGTGGATTCTATTTCGATTTAAGTCTGTCCTCGCGTTCTCTGCACGCTGACAGTATGACGTGATAAATGTGTGGTACAAATCACCCAGAGCTATTTTAGCTCTCCCTAATGCTAATCAAGACTTCTAAGTGCAAGTTGCCTTTAGCATGAAGGCACTTTACCCTGTATAGCATGAAGGTACTTATTCCAGTGCGAAGTTTTCATGTTTGGATGGTTAGAAGTTTGTACTTCAAGATATCTCGCGGAGCACTTTAGTTCGAGCCCACGCTATTGCACAACCGCTTTCTCAGAACAGTGTCTAACATACAAATATTGGTTTTGTATTAGTTGGGGATCGAACTTCTGACTGCAATATACTACTATAGGAAAACTATTTAATACCTACTGCATCAGGAGCCAGTTATTTGTTTTTTATTTTTATTTTTTTACAATTTTTTTACCTTCTGTAAACTACTTGTATTCCGAATAATAGAATTTGCAAGCAGGGCTAGGAAACCGGTTTATTTTTCAAACCGGTTTCGTCCAAAATGCCTAAGAACGTATTGGTTTTGTTTCCGTTCGGACGGGAACGTAATAAAAACGATTTAGAAGAGGAACGACATGTAAATCGTTCAAGCTCAATATACCGGTTTTACCCCTTAATTATATATAAACCGGCTTTATGTAATAAATAGGATCAATACGAAACTAGGAATAATAATTCACAGCCACGCAGCTTAGTAACGGGTCGTGTCATTAAAGTTTGAACTAAAGAACATTGATGCAATAATAAGGGTTTTTTGTCTGCAACGTATATTTTGTCATCAACTTGTATCATCTAGCGAACAGATCTATCGCCATTAAATATTATCATTCTAAGATAAATGAAAAGTGTCGCTACGTATGATTTTTTGCTGTCACGCCACGAGCCTCGGTTCCTTGTGGAATTAACCGGGTTTTTTCCGTTCTCATAAAATGTTCCCATTTCGTTCGCGTTCTGAACAAAATACTTAGGAACGTTTTAAAAACGGTATTTTTTAAACCGGTTTCAAGTCCTGTTTGCAAGTCGGGTTAAGTGTGTTTGTGAAGTTTATAATAAGCGTGGTGGTTTTGCCAACACCCATATATTTCAGCAGTGACTTGATTTCAAGGATGATCAATTTAACCTCAATGTAAACATACATACATACCATCACGACTTTATCCCAAGCGGGGTAGTCAGAGGCAAGTGACTGTGTTGTCATGGTGAACGGAACACTCTGAAGCCCACTTTTCACCAATGGTATTAGAACCCAACGTCGTAGGTGGTCAGCCTTCCGCCGTTATCCGGGTTGATTCGGTTTTTTACCGATGTTTTCCATCACCGGAGAGTAACGGACATATAACATTGGACACAAAGATTTTGGTTCTGGCCAGATTTAAACTCGGGACCACCTCAACCTCAATGTGAACGATATAAAGCAGCCGTGAGGTCCAGATATGAGGCTGACAAGCACAGTAGTACAAAGCAACTATTGAGCTAGCTAACCTCATCTTAAAAGCTGGCAAAAATTCATAGTTGCCTTCCTTTCACTTTGACATAATTTATCTTTAGGAAGTTTTTAAACAGTTTATTCGCTTGATTTCTTGGAAATATCGAAGTTTAATGCAGAGATTTGTGTTCCCCATACTTCAAACTTAACTAACAAACTGCAAAAACCTAAAACCAATCACGTTCATTGTATAATCATGCGACAATATTAAGTACTTTAATAGTCAGTACAGGTGCGCAGAATATTATATATTGTTGAGATTCAATATTCCCCATTTCGTGGGAAAATCCCCGTATGGGATTCAATCCATACGAACGATATTAATATTATACTAATGTGGCCTAAGCGATTTGCATATATCATACCGTTCCATCTACGCATCGAATATTTTAGGTGAGAGTAAATAAGAATATATTTTATCGAGAACGTTGTTTTTATTTATTTTACTGGTGCTATGGGTAGAACTTTTGCAAATAGCCGAAGGTCGTTGGTTCGATTTGTCCGAGGTAAAATGTATTGATAAACATTTGAGGACGCAAGTTCAATTAATCTTGAGTCTTCGACATAGTGTATGGTTTGCTTAGTTTGGGGTCAGTGATTTTAATTAAGAACATGATAAACAAGCATAATAAAATACTAAAATAATCAACATAATATTCTGTTTCATCTCTTAGATTTTTAGCAAAGTCAACATTTTTGAGCTAAAATTCAATTAAATTTTCAAAATACGCTAATGTTGTATTTAAAATAAAAGCTGGAAGAATAGTTCTTTTCAGTTTTTTATACGGAAAGCAAATCTAAATTCTAAAACCTAAGAACCTTTTTTGATATCAGAGAGAAATAGCAATTTATATTATACTAGCTGTATAAACAAATGGAACATTAAATTACATCCTTATTAGGTGATGAAGAAACTGTTAAATGAGATTTTTTAACCTATTTGGAGGTTTTCTTAAATAACATACCAAACTCTTCTGTTTTTCTTGTGGAATCCTAAAAAGAATTGTTCATTCAATGAAATATAATTTTCACTTTGAAAATCGTTATACTTGAAGTATAAAAAATACCCAATGCCTTGTGTGCATTCTCAAATGAGATTCCTATCGCATCAGTTCTCGCAGAATCCATCGAATCCAACGAGCAAATAAGAACTATTCCGCACCGAATCGATTTTTAATTTCCTTCGCAGCTGCTGAAGAGAAGGACTTTGATTAAATGTTACTTATATAAAGGTATTCAAAATGCAAATGCAGCAGTACATGAATTCATGATGTCGATTGATTCCTCTCATCTATAGGTACTACTGATATTATAAAGAGGAAATATTTGTTTGTTTATTTGTATCTATTGAATAGGCTGTGAAACTACAGAACCAATTTTAAAAATTCTTTCACCAATATAAAGATACATTATCAGGGAGTGACATAGGCTATATTTTATTATGATTGAACAAAACATTCAGTGAAAAATTATAGTATATGTAAATCAAGTCGAAACGCGGATGTGCTGCTTTACCGACGCCGCGACGTGCAATTACTCTTGACAGAACGGAGTATATCGAGGCGCTAGTGTAATTTAAAAAGAGCGAGCTATCAAGGGTAAGTTCAAAATTTATCAGTACTTTCTCAAATCCATCGAAATTTGGTAGAAGTCACAAATTTGCACGCAAGCACTTTCGATATAGATCCATATTTTGAACCGAGACCTAAGAAATACCCAGAAATTTCGCTGAATCCCCGACGTGACATAGGAATTAATGGAGCTTTAGAAACTTCCCTTGGATTATCCACCTTAGATTTTGCAGCTTAGATGTCAAGTTCGCTTGAGAATCGGGGTGGATGTAATACGGTGAAACATCGCAGTTACATTCGGGGAAATTCATTGCGTTTTATGAGCAGCTTATGTTGATTTACGCCAAGTTGTGAAGTTGGGAGGTTTGATTGGCCCGTTGGTGCAATGAGTGGATATCCTGCCTAATGCGCCGAAGTCTTGGGTTCGAATCCCACCCAGGACGAATAATATGATTTTGTTCTGTGTTTGGATTATTAATATTTCAGCTTGGTATCAGTCTCTCACCGAATTTTGAATGACAATCTAAGTTCAGCAGCCCTTAAATTTAAAGCCTTTCGTTTTTAGGGGCATGCGACAGGACAGCATTATTTTGAAGGGTATTTTAAGTATGTACCTAAAAACCAAGAAAAGCAAGGCTAGTATGTACATACTAGCTCTGCCTTGTTTTGGTTCAGATTAACTTGGTTTTCAATGTCCAACATTAGTTGTTTGTTTTAATTTCGGGTTAGAATACTGATATTTGCTCCTTCGAACAAAGCTCTGCTTACAGTTAAATATGATAATTTCATAATTATAAGCAGCTTATTACTTAGATACAGACTCTATTTCTCATGCTGATGCATTTTCTATAAAATTCAAATTGGTACTCAAGGTTTGGCATATTAAAATCAAATTATCAGAACAACTATACCGGGTGATTATCACAAGACATACAAAAACGATATAGCATACTCAGTCAGTGATGTAGTAACTATGTAAGTAAAAATTAGTTTTTTTCGTTTGACTTTATTTTAAGGTTTTCATACAAAAAATACTTACTGTTTGATGTCCCCATACAAATTTAAGGGGACATGGAAATGACAGTTACTTAACTACATTTTATGATAATAATCAAAAGAGAACATAACATCGGTTCACGAATATAATCTGTGTAACTGTTACCGTCATGATGGATACACGCTTCGCTGAGCATAAGTAAGCCCGACATGTCAGGTGGCTGGCTAGGCTATCATATTAACCCGTAACTTGGCTTGTTGATGTTTCTCGCAAATTCTTACCAAGTGTTTTGGCTGGGATCAAAGTCAGGACTTTATCAGATAAATGTATATCTCCAAAAAAAATTGACTACTCAGAAGGTAGTGAAAATTCGAATGTTTTATTTGACTTTTATTTCAAGGTGTCCTTACAAAGTTAGTCATGTTCGTTTTATGTTGTAACGAAAACTTTAATCATTTGTATTTTCACTTAGCTACTAAGTCACCTATTGATTATGTCATGTCAATTTTACGGTTTGAATATCCAGCCAATAGAACGATGGAAGCGGCTTTATATACAATCGACATTTAAGAATATTTTACATAAAATAACAAAGATATCCGACTGATACTACGTTGGGTGATTAGATATATTACACCAGTTCGCATCCTTTGTTTCCCATGGCGCTCTGTTAACATGTGGACTGTGGCTTCATTGTAATCAGGGTAATAAGAATGTTACGTAGGGTCCCAAATGAGAGCCATTCGTTCTTAAATAAAATCTGTACTTTATTATAAAGAGGATTTTTTTTTGTTTTTTTTGTTTTGAATAGGCTCCAACACTACTAGACCGATTAAAAAAAATCTTTTACAAATATAAAGCTACACTATCAGGGAGTGACATACTCGTAGGCTATTTTTATTTTAATAGACTATATTTTGACAAGAAAGACAGTCTACGTGGGCGAAGCCACTGACGGACAGCTAGTCCTTAATAAGCAGTTTTTTTCAGCATTTAACAATGACCTTTTTTCCACTCAAAGGTAGAAACTAGAAAAATCTTGAATCCGCGTCATTCACGAAATCACAAGTCAAATATTTGCAAAAAAAACCATCGGGTATTAAAAGGCACTTGCTTCTTATCATAATGAAACAACGTTGGATTACAACGTGAAATACACTAGACAAATTCACCTCGATAGCTTAGTTTGGAGAGCAGCACCCGGATTGTGGAAGACGCGAGTTCGAGTCCCGCGGGACAAGAAAAAATCGATCTGATCCTAAGATCAGGTCGATTTTTTCTTGTTTCTTTTTAGTACAATCCTTGAACTATAACTTAGTTATCGGCATAAAATGTTCACTAAAGATGGTTTGTAAATCACCTACTGAACTATTCTGTAACATTTCTTTAATATTAAGAAAGCACCCGGTAAACACAAAGATAGTAACTGGAAAAATCGACCTAATCAAGCGGGATCTAGCTCAGTGTTGAAAATAGTGCATTGATAAAAGCTAAAAATTAAAATTCACTCAAGCACCCGGTATGATCATAGACAAAACGAAGTACGAAAAAACGCGACTAGAATTTTCCACAATCTCAAGCTGTTAAGCAGCTTACAACCGTTAACTTTGAGTAGACTTAAAGTGCAGGCCGAAATGAGATTCAGTAGCACTCAAAGCAAAGTTTATACCAGCGTTTCCATTGAAAGCTATTCACGATGCCTAGCATTATCAAGTCACAAAAATAAATTATTCAATGAATTGACGACTTTACAAAATATTATCCCCGTCATCTATATCTATACTAATATTATAAAGAGGAAAGATTCGATTGTTTGTTTCTTTGTATTGAATAGGCTTCGAAACTACTGGACCTATTTTAAAGATTATTTCACCAACATAAAGCTTCATTATCAGGGAGTGACATAGGCTATATGTATTTTTTTTTAATTTAGGCAATATTATGACGGTCGAAATAGTTCACGCAGGCGAAGCCGCTGACGAATAGCTAGTATTTATGAAGATTAAAAAAAGATTAAAAAATTAGCTAGGGGAAAAATTGTTTAACAGTGTTGATGATTTTTTTTCTAATGTATTAAGAAGTGATTGGTTAATTATAGTGCTAGAATGAATACATTATGTATTATAAAACTAAAATTAACAACATAAATTTAGTAAGATTTTTTATAAAAAATTAGGAAGATATGATGAAGGAACCTTACAATGAAATGAACCTGGATAATCATTATCACATATCGGAAATAAATTCTGATTCAGAAAGTGTGTTCCTAATTCATCGTTCTGAAAAAATATGTATCACCAGCAGCCCCGATAAACTTCCTTCTGTCAAAAGTTATTGGCAAATGCTTGACAGCTGTGAACATTTAGTATGGAAAAAAAACTTCCCTTTTTTTTTCTTCAATTTCCTAATGTTTTTAATACTTATTATCCTAATACCGATGTAGAAAAATCCAAAAACACAAAAATCATAAAAATCGGTCCACCCGTTCTTGAGTTATAAGTGGTGTAACTAACACGTCTTTCTTATATATTTATATCGATTTCCTTCATGAATCTGACATTGCACTTACAGAGATTGCTCGCAGGACCAAATCGCCATGAGTTCAAGATAGCGTGGTTAGTGACGACATTCGTGACGTCACTCCATCTGTCATTAGCGCGCTTTCAACCATTCGGGACGCGTTTGAGTGCGCATTTGGCTCGAATCGGACCTCGGCCATTATTCCCTATGCATTTTCTATCGCATACAAAGGGTTTTGTTCAGGTGTATGATACCAAAAGACAAAAAGACAAGGGGTGCATGGAACTGCCAAGGTTTCTAAGATGCCTCCTGAAATGGTGAAATTAGCTCTCTGTCGAGGTTTTCCCATTGAGCTATTTGCATGGAAAATTTTCTTATAAACTGTCTGACAGAGTTTTATTCTAGACTGGGGACCTATTTGAAGCAGATGCAGCATAGGACGCCTACCTGAAAAGTGGACGGACGACCTGGTAAAGGTGGCAGAATTCCGGTTAATGCAGACCGCCTGCAACCGGTCGCTTTGGAAATCTGTGGCGGAGGCTTAGAATAATTACATACAGAAACCAAGTCCGCGAGCCCATTTTGAATCACCTTAATTGGAGCCATAAATAGCTCCAAACGGACCGCTTTGCAGTGTTCATTACAGCTCCGCAATGTTCAATGACAAAGCGCGCCGCACGTAAGCAAGTAATAGTCACGCATGTGTGGATCGGATTAGTGCCTCATTTTTGACGGGGCGGTTGTATGAAGACTATCCTTCTTTACGTTATTATTCTAAGGGTGGAGGCCTATGTCACAAATGCGTATGCGGAATGCGCCGCGGCGCCTTCGACAGATAGTCCGCTTAGAACAAACTCCCCATTTTGATCACACACACAGACACAGTGAGTTTACAGGCGAAAACGGTGAGTGCCGGTGAGCATTGGTGTCGCGGCCAGTCGAACTGTCCCGAGTGTTTTTGTTTTTGTCAAACTTGGTGAAATTTTTCGCATGATGACCTGCCTACTTCATTTTGAAAATTCAGAGTGAATATAGTAGTAACCCTGGGCGGGGCAGTCACGCAAGATGAGTGGTTCTTCTGTAAACTCCTTATTTGTGCTTATGTTCAGCAGTGGACGACTTGTGGTTGCGAATGATGATGATGATGATGGAATTGTTTAAGAGGAGCTTAAAAGTGAGGTTCGGCCATCGAGATACATTTTGGTGTTGCAAGGCCCGAATGTTTTCCAACGAGGTATAAAACAATCGTTAACCTAAAAGATTTGGAGGTCAAGAAAGCCTTTACTACTCAGACAGAAAAGCAGGAATCCATTCGCACGTAGGAAGCTCTACGTGTTTATAGGTTTTGATCCCAAAGCCTATACTTTTTGACTGATCTGTTGGTGCAATGTGGCAGCGATCCTGCTATAGGTACCGGTGTATAGCAGGATCGCTGCCACATTGCACCCACCACGGTTCGATCCTCACCTATGACAAACATTTATGTGACGAACATTTCTGTTTGTTGTGTGTCTGAGTGTTATTATCTATTTAAGTATGTATTTAGAAATATTCAAGTATGTTTATCAGTCTCTGACACCCATAGTACAAGCTCTGCTTAGTTTGGGGTCAGATGATCTGGGTGTAATTTGTCCTGGATATTTATTTTTAAAAACTAGTGTCCGTTAGCGGCTTCGCTCACGTAGACTGTTTCTCGCATCAAAATATTGCCTAAATTAAAAAATATTTGCGCGGTGATAATGTGCTTTACGATGGTGAAATAATTTTTAAAATCGGTCTTCTAAGTAGTTTACGGAGCCTATTCAATACAAACAAACCAATCTTTCCTCTTTACATAGTATAGACTGGTTGCATGTCACGCGATACGACTACTTTCAGTATCATACACGTACGTCATACACAGTTTACTATCCAATCAAACAATTATTGTAAAACAATATAAAATACTTAAGAGGATACAGAAGCGCTGTTTTTCCATACAATTCCTCCCTGGATTTTGCTAGTACAGAAACAATTTTTACCCAAAAAAAATATTGCCACTATTGACATGTCCCTATGTTTTCCTTTTTTAATAAATTATTAATAAATGAGATATTGACCTTCAAAAATCGAAAAAAATGGCCAGATTTTCCGCTGCGTTCAAACATCCAGTAAAATAATTTGAATAGATTATTTCAAAAAAAGGTGAACATAGGAACACGGCCACAGTCCTTGTTTGATTTTTAATGAAAAAGTAACTAAATCGGTCAATTTTTCGAAAAGGGATTAGGGGACTAATACAGAACGTCGATTTTGTGTACCTTAATAGGTAATTTTGGTCTGATTTGCATCCGTCTCTGTCGTACTCTGCAGGGCGCTCGAGGTTTGCAAAAGACAGCAATAGATGTTACAAATACCTATTTTTCAATTCTCTCGAACGTGCTGTGTCCTCTTAACCAGTCAACCAAAGCTAGTGACGACGACCGACACGACCAGTTTACACAGAGCTCTCTCTGCTTTGAACTCGTATACTACACACTGAAATTAAGTTATTCACTTGTTTTTCGGTAGACTGTACGTATGAAGCTAAGCAGTAAAAGAAAATTAAAGATCATTTGACGACCGACTTGGTGTAATGGTTAAGAAGTTGGCTACTACACCAGAGGTCGCGGGTTCGATCCCCGCACAGTACAAACATTTGTGTGCATGAACATGTCTGTTTGTACTGGTCTGGGTGTCTCCTATGTATAATAAGTATGTATTTACAAAAGAAAATGTATTTAAGTATGTTTATCCGTTGTCTAGTATCCCATAACACAAGCTTTAATTAGCTTACTTTGGGGCTAGATGGCGCTGTGTGGAATAATGTCCAGGGATATTTATTTATTTTATTTATTTCAAGGCCACGCGATGGCACGTAGAAGTCAGTATGTAATGCTCAGAATCGAATCTTAAATGTAAGTTACAGGCGAAAATTCGTCATTCAAAGAGGCAGTTCTGTAATGTTACGCTCAAAATCGAATATGAAACGTTATATTACAGGTAAATGCTCTAGGAGGAACCACCTTTATGAAGCGCCTCTACCCCTAGGCGTCTGTTGTCAAGTTTTTCAACAGGATTTCAACAGCGCCTTTCGTGAATCGAAATGGAATTATAAATGGCATTCAGGATGACGTAGTTTAAATTGGGTTGACTCACGGCAGGGAACAGCTTTTACTGGTTTCAGTTCACTTAAATAATTATGTTAATCTTAATTTTAACCTATACGAGTATGTTTTAAAATGTAAAAAATATATTTGCATGTCTCTTTTATATTGACTGTTCTGTTAACTTTACTTTAAAACCATTTATATATTACAATGTTTTCTGTTAATAAAGAATTCTTATCTTATCTACTATACAAGGTTTCATACCTTATCGCAGTCCTCTAAAGGTTATTTTAGAACCTTTGTTATGTCATCATAAACTTTGTTTTAAACTTAGCTTTAGCGGTTTCGATCAATTATCTTTAAAACAGTATTTCACCTTTCTCACCTCATTAGGTCTTGAATTGTCGGACATATTGTTAATGTACGTCTATAATTTAAAGCGTTGCTTGCCACAAAGCGTAAAGCCAGCAAACGATAGATCAAATGTTTGTTCAAACTACATGTTAAAAAAAGGCAAATGCTAAAATTTGGACCTGCCCCTCTTTTGCTGTAAGGTCCTCAATTATGATGAAAACTGAATAATTACAGTTTCTTAAAGACTGTCAGTCAAACTGTTGACTATGAACTACGTTACAAAAGCAGTTCATAAACTGCAACATTTTATGTGTGAAAATATGTGTCAGTGAAAACATGAAGAAAAACCTTCATGCTAAAGTGGATTTTTCCTTCACCGATCCATTTTCTTACAACCAACATCCTACCATCCCCTTCGGTTAAAATAACTGTAGGGTACCACTTTAAGTACTAGGGTACACAGGATGAAGAAAAAGTTGAACCAATGATGCTTGCGGAGCTTCCGTCAAAGCCACTTAGTCATAGGGATGGCACAAGAAATGTAATATTTGTTTAAAAAAGAGAAGACCAAACTGAGAAATTGTGCTTAAAAAAATTCGTAGGTTTTTATTGTAATGATCCACATTACAATATAAACCCACTTAGCAACAGAAACACGTGTTCCTTTAATGTTGCATGCGCACTGTTGTACACTCGTAGAAACACATTCAGCCTTATTACAAAAAAATGCTTCAGACCTGGTTTAAACCTGGACTAAAAGATCTAGGATTGTTACAGTATTAAATTTAGTAGCAGGCTTAAAATGTGTCCTTTTACAAATCTAAGACTATCTAAGGACAAGATAAATCAAAGATCGTCCGTGGTTTAAAACAAAAAGCGGCATTCATTCATTCTTTCACACAGACTTCGTTCAATACGCGTTCCGTTTCTCTTAACGTTTAAATGAACTTCATACTTTAGATGCATAAATACTATTTATCAATAACAAAACAAATCATTTATTTGTTATAGTTTATCTCTTGAACGAGTTTACAGCGTTTTTAAAATTATTCTTAATATTTGTTTTACGATCAGCATGAAACGGAGCGCAGTTACACTGCGCATAATTTAAAACGCAATGTTGTTGCTGCTAGCAAAGACTAATATTAGTATACTGGAGTATACTGAGTTGTTAGAAATACGTTTCAAACTGGATGCAAATAAAAACAGGAATAATTGTTTTTTAATTATTTCAGTGTTCCTAATATTGTACTGCATGGGTCGGAGTGTTCAACTGTTTCGTGATTATGTCAGTGTTTGTATTTGAATTGGTGCAAACCACTTGAAGCTAAGGGCTCAAGGGGTATCCACGGGAGTCGTGGACCGAATCCTAACGTAAAATATCAACAATTTTTTGGCCTTAACGTTTGGTGAATCTATATTTATATTTGAAGTCTTCATCTTCCAATTCAAGAATTGACTCGCTGACGATGTTTACCAAATCGCTGAGACATCTCCAATTTATCTAAGACTTAGAAATCCATTAAATCGATGTTATTTTTATAAACTTTCGTGTAAAATTGACAACACAAATTCTAAGTTAACCTTAAAAGCAAAGTTAGTCCATAGATAAACTAGGGGTCACACGGGTTTAACTTTAATAGTACGAAGTTTAGTGTTAAACTTCATTTTGTAATTGGGTTTTTTTTAGTCCATGGTTAAATCGAAGTATAAACCTAGTATTAAATTTAGTCTCTGTTTTGGAATAAGACGGATTACGTTTTGAACGTCCCCAAGATAGCAAACAAAATAATAAAATTAAAAACTATAATGTAACAAAGAGGCTGTCCCAGCGCAGAAGGAACAAAAAACTCAGAACTCTGATTTTGTTTATTTTTCAATGTAAAAAACTACATTGAGTTATTTTTATGAAAAGCATCCTATAACGCTAAAGAAAAGAATTGATCTTTTCACCGCATAAGAGTCTCAGCAAGAAACTTCGTCGAAGAAATCGCAAGTGACACCCCTAAAAGGGGCACCGCTGGTTTCATCTCGTAAGTGGATTTTGAACTCGGCAAACAATGTGGGCCGAAGTTATATGTGCCGAGAAGTGTAATGTGTGAATACCTAAAAGGCACTTACCTACTTGTCTGGTTGTCATATCTCATTTGCAAGAAAGTGATAACAAACTCAGTGTAAGCGCTCTCACACACGAACGGCATTAGCCGTCGACCTATGCCGTGGACCTCTGTCGTCGACACGCCGACGGCAAACGTCAACGGCAGACTGTGTACAGGAACCAGGTGGAAATCGATTTCGTTAAGAAAACACTCTTGTTGCTTTTACCGTGTCATCGTCGACAGAAGAGAAAGACCGGTGGTTTCAGGTTTAAGAAATAATATTGAATAGAGAACGGGTATTTATCTCTATACACTATAACCAAAAAATTTGCAAAAAACATTTATTGCTTTCGAATGTTACGGTAATCTTATAAGTTCGAGTTCCAAATTATTGTGTTTTTCGAAAGCACTAATAATATAAATATACAAATATAAATATGCGCCAGACAACACACCTCTTGTAATGGTCTCGAAGTAGGGATTAATATCCCTGTGTAACGAGGTACCACACAAGGAAATAAGCCAGGGGCGTCTCCCAGCACACCCAGACCCCGGTCAATTCAGAAAAGATCGTTTCTGTATTGACCCGACTGGAAATCGAACCCGGGACACTACGGAAATCGAGGCGAGAAACCGTGGTACAGCGTACTATGCCAATCGTGTCGTCAATACGTAATAAGCAATGCAGAATCAATTTCCTCAGCTAAGCTCATGTTGTGTGCTTCCTGGCTCTTGGACTACTTAAAATAACAGCCGTCGACACGTCGATAGCAGCTGTCGACGGCATGTCGACGGCAGAGGTTGACGGCATTTGCCATCCCGTGTGTAAGAACTTTAAGATCTAGAACATATTTTTGTGACAGGGATACTAGGGACATTTAAACCGTCGATACCTTAAAATCAATAATGTATAAAGGTTGGTTACAATTTACAATTTCTAGCCTTTTTTATGATTTTTCTTACGACTTCTGTTTTTTTTAAACTAACCTAATAGTCTACCTACATAGTGATGTATAGTCCTGACACCCTCTAACCTGATAGTCTGATAGTGGTTGCTACAAACCATCACGACTATATCCCAATCGGCGTAGTCAGAGGGTAGTGACTGCTACTCTGATGGTGAACGAAACACTCAGAAGCCCACTTTTCACCAATGGTATTAGTACGCAACGTAAGGTAGGTGGACCAGTGAGCCTTCCGCTGTTATACGGGTTGATTTGGTTGATTATCGATTTTCTCCATCACCGCAGAGTTATTGTCATAGCACTATCCCATCACCGCTTTAACCCGGCAATTTACTTGCCATTTAAATTAAAATATTGACTTGCATGTAATAAGATATATGTACAATGTCAATATCAAAAAGCGGATGGCGGTCAGCGCGCCGCGCGTCGTCCGCCTTTCAAATAAGAGACGATGACAGTTTGGAGCGGCGACGTTGCCGCGCTGTGGTTAGAGTGCTTAGCATGGACTTAATTAAGTCCATGGTGCTTAGAGCTTTAATCGGGAATTTGACAATGAACACAAAGATGTTTCTGAACAGATTAATTTGAACTCGGGACCACACGATCCACGATCCGAGTTGAGTGCTTCACCTGAGCCACGACGCTCTACCGATACGGTATTATATTCAAATGTGATACTCGTAAGTAGAAGCTAAATTAGTGAGCTGATTTAAATATTAATTCGGTCATTCTCAGCAGGCCTGCCAATTGAGCGTCCATACAAATATCTGACTAGTTGGTAATATTTTGGAGGTGGCCTTTTTTTGGGACTAGGTCTAGCAAATTGTCTTCTTAGAATTAGATTTACATACACAACATTTGTTGAAAAAACACTGAAAAATTTATTTTCTAAGTTGTTCTCAACCATTCACTGACCAGAACCCAGAATCAAACTTTATACCTTCAACAGTTTCAAAGTAAGCTACGGTTGGTGAATTTCAGTCTATACAATTTGGAAGTTAATTAATGCATTTTATAATTCATAGAAATTAATCTGTTTAAAAAGTGTATTTTCTTAGATAGAACGAAAAATATGTTTGTCCTCAATTAATGCTAAGAAATACATACAAATTTGGCTACTTAGATTATTATATGCAGAAATCCGTTGTCGACCTCATGCTTGAAGCAGTATATCGCATTCCTTACCATTTCATTTTCATCTTGTAAATACCGTCGTGTTCCTAATTTCCGTCACCTGATTCTGTCACACTAAAATTTGAAGAACATATAAAACACCTAATAACATTTGTTTTCAGAGTAAAAACGGGGCCCTACTACTAATAATACGCTGTCAGTCTGTCTGTCACCAGGCTGTATCCTATGAACCGCGATAGCTAGACAGTTGAAATTTTCACAGATGATGTATTTATGTTGCCGCTAAAAGAAAAATATGAATAAACTGAATATTTAAGGGAGGCTCCCATACAACATCCTTAAAAGTGGATGCGACGTAAATGGGCCTATGTCATACCTATTATTAGACCTAAGATAAGATAAGCTAAATATACTTTATTGTACAACAAATCATAACATTAGCATTAATCTTAGATTGTACAATGTAGGCTTCAGACAGGTAGAGGAAATTACAAGATTAAAAAGAGAAATAGGTAAGGTGGTGTGAGATAGTGAGATAATTATAAATATATACATACATGAAGCTATTTTATGCATTCATGAATGCAATTACATATAACACTTACGAGTATAAACGTAGTAAATATCAACGTACGAGGTTCTAAAAAATAGACTCCCAAAATGTTTCATCTATATCTACTACTAATTTATTAAGAAGAAAGATTTGTTTGTTGGTATTGAATAGGATCCAAAACTAACGCGACCGATCTTGAAAAATTCTTTACCAATATAAAGCTAAGTTATCAGGGAGTGACATAGGTTTTAGTTTAGCCGCTGACGGGCAGCTAGTTTAGTTATAAGACGTTTTACAATCTAAAAATTGTAGCCTTGAGCTGTTTGGTTGTTTCAGATACCAAGGAAGTTTTTTTTATTATGTTGCCTAAACAATCACTCAGTCTTGTACGGTTTATTTTATATTATATACTATTTTTTTGCTGTTTGTCTCTTAGTAAAATAAAATATATATTTTTAAAAGGGCAATTTTATTATTTACTTCACCACGAATCTAATTTCCGTCACGCCCAAAACTTTTTACTTAATAAGTCAGTGCCAAATACAGATTTTATATGGTTTTACGTCTTTTCCAAACGTTATTGTTGATTTAAAGAATATATTGAGTAATAAAAATCGTGATGGAAATTATACAAAGAACACCATGTCGTGAGAATGACCGAATAACCGTACTACGAACAATCGGCCTAAGGCAAGAAGATTGTTCAAATGAGAGTTCGAAAATCGTTTTATTTCAAACATCGACGAAACAATTACCGAGTCCTTTCTGCTGAAGAAATTCAAATTAACTAACGTTACAAAAGACAGACTTAATTAATTCGTACTTAAACCATCTTACATTAATGGGTCCGGACTTTTTGTCCGCCATTGGTACAAATTGGCGTTGTAATTAAAAATATATCTGACTGATAAAAGCTTCTGTCTGTTGGGTGTAAGGCTTGACATATATTTAAATGACAAAAAATGTGTTCGTTCTGTATTTGGGTGATAGGTGCTAGTGGTTTTTTAATTAATCATTTATATTTAGGTAAGTTCATAAGTAAGAAGAGCCGCCACCTGGATTGTGGAAGGTTTGAATCCCGCTCGAGTGCTAGGATCAGCCCCCCGATTCAGAACAAAGTTATCGACCGATTCGGTTATTTTCTTTTATTTTTATTTATTTTTTTAAGTAGTGTAGGTTTTATCTAACTTGGTGTATGAAAACTTAGGGCCTTTGACTTTAACACATCAAAATATTGATTGCTACCACTTAGCGGACCATGTACTATAATTTAAACAAATTTACCGAATCGGTCGATAACTTCGTTCTGAATCGGGGGGCAGGTCGTTTTTTCTAGTTTTTACCTTTGCGTAGCAAATAGTGTATTGGTAAATAATTATAAAAAAAACATTGAGTTCATAAGTTGTTGGCACCCATTTTTAACAAAATGAGTATGGAGCTTGGGTTATTTCTTACATAAACTTCTCTGGAGTTATGGCTTTCTTAATAGGTAATGTAAAATCTTATTCTATGCTTTTTAACTTACTTTTGTTTCAAAAGGTTTGTTTACATCATTAGATAGGTTTGTTTGCGTATTTTTTGTGAATATGTCAAAAGAAAATTTAAAAATCGTATAGTATTTTTACATCAAATACTGAGTGAGTATGCCATAATAATATCATTTAACTTGCGGAATAATTAATCACCCCGTATATGGCACAACTTACACCAAGACCATTTGCCCCTTGCCTAAGCAGAGCTTGTATCTAGGAGGTACAGTAAATGTTATTTTTGTGAAAAATATTTTTGTTAGAATCATAGTACTTAGCATGAATGATTAAAATCAAGTCATCATCGAAATGATTGATGGAGCGTAATGACCACGCTTGCCATGTGTCCAAAGGTAATCAAGTAATTCTGGTAATGATATATTAATATTATATACTTAGCATGGCTGAAGCTACGATTATGATTTAAGTATATAGCTTATAATAACAATACATTTTAAGGGGCGTTTGGAAGTTGTAAGTAATGTTTCCAAATGTTTGTACCAAAATAATATTATTTAGCCTCTCATGTACTTCATTGTAGAATCAACAACAACAGCAAAAACATACCATTACGGGGTACTTTAGAGGCTAGTGACAGTTGCCGTCATGGTGAACGGAACACTTAAAAACCCACTTTTCATCAATGGGATAAGAACCGAAAGTTAGTTAGGAGAGTTAGTCGGTTTAACAATAAACGATCTATCACGATGCTCTCTTCACTTGCTCCTCAAGTCTGATAATAATGTCAAATAATTACACAATCTTGTTAAAACTGGTGATGTTATTCTCCAATATAAACTGTTACAATTTACACCATAGAACCTTTATCATTCACCTAACTGAAATGAAATTTGAGCTCATGGCCATACTCTTGGATGGTTTCTACAGGGCAGAGTTCTTATGTTGCTCTTGGCTACGGACTCAAAGATGAGGGAATCCGTGGCAAAAGGTACTGGATACGATATTAGTTTCTTATTTTTAACAATGCGATTGCTTGGTTACCATAGCTTTTCCCTATCAGTTATTTTTTAAATTTTTTTCAAGCAGTCAGAATTATTGTAGTCTAAATTATAAACTGAGCACGTTAAACTGCAAGTTTTGAGCGAATTGTACCAGAATTTTCAATGATGAAAATTTTAACCAAAATAATTAAGCCAAGTTTTAATTTTGAAAAAAATTTACTGGTAGTAGATATAGCCTAGTTACAAAATACTTTCGCAAAATATTTTTGTCTTTTTTCGCTAACCTTTAGCAAACTCCAAAATAGATAAACCTATTAACAGAATCCAATCACCAGGGACGCAAAAACTCGCAGAGCTCACTCGAATTCAAAAGCGCTCGATCAAATTCCATTATATTCTTTGACGCCCGACGGTCTGGTTCGAGTGCCCTTTGCGTATCTCTCTGGAAGTCTGTTGCCCTGGTACTTTTACCTCAGTCATTCGTAATTTTGGTAAATACTCTCGCGAATCTTTGCTCGTGATGTGACGTGATAATAAATGTTACTTAGATGAGGTACATAAGTGCTTTTAACTTTCTTTGGACAGCAAAATTATGTAAAGTAGCTGTTTGAACTTTGACGAGTTTTCAAGTGGTGATGAAACATAAAAACAGATAGACACAAACTGACTTTCTTCAAACCAATCTAAGAACTGGCAAAATATTATACCAATTAGGTTATTGAAAACCCGTACCATAACGCCTGTAACACCGCTTTCAATCACATTATGAGATAATTTAAATCCGTCCCGTCATGGGATGAAAGTTTGTATTCAAAGGAGATGTCCCAAAATGAACGGAGTCCGGAGTGTGAGAAAAAACAGTTTTAAAAAATTCAATTTCCCTTAAAAACTTCCAAAATAATGACGGGGAATGGACTGTAATTTCAAACGAAAAGAAAAACTAAGAAGAATGCGAGAATAAAAGTTACAATAATTATTTATGTACATTACAATCAAACAGCTGATTAAAGCTACTCACCAAGTTTGCGGTTGCTAGCAAATCAGCTAACTCCAACTTACGGTGTTTTTTTTTATATTGCCCGTCAAGATGATGAGATGGCAATGTGATTGAAGCACTTTGGACGGTACTTAAGTATAGGCCAAGCTGGACTTACCGATTTCCCGCTTCGGTTACCTCGCATCGACTATAACGTTGGGTGGCAGCTGAGCTAGATTGCAGGATGAGGAGTAACCTTAAGCAGCTGGGCACACACAAACGCGTAACGGTAGTAAAAGTTAAATAAAACAGTGTCAATTGGGAATTGAGACAGATAGTGAACTTGATCAGTTCATACTAAAAACGAAAACGAAAGTGAAGAAGAAGCAAAATACTTGGTGGTTGGAAGTACTTGGTTTAAACAAGATTTCGAATAACAGAATTTGCAACACAACAAAAAACAACAAAATCATGGCGGAAATGTGTCAACTCTGATTACGGCAAAAACATGAAGGTTATCAAGGTTTTCAATTATACAGTTGTTACGGACTACTATTATTGTGGTTATTGGTTCCTGAAAAGCATTAGAAGCTAAGTTCTCGAAGCAAAATCTGAGCTGAGACAAACATTAGTCCAAATTGCAAAATCGAAAGCCAAAAATTTGGTGGGGGAAAAAGATTCTTCGCATTTTTTAAGAATATTCAAAGTTTATTTACATTTAACTAAAGTAAACAGTAAAAAGCCATTTTGTTCGATTACTTTTTGCCATCTTGTAGGTAGGGACATGATCCCATTGCTAAAGGAATTTTGAGGCTTCTGATCAAAATACCGCGACAAGTGATTTTTGCAGTCCTCTCGTGATGTTAATCTGACACTGCCTAAAAAATTCTGAAGAGATCGAAACAGGTGGAAATCTGAAGGTGCAAGGTTAAGACTATACGGCGGAGGCATTAACACCTCCCAGCCAAACTCTCTTAATTTTTGCTGAGTGGCTAAAGGTGTGTGAGTGAGTTATTATGATGAAAAACCACACTCTTTCTGTTGATTATTTACGGCCACTTTCTCTCAACTTCTTGCTTTAATCTCATCAGTTGTTCGCAGTAGAGTTCAGAATTGATGGTCCTGCCTGGTGGTAACAGCTTATAATGAATAATGCCCTTCCAATCCCACCACACACACACAGTCTGTGAAGACTGACCGGCCTTTGACCACGACCTTTATTTATTTATTTATTATTTCGTACACAAAGAGACAAATTACAGAGAAAACTAAGGAGTAAAAAAGTACAGGTTAGCTTATCTCTAGAAAGAGATTTCTTCCAGCAGACCATGGCGACAGGAAAAACTCATTTCAACCTTTTTCGCACGTTCTTGTCGTACGTGATCCACTTTTCATCACCAGTTATCAGCTTCTTCAAAAATGGTTAGGTTTCATTACGTCGTAAGAATCACAAATGAGTACACGGTTCATTAGGTTTCTTTCAGTGAGCTCGTGAGGTACCCAAATACCGAGCTTTTTTTTGTGACTCCGTTTTTTTCAAATGCGCTAAATCTGTTTTGTGGTCGATTCCTAGTTCTTTAGCTACGTCGTAACTAATGATCTGCCGATCTTGCTCCTTCAAAAATGGCATCCATTTTATCCGTAATAGGGCGACCAGAACGACGTGCATCTTTGACGTCAAAATTTCCGGATTGAAAACGCTTGAACCAAATTTGTGCTACTCTCACAGACACTGCACTTTATGGTTTTTTGTAGTAAATTTTTAAAACGTATCGAATTTCTTCATTAGATTCACTCATCTTGACAGTAAGAAAAACAAATGAAAATCACACACACACACACACATCACACATTTTCCTAATTTGAAGTTGGAATTATCTTCTTTAAATTTTAAACTTTTAATGATACCAACACCAGCCAGAAACAAATAGTTTAAGATAATTTATTACAAGTTCATACATACTATTTGCGAAAAGACTTTTTCCCCAACCTAATATAAGTACACGTACACAACACGAGTGACACTAGTGACAGTTCACTCTAAATGTCTATAGACAAGTGACCTGCCATACTGAAAAATAGACTTGAGTAGTGAATCATTTTTATTAGAGAACCAGAAAATTAAGTAACTATTCTTATTGTTTGTATTTGTACCGGAAATGTCGTTTTTTATTTTTTTTTAAATAGGTGTACATAGACTTGGAAAGGAGATGTGCGAGTAAAACACAGTGTGGTCAAACCTCTGGAACTACTTCCATCAACTTTGTACACCTACTTCTTTTCTAGTGACAGTTCGCTCTAAATGTCTATAGACAAGTGACCTTCCATACTGAAAAATAGACTTGAGTAGTGAATATTTTTTATTATAGAACCAGAAAATTAAGTAACTATTTTTATTGTTTGTATTTATACGGGAATTGTAGTTTTTTTAATTTTCTAAAAAAGGTGTAAATAGACTTGGAAAGGAGATGTGCGAGTAAAACACAGTGTGGTCAAACCTCTGGAACTACTTCCATCAACTTTATACACCTACTTCTTTAAATTTTAATATATTTGGTTATATTGTGCGAAACTTTATTAATTTAATTAGGTTCATTAAAAGAAAATGAAAGCTACATGGTGAGAGGAAGCCGTTTAATGAGCGATATTGTGCAAATAATACAGTGTCCGTTTTCAAACCAATTATAAAATCCGTCTTCGAACAAATTGGAGTTTTGTTTTAATGATCGTAAATAATATGTTTTGTATTAAAATTATTATTTCTGTTTATTCGCAGAAAGCTTTACTTAAAGCTTATCCTTACGGCGAATGTATAAAGTTTTCAGAACAAAAAAAAAATAACGTGGCTATAGGAGTGGCCTTGGCGCCTCGGCTTGATAGCTATTCTTTATTGCTCAATAAACGAATAACAATATTATTAAGTCAATTTGAAAAATTTAGGCGGCCTTATCGCTGGTAATATTTTACCTACAAAATGAGAAGCAGCAACTTTCGTTCTATTTCGCCTTTGTTTTTACAAGAATTTATTTAGTATATTCAATTTTTTAAACATAAATAGTCGTTTAGAAAAATAAGTGACGAAGACAAGCAACTCATTGGAACTTAATGGTTAACTCCCAAATTCTAAAACGCTAGTTATGGTAAGTTCTTGCAAGTTTAACTAAGTTCTTCTAATATGTTGCGAGACAACAGCAGCTAACAGGGCTTTCTAACTTTAGATGATTCGGCATTTGGAAATTAAAAGCATTTAGGTAGCAACAGCAAAAAAAAAACAACATTAATGTGCAATTATTTTATTTTGCTATTTAAAGTAGGTATACATCCTGTCAGCACAACTATGGGTACAGAAAGTTGTTGCAATATTTACTTAATCAGCAGTACGGCAACATAGAACTGTGTTGTCACAGTTCTATGTTGCCGTACACACGACCACGAACACGAACTGTGAGACCACGGAACTGTGACAACCCGCAATTGTGACAACTATTACTGTGACAGCATAGAACTGTGACAACACAGAATTAGGATAACACAGAACTGTGCAAACACAACGCTGTGAGAACACGGAACTGTGACAACCCGGAATTGTGACAACATAGAATTGTGTCAACTATAACTGTGACAGCATAGAACTGTGAAAACACAGAATTAGGATAACACAAAACTGTGCAAACACAACGCTGTGAGAACACGGAACTGTGACAACCCGGGATTGTGACAACATAGAATTGTGTCAACTATAACTGTGACAGCAGAGAACTGTGAAAACACAGAATTAGGAAAACACAACGCTGTGAGAACACGGAACTGTGACAACCCGGAATTGTGACAACATAGAATTGTGACAACTAGAAATATGACAAGATCGGACAACGCATAGTTCGCTGTGCATGGTAATAGTATTGCAGTATTATTTCAATGAAAAAATTAAATAAATGAGACTCCTTTATTTTCTTACTTAGAATTCTGCAAATATATATCTAACAATAAACATCCTGCACTTAACTAATAGAGCAAAATGGAATTTACGACCTCTAAAACTAGAGGACAATAATTTCTGGAAATGCACTGCGAATTCCCAACGTTATAACTTCAACGTGAATTATACAGACCAAGTTGTGAGCCGCATAGGACTAACTTAACTGTGTTTTTGCGAATGGGGCATTTTTTAGTGTTGTCGACTTTAGGCGATATTGTGAATAGTACCTACTTTAAAATTGTTTTTTTTTAAATTGAGTCCTTTGCGCTTAAAACGAATTGCTAAAAATATATTTTTGAATGAAAAACCAGGAATTATTAAAAGAATAGTATAGTTAGTGCTCGTTAATAGCACAAAATAAAAAGTTAACAGAAGGACCGCTCGCGCCTTTTTTCTAAACTTGCGTGACCACCCAGGGTTACTACTATATCCGCTCTGAAAAATGAAGTACGTAGGTAATATCTACTTGACAGAATCGGCCAAAAACCAAATTCATCATGTAAAAAATTGCACCAAGTTCGACCAAAGCTAAAACACTTTATGGCAACTTTTAATATAGCTGCCATACAAATGTTTTGCAGAACGCAAAGAAATAGATAGCAAATGACGTCACTTGCTTGTGGCAGTTTGCAGGGACCGCTTTGGGCAAATCCAAAAATAAGATTTTTAAAATTGAAATATATATGAAAAACGTGGTGCTTTTGAAATATATATTATTTATTACAAAATTATTTATTTATTTATTTATTAAAAAGTAAAATCGCACAACATAACAGTAAATACCAAAGCATTGTACAATTTAGTTTAGGTACATACACAGATTTATAATTGTTTCTTTTTTTGAGAGCTTTTGAGAAAAAATTGTCAAATTCTCTCTGTTATCGTCTCTGAATTTCGGTCAAAACGCCCTTACCACTTGGCTAAGCAGGCATTTAATTTTATAATTTATTAAATATAATACCTTGCAAATAACTTCCGAATTTTAAGTACTTACTACTTAAATTATTACAGTAATAGACATTACTTTTATAGCAGTAATTTATACAATCCACAAGTTCTTCTGAAAATATTTCACTCCTCACTCTGTTTTCCTTGCGAGTTATATTATGTTCTCATGCCTCACCATTTTATTTGCCAATCGAGTTTCGTTGTTATTACTTTAGCGAAACCCTTTCACGAAAAATGCTTTTGATTTTGCCGCCTAGAGATTTTTTATGAAAACATTTGTTCTTTAAACGAACAGCTCTTTAGAACGTACAATTATAGGGTTAAATGTTAATGATGTTAAATATAGTTTTTAAAATCAAATTACTAAAAAAATATGGCCGGAAAAAAAAGTTGTCGCGAATATATTTTTCCAAGCTAGTTAAACTGTCGCTTATGTCATCCCCATACATTTGAACGTTTTCTATTGTAGAAATCGTCGTGGCGTGTTGCTCTTGCCTAGCTCCCCGGATAGCTAGTGTGCAATAGGTTTGTGTGTAATCAATTTCAGATCTTCTTACAAGCTCTAACAATACCAAAGTCGTTACCATAAACAGCACAAGGTTCATATCATCGTTATAGATATTTATGTAATGAAAAGTTTGAATAAAACTTTTATCTTAAATAGTTCAAGAAATACTGCAATATAATACTGTTTACTCAACTTTTTAATTTTATCTATACTAATATTGTAAAGAGGTAAGTGTTTGTGGGTTTGTATGTTTGAGACAGGTAATCTCCGAAACTACCCAACCGATTTCTAAAATTATTTCACTGTTAAAAAGCTAAATTATCCCTGATTGCTATAGGCATATATTTGTTTTGAAATAATTACAGCCCGATCAATTAACACTTATAAAGAAAAAAATCGGAAAAAAAGCGCTATCGAAAATCTTTTCGTGCGTGCGCTGGCCCCACTGTTGATAATACGTGCATGTACTACAAAAATATAAGTTTTTAGTAGATCCATAAAAAAGTCTGCGACACAATATATCTATCTTTTATAAATAAGTAACTATATAGTATGTTATGTGTGAAAAAAAGTAGTAGTGTAGTAATAATTCTCAAAATCTACCTTTAAATTTAGATGTTTTTTAGCATCCATATGATTAAAAGATTATTTCATTTAATTTGCCCTTTACAACACAATAATTGGATTAATAGATTCTGATATATCGTGAATTTAGAAAATACGCCCGCAAAATTATTAAAATATATTAAAAAAGCGAAAGGTCACATCACGAAATCTCAGAAACTCCTAGCACTTGTAGTTTCTGAGATTTTGTGATGTGACCTTTCGCTTTTTTTTAATTTTTTTTTTGTTTAAAATATTAAAAAAGCGAAAGGTCACATCACGAAATCTCAGAAACCACAAGTGCTAGGAGTTTCAAATTTTGCATGGGGGTTCTTTTTAGGACGTAGGTGCTCACTAACACGGGTTTTTAGGAAATTCGACTTCTAAGGGGTTGTTTTTGGGGTTGATAGTTTGTTTGTATAAAACTTCGTTACCTACTTCAAGTGCTAGGAGTCTCAAAATTTAGGGGGTTTATAATAGAGGTTCTTTTCAGGACGTAGGTGCTAGCTAAGGCGGGATTTTGTGAATAACGAGTATCGTAAGTCGGAAAAAATCCCGTATGTCATAAAAATGAAGTTCACGCGAGAGAAGCCGCGGGCGGAAAGCTAGTTATTTTAAAAAAAGAAATAAAGAGTAGGTAAGTATATAAATATTATCTAACTAGTCGTAAATATCTCAAAAGGAAATCAATTCCTTGAAATACTTATTGTAAACCAACGATATAACAAGAGTAAAATATAAATCATGAGTTTAAAAAAAAAAAAGGTAATAAATAGCTTTGTCCCTCGATAGAAGTTGGTTCACTACAAACAAGGCCTTTCGGGGGTCATGTTAGATATATAACTATGTTCAATGGCAGTCCCACATCCATCGTCAGAAAGTTGTGATCAATTTGTTTTGGTTCTATATTAATCCCTGAGGTCAAACAAAAAACATTGGAAGTAGTCTCAAAGGTACAAATTTGTTTTTTGTGATTTATTTAGTCACGAGTTGATATTATATTAACAATAAAAAAAACTGTAATTTTACTTCAGTTATATGCAGTTCCGATTAAAAAGTACTTCTACTGAAAGTTGTCCTCATACAAAACAGTTGATTACTTAATATTATTTGAAGGTATGGCTATTTTGATAATATTCTTGCTATTATTTTTTAGTTTGGTGTTGAAACCGTTCCTAAAAACCGTGTTAACCAGCTGAAGCTTCAATTTTCTGCCTATCTTGATTGGCAGATTGATGTTTATAAAATGTAGGATTAAATATTTTCTTGTTTTTCAACATTCACTTGTTTATCGATATTACGTCTGACGACATTTTACTCTTTGCACAAAAACAAACATTATCCACGCATAAATCTTCCGCTCATCAAGATTTATAGAGAAAAAAACATTTTCCCTATCACATCACATCCTAAGATAATCAACGAGTCCTTGTTCCAGAGATCCTTCGCGATACCTAAAATGTCCCTAAATCCGTTCAATTCTACGACTGTGAAACCAATCGCGTCGCGTTCGAGAATAAAGGCATCACAAATGAAATAGCTTCTAAAGAGGTTGTATAGAAGTGGTAAATACCTTGGCATGTCCTATAGCAGCACACACCCGCGCACTGTCACTGTAAGGGGTACACTGCCGTCCTACTGCCGCCTGTTGGTCTTGGGGTAGACGACAGGGGTGGACTCGAGGGGTGATGGATTATGTGTAGCGTTTTGACAGTGTTTCTTACACTTTTCATTCACGTCCACTGCAATTAAATTATACCGTGTGAGTATCAAAAGACTTACAAAAATGATATGGTGTATTCATTAAATCACTTAGATTTAGAAACTATCTGAGTGAAAATGTTTTTTTTCATTTAAGTTTCATTTCAAGGCCCATACAAACCAGTCGAACAGTCAGTATTTTTGTATAAAAACCTTATAAGTAAAGTCAACTGAAAAAAATCAAAATTTCACTCAAATAGTTACTAAATCATTTACTGAGTAGGCCGTATCGTTTTTGTGAGCCTTTTGATATTCACCCGGTATATTTTATTGTCGTAAGTTCCAAAGTCTACAGAGACTCACATTTGTATTCAAGCATCACATTAAAATGTATAGTGTAAAAATTATCGCACTTTTAGAATGTTTTGGCCTGCATGAGCGAGGTTTGGTCTTGATACACTTTTAGCTCGTGTATGATATTAGCTCATTATATAAAACAACTATATTAATTCCGTAGTCTTTTCCCTTGAAAAAAACAGAACACCTTCATATCTAGCCAGACGCCGATCTATGTAGATCTTAGAATTTGGCTTTTAAGAATGGCTATACGTCCTTAAACAACTTTGAATGAATTCTCAAAAATATTGTGACACCAATTTACGACACAAAATAAACACAAGTCAAAATCAAACCCATACTTGGCCGCTTAGCAGGCAGGCAGGCTAGCTTGACCACCAAACGGCCAACAAACCTTCAAAATAAAAAAATGTAAAACTAACTGTCCGTCAGCGTAGACTATTTCTTCTGTGAAAATAATATACCCAAAAATAGCCAATGTCACTCGCTGATAGTGAAGCTTACTGGTGAAATAATTTTTAAAATCAGTTGATTAGTTTCGGAGCCTATTCAATACAAACAATCAAATATTTCCTCTTTATAAAATTATTAATCTTAATATAGATCAATTATGTATTTTCTGTCCAAATACATTTTTGTCATCCCGTGATCCGAACTCAGGCACCCCTGGACTTAGTCCGCCCCTGTCTTGGCCCTACATAGAGTTGCTAATACCGATTCAATTAAAAAGCGGATACACTGTAATTGCTTGCTTTTAACTTGATGACGGGATTTCATCGTTTCACGGGCTGTAATACAAAGAGTTATGAGCTGTTGTGGTATTTTAGTGTGCAATTGGGGCAGTTACAGGTAGTAATTGAGCAAGGCATCCACGAAGTTTTATGGCGTTTTTAACCGTATTCAGTTGAATTGTGTAACTTTTTATGTAAGTCACGCAATCTTGCTTAATGAATACTCGGTTTAACTCATCGTTTTTAACATTAGATAGCTTAGGATAGTTTTATTTGGATAAGGGTAAGACCATGTTGACTTTAGTAGATGGAAACCGCAACTTCTTACAAGATTAGATTATAGGATACAGATCATTACCACCTACGGATTTATTTTCAATTAAATGTTTACGATTCATTGATTTATTAATGACGTATTTTAATATTAACGTAGCTACAGACCAGGGCATGGTGATACCATTCAGGTATTATTTCAGGAACAAATTTCGCGGGTTCTTATTTATACAAGCTGTTGCCAGCAACTTCAACCACGCACAATAATTAACTTTTGATTTTTTTTTTACTACGTCGCTGACAAACTAGAAAAATACAATGGGCCCGGTAAAAAAATGAGAAAAAATGGCATTGGGCGTATAAAGCTTAAGGGCATGTCGGTTCATTGGTATAGGGAAGGGAAGGTGCAGGAAGGTGCAGGGAAGCACTAAGGCTGGTTACAGGGTGAAGCGTTTAAATCGCGCCGCGCAGATGCGCGCGCTTGCAATTAGTGTAATTGCAAGCGCGCATTTGCAGTTATAAGTAAACGTATTGAAAACATAAGTAACGAGTTTTAGTATCGAGTAACGCTCGATACTATAACTCGTTCCACAGCGGTCCGCAGTTCCGAGTTTATGTACAAAACTCACAAGCAGATAAATAAATAAAGCCAACACCATCACCATGGTTGTAGACGGCTTGCATCTACTGTTTAAAATATAAGGAAATCATTATAAGGCTATATGACGATGGTTGATGGATGGCTATGGTATCAGCTAAATAAATAATGATGACAGAAGCCTTATAGGCTTTATTTATCTTCAGCTCGATATAGTTCCGCCTAAAGTCGAGTCTTCAATTGTGAGCGCGTGCCCGCCCGCCCCGCGCCACCGCTCGCCCAGCAACAGTTGCTCATAGGGTTGCTGTTCTTTGAAACAAATAAGTACATACATATTCCATAGTAAGAAAAAAACTAGAATAATAAATAAATAAATAATAAATACCTGGGACAATGCACACCAAGATCATCTGACCCCAAACTAAGCAGTGCTTGTAATATGGGCGTCAGAGACTGATAAACATACTTAAATATTTCTAAATACATACTTAAATAGATAATAACACCCAGACACACCACAAATACAAATGTTCGTCACACAAATATTTGTCATGGGTGGGGATCGAACCCACGACCTCCGGCGCTAAAGGCAGGATCGCTGCCATTGCGCCAACAGGCCGGTCAAAAATCAACCTTGGTCCAATGGATCGAGCCTATTCATGTTGAAAAATGTTGAATTGCCTTGGTAACTTAGTCGGGAGAGCACACTCCCGCATTGTGGAAGGCGGTTCATGGCTAGCTCGAGCCATAGCCACCAGGGGCCGTATTGCCTTCTCTTATAGCCAGTCAAGATATTTTCCTCAACTGAGGGTAGCGAGCAAATTCGTCAGAAAATATCTGGCCTAGAGCATGCATTATTGACAGGTAACCGCTGACTGGCTGAAAATGTAAGGTGATATTACGAAATTGCTCGCTAGCCTTAGTTTTCGGAATAAAATGTATGTGATTTTGGAAGTTTATTTATCAATACCCTAGCTGTCCGTCACCGGCTTTGCCCGTGTAGACTGTCTCAACTGTCAAAACATAGCCTAAATTAAAAACAAAATATAGCCCATTTAACTCACTGAAAATGTAGCTTTATATTGGTGAATGAATTTTTTAAATCGGTCCAGTAGTTTGTATTGAATCCAAAATCACAAATCCTACACAGTTACAGTACCTTTTTCCCAACGCTGGCAACTCAGAAGTTTCCACTCTAAGCTCGTGTCACCCGGCCGATTGAGGACGTCACGTAGACGGTCAATATTTCTTCTCCGCCAACGACCAATACACGTTTGCCGTTTATCCGAGATTTGCCCGGCTTTTATCTCTTAATACAAAGCACTTTGAGTTCTACTTCGAAGACATAAGAGCGATTTGGGATTTTTGCTTTGAGATTCGTTTGAAAGAGACATTGATTGATGTAGAGTTCAATAATTACTTTGAACTTTATGAGTATATTTTTAGATTTGTAATTGCAAGGTTTGTGCTGTGAAGTCACTGTCTGATTACATTCCTTGATAAGTGCAACTAGCGTAAAATTACAGAAATATGGGTCGTTACTTTGAATATTTTAGCATTAAACACAGCTCGAAATCTATAGAAATAAAACTAGAAAAAATCGAATTTCGGACTTAAGGCAGTTGTCCCACCGCCGACGATAAACGAGAAGCGATGTCGAGCTAGAATTAGAAACGAGTTGGCGAGCAGCGGAAAGCGAGTGTAGTTTCGATAGTTTTGTCGCTGGGCTATAAGCGAGTGTAGGAGTGAGACGGGCGATTTACACATCTTCGTCGTCTGAACTAGAAAATAGTGATTATTCAAATGATTGTTTGATATTCTGATTTTATTTAAAATAAGTGTACCTACTTTCAGATCCACCCTGTAGAGAAATGACCGCTGCCGCTGGTTGGTCTCTGATCGCTGAGCAAGTATCGCTCAGCGAGAATTATCTCTGATAGCTCTTGTCGCTCAGGGACGAAATAGTGGAGCGAGTCCTTGCCGGGCAGTATGAACTATTATATCTTCATCACTTTTGTTTACACGAAATGTATATCTATTGTACGTTTCTTGAGCGAGAAAATAGGCGACGGTCAGTCGTTTTCTCGCCGTTGGTGGGACAACTGCCTTAAAGATATCGAATATGTATGTCAAGTGAAATCCTAATAAGTCAAGTTTGCTTAGAGTGCTAAAAGCTTAATTTTTAGGATTTGACCTGATAACACATTGCAGGCTGACAAAGCCACCAGCAAAAAGCTAGTTAACTGTTTCGCAAAACCTGCTTATTTAAGTCTGTTTTTTTAAGAGACACGGTAAAACGATTGGCACGGATATTAACGTACACAAACTACTCGTACATAATCATAAAAGATTAAAAACAGCCAAAAGCATAAATATCTGTACGTTTCAAAGGCTTCAAAAATATCTGAGCAAAACATTAGCCACAAATATCTACATTTGTGGCTAGTGTTTTGCTTAGATATTTTTGAAGCCTTTGAAACGTACAGACATTTATGATTTTGACTGTACGTCAACAATTAGTTTCCGTTACGTAAACTACGATAGTTGACAACAGCAATATGTTTTTAATTTTTAGTTCAGTCTTTATTCATTAAAGGCGCTGTACAAAAACGTCAAAGCTGACGCTAGCGACTGTCATCGGTGTAAACTCATGGTGAAGGTAAAGATTAATACACAAGGTGTAAATTATACAGGGTGAAAAGTAATAAAATCTAAGTCCAAGCGGAAACGTCGCAGGCAGCATTGTGAGGCAACCGGGATGGACGTGACGTTTCGTTATCTAATCAGAAAATTGTTTATTCCTTCCTAGTTTTCTAGCTTCTTGTTTTTCAGACGTTTAGAGTTGTCCAGAGTTTTTCAGATCACGTTACGTGAGCAATATGTCACAGGCTTAAGTCTTATTTATGCGGTACTATTTACTTTTGTAACTGTAACTTGTGGCAGTGAAAAAGCCATAAAGGACTGATTGCGTCCAGCAATCCGAACTAAACGGTTTGCTGCGTGCTTTCTGGTCGCTCTCCCTGCGTCTGTGTTTCCGGATTCACCTTGTGTCTTCAAATCCTGACAGAATAGGCATTAACTGGGTAAGCGTGAACCACCATCGGCTTCGTCATCGCTTAACACCAGGCAAGACTAAGGCAAACGCGAACACATTTAAAAAAAAATTGTCGATGTTTTGTCTTTGTGTCGTCTATTTACCATGCATGTGCTTTGGATAGCTCACGTGAAGGTTACAGTGTCGGATTCGAAAAACACGTATATTTATTTTTTAGTTTGGAGAAACTTTATTTAGGTTTCTATCATTTCTTTTAGTATTTTTCATTGGAGAATATAGATTCATGTTCTTTCTAACAAATTTACAGGACTCGAAGGTGTATAGGGACGTGAGTCTCAGTATTTGGTGTTTGACAAAGTGAGACCTTCAGGACTCCATCTGATCAATATTTGTCAGTATTTTGGTATATTTTTTTGTGATATGAAAACCTTATCTGACTCGCAACAATTACATGCGTAAATCTGTCACTCTTTTAAGGTGTTGGATAGCGTGTTCGGACACAGTGGGCTATATTTTTACTATGGCTATAATGATCCCCTAGTATTTGGGTATGGGAACATTTTTTTAAAATATATATTTTTATTCAATACCTTTTTCTATTATGAGAAACGAATTTGAATATTTTTAAAATCTAGCCGGTAGTTATTTTTTTATTATTTTTTAAACATTGCGAACTCTTGGCGTCACGCTACGAGTAAGTGTTCCCACGTGTGTTTTTCCCCGATCCATGGTAAATAAATAATGAGGAGAAAATTACTGATTTATTGCACTTATAGCTAAAACAGAACTCGCCGTCCATCAAGTAGCATCTCACGAGAATGTGAGTAGTCTTCAGATACAATGTATTTTGCCAAGTTCTGAAGCCAAGCCCTGCCTGAAATGGGTGGGATTATAGCGAATGGCTATTTTAAATCATGCATACCCGTCTGGGCAATGGGCTTAAATTAATGTACGTATTACTCAAAATTACATTGTGGAAAAATATTTTTCACCTGGGGGAATTCAAAATCTGCTATCTGGAAACACCATTAATACCATCCAGTAGAATCACCTGGCTAAAAATCTCACGTATGATACAGATCGCGTCATTTGATTGGTTTATTATCAACATTCATTTTATTATCAACCAATCACGTGAAAGGACGGTTAAACGACCCAATGGGTTTCTATTGTGAGATGTCAATTTGATTACCGTCAAGAGTCCAATAAAAACCTTAATTTACTCTTTACGGACGTTGGCAAACTAAGGTCATTCCTTTGACCCCAGACTGCCAACGTATTTAATTATAAGTATCCTAGATCCTTTGCCTTTAAAAATGTTAAATATTTAATTAAGGTATAAAATACAAATACCTCGAAATGATTTTCGATTGAGGACATGTTTGTTTTTTTTTCCCCATACCCAATTGCCAACTCTGTAAAGGCTAAAGTGAACTTCCGTAAAAAAAAGAGGAAAAAGGCCCTGGCTTTCTCAGGTTGCTTTTCCACCAGATAATATGTGCTATGCTGCGTTGCTGTGAATACATCTGATATCCACCAATCACATTCATTGCTCTACATACGAGTAGCACATCAATGCTGTAAAAGGGTTCTACTAAACTATGTTTTTAATAAGACACATGACATATTTTATGACACATGGATGCGTGCTAATATGGCAGTCGATACATCGCATAGCGGCGCATCTTTATAGCTCGTCTCACTTACTCCGTTATATATATATATTTTATAGTGCCCGTCAAGATGACTTCACTCTACCTGATGGAAAGCAGTCGTGATGTCCAGATACGAGGATGACAAGCACAATAATGCAAAGCAATTACTGAGCTGACCGTACTCACCTTGAAGGCCTGCCCTGGCACCGGTTAGGGCAGTGTAGATCCCGGAACGCGACCTGACCGAGATAGGTCAGAGTCACTTGGCGGATTTCACGCAACTGCATGGTGGTAACATCAACCGGCTGACATAATTGTCTCCCACGTAAAGAGCAGATGGTCTGCTGCAGGGCTCCCTTAGTCGCCTCTTATGACACCCACGGGAAGGAGATAGGGCGGTGGAAAGTATTCTTTTAAAGTGCCGCCACAAGCACGGCACGAAAGACATAGCATAGAATCAGTGGAAACGGTCTAATAGTTTCATAGCTTAACTTGCACATCCGAAGCATAGCTGTATAGCTCATTTATGGTGAAAAAGCAGCCTTAGCCACTGATAAGCACTAGGTGACCTAGATTGCCTGAGGCTTATAGTAGCGTTCCGTTTCGGGGATTCTGGCTTTCTTCCGTTTCGCGCTTAAGATGACCACAGTCAGATTTCAGTTAGTAGGGATCTTCTCAGCAATTCAGAGTCCTATATATCCCAGGTGCCATAATCTTAAGCTTAGGACCTGGGAATGCGGAACAGCATATCCTGACGCAGAAAAAGATAGAATCTACACAACCATAAGTTTATCAAACAGACTATTACCATGGTAACCAATTTACTAGACACATTACAACCATACAACCACTAAACCCATTCAACAAATTAGTGAACTACTAAACGTAGCGTAGGGCACACGAAGTCATATCAAATGGCGATTTTTATGACACAATAGTTTAAGAACCAGCTTTGATTAAAACAAAATAAAGTCCTCTGTGGCATGTTGACAACATTTAAAAAATTGCATTCTGTTTAGTCCGTTCGTTAGACCGTCGAAAGATACTGGAGATATGTTTTTCACTTTATCAAATTAATAAAAAAAGATGAAGAGCATTTAAGTTCCGGAGTGGGGCTTGTTACGTCACTTCTAAGTAAAAATTGTACCTAGGCGTGAATAGAATCAAAAGTTTTACTCTACCATCTGGAACACTATCCCTCTGACTACGCGGTCAATCTATTACCATGTGAGGACAGCACAAACACTTGTAATGGGCGTCGGCTTCCATAAAGGTAATTGTGGCCCCACCCTCCACCCTCTGTCGGGACTACAGTGTGACGCAGCAAATTGTTACTTTATGTCACTGATGTAAGGACAGACAGAATACTAATTGATAGAATTACGTACGAAATATCATTAGGTAAAAGTGTTTTTATTTTTTTAATATTCGTCCATCGGGACTAGGCTTTTAAGTATTGTTGTTAAATTGTCGATGGTGTGACAGCTAACTAATTATATCGAAAATAGCGATCATAAAGGCCAAGCCAGTCTAGGTTCTCGCCAGGAAAGGCTAATTATTAAGGCAAGTTTTTTTTTTAACCCACTTCAAAAAAAGGAGGAGGGTTTTTTATGTTTGTTACCTCATAACTTTCGACTGGGTGAACCGATTTTGATCATTTTTTTTTATTTAAAAGCTGGTGCTTTCCGAGTGGTCCCATTTTAATTTGGTCTAGTTTTGACAGTGGCATCCATGAGAAAACCATATAAGTCTTAAATCTAGATAGACAAAATGCGCGAAAAATGGACGAATAACTCAATATTACGCCAACCGATTTCGATAATTCTTTTTTTATTTAAAAGCTGATGCTGCCCGTGTGGTCCCATTTTAATTTGGTCCAGGTTTGACAGTGGGATCCATGGGAAATCCATATGTCTTAAATCTAGATAAACCATATGCGTGACAAATGGACAAATAACTAAATTTCATGCCAACCGATTTCGATGCTTCTTTTTTTATTGGAAAGGATATACTTCAAGGGTAGTTTGATGAGAGTTGAACTCTTTAATTCTTAGGAGCAATTGGACGATACTTTTTCGATGTATAAAATAAATAAGAACTATTCACTGAAAATCAATGAAATGAAATGATTTTTTTTATTGTGAATATGAAATGAAATGAAATGAAATCAAGAAATAAAAAGCAAAAATTTTAACAAAAAAAAAACCAACTTCAAAAAAACATATTACAAAACAAAGCACTAAAAAGTAAAGAAATAATTGCTTATTCTTCTAAAGCTTAAACGATAATATAATGTTAGTACAATTATTGTTATTGTTGGAGTCGGTGTCAGCCAATGTACGAGTAGGTTTGTAACTACCTACAAACATACGTAAACGTGAGATGTGAAAAATAGGTATATTGTAGTGTTTCCTTGGCTAACACCGACTCCAACAATAACAATAATTGTACCTACATTATATTATCATATTAGCTTTAAAAGAATACGCAATTATTTCTTTACTTTTAGTGCTTTGTTTTGTAATATGTTTTTTTGAAGTTGGTTTTTTTTTGTTAAAATTTTTGCTTTTTATTTTAAATGGGTTTGCGTTTGGCCTCAGTTTCGCCAGGTGGTAAGCGATGACGAGGTCGATGGTGGTACAAGCTTACCCAGAAAATGCCTATTCATGGCCTTGAAGATACCGAGGTTGTAAGTATTTGAAAACACAGACGCGTTGCGGACCAGAGTGCCGAGTGCGAGTTGCAGTGAGAGAAGTGAATAACTTCACCATCGCGTTTCCGAGAAAAAAAACGCGAATTTGTATGGTATCGAGTCAACGCCATCTAGCGGCCTTAATGTTGCCCGAATTCGCCGCTAGATGGCGCTGACTCGATTCCATACTAATTGACATTTACGTGCTCGCAAAACACGCGCAGCAATCTACCAAAAATGACACTCAATCTTACATGAAAAAGGGCAAGGAAGAATTGCGCAGAAAACAAGAAGCCTTTGAGGTGTAGGATTTTGTTTGTAACTTGTGTCTTGTTGTTTCCTGTGACTTCATTCGTGAGACTTTAGGTTTAATTAAGATATTGTTTATATTCAGCAATTACTTAATGAAGAACATTTGCGAAATGCTGGAACATACAAACTTCATACACTTGGAAGATTTGAAATTTGACATTACGATTCCTTTGATCAAAAGAAAGGATCAGTTACATAAGCACTGCTTTATTATAATTGAGTTTAGAGAATGAATTTTCAATTAAAAACCACACAAACTCCCAACAGAACTACAAAACTCAGCACTCTCAGTACCAGGGCAGCAAAAATGACCGGGCAGTCAGATCTTCCGCAGCACAGATGGCAGACCAACCAATCCAACTTGTATTTCTCGACCAAATGTACCAGGAGAGCATCAGCGTTGAAGATTATGTAGTCTTGGACGTGCTTCCAGATATGGACTATAGAACATTCTAGAACGGCTAGGGTTGTGAAGATCTGAAAGACATTTCTTTTTTACGAAATTGCTACCTTCAGCTGTTAAGTTTAGTTTAGAATGAGCGCAGAAGGCTTAGGTGTAAGTAAATTATGTCTTATTTATTATCAGGAAGGGAAAAAGGCCTAACTCTGCTTACTAGGAAACGGTGATCAGACATGGGGTTTTATACTCAGAATACCTAACTACTTTACTTTAAGAATTCATGAAAACATACCTCCAACAGGAAACATAATGGAGAATATTTTATCCAAAATATTTTTGGCAAAATATTGATTCTTCTCAACAACAAACAAACGCTCAAAGTCCACACTAAATTGGATGCAAAGTATTTATCCTTCACGGTTTCTGCTAAAATAAAATCAATTTTACTACCCTCACAAAAAAAAGAACTACTTAATGAAATTGAAAAAAAAGTTGGTTTTCTTTCGCAATTTATGAAAAAAAATTCTGTGATAGCTTACAGCAAGATCTTCTTAACCCCAAACTAAGCAGAGCTTAACCTCTCAGAGGGTCAGAGACTGTTGAACATACTCATACTTAAATATTTCTAAACACATGGATACCCCAGACCTATAACAGACACAATTTGTTGTCCTGTGTAGGCAGGATCCCTACGTTTACGTTCTCACATTGCAAAATCAATTTGATTGAAAGCTAATGATGATGATGTCTTCCAAGCCGATACAGCTACGGCGACTGCTAGTGATTCAAAGGGCTTTGCTGGTGTGCCCGAATGTGGCCATTCTGTAGCCAACTTTAGCAACGAACGTTCATTTGAACGATTTAAAACTGGTGATCAATCCTAGGTACTTACAGTTATGAAACAAACAGATATCGTTCAGAAGCAAAGAAAAACCTAATACAATCGAAGTTGTTTTTGTCATCTCATTTCTAAAAAATGTAGTCTCTGTTTGAAGTTTCTTAATGCATTCTGTCATCTCTTCCGTCATCTTTTAATGACTTTTATTTATTTTTAAAATGTAGTGCTTTCATAAAGCAAAGATAATAAATATTTTTCGGAAAGCTTGCGGTATTATGCTTCCGGAATAGCACCTTATATGCTGTTATGTTTGTTAATGTGAACGTTATGTAACAGCACCACATAAAAACTACTGCATACATACATACAAACCATTACGCCTTTTTCCCAACGAGGTAGGCCGAGACCACATCTTTCCACTTGATACGGTCCTGACACACCTCTTGCGCTCCTTCCACACTCATTAATCCTTTCATGCTCGTCGATTACTGGTACTCTTGACCTGACCTTTTCTAAGAACCTTCTTAACTACTGGACGGATTTTATTGAAACACTTAATAAAATTTCAAAATGCTTGTTGTTTTTCAAGAATAATAAAACGCAAAAAAAAATCAAAAGGATAGAAATAGGTTAAGCAATTTGCCGTAACAGTTCGTACAAAAACCTGTTAATGTTAGAATTTCACTGGATTAAACTGGATTATATTTTTGAATTGTTTAAATGAATTATTTTTATTATATTCTTTTATGGTTGGTTTTTTCTCTTTGTTTTATATTCTTTTAGGTTTATTTGTATCAAAATGACACACTGCTTGTACTTTACTAACGCCTGTTGTAAACCCAAAACAAGTTTAAAAGAGTAACTGCTGAGTTTCTCGCCGGGTCTTCTCAGTAAGAAACAACTCCGACGCGGTGGTAGAGTCGCATTATGTCTGTATACTGTTTATTTACATATCCATATTATTATGGTATTTATGTCTATTATTTAGTATATTTTGCTGTAAATTTGACGATTTGAAAGTACTGATACAGTCTATTTGAATAAAGTTATTTGAGTTTGAGTTTTGAGTTTGGGCTTGCTTTGGTGGTGTAAATCAGGCAAAATACCCGGCAAGAACTATTTTAAACTAAATTTGTAATGTTGTGGCAACACACTACCAATAAATAAAGGCATTAAGTTTGTAGCAATCCAGCGTAAATCCTCATTTATTTTATTTCTGACTTGTCATGAATAAAACGATACATTGTTCAAATAAAGCTTAGAACTGAGGTAAATGTGCAATAACTGGGAAAACTATACGAGAGTCAAACAAACCTATCCAAGTTTATGACGAGAAGGGACATAAAACGAACGATAAAATATTTTATCTACACATTCCAAAACCGATTACAGAAGAAACAAAACGCGTAGAAAGAAAGTCGATAAAATGAACATAACAAGATGAACCAAAATGTTCACATTCAAATTCAGATATAATCTCGATGTAGCAAGGACTGTGATTTTTATTACGATACTTGAAGTTACTATGTGTTTTGAATTACTGGATCTTAGAAATGAAGATTACTTAGAACCTAGATTTGGACATCATGATCATTCTAACTTTAAAGATGACCCACACTACATTCATGTAGAAGAAACTATTCCAATTCTAAGAGAAGGTTATGTGTATGATAGTAAAGAGGATGAGAACTTAAAAGCTTTGTTAGAGGAAAAGTACAAGTTTAAAAATGATGAAAGGTCTACGCGTTTCAGAATATCTGGTGACGAGAGAAGATTTACAGGTTACTGTTATAATAATAATTAACTGCTAAGAATTTTTCCCCAAGGCAGTTCCTAACCATGCATGTATTTGTTCCACCATCTGCTATATGCAACTTTACTGTACGACGCCTTACATTTTTTTGCATCATAATTTACTTAATTTTCACGTTTAATTTTGCAACTTGATGCAGAAAGTAAAAAAAATATTTGGAATGAAATAGCTGTTGCAATAAAATCTGAAATTGAGACTACGAATCTAGAAATTTGTCGGACGACGAATTTAGGGTTTACGTCTACTACTTAAAACATTTTATAAGCATCTTCAATTTTTTCATCTTTCAAGTGAAGATATTCAGTTAGCTTAACTGAATAATAGCTATATAAATCAAGAGCTGTTACAACCACTAACTCCATCTCCAAACAAAAAAAAATCCAAAAATCGTCATGGTGCAAAGACACTGCGGCATAAATTATTATATTTGACACCTAATTTTGCTTTGTTTACCTGTGTTATTTTGAGTGTCCAATAAATGTATTTCTCAAGTGAGTCTCTTCCAAGAGCTTCACTCAAAGGTGATCCATTACTCTAACAGCAGAAGACCAACACGCAGCTTGGGCCTTCCGTTCATATGCCGTCCGCCGTATCGTGGGGGGCATGGAGACCAGTGTCAGCATGTACCCGTACAACGTGGCCATATCGAGGAACGGCAAGCACTGGTGCGGGGGATCCATCATCGATGAGCAGTGGGTGATCACTGCTGGACATTGCTTGGAGTCGTAAGCGTCTTTAGATAATCGTTACAGTCGTAAGATATTCTGAGAGAGTCTAAATTGTAATCGGGCCCCTGTCACAATAAGGCCGCTACAGCTGATTTTATAGCGCCTCAAATCGAAACATAACATAATAACCCAATGGTAGTCAGAGGCAAGTGATTGTTGCTGTCATGGTGACCAATGGTATTAAAACCCAACGTGGTAGGTCTTCCACCGTTTTCTGTGTTGATCTGATTTGTATCGATGTTTTCTAACGCCGGAGAGTTAGTTATTCGAAAATTTTACAATTATGAACGCATAAATGGTTCTCCAATCCAAGATGGGCTTATCCAATAGGCCAGGACGCTTTTCTAGACGCATTTCTAGAGACCAGTCCACACGTGCAAATGCACGTAAAGGGCCTCCCCCTTTTTTTCACAGCGCGCATCTTAGCCGCACAGGTGGCATTTTTTAATTAAATGCACCAACGTTTGAACTTAATGCAAATATAAAGTATTATTAAAAAATAATTTTCAGAGCACATGATGGCGATAAGAAGAAATTGCAGCCATTTATTGTAAGAGCTGGTAGCTCGTTTCACAATCGAGGGGGATATCAGGCTAGGATTAATGAGGTGAATATTGACAACATGTGGTTTCCTTGAAGAACTCAAAATAGCACAGTCATTGTATTCTGCGAATAGAAAAAAAATCTTGTTGAAAATAATTATAAACCATTTGATTTGATAAGCGAAACTAAAATGTGGTTTTATTACAAAGATGTGACTTAGTATTCAGGTATCGCAAAAACAGTTATAGAAAGTTAAAAGCACCTTAAATCGTTTTTTTTTAAATTTTCAATGAAATCATTTTAATTTTAACTAGAATTCTAGTTACTCATGCAAAGGCATATTATTTAGAAACATTCATGCTCGAAAAGTTGGTACTGTATAACAATATGGTTATGTTTGACGGCAATGTAGCACGGTGTCTCGCCACGATTTCCGGAGAGTCCCGAGTTCGATTCCCGGTCGGGTCAATGCAGGAAACGATCTTTTTCAAATTAACTCTGGTCTGGGTGTGCTGGGAGACGCCCCTGGCTTAATTCCTTGTCTGGTACCTCGTTATACAGGGATATTTATCCCTACTTCGAGACCATGACAAGAGGTGAATTGTCTGGCGCATGTTTGTTTCATATATGGTAGCTGAGACATTATTGTAATTATTGATGTTCTATCTCTGGATTTCCTACGTGTAAGATTTTATGGGAAATATAGGCAACAAAGTAGGCCAAACGCACATAACAGTTTTTGGTTTCAGGTCTTCTTTCCCAAAAAGTATTCTCCGGGTAGTGCAGATTTTGACTATTCCCTGCTCCGATTGGATCGGCCTATGCCTGTTGGTAGAAATATAGCAGTTCTCAACCTCCCCTCGAGAGATTATGACATAAAAGAAGATGATATCCTAATCGTTACTGGATGGGGAAGCACTGATGTGAGTTGATGGTGATTTAAGATTTTTCATTTGCTGAGGTAATCATCATTTGCATTCGTAATACGTTAATTTCGTTTTGGTTTGTCTGGATGATCCTCCATGGTGCACCTATACTGCGGAGGAGCGCATACAGATTTCTCATGGCTAACTTGAGAAATCTGTATGCGCGTTGGGTGCCGCGTTTTGCTGTCTTTAAACCAAAAAAGTTTTCAATGGACATTTCCAACGCTCTGTCCGCAACGTATATCCGTAAAAACTTGCATCTCTTCAAGAAAAACAGTGATGTTCATAAACTCAATACCAGAATTAAAAATAAACTCGTAACTCCCAGTCTAAAAAAAAAAAAAGTCTAAAAAGATTATTTGAATTGCGACTTTGGATGACTTGTTAACTATTTTATTGTTATTTTTGACTGAATTGTATTATTTCTTGTTGACATGTGAATATTTTTTTTTTTTTTTTTGTATTTAATTGTTCATTTATTGTATTTATCTTAGTTTTTGACATTCTCTTTATTTTATTAATTGTAATTTGTATAATAATTTTGACAATCATAATGCAAATTCTTATATGTGACATCGAATGTAATATATATTGTAATTTTGTATTATGAGATAAATAAAACTAAACTAAACTAAACTAACACCCGTATTCTAAAACAAAATCTGTACTTGAGTATAGATCTGAGTGACGTTTTTGTATGAACTGACGTTTTGAAGTCTCTACTAAAGTACAGATCAGTGCTAGAGTACGATTCTAGAATACGGGCCTAAGACTGCATAAGGTAGGGAAATCATTTGTTGGTCAATGTGTAAAATATTTTAATAAGATTCCGCAAACTCTTATTGAACTGCCTCTTCACAAGTTTAAGTCACAAATTAAAGCCAAGTTAATGAAGCGAGGTTATTATAGTGTTGAGGATTTCTTAAATGATAAGAATTTGTGGTCATCTTAGGTATAATCTGCTCCTCTGCACACTTTTTTGTTATGACTTTACTCTGTCAATTCAATTTTTGTGTACAAAAATAAGATTGAAAAGAGTAACCATCGAGTTTCTTGCCGGAGTCCTCTCGATCGGAAACAACCTCCGAACCGGTGGTAGAGTCACATTATATTTAATTATGATATTAACTATCTTAGTATTATTTTTTGTAAGTTTATTTTTATTCAGTATATTTTTGCTACAATTTTTTTTTGTATATGACTTGTCATAAGTACTTTTTATAAGTCTATATGAATAAAGATATTTTTTACTTTACTTTACGTTACTCTCTTGGCGCAGTTTAGGCGCAATAAATCCAAGTTTTGGAGAAGTGTGTAGAGTTACAAGGAGACCAAGTAGAGTAAATATAAATTTAAAAAAAATATATCTTTGTTAGGTCAGAAACTTTACAGACCACCCACGTATGCATGGCTTCAAGATAAGGTTGAGCAGCGCAGTAATCACTGCATTACTGTATTTGTCAACCTCATATAATTATCTAGATGACGTCATGGCTGCTTTCCATTAGGTGAGGTAAGGTTAAATCGGAGTGCATGACAAAAAAGGTTCTACCATAGCACCAAGCAAGCTAGTGTTCTTTTAGAATTGATTTCGAACTACAATTTCCGTCTACTAAAAATAACACTTGCCAGGACCTGCGCAGTGAGCGTATTTAGGGGTAATTGTTGGCAATTGGTGGTACTCACCGATACCTCTGTACCCGTGCAGTAAACTTACCGTAACGTGAACACTACGTGACCGACAAACATCGTACTTGACAGGAAACTGGTCTTGGCCACATCCCTGACCGCCTTCGCTTCGTCCCGGTTCCTGTGATGACCCTCGACGACTGTCAGAGGTCCTACCGGTTCTACATCACTGCGAGGATGATGTGTGCTGGATACGCGACTGGAGGAAAGGATGCTTGCAATGTGAGTCACACAATAACAGCCGCTGATCTAAATCCTGGACCTGCTTGAGTCTGGTTTTTCTTTTTTGAATTTTCGTAACGTAGCCCGGGAGTGTGATTCAAAAACAAGTTGACTGTTACTGTCTTGGTGAACGAAACGGTCTGAAAACCAAGGTTTTGATTGAAACCAAACGTGGCAGATAGTTAGCTTTCAGCCGCTATCTGGCTTTTTGTCAGAGCTTTCCTTCACCAGAGAGTTAGCCGCAAAGGGGTTTGAACATTATTGTATGGAAGCTTGCATAGCCACCAGCCGCCATTTTTTTTTCTTTTTTTTCAAAGTTTCTGCTCACGATAAAATGGTATATTTGGAGAGAAGACACGTAAACAAACAAAACATGTCTGAGAATATGGTACCATAACGTGTAACGTTTCTGAGTTATTTGAAGCTAAAGATCGATTTAAAGAGGGTGATTAATAATTAAAAGGAGGCTTTTCATATTATTTTGTCAACTGATAACAGATTTCAGGACATTTTGAGTTTATATGTCCACTTTCCATGTAGGTATGCCACTTCCATTGTGCGCGACAACATGGAGAAAAAAACAAAATGGCCTATACCACAAAGGTTCAAATCCCTTTTGCAATGAGCACAAAGATATCATGGTTCTTGCCAGATATGAATTCAGGACCACATGGGCTAGGGAGTTGAACTCTCTGAACCATACTCGCCCTTTCTTAATTATTGAAAAATTTAATAAATCGCAATAAATACAAAATTACCCTACAGCACGACTCAGGTGGTCCAGCAGTTCGTGACGGAGTACTTCTAGGTATTGTCTCATTCGGCGGCAAGCAGTGCGGCGATCCCAGGTCTCCAGGAGTCTACAGCCGAGTCTCCCAGATCACAGACTGGGTGGAGAGTACTATAACTAATAACGAAGCCCATACGGTGCCTGAGCTGCTGCCAAAGATAAAAAAAGCTAGGTTGAGAGAAAGAGAACTGCAGAAGTAAGTGTATATATTTTTTTAAACTCATTGACAACAGGACTGGTTTTATTGATCACAGGGCTGGGTCAAATCTTAAAAAAGAGGAGAAACGGTTAGGAAAATGTTTATTTTAAGAATACAGCACGAGTTTTATAGCCAATCTGAGTGTGGATAATAACCAGCTCTTGTAATAGGAGACATGATCACAAGGCTTAGCAGGGGGACAGAATTATAGCTACGAGTATTTTGTCACAGTCCAGCAACAAGATGAACATTACTTTTACTTGTTGAATTGTTTTCTTAGAAAATATTTAAAACAAGAAGTGTTTGCGTTACCGAAATCATTCTAATTTTCTTACTACTCAAGTCTTGCTAAATGCCAGCAAGTTTATCGATTTGGCTTTGGGCATTAGCACATTAGAAAACGGTGGACTGACCATGCCGTAGAACCGACCATTGAATGAATAAGCGTTATTATAATTGCATTATCAATCTGAAATTACTACTTATGGGATCTGTACGCATAGGGAACCCCTTAACCCTTTCCATCAGACCGTACCAATCTATTCCCATCTTCAAAACGAGGGTTAAAGCATACTTTCTAGCACTTTAACGCATCTTCTCTGTTTCTTTTAGCTGTATTTTTTTATTGTTTGTCACTTTGGTTAATCCATAATTGTGTTTAAAATATCCTATACTTTATATATGTATTTATTTAATTATTTGAATAGTGCTTCTGTTATTCTACGCTATTATAAAAAAGAGATGAGCGTTTGTGAGTCTGTATTTTTGAGGTAGGAAATCACCGAAACTACCAAACCGATTCCTGAAAATCTTTCACCGTTAAAAAGCCTAATTATTCCTGATTGCTAAAGACATGAATATTTCAAAAATGTTAGGGATCCGTATGAAAACTTTGATATCCCATCGCGTGAGAAAAATTAGTCCACGCGGGCGAACCCGCGGGTGTCAAGCTAGTATTTATATGCTATAGGACTTCGCATTTCTGTTAAGTACCTACTTATATGGTATGTTGTAAATTAGATTTATGGGCCCAGAGAATGAAAGGAATAGTTGGACTTGGTAGATAGCAATTTATTGGAATGTTGTACGTAGCGGAATCGAATTTCATTACACATCTCAGCTGATTATATATGTAAGGTACTAGCGACATCTATGCATATCACTAAGAACCTTTCTCAATTGGAGACCCCATGTTAAACGATTGATGATGTTTTAAGCAAGCTAGTCTGTTGTTTGTGCAACAGATGGCGCTGTATTTAAATATTTATTCATTTGACGACACGATTGGCGTAGTGCGCTGTAGCACGGTTTCTCGCCTCGATTTCCCTAGTGTCCCGGGTTCGATTCCCGGTCGGATCAATTCAGGAAACGATCTTTTCTGAATTGACTCGGGTCTGGGTGTGCTGGGTGTGATGGGCCCCTGGCTTATTTCCTTGTGTGGTACCTCGTAACACAGGGATATTAAGCCCTACTTCGAGACCAACAAGAGGTGTGTTGTCTGGCGCATATTTATTTATTTATTTATTATTTATTTAGTAGAGACCATTTTCATTCCTTTAGTTCTTAAGCACTTGCTTACCCTTTCTATCATCTATCCTATACTTACCTGTGGGTTGTCTGGAATTGCTCCGAGCAATAAGAACGCCTAAATTGTACATTAGGATTTACGAGTAAGTATATTACTCGTTTGTAAATACTTTGTTTAGTGTGCAACTGAGTGTCATAACTTATCTTAAATTATCGCATATTTTAGACTGAAAACAGGCAGCAGTGGATAATAATGTCTTCTTCCTGCAGATTCAAAGCACGCGTTGAAGATAAGAAGAACAAAATCAAGAATTGGCTGCGAGAGACCCTCAAGTCCCCTACCTTCATCGAACTGGCGAAGAAGAAGCTGAAGCAAGCTGGTTTTCACACTCGGAGAACTTTTTTAGAGACCAACTCCAGCGCCCTTGATGATAGGGCGTTGGATGAGATAAATCTGTCCAATTTGATTCATGATAGGATCATTGAGGGTAAGAAACAATCACACTGATTTGGCTGGCTTGCTGCCTTATTACAATCCCTCATAACTTGTCAAGTTCATTCCCTAAACTGAGCGTAGGAATTTCCGAATATGATCGTTAAATTCCAGCTATTCAGCGGCTACCTGTCACTTACCCATCATTTAGGCTGGATATTAACGGACGAAATTGCTCGCAACCCTCATTTTAGTAATTAGCTTGACTGGATGTATGCGATTGTACTAAGGCCCCTGTTGGTGCAATGACAGCCACGTCCTTTAGCACCGGAGGTCGTGGGTTCGATCCCCACCCATGACAAATATTTATCTGAAGAACATCTGTGTCTGGGTGTTATTATCTATTTAAGTATGTTTATGAGTCTTCTGACACCCATCCATAGTACAAGCTCTGCTAAGTTTGGGGTACGATAATCTTGGTGTAAGTGACCCATACATTGATTATTTCATTAGTAAACCGGCCGGCCTAGGCACAGAAAATACTAAGATTAAGATAACATAATATACAAATTAATCTATGGCCTAGGGGTTCGTCACCGCCACTCGGATCGTGGATTGTGTGGTCCCGAGTTCGAATCTGGCCAGAACCAAACTTTTCCGACTAACTCTTCGGTCACAGAGAACATCGATGAAAAACCAAATCAACCCGGATAACGTCGAAGGCTCACTACCTACCACGTTATGGTTTAACACCATTGGTGAGAAGTGGGCTTCTGAGTGTTCCGTGCACCATGACGGCAACAGTCACTTGCCTCTGATTATCCCGTTTCGGATATAGTCGTGCGTGATGGTATGTTGTTAAGCTGATTTAGTATTGATTGTTAAGTTACACCTAAAGTATATATTGCTATTCGTTATTACTAGGCGTTTCAACAATAACTTTTTGATCAAAGGTGATGGAGAAGGAAATGAATCTGAGAAGCTTCTGCGAACCCTGGCGCTTCAAGAAGTCATGTTGAACAGTAACAGCAGAGAAGAAATCTGGTACAAGGATATGGATAGTGGAAGCGCTGAAACATTCATAGCTTTTGTGAGAGGAAAATAAGGATATACAGTCGAAACCGGATATGACGACATTAAAGGGACCGTATATCGGACGTTATGTCTGTTAGTTGTTTTAAGCAATATACACAAGTATAGTTATTAAATAGTCATGTGTATGTATTTTTTTTCAATATTAAACACTTTCCTCTTTTTTAGCGACATGGTAACGCGTAAACAAACGATCTAAACCAAAACTTTTGAAATCTACTTGTCACACTGTCAACTCGCACTAAATAAATCGTGAAACATGCATTAATTGCAAGGTCAAATGGAAAAAAGCGCTGAAGTAGCTAACATGAATAAATATGTCAAAATATTCAGCAGACATGACGCCTTGCTCCCTTGTACCTCGTAAGCCGCCACCTGCTCGCTGGTCGTTCACTGGGCCTCACTCAACAGCGTCTCACCCGGTGGGATTACCCGCGCTGAGGGAGGCGCCTTGTGTGTCAAGGGAGCTAAGAACCTTACATATCCGAGAAGTAGGAAATACATTATTTTTTATTTAACTAGATTAACCGCTGTTAATTTGCCTTTCTACGTGAAAGATATTTGTTATATTGTTTTATTCGCAGATGATACGTATTGATAGAAATAAATACCTTTTTGAAGACGTAAATGACGCGCTCTTAAAGGTACTACGATGGTTTACAGTCAATAAAAGCTCAATGCAAAAAAGACTAAATGCATTAATTTTAAACTGCCTAATGTTAAAGATAACCAAATTGATTCAAAAATAGATAATAATGCTATGGAGTTAGTAGACTCCAATGTTTTTTTTGGAGTTACACTAGACTCGAAATTGCAGAACCCTAAAATAAATGCCCTTTCGGGCAAACTTAGTTCGGCAGCATTCGCTGTCAGTAAAATAAGGTTATTAACAGATGTTGACACTGCTCGTTCTGTTTATTTCAGCTATTTCCACAGTAAAGTAAAGTAAAGTAAAAAAATCATTTATTCATTTAAGCTGGTACAAAGCACTTATGACATGTCAAAAAAAGTATATAGAAATATTAGTAATAAACGTGTAATGTCTTACGGCATTGTACTTTGGGGTAAGGCGGCGAAAGCGAGCTCTATCTATAAGCTTCGTGCACGGGCCTCACTCAGAGAGCTTTTAAAAAAAAATGGGAATCTTACAGTAGCTTCCCAATTTATTTACAACTGTATCGTCTTGGTGAAAAAGAATATCAGTCTTATCACAAAACACTGCGATTTACACGCCAAAAATACTAGGAATTAGGATTAAATTGCGATTCCATTGTTTAGACTACAAAAAATCGGTTTTGACTGTAATTATGACAGAAAAAAATACTAATAATTGATAGTGATCTCTTTTGTTGAGATATTGCAAAATATATAAATAAAGGAATTTGTTTAATACTTCTTAAACCTTCATCAAATTAATTCTCACTCGATCCTTGTAGAAACTTGTTGTGATTGAGACATCTGTCGGAGTTTACTGAAAATACCTTTTGCCGCTCTACAGTTTTTAATATGGCCGCTTGACGCTAGATGCCGCTGCAGGGACTCCAATAATAAATTTATAAAAGTACTACTGCAGTAACTTTTACTAACTATTCCGAACAAATTATGAGCATTTTTAACGATTGTGTATTATTTTTGTCATTGTTATTAAAGCAAGAGTTATTTATTTCTTTCGTGTATGTCACTTACCTCATTTTTGACTACTATTGTACGCTAGATGTCGGACTGTGTCTTCGATTCCATTAAAACAGTACGTACAGTCACACGATCAGCCTTATCTTACAGTTTTTTAAACAAATAATTTGATGATCATTAATTAAAGTACAGTGCTGAATAAAATGATTGTTTTGAATGTTTTTACTGAAGGCTGGTTGCCTGAAAATATGGGTTCGTGGGTTTCTTAAAATAAACAATGTAAAATTAAACAGAACTTTATATTACAGCATAGGGTCAAAATATTCAACTGTTTTGATTATTTTAACCCTATGCTATAATATAAAGTTAGTTAGTACTGTTTTGAATGTTTTTACTGAAGGTAAAATGGTGGCTTGAAAATTTGGAATCGTGGGTATCTTAAAATAAAAAAATTAAAAATTTACAGAACTTTTTAATACAGCATAGGGTTAAAATAATCAAAACAAAGATTGTCTTATAAATGTTTTAGTAATATATTTAAAAATACTGAACGTATCTATAACCTATTGATTATCCATAAAACAAACATTGAAATAATAATTAAACATTAAAAACAAAACAAGGGTGATTTATTTTTAATTCATTAATATGTAGCTCCTGGGAAATTTCAATAAAACATCATAGTGTGAACACGCGACAAACAGGAGACTCGCTAGGTGGTGTAGCTGTTTCAGTAAGAGTCAGCTATTTATAATTCTGACTGGATGTTACTTGAATAACATTACTCTATTACTCGCTAAGAGCAGTAATGGAGCTTTTAATCAATAATTGTGTTTTTTTCACCTTTTGCTTAAGTTTGGCAGGTTAAACATGTAGCCCCTGAGGTCTATCTATCATGGATATACCACGATAGATTCTCCTCATACAAGCATTGCCACCAGGTCTTTACCATCAGGCAGTCCGCATACTTATCATAAGGATTATAAAAAAGAGTTATTTGTATTGAATAGGCTCCGAAACTACAGGGCCGATTTTAAAATTCTTTCACCAATTAATTTATCATGTTTATTTATTAATACAGAACAATGATCATACAGTTACCTAACAATAACCTGCGAAACTATATTAACAGTTTGACTGCAGGAAGGAGTCTCAAATAATACAGGTATTAACACTTAACATCTTTTATATACGCCTTAGTTAGTTATGTTATTTTCAAACAACAATCGAATCCCCGAAGAGCTTTTTTTAACATTTTCTTGAAAAAAAAAAGCTTCATTATCAGGAAGTGACAGAGGCTATATTTTTATTTTATTTTAGGCGATATTTTGATGAGAAAGAAGGTCTACGCGCTGACGGAAAGCTAGTTGTAAAATTAACGAAGTATGCAATGTAGTGAAGTGAAAAAATTTAGAAAAAAATGCTCTTCCGGAAATTTCACACTAAAACCCAATCTACGTTACTGGCTGCAGCATTGACATGACTGATCGATCTTGACGCCATGAGAAATTGTTTATAACAATTTAAATCGTTTACAATTGTGTAACAACTTGTAATAGTGCAAGAAGCCTATATGATGTGTGGAATGTACGTGAGTCCTATGCCGCCATGTTGGTTATTTTATGCTTAGATTGCCAGCCAGGGGCTTAATTACAATTCTTTATACTCGTAACTTGTCAAGTTCATTCCTTAAACTGAGCGTTAAGAGGATACAGAAGCGCCGTTTTTCCATACAAACGTAGTCCCCTGTTTCCTTCCTGGATTTTGATAGTAGATAAATAATTTTTACCCAAAAAATCTGTTGCTTTGCCATGTTCCTATGTTTTTCTTTTTTTGATAAATTAATTACTAAAAGAGATAAAAACCGAATCGAAAGAAAACTAATTCGACTAGTTTATTGCAAAAAAAGGAAAACATAGGAACACGGCCACAGTCTTTTTTTGATTTTTAATGAATGAGTAACTAAATCACTCAACTTTTCGAAAAGGGATTAAGAGACTACGAACGTCGATTTTGTGTACTTTTGATAGGTAACTTCGGTCCGATTTGCATCTATCTCTATCGCACTCTGCGGGGCGCTTGAAGTGTGCAAAAGACAGCAATAGATTTTAAATTATTTTTTTTAGTGCCCGTCAAGATGACCTCACTCCACCTGATGAAAAGCGGTCGTGAGGTCCAGACATGAGGCTGACAAGCACAGTAATGCAAAGATATCACTGAGCTGGTCACACTCATCTTGAAGGCCTGCAAAAATACCTTTTCACGCCCCGCTTGAAGACCCCGGGACTATTACAGGTAACACATGCGCTGGGAGAGCGTTCCACGTCTCGGTGGTTCGACAAAGAAAGGAGTCACCGAATCTTTTTGTGCTTGGGTACAAATACCTATTTTTCAATTCTCTCGAACGTGCTGTGTCCTCTTAAGCTACTTTTCAACCAGAGATGTACCTACCTACCTACGCTACGAGTACGTTGCTGTGGATGCGTTTGATATCCACCAATCACATTCATTGGTCCACATAGCATAGCATTGGTGGAAACGGGGTCTACTAAGTTATGTTTTAATATGACACATGACATGACATAATTATGGGAACGTGGTGTGGATGCGTGCTGTGCGTGCTTCCCTACGGTCGATACATCGCATGCGCATCTTCCTCGCACAGCTAAATTGCGGTTTAGAAGCTTTGATCGAAGATTCGATCTTGCTAGCTCCATCGTATCCTAATCTTAGTAACTAAACCAACTTAAGACTAGAAATTACAAAATTAATGATAATTTTAGCGGACGGCTCAGCTAAGAGATTGGATAGACAACCAATATCATATTTATTTACATACAATAAACTGTAAACTATATCCCTTAGGTAACGATTCTGCTCACATTAATAAATGATGTACATCCTCTAATGTTCCACACACGGTACAATTTGGAGACTCTAATATTTTTTAATGGTACGTGACCGGACCGTATCCTGAGAGCTGTGACAATATGTAGTCTACTCATACGTGCATTTGTAAACCAACGGACCCGAGGCAGTGCCGGATTAACCCTAAAGCAAATTAGGCAATTGCTTAGGGCATCACGTCTTGGGGGGCACCAGAAACAGATGCCTAGAGCAAGCAATTGCTTAGGACGTCACGTGATCAGCATCAGGGTGACCAGAAACAAATGCTTAGGGCAAACAAATGCTTAGGGCAAACAATTGCTTAGGACGTCACGCCTTAGGGGGACCAGAAACAGATGCTTAGGGCAAGCAATTGCTTATAACGTCACGTCCTAGGGAGCACCAGAACCACTTTGCTTAGGGCATCAAGTAATCTTAATCCGGCACTGACCCGAGGAGGTTCTGACTGAATGGTTTTGTACCAGATACCTTTTTCAACAGATCTTCTATCAAAATGCTCTATCCACGTATTTTGAAAAGTTTTCGAAAACTTCCGAGCTACTGGGTTCCACGTCTTCAACAATACCTTCTTTGAGTACTAGTTTAGCTAGCGTAGCACATACTCGCTTTGTTACGTAGCATAGCATCAGTAGAAACGGCCTAGCTTAGCTTGCATTTCTTGGCATCACAGCTGCATAACACGTCTCTGGTCTTAAGGTTAATTAACTTTTACCTTGGGAATAAGGCTTAGTATACGTAGATAAGAAACTCTTCATTGCACATCAAACAAAGTAGTTAAAAGTAGTTAACAAGTAAGTAATACAATTAAATCATGATGTACAATTAAGGCGGTCTTAAAGCTTGAAGCAATCTCTAACAGACAACCCCCAGGGATAGGAAAGATGCTAGAAAGGGTGCAGTCTTTACACGGAAGTGGTGTTTTTTTTTATAGTGGCCATGAAGATGACCTCACTCCTCCTAATGGAAAGCAGTCGTAAGGTCCAGATATGAGGATGACAAGCACAATAATGCAAAGCAATTACTGAGCTGGCCATACTCATCTTGAAGGCCTGCCCAGGCACCGGTTAGTGCAGTGTTGATCCCGGCACGCGACCTGACCGAGATGGGTCAGAGTCACTTGGCGGGTTTTACGCAACTGGTGGTAATGTTGTTACAGTTAGATTAATATATTCTGAGTAATGTTTCTGTGAGTGATAAATTAAATTCGATAAACGTAACGACCATAACATTTTACATTACATTCACAATAAGCAGAGTAGAACAGGTACCACGTTTTGACCAAAAACAAATTTGAATTATATAACACTCTTATAGTATTGAGGACGGCGTTATACAATAAGCAGCAGTTACTATATATGGAAGTTACAGTCAAAAGCTTAAATATATATCCGTTGCCAAGGCTTCAAAAATATCTGAGTAAAATATTGGCTACAAATATCTAAAAGAAAGTTCGTTCAGGCTTTTTTTTGACTTGTACAGATATTTGTGGCAAATTTTTTGCTCAGATATTTTTGAAGGCTTCGAAACGTACAGATATTTATGCATTTGACTGTAGAATACAAAGCAATAAGTGATTAATTCAATTATTGTTAATCTTATTTTCTTAAAGTACCATAATTAAGTAATTGGTTTAGGGAAAGTAATGAAACTGTGCATTGATAAAATTAATGATTACAGCTAAATATTTTTGCATAATTAAATTAACGAATGGATTAGGGATTAATTTACAACTTTCAGACATTACATTCAATTATTGAATTACCGAAAACACGCAAAAATTATTTTAAAAAAATCCTAAACTAATGGTAGCCATAACGGATATTATACTTCGTGATATACAAAACCACTATCCATCTATACCATGAGTTCATACAGATTGCAGATGACATATACATAGTAATTCCCGTTGAAAATTTCGATGAACATAACATAATACAAAGCGCTCTATCTAAAGTAAATATCTGGCTAAACGAACATAATTTAGAAATAAACCTAAATAAAACAAAATTAATTGAATTCCATCCGCACCAAAGAATTCCACTAGATTTAAATTGCAAGTTTATCCAAGAGAAAATAGAATTAGTTGATAACTATCCCCTCTTAGGAATAACAATAGACTCTCAAACAAATTGAAAAGAACACATAAATAAAGTTGCGATTAAGCTATCAAGATTTTCTTACACATTAAGAGAACTTAAAAAAATATCAGATTATGATTCTGCAAAAAGCGCCTACTATGCCTATGCAGATTCTTGGCTGACTTATGGCATACTGTTATGGGGAAATAGTACCGGAGTTGCTAAACTATTCCGAATGCAATAAGATGCGTTAGGATTTTGGAAAATTTAAATGTGGATGGATAGAGCAAACCATACTTCACCAGGTTGATTATATTGACCCTACCATCATTGTACTTACATATATTCTGCTTGTGAGTTTCTAAGAAAGTATCCCCATTTCTTCCCATGTCACCAGCGTCCCCAAAACCTTGGGCCAAAAATTAAATTAGCCCAACCAACCTGCAATTTGGAAATGTATCGTAGAGGTCCTCTCTCGTTGTGTGTGAAAATTTACAACAAATTACCCGGCAAAATTAAGGATGAGAATAAAATATTTTTTTTTTTTAAAGAAGTACCTTTTTGAAAAATGTTTCTATTCGCTGCAAAAGTTTTTAGATGGATAAAATGATAATGTATGAGTATAATGATCAATGTCATAGTTAAGTAATAGAAAATAAATCTAAATAATATAAAATAATTATGTGAAATCATTAATAAAATTTAACTAACCATTATTAATTATAAATAGATTATAAGTATTTGCTGTGCCCTTGCAGGGTCATGTTTGTGTCCAAATATATTTTATTAACATCTTTGTAACAACATGGTGCAATAAAGACTTTGAACTTTAAACAGATGACAGTCGGGGTCGGTGTTAACGTTTATGAATGGGATTTCGGTACAGCGCCTCTGGTGAATAGAAATGGAACTAAAAACCATCATAACTTAGGTACATGGCGGAAAGTCATGGTCATAGCTAAGACATAGGTTTTCTGTGTCATGTTAAATATTAATAAAACAAGGTTATTATAATGTAGAATTGTAGAGGATTACTTGAACGACAAAAGTTTGTGGTCGTAGTAGGAATAATCTGCTCCTCTGCTCAATGTTGTGTTCTTTTTCTACTCTCATTGACTGTACTCTGAATTTATTTTTTGTAAAACAAACAAAGTTCAAAAGAGTAACTATCGAGTTTCTTGCCGGAGTCTTCTCGATAAGAAGCAACGTCCGAACCGGTGGTAAATTCACATTATGTATATTCACAATATGTACTAATATTGTACTATTTTATTTACGTTTAATTCTTATTTTTATATACTTTTTCGACATGTCATAAGTGCTTTGTACAAGCTTAAATGAATAAATGTTTTTTTTTACTTTTACTTTACTTTTACTTTATGGTAGACGCACTTAGATTTTACTAAAATTAGATAAACAGATACTGATAGATGATTGCATTAGCCTACACACACCGTATATAGCGAAGAGCCGCACGAATTGTCGACGACCCTGTATCCTTTGGCCCTACGGAGAGACGTTGAATCTCTCTGCGTTTTCCCTTTACAATGGGAAGTGCTCAGAAGAATTGCATGATCTTATACCTGCCGCTGATCTTCATCAGCGCACGACACGTCATAAGTCAAAATTCCATGCTCGTGATGAGCGAGGAATTTCGATGGCCTGAACCTGGATGGCTGGCACTCGACAACCGTACGTTTTTCACGTCAAGTTCTTTTGCGTACATCCAAGATATGGAATGATCTTCCTGCGGCGGTGTTTTCAAAGGAATATGACATCGGAGCCTTCAAGAAGAGAGCGTATTCCCATTTGAAAGGCAAGTAACGCATCGGTGACACCTCTGGTGTTGCAGTTGTCCATGGGCGGAGGTGATCACTTTTCATCAGGTGACCTTCCAGCTCGTTTGCTCTCTATTACATAAAAAACTGTCCCTCTTTTGGGCAAAAACCTTCATTCTCCAATTTTCTTCTCGTGTCAACGGCAATTATGTTTGAACTATATAATACGGATTCCAACCAGAATCCAGCAACATCACGTGGGGCACTGTGGGAAGTCCAGCACCATCCACAGTCGCTCCCTTGGTCGGTTCCACTAATGAACCCCCATTTTGTCATGTTATCCTTGCTACCGACCAACCTGGGAACGAAGGCGGTTCAGAGATTTTCAGATTGGCCATCAGGGCTGCTCATGGCCGTGGCAGGTATTCGGCGATCATTAATTAGAACACCGTTACATTTGAGTTTTGTTTTAATTTACTACTCTTGTTAAATGGTTAGCGGTCATAAGATTTTTAACCCAAAACAATCCGAATCATAACATACCAGCACAACTATTCCCCAAACAGGATATTTAGAGGCAACTGACTGCTTCGTTGTGACTACAAACAAAGTGACTGCTGCCGTCATGGCGCACGGAACACTCAGTAGCCCACTTTTTACCAAAGGTATTCCAGTACGCCTACCACGAGTTAGTTGCCACTTTAAATTTACGTTATCGTTCGCGTAAATTAAAAGTGGCAACTCGTGGTAGACGTACAATTGATTCGGTTTGTTATCGATGTTTTACATCACCGGAGTAAGTCGGAAATTTTAACAATGAACACCAAGATGGTTCTGACCATATTTAAACCCGGGACCACACGATCCATGATCCGCGTTGGGGTGCATAAACCCATTCTAGGACGCTCTTGAAAATGCTCTATAAATTGAAAGAAAGCTCTTTCAAATTTATAGGGACGGTTGTCCATTCGTGTGTGAATTCGTAAAGTTTATTATATTTTCGAAATGTGTACTTTTACGCCTTCTCTATACATTAGTCATACAAATACTTAAATGTGGATCGCACTGATTAATTATAATGAATGTATTTAGTTCTATTTGAAACAGTGACTTGATAAACATTTTGTTTCTAGTTCTTTTAGCTATTCTTTTCAACCTAGTGGAAAAATACTTACAAAAACAAACACACGTACTAGTAATTCTATTCAATAACATAAAACAAAATAAAAAACACGACGAACGGACCACTGACGGTAGTCAGGTAAGTCGACAGTTGCCGCCATGGTGGACGTAACACTCAGGAGCCCACACTTCGCTAAGGGTCTTCTTCAAACCCAACGTGGTAGGAGTCAAGCGTGCTGCTGTCACTTGAGTTTATGTTAATATAAATATGCGCCAGATAACACTACTTCTCATGTTCTCGAAGTAAGGATAAATTAATATCCTTATGTTACGAGGTATCAGACATAGAATTAGGCCAAGAGCATCATACCTAGACCCGAGCTAATTTAGAAAAGATCGTTTACTGAATTGACCCGACCAAGAATCGAACCAGGGACACCACGCAAACCAAGGCGAAAAACCCTGCTACAGCACACTCTGGCGTAGTGCGAGAGTATCCTCAATACAGATACACAGAAGACCTACCTACCTACTTGACCTACACGCGCGCGCTACACGATAGCAACGAAACATAGTGCTCCTGTGTATTTAATTCTTTAAAAATTGTTTTTAGTGCTTAATTGCCCAAAAGTTTAGTTAAGTAAAAGCAGCAAATGTTTTCCTATCGAACTGTGCAAAAAGTTTTAATAAACAATCTGCTGATTCTACGTTATAATGTTTTAAACACTGTAGCAAATTAACGTGTGAAGTGTAGTGACTCATAACAGTGCGCAAGATCGTGTTTCATTACCTTTTATGGGCATAAAAATACTCGCCACGGTTAATGATTCATCTAACTAAGCTCTGTTACCTACGTACTCGGATCTGGACGACTATTTCGCCGAGAAGTGCAAGCGACGTGGTAGCTCAGAAGTAAAATTGTAGCGCTAACTTCCAAAAGGACCGGGTTCGGGCCTGAGAACTGGCACTCAAGTTTTAGTGTGAAGATCTTTTTGTAAAGTTATTGTAATAATAAATATAATATATTATAATAATCAATTTGTACTCAGTTGTGGAAACTGCTAAAGAACTGCCACACAATTAATTAATAACATTTCATGAAACATGTCGAATACGAAAATGAAATGTGACAAATGCAAAAACATCGTAACACGACGAGAATACCTACAATGTGCGAATTGCAAACTTAAATTGGATTTAGTTTGCGCAAATGTGCCATTCGTACGATTTAATATCATGGAGGCGGACAGAAAAAAGTCATGGAGATGCGATAAATGCCTGATTAAACCTAAACACTCACACACTCCAACCACCAGTAATACTTCTGCATCAACACCGAAAAATAAAAATAAAAATAAAAACAAAAATTGTACTGAATATGAAAACATAACAATGCGACAGAGAACTGTACCCCGTGCATCCTCGGTTGAGCTACTGGATCATTCCGATGGAGAAGGATCAATGAGGGACACTTCAACATTACTGGATGATACTCGTATGAGCCTCCCAGACTTAAATGCTAATTTAGTGGAAAATAAGGAGCTTCAGGAAGAAGTAAGTTTACTTAAAATTCAACTGGCAAGTGCTCACTCGGAAATAGAACGCCTGAATATGCAAATAACTAACTTACAGAGAAATATGGACGACCAGCAAAGGCAAAGCCAAGTTCTTAGGCAACTACTTAAAGAGCCTACAATACGTAAATCTACGCCTTCAAAAACACATTGCCAGATATCTTCACGCACACCAGATCACAGTTCCGGTTTGTCTACTACTAAAAAGAAGCTTAACTTGAGTAATCCAGATTTAAGTCATGAGACTGTGCAAAGCATACCTACGACTACCTTAGAAGAAATTGAAAAAGAGACCAAGTCTCAAATATCTAACCAGAATGATACTCAAAAAATCCTATTGTTTGGATCGCAACAGTCTGTAGGATTGGCTTCGACACTGTTGAAGCAACGTGCATCGTCAAGATATCACAGCTACAGCATCGCCGCTACTACAAAGCCTAACGCAACAACTGAAGAAATACTACAGGGATGTGGCAATCTTCGTTTGGGTGATTCTGACAAATTGGTATTGTCTGTTGGAGAAAATGACACTAACCCGAAAAAGGTGATACTAGAGTTAAGTAATATTCTTAAGAAATATAAATGTAACAATATTATTGTTTTAAGCGTTTTGACTAATAAATGTTTAAATGAAATTATGTTAAATAATGAAATACGACTACTGTGCAATCTGTATCCGAATTGTTATTATATGCAAACAAAATCAATTCAAAATGTGACATGTAAAAAAATTAATTTTCTAATAGATTTTATCGATTATGAGACTGAATTTCTAAATGTTAACAAATTGAAAAACTTCATAAACTCATGTAAGATAATTAAGAGACCGAAGGAACATGTAAAGTTTGATACAAAATATAGACAAAAGTCCATTTTAGAATATTTTGCAAAACTCAAGCCCAGTTCTACTAATATAAATGAAAGTGATCATATAGTCAATAGTTCTCAGCTTTTTCGTGCATAATTATTATCTGTCAGTTATGCACCAGAACATTAATGGACTTATTATTAAATCAGATATGATAACTGCAGCGTTACATGAGTTGACTACTAACGGCAAATCAATCGACGTATTGTGTTTCACAGAGCATAATATGATTAATGATGACATCCCATCTCTGTCATTAAATAACTACAAGCTTGCCTCATGTTTTAATAGAAATAATAGACATGGAGGATCTTGCATAATGTTGAAACAAAATCTCGCTTACAGAGTACTCGAAGATATTAGTAAACTATCAATTACACATGTAATAGAATGCTCAGCAATAGAGTTGACCGATCATCGACTGTGTATTATCTGCATATATCGACCACCCCATAATAATCAGAATACATTAAATACTTTTTTTGACCAGTTGGATAAAATGTTAACTAAGTTCCTATCAAAAAACAAAAACATTATTGTATGTGGGGATTTTAATATTGATATCTTGAAGTCGACAGGATACGCCGATGAGTTTGTGAACTTGATCTTAAGCCATAATCTTAAAATAGAATTTAAAAAACCTACCCGTACAGCTAGTAATACGTGCATTGATAATATGCTCCACAATATCAGGGGCTCTACAGGCAAGCTTACTGAACTTGCTTTATCCGATCATTCTGCGCAATTACTCAAATGCCCAATCAAAAAAAGTTGTGCTTTAAAATATTGGTTCAAGGAAAAACGTGATTATTCCTTAGAAAACAGGAGAAACTTTGTTAAGCATTTGAGTAAACTTAGTTTTCACGATGTTTTTAAAGATATTGACCCGAACATAGCATTTAACAGATTTCTTGACGATTTCAAGTTAATCTATGACTTGTGCTTTCCTATTGTAAAAATTAAAATACAAACTAACTCTAGACCGAAGTGGTTAAGTCGTGGGATACGCCTATGTAGTAAACGGAAAAGAGATTTGTTATGGCAATATAGACGAAACCCAAACATAAAAACTAAAACAACCTTTCAAATTTACGCAAAAAGATACAGATCTATAATAAAACTAACCCAAAAATCTCAAAATGACTTTTATATCAAGAACTCTTCGAATAAATGTAAAGCTACATGGAAAGTCATTAGTAAAGTAAAAGCACAGTATCCTAGTGAAAGCATAACAAAGATCAAAATAAATGACATAGAAATTACTGATCCCCATGACATTGCAAATGAATTTAATAATTATTTTATAGATGAAATTGAGACTAATAGTAATAATAATAATCGGAACAATGCTCAAATTGACAATAATCTTAATACAATTTTCTTGACTCCTACAACTCCCATTGACATTGAAAACATAATACTCTCTTTAAAAAATACGAATAGCACTGGCTACGATAATATCAGTACATTAATAGTAAAAGACGCTTGCTATCTAATATCCCCAGTATTAAGCTTTATAATAAATTTGTGTATTGCACATGGCACATATCCAGGTGCCCTTAAGTTGTCAATAGTGAAACCATTATTTAAAAAAGAAGATAGGACTAACATGAGCTTTTATAGACCAATAGCCCTAAATCCTATTTTCTCGAAGATATTTGAAAAACTTTTGTATAATAAACTTAATTCATTCCTAGAAACGAATGATATTTTTACACCCAATCAATATGGTTTCAGGCAGAATAAATGTATAAATCAGGCAGTATACAATTATTTATTAAACGTCATGAAAGGAATGGACCACCGCATACCTACAGTTGGTTTATTTATGGATATGACCAGGGCATTTGATTATGTTGATCACTCAGTATTGCTGGATAAGCTTTACCGTTACGGAATTAGAGGAAATATGTATAGTTTATTAAAATCTTATCTAAGCAATCGACAACAAGCGACACGGATCGAAAGGATTGATGCTAAAACAAGGACTGAAATTATTTATCAATCTGAATATAGGTGTGTAAGATATGGTGTACCACAGGGTAGTGTGTTGGGCCCCCTGTTATTCTTGATTTATATTAACGACTTACCTACTGTAACGAATCACAATATGACTTTATTTGCAGATGACAGTACAATTCATTTGACTAATAATAATTTAACAAATTTAGAAAACGATATAAATAACACTTTGACATCTGTAATTGAATGGCTTAAAAATAATAATCTTAAAATTAATTTAAATAAAACTGTGTTAATGAATTTTAGGCAAAGAAATTCTGATGCAAATGAACTCAATGTGGCATATGGTGAAAAACGACTCGACGTAGTCAAGTCAACAAAATTCCTAGGCTTGCATATTGACAATAATTTGAAATGGAAGAGTCACATTGCTCACATTAGAAAGAAACTAAGCCAATTTTCATATGCATTATATAATCTGAGAAAAATCTCAAACATATCTGCACTGTTAACAGCTTACAATGGTTATGTTGTGTCTACGTTACGGTACGGCATAATATTTTGGGGCAACTCAACTGATAAAGAGCTTGCTTTTAAAGCGCAAAAAAGGTGCCTTAGAGCCATGCACAACATGCGACAAACTGAGACCTGTAAAACATTATTTTCTAAATTAAAGCTATTGACTGTTCCATGTCTATATGTGTATGAAGTTGCTATTTTTGTCAAAGCTAACATAAATTTATTTCAGTTCCGGAATCGAGAACGGCATAGAGATAAATTGTGTATGGTAGCGAGTAAGACAGCCCTAATGAGTAAAAGCGTCTTCTGTGATGCTTCTCGTATTTTTAATAAACTGCCAGACGGTATGCGGAATATTGACAACTTATTTGAATTTAAAAAGAAATTACACGAATATCTGATTCAAAAATGTTATTATTCAATTCAAGAATTTTTAGGTGACAACGTTAATATTTAATAATGAATAATGTATTTATATTTTATAATTGAATGAAACTTTTAAATTGTAATAATTGAAAGCATTGTAACTTAACATTAATACGTGAGTTAAAAATATGAATTAATAATAGTCTAATCAATATAAGAATGTTATTTAAGTTTACCCGAAATGTATTGTATGCTTATAAGGCGGAACACAGAGAAACCTGTTAAACTCTCCATTTGTACTTACCTGTGATTCACAATAAAAATTATTCTGATTCTGATTCTGAAGATATTCTGGCCAGGTTTAATGCCATACAAACATTTGATTATCTAGGGAAAAAGAGCAAGTTATTTTGAGTAATTAAGTAAAATACTTCCGTAATGAGGATACCGCAAACTTAAACTCAAATATCTTCATTTAAATAGACTTAATCAGTACTTTTAAATAGTCAAAAAAATAAACTAAATAATAATTAAATAAATATAAATATGCGTCTGTCTGTCTGACACACCACCTGTCATGGTCTCGAATTAGGGATAAATATCCCTGTGGTACGAGGGCCCAGACAAGGAATCCAAGCTAGGGGCGTCTCCCAGCACACCCAGACCCGAGTCAATTCAGAAAAGATCGTTTCCTGAATTGACCCGACCGGGAATCGAACCCGGGACACTAAGGAAATCGAGGCGAGACACCGTGCTACAGCGCACAACGCCAATCGTGTCGTCATAGTACATAAATACTATGACAATATGCATATAATATAAATATACAGTATACAAACACAATGCGACTCTACCACCGCGTCGGAGAAGTTGATTCTTACTGAGAAGACCCGGCGAGAAACTTAGAAGTTACTCTTTTAAACTTGTTCTGGTTTTACAATGCGAGTAAGTAGAGTACAATTTGTTTGTTAAGAATAAAAACTGCATAAATTCTAACATTATTATATAGACAGAACAACCTAACAATTACATACAGCAAAGCTACTTAAAATAAAACAATAGCCTGTACCAAGTCATTCATACAATTCCAAAGATAAACATTGTTAGTCATTAATACACTTAAGTCCGGTAGGTATTTAATTAATAAGTATTGCAAGAAGTGACTGATCCCGCACTGATCAGAGAGCTTTAATTCCAGGCTTTTTCATCTAAAAGGTAATCATTCGTAGTATAATACCCCTTTTATAATAAAACAGATTTATTATGTGGTTTTTGAATCTGTGCAGCGGTAAGATACAAATTGCCTGAGGAACTTTTTTGTAGTAGTGTACACCTTGCCCCATAAGGGATCCCAAAACTTTTGTAATATAAAAGAACTTGTACATATAAAGTGACCGACATAGTTCTTCGGATAACCAAGTTGAAGTGGCAATGGGCGGGTTACATTGCCCGCAGGGCCAATAACCGCTGGGGCGTAAGAGGCCTCGGATGGCGACCACGAATTGGAAGACGCAGCGTAGGTAGGCCACCCAGCCGGTGGACCGATGACTTGGTGCAAGTTGCAGGAAGCCGCTGGATGCAATCAGCCCAAAGCCGCTCGCTGTGGCGTTCCATGGAGGAGCCCTTTTTCAAGCAAAAGCTGTTGATGATGATGATGATGAGTTGTTATACAATTCGTCACATTGAAAATCTATGGAGGATATTTTTGTTCAGCAATGGACTCTGAGTGGCTCATGGACGCTCTCCTCCACTCATTATAGCATTAGACAGAGGTAAAAAAGGTTCTTTTTGAGGTATACTTTGTGGAAAAGTTACAACCAAAATTATTACTTTTAAGATTTATGCCGAATTAATGAAATCTACTTAAATAGCAGCTGTGACACTTAATTGTTTTCAATTAAAGTAAAGTAACTTCAGAATTCATGAACATGATATTGTCGATGTAAAAACCTGAAACAAGCAGGGGTTTTTATCCGAACACATTTTTACTGTCACTATAACTCTGCCAAATCTAAAATGTTACATAATCCCTACACAGGTACGTTGTGGCGGAAGGGGTTTTAAATTTTGCCAGGTATACTCAGGTATGTTATCGTCATGGCAACTTCAAATGCAAATTGTCATTCATTTTAGCCCTCCTGCTTCTTATTTCTAATATTTTAATGAATGAAGTATAGTTTCTAATATTACGATGACGATTCAAAAGAACTGTAAAATCATGGTGTACTTGAATAAAGCATTTTTGTGTTTGAGTTTGAGTTGGAGTCTACTAAAGCTGCTTAGATCATCAAGCAATTCAATCCAGGGATCTTAGTTTTCTAAATTGGCTCGAGTCTGAGTGTGCTGTGAGACGCCCCTGGCTGAAATGCTCGTCTGGTAGGTACTTCGTAACATCTTATTTCGAGATTTTGAAAATTGGCGTTATGTCTGGCTAATATTTAAGCTTTTTAAATAATGAAACATCACTTTTTACTATACCGAGTAATTATCAAAAGACAAAACTACTCAGTAAGTAGCTTTTTAAGTGAAATATTGCTTTTTTCAATTGACTTTTTAAGCTATTCAATCAAAACATACGGACGGTTCGACTAATATGTAAGGTGACCTTGGAATGAAAGTTAATCATACCAATTTCCGTATCCAATCATGCTACAATGATCAGTTTTCCAGTATAGACCTCTTTAACTCCACCAAAGTTTCACTTAAGCGAGAAATTATTAGAATGCTTAAACGTGACATAGATGTGTAGCTTTCTACTGTAACATCACACAAAATCACACATACCACACACATTCACACACCCATGCACACACATGCACACACACGCACACACACACATACACTTTTTTCAAGCAACGCGAACTCAACACTACAAATTGCCTTTGAAATGTATAAAGTTTAGTTTACAAAATTCCAATCCTTAATTGGCAGTAGGATTTGTCTAGTTTAAACATATGTTAAGTTAATTTAAGTGCTGTGGATTTGTTGTAAATAAATAAATAAAAAATAAATTAAATTTTTATGTTGATGGTTTTTAGATCATTTACCGAGTATGCAATATTGTTTTTGCAAGTCTTTCAATAATCATTTGGTTTATATCGTTGCTATTCATGTCAGCATGTTTAACACGTCCAACTGATCTAATTACTCATATCTGATATAAAATCAAGTTATCTTCACTTAACCGCGTAATAACTTGAATAACTTACACTAGCCGCGTCATGATATTGTATTGTTCACGTAATACGATTATTCTGCGTTTTAATTAGATATTGATCATAATTGATGTAATTGTTGATGCTATTTTTATTATTCATCCGTGTGATTGTACGGAATAAGGAAAAAAATAGAGGGTTCATCATCTACTTGTAGCTTGTAAAAAACAAATAGACAACAAATACAGCCTCATACGTCCCACGGGTGGGCACAAACCTCACCTCAACTGTGAGGTGGTACGAGCCATACTCCAACACGCGGGCTCAGTGTGGATTGTTGGAGAGGTGAATGTAAGGCCAGTGATAAACCTTACCGTCAGATGTTATCAAGCCGCCTTTTTAGGCCTCTGACTAGGCTTTACGACTGATATCTTGCGACGTCAGCCGGGACCAACTGTTTAACGTGCCTTCCGAAGCACGGAGATGCCCGAAAAACACATCACTTAATATCGGTCGGGATGGTCACCCATCCATAACCCGACCTGACTGGCGTTGCTTAACATCGGATCTTTGCCGATCGTCTGCCGTCACTTAGCCACGGGCACCATTGTTAATAACAAATGGATAAAAATATGGTGCTAAGCATGCTACCACGTAAAGTGTTTATAATTTTACCAGATAGTTATTTTTCACCCTCCTCCTGTGTGGGGTTTTACGAGAGTTCCTTGTAATTTAGTGCATATTTATTTGGTAATTTAAAATCGAAATAATGAAATAGTGGTAACTTTTAACATCAATGTTTTTTTAAAGATAAACGACATACTAGATAATATACACGCGTGTGTGAACTTGTTAAAAAACAATTTGAACAATGAGCAATATTGTTTTTTTTTTTGTAAATATTCGGAGTAAACTAGTTTCTTTCTTGAAATATGAAAGTGTTTTCTAAAATCAAAAGTTGAATTTATTCTAACTTTAATTATATCGTAAGATTATACCTATAATTTGGTATTAAAATTTTCGGGAAGCAAAGTAAAGTTTTATCAAGTAATCAAGTGGAAATAATATTTAGTAATAGTGAATGATTGTGGTGGTGTGGTGTGCCGTGTGGTGCCGGCACATAAAAAAGAATAGCACTACCCCCTCTCTTCCCGTGGGTGTCGTAAGAGCCGACCGAGGGAAAATTGCCATAAGGAGATGGGCAGCAGCGTCTCCGGATAACATCAGGCCATACTGCGATCGCCAACCCGCCTGCCAAGCGTGGCGATTATGGCAAACCCCCCCCAAAATGGCTGCACAACCAAAAAATCGGCCCCCAGTCCCCGGCGGCCCTGCTATTCCTAGCTACGGCAGCGGCTATGGTAACGGCGGGGCAGGGGGTGCTAGGAATCCCCGGGTAAGATCCGGTTGCCAACAACGACGACTCGACCTGGCAACATATAACACGCGCACACTGAGGCTCGACGCGAAGCTCATAGAGTTGGAAGAGGTAATTAGTAAGTTACATTGGGATATCATTGGGTTATCTGAAGTCCGAAGAGAGGGGGAGGACTCGATAATCCTGCAATCCGGTAACTTACTATACCACCGGGAGGGCGACCAACAGTCCCTAGGTGGTGTCGGGTTCATCGTCCACAAATCCCTTGTCAACAACGTGATTACTATCGGAAGTGTTTCGAGCAGGGTAGCGTACCTGATACTCAGAATATCGAAAAGATATTCGCTGAATGCCATTCAGGTCTACGCTCCGACCTCAAAGCACGACGATGTCGAAGTGGAGGCTATGTATGAGGAGATCTCTAAAGCCATGCATAGCTATAAAACTCACTACACGGTTGTGATGGGGGATTTTAATGCAAAGTTGGGGCAACGTTGCGGTGATGAGTTGAGAGTGGGGCAATTTGGATTTGGGCAACGGAACAACAGGGGCCAGATGCTGGCAGACTTCATGGAGAGGGAGAAACTCTTTATGATGAACTCCTTCTTCAAGAAGCCCGTAAGCCGCAAATGGACCTGGATCAGTCCGGACGGTAGAATCAAAAACGAGATCGATTTTATCATGTCGACGAAGAAGCATATATTTAATGATGTCACTGTGATCAACGCTGTTAAGACAGGAAGCGATCACCGCATGGTCAGAGGCACATTGAATATCGACCTAAAGCTTGAGAGAGCGCGACTGATAAAATCCACGCTCCGACCAATACCGGCTCAAATTCAAAACCCCGAGTGCTTTCAGCTCGAGCTTCAAAACCGCTTCGAAACCCTTGAGAACAGCATCGATGTGGACGATCTGTACAACATGGTGGTAGATACTGTCCGTACGGTAGGGTCCAAGCACTTTAAAACCCGCCGTCCCAAATCAAAGAAACTCTCCAGTCAGACTCTCCTACTCATGGATCAGAGAAACGAAATGAGGCTACAGAACTCAGCGGATGCCCATCGTTATCGGCAACTCAATAGACAGATATCTAAGTCTTTGACGAGCGACCTTCGCCAATTGAATACCCAGCGTATTAAAGAGGCAATTGAGCGGAATAAAGGCTCCAAAGTGTTCGCCAGAGATCTGTCTATTGGGCAAAGCCAATTGACGAGGCTGAAAACTGAGGCAGGTAGCATCATTTCGTCAACACCTGAAATCCTGAGGGAGATTGAGAGTTTCTATGGACAGTTATATTCCACGCAAACACCTGCTGAAAGCAAGGCTAAAGATCCTAGAGCCAAGCTTACCCGACACTATACCGAAGATATCCCGGACGTCAGCCTGTACGAGATTAGGATGGCTCTCAAGCAGCTTAAAAACAACAAGGCGGCGGGTGATGACGGAATCACAACCGAGCTCCTGAGAGCGGGCGGTAAGCCGATACTTAAGGTCCTCCAGACGCTCTTCAGTTCTGTCATCCTCGAGGGAAAAACGCCAAAGGCATGGGGCAGAGGCGATGTGATGCTGTTCTTCAAGAAGGGTGACAAAACTCTCTTGAAGAACTACAGACCCATCTCGCTTCTGAGCCATATCTATAAGCTGTTTTCGAGAGTCATTACGAATCGTCTCGCTCGTAGGTTCGACGACTTCCAACCTCCCGAACAAGCAGGGTTCCGAAAAGGCTATAGTACCGTAGACCACATTCATACGCTGCGGCAAGTTATACAGAAGACCGAAGAGTATAACTTGCCACTTTGCTTAGCGTTCGTGGACTACGAGAAAGCCTTTGATTCGATTGAGACCTGGGCAGTACTGCAGTCTCTCCAAAGGTGCCAAATAGACTACAGGTACATTGAGGTGCTAAGGTACTTATACCAGAACGCCACCATGTCGGTCCGATTACAGAACCAGAGCTCTAATCCGATCCAACTACAGCGAGGCGTGAGACAAGGAGACGTTATTTCTCCGAAACTGTTCACGGCTGCGTTGGAGGATATTTTCAAGCTTCTGGACTGGAAAGGACGCGGCATCAACATCAATGGCGAGTACCTAACACACCTGCGATTTGCCGATGATGTAGTTCTTATGGCTGAGACCTTGGAAGACCTGAACATAATGCTCGAAGATCTCGGTAATGCTTCTCAAAGAGTGGGTCTTAAAATGAACATGGACAAAACAAAAATCATGTTAAATGCCCATATTGCACCCGCTCCAGTTAACGTTGGGAACATTACACTCGAAGCTGTTGACCACTATGTTTACCTGGGACAGACAGTCCAGCTAGGTAAGTCCAACTTCGAGAAAGAGATCTCTCGTCGAATCCAGCTCGGATGGGCAGCGTTCGGGAAGCTCCGGCATATATTTGCGTCCGAAATACCTACCTCAGTGTCTCAAGACAAAAGTCTTTGACCAGTGTGTGTTGCCAGTAATGACCTATGGGAGTGAGACGTGGTCCCTTACTATGGGTCTCATAAGAAGGCTCAAGATCACCCAGCGAGCAATGGAGAGAGCGATGCTTGGTATTTCCCTGCTCGATCGAATCAGAAATGATGAGATCCGCAGGAGAACAAAAACAACCGACATCGCTCGAAGGATTGCATCGCTGAAGTGGCAGTGGGCGGGACACATAGCGCGGAGAACCGATGGCCGTTGGGGCGGAAAGGTTCTCGAATGGCGACCGCGTACCGGACGACGTTCCGTGGGCAGGCCCTCTACAAGGTGGACCGACGATCTGGTCAAGGTCGCGGGAAGCCGCTGGATGCGGACAGCGCAGGACCGATCGTTGTGGAGATCCTTGGGGGAGGCCTATGCCCAGCAGTGGGCGTCGTTCGGCTGAAATGATGATGAATGATGAGTGAATGATTATAATTTATAAAGTATTTTATTATGTTTAATTTTAAGTAAGTATTAAAATTGTTATGTTTCGTAAATAAGCTTAAGTTTAATTACTGTGGATTTAGAAAATCAATAAAATAATCGAACAAATCAATTAAGAATGCGTAGATAATAAAAACGGCGGCGGTCTGCTCCCGCGCTATCTAAACGCGCATAAACGCTAGGGTTGTCACTAGATAGTAAAATTACTAGCATATTCACTGCCCCATTGCTGGGCAAAGGCCTCTATCATTGAAACATTGATGGCCTACTGGCTTAATCCGCGACGCTCGGTAATCACCAATATGACTGTTGTTCAAAAAAAACACACTCATCCCGGCTGAGATTTGAAGCCAGGACCTAAAGATTTCCAGCCAAGTTCTTTAACCACTCAGCCACGGATAAGTCACCACCTAACAAGTACGAAAACTTACGTTATGCCCAAAAAAAGGTGTCGGTTTATTAGCGTCTTATAAGGTACTACAAAAGTTAGGACAGTTATATAGGAATATACAGCAGTGATATGATTATATTGCAACCGATCGTTGCTCTCGGTAACTATTCATTCTTATTTTCTGACACAGGTGTTTTTCCGAAAGTGTATAAGTTGAGAACCACATCACGCACCGGTGCGTTTAAACAATCAATTTCTGTTGTCTTTACTGTTCGGCAGTGAATGGTTTAAGGCCCAAAAGTAGAGCACATGAAGTCCTAACGGCCCTTTACAACCGAGATGTTACTACGAGACTACCAAAAAATACTTATCAATTAAGCTACCACGCCAATAATAGCTAACTATAATCTTCCAGACCTCCTACATCACATCCGATCCGTCACCGACATACCACCATGCTCGTCACACATTATATCACCAGCAAACCGCAACACACAGCCCTAACACATACGCACACACGCGAGCCCTGCGTATACGCAGCCCTCTGTTGCAATCCCTTAAATAGGTCACGCCGACGGCAATAGAAAGAGACAGGGCCGGCGCCAGTGTGATTAGAATCTTTTTTCTGAATTATCATATTTTGTTATGGAAATATTTTAGATTTTTGTAATGGAAATGCTTCCGGGAGCAACGGATGGGACAAGATTATCGGAATGAAATTATGTCAAGCTAATGGGTCCTGTTGGCGCCTGTCTTTAAATTAAACTGACATGACATTTAATTGTTATGTATTTCAAATAGGTAATAATTTAAAAAAATCATGGATGACCATCCCGACCGAAATTAAGTGATGTGTTTTTCGGACATCTCCGTGCTTTGGAAGGCACGGTAAACAGTTGGTGCCGGCTGACATCGCACGATATCAGTCGTAAAACCTAGTCAGAGGCCTAAAAAGGCGGCTTGATAACATCTGACGGTAAGGTTTATCACTGGCCTTACATTCACCTCTCCAACAATACGCACTGAGCCCGCTGGTTGGAGTATGGCTTGTACCACCTCATAGTTGAGGTGAGGCCTGTGCCCAGCAGTGGGCTGTATATATATATATATAACTTAAAAGAGATGTTGCTTTACACGAGCATAAAATAATTTTGATCCACGTTGTGTCTATCTCAAGCATGTGCCTTGCCTTCTTAATATTATTACTCAAATCCACGCAGCTATCTAAAGATCCTCCAGCAAGAAGAACTGCATGATTTTTTTTGCATAACAGGACCTTCAAATGACTCCTGAATCACAAAAATACTGACTGACTTGATGTCATGAGAATGGGTTTTGCCTATCAGCTTCCCCATTGAACACCACAGAGAGCGGCTTTGGGCCGTACGCATCTAATGGCTTCCCGTAATCTGCACCAGGTCATCGGTCCACCGGGTGTTGCATTTCATGGTTACCCCTCGAAAAACCTTCACCCCCCAAGGGTTATGAGCCCTGCGAGCGATGGCCTGCCCATTGCCACTTCAGCTTGGCTTTGCGATGAGCTATATCCATAAGAGCATTGAAATTAAGAAACATCCAAATTTCAATAGGGAAGATGGTTGGAATGGCTGCTGTAGAGGAGTCGAAACGTCGGTTTAGAATAATGTAAAAACATAAATTCCGCGAGTAGAATCCGTAAGGTTGTATCATTTCTATATCGGTAACTTTGGTTTTAATTTATCAGTTATCCAAATCCGACCCTGGTATCAAACTTAAAAAGATTGTTTGCATCTTTCAGTTAACAATTTTAGGTCGCATGGCCCTTCGTGCCTATGTGTGTGTAACTATTTTTGATGATAACTCCATTTAACTCACACTATGAGAGTGTGGCGTTTTTGTGCGGATATAATAGAGTTACGAGTTTATTGTGATGGCTTTGTGACATGTCGGTGGTCTATTTTGATTTTTATATAGTGGTAAACAGTTAAAAGGTGTAAAAAGTACAATTTTAGACAGTACAGCATATAATAAGGCTGCCTGTCCACCGAAACGGAGCGAGGCAGCGGAGCGGAGTTTTGGCAACTATCAACCAATAGGATTGAAGGCAGGCCTACCTTCAAACAATCCAAAGCATCAATCAGGCAGCTTAAAAGGCATGTTTTGTGTGCAGTATATTGTCAGTAGTACAGGCTCATTAGGGAGCTGGTGTTTGGTCAGCTGGGAGATCGGATTGTTCTTACTGACTACACAAATCTTACCTTATCCTTACAGGGTCGGTAACACATGAGTAATACCTCTAGTATTTCAGACGCAGTTAATAGGTTGCGGTATCCGTTTACTACCAGACAGACCGCATGCTAGTAACACCAGGTTCTGTATGCTTCACACTCACATTTTGTACTTAAACTCAAACTCAAACTCTCAAACTCAAATAACTTTATTCAAATAGAATTTTACAGTAAGTACTTTCAAATCGTCAAATTTAAAGCAAGATAAACTGAATAATAGACATAATTACTATAATAATATAGATACATGAATACACAGTATACAGACATAAAATAGGTAGATAAGATAAGACATATTCTGCCACCGTTTGTTGGCGTATGAATATAATAACTAGAATTCAGTTTAAATTATTAGGTCACAAACACACACATTTTAAATTATTAGATTATAGGTTAATTATTAGGTCACAATTAAAAAATATAGTTCAACACACACAATTAAATAAAATTTAAATTTAAAATCGTCATATCACATAGTTATTTCCCTCCTGAGTCAGTAGTATTTGGTGTCAATGTATTCAGTAAAGTTCCATAGTGGTTAATGATGTTGATCTTCATATAAATCACTTTAATTAGGAACTACATCGATATAATGAGTTTGTTAAAGGATTACAACTGCCTGAAAAATACCAAAACAATTTACCTGACCTGGGATGTGTATTCAGGACCTTTGGATTTAAGGCTGAGCCCTGTTATCACTTGGCTGAGTTGTATCAAACAGTACATCTTCAAAATAATTATCATACGTCCTAGTAAATTAATTAGGAACCCAAGGTCGCGTACAATGCAGGCCACGTCAGGTCAGATTGACCAACTAATTCCGATTATTGTGTTAATGAAATGCGTCTGTGTCTAATGAGGCCTTGTTTGAATTGAAAACAACTTTTGGCTGCGCAGAAACAAGTTTTTTTTTTATATGCGCCAGACAACACACCTCTTGTCATGGTCTCGAAGTAGGAATTAAAATCCCTGTGTTACGAGGTACCACACAAGGAAATAAGCCAGGGGCGTCTCCCAGCAGAATGTACCCAGGAAAGGCTAGGGGCCCGAACACAATTTTTAGGGCAGTTTATTATGTTTTATTCAGGCAATTTATTTGTGAAATATTAACTTCAATAATTCGTTCGTTCAATATAAGGTTGATGTCATTTTTACCTCGACTACCATCTTAGACAAGTTCTACTAAGTCCAAATGATTAATTAAACAGATATCCAAAATGAAAATAACTACACTGATTTTTATTTTAGAAATAAAAATTTCGTGGAAAATGTAAAGGGAAGAAAATTTAGTGACAGATAAAAAAGTAAAACATGAAAGGGCGGGAAAACGCAATAATGCATCGAAATGGCGCGAAACGAAACGTATTTTCAATAAAGAGACGTGCGGGCCGCCATCAGTTTATTTATTTCACAATAAAATTGTCGTTTAAATAAAACTACATTATGGATTAATGATCACTTTTAAGGAACTACTTTTATTCATAGTGTTTAGACAACAGTTATATTGTTTAAGTAAATAATCATAAAGATCATAACCAAATCAAAACAATAACAAATATATAAAGTTTCCCAAAACAGTACAAATTATTTTAATTAAATGTATGAGATAACCTTAGGCTAGGTGCACATAATTAGCAAGAGAGTTGAAATTATTTTAAGAAATGGATTACATTTTTTCGGAAATTCTGGGTGATGAAATGGCTAGTTGGCTGAATGCGAAGAGCGGCCGATCCAAAATCTATGGGCCCAACCACAGTCTGGTGCCCGCATGCGCTCGAAATAGTATGGCCGTGGTGGTGCGTGGTGTACAAAACTTGACTCTACGACCGGCGTGTTGGTTTTCTTCTGAGAAGTCTGACAAAAAACTCACTAGGCATTATTTGAAAATAATAACATTCATTGAAAGAAAAAATTAAATAATCCAAAAGTGTGGCCCTTTATGTCTTGAGCGGAATTCGAACTTCGCAAACTAGTAGAGCGGCTGCCTAAATTTGAGGACGAGTTTGGAACCTGCCAATCTTAACATTTGAAAATAAGCAGTGTTAAGCGGTATTTCACATCGGCGCAGCTGCTCCAGTTATATAAAGCACAAATCCGGCCATGTATGGAGTACTGCTGCCACCTCTGGGGTAGATCCGCTAAATACCGGCTTGCTGCTCTGGACTCGGTGGCGTCACGCGCCGTGAGGCTCATAACTGATCCGGCTCTCCCTGCCGGGCCGCGGGAGCTTGAACAGCGGCGCAGCGTTGCTAGCCGGTCGGTGTTTTACAGGCTTTATTTCGGGGAGTGTGCGAGCGAACTACATGAGTTGGTTCGCGCCATCTCCTTTTTACCATCTGAGCACGGGAAGCACATTAGCCTTCTACCCGCACGTTGTGGATATTCCGGCCATTCGCACAAAACGTTTTGCGGACTCCTTCATAATGCGAACAGCAAAGGACTGGAACTCGCTGCCCGCGCATGTGTTTCCGAACAAATACAATCTGGGTCTCTTCAAGACAAGAGTGAATAGGCATTTACTAGGCAGACATGTACTCGTACCATCATAGATCGCATCGTCACTTACCATCAGGTGCGATTGCGATCAAATGACTGTCTAGTCCAATATAAAAAACTGCTTTATGCTAAGACTAATAAATAAATAAGATTATCAAAGAAAAACATTGATAAATAAAAACCTTTTACTCTCGCATCATCAGTCTGCACCCTCCCTAACCGCGGTGGGGAATACCATCCCCACCCGTATGCCCACGCGCACGGCTGACACACTTTCGCTGGTCGGCTACGTGCCGTCAAATTTGAATAGCACTGTTACTGCGATTTGATTTCTAATGTTATGTTACTAAGTCCTGGGAGTTGAAATAAAATGATCTCAAACTTTTTTATGTGATTTTTTTGACGTTACTATACTCCATTCATTATAGCATTACACAGAAGTAAAAAGGTTCTTTTTAGGGTACAATTTGTGGAAAAGGTACAACCAACATTATTATTAATAAGATTTATGCTGAATTTATTAAAATCTATATAAATAGCAGCTGTCACACTTAATTGTTCTCATTTAAAGTAAAGTAACTTCAGAATTTATGAGGCTTTTGCTTAAAACAATATTTTGTCTTGCATCAAACTATATTGTCGATGTAAAGACCTAAAACAAGCAGGGGGTTTTTATCCAAACATATTTTTACTGTCACTATAACTCTACCAAATCTAAAATGTTACATAATCTCTTCATACGTTGTGGCGGAAGGGGTTTTCAATTTTGCCAGGTTATACTCAGTATGTTATCGTCATGGCAACTTCAAAAATGATTTCAGTGTTAGATAGCCCATTTATTGAGGAAGGCAGGCTATATTATTATCGCGTTAGCCCAAAGTTACTATTCCACGCGGACGAAGTCGCGGGCAGAAGCTAGTCACAGGATAGAAAGACATTTAGGCTTCTTTTCCACCAGAGATATGCTATGCTACGTTGCTGTGGATGCGTTTGATATCCTCCAATCACATTCATTGGTCCACATAGCATAGCACTGGTGGAAACGGGTTGTACTAAGCTATGTTTTAACATGACACATGGATGCGTGTAGTGGATGCGTGCGAGCTGTGCGTGCCTTCCCTACTGTCGATACATTGCACGGGCTGCGCATCTTTCTCGCACATCTTACTCGCTTCGTTATAAAGCATTGTATCAGTGGAAACGATCTAATATTTAGCTACTAAGTAAGTACCCATTTTATTTAAGACCCCTTGTAACACTTGGTTTTGCAAATAAATTTCTATTTCTATTTCTATTACTATAGCTGTGGAACTGCAGAACACCCACATCCGCGGCAGCCTTCGTGTTCGTGACATCGCAGAAAAGCTGCAGGAGTGCCGCCTTCGTTGGTATGGTCATGTCTCACGGAGATTATAGTGTTGAGGATTTCTTAAATGATAAGAATTTATGGTCATCTTAGGTATAATCTGCTCCTCTGCACACTTTTTTGTTATGACTTTACTCTGTCAATTCAATTTTTGTGTTTATACACAAAAAAACAAGAAAACAAGATTGAAAAGAGTAACCATCGAGTTTCTTGCCGGAGTCTTCTCGATCGGAAACAACCTCCGAACCGGTGGTAGAGTCACATTATATTTAATTATGATATGAACTATCATAGTATTATTTTATGTAAGTTTATTTTTATTCAGTATATTTTTGCTACAATTTTTTTTTTATATGACTTGTCATAAGTACTTTTTATAAGTCTATATGAATGAAGATATTTTTTACTTTACTTTACTTTAAGATCGGCAAACTACGTGGGCAACAAATGTCTGGCCATGCCACCCCCGCCAGGTACCGTTATAAGAGGTCGAAGAAGAAGCGGTGGCTCAACGTCGTTAAGGGTGACATGCGTGCCAACAAACTCACCACTGTGGATGCACAAGACCGCGCGAAGTGGGCCAAGTAAATAAGAAAGGCGGACCCTGGGACCCTACATACCAGTGTGGGTTCACAACCGGGACAGAAAGCACGGATGATGATGATGATAGATGCATGCCGTGGATGCGTGCGTGCTGTGCGTGCCTTCCCTACCGTCGATACATTGCTCGGGCTGCGCATCTTTCCCGCACATCTTACTCGCTTCGTTATTTAGCATTGTATCAGTGGAAACGATCTAATATTTAGCTGCTATAGCTGTATAGACATCTCTGGTGGAAAAGCAGTCCTGGGCCGGCCTGAAGCTAAGCGTTTACGAAGAACTCTACGCTATAGATCAGAGGTTCCCAAACTTTTTTTCGCATAGACCACTTTCAAGATTTAGCTGGTTCCGAGGGACCCCCTGCAGCTACACATCTCTATCATATTCCCGAAACTCGACCAAAAATTAAGCCAACATAGACCCCCTTCGAGTCTCCTGTGGACCCCTTGGGGTCCACCTGGACCACTTTGGGAACCAATGCTATAGATCATAGGTGAATAATCAGGAGCTTGACTATTTATTTTCTATGGGTGAATTTTTTTTAATAAGACTCGTGGTTTTTTAAAATTCGTTACAAACATCCAAAAATACTAGTACAAACATAAAAGATCATAAATAAATATACAATTCTTTCTTCTATAAAATACCAAATAGTATAGTTTTGCAAAACCAAATGTTGCTTTTTTTATGGCCCGACGATTTTGTATGGGACTTTGGTATGCAGCGCCCCTAGTGATTAGATTAATATAAATTTCTGAACTCAGTACAAGTAGACAACATTCTGTTAATTAAGTGAAATTCTACAAAAATTAAAACATAGTCAAGGTGCCGCGCAAGTATATTCAAATATACTCGTAGCATTTGCTGAATTAAAAAATAACCTTTTACATAACAATTGATTTTTCCAAAAAATAATGCGTCTATTCTTACATGGGTTACGTTAAGTTCATGTAATTTTCATCAGGGAAATAAGAAAACTTACAGCAAGTTTTGCCAATGAAAAAACGTACTTACCCAATGTAATAAACGAAAATAAATAAATATAGTTCCCCGACCAACGCCTGTGAAAACCTAATTTCTTTAGTTTTCCTACTAAATATAGCCTAGAGACTTAGCTGGTGGAGTAGCCGTGGGCAGGGCACAAAGAAAGAAGATGGCCGCTTGGGCAGAAAGTTCTGAAACTGTGACCATTCAGGTGTTACAGACAATTATTTGATGGATCTCCGCCGTGGCCGAATGGTTATAAAGCGGCCCGAAATCTGGAGGCCTACCTTTTACCTACGATCCCTTAAAACTTGTCAATTTCGTAATATGATCTTTCATTTCACTTCTAGGCCGGATATTTTATTCATTAATTTAAGCTTTAATGCACAAAGTTCAAAAGGCGGACTTAATGCTAAAAGCATTATCTACCAGTCAACCATTGGGCGGGACAGAAAAGCAGGCGTTGTTAATATCCTAGATTTGAGAAAAAAAGACACTAAAAACAAAAAAATATATGACACATACAAACTATAATAAAATACCTCTATTAATAAATAAATATATTAGTAATAATACAATAAATATATATAGTATATATAATATTTATTTACATACACACATACCTAATAATATAACATACTCACTTATTTAAAAGTACATAATGAATATGGGGAAAATCAGTGAAATTCCACAATTATGTGGAATTTCTCAAATAATCACGGGTTGATTTTTAGAATGTGGCCTTTGTTTGAGACATTTTAATTGTGTCAGGATATCTACCCACTGATAAAACTGCTCAGTTAAGGTAATCAATTTGCCGGATATAAGCGATTGTAATATGCGATTCAAATATCATTTATTTGCAAATAAAGGTTGCAAACAAGTGTTCAGCCATATTTTGCTGTTAAGCGTGCAAATTGCAATACTGAAATAATATCAAATAAGTATATAAGTAATTAGCCTATATACTGTCCCACTGCTGGGCGAAGGCCTCCATCATTGAAATCAAGTCATCGCTACAATGGATGGGTATTGGCTTATTCACCACGCCTGCCAAATGCGGGTTTGTGATCACAAACCCGAGCTGTGTTCCGAAAAATCCGAAAACACACTTTGCTCGACCTGGGAATCAAACCCCGGCCTCCGGGATTCAGGCCGAGCTCTGAAACCACTCGGCCAATATCAAGGAACAAAAAAAAATACTATCCAGTTCAGAATTATTACATACTCGTACACAAAAAACAATGATTAATAATCAAAGATTAAATCACAATCGGCTGTCGAGATATTCCCTAAAACTATTGAAAGCGTTTTTACTTATCAGCAACTTCAATTGTTTCCTAAAAATGTGACGATTGTTCGTGTCTAGTATATCAGAAAGCAGTTTATTCTATATTACCGGTGCTTTACAAAATATGCTGTTGTTTGGGAGCGAAGTTTCACTAAGAGGTATACAAATATGCCCCAGAGACAGAATTTTAGATTATTTCTGACATTGCCCCGGTAAAATCGCTGTCACTAGGAACTAATATCACATTGATACGCTAATAAAATACTTCTTAAAAGAATCGAAATAATAAGACAGTCGTGACCTAGTGGTCAAGCACTCCAACTCGGATCGCGCGGATCGTGTAGTCCCGAGTTCAAATCAGGCCAGAACCAAAATCTTTATGTTCGTTGTTTATTTCCGACTAACTCTCCGGTGATGGATAACATCGATAAAAAACCAAATCAACCCGGATAGCGGCGGAAGGCTCACCACCTACCACGTTGGGTTCTAATACCATTGGTGAAAACTGGGCTTCTAAGTCTTCCGTTCATCATGACGGCAACAGTCACATGCCTCTGACTACCCCGTTTGGGATAAACTCGTGATGGTATGATGTATGTAAAAATAATACGTAATTAGTGAACGAAAATATTTTAAGTTTGAATAGTAAACATTTTGAACCTGTGAAAACTCAACTAAAATTAACGTTCTCTCTGACGTTGCCAGGATTAGTGACGTAACTTTGTCGTCACAAGTGACGTAGCACTTCCGTGTTACCATTTTATTAATAGCTCGACAGCTATTAATAAGTGAACAGGAAAACTGACCTACTAAACATTTTAGTTAGTATTGTCTAGGTTTCGGTTTAAAAATATTTATTTTCTCAGATTTTTTTTACAAAATCACATAAATGAGAAACATTACACTTGAAACATTTTTGGGCTGACTACTATTAATGAAATTTTAACACATAGGTAAGGTTTTTTAATAATCTTCTCTTTTCGATAATCTTTCGATCGAAAGTCAAATATTTGCAATTAATATTTCTTTCGGATGTTAAAGGCGCTTGCCTATAACATTGATGAAACAACGTTGGCTTACAACGTAAAATACACCAGACAAATTCGCCAGGTCTGGTAACGGCCTCAGTAGCTCAGTTGGAAGAGCAGTCACCCGGATTGTGAAAGGGCGTGGGTTCGAATCACGCTTGAGTCCCAGGATCAGGTCGAATTTTTCTAGTTTCTATCTTTGTGTAGAAAATATTTCGAAATAATCTCGTTATTATAGGATAAGAAATACTAAGAGCGCTTAATGTCAAAATCTAGATTCTAGTATCACAGCACAGCCAGTACCACCTATTCAAATTCTAACTCGGACAATGAATATTTTTGGACTGCTCATGTAATGACGCGGTGGTAGAGTCGCATTATGTCTGTATACTGTTTATTTATTTAACCATATTATCATGGTATTTATGTCTATTATTTAGTATATTTTGCTGTAAATTTCACGATTTGAAAGTACTGATACAGTCTATTTGAATAAAGTTATTTGCGTTTGAGTTTGAGTTTAATGCAGCCTTGATTTGTAATCGAAAGCTTGAATTTGGCAAGCAAGATTCAATTTCAATGATGGATCAGATTAAAGTTGGATTCAATGATGACTTTTTCCCAGCAGTGGGACAGTGTTAAGTCCAAACTATGCTTCACTTTTATGACATTTGTATCGCTCACCATTATTTTAAAAATCTATTAATAGACTCGGGGTTCGAGGTTTCGAAAATAGTAAGTTCTTTCTTCTTGGCATGTAGTTTCGGAACCCTTCGTCCAACCTGATACATTCATTAGTGTCATTTTAGGTAGTTGCATAGGTAGAAATTTAGGTATTTGTCTATTCGGTCAGTATTGGACGAAAAAAAAATTAGAGATGAAAATTTAAATTTCATGATGATAACATATCGTAGTAACTGATGTACAGAGGCATTTTGTGTCAGCTCTGTCCACGGGAAACCTAACATTTAACTAATACCTTGTCGACCAGTAGGTTTGCCTTCAAAAAAGCAATCCATAACTTCTTCTTAGATAAACCTTAACTCATTTAACCAAACCTCTCTCCTTTCAAGACAATATTTTAAGATTTAGGTACGATATTTAGTGTATATTTAAATTTATGTGTTATGATTATGTATGTGTAATATGTATAATTTTGGTATAAGTATGTTTTTTGTATTAATAGTATATTTTATTTCCGGTTTTATGAGACACCGCCAACACGATTTCTGCTTCGCCCAGTGGTTGACTGGTAGAGAATGCCATTAGGCATTAAGTCCACCAATTGTACTTTTTCTTTGTGCAATAAAGAATAAATAAATAAAAAAAAAAAAAAATACCTAACATGTCGCTCGACTAGCTCTAAAATAATATTACAGTTGGTTAAATAGGTGTTTGCGTTTTTGAATACTATATCTGTAATACAACGTATTTTGTGTCGAATTTATCCATGACATTAGTATATATATATTTTTTATTACAACTCTCTGTACAAGCCACAAAAGAAAATGCAAGTTATTAAAATTTACGTGTTTTTATTTATAATGTTGTAATTAGAACACTAAATTCGTAATTTGTGTCATTTTCATCTACGAAATCTTATTATTTGAAAAAGTCAGCTTTGTTCCAACGAAACGGTGCGAGAGTTGTAACCGTTGTTATACTGACCTTATGACAGTTTGCGCTGGACGAGGATGACACAAATTAGGTTTGCACACTTCGCAGGCTATACTAGATATGATACTAAGTAAAAAGATTTTAAACTTTAAATTAATTTCGGCAGTTTTATTTTGAGTAAAAAGTATGGCATGCAAATAGTCGAATTGCTGGGTATGCGACAGTCAGATGTGACACAAAACGCAATAATAAGCTTCTTAAGTACGATTCTATCTACAGGCAGGAAATAAGCATCTTTAGAATTTTTGAAACTTATGACCTCAAAATAGCCTAGCGGTACGGGTCTATAAATAAAATGATTAAATTGGTTATTATTATTTCCCTCCATTGACCGCGTTCGGCAAAGTACCAGGCGCGCATAACCACGCGGTAGGTTCTATTTATTGATGATAACCAGCACAAAGCTCGGCCCCGGCGAAAGTGAGAGTAGGCCGGTTGCGTAACGCCACTCGACTCATGCCGCCCTGGTACCGCGACCAGTTTAGTGAGATTTTTGTTCTATAATTTGCCGGCGTTTTGTCACCATTTTTATATTTAGTTACCTATGAAAATCAAAATAGAACATAAATAAATACTTATTTTGGAAATTTGTTTGGGATTTGTATAAAAAACTTTGTAAAATCTGAATTCCATACAGTAATTTAATTGAATTATAATAAATAAATAAGGTAGGTTAATTAGCCTAAATACTGTCCCACTGCTGGGCAAAAGCCTCTATTCAAATCGAGTCATCGCTACAATTAATAAATAAATAAATAATAAATATCCCTGGACATTATTCCACACAGCGCCATCTAGCCCCAAAGTAAGCTAATTAAAGCTTGTGTTATGAGATACTAGACAACGGATATATACTTAAATACATTTTCTTTTGTAAATACATACTTATTATACATAGGAGACACCCAGACCAGTACAAACAGACATGAAATTGATGGGTTTTGACTTGATAAACAAATATGCAAATGTTTGTCTAAATAAAAGAGTCTTCGTTTTCGGTCAAATGAGTTCGAGTTCATATTATTTCCGAGCTTGTGGCGATATGTAAAGATTTTATTAATTTATTTAATCATAGGTCCATCTTGTACAAAAACAAAACTCATGATATTGTGGAAAAGCCTAGCTACTGTTTAATTATTTTTTTAGCAATGGTTCCCTGATCTATTTTTACTTAAAGTACTTTATTATTTTATTGTCCACTCAAAAATCCTAAGCCCTTGTACAATTTCGTGTTTGCTGCCAGCTTCTGCACCACGAATATCAGGTCAATGTTGTAGCATAATGATTAATGTTGAAAAATTTCCATGTGTCAGTTTAGTGGATATGTTTCTCAAGATATAGGTACCAAGATACTCAAATTCACGCTTGAGTCTTATTGATACATACGGAACAGGCACGTACAAATAATAAATATCCCTGGACATAAATAAATATCCCTGGACATTATTCCACACAGCGCCATCTAGCCCCAAAGTAAGCTAATTAAAGCTTGTGTTATGGGATACTAGACAACGGATAAACATACTTAAATACATTTTCTTTTGTAAATACATACTTATTATACATAGGAGACACCCAGACCAGTACAAACAGACATGTTCATGCACACAAATGCTTGTACTGTGCGGGGATCGAACCCGCGACCTCTGGTGTAGTAGCCAACTTCTTAACCATTACACCAAGTCGGTCAGAAATATAATAATACTTCCTCTGGTGTTCTTTAGCTGCGGTAACCGCTTACCACTTGCCTGCCGCCGAACGTTGCATTAAATGTAGATTCGATGGCAAATGCAGCGTGAGAATGAGTGGACACATGACCTTAAGGAGGTCGCAAGATTTTGGTTGACCTAGGCTACTTCTATCAAAGAATAAATCACTATATATTGCCAACAGTCTTCTCCCTCGGTTCAGCAGTGGAAGTACCTATTTCTGATTATGCTACCACGGTCTTCTGGATCTGATCTTAATTATTTCGGAACATTTACTGTCTTACTTAGTGATGGCTTTGACAAAACTACGTCGGACACAGAATTCCCGCAACCCTTTATTTGATAAACCTGCCAAAGAGCACCCCAAAGTGCACCCCAAAGTGAAGCATCTACCTTTGTTTAGGACGTTACAAGGAAAGCCATCTCAAAGATATACAATTTTGCAGGGCTTATTTATATTTACTTATTTAAAGGTCCGTCTGCAACCTCTGACGCTGAAGGCAGGATCGCCGCCGCTGCGCCAGAAGGCCAATCAAATTGGCTCAGGTACCGAGATCATTATTTTTTTAAAACGCCAGACACACCACTGTTAATGGTCTCGAATAAAGGATAATATCCTTGTCCCTCTTAGGGATTAAGCTGTAGGCGTCTTCCAGAACCCACATACCCGAGCCAATTTAGCATAGCATTTCCTGAATTGACCTCACTAAGAATAGGACCCGAGACACCACGTAAATCGAGGCGAGAAACCATGCTACAGCGCACTACGTCCATCGTGTCGTCAAATTACTTTCCCAGAGCCCAGAGCTCCCAGCAGTGGACTACTAGCCCAGCATCAGTGTCTGGCACGGCGCGACTGGGTTACCGTGGCGGTTGCGTCACTGACCACTTTCTGCGCTGTCGCTTGCCTACTTACCCACTCACTGAAACACGCGACCGAAGAGTATTGGTCGTTGAGCAGTATTATTTCTGTTAGTATATTTGACTGGCCTGTTGGCACAATGGCAGCGATCCTGCCTATAGCGCCGGAGGTCGTGGGTTCGATGACAAACATTTGTGTGACGAGCATTTGTTTTTGTTGTGTGTCTGGGTGTTATTATCTATTTAAGTATGTATTTAGAAATATTTAAGTATGTTTATCAGTCTCTGACGCCCATAATACAAGCTCTGCTTAGTTTGGGGTCAGATGATCTTGGTGTGAATGGTCCCAGATATTTATTTATTTATTTTATTTCCATTTAATATGTGACCTATATTCAAGTGAGCATCCGCAGAATAAGAAGTAAGATTATAAAAATGTCTTCACGATGCCTTACTGTTAGGAGAATCTCTTCATCGTTGAAGTATTCGCTACAATTGATGGATATTAACTCATTCATAACACTTTCAAAATGCTAGTTGATGATCGAAAACCTAAGATACAGTCAAAATATTTTAGAATAATTTAGTTACAAATCCATTTATGAAGTCGCTGATCTTAGAGTTATTTTAACTGATAACCTGTATCACAAATACATATTATAAGATACTACTGAAATAAAGTTACTACTGTACCGTTTAACTAAAGATATTTAAATTAGTTCACACTTAAATAAAGCAGACAAAATGTTTTATGGCTCACAGGTCTCTTGATTCGCATACAGGTCATAGCCAATAGCCACTACTTTTTTCTTGATTGATTTGTCACTTATTTAGTTTGAACTAATTTTAGACATGTTTTGAACAAAAACAATTTTCTTTATTCAAAACATTGCTACTAGCTCAAATATCAAATCAAAGCCCCACAGGACAATACTCCCCAGCCTCGCTATAGAGCGCGGGCGCACGTTGCGTCACCGCGCAGTCGGCCGCTCACCACACCCCCCACCCGAAGGCAGAGGGGGTAACCTGTGAGCATGCTGCCCGATTTAGGAACTGGCTGTGATCTGCGAATACCATGTGGATTTATGGTTAGGCTAATATGAAGGTTTAAGGAGGTTGTAGATGAAGCGTTGTGGCCTAGGGGTTGAGAAGACACAGCACGGGCGAGATAATTTTGTAAAAAGGGTGTTTGTAAAATCTATTGCTGTCTGTTGCTAACCTCGAGCCTATATCAAAAAAGTTACTCATCAAAAGTACACGAAATCGACGTTTCGTTTCCCTTGATCCCTTTTTCGTAAAGTTGACCGATTTAGTTACTTCTCTCATTAAAAATCAAAGAATGACTTTGGCCGTGTTGCATAAATAACGGCGGCGACGGAATTAATGACAAACAGTCAGTTGAATGATGATAGTCACAGGTTCGATTTCTGTATTAGCAACTGTTAAAATGCAATAGTAAATTTTACTAAATTTAGGGGTCTAACGTACCTTAGTTTCCTTTTTAAGATTAGTTACGAATTATAAATAACATAAATATCTCTGCATTTCGAGAACGAGTTCATTAATACATTACTGTACGACTTAACGATGACTTTATTACAACAGATAGGTACTAGTATTACCAAAAATAACATTAAAAAAAATGCAAAAGAATAGTTTTCCTCGTATCTCAAATAACAATGTCATAATATCAAGTTACGCTGCGCTTACGCATGCACTTAGTCGTATTGGCGTGCAAAATAATGTACTCGTAGGTAGGTCGTCTGGCACGTGTGGAAAGTTTTGTCAAAATGTAATTATCAATCATTACAATTATCCAAATTTCTTTCAGATTTGGCTGATAGACTGACAGACATGCATACAAGATATTACTGTGCTTAGATACGAGTATATGAACTTTCGCAAATTGGTTCCTTGGGGCAAGTCATTACGGGGCTACAGAAGCGCCCCTTTTCCATAAACATACTCCTCTGTTTCTTCTCTGGATATTGCTAGAGATAAATTATATTTTTCCAAAAAAAATATTGCCTCTTGGCATGTCCCTATGTTTTTCCTTTCATTATAAATAAATTATTAAAAAAAAAGATAATTATGAACCTTAAAAATCGAAAAAAATTGCTAGATTTTCCCCTGTGTTCAAACATAGAAAATATGAAAAATGGAAAAAATAGAATCACGGCCAAAGTCATTCTTCAATTTTTAATGAGATAAGGAACTTAATCGGTAAATTTTTCGAGAAGGGATCTTTTTTTTTTATATTGGATCAGACAGTCATGTAATCGCAATCGCACCTGATGGTAAGTGACGATACGATCTATGATGGTACATGTCTGCCTAGTAAATGCCTATTCACTCTTGTCTTGAAGATACCCAGATTGTATTGGTTCGAAAACACATGCGCGGGCAGCGAGTTCCACTTCTTTGCTGTTCGCATTATGAAGGAGTTCACAAAACGTTTTGTGCGAATGGCTGGAATATCCACAACGTGCGGGTGGAAGGCTAATGTGCGTCTCGTGCTCTGATGGTGAAAAGGAGATGGCGGAACCAACTCATGCAGTTCGCTCACACACTCAACGATCATGGGACAACGAAACGTCGATTTTGTGTACTTTTGGTAGGTGATTTCCGTCTAAGTTGCAAATGTCTCTGTCGCAATCTGCTTGAGGTTATCAACAGACATTATCAATAGATTTTACAAATACCTATTATTTAATTCTCTCGCACGTGCTGCGTCCTCTTAAAAGAGGATTTCTCGATTTTTTTTTGAGAACGGAAAAAACGGGTATGATGTTTGGCAAGTATGTTTCTTGTTCTTGCTGAGGAGGAGCACTACGAGAGCAAATCGAGGAATAGAGTGGGTACGGCAGCTAGTTCTTAATGGAGATTGATAATGAATAATTAACAGGGCGTCGTGGCCTAGGAGTTACGCACACCACACAAGTGGCCCCGAGTTCAAATCTGCTCAGAACCTGATCTGCTCCTCTCCTCTCCTCTCTTGTTGTGACTTTACTCTGACAATTAAATTTTGGTGGAAAAAAACAGGATTGAAAAGAGTAACCATCGGGTTTCTTGCCGGAGTCTTCTCGAACAACCTCCGAACCGGTGGTAGAGTCACATTATGTTAATTTATGATATTTACTATCATAGTATTATTTTTGTTTAATTTAGTTTAAATTAAGTTCATTTTTATATAGTATTTTTATGCTATTTTTTTGTCTTGTCATAAGTACATTTTATAAGTCTTTAAGAATAAATATATTTTTTACTTTTTTTACTTTAACTTCACTCTTACAACACACTGTGATCATTGTAAAGCGGCTAACTCTCCAGTGATGGATAACTTCATTGTAAAACCCAAGTAACCTGAGGGCCTATTCCCGTTCGTAGAACACATAATGACGTGTATTTTCAGTCGTTAAAAAAACATGCATACCGTTCGAAATTGATGTTGATTTTTGGATATTCTATTAGGCATATTTTTTAAGTACAAAATACATAAAACCTATTTATAACATACTACGTTTTGTGTCCTTTTATACCCATATGTTACCCCTAAGTTTACATAACTTCGTAAAGAATAGTGTACATTTGCCCATACATTGCGGCCTAAGAACCAACAATCATGAAAAATACCTCTTAGGGTGCATAAATACATACACTTTAGTGTCTAAACATAGTTTATGGACGGGCGCGTTTCTGAGAACTCGTTATATCAAAAAACGTAAAAAAATGGAGGTTATATTCAATAATATATTGCGAGGTTTTATTTACGTGAGTGGGACTAATGTTCTTCAAGCACATATTTTGTTGATCTGCCACTTCTGCCAGTACCATGGAATGGAACCACTAGCTGAGCCACAATTCACACAAAATGTTGATTCCATTGCGATGATCGTAAATCCGTAATTATTGCTGAATTAACGCATGGGCAGGTTACAAAACCACCAATGTCAGTTTTTTAAGCAGAGTCGTAAGAATATAATTAATAATATAAAAACAATTACACAGCGCCAGCGTTGCAAATTGAAAGCAAAAAATACATGAGATATCGGTATTTTTTTGCATTGAAGTGTCAAGTCAACCAAACGATATAAACTTCTTTTTTTTTGGCTTCGCACAAAACTGATTTAAGCCAATGTATAATCCAATTTAGATATAAAAAGTTAATTAAACATCTATCGCATTGACAGTAATGTATTGTTAATCATTTTTAAGAGCCTAAAACATTGTTGCGATGGCTAAACAACAGAGGTCACAGACGAAGCAACTTAATGGTATTAAAAAATGTTTATAAATATTTCAGTATTTTTAATTTTGATATCAAAAATCAGAAGGGTCCGTGACAATCTCATATGTGGTAATTATGTCTTAAATCATGGCCAGAATTATGACAAATGTCAAATGTTTTTTGGTTCATAGGCCAACGTAGGCATTTTCCTTTGTACCGTAGTAAATAACAAACGGTAGGCTCACCACCTTACATATTTGAGTTCCGTTACCTAAGACCATTGGGCGGTCCGTATTACTGTTCGAGACCGACTTTAAATTAAAAAGTAAAGATTTTATATGTTTGAATTTGAATTACACATTAACACGTGATTTTTATCTACAAATTTTCAAAAACGTTCTTTATATCTTTTTTATCGATAACGCACGAAGCGCCGTGCTGCATCTTGAAACGTTTTAATCGAGAAACGATCGAAACGTGATAAGTGATCAGTTGATTGTGTAAGTCACGTGTTTTGAAATATCTAATGATTACTTGGAAGAATTTCTCAAAACGCTCAAATAGAAGACCAGCTCTAAAATGCTGGTCGTGGGACAAATGGTCAGTATATGTTAAATAAATATCTATATCAATTAATAATATAAAGAGTAAAGAATTGTTTGTTTGTATTGAAGCTCCGAAACTACTGGACCGATTTTGAAAATTCTTTCACCGATATAAACCTACGTTATCAGGGAGTGACATAGGCTTTACTTTTTTTAATTTAGGCCATATTTTGACGGGAAAAACAGTCTACGTGGGCAGAGCTGCTGATAGACAGCTAATAAATATAAGCCAAACAACACACTACTTGCCATGGTCTCGAAGTAACGATAATGATCCCTGTGTTAAGAGGTACCAGACAAGGTAATAAGAGGACATTGCACGTTCGAGAGAATTAAAAAATAGGTATTTGTAATATTAATGTCTTTTGCAACCCTCGAGCGTCGGGCGCATGCGATTGAGACAAATGTAAATCGGACTGAAATTACCTATCAAAGGTACACAAAACCGACGTTTCGTAGTCCCCTAATACCTTTTCGAAAAGATGACCGATTTAGTTACTTTTTTCATTGAAAATCAAAAAAGGACTGTGGCCGTGTTCCTATGTTTTCCTTTTTTTTAAATAAACTAGTCAAATTAGTTTTCTGGATGTTTGAACACAGCGGAAAATCTGGCCATTTTAATTTTATTTTTGAAGGTATATGTCTCTTTTAGTAATTAATTTATTAAAAAAAGAAAACATGGGAACATTATGCCAATAGAAGCAATATATTTTTTTCGTAAAAACAGGAGACTACGTTTGTATGGAAAAACGGCACTTCTGCAGGGGCGTGTCCCAACACACTAAGACCCCGGGTTAATTAAGAAAAGATCGTTTCCCAAATTGACCTGACCGGGAATCGAACCTGCAAGAGATAGCAAGAAACCGCACTACAGCGCACTACGCGATTCGTGTCGTCAATGTTTCTATTAATTTGAATTCTTTATAAATCTTTGCAGTCTTTCTGTCTGTGTCTTTCTCACCGAACCAGGTTTGCTAGTTTTGGTTTCAAAAGTTAATGTGGAACGAAAATATTGAATAATTTATTTATATAATCTTAATCAATTTGGACGACACGATTGGGGTTTATCACACCGTTTGTCGTTTTGACTTGCGTGGTGTCCGGGGTTCGATTCCTGGTCGGGTCAATTCAGGAAACGATCTTTACTGAATTGGCTCGGGTCTGGTTGTGCTGGGAGACGACCATAGCCTAATTCCTTGTCTGGTACCTCGTAACACAGGGATATGTATCCTTATTTCGAGACCATGACAAGTGGTGTGATCTCTGGTCTCTGACGACCGACTTGGTGTAATGGTTAAGAAGTTGGCTACTACACCAGACGTCGCGGGTTCGATCCCCGCACAGTACAAACATTTGTGTGCATGAACATGTCTGTTTGTACTGGTCTGGGTGTCTCCTATGTATAATAAGTATGTATTTACAAAAGAGAAATGTATTTAAGTATGTTTATCCGTTGTCTAGTACCCCATAACACAAGCTTTAATTAGCTTACTTTGGGGCTAGATGGCGCTGTGTGGAATAATGTCCAGGGATATTTATTTATTATTTATCTGGTGCATATTTATTCATTTAATTATATGATTGGTCAAAAACGTTTACAGCTGACGCCATTACAATGTTGCATAGCGTTATCATCCCAGGCATAAAACGCATACTACTGAATCTTTCATAAGTAGTTCCTCAGTTGTCACTTGAGTCCAAAGTAATAGGATTACATGTATAAAAAACATCTTGTCGCCTATAAACCGTCCCACTGCTGGACAAAGGCCTCCATCATTGAAACCAAATAATCGCTACAATTGATGTGTATTAGCTTAATCACACGCTTTCTAAATACGGGTTGGTAATCACAAACCCTGTTACGGAAAATCCGAAAATACAATTTACCTGGCCTGGGAATTGTACCCGGGACCTTCGGGTTTCAAGCCGAACTCTGAAACCACTCGGCACGGAGGCTTGGTATAGACAGTTACAAATAATGCATAGTCAGCATTATAATATCGAAGCTAGAAGATGTCCATTGTTTTTAGGCCCCTCCATAGATCTATTGTAGTCGCTTGAATTCACTGAAGGGGTATGGGTAACGTTGGCGTCATTTTTGAAATTTCGCGGCCACTCACCAAACCTTATTATTATGAAAGAACATATCGAGAGGAACAAACTTTATCTAGAGTACATATAGCTAAAGTATATCAGAGCTGAGATATTTGGTATTGTATTTTTAACTAACTACTCAATTAAACTTGATTCATACCAAGGAAAAGGTAAAATAGCGGCATTATAAACATGTGACGCAATCAGGATTTAAGTAGGCTAGTTTTTAGTGGCCAGGTTCAATATAAGGCCACTATTTAATTGTCCTTGTATTGTAAGTAAAAATACTTTCCAGGAGTTTTTCCCAAGTAATGTCTCTAATGTCGACGGTTAGGAACCAATATCTCTTATTTAGATATTGACTATTAGAAAATACCTTTTTGATGTCATGGACGTTAAGGTCGTTTTTCGTGATAGCTTGTTTTCTTCTTCCTAATGCTAAATACTTCACATTTACTGCTATATAGACAACATTACAACTATGGATATCTAACTTGAAGTATTGCTGGATGCACTTTCATTAGAAAATATACTCAACAGGTACATCTTGAAAAGAATTCCTCTTTTATTTCTGCATCCTTCTTAACAGCTGTTAGGTGAGATAACTTCCTTAAAGTAACATTTTAGAACTATTATTTTAGTGAAACTAAGGCAAATTAAAATACTTTAAGAAATCATATCTCGGCTCCGATATCACTTAGGATTCTAAGTGATATCGGAGCCTTTCTAAGTCCTAGAACAATTGTGACCACTCATTTATGTTTCTTTATTAGGGTGCTTTAAGACTGTGGTAAAATGATTGCTGGCCGCTAATAAGTAAAAAGACGCCACGGGTCCATACAAAGTTACTCAAACCCCTTTGACCTTTTTCAGGACGTCGGACTGCTACATTCTATTCTGAGTTTCAGAACTCTTTGTTATTATGTGCCTTCGCCCACTGCCACTTAAACTTACTAACCTAAATTTAGTTCATTACTGTTTTCCTTATTTCGAATTTAATTACGTTTCATAATTACGTAGCTAAATTTATTGTTTCTGAACTTCATCAGCAAGAAACTTCGCAGGCTTGATCCGAAATAAATCGCTTGGTTGTTAACAATACCTTTTTTTAACCTGCTTAATTTTGCACTTTATCAAATATTTTTTTTTGTTAATTATAGAAAGTTCAAAGTTTAAGAAGTATACCGGGTGAATATCAAATAACTTCCGAAAATGATATGGCATATTCAATAAGTGATGTAGTAACTAAGCGAAAATTTGATTTTTTGAATTAACTTTAATTTTAAGGTTTTCATACAAAAGACTCTGACCGTTCGAGTGATTTGTATGGTGACCTTGAAATGAAAGTTAAATAAATTTCATTTTCTCTTTGATGTTTCTACATCACTTAGTGAGTATGCCATATCGTTTTCGGAAGATATGTTATAATCACCCAGTATGGTGAAATAAGTCAAAGTCAAGTGTGTTATTATAATCACAAACTTTTTTCCACAACTTTAGACAGCAAAAAAGCTGAGTTTGTCTTTTTTATACGTCAGTGTCAATTTGTCAAACGTCAACTTTTGTCTTGTTTCATTCTAACATTGCGATTATTGTCTAGGTGCGCTTGTGGATAATCAGTGTAAAGTTAGCGATATAAGTACTTAAACGATAGATGGCTATTATAGATAAAATATTCAAAACAATAAAATATAACATAGGGTATGTACTATTTAATTTCGCAGTATCTAAGCATATTAGTAACAATACAACGTTGGTATAGGCATAGTAGAAATCATTGTTTAGAACAAAATAAATTTTGCGATAATATCAACGTCAAATAGATACAGGAGACCCATTTTATAAAAAACAATGCCAGTACATAATATTGTAATCACTCATTACAATAAGTCCACAAAAGGGCGAGGGATTTTCTTGAATAATCTAACAAAAAAGCAAACTATTTATATCATAACATTATCTACAATGTAAAAATAGATTTGATTAATTATTATCTGGAAAAATACGACACATCTACGATTATCACAGCATATTCTATTTTTAATATAATGCGACACATTTATTTTTAGATTTTTACTTAAATTAAATACAAATCTAAAAATAAATACTATTACGCTGTATCTATAAATACCAAACGTAAAACAATTGTTACAAAACAAAGTCGAGGAAAACTCGATCCCGCTGAAAACTACAACCGAAAAAAGTCCGCGCGGATACAATCACCCCAACTTACGAAGTTGAGTTCCTTCCGGCAACCTTGCTTACGGCGCTCGCGCTGGCAGTTCGCGCCCAGCCGCCGCACCGTACGCACGCGTCACACGTCCACGTCCCGCTACCCGCGAGTGCCGTGAAGTGATCTAGTGTCGGAGACTTGTGCTTTTGAAGTGGAGGCTCGGGCCACCGGCGCCGCTGGGCCCGCTATCGGCCCGGGCGGCGGAATGGAGTCCCCGCAGATGTACGACGCGGCCGGCGCACCGCCGCCACCGCCCCAACCAGACTTGAAGAAAGCAGGAGAGGATAAACGAGCACCCTTCCCGCCGCCGGACCTAGACGACCTCAATGGCCAGGAAATCAGCCTTGACCTACAACACCTCATCGAGGACCAATTCCGAGGGGAGGAAACGATGGCTTTGTTTCAAGAAATCCTCCCTGGAGGACGCTCCCCTCAACCCAGACCGAACTATGCTAGAACTACTCTAGCGTATATGCCTCAGCCTGTTCATTCAGGAGCATCATATGCTGCTCCTGTCCAATCAAATTCAGGGCACGAACAGGCTCCGCCAATCAAAGAAGAACCGCCTGAGCCTCATGATTTTAGAAGATCAGTTTCATGTGCTCAATATACCGGTCAATATAATCCGCAACCGCCAGTAGGTGTAAGTGGTCCTTATGGAGGAGGATTTACACCTTTACCGCCTCTTGGAGCGCCGTTATTACCGCCTTTATTAAAGCACAAGCAGCCACCATCTAGACGTTCTTCAGGCAAATTGTTAGATAAAGGCACAGATGAGTATAGAAGACGTCGCGAACGCAATAATATAGCCGTTCGAAAATCGCGTGAAAAGGCTAAAGTGCGTTCAAGAGAGGTGGAGGAGAAGGTGAAAACGTTGTTGAGAGAGAAGGATGCGTTGTTGAAGAGGCTAGAGGCGGTGTCTGGGGAGTTGAGTCTTCACAAACAGATGTACGTGCATCTGATCAACCTGAACCACCCGGAAATAACTGAGCTGTGCCGGTCAATGTTGCAGCTGGGCGCTCCACATGGCCAGGATCATACGCTCTGACCATAGGTAAGTAAGTTAGTTGGTGAAAATCTTAATGTTTTGTTGTTTTAGGGCAAGCCTTGACAGATATTGAGCTATAAATACAAAGTTTGAAGAATAAAATAAAATTGGTGCTCAAAGTTCTTTCTCATATTTATATTGTAAATATAGTGCATGGTATTCATTGGGGTCTTTGCTAAAGTTATTTTTAAATAGACGAATGGATATGATTTCGAAAAACTATTTCAACAATTTTAAACTTTGGAAAATTTGGCTAAATATGTTTTTGTCACTTGAATTAGTTATGATATGACGAGTTAACCATTCAACTTTATTGCACGACCACAATTTGATCATTTTCATATAAGTTTTAAAAAAATATATTCTTTTAAATCGTCAGTATGATTGTTGTTGTACTGTTGACTCAGCAACTACTTGAAAATTGCAAAGTTTCTTGTTTCACAAAACAGCACAATAACGCATTATTATTTCAGTGTATTGTACAAGTACATTCCTTGCACGAAAGTCAATATCGATCTTTTTGATGATTCAGCAGTCATTATGTTAATGATTGTAATGCAAATGACGTAATCAAATCTCGGTAAATTAGGCTAATATTTTAGAAAGTTTCATCAATTAGTTAGGATCACTAACTTAAACTTTATAATTTTTATATGACTGGAGTTGTTAATAGCTTTTAATAAAATGACATTTTAGTTATGATCTAATGTTAAATTAGTATTATAATCTGCATTTTTGAGCCAGAGTGTACCTATTAGGGGAATAGCAAAACGTGTTAGTTGTATGTCCAGCAGTGGACATGAAGCTTTCTTAAGTCCAGTCACGTTTAGTTCCAATGACGTGTATTTCTATCGGATGTTGTTAGCATTTTATGTAACAAGTGTAACATTCATTGTTGATAATATGTGACTAAAACCACGAGAGTGATTAAAAACGTCGCGTGAGAGATTGAAATCTGCATTCAACTATGCGTGAATTTGTGTGATGCAAGTTTTTAAACCGGCAGATTTGTCTTAAAATTATAAAATGTAGCCAATGTAGCATTAATCCATATTAACAGCTTAATTTAACCCACTTCACGATTTCATTTGATAGATTCCACCTGGAAAAATTCCAATATCGGTGTGAAGTTTTCTAAGATTTAAAATTACGGTTTTCAAATTCTAAACTTGAAGTAAAAATGACCAAATAATTCTTGAACTTTTTTGTTTTGAGCGATATTCTAATCTAACCGGAACTAAGACCTTAAATATTTTCATATTCTAAATGCAGTAGTAGGTATAACTTGACTTGCGTCAAATTCAGCCTTAATAATATCTTTTCTCCTGCTATAATTTCTTAGTCTAAAAAGTTTTCTGGGTCATTATAGAGGATGTTAAGGTCAAACTGTGTAACAAGTAAATTTCCGTTAAACGGATTTCCTTTTTGTATATTTTAGCATAATGATATTTAAATGTTTCTTATTTTAAAAGCATTTTTTTATCTTTCTTCAATTGGAAAGAACAAAACTAAGTCAATTTAAAAAAAAACACAATGAAAAAAGCTGCGTAAGATTGAAGACATTTCAATTCCCCATTTATTCAAAAATATGTTTAGATTCGAAATCTTCTTAAGGTAGAAACCCGGCTAACGTGACCAAAAGCACGACGCACGCTTCTCTATTTACAAACCTTATTGCAACGGATTAAGGTCCGAATTCAGAATCAATTTAACGTACGCGACGTGAAACCAAATTGTATACTGTCACTTTCGCAGAACGCATGCCCGCGGATTAATTTTGAATACCACTACAATAGGTATCGAATTAGTTAAGAAATCTTTTGTCAATTGTGTGGTCTATTGTTTATTTTTTGCAAACTTTGGAGAACGTGACCTTATTTTTATTCTTTGGCGGATCTTTCAAGTGTGTCCATTAAAGGGTTAAAAAATAGTTCATGCGAAGGGACAAGTCGAAATTGATTCATTTTAAACACGAAAGTGATGTGTGATGAAATGAAAGCAGGATAGATGATTTGAGAATTAGAAATTGAAAAGAAAAACTATTGACAAGACTATTGTCTTGCTCAATATAGGGTAACATGCAATTAATGTCGTACAATGTTTTGTTTCGGGATTTGCAAACGTAACTGCACAAAATGGATTGTGTAACACGTCACACGACTTGCTTAGAGCGTCCTTGAGGTTAGTGTTAAGTACAAAGAGTATATAAACACGTTAAGAAGTCGAATTTTTAGTACACAATGTTGTTCGGAAGAACACTATCTTGTAGAAAAGTTCGTTCGTGGGTATGCAACATTTTAGTTTCTGTATAAACTGATGTTGTTTTTTGTTGCTTCAAGCTTCTGCACATTCTTGTAACATCTCTCAGAAACAAAAAAAAGTGGAACAGTATTTTTACTGTTACTTGACAAGAAGATTAAATTAGGTGTTTAGGAAAACACAATAATATAGAAATCGTCTGCCCAGTAAATAAAGGATGCTCGAATGAAGTTAAATGTTGATATACTTTGCCCAGGCCATGTTGCTTTAAGTTACTAAATACTTACAACAAAAAACTTTAAACAAAGGTCCTGATATTTTTTGCTGATATAATGTCATACTAGTTAAAAAATAAGCTGTTGAATGTTTTTAATTTTTTAATACAGTGGTACATACAGATAGACAAAAGATCTGCCCATGAAATACCAGGATCTCATAAATCATAACACCCTCATAACAACCGAATCGAGAACTCGGTATTCAAATTCGTTTGTGCAAAACGTTGGTTGCAACTTTCGTTTTCACCACTCCGACGCATATATAACTTTAAACTTTAACACATTGACTTTAGGATACGTTTTTGGGTAAAAACTGCGGAAGTTTTCGCCTCTCGTGGCCTACTTATTGGCTTCCGTCGGTTTGACTTGTTGATTTTAACTATTTCATATTTGTGCTCTTATGGAACAATGGTTGGGCTAGGTTAGGTATTAATACAATATGTATCAAAATGAATGTGAATGTTCTATCAGTCTCTGACACCTATGCTCTTTCTAGTTTATGTTAAACAGCCTATTCAAAATTACAAATTATTCTGTCTTTGTCACTTTATTTTAATTTATGACCTAAATAATGCAATTTTTCGGAACATCACTCAAATAACAATTATTCGCGTAAATTTGCTTTTTTTATACCTATCACCAGAATATGACATAATATGGCAAATAAACTAGAAGAAATGAATGATTTATGCACAAAAAAGAGGTTATGCAAAGGCAATCATGCAAATTGGGCTGAAATTTAAAGAAATGAAGTAAAAAAATATGCCAGCGGAGGTAATTATTTCTAACAGGGAATTCCCTATTAATTCCAGGTCATCTTTAAAAATATTTGTCATCAAACCTACTATCACATTAACAACAGCTTCTCACGATTAAGCCCATTAGTTAATGGCTACGTCGTTAGTATAAATTCAGATGGCAACATTTCCATTTTGACTGCAAGGACATACAACGCCTACGATCATCAACGATGAATCAACTTAATATCCTATTATAATTAAATTTCATTTGTCACTGGTATTCAACACAAATCAATTTCATTGATAATGTCAAGTTATTTCTTGTACAAAAAATGTGTAATCCCACTACAACCTTTCTTCAAATTAGATGTTTTGTCCTGCTTTCACTGAGAAAACTTTGTTGATTTTTTAAATACTTCAACAAACAGTAATAAGTAACTTAATAAATACAAACTTAATTAAACTCACACAGACTTGAAGTTAACTAACTACAGTAAGAAGAGGAAAACTATATTTTTTTAAATATGTATGTAGATGATAACAGCTTCATTTTTAAGGTTCAACATAAATGAAGGCTTTAGGTTCCTACATGAAGCTTTAAAACAAAGTAAAAACACAACTGGTGCATAATCTTATTGATATAAGTTAAGATCTCATTGCTGAACGAAACCGTGGTCGGTACGGAGCCCACTGAGCTTAAGATTTAGTCTATACGGAGTTCCAAATACCTAGGGCTATGTTTCAGTCAATAGAATACATCTGATATTACGCTGTACACGAAAGGCCTAAAATGCCACCAAGTACCAAATACCGCCCACAGGCGATGAATCAACCGGCGGTTGTGCGTACGCGCAGGCGGGCCGTAACTTTCACTTTTTTCGTTAATACACCTTTTGTGTTTTTGGACGGAGTTATGCGGGATGCATATGGATTATAATCAAATGTTTCGTTATTTACGTTTTTTTTGTTTAGTATTTTGAAAATTGTTTAAAAGTTAGACCTAAATGATTATGAATTGTATTCATTAACACTGCACTAAATGCCATAAAATGTTGTAATCACAAAAAAATATATATATCTTAGCGCAGTCTTTTTTTAGTAATAACTTAGCTACTAAACTATTTTCCTTGCTTACCAAACCAGTAAAACGAAAGGAAATGAATCAACTAAACACTTGTCCGAGGGTTGACCGCGGTGCCAGACGGCGCGCGCGCAGGTTTCGCAACCACCAGGTATGTGTGTCAAACGATCGCCTTCTGCCACGCAAGAGAATGAGCTATAACTGTTGTTCGGCCTTTTACTTTTACACCATTTCATGTAATTAATATAATGTTACCTATTTTAGTTATTCCAAATGAGCGATTGGGGATTTTAACTTTAAATCGTAAAAAAAACTGCCTTTTAAATGAAAGAGAGGTTATTTAAATAACATTATGTTGGATTGGATATTAACTGCACTAGATAATGTTAGTCAGTTTTATTTTCACGTTTACAAATTTTCATTTCAAAAATACTTGATTTATATCGCAAGTAGTTTTATTTTCCATTGGTTGAGTAATACGGTAAACAAAATTACTAGATAGTACTATTTTCTTAAAAAAATAAAACCAAAACATTAAATGTTTTATTTTACTTAATGTTTACAATATATTTATGCTATATCCCCAATGTTTTTATTTTCCATTGATAAGTTAAGCTTTGCGACAATAATACCTACATAGTGTTTATACATTCGATAAGTTTATAGTAAAAGTATATATTTTTTTATGATTTCGTTCACTTTAGTTTTACTATTCAATATTAAAAAAAAAACAATATTTAATGGAAAATATCAAAGCTTCGTAGATGTAGCAATAAGATATTTATGATCACCAAAACAATTAAGCCGTAATAAAAATTTACAAATCTCAAAATAATTAACTATTTTATTAAGTAGTTTAAGAGTGCCTGAAAATACTTAACAGTTTTCTGCATAAAACTGTGAAGAAGTAAATTCTTGGCAATATTTCGCATCATCCCATCCCCAGGTTCAGGACAGGCGTCGGCCATGTTGGAAAGTTTGGGGAAATCGGAGACGAGTCGCGGACACATTTTCACTTATAATTTTAAATTTTGCATCTGCTTACACAGTATGTAAAAAAACACTTTCGGCACCGTTTTCTCCATTTCTTAAGACAAAAGTGAAACTGTATGTCAAATTATAGCCTTTGACTCCTATTGAATAGCGACCTTTGCTCCTTCAGTAGTAATAATTTTGTAAAAGTTTCATTCAATTTTCCTGCTTTTTCCTCTATGTAAGAAGTAATTATTTAAAATATTCAAGTTTGTTAATTAGTCTCCGACACCCATTCACTAGTTATGCTGGGTTACAAGAAACGGATTAATTTTCTACTACCAAACGTCAACTAACAATGTTTTTTTCTTTAAATTTATTTTCATCCGTGAGTACATTCATTTATCTATAATTCCTTATGAATAAATAAAAAATCAAAATAAAATCACTTTATTTCGGATAGTAAAAAATATATATATAATCAAATTAATCTAAAAATAAGTTAAAAAATCAATTACAATTAAAGCAAAAACCAAGTTCAAATAATAATTCAAAATTTAATAAATTAAAACCTAATGAAACTTTTAGGTACTTCAATATTGAAATAAACCATAATAAAACCAATTAAAATATTAAATAAATTATATTGAACATTAAAAAAAAATATAGTTAACCTCCAAGGCATTTTTCTTTTTTTTCTTTAATAATGACTTATTTTGAATATTTCAATGTTTTTAATTCACTGCTATTTTCAGTTATTTTTGATACTAGGGCTCTTGTTACATTTTTTTATTACATTAATCTTGCTACCGTTACCCGTCGTGATAATTGAGTACGATAATTTAAACCCATAAAAATAATGTTATAAAGTACCTATCTCAATTCAAACACATTCTGATAACTTACAGGAAGAGCTGATACTGGCATGTACAGTCGGCTGCAACAAGAGTAACACTGACCAGCATGAGCAGATCTCTCATAACTATAGACTCGCATGCTACAGGCATATCGTACGAAGTCCAATGGCAGAGTGGTTGACTGTTTCATGTTCAAACTTGTAAGTTGGCTGAAATTACGCTCAAAAAACCCTATTTGAATAGTGAGAAGTTATTAGGACATAGGTACCTTATTTACAAAATGTAATATTTTCTGGATCTGAAACGTGGTCTATTTGGGCCTTTATCAAAGCTCAAGGTCACTGAATGGAGTAAATGAATAAAAATCGGGTTTTATGCTTAATATTTTGCTATATCTATTCCGGAATAAGAAGATATACAATTTACTTAGATTACACATTAGGCTCAAACGTGGCCACTCGGACGCTCAGTTTGCGTCGCTGCTATGCTAGAGGTAATTAAATATAAATGAATATGCGCCAGACAGCTGACCACTTCTCATGGTCTCGAAGTAGGGATAAATATCCTTGTGTTACGAGCTATTAAACAAGGGATTAAGCCAGGGGCGTCTCCTAGCATACCTAGACCCGAGCTTAGAAAAGATCGTATCCTGAATCGACTCGACCGGGAAACATAGTCGACACTACGGAAGTCGAGGCGAGAAACCGCGTTACAGTGGACCACGCCAGTCGTGTCGTCATGTCGTATGAAATACATTGACCCCAGATTGTGGCGGCCATCTGTTGCCACGACCAGTGGCTCAGTGTGCGGCAGCACTAGGTCGTCTCTCTTCGTATTATGAACATTGACATACCATCACTTCATCCCCATTGGGGTAGTCAGAGGCAAGTGACTATTGCCGTTAAGGTGAACGGAACACTCAGGAGCTCAATTTTCACCAATGGTATCAGAACCCAACGTGGTAGGCGGTGAACTACATAACCTAAAACCACCCTCCACTTTCTACCACCGGACCACTGGTGCCGGGAGGGCTTCCACCCCCATGTTTGACTTTCCAGCAATCGGCACTCAACGGTTTGCTGCGTCTTTTCTGGTGTGGAACGCTCCCTGCGTCTGTATTTCCAGATACTTACAACCTTGGTATCTTCAAGACCAGAGTGAATAGGCATTTTCTAGGGAAGCGTGTACGACCATCGGCCTCGTCATCGCTTACCACCGGCGAGACTGAGGCCAAACGGAAACCCATTTAAAAAAAACAAAAAAGAATAAAAGCCTTCCACCGTAAAACGGTTGAGGTTGATTTGGTTGTTTATCGATGTTTTCCATCACCGGAGAGTTAGTCGGAAATTCAACAATGGACACAAAGATGGCTCTGCACAGATTTGAACTCGGGACCACACGATCCACAATCCGAGTTGGGTTGCTTAACCACTAGGCCATGACGCTCTCCACGTCGTTGTATCAGTTATAAATAAATATTATTCAAGCGATTGCGTTACGTAAATAGTAGGTGGGTGACCTTGAGAAGGCTAAATATAGCCTTTGAAATGTCATTCACCTGTTGAGAGTTACAGTACTTTATACTGGTTTCTATAAATAACACTTCCGAAACAAATTGACTCATCAAGTACTTAGGTACAGTCAACCACAATTTTCAACCTTTTATAAACGATCATAGAGAGTAAAATAGACGGAATGAGAGTAAGAGGGTGGCCAAGATGGAATCCTTTTGTCTTTAAAAATCATTCATGCCGTGGCAGCTTTTAAGTAAGGTGACACTTAGAGTGCCCCCACACTAGCGTTCTTTGAGCGTCAGCGCCAGCGCAACGCTGACGCGACGGCAACGCAACGCTAGCGCAACGGCGCAGTTCAACTCGGGCGCTTGGCGCTTGCCGCGCAATCCCGACGTTCGGCGCGAGATTTTTTGTCAACAGTAGGTACAATAAACAACGCAAATGCTATTGCTGTTAGCGTTCCTAAATTTTACACATTTTATGTACATACTTACCTTTTTAGCCTCCTTTGTGACGTACTTTTTGAACTTAACATCTAAAATCATGTAAAAAAATTTAGAACACGACGCAAAAGTATCTCATATTCTTAAATAATAATGATATAAACAAGTACCTAATCTTGACTTGAAGCTTTTTGAATTGAGTAAATTTTTTTAAATGTCTTAATAAATAATTATTTAAGATCATAGAGAGTAATAAATCCAAATTACGCTAGTGTGGGGGGATCGCCGGCAATACATTGGCACTCAAATAACGCTAGTTTGGGGTGTGTCTTAGATAGACCCCACCGCCGGCGACCCCCCCACACTAGCGTTATTGGGCGTTGCGTCGTTCCGGCGCCGAAAAACGCTAGTAAGGGGGGGTCGCCAGCACGACGCTGGCGCTCAAAAAACGCTAGTGTGGGGTCTCTCTTAGGTATAAATATCTAAATAGTAGGTATGTATTAGTGTCTTGATTGTCCTATCTAAATAAAAAAACTAGCCAAGTGCGAGTCGGACTCGCGCACCGAGGGTTCCTTACAAACCTGTAAATTTACTAAAAATATTTTTATTATATGATGTATCTAAAAATTGAAGGTTTTCGCAATTTTTCCTTAAACTGTGCTATAAGACGTTGCTTTGTACCAAATTTCAAGATTCTGAGTTCACGGGGTACTCTGTAGGTTTTGATTCCCTTGCGAGTGTCGAAAATTTGCGGAAATTTGCGGCATAAACGTGGCTGTATCTTCTGATTGCGTTGGCTTTGAAGTTTGATTTTTTCACAGCTTCAAGGGACAGTAGACCTGACAGTAGATTTGATATAAATTCCAGCTTGTGCCTGAAAAAGGGGTCTTAACAGACAGACAGACGGACGGACGGACAACAAAGTGATCCTCTAAGGGTTCCGTTTTTCCCTCTCGAGGTACGGAACCCTAAAAAAATTACGTAAAGTTAAAAAAAAAAATTTTGGAAAATTTAAATTTCCTGTTTTAAATATTTTGTCAGTCTGTTTGTATTTTCGGGCATCCAGATTTCTGGATGTATTTGATAGTATAATTTGATGAATAAATAAATGAATATTCGCCAGACAACACACCTCTTGTAATGGTCTGGGAATAGGGATTAATAACCGTGTTACGAGGTACCACACAAGGAAATAAGCCAGGGGCGTCTCCCAGTACACCCAGACACAATCAATTCAGAAAAGGTTGTTTCCTGAACTGACCCGACCGGGAATTGAACCCGGGACACTACGGAAAACGAGGCCAGAAACCGTACTACGACGTACTACGCCAATCGTGTCGTCGAGATAATGCCATTGATGGCACTAGTTCATTTCAATAAAGGGCTAGGCTGAATTAGGCAGTTCATTAAAGGTCGTTCTAAGGTTACTCAATCATAAACGTTTCTATCGAAGTTTGATATCTCTTGAATCTAAGGATTGCTTTTTGGGTGCATTTGATTTTAGGGTAGAAGCAAAAATTCTTAATAGTTGTTTGTGCCTACAATGACCTTCAATAACATGTATGGAAAATCATTGGCTCCCGTATGTAATCATATTATTCAAAATTAAAAGGATATTCAGGCTCCTTACATTTTAGGTCCTTTCTTCCGGTGAAGAAAGAAATGGTACGTTTTGTTAGCATCAGCCATGTGGAGCAATCATTATTATGGCTTAAAATTTGTATGGTTGCCCGGAGACTAGTTATACCAGTTTCATGACTCGCAGTTTTCCGACATTCATTGATTTTTAAAATTGCTAGTATAAATAAAAAAACCTGAAACACGATTCCTGGAAAGGCCAAAAATAAATTATCTAATTTGAGCACCTTTAAAATTGATGCTCCTGCTGTCACATGTTGGTAATAAACAAAACAGATAGGTATTCATGTATGGGCCGATTTTTTAGTCCTCAGTTAATGAAATTTATCTGTAGAATGAAGTTTATTCGAAGGATGGATGGTCAGATAGATGCTATCTGTTAAGTAAAGCCGCTAACTGAGGAATAAAGTTATCTGCTTCTTGAGGGGTTGGATAAGATTTTATCAATGCGTTTTCTTTGACATTTTGAGGTTATGTGTCATTTGTTTTTTTTTTTTTGTTTGGTTCGATTTTGGAGCAAAGGCAGTTACTTAACTATATAAACGCTGAGCCCAATAGAAAAGATCGAGTTGTAAAAGATAGACCTAATCATTTTAGTACGTGGGATGAAAAGGAGTTTTGGAAAAGATTTTGCCTTAATTTTTTAAGCCAAGCAAACATACTGTTAGCAACAACTTTGGACTACAAAAAAAGTTGAGGTTTATTTTCTTATACGCCAATGTCAATTTGTCTTGTTTCATTCTAACATTGCATTGATTGTTGTGCATCTCGCTTGTGGATGATCAGTGTGAAGTTAGCGATATAAGTACATAGACAACCGATAGATAGCTATTCTTTGGATAAAAGACGACAGAAAAATTAAAAATATCTATTCGCTTGATAAACAGCCAGTTAATTTTATACTTCAGTTAGCTAACTAGGAAATAAACTAAGAATTAAAAAATGTGTGCCTAAAGCTGAAAATTTGTCACAAAATTTTGTCTGGTACCAGTAACCACAATAATGGTAACCACAACAAAATCAGTGGTTCTGCGATTGCGTACTAGACATCGAGTTATTAACGTGCCACGTGAAACCATAACAGCCAAAAAAACCTTATAATTAGGACAGTAATGATTATAATCGAATAATGTAGCCCACTCATAAAGCCATCGTGCCATTTTCAACGTGATTTTTTAACATGAAAACATTCGTTTATTCACACAGTTACATTTTATTGCGATAGTATTTAAGAATTTCGTGTTGAATTTTCGGAAGCCGTATTTTTGAGCATTTCTGAAATTTGATGATTTGATTCTTATGAGCGGCATAATTGTGTAGGTAATATGATGATATTTTCTGAAATTTATTTATTTATTTCAATTCAACAACGTTTTAACAGCGTTTAACGAAATAGACAATAACATTACTTGCACATAAGCCAATTAAAGAAACATACTTTGTTACCTAAAATATTAACAATAGTACCTACGTAGGTAATTTTTCAAGTTACAAATGAGAGACACAAATTGAATTGAATATCGCAAGATAACTTGCAGTGTGAGTGCAGGGTGTGCTTGTGTGTAATGTGTGTATGCGTATCGTGCGTGGTTGGTTTACATGGATGCTCGAAATGAGTAGTGATAGTAGTAGAAATTAATTAATTATAATGTGATATGATGACCAAATTACTTACTAGACTTCGATTTATGAACCGCAGCTTTAAATACAGCTTTAGATGTGGTAAATGTCTGAAAATAACTTGTTGTAGGTTTTAGGCAATCTCAGTCATATCATTCGCCTCGTAATTGGTACCAAAGGTATGTGAAAAAGTTGTGTGTGACGAGATCTCATCGAAGGAGTGTTCAAGTTGAGTAATCTGTTTGATAACTCAACACAAAAAAATATATTTAAATGTGCACCAGAAAACATATCAATTGGCATGGTCTAGGAGTAGTGATAAATATCATTGTTTTACGAGGCAAGCATGCAAGCCAGGGGCGTCCCCCAGCAAGCCCAAGCTTAATAAACTATTACACTCTTCTTTCTTCACACTAAACTGAAAGAAGCATACCTAATGATAAAAAAGGTTTTATTTATCTAATTTAATATCATCATCATCATCATCATTTCAGCCGAACGACGCCCACTGCTGGGCATCGACCTTTCCCAAAATTTAATATAATTTGCCTTAATTACTAATGAATTTTGTACGCTCTGAGCAGAACGCAATGAAACAAACTATGTATAACTTTAAGATCTGTGCCATCACAAATAAAAGATTTGATTAATTGACTGTTTTTTTTTCAAAGAATATTTACCATTTTAAATAGTCACACAACACAATAAGATATTATAACTGAGCATTGTAAAAACCACGAAGGTTTCCGATAATGCTACAATAAATAAATAAATAAATAAATATCCCTGGACATTATTCCACACAGCGCCATCTAGCCCCAAAGTAAGCTAATTAAAGCTTGTGTTATGGGATACTAGACAACGGATAAACATACTTAAATACATTTTCTTTTGTAAATACATACTTATTATACATAGGAGACACCCAGACCAGTACAAACAGACATGTTCATGCACACAAATGTTTGTACTGTGCGGGGATCGAACCCGCGACCTCTGGTGTAGTAGCCAACTTCTTAAGATAACAATGTAATTCAAATAAATATTGTTAACGAATGACAAAAGAAAACCGGTCCGCGAAGACTATAAGGCAACAAGATGGTACATAAGGTCAAAAAGTTTTATCACAGGTGCTTCAGTTTTCGTTAAATAATGGAAAATAATTACATACCATAATTACATAGACCACATCTTTCCCCTTGCTACGAAAAAACTATGAAAACAAAAAAAACCAACTATGTCATCTGTCCCTTCTGTAAGTTTTACTTCAGATTAAATGGGTTATAAGTTATATCCTATTTAATCTGAAGTATAACACCCAGACGATGTCACAATAAAAAGAAAGCGTCTTAATCGTTAAACTTTTGACGGATATAATCGCTTGGATTATTCGTTTATTCGCATGTCGTAATAAATGTTTTAATATACATATTTTAAGTATTTTCGATTTGTCAGTAAGTATTCAATTGCAAACATACATTAAACATATCTTTTCATCAAGCTTCAGAATAAAAAGAAGATTGGCTTGAGAATTTAAACATTTTTAATTTCGATAAATTTCAACTTTGATCACAGGCACGGTAAACGTCCATCAAACCTCATTCATCGTCATCATCATGGTCCATCAACCATTCTTCATCCCAAGACACGCCATAAGTCGAAATTACATGCTTACCACCTGGATGGCTGGCGCTCACCAACTGTGCGTTTTTCGCGTCAATTTCTTCCGCGTACGTACAACCAATCTTGGAATGATTTTCCTGCGGCGGTATTTTCAAAGACATATGAAAGAAGGGAGCGTATTCCCATTTAAATTCTCGTGTTGCAGTTGTCCATGGGTGGAGGTGATCACTTTCCATCAGGTGACCTTGTAGCTCGTTTGCGAACGTTATCAAGTACTTAAGTTTTTTTGTTATTATATAAACAAAAAAACATGTTTATCTCGATTTTCGTTAAATTCTATTTGGATTCGATGTTAACGGCCTCGGTAGCTCAGTTGGAAGAGCGGCCGCCTAGATTGTGGAAGGTCGCGGGTTCGATTCCGCTTGAGTCCTAGGGTCAGGTCGAGTTTTTCTAGTTTCCATCTTTGTGTAGAAAATATTGGAATATTAAATGCTGAAAATAAAAATTCTAAAACTGCATGTTTTTTTCAGAACCTATGTTTTTTTAACATTTTGGGTTTAAAAATATGAATTCCGTGATTTATAGCCGTAAAATGGTTCCTTCTATTTTTATAAGAAATTCACAACTCTCAATGCACAGGCATGCAAACTACTAATAGGTACTATTCTTAAATCACATAGCCAATATTTTTTATTATTTTAGTTTAAGGCAAAAATTGTTTGTAGGCACTTTCTGCAAATCGATGAGTGCAAAAGTTAGCATGTAAAATATCATTTTTTTTATATTGTCCGTCAAGATGACCCTCACTTCACCTTATGGAAAGCGGTCGTGAGGTCCAGATTTGAGGCTGACAAGCACAGTCATGCAAACGAATCGCTGAGATGGCTATCCTCATCCTGGAGGCCTGCAGAAATGCCTTCTCACGCCCCGCTTGAAGACCCCGGGACTATAACACATGCGTTGGAAGATCATTCCACGCCTGGACGGTACGAAAAAAAACGAGTCTTTCAGTGCGGGCCAAAAGATGCTCTATCGTTTGTGGATGTAGAATCGTCGATGGTATTTCATAATATTTTTTACGCAAAGGAAATTATTGGAAAAATTTGTGGAACTAAAAAGTTTTATTTTTGTTCTTAAATGTGTGGATTGAAATTAAAATATTCAACCTGTCTGCTGTTCCACTGCTGGGAAAAGCCTCCATCATTGAAATCACCCACGTGGCCGAGTGGTGGCCGATATCCGAAAGCTCAGCTGAAATGCCGTCCTGGGTTCTAATCCTAGGTTGGCGAAATGTAGGCTCTAAGTGTTCTCTTTACTGGGACGGATCAGTCCCCGTTTGCTATATAGGTAGCCAGGCCTCTGTCACTTCATATACTTGCGCGCAATAATAACCTACCAGCCGCCGGGTCTTCCAAGACTCATTTGGCAGTTGTCAACAGCCGCGTAGGTAGAGCATTTGTACGCGAATCTTGCGGTTGAACTGTCTCGATGACGTACTGTAAGTACTGACTACTGACATTTTCATTGAAAGAGGTGGCCCTCGCATTAAATGTCAGTCACATGACAGCACGCATTGACAATTTTATTGACAAAATGGTAAAATTTTCTATAATGTGATTTATCTCTTACGTAGTAACTTATAAGTTATCTGTGCCTTTACTAGGACGGATCAGTCCCCGTTTGGGATAAAGCCGTATATGAAATCAGCTTGATTTTCAAAGCTATCATTTGAGTGTTTTTCCCATTGGCGGAATGTTATACCGTTTTGATATCTACGATAGTTTATCTTTCATTGACGAATTCGTCCTAGTACGAGTACTACTGAAAGTATCGTGGTACTCGTATTTCAGTCAATACCTAGTTATTTAGGACAGAGATAGTGCTGACACAATTGTGTTATCGGACGGACAAACAAACAAACATATCCGATAGGATCGTCCGATTGGTTTGGCTTGAGTAAATTAATCTCTAGTAGTGTAGTGCAGCTATGAGTAATATATAATAACTAAATACAATATGTTTAGTGAGGCAGTTTTTAAGTCTATGCTTTCCCAAGATTGTCAATATTTGATCGACTTTGTTTGAATATAACTACTAAATAAAAATAACTGAATTTTTATTTTAGCATTAAACAATGCTCTGTTTTCTACACAAAGATAGAAACTAGAAAAATTCGACCTGATCCTGGGACTCAAGCGGGATTCGAACCCGCGACCTTTCACAATCCGGGTGACTGTTCTTCCAACTTTTCTAGGTCGAATTTTTCTAGTTTCTATCTATTATAAATAAAAATATATTTTAGCAAATATAAAAATTGTACGAGTAGGTCAGTGTCTTTAAATAAGGCGACAACTTTTCCAAAACACGATAAAGCATTATTTCACCGATGAAAAAAAACACAAAGAACTACGTCGACGATTTTTTTGTTTTACTCTCAAATATTCATTAACATTTTGCACTTAAAAATATATATATTATATAGATTGGTCTTTAATAATAAATAATAAATATCCCTGGACATTATTCCACACAGCGCCATCTAGCCCCAAAGTAAGCTAATTAAAGCTTGTGTTATGGGATACTAGACAACGGATAAACATACTTAAATACATTTTTTTTTTGTAAATACATACTTATTATACATAGGAGACACCCAGACCAGTACAAACAGACATGTTCATGCACACAAATGTTTGTACTGTGCGGGGATCGAACCCGCGACCTCTGGTGTAGTGGCCAACTTCTTAACCATTACACCAAGTCGGTCGTCTATTCGTCGTCTATAAGTCTTTGTATATTCTAGGTCGACAACTTTTAAAACTTTTTAATTTGTCTAATGTTATTTCATAATTAATTAATTACACGAAAACAGAAAGAAGCCGCGGCGTTATTCCGTTCGCGCAGAACTAATCAGTGGCCCACCGAATGCTCTATCGGACGGCGCGCTAAATCCTAGCCTTAATGAATGCTAAGATAATCTGACTTCAAAATAATCAGAGCTTTCACATTGGGAGTTATAAACATTTCCAGACACACACACACACACACACACACACAGAGGCATTACAGAGATTTTCCAGACGTGGAACGCTCTTCCAGCACATGTGTTTCCTTCCTCGTATTGTCCCGGGTTCTTCAAGCGCGGCGTGAAAAGGCATTTCTGCAGGCCTTCAAGGTGAGGATGGCTAGCCCAGTGATTCGTTTGAATGACTGGGCTTGTCAACCTCATATCTGGACCTCACGACCACTTTCCATCAGGTGGAGTGAGGTCATCTTGACGGGCAATTTAAAAAAATAATAATGATTTTAAATAAACTCGTTCATTCACTGATTAGATTATTTGGCTTATTGCTAAGTTGATGTAGGTTTTTTCATCCCGGGTTTGTAGTGACTATTATTTCTATTTGCTTTTGGACATGTTTAAATTAATTAAAACAGGACACAACAATTAGCACAAATATTTAAAAAGGTGAAAAACATTTGTTCTATGAGACCGAGCTTGAGGTCTTTAACAAAGATGCTTGCAGCATTAATTCTATGCTACCTACTCGAAAAATAATAAAACATTTGTCCTATTCAGAAACATGTTTATTATCATGGCTACAATTAATACTCTATAAATTATAACTACTGTTAAAAAAAAAGTTGCTAAAAATCAAGGCTCTGCATTTTTTATGAAGCACTGTTTCTGTAGATGACAGTTAGGTTAGCCTTTTAATTCCTTCTGCGAAAGTTGAACAAATGAACGTTAGTGCTTTTAAAATTTGGACTAGGAGATTTCAGGGACGACTGAAAATCTGACCTTTCAGTCACATAAGACACTCATTGACCAGCGAAGTTATCATTAATGCCCTTATTATACGTTACCTCGTGTGTGAATAGGTGCCAGTGTTTCCTGTAAACACGAATAACTATAAAATGTTATTCATGATTACTTGATGTCGACGGAGTTACTCATGTTATCTTGTTATCTTTAAGAGTTGAGTAAACTATTGATGGAAGAAAAGAATGTTCCTATCTCTGCGACTATCTAATTTATCTATAAAGATTTATCAGTATATCATTTTGTTATTATTTATTTATTTATTTATTTATTCTTTATTGCACAAAGAAAAAGTACAATTGGCGGACTAAATGCCTAATGGCATTCTCTACCAGTCAACCACTGGGCGAAGCTTATATCGTGTTGGCGGTGTCTCATAAAACCGGAAATAAAATATACTATTAATACAAAAAACATACTTATACGAAAATTATACATATTACACACACATAATCATAATACATAAATTTAAAGATACATACACTAAATATCGTACCTAAATCTTAAAATATTGTCTTGAAAGGAGAGAGGTTTGGTTAAATGAGTTATGGTTTATCTAAGAAGAAGTTATGGATTGCTCTTTTGAATTATTAATACATCATATTTTATTATATTTTTATACTCATATTATAATGAGGAAAGATTTGATTGTTTTAATTGTTTGTAATGACCCACTCATTCTCTGACTACAAAACAACAGGACCGATCTTAAAAACTCTTTCATCGATATAAAACGTCTTACATTATCAACAAGTGACATAGTCTGTTTTGATTCAATGATTTTTTTGAAGAAAATAATCTACACGGGCGAAGCCTCTGACGGTCAGCTAGTAAATAATATTATCGTATGATATTATTAAATAATAAAAGCCACGGTATTTAATACCTGCCGGCCGCATCGTTCGCAAATTTTTGTCACTTGTATAGTTTTTGAAAAAAAATGTCGTTTGGCCACAAGCCCGCGAAAATTATATTTTCTTCAGAAATAAGAGACCTTTAGAATTAAACTACAATAAATAATAATAACAAAACCTTATTTGCAGACTACACATATAATTATTGTTTGGTCCGGTAACAAAAAACTAAACTTGTCATCTGGCACATGTTGAATAAGCTGTGAGAGTGGTCACAGCAACAATCAAAGTTGCCTCTGACTTCTTTTTTGGCTTAAGGTCATGAAATATTAATGTATGAGTATTAAACAATCAAAATATAAGTCTTATAGTTATCTTTAAAAGACGCATTAGGTTGACGTTACATATTTTAATTTTTTGGGTTGAGAGCTATCAATATATTGAAGTGGTAAAACTAAAACTTCATGAATATGCATTTTAAAGGTATAAAATGGTTACAAATTCTAACAAATAACAAAATTGGTATGCCAATCATGATCGCAATGACAGTCCAAACCCTAATTGATAACTATTTCTTTCCAAAACCATCATATTTCATTCAAAACAGCGTCCCATAATCAAGTAGCATTTTAATCAGCATTGGCGTTCCGCGTCCGCCCGCTTCCGCGGTCGACGCCCGAATGACAAATGCATGCGCCCGCGCCGATCCCGCACTTTCACTGCGCGCGCGGTGGGCGGGGCATCGGCTTTTTTTATTAATTTAACCTACATTTGGGATCTGTTACGTCACACCGATCTGGATGTAGGAAGCACGCAATGTCATACAGCGTAACAGTTTATGCTGTTTATTGCCTAACTGGTTCGCCTCGTTTACACTTGAACTGATTGTAATGAGAATCTCGTTTGTTTACCTACTTATGATGAACAGACAAAAATCTAGGAGTTTATCTTTACAATAATTACAACTATTTAACTTACTTTTTCTTTTTGCATTGTTTAAATGACCTTGTGTTTTATATCCTTTGATGGTTGTTTTTTTATCTTTGTTTTATATTATTTTAGGTTGATTTGTATCAAAATGACACGTTGTACTATACTAACGCCTGTTGTAAACCCAAAACAAGTTTAAAAAAGTAACTGCCGAGTTTCTCGCCGGGTCTTCTCAGCAAGAAACAACTTCGACGCGGTGGTAGAGTCGCATTATGTCTGTACTAGCTTTTGCCCGCGACTTCGTCCGCGTGGAATAGTTACTTTTCTTCGCTCCGCTCCTATTGGTCTTAGCGTGATGATATATACCCTATAGCCTTCCTCGATAAATGGGCTATCTAACACTTAAATAATTGTTCAAATCGGACTACTAGTTACTGAGATTAGCGCGTTCAAGCAAACTAACAAATAAACTCTTCATCTTTATAATATTAGTATACATGTACTGTGTATTTATATATCCATATTATTATGGTATATATGTATATTATTTAGTACATTTAGCTGTAAATTTAACAATTTGAAAGTACCGATACAGTCTATTTTAATAAAGTTATTTGAGTTTGAGTTTACGTGGTCATTATATGCAACATTCCAAAAAATTAAAGTCTCTTTTATAAGATCCCAGGTAAGCTTTTTACGTAATGTTAACAGATCTTTTTATTTTGATTTTTTTCTATACTTAAACACAATTCTATACAAGCATAGATAAATTTCATTGTTTATAAAAAGCATGGGGTATGTAAAAAAAAAATTACAACTTTTTTCAAGATTTTTGAAACATGGATTAATCTTGGATGTGTTTTTTTTTCTGTTACCGATCTTTGTTATAAACAGAGTTAGGTTTATCAACAAACATATTCGAAAATTAAATGTTAAGACATCAAAGTATACAGCGACATATACGCACAAAACTGGCGTAACGGCAATGCCATATCCATTTTTTCTTGTGTTGCGTAATGAATGGGTAATACGTGAGCGATGTGAACCGTTTTCATTTACACAGTATTTTTATTATAAATTTTAATTGACGAAATATTTGGCATTTACTCGTACTACCTTTGAGATGACTAATGACTGTCATCGTTTGAACCAGTTTTTATATTTTATTATGTAAATTCCTAATGTTTCGGTGTTTTTTCTAATTTTATACTTCATCTTGCTTGACTATTACACAAAATATTCTGATTTTGCTGATGAAGGATGCTAGCTTTAACGTTATTACGACATTTAATTATATTGTTTAAATTTTGGAATACGTATAATTCATTCTATTAATTTAAATGAAATTAAAAAATAAAATATCCAATTTTATCTAAAAGCTAAAAAAAAAACTGTAATCACCACGTTTTAAATGCCATTCTTTTTACGGCGTGTTCCTTTAATAAACCTAAACACACTTTGCCCTACTTAGAAAGCTCTCCTACAAAAGCATTAGATAATTGTCTCAATTATCAAAAACTATCAAATCCGCCATCAAAAACCTTGTAAAACATAATTTTACTGAATTAACAACTAAAAAACGAAATAGACAGCCCTAGCCACTGTGCGTACAAGTGAATCCTAAAAAAAAACAAAGGTCACTGCATCCAACTAGAGAGCATAAAAAAATCACACTGCATCAGGTCAACGACCCCCGGGTCGGTACCCGAATGTGGTCGTTGCACTCCTGCGCATCTCTCTCTTGCGATCGAAAATCCACCCTATACAACTAGAACCAAGGATGAAATTAGTGTATGAGCTTTCAGTAAAGATCGGAAGAAAGTTTTGTTGATAACGAAACGAAAATTATGGCTTTCGAGTTGACATGAACGTGAAAGATTTTTTTTAATAGTAAGTGTTTGAGAAAGGTGGGCAGTTAGCATTAGATCTCTTTTGAATGGCTCATTGGTTGGGTTGGTGGTGATACTGCGTCAAGGAACGTGACTTTGATCCAATGACGAATATTCATGACAATTTTTTTTAGCAACTAAATACTCAAATAGAATAATGATTAAATACCTGGTTTAGTTTCTTCATAATTAGACCCTTAACCTGCTTTGTTTAGTCCTGGGGCCTTCGAATAATTACTTAAAGAAACCAAGTCCGCGCGCCCATTTGAAGCACCTTACCTGGAGCCATAAATGGCTCCAAACGGACCGCTTCGCAGTGTTCATTACAGCTTTGCAATGATCAATGTCGAAGCGCGCCGCACGTAAGCAAGTAATAGTCACGCATGTGTGGATCGGATTAGTGCTTCATTTCTGACGGGGCGGTTGTATGAAGACTATCTTTCTATACGTTATTATTCTAAGCCTGGGGCTGTATTACAATTTCGTCAGTTAATATCCAGTAGAAGAAGCGTTAGTGCCAGGTAACCGCTGACTGGCTAGAAATGAAAGATCAGGGGCCATATTACAATATATTATAGCCAGCCAAGTTAATTTCCTTAACTAAGGAGAATAGCAAGCATTTCGTAATATGAACTTTCATTTCCAGCCAGTGAGCAGCTACGTGTCACTAATGCATGTTTCAGGCTGGATGCTTAGAATAATAACGTATAGAAGGATAGTCTTCATACAGCCACCCCGTCAAAAATGACGCAAAAATCCGATCCACACATGCGTGACTATTACTTGCTTACGTGCGGCGCGCTTTGACATTGAACATTGCGGAGCTGTAATGAACACTGCAAAGCGGTCCGTTTGGAGCCATATGGCTCCAATTAAGGTGCTTCAAAATGGGCGCGCGGACTTGGTTTCTATTTGAAATTATTCTAAAGCTGGATGTTTACTATTTACTAACAAAATCGCTCGCTACCAGTAGGTCAGGAAATTAACTTGGCTGGCTTTATGAGATTGTAATATGGCCTGATTATGAAAGAGCTCGCTATGCTTAGTTTAGAGAATGAACTTGACAAGTTATGGCATGGTTATGAGGTCCCTGCTCAGTTAATAAACTTTTTTAATCTGACCTAGTTTTTTGCTGTCCTTTCCGGTCCACATACACCTTTTCCATTCTAAGTGGTTTTCTATTGTAATAAAATTTAAAAACAAAAGGAACTGAACTGCAACGGATACTATAGAGCAGAACTAATATTACAATGTTAATTATACAGGGTGTCCAGAAAATAGTACGACATACGGCAAGGGGTGATAGCTGGGATCAATACCTACCAAAATAACTCAATATATGTTCAGCGAAATTTTACGGTTTTAAAGTTATACAAAATGTTCCGAAATATCGAAAATTGTCTACCTTAACAGATTTTTTAGCATATCTCAATGAAAAATTCTTTTTCCACTGGTTTTTCTACATTTAATTAATCGTGAATAGTTACTCTACTCATTGATAAGTCTCTTTTTATCATAAACAAGAACCTTTTCTAGAAAGAACGATTTTTATTGAAATTTTTGCTGAATGATTTACTTATCACTTAACTTTAACCTACAGTGGTGATAAAAAAATGTATTTAAGAGTTTTGTACAACATGCTTAAAAAATAGCTTGTTTAATGGTGATTTTGGAAAGATACAACCCTAGTGCGTTTTCATTAAAAAATAAGAAAAAATGGTTTCCAGGAATACAAATTTTTACCCTGTATATGCAAATTTATATATAAACACAAAAGGTCAGGTGTACCTATAATCGACGAGAATGTATGAAAGGATTAATGAGAGTGGAAGAAGCGCAAGATGTGTGTCAGGACCGTAGCAAGTGGAAAGATGTGGTCTCTGCCTACCCCGTTGGGAAAAAGGCGTGATGGTATGTATGTATGTATGTAATTATATATTGCTCATCTTGGCTAAGGTTTATCTCGATTTGGATTTAAAGCGTCGTGGCCTAGTGGTTAAGCACTCCAACTCTGATCGTGGATCGTGTGGTCCCGAGTTCAAATCTGGCCAGAACCAAAAACTAACTCTCCGCTGATGAAAACATCGATAAAAAAAACGCTCACCACGTACCGCGTTGGGTTCTAATACCACTGGTGAAAAGTGCTAATGAGTGTTCCGTTCACCATGACGACACTGTCACTTGCCTCTGACTACCCCGTTTGGGATAACATCGTGATGGTATGTATGTGGATTATTCTTTATGTAAAGTAATATCCTTTGAGACAGTCCCTTTCCTACTTCACCGAAAAGGTTAATTTAAATCCAGTCATTGATATAGTAACTTAATAACCACTATGTTGGATGATTGGCACACCTGGGGCCGTATAACTATCTCTTAGAGCCAATCAAGTTAAATTTCGAAACTGAGCCATTTCCTAATATGATCTTTCATTTTCTGCTAGTCAGTGGTTACCTGTCAATAATGCATCCTCTAGGGGTGTAAGGGAGTCCTCCAACATCTTCGGGCCCCAAGTCAACCTCGCCTGCAAGCTGGTGCACCCTGCTGATCAACGAAGGAGGCTCTGGCGACGGCTTCCCTTTAAGGGTTGGGAGGTCAGATGGCAGTCGCTCCCGTAAAGCCAACTCAAGCCAAACAAAAATGGTTAGAGGCGGACCCTGGAATCCCACACACTGGTGTGGGTTCTAAACCGGGATAGACCGCACGGATGATGATGGAATGCATCCTCTAGACAAGATATTAACTGCCGAAATTGCTCGCTACCCTCATTTTAGGAAATTAACTTGACTGGCTATAAGAGATGGTAATAGGCTCAAGGCACATGTTCCTAAAAATCTGAAGACAAACTTTTGCAGAAGCTAGGATTTGAACTTCTGGACGGAACCTCTAGAAGTATATTACTTACTCTCAATATCATTATATTACTGAAGATAATGCAAGACTCCGTCTTTGAATGTAAGCCTTTTCCACCCATTTCTGGAACAGCCCCGTCGAGACCTGAATTTTCTGAAACCTGCGCTTTCTGACCACCATCTGTTGGGTAGAATTCTCCCAGTTTATTTGCCATCAAATGGTCGCTAATGGTCTCTGTACCAACACAATCAGACGTGATATCCTGTTAGTATTTTATAAATAAATGATAAAAAAATGCGCCAGACACCACGTGTAATGGTCTCGAAGTAATGATCAATATCCTTGTGTTAGGTAAGAGGTACCAGACAAGGAATTAAGCCGGATGCGTCCCCCAGCATACCCAGACCTGAATTAATTTAAAAAAGATCGTTTCCCGAATTGACCCGACTGAGAATCGAACCCAAGATACCACGCAAGTCGAGGCGAGGAAACCATGCTACAGCTCACGCCAATCGAAATATTGTATAGTTATACTAGCTTTACACCAGCGGCTTCGCCCGCGTTATCGTTATATAGTATGGCCAATTACATAAAATCTTTATAAATTGTAGCCCATGTGTTATTCTGATGCATAAGCTGTCTTACTGTGAAGTTTCATTTTAATCTGTTCAGTAGTTTTTGCGTGAAAGAGTAACAAATATACACACACACACAGAGACACATCCTCACAAACTTTCGCATTTATAACATTAGAAGGATTAGTAGGAAGTAGGATTATTTTATATTATTTTAAAATATAAAATTAAAATTGATGTTTGCGCCAGACAACACACATCTTGTCATGGTCTCGGAGTAGGGATAAATATCCCAGTGTTACGAGGAACCAGACAAGCAATCAAGCCAGGGCCGTCTCCCAGCACACCCTGACCTGACCGGGGATCGAACCCGGGACACTACGGAATTAAAGGCGAGAAACCGTGCTACAGCGCACTACGCCAATCGTGTCGTCCATTATATGGTATATGTTTATATTATTTAGTGTCTGTATATTTATATACTTATAAAGTTATAGTGTCAGTTTTCAAATATAAATTATATGTTTCGAATATTGTACATGTATATGTTATTTAATGTCTACACCGTAGTTACATATTATTCAAATCTATCATCCAAAAATTCCTGCAAGGAGTAATAAAAGATTCTGTATTTTAAGCCAAAGCACAGGTTGAAATACACATAAGCATTCATTGTTAGCCAAATAAAATGAATAAAAAACTAATCTCTCTCGCTTAAAATAGTCAGCCATTGATTAATAATGGGGACAGGTCACCAATCCTATCCGGGAAGAGATAGCGCTGACCATTAGTCAAAACTCTTTGTTAGACCGAACACAGGCGAAAAAGGTTCGGCTTTTGAAAGCAGAGCCTGTTATTGGTGGAATTTGAAAAGTTTCTTTTTCATTTGCAGCTCTGAAAAAAGTGCGTAAGGAAAGACTTGTTCTCTTTAGTGTAAGAAAGAGACCGTTTGCTTTGACATATCTTGGAATATATCAAGAGCAAGGCCATATATTGCGTGACCGTAGAGAGCATCGTGTCCTAGTGGTTCAGCACCCGAACTCAGATCGTGGATCGTGTGGTCCCGATGAGTTCAAATCTGTCCAGAACCAAAATCTTTGTGTTCATTGTTAAATATCCGACTTACTCTCCGGTGATTGAAAACATCGATAAAAAACCAAATCAACCTGGATAACGGCGGAAGGCGCACCACCTACCACCACGTTGGGTTCTAATACCATTGGTGAAAACTGAGCTTCTGAGTGTTCCGTTCACCATGACGACACAGTCACTTGCATCTGACTACCCCGTTTGGAATAAAGTCGTAATGGTATGTATGTATGTAGAAAATAATACGGCATTGAAAATCATAAGACTATAATGCTGAAACTGTCAGATTGATAATGTAAGTTTTTAAATTGACTTATATTTTAAGGATTCCATACGCTATCAAACGCACAAGCGTATTTGGAAATCCTCATGAAGAAATATGATTGAAAAACCTAATTTTTATACCTCACGGCTGCTGTCCTTCAGGTGAGAGTGAAATCATCTTAGATTGTACAACAAATAGAATAGGCTGATGATGAATAAAATAGTGAACATCTTCCTGCCGGATGTGAACTGCCGTGGCCCACATGGAAGTCGCTTAACCGTCTTCGAACCCAAGTGGGCCGCTGCAGAAGTAATCTTTTTAAATGGGGGTACATCAGTGCGGACAGGGTAAAATGCGCCTGCGGAACCTCAGACCAAACAATGCAGCACCTGCTGGTTTGCCCCCAGTGCCTTACCAGCTGCTCAATTGCCATGGCGGAGCACTGGGCTGCTGTTATTTAGTATTAGCGATAAGATCATCGACACGAAGAAGAAGAAGAATAAAATAGTTTTACAAATGGATGAAACATAGGTAATAATATACTCTTACTTTGTGGCTTAGATAGCCCGTTTCTACCAATCTATGTCGTCTAGTATATTTGTATCATTAAATCAATATTATAAGTCTTATTTTCCAACAACATTGTTATGTTTAACGTGTGGCCAACAGAATTTGCCACATATTTCCACTCGCAGTTTTTATTTTAGTTCACATTGTAGTGAATAACTCCCACTCCTATTAACAACAGTTCATCACGGATTGTAGAGTAATTATTATCTACAGCGATTACCCTGTAATTAACATTCATCTGCTTAGCTAAAGTATCCTCGGAGTTTTTTTTAAACATGAAGTAAGACACGGAAGTATTATCGAGAGATTATAGTAATTTGCAAAACATAAATATATTAAAACAGTTTTTATTTTTTTTATAGCTTAATATAATCTGAGTGATCAACTATATATATATACATATATATTTGACTAGGGGCCGATTTTTAAATCCCCAGATCATTAAATTTATCTGTAGAATAAAGTTTATTGGAAGGTTAACAAGATTTTCAGTTTTTCAATGGTCAGATGGATGTTATCTGTTGAATAAAACCTCACTTAAAGTTATCTGCTTCTTGAAGAGCTGAATAAGATTTATCTATGCGTTTTCTTTGACATTTTGAGGTTGGGTCGTGGGTTCGAACCCCACCCATGACAAAAATTTTTCTGACGAACATTTGTGTTTGTTGTGTGTCTGGATGTTAGTATTATCTATTTAAGTATGTATTTCGAAATATGTACAAGTAAGTTTGTTTATCACTCTCTGAAACCTATTAGTGATACAAGCTTAGCTTAGTTTGGGGTCATCTGATCATCTGATCTTGGTGTAATTTGTTCCAGATATTTATTATGATTTAGTATTCACTGTCTTGAACAGCTTGAGGCCAATGTGCAAAGTCATCTGAAACGGTCTGGTTGCTTCTGATGTCATTAATTCGACTTAGGGCCGATTTTTCCATTATCAGATAATGCAATTTATCTGTATAATAAAATTTATTCAAAGGTTAACAAGATTTTTAATTATTCAATGGTCAGATGCATGTTATCTGTTGAATAAAGCCGCTAACTGAGGAATAAAGTTATCTGCTTCTTGAAGGGCCGAATAAGATTTATCTATGAGTTTTCTTTGACATTTTGAGGTTATGTGGTGTGTCATTTGAGATCATTTTCATTTTGTTAAGGAGTTTTGAAGTGTTATTATAATCACAAACTTTTTACCACAACTTTAGACAGCAAAAAAAGCTGAGGTTCTTATACGTCAGTGTCAATTTGAAAACATCAGCTTTTGTCTTGTTTCATTTTAACATTGCAATGATTGTATAAGTGCCTCTCGCTTGTGGCTGATCAGCGTGAAGTTAGCGATATAAGTACATAGACAAAGGATAGATAGCTAACCTTTGGATAAAATGACTGAAAAATTGAAAATATCTATTCGCTTGATAAACAGCCAGTTAATTTTATACTTTATTAGCTATCTACTAGGGAATAAACTAAGAATTGAAAAACCGGGCCTTAATCTGTCAAATCCATCAATAATCTCAATCAATATATCGCGACCTCAAAACCGTAACTTAAAAAAAAAACTGACCACTATCATAACCCACTTGCATCGTTACGTCACGCGGAAGCTGACGACCGACTTTCGCGGGTTATGTAACGCCAAAATCTCATTGCGCAATGTCCCACAGACCCAGTGCCTTACGTCACGAATTTTGACGGTTGAAGTTGAATGTTAGTTGAAAGTAGAACGTGCGAAATGTCATTTTAATTACGTCTATAGACATATTAGACAGTGACAGAATAGATGGGTCACATAAGATTTGCTGTTTTTTTGGTAGTTTTTGAAATGTTTTTCTTTGTGAAAGCTTATTTAGCTGTCACTTCTTTTGAAACCACAATATTCATGGCTGATTAGGCCGTGCAATTCAAATATCAACACTTATTCATACATTTTGTTAATGAATAGCTTGTTTTTTACCAGTTTGCATTTTATTCCTTGATCAAACGTTTTTGTGAAAGTGCCACTTTTTCATTAAATTGCTGATAAATCTTTTTTCTATGTGGTTATAAAGAGGGAAACAAGCTAACACTAGGACATATGCTATACTAGGCACTGAACTTGAGTTATGGTGTTATTGAAAGGTTTCCTTTTTTGAAATAAATGTATGAAATTTATGGTGGAAAGTCAAATCTGATCAGTCAAAATGTATGAGCTGACTGTCCATTTTGTGTTTGGCGTGAGTTGGCTTTACGGGGGCGACTGCCACCTGACCTCCCAACCCATAAAGGGGAGCCGTCGCCAGAGCCTCCTTCGTTGATCAGCAGGGTGCACCAGCTTGCAGGCGATGTTGGCTTGGGACCTGAAGATGTTGGAGGACCTCCCTTACACTCCAAAATGTATGAGTTATGTAACTGTAAATAAAATATGGACACGGGTTGTGTTGATCTTGGATAATTCGGAAAATAAGGCACCATATTCATAGAAATAAACTGCTATGCAATTCTGTAAGAAACCACTTCACTGTTCTGCAGCGCGTGCGCCGAAATGTTATTTTAATCTAAAGTAGTTTTGGCCAGATTAACAAAGTGCGTACGTTGTTAGATAGAATATAGCATCAGACATTTTTTTCGCTCTTGCTAATTGTTTACTCGTTTATGCATTTTGTTTAAACATGTATTCGTCGTTTTGAATTTTATTTCTTTGTTCCAGATGAGGCAAATCTCGGAGTGCAGACCTGGGTGTGATGAGTGCTAACACGCCTGCTATAGTTAGCAAAATTACTTCCTTGTGATTTACCGTTAACAATTTATACACGGATAGTTTATTCGCGATAGTAAGGAACTTACAAAGAGAAAATAGAAGGAAATATACTACTTATTTTGTCTAGGATGGGTGAAAGATTTTATGGAACGATTTACAGTGTAACACCGCGATTTAGTAAAATTATGTCACGATTTTATGAAAAATCTGAATCTGATTGTGTAATTGATTTTAAAGCCGCTACTTATTTTACATGAAGCAGTTAAACTTTTGCAATCAGTACCTTAAAAGCTTTGTACATCCTTCTTTAGATTTACCCTCTGTAAGTTTCTTACTCTTGTGCATTAGTATAAGTGAACAAAGATTAAATATTGACGCAGACGTGACACTATTTTTGGCTAGAGAACGTAACCAGGGCTGTCGAAAAGGAAATTATATTTTTGTATTTTTCTAACGTTTTTTGCCACTATTTAATCTTGTAGTCGTAACCTATGTCTAAGAGCCCTTAAACATTGCGACTTATTGCAGCGATACAAACGCGATTCAGTATTGATGCAGTATCGATACAGTCACAAGACATCTATCTTTATACACAAAAAGCTGCGACACAATCGCGATGCAGTCGCGCGACAGTCAAACGCGCGTTTGTCTCGCTGCAAAAAGTCGCAATGTATAAGGGCCCTAACAAGCGGATTCAGGCAGCAAAGTAGCGATCTCATATTGGCCGCCTAAATCTGCCCACCCAAGCTCACACGGTCACTGCCATCGTTGTCTTGATAAAGGCTCTTTAAAATAGAAGAAGTAGAAAAAGTCGAGTATAACCATAAAGACTGCTGTAGGTAATTTCATCGGATATTTTCTCATGAATGTTTCAATTTACAGTTTTGAAAAAAAATAGACATCGCTAGTGTCATCAAGAAAAACCCATTACCTTACATCCCACTATGACTGATCATATATTTTTATCAAGGAATTTGCAATCACTTTTTGGGCTTAAGATATTGTAACATATAGTGTAAAGATGTAAATTGATTGTATATAATTTAGGATCAGTAATTATTCGAATGTGTTAGTTATTAATTCTCTTGTTATTATGTCTCCTTGGACTTTTATCTAATTACATTGAACATTAATAAGTTAGACCAATGTGATTAACAAGTTATTGTACCTAATTATTCACTAAAACATAGTTTATAAAATACTTGGCCAAATCGACAGATTGTGGGGATTTAATCCGTCTGTGAAAAGCAACTGTCAGAAAACAAATGAGAACTACAAAAAAATCAGAAGATTGCACTCCATAATAAAATTTAATAAAAACTTAATGAGCACTTTAACACTGCTTAAAGAATGGACTGTTCTTCACTTTTGAACTAAGAAGTATATTAGTTAAAACAGTTTTAAAAAACTGCCTTTCTTATGAATAAAAAGCTATTATAGCAATTATTTTTGAGCTATGTCAAGTGAGTAGCTGACCAAGCTATTTTAATAACTGAACTTGTTAAGTTTCTTTTCAAGATACTACAAAACTCTTCAATACTTAAATTTTTAATTTAAATTATTTTTCTGTCTTCCAATGTTATTGTGTTGAGTTGAGAGATGCTTCTATTTTTGTTTTTTAATTTAACATTATGTAAATAGAGAAACTATTTTTAATATAACGCTAAGCGAGTTAGTTTAATTCTATGGGTTATTATTGTTGATTTCTAAAATTTTTATTCCTAATAAAGTACCTTTAATGTTTTTTGTTAAGTATTTTCTTGTCTATTTTTACTTAGAGTTAAGCAAGGCGTTTTTAACAAAAATGATGAAATCATGTCAAGTACAAGAAGCTATTTATATTGAAATATGTTTTGATGTAAATTTTATAATAATACATGTTACATAATATAAAAAATAGCTTCAAGCACGGGTGATAGGCTGCTTAAACAAACAATAACTTAACATAAAACTTACGAGAATCTTAATAGCTGAGTGCCAACCCTAACAGCGTACTATATTTTGAGTTAAGTCAATATGACTTTACGCTTTTTATCAATTATTCTAAATCAGCTGTTACAATATAAGCAAAAATATTTTTAAAAGGATAGTATACTTTAATGATTTATGCAACAAGAGTTAATTCTGCCTTAGAAGTAGGTTCTTTGGGTTGGCTGTCTTGGTGAAACGGGTCATGAAACTTATAGTTACCAGAAACGAATCCTACAATAATGTTATTTAATAGAAAAGGGTGGATCTACACACCAGCAGTTTAAATAACCAGATCAAATAGCATCAGATTATACTAATAAACTAAACAAACATATATATTGTACAAAAAATATAGATAGGTTTTATTCAAATATTTTCATAAAAATCTACAAAGTTTATTCAATATTATATTATATTCAACTTACTGTAAAAGTTTACGAATTATACATTCTGAACATTTTGGTGTGTAGAAACATATTAAAATAAATAAATCATAGTCGATATATTTTACTCCGTCCCGATATTACCTGCGTTTGTATGTATAAAATAATTTTAAGAAAAAAACTAAGTACACACACAATTTATTTTCATTTAACATTGTATATGATATAGCGCATAACTCTACTAGAACTGTTTAAAGGCCTTTCCTTAATTCTTTTCTAAGCATTTGTTGTTGTATTGTTAATTTATTTTTATTTCGTATTCGTTTTTATTTACTTGACGTCCAAACGGTGCTACAAGATCAAATCTTTCTCTTTCTGAGCCAAAGATATTATTTTATGCTCCATTTTATGAAGGGACAAAGTGATTCATTTCAAAAATGGTCACTGTGGATTTTTTTTTTTGAAAAATATTTGTATAAATGTTGTTGATACCTTTGATACAGATTCAATCTTTATAATAACAAGGTAGGAAGTTTTTTTACCTTGTTATTATGAACATGGATTCCGTATTTGAACAATTTTTATTTAATCTTCACTTTTTAAAATACTATCTCTATCAATAATAGTGTTGTCATCATTTGTTAAAATGCGACAAAACAGCGTATTATGAACTTGTTAAAGTACTGATTTCTTTTTTAGAATAAGGGGTTGACCCTTAAATATACGGTCCCTTGTGTTTGCTTAATATTTTTGTTATTTATGTATATTTTTGCTTAACCTGTTTCATCTAGCGTGAGGCCTTCAGATTTATTTGTCAATAATGTTAGTGTTAAGCGGTTACTATGACCGCAATTTTATTCAGTTAAATTTAATATATACCTATTTAATATAAAATGCAGTTTCCTTTGAATTAACTCTTCACTTTCCTGGACACAATTAAAAAGAAATACTACACTATCTTACAAACTATGTTTGTAACAACAGTACACCAGGATACCACAAACCGTCAGTTTTTGACAAACTGTCTTGAACCTAATCCAATTTGAAATTAAGATCATAATCTACTGCAGTTGTTTTGGCAGTTAGTTTCTAACCCTGATATGCTATGCAAGCTAATGGTCAGGGCTTAGCTCAGAAATTGGAAAAGACGAAATCGAGTTGCGACGTAGCCCAGTGTTGAAGTTAAAACTAATACATGCCAGGGTGACTTACACCATAATCATTCAATACTAAATGAGGCAGATATTGTAGGTGTCAAGGATCGATAAAAATACACAATTAAGTCTGATACATTTGAAACGTAAAATAACAGACATATTCGTTAGATCTTATAACCAAAATGGAAGTTTCGACAAACAAATATCGACACACAAATGTTTATCTTGGGTACGAATCAAACCCATGACTTGGGCACTATAAGGCTGGACCACACAGTAGGCCAGTTATACTACAGTCAACAGGCCACAAATGACAGAAGTGCTTTGTCTGGCCAATTTTTCTTAATTTCCCTACGGGCAACACGTCAGAATTAGTTATGTTTCAGACAATATTAATATAATCGTGCAGATTGTGTAATGTTTAAACAAAATGAACTACTGCCTACAATAATTACTGAATGAGATTGGGGTTCAAATGTATGAGGAACTGGTAGCCATGTTCTTAATGGCAAGCGTAGCTTGGGATGGCAACCCCCAACTTTCTACCCTGGGAGGGCCATCTATAAAGGTCAAGAAAGAGAAGTTTGAAAGACACTGGTCCATGATTATAAGGGTCTAAGAAATTGAAGGGGAGAGGAAGAGTCACGTTCAGCAGTGGACGTCCATAAAGTTTCAAGATCACACAATGATCAAATTAATTAGAAGTGTTTAGCAAAACTTTCTTTGCCTCCAACATTCCCAAAAATGCAGCTTGACGTCATGCATATCTGCCAGGTGAGTCGCAAGCGCGTTTGGGAGACGGCAATTAAATTTGCGCTAACATTTGGCCCAATATTGGGTATACGTATGAGTAGCTTACTACAAATTGACCATTTTAATGAGATACCCTACACCATTTTAAACTTGGCAAATGCTTCAAGAGTCACGCAAAACTTTCGGCTACCTTTGTCGATCTGACTGTTGAATTAAATAGAAGAAGAAGAATCAAATCAGTCTGGTATAATAATAACAGACACTATTTTTAGTACGAAAGCTAAATTTTCCCAGACGCAACTTACTTATTCGCCAATGGCTACCAACATAGTACCAACGTTGGCCGCCCACCTGACGACGAGTTTTGGCAAACACACGGTGCTAGAAATAATTGTATTGTCTCTCATTACCTTGACTTTATTTGTTTACAAGCCTCAAATAATGAATCAGCACCTCGATCAGTTCTAGCCATTCTAGAAATGGTACTAATATTGGCAGACCAGCGCAAGCAATCCTCTTTTACGTGAATACGCCCATCATCCATCTCACTGAGATCGTACTCCAGATTTGAAATATTATCTTCGTGTTGTAACTTTAGTTTAATGTTTTTTAATAAATATCTGAATGATCTGTCACACGAACAAGAGGGAAATTAGTTTCACTGGTAAGTGAATGTCTAGGCGGATCACAAATTGAAAGTTCCTGCTAGTTTGAAAGAAATTTGATCCAGAAGAGTTTGTTGATCAAACTCTTTTGGATTCAGTCCTCTTAAAACGCAATATCGCTCGAATCCTTAATTTGATGCACTTACATCCTTTCAACTACCTTTTCAAAGTCATCGCTATATCCGGATCTACGTCCTGCAATACTTATGTACCTAAAGGCTTCCAACCTGAAACTCGCCTATCCAGAAATGCATTTGTGGCTACCCGATTGCCACTTCAGTATGCAGGTCTTGCAGCCCTGTCGATGGAAGTTAAATTGTCTGTCTTTGTTTCGTAAAGTTTTTTCTCGTCTAATTCAGCCAGGATGGGTATTATTATCTATGCTGGTGCATGTTTACGCCAATAACAATTCCTCCCTTTAAGTTTGCTGATTTCCTATCTGCGTCAGCGCTATTAAAACTATGATTTATCGACAAGATCAAACAACAATGAGGTCGGAACTTTTCAATACTGTTAGAGCCTTTGCGTGTCCAGATACAGGAAAATCACTGAACACCATTGTTTCAGTGTCGATGAATTATCCCTTGCTATTAGATGCGAGGTCACTTATCTTTCCGGGTTTAGCAACGAAGGGCTTCCTTATGGTGGTATATCAATTTTTCTGGAAAATTACATACACAAAGCTAGGGATGGTGCAATTTGAAGTAGCCCTTTGGTGAACTGCAACAATACCAAAGAAACAGAAGGATAAAATGCAAAATGTGAAAATATCCAGTTCTTCCATGATGTCATCTCGTAACTTAGTAAAAATATTGCTGAAAGGTTGGAAACCTTACATATTATGATATGACATAAGTATGTGATAAAACATCAATATATATTAGTACTTCTATTTTGTGCCCTTTCTTACCTCTTTTACCAATTTTCCAAAACTTGTTTGTAATTGGTCCGGAACAAATTGCTTTTACCAATAAAATCACCTAAATAGATATGTTATTTTACATGATTTATATATATTACATCAAATTTATATAACCGATCCCTAAAACTGTACACAGTAGACAATGATTAACTACACTAGTTGATCAACGTTCAGAGACGAAATAGCTGTTCAGTTAGTCAACAGAGAGGCGCCTATAAATAAAAACAAATCATTGCTACAATGTCGCATGCCTGGGATAGCTAGTACCGTTGTCAACAGTAGGGCCTGATTTAGTCGTAACATTAATACCATGTGTTTCCATGAGCCTACCATGAGTTGTCATCACGTGAATGGCGGTCGTTGCGTTCAGTTTGTCTACTATTTTTGGTTCCACATGAAGGCACGGTTGGCGTCATGCGCTGTAGCTTTCTCGCCTCGATTTCCGTAGTGTCCCGGGTTCGATTCAATTCACGGAATGATCTTTTCTGAATTACTTCGGGTCTGGGTATGCTGGTAGGCGCCCGTAGCTTAATTCCTCATCTGGTACCTCGTAATACATGGAAATTTAATCTTATCCCTACTTAGAGACCATGACAAGTGTTGTGTTGTCTGCCGCATATTTATATTTATTTATTTTAAATCAAAATGGGCGCTGTATCGAAATCCCACGCGGACGCTAGCGGCTGATAATGGTGTTAACTCATGGTAGACATACAGTGGCTAACATTCTTTATTCGCTCTCATCAAAGTTCCTAATGCCAGAAGTTGAGTTTGAATGACGTAATGATCACGTGACAAGGAATAAGAGAAGACAAGCTTTAAGAAATCGTAATTAGGCCCCTGATCTGACATAAGCCAGTAGAATAAAAAGGGACGTACTCGTACTTACTTAAATAAAATAAAATAAAAAGCCTTTTATTCCTAGACAGAAGCTAACCAAACAACATTACTTAAAATATCACTACAAAAGTATTTTATAATAATAAAAAATAAAAATAAAATGGACTATAATCTACGTTATCTACGTCATTATTTTTCTGCTAGAACCCCTCTGCAGGTGAAGGCCTTCTCCGAGGATGTCCAGTCTTCTTTAGATTTGGCTTTCTGAAACCAATCAACCCCGGCGACTTTAATAACGTCGTCTTCCCATCTTGCACAGGGTCTTCCTCTTTTTCTCTTACCACTTACATAGCTGTCTCTTTATTTACAACATAACTTCGATTGTAGTTTCTGAATTCGGGATTGGTAAGATTGCCATACAGTTCGGAACACTATGGCATCCATGTAGAAAAGAAAGATGTACGCACATACTGTTTTTATATATTTTCATACGTGTAACAATTGCGAAGTATAAACCCCAAAAGACCAGGTACACTGTAATCGATAAATAATTTATTAGGAATTCTACAAAATGTTGTGTTGCTTTCTGAACGATTCAGATTCTATAGAAATACGTTTTTTTGCAACGAACGATACTGAATACAAAATCATTTCTAGAATGCGGGACTGGTCTCCTCGTATGTTCCAGAATTGCTCGTACATAAACAAATGGACTACTTGATATTTTTTTTACAATTCTCAGACGAGTAAAAGCTGGTCTTCAGGTTACTCAGGAAGTTTAAGAATATGTATGCTAACAGACGATTTTTTTTTAATTTTTTCAATTAGTGAATCACGAAGCAATAAAAGATTTTAAACGGTACGAGTATATCCATAGTATGCACTGAGGAAGAATACAGACGAAAATTTGAACCTCCACTTCCTCAAATTCACACGGTAGCATCTTGAAACTTGCAACGGACATAAATCAAGATTTAAGTATGAGATCATGTTTATCCAGCTACAGCCGATTTTAAGGAAGAACGAACGCAATCTAATATTACAGCGGCGAGGGACAGGGCTGGCCCACAAACGCATCCCACTTTAGAACCAGGCCGATATAAATACGCACTGCACTTGCACTGGTGGCCAGGGCTGCCAATTGTCAAGACTCAAAAATACATGCGGAACACTCAGAAGCCAATTTTCAACTGTGAGGGGTATTAGAACCGAACGTAGGTAGGTGGTGAGCCTTCCGCCATCATCCGGGTTATTTGGTTTTTATATAGATGTTTTCCATCACCGGAGAGTTAGCCGGAAATTTAACAATGAACACAAAGATTTTGGTGCTGGCCAGAATTGAACTAAGGACAACACGATCCACGATCCGAGATGGGGTGCTTAACCCCTAGGCCACATCAAAAAAATACGTCGCAAACTTTCGCTAAGTGATCTAATCAGAAATGAGGAAATCCATAAAAAAACTGAACTTATCGACGTAGCCCAGAGGGTAAGTAAGTTAAAGTGGGCAGGGCACATACCTGATGGCCGTACGGGCAGAAAACTTCTAAACGGAAGACCTTTTCAAAGCAAACGCAGCATGGGACACCCACCTACAAAATGGATGGACGAGCTGATTAAGGTAGCAGGATACCGGTGCATGCAGATTGCCTGCAACTAAGCAACTAATAGGGGACCACTGCTAAACATAGGTTCAGCGGTCATCTTATGGCTGCAAATGATGAATAGTTGGTGAGGTAAACAGATGATGTATTCTTTGGGTATCTTCGTTCTTCCGAGCATTTGGTCCTGACTGATGTCGCTAGTTGCCAGTAGATAAGCCTAAGCCTTAAAGCGGCTTGATCATATCTGACGGTAAGGTTAAGATGAGGATGGCCAGTTCAGTGATTCTTTTGCATTACTGTGCTTGTCAGTCTCTTAACTGGACCTCACGACCGCTTTCCATCAGGTGGAGTGAGGTCATCTTGACGGGCAATATAAAAAAGTACGTCTGGATAATTTCTGTTGCGTGATTTTGCTTCTGTTTTCTTATCTATGGTTTACCTCGAACAGTGTCAGGTCGATCTTATCTTTTTAATTTCCGATATCCAAGCGGTTGACCTTCTTCTTGGTTAGGCGACGATGTGACTGAAAATCAAAAGTCTTTTCAGGCCTTAAAGGAACTGGCTGAAACACACATTAGCTGGCGGATTTTCTCTGTGAACATCGAAGCTAGGATAAAAAGTATTATATCCTAGCTTTTTAAAAGCCTTTACTACGAGAAATGCACATCACTGTACCACTGAAACCAAATAAAAATATTATATTAAAATACCATCGTAGTAAGGAAAGTGCAAAATGGTTACGACAAACGTGTTTTAACACTCGTAAAAGCTCAGACTCTTTCATAGTAATCGTCACTTACAGTCATAACATAAGAAAAGAATGTAAGGGTGAACGCGGTATGGGTCACCCACCTGTAATATGGACGGTACAATTGAATAAGGTCTCGGGATTTCCATGTATACAGCTTACGCTCTGGATATATGTAAATGGGACATTACGAGTATAATCAGCAGTGGACATCTAATATTTGCGAAAGATGATAGTGAAGATGCAATCTCAACATAATCTTTCTTTAGTTTCCTATACTAATAAAGTTTTTCCTCAAGTAGAATCCTATGCATTTCAAGTAATTTTTTATTGTTACTAGTGTTTTTAGTTTTGTAATTTCTTCCTCTACCAGCCCTAGATGCTTCAACACACTCGTACTTTGTATCCAGGCCGAAAGCCCGTGCTGATTTATAACTAGATTAATTATACTTTTATTACATATTAATGTTATTACAAAGTTTATTTGACGCAGTAGCAGACTTCAAAAAAGTACTCTCAGTAAAAGCGCGGTTTGGTTAAAATCGAAAGTAAGTTTGTATGTTTTCGATTGCAGGCAAAAGTTACACCTTGTTAGGTACAAATATCCGAGTATCACTAGGAAGGCATGCTTGCTATTGAAGTATTAATTAGTAGTTAACACTAAAAAATATACCAAGATTTAATATCGGTCGGGTGAATTGAGTTGGGTTGTTCCTAAATTATTAGTTTATGACGCACATTGGGTTCACTCTAACACACCAGACAATGATTTGGGCTAGGGGCATCTCCCAGCACACCCAGACCTAAGCCATTTTAGAAAAGATCGTTTTCTGAATTGACCTGACCTGGAATCGAACCCTAGACACAATGTAAGTCGAGTCAAGATACCGTGCTGCAGCGCACTACGCCCATCGTGTCGTCATGAGACTTAATTATTGAATTCAAGCCATCGCATCGCTACAATTGATGAGCTTTGGTTTTTTTTTATGTAAAAGGGAGCAAACGAGCTGGAAGGTCATCTGATGGAAAGTGATCACTTCCGCTCATGGACAACTGCAATACCAGAGGTCTCACCGATGCGTTGCTTGCCTTTTAAATTGGAATATGCTTTCTTCTTGAAGGCTCCGATGTCATATTCCTTTGGAAATACCGACGATTAATCACCACACTTGCAAAATTCGGGTTTGTGATCACAAACCTAAGCTGTTTTCCGTAAAACTCTAAAATATACTTCCCTCAACCTGTAATTTGAAGTCAGTACTCAAGGGTTTTGAGTTGGTCCTATCAACATTTCTTGAAATCGATCAATTGATGACTAACGAAGTCTTGTTTTAAAGAACCTATTTATACCATTAAGTTTGACAAGAATTGGCAGACAGTCATTAGTGAGAAAGTCTTCCGCATCCAAATATTCATTTTTCAACAAACATTGGTTTGTTAGTTTCTCTCTAAACGCGCGTCCTATTTAACTAGCAGTTAAAAATAACCGGAGACATTCCTGCCAACGTAGCGTGGTTTGCCAAACGGCTAGCCCCGATCGGTTAGGGACCTGAGTAAAAGGGCTTAGGCCCTTCAGATAAAAATATGTTGCAATGCAAAAGGATTCGAAATAGGTAGACAGGAGACATCAGTTTGCTAAATTACATTTAAGCCTTTCATTTTAAGTGCTGGGGAAATAAAAGTGCATGTGGACCACACAAGATTAGCCTCATTTGGTATTGTTTTTAGAATCCAAGTGGTGTTAAGTTGAAGTGGTAGTCGGAAGGTCATCTTGCAGAACTCATAGCTCTGCCTCAACGGCAGCAAGTCCTGTAGTTGTGATCACATATTAGAAAAAGGAGCATGAGACCATCAAGGTCCAAGGTCCGCTTCCTCATTTAGTCCCTCGACGTGATTAGTCATTTCTGCAGGCCTTCAAATCAAATGACGGCACAATTGGCGTAGTGCGCTGTAGCACGGTTCCTCGCCTCGAATTCTATAGTATCCCGGGTTCGATTCCCGGTCGGGTCAATTCAGGAAACGATATTTTTTAAATTGATTCGGGTCTGGGTATGCTGGGAGACGCCCCTGGCTTAATTCCTTGTCTGGTACCTCGTAATACAGGGATATTTATCCCTACTTCGAGACCATGACAAGAGATGTGTTGTCTGGCGCATATTTATTAAAAAAAAAAGAAATGTTTTTCTATTTCTATTTATTTTTTAATAATAGATATAAAGGCGTCATTAACATTAACTGTGATTCTGCATACAGATTTCGTACGATTATTTTGGAAAATATGTATTTATGACATTCGGTTTCTTAAGCTGTTCCTTTTTGGAATTATTTTTGTATAATTACCTTGGCAGAACTATGAAATGTGAGTTTGTCTCTCTTGTTTTTAACTTTTTAAACTACTTTTTCACTTATATTGCTTGCATAAAGTTAAACTTATATTAATTTTAATTATTGTGCATGCTGTGCTTACTAGTAAGTACTTAGTCACTATACAAGCATAAGAACTTTAAATGTATTTGTTGCTTTAAATGTGTAAGATGACTTAGTAAGTCAAATAAATAAAATAAATAAATGTATTACATATCAATAAGGTACCAGCTTAGTATCTACGCATTACTTTGTCCGTCAACCTCACATTCGGACCTTGCGGCCGCTTTCCAACTGGTAGAGTGGGGTCACTTCTTTAATTCAGACAAGCATACCTACATGCTTTTTTATCAGGTCGCAGACATTTGTTAGTGGATGTAGGTTTTCTACAATCGGACTCTAGCAATCCATGGTCAGCTATGGTGTCTTGTAAACACCGGAGCGCGGTTGTAAACAAAAAGTCACCTTTTCAAAACTTTTGCACGCAAGATGGCTATCGAGTTCATCTTCTTCATCATCGCACTTGCTGTACAACTCACTATCACTTCTCTACTTCCTTATATGACGACCCGATTGGCGTAGTGCGCTGTAGCACGGTTTCCCGCCTCGATTTCCGTAGTGTCCCGGGTTCGGTTCCCGGTCGGGTCAATTCAGGAAACGATCTTTTCTGAATTGACTCGGGTCTGGGTGTGCTGGGACGCCCCTGGCTTATTTCCTTGTGTGGTACCTCATAACACAGGGATATTAATACTACTTCAAAACCATTACAAGAGGTGTGTTGTCTGGCGCATATTTATTATTTATTATCGGATCAGTTAAAAGTTCTAGTTTTCTATAGACTTCCTTCTTTCATGATTGATCTTTCGGGTTGTATAGTGTGAGAAATCCTAATGAATCTTTCTTTAGTATCATAAAAAGTATAAAATGTCTCAAAGTTATGAAGAAATACAAAAATATATTTTCAAATCCTTTTTCAAACTAAAATGTATCTAATGACTTCGTGGGAAGCGTTAATCAAATTATCGACTTCTTCTAATAGAAAGTCGAGTCCTTGAGAACACACAACAGACTTTAAAATGACGTCATAGCGTTAGTGTTTTACAAAGAATCCAATGTAAGATTCTCACAGATTTTCCTACGGAACATAAAAAACGAATAAAATGGTCTACTCATCTGTTTTATCTAACTTTTTATGATGTTACTTGTGATAAATTAAGTGTCATCTATTCAAGAAAGCTTGCCATAAGTCTGTTAAATTTATCAAAATCCATAACATCTTATATTAAACCATTTAACTCTAATGAAAGCTTGTACCTACAGTGAACTCGCCTTGGAGAAAATTATTGAAATGCCAAAAAAACTCAGCGAGTTTGTAAATTAAAATGACAGTCTGTGGGTAGAGCACTTAGCGCAAAAAACCGGGGAAAGTAAATCATTTGCAGATAAAAACCCTCCACCTTCTACCTTCTACGAACACAAGATGCCGGTAGGGCTTCCATGTGGTTGACTTTCCAGCAGTCCGCACTCAACGGTTTGCTGCGTCCTTCCTGGTCCGCACCGCTCGGGAGTGGAACGCTCTTGCTGCGTTTGTGTTTCCTAATGCTTACCACCTTGATGTCTTCAAGGCGAGAGTGAATAGGAATATCAGTCCCATCTGGTGAAATGTCATTTATGCCTGGTAATCCTGAAATGTATCAAATAATAAACTACGATAAGGTGAATTATTTTCAGCTGCTTGTTCCATAAAATCCATGTTGTAGAACTACTGTACAGATTTTATAGCTACATTTTATTGTTTTTCTGATTTACATCTCATTATAATTTATAGAAATGCAATATCAATTGAATAGCTATGTATGTTAGCGAAAACCAACGAACCATACATTTAAATGCCGGTAAATCCAAGTTTTGGAACAGAGACTGACAGACAGGGCCATCTTTAACCTGTTTTGGGGCTCTGACCACAGCAGGATGTTAGGCACTTTGGTAAAAAGGCCCCTGAGACGTTTATTGCTTGAAAATCTGAAATATGAAAAGCCTTTCTAGCTTTCGGTTTAGTATGAAAAATGTGAAAGAAGGCTATTTTGAACCTGCACGCCCTATAATTATCTTATTTTAATATGTTTTTATGTTCTAAAATCTGATCAGAGACTCACAATGCCCCACGGCCAGAGACTTAAAATGCCTGTCTAATAACATTAAGCGTAACTCAAATATATGAGTTTATAATGAATAGCTATCATAAGGATTATTTTCTTTAACCAAAGAAATTTGTTATGACACAACGGGAAGGCGCCAAAGTAATTTTTTACAAAATTTTGAATGAAAATCACAATCAGCCAAATGCATGAATACCTGTAGCGTTGCCCCGCCGTAGACAGCCACACAAACAGACATTTATATTAGTGAAGTAAAATTGTTGCTACACGCACACATTGAAGCACTATCAAAGTAAAACTTCCAAAAATTACGCGCACACGCACATCGCCACATCCTTATGCGTGTTAGTAGGGCTGGCAATTATTGATTGGAGAATGAATTTGATATCAATTCCCACATTTTCCTGGTGAAAATCACAAACCAGCTATCACAATCACCGACATTATACCCTGCACGAATATCTGCCCCATCACCATGCGCGTAACTAAATTGACACTCACAAATTCAATTTTAACCAGACAAACCTTTACTGCAGCAATTAATTGACTTGAATCGTCTTAATCAATAAGGCGGTGAGTGTTCAACTACCATCGGAAAACTGGCACGTCATGGTAGTCACCACTCAAAGTACCACGTACCACGCGTGCTGGACTACGGCGTCACCCACACACAATTCAACATTTGTTGGCCCGAACTAAAAGGTTCGGTGACTCGTTTCTTTGTCGTACCATCCAGACGTGGAACGCTCTTCCAGCACATGTGTTTCCTTTCTCTTATAGTCCCGGGTTCTTCAAGCGGGGCGTGAAAAGGCATTTCTGCAGGCCTTCAAGGTGAGGATGGCCAGCCCAGTGATTCGTTTGAATGACTGGGCTTGTCAACCTTATATCTGGACCTCACGACCGCTTTCCATCAGGTGGAGTGAGGTCATCTTGACGGGCAATATAAAAAAAAAAAAAGGTGCCCTAAAAATCTATTTGATGAGCATTCGACATTCATCAAAAAGATTTTTTTTGGTGTAGACCACTATCGGTGAAGGTAGGATAAAAAACGAAAGCTTAATCCAGAAAGAGTTGAAATTAAAAATAATGTTGCAGGGTTTTTCATAAGTCGTCAACTTGAGCATTCAATAATAATACATCAAGGGCCATCCCTACCGATTGAAATCATAGACTCACCCACACACCCGTAGTGTTTACTCCAAAATCCGCGCGTACGCACGCACCACACACACAGGCTTGACAGTGGTGTGTGTATAAGTAGGTCATAGATAGGAGAGACACGTGTTAGGGCCGGCCCTTTAGTACTCGTACTGTGCTCTGAGGATGAAGTTGAGGACATGGTTGGATAGTTACAGGTTAAAAAAAGACTATCTGCATAGTGCTATTACAGTTTTGTGATGTTAAGGACCTGGGCCGTATCACAATATTTTGGGACTATAGCAGCCTGACCGTTTACGGTTGTAAAACTGCTCACTTTATAGTGGTATTACGATGTCACTTTTTTAGAGCTTCTGTTTTAGACTGGTACTATTTGACAGATAAACAATGGTATGAAACGTCAAATAAGAGTTCGTAATACCAACAAGCCGCGCAGGAGTTGAGTTTTCATGACGTAATGGTCACCACTGGGAATAAGAGATCATGATATATGCCAGTGGATAATTCACGGACAAATGCGAGCAAGCTCGTAATAGGGCCCTTGAAGAGCCTTGCTTACCTTGGCTTAGAACAATAATACTTACGTCAATCTTATTTATATTTTTTTAAGGTTGATATTCAGTCGTCATTTCTGAGTAATACTATTTCAATATTGCTCGGGTATGGTTCAGGGGCTTCATAAAAATCTCAATGCTGCCACGGTGCTGTGAACTGAACATTAAGAAAGCAACTTCAAGTGGTAAAATAGCTAAAAAGGCATTTTTTCGTCAAAGATCGAAGTAAACTCGACGAATTTCATTAAAGAAAAGCATTGTGAAGTGAAAGGGTGTACATTTGTGTGCTCTTTGACTCAAAGCTGTCATTATTTTATTGGCAATTTTCTAAGCTTCTATAATTTTATCAGGCATTGAAACTCACGGCGCAAAATCTGCTTAAATTTGTAGTAAGATGAACCTCATTTAGCACCTTTTAATCATGATAAGAGTGGTTTTATTCTCATATAAATATTCGCATAATTTCTTCAAGAAAAAAAAATGAAAAATATGATTTCAATTTTCTTGAATACATCTTACTTCTTACTAAAAATGCGAAAGTTTGTGTGCATGCATGTATGTATGTATGTTTGTTTGTTACACAAAAACTACTGAACGGATTAAGATAAAACTTTACAGTAATACAGCATTTAAAATCAGAATAACACAGGCTACAATTTATAAAGATATCATGTATACATGTTACAGAAATGAAGTTCACGCGGGCGAAGCCGCGGGCGGGAAGCTAGTTTCAATTATAACATAACATAATCGTCACAGCCCTTTGTGGCACAGTACTTAATGCCGGCGCGGGCGCAGCGCGGATGATAGCAAAGATCGTTCACCCGCGAACACGGAAAACTCACTTTCATACAGTATATTAATCTTTATTCCTGAAAAGGACTTTTGTACAGATGACAATGAACCTCATTCAGTATTTTCAATATTTTACTCACGTTTTCCTTTGATATTAACACTTTATTTCACAACAAGCAATATTAAATACATAAAAAAATATTTATCGTGGAAAATATACACCTAGATCATAATCTGACCTATAAGCAAAGCTATATGGCTGTCAGACGCCCGTATCCAAAAACAATAATTGAAGTTGAGCAGCACTTACTGCTAGCATGTATTGTATGTCCCTTTCATTTCCTGTAACGTTCACTTTTTTGTCCCTTACAGACAGGACGTCATCAATTTGAAGTTCGCTCAACTTTCATTTCCATTTCTGGTTTCATAGGTGATAAAAATACATAGATATTTTGAAGTACATACCCCGTATCCACAAACGCAAATCAAAATTTGAGCACACCTCAAATTGATGCGGCCCTTCACATGTCAATAGAAATGAAAGGCACAGTCATACTATACATTGTATACATTATTTATGTAAGGACTGCTTAGTTTTGATTGCCGTTTCTGGATTTGGGCGATAGTTAAACAGATAATAACACCCAGCCACACAACATATTCAAACGTGAATCATGAATGTTTGTCATGGGTGGAAATCGAACCAACGAGCTCCGGCGCTAAATGCAGGATCGCTACCATTGGGACATTAAGGGCTAATATATATTTATAATAGTTATTATCTATTTAAGTATGTATTTAGAAATATTTAAGTATGTTTATCAGTCGCTGACGCCCATATTACAAGCTCTGCTTAGTTTGGGGTCAGATGATCTTGGTGTGAATTGTCCCAGATATTTATTTATTTATTTATTTAAAATAATTTTCTACGGTGTAGTCAAAATTAAAGTAATGTTAAATGAGTTTACGTAAGGTAGACAATTGAAAATACTGCAGCGACGCAAGAAAGTTAAAACGTTTATGGAGTGTGGCATCTGGCTTAATCATATCCCTTTCTTTTGAGCTTCCTTGATAAATATGAGCCTGGCATTATCAAAATTAAAGTAATGCCATCATTACAGAGAGAGTTTATTCATCTTAAATGTCACTTGCTATATAGGTAAGCATAGTTGATAACTGAATCTGGGAGAAACTGAATGTTGTCGTTTTGATTTTACAAGACATCGTTATTGAAACGTTTTAAATTCCTTTTCAACAAAAAAAAGAGGATATCTAAGGAGTTTTAGTAAGGTTTGAAGAAAATTGGTAGAAACAAGCCTTTTTTTATTTATATAACCATAATTTGAACAAATTTTGTAACAAAATATGGTAGCTCCATATGAAATTGCTAATTTGCTAGTTTAGTTCTAAGCTGTCACTTTCGCTTGCGCCTTGTAAAAGCGAATTTAAACCAAATTCATCAATCATCATCATCATCATAAAAAAACAAAGCAAGCACACCATCAACAAAAGTACTAGGCTCTCATAACCGGCGGGGAGGCGACGACCGCAGTGAAATTCGGCGTCGTGCCGTACCCGGCGTCCTTCGCGCCGCTTTCCAAAGACCGCCTCGGTTCTATGCGCGCCTAGTACTTCGTTCTCGTTTGCGCACAAAAAATCTATGATGTCAGCTTAAATTGTTTACGTTAAATTGAGTTTTTATGATTGTTTGACCTGCTAGGTCAATCAACTTTTGAGTTATCGAGGAAATTACGAATGGGCAAGCTGAGTATAGTATTGTTATTAATATAAATGTTCCATTTTGTAATTCATCAAGTTATCTTAATAATAAAAGGTATTTTTCTGTCTTACGATTTAGTTTTTATTAGTTTCATTTCACAGGAATAATGTGGGCTAACAATGTATTTTTAAATTTACCACTAAGCTATGTGCCAAGAATACCACCAACATATAAAAAAAATAGTTAGAAAAAGGGCCAAGTTCGATTCACATCGTAAATTTTCAAACTGTCAAACTTTGATAAACTTCTTAAGTAAATCAAAAATGACATAACGTATAGAATTGTTTCTAACAAAGGGACTTAAACAGTCCCTGTTGTTATTTTTTCACAAAAATTATAATATATTTGTCATATTTTATGAAATACCGGGTGATTATCAAATAACTTCCGATAACGATATGGCATACTCACCAAGTGAGACTATCTAAGCGAAAATGAAATTTATTTAACTAACTTTCATTTCAAGGTCAACAACACTCGAACGGTCAGTTTTTTGTATGAAAATCCTAAAATTTAAGTTAATTAAAAAAATCTAATTTTCGCTTATATAGTTACTACATCACTTACTGAGTGTGCCATATCGTTTTTGGAAGTTATTTGATAATCACCCGGTATAAACAAGTTTAAATATATGAATGGTGAGCTGTGACATAACATTTATAAGGAATACCATGCGGCCATGGTACCCAGATTTAGTCAGATGAGTGACAGTATAAGACCAAGTATCCCTATAACAATTCCTTATTACTTGTCAAGTTCATTGACTAAACTGACCGTAGTACTGACAATTTCGTAATAAAACCTTTCATTTCCAGCCAGTCAGCGGCTGCCTGGCACTAAAGCATCTTCCAGGCTGGATATTTATTAACGAGATTGCTAGAAATAACTTGACACTATCATATCACATCGCTAATTGGATACTAACTTTCCACCCGCGGCTTCGCATGCGTGAACTTCAATTTTATAACATGAAAACTAATTTCGAAACAGATATAATGTGCCCATAGCAACCGGGGATAATGTAGCTTTTTAACATTCGGAGATTTCCTACCTCAAACATAGAAAATCACAAACGCTTACCGCTTTAAAATATGTAATACGAGTAGTATAAATAAGCGATTGTAATAAGGCCCAGAACAGCGAATATGACAGTTTGAACCGCTTTCGGCCCCTGAAACAGAACCGTCAGACCTACATTAAAAAGCATATAATCTTACTTACGTTCAAAAACACCAAAACGCTAGTCACTTTGCATAATTAGTTTTTATATAACGTGGATTTTAAGATCGACCGAGATACCGTGGAACTGTGATACAATTCTCTATGTCAGTGGGTGAGAGTCATTGTGCAACTTCGCTCATAATGATGACGTAATCGCCAGGGAAATAAAAAGAGTTGGTGCTCTGGTTTCAGATCGAAAGTGTGCTATGATCATTTGTAAAGTTAACTTGTAAGTTTTTTGACCTAACTAGTCAAAGTCCGAAAACTCACACATCACTGAACACATTTTGATCTGTGATTCGATTTCACGCTGAGCTCTGTCACCATGAAGACGTTTTTGGCAAGCCTGGTGTTGAAACCAATACTCATCAATTGTAGCGATGACTTGATTTCAATGATATAAATAAATAGATAAATAAATGATAGAAGCTTTTAATCAGCATTGGGACAGTGGATAGGATAATTGATGATGATGTCCTCCTCGGCGCATACGTCGACGGCGGCACACAGGCATGTTCATTGTCTTCTTTCGTGGGCTCGAATGTGACTGTCGAAGTCGAACTTAGTTTTGAAGCTGCGATCACAACTTGAGCAGTACAGTTATCCTGTGGAATCGTAAGTGTATTGTAAGTTGGCTGCGGGTGGGTCTTGTTAAGATGTCGCTTGGTGTCCAGGTCTTCAAGACGAACTTCCTCAAACTGCTTGACGCCTTCATTTACGGCTCTGCGCCATTCGGACCGCTTCGAAACAAGGTGTCAACTACCCAGAGTTATCATCATTATTAGCTTATACCTATTAGGCTACTGATGGGCTCAGCTTCCCCCTTATCTTCATATTGACGTATTCCCTTTCTACCATCAGCCTTTTGTAAGTGTCTTTCCACCTAGCTGGAGTGTGGTCTACATTTGTTAGTCTGGGTCTGGAAAACGCCCCTGGCTGGAATCCTTGTTTGGAACCTAACACAAGGATATTTGTACCTATTTCGCCACCATGACGAATTGGTGTGTTGTTTGACCCGTTTTATGAATTATTATGTCAAAAAAGTACTCGTAACTATTTTCACAGCACCATTGCAGTAACTCAACTAGAGCTTGTCTAACCAGAAATAAAGCGCGACACTACTTTTTTACTGCGTTCATATCTAAAAAAATATATGAAGCCATAGCCATCCATTGTAAAGATGACTTGATTTCAATGATGGAGGCCTTTGTCCAGCAGTGGGACAGTATAAAGGCTACTTACTTAACTTTTCTTCACTTTATGTGAGCGTGAGGGGATTATGAGGGGTGCGTCATTTCAGGACATACAGTTGTTTCATTTCAATATATTCTAACTGCTAGTGACCCTTTGTCATCGACGAGTATATAAAAAAATGCAATTTAATTGCAGTGTGAGAAACTCAAGTATCCGGGCTATCAATATCATCAAGGTACGATTTAAACTATTTCATCAATTTTGCGATGAATCATACTTAATGTCATTCTACACTGACGAGCAAAGATAAGTAGTCACTTACATAAATGACGATCATTTCTTAACTAGTCAAGCTCGAAGAAAAATGCACAGTTGAAGTAGAGGGCGTGGGTTCTCTTCCCACCCAGGACAAACATTCAAGCAACGAAAATTGGGTGTTTTCTATATAATATTTTTAATATGAGCTGTACTTTTTACAAAGTTTTTTTTGCTCATCTGTGTTATTGACCCCTTATTTTTAAGATTCCGTAACAAAATATGAACAGCTAAACTGTCGTCATCAAGAAATTTGATTGAGACTGGTGAACTAACTAATCATACATTACATGAGGACCACAGAATAAAAAGAATTCAATCAATTATACCTTATTCAACAATTTTATACAGTATTAAATCGAAAAAATATTTTTTACACACGGTATAGAAGTATACGTGTTATAGGTACGATCTATTAACCATACTATATACATATTACTGGCCTGTTGGCGCAATGGCAGCGATCCTGCCTTTAGCGCCGGAGGTCGTGGGTTCGATCCCCACCCATGACAAATATTTGTGTGACGAACATATGTATTTGTTGTGTGTCTGGGTGTTATTATCTATGTAAGTATGTATTTAGAAATATTTAAGTATGTTTATCAGTCTCTGACGCCCATAATACAAGCTCTGCGTAGTTTGGGGTCAGATGATCTTGGTGTGAATTGTCCCAGATATTTATTTATTTTTATTTATATAAATTGTATGTATAAAAATGAAATTCTACAAAATCCCCTAAGGTTCAGAAATACATTTTATTTTCATAGAGTCATACAGTTTAAGCATGGAATCAAAGTGTAGTATAGTTCTGCTTTACGGAATTCAATAAGTTATGTATTCGTTATAATTAAAACTTATTAGTACTACCCACACTTTTGACTAATAGTTTATAAGAATAAGCTCTTATAGCGAATTGGCAAGAGTATAGCAAATTCGCGCTCCAATCCGGTGTGAACCAGTCTCCGAGTGGTGGTGTAGTGGTGGGAAATGCCCGCAAAAGGGGGGAACAAAGCCTCCGCTGCAACCTACATACCTCCCCCCTTAGGCGGGCAAAGATCATGCGGCGACAGAATAGGGAAAAGGTATGAATGTCTAGTGCAATAACTTTGGAGTTTTCTTATATTTGATTTTGCTGGTGCTTAAATTCTCTGTTTAATTAAATTATACTGTCAAAAAACGCACTATCGAAGATTGTCGGAGTGTCGTTAGTCGACCCATGCGCAAACACATCCCCTCCACTGTCTTCCAGGGCGCTTTTTACATGACGCGTCCTGTACTATACCCTTTCCAATCGTTTATTTAACTTTTGACAGTGTGACAGTGACAATTAAATAGTGATACCCTGACCCGTTACCGATTCGGTTTCTTTTATCGATCGATTTTATTCATGAAGAAGTTTTATTCGATTTATCACACTGATTATTTTATCGATAATTTCGTAATTTTATCGATTATTAAACGGCAACACTGGACGCGGCGGCGACGCGCGATTTATAGTATGTTTTATTAATATAATCGATAATCAATTTTTTTCAAAACCGTTTTATAGTCTGTGGTCATTAATTTAGAATAACACATCTCTAAGTGGGCGGAGCCCGTCCACGAAGTACAGTATTCCCTTTAGTACATTGTATAAATGAATAAATAATAAATAAATACCTGTGACAATGCACACCAAGATCATCTGACCCCAAACTAAGCAGTGCTTGTAATATGGGCGTCAGAGACTGATAAATATAATTAAATATTTCTAAATACATACTTATATAGATAATAACACCCAGACACACAACAAATACAAATGTTCGTCCCAAAAATATTTGTCATGGGTGGGGATCGAACCCACGACCTCCGGCGCTAAAGGCCGGATCGCTGCCATTGCGCCAACAGGCCAGTCAAAAATTATTACAAAACTTTATGTGCGTGATCTGTCAAAAGTTAAATAAACGATTGGAAAGGGTATAGCCCGAAGTAATGCCGAAAAGGTCGTGTATTCGATCACCACCCAAGACAAATACCTGCTTAGTTTGTTAAAAATCTTGCGCAATAATGAAGATAACAATACAATACCATTTCATAACTTTCTCTAGGAAATGCATGTTTTATCAATACTTTTTCTTGGCACACGTATTTTTACGATAACTTTTCTTATTATTGCAAATGGTAGATAACGCACGTCCTGTGAAAGAACGTGAAGAAGTAATAATTATTGTTTTTAAAACTATCTTGATTACGATGGCGATGGGGAGATAATAAACTCAAACTTGAAAATTTTCTTTTTTCAAATAAACCAAACAAAAAAGTACGAATGAATCTTCTCATCAAATTATTTAGAAATGGAAACCTATATACTACAATAATTCGTACTTATTGAATAAACACTACATTCAATATAATTATGTGACGCTCAAATTTACTAATGACACTGTCTTCCCAGTATGAATTACTGCACATTTTAAGAACTATTTTATTTTACGTTTATTTAGGCCGCAATCGTTATAACGGGTAACAAGAAATCCTTATTGCCAACCCTGAAAAAAAGCCTCTTAGTTTTCCTAATAGCTGACAGTACCTAAATTGCAAGCGGGCTGAAAATGTAACATCTCAGAAACAGTGAAATAGAGTGACGTAGACGTCTCCAATAGCGTTTCAGGGGCCTTCTTACAATATCTTTTCCAACTGAGCTATTGAAGCCGTTAACAGACCTGTACGTCTACCACGAGTTGCAACTTTAAATTTACGACATGACATGACAATTTCAACTTGAGTCCCGAGGGTCAGGTCGAATTTGTCTAGGGAATTCACGTTGTGAGCTAATGTTGTTTCATCAATGATTGTTGGAGAGGTGAATGTAAGACTAGTGATAAACCTTACTGTCAGATTGGAAGTTATTAACTACGGGATTATTTACCATGTACCTGTTTTGGAGTTTCTGATGTTTCGGCACTGTTTCAAGTGCCATGATCACGGAGTCACTGAAGATCCTGCGGGTGAGTTGTTTTTGGCAGACAGATCCCGTAACTAATAACTATTCTCATGTTAGTGACCATGAGAGTTCAAACAATATATTACTTTCAGGCCTTTGCCCTGCAGTGGGACGGACCGGGCTGATTTAGATTAGATTAGATTACTTTCAGATGTTATCAAGCCGCCGTAAGGCCTCTAACTAGGCTTAACGGCTGATACCTCGCAACTCAGCCAGGAACAACAGCTTGGCGTGCTTTCCAAAGCAAAGAGATGTCCGAAAAATAAATTAATAATTTTCGTTCGAGTACACACTACATATGGCTGGTGTCGCTTAGCATTGAATCGTTGCATAGGCTTCAAAGAAAACCAGCAGTGCCTACTGCGTTTTACTCTTTGGTATGGCGCAAGAGTCCCATCTCGTCTCAGTCTAAGCTCGCTTATGCAACCTTTCTCTCTTGCGCAACTCACTGACCGACATTTGCGATTTGCGCAGGTTATGTAACACCAATTGTTTTTTTGTACCCTAACGGGGGTAATTGATAAATGATTTCTAGTGCTTTACGGGTATTGAGGTCATAAAATGGAATTAACAGGCGAGGATGTGGTTAAGATTGGTTGAAGTGGCATGTTGTCGAAGATTGTGGCAAAGCTTCGGACACTGAATAGGAATGCGATGAAGTTCCGTAAGTAAAGATTCCGCACTAGGGCAAAATGTATTCAAAGTTGTTAGTTACAGAATCTAATACATCCTTTTGCACCATTTTCGCAGTTAAGTTGGCTTTTTACCACAATGACATCATCATGTGGACATTGTTTTTCAGCTTTTACAGAAACTACTAAGGATAGGTTCTATTGCCCATGATATATGATTTATTCTCGAGAGTGAGACAGCGAAATCCTTGTATGCTTTAATTGTTGTAAATGTTAGATCACATAAAAAAAAACTTAAAAGACATAAGGATTAAAATTTTCAGATAGGCTGAAGTAGTAATATCACACAGAGATCAGCCCTGCACTTTGTTCTACAACAGGAAGGATTTCACATACGTAGCATAGCAGGCGATAAGGGAGTGTCGGAGAGCAGGGCATAATATGTCAAGAGCTGATGGCTGTAAAGACTGCAGAGTCTGAAGAGTCTTTAATTTTATGCAAAATGCAGTGTGGGTCGGCGACCCACAAAGTGAACCTTATAAAAATAGCAATGTCTGGCAAGATTCAGGCTCCCCTCAAATGACTCTTCAAGAATAAAATTAATAAGAATCCATTTAATTTTAGTGGACGTATTACGTCTGCGAATGATAATATGAGTGAATGAGTTTGAGTTTAATATTTTGAATGATGATGATTTTGCCCTTGAGTAAAAAATCATCTTTTTTATGATAAACCCAACATACTGCACTATAAACAGTGAGATCCGGACAGACACGCTAATTCTGGCTGACTCACACACTCACAACGATGTCACGGTCATAACACGGCGAAGTTTTCTCCGAAAGTGACGATGAAAGTGGGAGGGCATCCTGAATCCGGTAACGGTAAATAATCGCAAGTGATGTGGTGCAGGCAATACAGCAGAATATCTATCAGAGTTGATTTCGCGATTGGGACAAATTATCAGTTTTCACAAATCATCAACTGCTTAGGTTTTTCGTTTGACAATTCGCATCGATTATTCCCTTTGCAGATCGTTTTAATTCTTAGCCAGTGCAAAAGAAAATCATTAAGCATTTCTCCAGGAAATCTGAACTTGACTTCACGAGGATTGACCTTAAAGGACCGTTTGTTGAACACGAGTTTTAGTTTGCCGAAGGCCATATAAAAACGTTTTCTCTTCTACGTAGAAGGGCAGGGGTCAGAAAAAATTCAACTTTTATAACCGAAATAACTCATGACGTGTTGCGCCTAAAAGTTTTCTCCAGGGTATTTTGAAAATGTAATTACTGTTGATAGTTAAAGAAAACCTTCCAAGTATTAGGTAATAAAAGAAAATCTAACTATTTCCATTTTATTTAAACAATAACTTAAAATAAATCATAAATCATGCTTTATTGTGGAACACAAGTATATACATATTACAGATGTTCAACTGTGACCTACCTCCTATGGGCGTACAATAATTATTCAACAGAGTTGAAGGTATTTGATGGAAACATGCTACACACACACTTAAGAAATAAAATAATAAGGTTTGTTTTGAGAGAACTGGTCAAAAATGAGTCATAAACTCACACCGACTATTTTTCTGTTAAAATTCATTCGTAGAGTATTGTAACACTTTACAATAAGGAACTATTTAAGCTTACTCTTGAAAATCTTTATATCATTAATGTCCCTACAATAAAGGAACAAAAAAACAATAACATGTACAATTTAAAAAAGGTATGGGCCGTAGGGCAAGGATCCCAGAACCCTGGTGCGTCTCCTCCCTTAATGGTTATATATATGCCTTCTACAGGACGAACATCGTATGCGCATGAATGCATAATTTTTATATTTTAAAAGTGGTGTCTATTGTGACAAATTGCTTAGTTGCAAATATGGTTGTTCTAATACTTTTAATTGAAATTTGCAAAATGAATCAGATGTTTATAATCATAATCATTCTTTATTTACTTGAAACACGGTACATAAGGTTACATGGTTAAAGTGGCAGATTAACATGTTTCGCCAAACATATGGCATTAAGTAACTCTCCAACACTGTAAAAATTCCTATTTAAGAGCCATAGATGTAATTTGTTATAAAATAATGGAAGTTTTAGTGATTTTAACATTTCTGGAATTTTGTTATAAATTTTTATGCACATATTCAAACAGTTTTCTCATATAAAGATTGGTTCTGGGAGTAAACTTCAGTACTTTAAAACATTATTATTATTATTAAACAAATTTAGAATTAAAGTGGGTGATATTTTTTTAATTTTAATGTTTCAGGATATTTTTGCGTTTGAATCAACAAAGGAAACTTTTAAATCCTTATTACCACCTTTTTAAAGAAAATGCCACCGTTTCTTACTTCTGCTCTCCGAGGCGCTTTGCAAACTTTTCTGTGTGGCTTCCTTGAAGTTCTTTTGTATTAATAGCACACTGGCTTTTTTTTATTTGTATTTGTACTCAAAAAGGCAAAAAAGAAGCAAAATCAGATTAAATGTACTATGTCTTGTAGCAGTTTACCATTCATGAATAATTCTAAATTCATCCTCGTTGTAAATTTGCAGCTTTAAGGGCTCCACTGTTTGACATCAACGTCTTGCTTTTAGCTTCAAGCATTGGTTCACGAGTAACAGTTTGCTGCTTAATGCTAAGCAGACTAAATGTATCAAATTTTCTATGCCCAATGTAAGACAGGTCGATACCATTATTAAACATGAATAACGAGCCATTAGAGATTGCGAATTCCACTGTATTTCTGGGAATTACTCTCGATTCCAAGTTACAGTGGGGTCCGCATATTTCTGCTCTGGCAGGAAGACTTAGTTCGGCGGCTTATGCTGTTAGAAAAATAAGGCTCCTGACTGATATCGCAACAGCAAGATTAGTGTACTTCAGTTATTTTCACAGTGTTATGTCGTATGGTCTACAGTTGTGGGGCTCGGCAGCGGATCTCAACACCATCTTTGTTCTTCAAAAAAGAGCCATCCGCTCCATTTACAGCCTAAGACCACGCGACTCGCGTCGTGAAGTATTCACAGAGATTTGTATTTTAATTGTGTACTCTCAATTTATTTATGATAATGTAGTATATGTCCGCAAGAATTTGCATCTTTTCAAGAAAAACAGTGATGTTCATAAACTTAATACTGGAAATAAAAATAAGCTCGTAACTCCTAGTCCAAGACTGCATAAGGTAGGGAAATCATTTGTTGGTCAATGTTTAAAATATTTTAATAACATTCCGCAAACTCTTGTTGCACTGCCCCTTCACAAGTTTAAGTCACAAATTAAAGCTAAGTTAATGAAGTGAGGTTATTATAGTGTGGAAGATTTCTTAAATGACAAGAATTAGTGGTCATCTTAGGTATACTTTGCTCTGTCAATTCAATGTTTGTGTAAAAAAACAGGATTGAAAAGAGGAACCATAGTTTTAAACAACCTCCGAACCGGTGGTAGAGTCACATTATGTTTATTTATGATATTTACTATCATAGTATTATTTAGTTAGTAAGTTTATTTTTATTTAGTATATTTTTGCTATATTTTTTTATTTGACTTCTCATAGGTACTTTTTATAAGTCTATATGAATAAAGATATTTTTAACTTTACTTTTACTTTAAATGTAATCCTGGTTCAATAAATAACTTGTTTATTTTACTTCCTAATATTATCCTCAATTTTCTATTAAAAAGATAAGTAGAATTATCACTCATTTTATTTTTTTACAGGATTAGTCGATAAATTACAATTTTCACTTGACTGAGTACCTAATTCACGGTTATATTTGCCTACAAACAAATTTAGTTTTTTAATTAAAAAGATTAAGGGAAAGTAGATCTGTTACGTATCATCTGCTAACAGAAAAACCGATTTGCTAAATTGATTTTTCCGACCGGTTATTTAATCGGTATCGATTTATGTAACTTAGAATGGTGTCAGTGTAGTTCAAATTATGGGCAGCTGAGAGGAAATGAATGACCCACTTGGGATGATTCAATAATGATGCTGGAGCCTTGAATCACGCCAATTTTAAATAAGTCGGAACTGGAACTAAAACCCAGCATCGAAAAAATCTTACTGCGCGGTAGTTGCGACTTGAAACGAAATAGTAAGTGTTTTGAAAAGAGTATTCTCACAAAGCAGCTTGTAGTCAGTTCAAGAGGCAAGCCATGCATTGGTGACTTGTCCTTGGTCCTTGTTCAGGTGGAATTCTCCATTTTTACAAGCTTATTTGCTCTTTTTGTCATCGTTATGATGTCCCCTGCTGAATATGCCTTGCCCATTCATTTATAAATTACCGGTTGCAAGTAGCCTGCATCCACCGGAATCCTGCTACCTTGTCAGGGCATCCATCCATCCGGCTTAGGATTGCAGAGGTGTTCACTTTCTATCACCTTTCAACTGAGCTGAAAAGTTTTTGGCTTTGATTGAGCCATTGATAAGAGTCAACTGAAAACATTAGCTGGATCGTTAATACAATTATGGGTAAAGTCGTTTTTAATATTTTTTCTAGAAACATTTTTTTCAAGGTCTTACTCATTGGGTCTTACTTTTGGCCTAACCGCAACCTCTTTGAAAAAGTCAAAACCTTTTTTATTACACAAGACCACTTATTATTCTTCTTCTTATCGTGTCGAGTGGCAACACTAGACTACGTGCGGCCAGAATTCCGCCACATGCACGGCATTGTGGCTGGCACTCATGAGGTCCTCATAATATATGTGCAACTAGCCGGGCAATTCTTATTTATTATGGGATATTGGTGACATTAAGGTAAATAATTCATTAATTAAGGTAGGCAAATAAATTGATTTATTTTAATTTTCATTTGTAGATGGCATGTTTACTTATTTTTAATGTTTCTTATCTATTTTATTATAATTTTAGAAAAAATGTTAATTGACCGAAGAGTCACTTAATGCCGTGGGATTCAGGCACTTCTTTCTTTGTACATTTAAAAATGAGCATTAGTATGCACACATACGTGCAGACTTACAACGTCTCCAAAAGGATGTTGTCGGTAAAAATTGACCCCAATTCACCAGTCAGGCGCATCGGAGAAGCCGCCAAGATTTTTCCTTTGTAGAAAAAAAAACGTGACATCAACTCCGTAGTCGAAAAAGGTTCATGTCATTCGATTTCATAACACGCCTAAACGTGAATCCGTAAGGCTCCAAATCTCTCTTGACGGAACCATCGTCCTATCAATGTATGTACAAACGGCAGAAATCCTTTCAAACTTTCAAAGAAATATGCCCTCTATGCATATTAGGAAAGGATCGAAAACCGTTCGAAAATGAGGGCATCACTTTCGACTTTTGTCGTCGTAAAATCTCCCAGAACTCTAGTTCTGCCTTAAGCTGCAGCAGAAATGAAAAAACTCCTCTATTGTAAGCACTTTAAAGAATAAATTGAAATGCTTAAGAGTCAACTGATGGAACTGTGTCGTTGTAACTGCGTTGCCCTACAACGGAAAGTGAAAGTACGCCAGCGCGGCGGCGGTGAGGTGGGGCGCTGCGCACGAGTCGCAGAATGCAAAACTTGGTTTTGGGTGTTTGACGACCCGCATCGCGATGCTACGTCATATCGCTGTTTTGTTTAGATGAAAGCGCAGTTTGGGTGCGGATACGCATGTTTTGACCAAATTTGGAAATAATGACGTATATAAATGGCTTAAGTCTATCTGAGTTGCAATGAAATAAAACGACTTTCCTGATCCTTATCGGTTTTTTTCAAGACGTTTAAAACAACATCTATCATATTTAATTCCAGGATACTGAATATGTAAAATGTCATAAAATCTTGTAGTTACTGTTACTTCACGTTATTCTCGCTATCGTTATCACAGCGGTACTACAAGTAGCCCTGTAGTTGATTTGTATTAATTTTAAGGTCCTACAATGAAGTGGTATAACATCATACATACCATCACGTCTTTTTCCCAACGGGGTAGGCAGAGACCACATCTTTCTACTTGCTACGGTCCTGACACACCTCTCGCGCTTCTTCCACTGTCGTTAATCCTTTCATACATGCTCGTCGATTACGGGTACTCCTGACATGACCTTTTCTGAGCATGTCTTGGATTTGTCCTAAGTTTGTCCGTCTAGGCCTTCCCCTTCCAACAGCTCCATCCACCCTCGCCTTGTTAATTTGTTTAACGTGTGCTTATTTACTTGCGTTACAGGACGCCCAGCTTGTATATTTGTATCTGCCCGGTGAATACCGTAATTACATTTAGTACTGTAAAACTAGACACAATAGAAAATATTTTGTGTGAGTATCAAAATTTACTTACGAGTATTATATCACTGAATATGTTAAAAACTTTGTCTCGAAATGTTTTTTTCAAATTGCACCAACTACATCAAATATCCTCCTTCAATGAAGGTAATGTCCTGCCGTATCGTGCTATTTTTCAATCATTTAAAGTACCTATTGAATTAGATTAGGTTTAGCTTGCACTCAAAACTATGAGTTAAACTGCTTTTATTTCGTGTTTCCTGCAATAAATCTTATTTCCTGAGTCACACTAGTCCTTAGAGAAATAAATCGAAGTAGTCCAGTCTAGCTAGAGTAGGTCTCAACACAGTTTACTTTCATCCAGACAGCCATTTGCATTAGTTTTAATACATTTGCATATTACACAATACAGCGCTGCCACTCGATGCGATTTAGTCGAGTTTGTTTGAAGTTTTTTATTTTGTTTATTAAAAACATAGTTCATTCAAAGGAGTCAATGTATTATCCAATTCTTTAATACTTACGCCTAAAATACAGGACAATGAATCCCAATAGCGAAACACTGGGCTGTAATATGATCCCCAATAAATACAGGATCGTGGATACGAAAGGGTGATCAAAACCCAGTTTATATTTCAAAAAAATCCTAACACACACCTCTTCCATAAACTAGAATCAAGCATTTTCTGGTGAAATATTACGAAGGTTCGTTGAACGTTCGATGGTCAAAGAGCTTACAAAAATGAGAGCAACTTTAATGTATTTGTAAACACATATACGTCCTGAAAAAAAAATCAACATGAATTTCAAAGAAGATCAATGTTTTACGTGTTCAGACCAAATGGGTAAGTCCCAAAGACCTCTGGATTTCTCGTTGGTTTGATGACGTTTTCAAAACATGCAGATATCAACAAAAAGGTAGGACTTTGCCATGAATGTGAGAATTTCCATAAACACACTATCAAAGTACTAGGTTACCAGAAACTTAAAGAAACACAACCAATAATTATTCCTGGGAACAATCCCACGAGATTGGTTCGTTTATTGTGATTGTTCTGCCTTACATGTACTCTATTACTTGATTATCGAGTTCATTTTTGATTGAACAGTGGTAAGGATTTGCTATCATTGGAAATACCAGTTGTTTGGTAAAAAAATTATAACTTCTAGTTTTGGTTACTTGCTGTTTGTGTGACGATTGAATTCAATTACCATAATGATACTCGTATTACGTTCAAGTTGTACAGTGTATCCCTTACATGATCATGTGCCAGAAACTTGACAACAGACGCTAAAAATGCCGTTGGCGTAAACTCACATCTTCATTTGGTCGTAGTCTACTGCGGTATATATACCTCTCCTGGGGTACGCCACAGCTGATTCTGAGCCCACTGCTTCAAGTCTTATTGCTAGTTTCCTCAAGCCAAGTTCATAAGACTAGCGGGCACTTTTCCTTTCATCAATATACTCGTATATAAATCTCTCTGACTGACAGTGATTAAGAGATAGCAAATAACCGCTACTGGGCGTAGAAAACTGAGCAATGTAGGTTGCTTTGGGGTGTAGCACTAAGAACGATTGTCCGAAATTCCTGCGGAAAGGAAAAAAATTGGATTTTTTTTCGTAATGCCCGATAAGATGACCTGACCAGATGGAAAGCGGTCATCCTCATCTTGAAGGTCTGCTGATTGTACAGAACTGAAATTTGACATAAATAAAAAAATATGCGCCAGACAACACACCTCTTGTCATGGTCTCGAAGTAGGGATAAATATCCCTGAGTTACGAGGTACGTCTCCCAGCATACCCAGAAACAGGCCAATTTAGAAAAGTTCATTTCCTGAATTGACTTGACCGGGGATCGAACCCGGGACACTACGGAATTAAAGGCGAGAAACCGTGCTACAGCGCACTACGCCAATCGTGTCGTCTACATGACAATACATGAATCGTGCGTGGCATGTAGGTTCCTTTGAGGTGATTTCCTGAAATTCTTGCGGGAACGGGCGTAAGATGTCACGGGATAGGCGACGGGATTTTTTATGTTCATTCTTTAAAATAGAAAAATGGGTTCGCGTTTGGCCTCAGTCTTGCCTGGTGGTAAGCAAAGACGAGGCTGATGGTGGTACACGCTTAGAAAATATCTGTGCACCAATGTTGTAGGTATCCGGAAACCCAGACGCAGGGAGAGCGTTCCACTCCCTAGCGGTGGGGACCGGAAAAGGCTCAGCAAACGGTTGAGTGCGGATTCCTGGAAAGTCAGGTCATGGTAGACACTGGGCTTAGCCTAGGACCTCTTGCTTTCAGGCTGAGCACCACCACTAGGTGGCGGAGGTTTCTCACAGGATAAACAATTCTAATACATAATAAGATTGTCCATAGTATTTTCCTCGTCTTTGTAAATATTATGAAATAACAGATACATTTATAAAAAAGAAGGTTTCAGTAACAACTTCCTGAAATATAATAAGCTAAATGAAGACCTAATTATAAACAAATTAAGTTAATTTTATAGCAGAGTTTTAGCAAGAGATCCGACCGATTTACCGTCGTCTAGGAATAGTATAAACTATGCTTGAAAATGTCCTAAACATAAATTTTCGTTGCAGTTTAGTGCATAAGTACACATTGTTTTCAAGCCGACATAGCAATACTTTCTAAGGATACTAGCTTTCCGCCCGCGGCTTCGCCCGCATTATCGTTATATATTATGCCCAAATTACATAAAATCTTGATAAATTGTAGCCCATGTGTTATTCTGATGTATAAGCTGTATTACTGTAAAGTTTCATCCAAATCCGTTTAGTAGTTTTTGCGTGAAAAGTATCAAACATACACACATTCTCACAAATTTTCGCACTTTTTGATATTAGTAAGATTAGTTATCTTTCTTTATCAACATTATTTTTTGAGATTCGGTATTGAAACTTTTATATTTTTTTTATAACATTAACATACATTATTAATTTACAAGCAATTGTTATTGTAGGAAACCTAGAACTGACTATAAAATGACATCAGTACGTCTACCACGAGTTGCCACTTCGAATTTACGTTATCGTTCGCGTGAAAATTGTATTGGGATTTGGCTATTCCTTACTTTATCACTCAATGTCACTCCTGCCAAACTGCCAAGTGAGAGTTGGGTATGGCAAAAGAAGGATGAAAGTAGGATTAATGCATTTCCACTGCATTAATCCTACTTTCATCCTTCTTTTGCCATACCCAACTCTCACTTAAAAAAACGATACAAACTTAAAAAAAAAAACTTAAAAACTCTCTGCAAACGATAACGTAAATTTAAAGTGGCAACTCGTGGTAGACGTCCAATTGTGATTATTTTTCTTAGCACCATGAATATTTTCTCAATGATCGTCAATTACTGTCAATGAGTTCCTAGCTTAACAAAGACAATGACAATGACAAATTTGACGACACGATTGGCGTAGTGCGCTGTAGCACGGTTTCTCGCCTCGATTTCTTTAGTGTCCCGGGTTCGATTCCCGGTCGGGTCAATTCAGGAAACGATCTTTTCTGAATTGACTCGGGTCTGGGTGTGCTGGGAGACGCCCCTGGCTTATTTCCTTGTGTGGTACCTCGTAACACAGGGATATGAATCCCTACTTCGAGACCATTACAAGAGGTGTGTTGTCTGGCGCATATTTATTTGTTTATATTTATTTATTAAAAAAAAAAAAAAAACAATGACTCTTGCTTGAGTGATCTATTCTTATATTTTTATCTATACTCCATTAATTTTAATCATTAGACAGAAGTAAAAAGGTTCTTTTAGGGTACCCTTTGTGGTAAAAGTACAATAAACATTATTACTTTTAAGATTTATCCTGAATTTATTAAAATCTACTGATTTAGCAGCTGTTACACTTAATTGTTCTCATGTAAACCAAAATAACTTCAGAATTTATGAGGCCTTTGCTTATATAAATTATTTTGTCTAGCATCAACTTATATGGTCGATGTAAAAACCTGAAAGAAGCAGGGGTTTTTATCCGAACATATTTTTACTGTCACTATAACTGTACCAAATCTAAAATGTTACATTATCTCTTCATACGTTGTGGCGGAAGGGGTTTTCAATTTTGCCCGGTTATACTCAGGTATGTCATCGTCAAGGCAACCTCAAATGCAAATTAGTATTCATTTCAGCACCCCTGCTTCTTACTTTTAATGTTATAATAATTGAAGCATAGTAGGCCATTTTTAGTCATGTTTGTTAGATATTTTTATATTTACAGTGGCTCTTATATAAAAAAAACTCGAAAAATACAATACTATATGTACTGTATAGTACTTCAAGTTACACTGCACTCAATATAGGTATGAATTGCCAAGAATTTTGTTTTAGTAGAAATATGGCCAGCTCAGTGATTCGTTTGAATGACTGGGCTTGTCAACCTCATATCTGGACCTCACGGCCACTTTCCATCAGGTCGAGTGAGGTCATCTTGACGGGCAATATAAATAATAATAATAATAAAAGAACTAACCAACCAGTTCAAAAGTCGGGTAAACAAAATTCTAAAATCCCAATTAAATTCGAGAAACATTATCAAAGCAATCAACTCTTACGCTATTCCCATTTTAACATACTCCTTTGGGATCATAAACTGGTCCAAAACTGAATTGAAAACATTACAACGCATTATCAACACAAGTATGACCAGACATAGAAAACACCACCCGCGATCCTGCGTACAGAGATTGACTCTACCACGTACAGATGGAGGGAGAGGACTAATAGATATAGCTAATTTACAAAGTAAACAAATTACAAACATGAGATCGTATTTCCACAGCAAAGCTCATTTATCAACACTTCACAAAACAATAGTACAAAATGACATTAAATTAACCCCTTTGAATCTTAGTGATAATAACCCACAACCGACAGAAACACAAACTGACAGACAGACTAAAATACAGGAATGGATGAGAAAGTCCCTCCACGGGCGGCATCTCCTAGATCTTTGCCAAAATAACGTCGACATTAAAGCGTCGAACGAATGGCTAAAGAGAGGAGAGCTGTTCCCGGAAACTGAGGGCTTTATCATTGCCATTCAAGACCAGGTAATTGAAACCCGTAATTATCAAAAGTTCATCATAAGATCTCCTATACAAACAGATATCTGCAGACGATGCAACGCGGCACCCGAAACTATTCAACACATAACAGGAGCATGTAAAGCAATAGCACAGACAGATTATAAATATAGACATGACCAAGTGGCTAATATTATACATCAATTAATTGCACAAAAATACAAACTACTGACACAACCACAAACTCCCTATTACAAATACAAACCTGAAACAGTTCTTGAAAACTCAACTCACAAGTTATACTTCGACCGTGCCATCTTAACAGATAAAACAATACATTTTAACAGACCCGATATCACCATAATAGACAAATGCAACAAAACTGCCCATTTAATTGATATAGCCGTGCCAAACACCCATAACTTACAAAAAACAATAGCCGAGAAACTTTCAAAATATATAGAGTTAAAAGATGAAATTAAACGCATGTGGCGATTGAACAAAGTTACCATAGTCCCCATAGTCATGTCAACAACAGGAGTTGTACCAATTCAACTAAGCCAATCTCTTAGGAGCTTAGACCTGCCCGAATACATATACTCCCAAATACAAAAAGCGTGCATTCTTAACACCTGCAGAATCGTAAGAAAATTCCTACAAACCTAATAAAATGTATATCATGATGGTCACTTGGTTTTACCCGTGATCTTCATTATACCGATGTCAAAAAACATCGAGCTGTTTTAACAGATACCCATAAATAATAATAATAACTTTCAACTCTATTATAATAGTTATGCGCATGTGTTTGCATTCACACCATCACACACAAGTTTTCAGATAATGGATGTAAATGGGTAAACATTCAAAAACTAGGGTGTTTTCGAATACACATGGGTGCAAGGAATCTGAAAAAACATAACGTGTATCTTTGGACCATCCTGTATTAAAATTCCTCTTCAATCACTCTGTCTATGACGAGAGCCTACACCTACCTTTAGACTAAGCAAACAAAGAGCTAGAGCAAGAATGCTCTTTCGTGATCTTTTAGTGTCAATGAGAATTCGTTTTTCATTTACAACCAAAGAATTGTCACGAAAAAATACGGGGAAAAGAACGAGCATTCTAGCTCGTGCTCTAGGGTCTCCGCGAACATAGATACTCGTAGAACCACGAAAGAATGCTCTGTCTCTGTTTACACAAAGATAATTTGATATAATTTGACGACACGATTTCCGTAGTGTCCCGGGTTCGATTCCCGGTCGGGTCAGTTCAGGAAACGATCTTTTCTGAATTGACTCGGGTCTGGGTGTGCTGGGAGACGCCCCTGGCTTATTTCCTTGTGTGGTACCTCGTAACACAGGGATATTAATCCCTACTTCGAAACCATTACAAGAGGTGTGTATTATTATTATTTATTTATTTATTTTTCTGCCACCAGTTGGCGCTGCCGTTGCGTCAGTGCAAACAGCTGTCAGATCTCATAGATTCGTACCGAAAAAATAATAGTTTTTTGAAATTCTATTTATCTATTCGGTTTCATCGGTATTTATCTCCCTTAAGAAATCCCCTCCTGATTTATTTCCACACATGAGCACTGCACAATACTATGGCTTTTAAGAAAACAATATCACTATAGTAAAGTTTATAAGAATAAATAAACCAAAAAAAATATTGAAAAATACAAATAATGCACGTATCTGATAGTTGATATGCCTATACGCTACAGTGCTGCTCTCTTACGTAGGCTATTTCATAAAAACCCTCATAGGGATAGAATGAGCATTCGCTCAATTGGTCTAAATGCACTTTAAGAATCCCCATTTGAAAGATCTAGGCGTTCGGGAGCGACTTTGTTTCATAGTATTAGATGCACAATTCGACGACACGATTGGCGTAGTGCGCTGTATCATTCTCGCCTTTCTTGCATAGTGTTCCAGGTCTATTCAGGAACTATACTTTTCCTAATTGCACTCGAGTCTGGGTGTGCTGGGAGACGCCCCCGGCTTAATTCCTTGTCTGGTGCTTCGTAACACGGGGATAGTTATCCCCACTTCAAGACCATGACAAGTGGTGTAGATATTATATTTATTTGAAACTAGGGGCCCAGAAAAACTTCGTTCTGTCAAAAGATATTGGCAAGACAGCTGTAAAAATTTAGTATGAACTTTTTTTCTATCAGTTTCCCCAATGTTTTTAATACTTATTATCCTATTCCCGATGTAGACAAATTCAAAAACACAAAAATCATAAAAGTCGGTCAGGTCCACCTGTTCTTGAGTTATAAGTGGTGTAACTAACTAACACGACTTTCCTTTATATGTATAGACATAGATCAAATAGAATGAATACTCTTTGGTATATATAAGATGATCCTTTTAATAAAAGCAACCTCTTCCAGAGAACCTACTTAATATAATACTACATATTTAACTGAAGCCACAAAACCACTTTCGATGTTAAGGGTTAAACCCAGATTACAACGTTAGTGTCAGACATTAATATTTGGAATAAACGAAAGCTCCAGTGAAAGTTCAGGATGATTGATGCAACAGGATATCCCTCTCAATGAAGAGTTTTAAGCTGCGAGCTAAATTGATCTTTAATTCTTTGTAATAATATTTAGGTTTGAGAATCACTCGAATCGGTGGTAGAGCTACCGTATTTTAGTGTGAAAAATAATTTAGTATTAGGCATGAATGCTTTTAAAAGCTCATGAGGCATACATTTTGAATGTATTTGAGGGAAAACACACTACTAACAGACGAAAATTAGGCTATGGAACTCGCTCTCCAACAAAATCAAAATGTTTACCAGTCAATTATCTAACAGAAGGTCAATCCATAATATTTTCTTACTGAAACCTTAAGAGGATACAGAAGCGCCGTTTTTCCATACAAATGTAGTCCCCTGTTTCCTCCCTGGATTTTGCTAGAAGAGACATAATTTTTTCCTATGTTTTCCTTTATTAAATAAATTAATTACTGAAGGCGATATAAACCTTCAAAAATCTAAAAAAATGCCCAGATTTTCCGATGTGTTCAAATATTCAGAAAACTAATTTGACTAATTTATTTAAAAAAAAGAAAACACAGGAGCACGGTCATAGTCCTTTTTTAATTTTAAATGAAAAAAGTAACTAAATCCGTCATTTTTTCGAAAAGGGATTAGGCGACTACGAAACGTCGCTTTTCTGTACTTTTGATAGGTAATTTCGTTCCGATTTGGATCTGTCTCTTTCGCACTGCAGGGCGCTTGAGGTTTGCAAAAGAAAGCAATAGATTTTACCTATTTTTCAATTCTCTCGAACGTGCCGTGTCCTCTTAACATCTCTCCTTTATCTGCTCACTCACATTTCTCTCTGAGACAGTATTTTTAATCTTAGCTACAATTTTAAGTATATATTTACCTATAAATGTACGTATTTGTATGTGTTGGAATTTAACTTTATGTTATTACTATTCTGACTGAGTTATGAATGTTGTTTCTATTCACCAATTTACATTTTTACAAAACGCCGCCAACATGATTTCTGCTTCGCCCATTGGTTGACTAGTAGAGAACTCCATTAGGCATTAAGCCCGCCAATTGTAATTTTTCTATGTGCAATAAAGAATAAACAAATAGTATTTCACGTGTTTTTAAGCAGCGGTAACGCCTACCATTACCTACCTACCTAACTACCTACCTACAACGTCAATAGTAAGTAAATTACCACTAAACACCTAAAACAAATAAAAAGCGTTTCCCGAACAGCTTTTACAAAAAACTATTCAAAAATAAAAACCACTTTTTGTCTACATCACAAAGTCCCGAGGCGTTGCACTCTCCCGGCAGGTGGGGGGTGGGGGGCATGCGCAAGAGCATTCCACTATCGCTTTCCAAGCTTTCTTCCTCTTAACAGCCTTGGAGGTTTGGGACAGAGAAGCGCGTGGAGAATTGTGTTCGCATTTTTTTTTTGTTTCATTTTTTGTAATTTTTCTATTATTAAATTTTTGGTCGCCACATTTACTATGTTATTATCATTATTGTTTAAGGTAAAATACTTATTTTTTATCTTCATAAATTTTACCTGAACTTTGTCTTTTCATTTAAGAAATGAGTAGTTAAGTGCGATAATACAACTTTTACTATCACCTGATCATAATTAATTGTTTGGTTAATATTATGCATTGTTTTACAGCATGCACCCTCGAAAAATTCCACCAGTTAGTTGTTTAATTTAGTACATTAAAATCTTTTTGAATATAATAATAGTTCGTTTTGGATTTGATTCCCGCCCAATACAACATTACATTTGATAAACGCTTGGATTTTTTTCTTCAATAGTTGTTTGCCCAGCTAATTTTCTCATTTTGGCAAGACCCAAAACTTTGTTCCGTCGACTCCATAGGTCGCTGTTCCATCCCGATGTGAATGAACTAAATAAGTGAGATGCTCCCCGTACTACTTTCACCGAGAGGTGAAGGCCCTACGACCAGGAGGGCGACGCACTCATAATATCTGCAACCAAAAAAATAAAAAAAAACATTTTGATTACAATAACTATTTAACACTATTTGGGGAATATAGTACCCCGCATTTGGGTTTGTAGGATGGATTTGATCTACCTAGGTTAAACAACATTCATCTGACGAACATTATTATAATGCAAGGCCTTACTACAATCCCGTATAACATGTCAAGCGAATTCAATAAACTGAGGGTAGCGAGCAAATTGGTCAGCCTTATATCCAGGTAACCTTAAACCTTAAACCATAACAGTCTCATCTTTTCACTGATAATCAAAACTATATGACAACTAAATGGTTATAGAATTTAATTATTATTTCTCATTAGAATTACAAAAGGTATTACTTACTGAGAAACAAACATTATCACTTATAATAAAAAAAAAGTAAAGCAAATGTATTTTTTTGTCTCTTATATCACAAGCAATTATCAACATTTGACATTTGTCATAAAAGTGTTGTGTAATTACCTAGGAAGTGTTAGTCCTATAAAGGTGTAACTAGTAGTAGTAGTAGTAGGTATGTTGTAATTAGCCTATATTCGGTCCCACAGCTGGGCAAAGATCTCCATCATTGAAATCATGTCATAACTACAATTGATGGGAATTGGCTTAATCACTACGCTTGCCGAATGCGGGTTAGCGATTACAAAACAGGGCTTTGTTCAGAAAAATCCGAAAACAATTTTTTTCCTGAACTGGGAATCGAACCCGGGACCTCCGGATTTAGGGCTGAACTCTGTTATCACTCGGTCAAGGAGGCGTGTATTCTTATAATAAGTTATCAAAAACCCCCGAAACAATTCACAGACAAAACCATACATTACAATAGGCCAGACTTAACTATACTCGACAAGAACAGCAAGACAGTTTATCTCATTCCTAAACTCGTAGCGGTCTGCAATACTCACAATCTGCAGACGACACACACTGAAAAACTAGCAATATACAGAGACTTGGCAGTAGAAATCAAAACTCAGTGGAGAGTCACATCAGTTAGAGTAGTTCCGATAATTTTATCTACCACAGGAGTGATTCCAAGAGAACTTCATCAAAGCCTTTATAATCTAAATAATCCCTCAGCATTATACAAACTCCTTCAAAAAGCCGTTATTCTCAACACCTGCCGAATAGTGAGAAAATTTTTGAACTTAGAATAGTATTAGGCTAAGGCCCTTGATCCTAATTTACACCTCTACTGAAAGAGAGATTAAAAAAATAAAAAAATAATAATAACAATAACAGTAATTTATTTTCCTCTTCACAAAGGTAGGTTCTTTTCACAATCTAAGGGGTTATAAAATTACAGAGTTGACGCATTTCCACCTCTGTGAGAGACTGGTGTCCAGACATTTTATTTATTCATTTATTTATTTTTAATTTATTGCCCTTTTTCTCTTTAAAAGAACTTCCAATAAAACCACGTGGAAGAAAAAGTACTGCAGTATACAATCATGAACTTGCCGCGCTGCATCTCATTACCGAAAACTGCATAGAGCCGTGTCAACGCACCAGCGCGCGCGCAGCGCACACCCGCACGACATTTAAGTTCTATGATTTAATAACGTTTTTAAGGTGGAGAGTATTTAAAAATCTCTAGGTATGATCACAAAAGTTTGACATAAACTGATGACGGAAAAAAACAAGTCCTGAAAATTTAGATGAATTTAGATGATAATGGTCAGCAAGTATAACCTGAAGAATGCAGGGACTATTGTTGTAATTGAAGTTACTACAAATGTTCAAAATATATTTTTGATATTTTTTACTAAAGGACTATCATAAATATGAACTGTTTGTGGAGTACCTTCATGCTTTGACGTTGCTAGCGTGCGGAGCAGAAAACTGTAATTCTCTACTCAGTGCGGGGGGTGATTCCATAGGTTACTCCTTGAGAAAGAAGACTATTATGCGTCTCCTCGATAGTCCAATTAAATATAGCCCAACAGATCGTTAAGCTTAAAACTCATTATGCGAAAGTTTCATACGTTGTGCGTAACATTAACCGGAATACAATTTTGAAGTGAAATTCTGTTCCATTATTATAAAAAATGTTTTGGATTGTACTCTGTTGTTGTGCCATATGAATAAATCAAATAAAATCAGATCAAATACTTTATTTGCTATAAATAGGGTTACAAATCACAATTTGTAGGTGTTATTATAATAATATTGGCTCTTATGCCTACTTAGCTATATTTTCATAGCATGCAATTTTTTTATTAAACTATGAGGTCGGTACTATTTCAATATTGATTCTTATTATTCCACTTATTCTATAAAATACATCAACTGTCCTTATTATTTATATTATTTGTAATGCGCTCTCTAGTAGATTAGTTTTTTTAAAGAAATCGTCAATGGAGTAAAAGCATTTTTCCATTAGCCATTGCCTCAGAACCATTCGAAATCTGTTATAAATAAAGAGTTTTAAATTTTACATGAATTCTATATAACAGGAATTCTGTGTGTGTTTTATTCGATGGCCAAAGATACATGGTTTAGGTACTATGAAAATTAGAAACTAGCCATGTGAACTGTATTATTGTAAAATACATTTTATTTTAAGGATTTCATAGAAGCCCTCCAGTAGTGGTATCACTAATAATCCAACATACATCAATACTCACCTTTTTCTTTACATCGCCACCAACTACTAACATAAGTCTTATTTTCCAGGTGCAAATGTGTCGTTCGTGTGTACCCAGCACGTGCAAGGCCGGGTCGCCGACCGACTCCCGCGCAGCCTCCGCTCGGGAAAATGTAGATACGTCGAACGCTTATCTAAATAGAGATGGGTGGATAAACTTCTTATCTAATAGATAGAAGCAGATTTTAATTATATTGTAAAATAGTGATTAAAAAAAATCGGAGATATATTGTACTATCGGGCGCATTGTGATTTATTTATTTATTGATTAGTTCGCACACAAGATCATGACGGAAACTCATGCCTACCATGAGTATAAAATTAAATGAGAGTAATAAGCATAGTGAATTTTTGTTTTTTAAACGACTTCAAAAAAAAACTCATAACTTTCGGCTGGGTGAACCGATTTTGATCATTCTTTTTTTATTTGAAAGCTGGTGCTTTTCATGTGGATCCATTTTAATTTGGTCTAGTTCTGACAGTGGCATTCATGAGTAAACCATATGAGTCTTAAATCTAGATAAATAAAATGCGCGACAAATGGACCAATAACTCAATATTACGCCAACCGATTTTGATAATTCTTTTTTTTATTTGAAAGCTGATGCTGCCCGTGTGGTCACATTTTAATTTGGTCCAGTTCTGACAGTGGCATCAATGGGAAAACCATATAAGTCTTAAATCTAGATAAACTATATGCGCGACAAATGGACGAATAAACAACGCGCCAACCGATTTCGATGTTTCTTTTTTTATTGGAAAGAATATACTTCAAGGGTAGTTAGTACACCAACTCCAATAATAACAATAATTGTACCAACATTATATTATCGTATAAGTTTCAGAAGAATACGCAATTACTTTTTAACTTTTTAGTGTTATGTTTTGCAATAGTTTTTTTTTACATTTAACAATGTACTTTTATCTACACAAAGATAGAATCTATAAAGACTGGACAGGTCGAACTTTTCTAGTTTAGCTATCTATGTGTAGTAATTAGTATTTCTAATCTGGTCACATTTTGTTTTATCCATAGAGATCCTAGATGAGAGATTATTTTATAATTTTGGCTGTTGCAATGGTAGCGATCCTGCCTATAGTACCGGAGGTCGTGGGTTCGATCCCCACCCATGACGAACATTTGTGTTTGTTGTGTGTCTGGGTGTAATTCAGAAATATTCAATTATATTTATCAGTCTCTGGCACCCATCCATAATACAAGCCCTGCTTAGTTTGGGGGCAAATGATCTTAGTGTAATTTGTCCCAGATCTTAATTTATCTATTAGGTTAAGTTCAAAGTTTCTTGTTCTAATAAGGTATATTGGTATCAAATGAACTTATTTTATTCCATTCTACAGACAACTAATCATGTATGGCTCAATTTCATCATTATTTGAATATCAAGATGATAACGTTTTTAAGGTAAGTACTAAATAATCGAAAAAAAATTGTATTGTTATTAAAAAAAGTTTTAAAACTCAAAACTCAAACTCAAATAACTTAATTCAAATAGACTTTCATAGTAAGGACTTTCAAATCGTCAAATTTAAAGCAAGCTATACTAAATAATAGACATAATTACTATAATAATATAGATATATAATTACACAGTATACAGACATAATGTGACTCTACCACCGCGTCGGAGTTGTTTCTTGCTGAGAAAGCAGAGCAGTTACTCTTTTAAACTTGTTTTAAACCTTTAGGATCACCCTCAAAATTCAGATAACTTCATTCTAATGATGGAGGCCTTTGCCCAGCATTGGGACATTATAAATCTTCATAGTTATAGGCTAATTACTTTAGTTAACTGGTTCAATACACACGTGTTAATCAACCTTCATTAATTAGACATAAACAGGTATTCGAGGAGCGACGGAGTATTGCACACATCGCAAAACAATCAACCTGATTTCGTTGAAAGTAGGTAAAGAAACACGCTTGTGAATGCGCACGGGAGTGTACCGGGCCAAGTACTGCAACGGATTGAAATTAGACTATTAGTGTGATACGGGTATAATTGATATTAAATGAATAAATATAAATGCTAATTGTTACTAGGTGCCAGACAGTTAAATAAGCTAGGGGCATCTCCCAGCACACTCAGACCCGAACCAATTTAGAAATGATTGTTTCCTGAATTGGCCTTACCAGGAATCGAACCAGGGACACCACGCAAGACAAGGCCAGAAACCGTGCTACAGCGCGCTATGCCCATCGTGTCTTTAAAATCTCGATAGTCAAATTATAAGTCAATGCAGGCAAACGCAATGGTGAAGTTATTCACTTCTCTCACTGCAACTCGCACTAGGCATTCTGCTCAGGTTTTGTCTACCAACAAAAATATTGTCATCCTCAACAGTTACAAATGTACGTTCATTGAAAATTATAAACACACAATAACTATTCCTTAGTTCCATCTTTAATCACAAGGGGTGCTGTACCGAAATCTCATGCAAAAACGCCAACGTGGTTTACGCGGACGCTAGTGGTTGTCATTGGTGTAAACTCATGGTAGACCTACAGTTGGAGCATTAGGCATAGTTCGTCCTATGTATGGACTGAATACAAACCAGGTGCGGGTTGATAAATCTACACTTTGAAAAAATATGTAATATTAAACTTGTGTAACTGATAATTAATAAAATGTTGACTATAACAAACTTTTTTATATTTTTAATACTTATAACACCCACACATTCACATGCACTTATATTACCTTGATAATAAAGATTAATTCAAAACGAGCAACTACGTAAATAAATTAGAAAAAAAATAATCAACGAGAGTTTATACAATATATATTATATTTGCAATATTCACATCGAAAACGAAAACAAGGTCTTGTAAATTAAAAAAATTTTTTTTCATTACTCATACTCTGAAAGTAGGTCCGAAGTTGCCTGAGGAGCGGGATGAAAGTAATACTTTTCATCCCTAGGGAGAATCACTTTCAACTGACAGCTGTCAAATTATTTAAAAAAAACACTAGTTCTTTTTCACATATCTATTGAACCATGTTCCAACTTTCTATACAGTCACAATGTAAAATTGAAATAACTTAAAGTTAAGTATTGATTAGGGAATATATATTTTTCAAATAACTTTATTAATAATAATAATAAATAATAATAAATTCGTTTATTTGCAAGAATACAAGTTCTAAAGGTCTTAAAATTATCTATGTATGTACATGTACTCAACCTGCACGCAGGTGTGCAAATTAATGTAATTAGGTTATGTCTCAATGTATTCAGTTAGTACTAAATATTCATATTAATCAATTTAATTAAGTATTAATTTATGTAAGTGATTTTATTTATTACATGTAATTTTATAATTCATAAATTCAGTCACGCTATAAAAACAATATTCTATTAGCCATGCAGTCAATTTAATTCTAAACCTTTTACCTTTCAAAGTTTTGATATCTTCCGGGAAATTGTTAAACAGTGTGATACACATGTTAAAAACATTTTTTTCATAAATGTAAGTGGAACATTTAGGTTGATGTAATAGATTGACATACTGTGCTCTCAGTTTCCGGACTTTGACTTCAACGAGTTTTTGGAAGAACTCAGGGTGGGCCATCACAAAAGTGCAAACATTTTTTATGTACATGCAAGCCAGGGGTAAGATTTTTAACTCTTTAAATAAGGGTTTGCAGCTTACTCTAAACCATGTATTTGTTATGGCTCGAATACATCTTTTCTGGAGCTTAAACACTCTATCTATTTCCACAGAATTTCCCCATAAAATTAGGCAGTAGTTGAGTACCGAGGAAACGTGACCATGATAAGCAGTGATTGCTGCTTCTATGGAAACAGTGTTTCTTAACTTTTTTAGGGCAAACACAAACTGGTCCAATCTTTTACAAATTGCGTCAATTTGAGTCTTCCAGTTTAAGTTCTTATCAATATGCAATCCCAAAAACTTAACAGCATCTGCCTTCTCAATTTGGTTACTATCGTGAGTTATCGTTAGCGGCAGTGGCCTTGTCTTATAATAATGGAATTGCATAAACTGAGTTTTTGTTACATTTAAATTTAGGTCATTTTTATTCATCCATGTAATTATGTCATTAAGTGCATTATTAATACTAACTTCGTAAGTATCTTTATCTTCACCTTTAACAATGAGAGTCGTATCATCTGCGTACAATATACATTTATGAGTTGTCGATTGTGGCAGGTCATTAATATAAATTAAAAACAAAAGTGGTCCCAATACACTACCCTGTGGTACTCCTTTACGTATATATTGATACCGTGATCTAAATTGCTGCTTAATAAGGCGATTATTGATCGCCGAGATTTGTGCGATTTCAGTACATTGTTTTCTGTTTCCGAGATAACTTTGAATCCAATCCAGTGCTTTGCCTCTAATACCATAGAGTTCAAGCTTAGAAAGTAGTTTGGAATGGTTAACAACATCAAAAGCCTTGCACATATCAAGAAATATCGACATTACGGGTACTTTTTTATTGATGGCTTCTGTTACATACCTTACAAAATCGAAACAAGCCAACTCGGTTGAGTAGCCGTTTCGAAACCCATATTGTTCCGAAAGTAACAAGTTATGCTTTGTCAAGAATTCATTTAATCTTGTACTCAGAGCTTTTTCAAAAACTTTTGAAAGTATCGGAATCAAGGCTATTGGTCTGTAGTTATTGGGATCAGAACGATCGCTTCCCTTATGCAACGGCTTTACCACAGTAATCTTTAGCTCTTCAGGAAATAAACCGACTTCGAATGATAGATTAATAACGTGTGAAAGAGGACGGCTTATATATGGAGCTATTGATTTAAGGATATATGTTGTTATATTATCATAGCCACTACTAAAAGTGTTATTTAATGTCAATATTGTTTCTAAAATCTCTACCTCCTCAACTGGCTTTAAAAAAATTATATGAGGGTTGCGTGTTATATTATTATTGCTATTTTCATTGTTTGTCATCTTAGTAAAGTTAATGTCAATGAAGTGATTATTAAATAAGTTGCTAATGTCATGTGGATTATTATACGTCAAATTATTAAATTTCATTGAGTTGATGTCAGTTTTATGTTTATTATTCGATAGAGTTGATGAAATAATGTTCCATGTGGCTTTACATGTATTTTTAGTGGATGAAATATATTTACTGTTATTAATTTTTTTAGACCGATCTACACATTTTTTCAACAAACTACTGTACTTTAGGAATATATTCTTATTTATGATTTTGTTTGTCTTTGAGTTTTTATACGCCATATGTAATTTTCGTTTTGTCTTACAAGAATTTCTTAAACCGATAGTGAGCCATTTTGCTCTATTTTGTCTATTACTAACTTTCACTTTAATTAACGGAAAGAATAAATTATAAAATAAGCACAACAAATTGTATAGACTACAAAATGCCGTTCTAGCGTTCTCCTCAGTATTAACCTCCGAAAAGGAAAGCGCTGCAACACAGTTACAAAACTTGCGAATGTTATCAGAACAGTAACCAGAAATGTTATCAGAAAAGTAAGTAGTAGTATTAAGCCGCCTGTACGACTGGGCTAACAATTTCGGCATAGCAGTGAATCCTTCGAAGTGTCAAGCTATTATTATAGGTACTCGGCATCTTCTCGCTAGGGTAAATAATGGCGCTGACGCTTTGCTCAAATTTAATGGAACTGTTATTCCCTATTCTGAAAGTGTCAAGAACTTAGGACTATTTATAGATCGCACATTGAGCTGGGACAAACATATTACTGAAACCAGTCGTAAGGTGTCAGCTACCCTTCGAGCCCTGTACCGTTTAAAAAATTTTCTCCCTTCGAGCACAAAAGTGCTTCTGGTTCAGGCGCTGGTTTTACCAATAATCGACTACGCAGACGTCTGTTGCTCAAATTTATCTCAAGGCTCACTGAAAAAATTAGACCGTCTCCTCAACGGGTGTCTGCGGTTCATTTTTGGAGTACGAAAGTACGACCATATATCTCCGTATCGTAGCCAACTAAAATGGCTTACCATCCGCAAACGCAGAGAACTAAGAACGCTGTGCTCTCTTTTTAGTATCCTCAGAGACCCAAATGCTCCGGAGTACCTTAGGTGCAGATTCATGTTGAAGGGTGAAACTAGTTCCCGCAGACAGCGCCCCTGCAATATGTTCAAACTGGAAATTCCCGCGCATAGGACCAGCCACGTGGGCCATTCCTTTACTCTTACAGCCATTGGACTGTGGAATAAGCTGCCTGACGCTATAAAATTATCACAAACTAAAGCCACTTTTAAAAAATCTGCCCGTGAGCATCTGAGAAATTCTACGTAATTCCTACAGATTCCCCTCCATCATCTTCATTTCTTATGGAAAAGTGAGTATGTTATTTATATATATGTATAAATTATTTGGTATGTGTATTTATATATATAAATATATATATTATTGTTTGTTGTATTATTATTTATTTATTGATATAGGTATTAGGTATTTTTACTTAGTTAAAGGTTATTTATTGTCTTTTTTTAATATCTTTGTTTCTTTTCTTTTCTTCTCAAACCCAGATACTAGCACCGCCAACAACATTTCTGTCCCGCCCAATGGTTGACTGGTAGAGAATGCTTTTAGCATTAAGTCCGCCTTTTGTACTATTTTGTGCATTAAAGATTAAATAAATAAAAAATAAAAAAAAATAAAACAGTAGTCCCTTTTGTATTCAAACCATGACTTGTATGTTTTCTGTCTATTAACATTTAACAGCAGCGTTTGAGCTGTCTCGTGGTCTGACAGGTAAAGGTAGTGAACTTGTGCTTCGACGACTTTGGTGTTACTTGCCATTTGATCTATTTGAGCTGGAAATGATGTATCCAAAGCTTTTCCTTTTTTTTTATGGCACAAATTGCAGATCCATTTGTTCTTTTGTTCTTTGTTGTTGATTATAATTTAGTTTCAACAATTTCTTTAAAATAACTTAGATTTGGGCAAAATATTTACCATTTTTCCAAAGATGAAAATAAAAAACTATGGCTGAATGAAGCCTGAAGCTGGCCGTCCTCAGAAAAAAAAACAAACAAAATAGGCGGGAAAGCGGCAATTCGATCTTCATTTATTTTTTCGATTTGAAGTCTTTTGTTCATACGTATAGCAGAGATTTGCACCTGTAAAATGAGTTCATCTGATTCTGATATGAATTTAACGCCTGATTTTATAAGAGAAGAGGCTAAAGCGGTAGTGGAAAATAAAATTTATTCATCTTTTCTTCAGCTAATTCATGTTTATATTTTTACTTTCCTTGTATTTGTAATGAAGAGCACAGTGTAGTCGGGTCGGGTAGTGTTTACCTCGAACTATTGGCGCCCTCACATCGTTCCGGGCGCCAAACCCCGTCTCGGGACTAAATAAGTTACTTTCACCCCTAGGGTAACAATGTACTATTACCGCTGACTTTCGAATTAAAATCAATGCACAATCGAGGTATTTTAACTCGTAAAATATGCTTTTAGCAAAACAGAACTTGGCCCTTTTTTCACTCACGTGTTTAGTGAACTTATTAACTTGGCAAAATCGCATGAATGAACTACAAAATGCTGATGTCAGTAAATAGCGACAATTTGACAATGGTGGCGAACACAATAAGCTGGTTCTTGGTATGAATACCTACATTTGTCGGTGAAGGATTTTACATACTTAAAATTAGTCATTCAAGACCACCTGAGGTGTGATCAACCCGTTGAGCTTTACATATTTTATATGAATTATTGTAGGATATAACTATCACCAACTCTATTCCTGTCTGGTGGTATAACTAGGCCTAAGGGTAGACTTTCATGATTGAAATTATAATTATACTTTATTATCAATTTAGGTCACATAATTAAAATATCCCTGGACATTAAATATCCCTGGACATTATTCCACACAGCGCCATCTAGCCTCAAAGTAGGCTAATTAAAGCTTGTGTTATGGGATACTAGACAACGGATAAACATACTTAAATACATTTTCTTTTGTAAATACATACTTATTATACATAGGAGACACCCAGACCAGTACAAACAGACATATTCATGCACACAAATGTTTGTACTGTGCGGGGATCGAACCCGCGACCTCCGGTGTAGTAGCCAACTTCTTAACCATTACACCGAGTCGGTCGTCAAAAGGTTTTTAAAGCATCATCAGCGGCATTTTATTTTAAAAACACTGCTTTAAAAATAGGGGTAACTACTATGGGACGAATCTAAGAAAGGTTTTATTTTAAGATACATTAATTATTGACTTTCTTAGATTCGGTACTGGCTTTCCTCACTGAAATCAAGTTATAGCCATTGATGGGATATTTACAGCAATATATGTGTGTTATACACCGCGCTTTACAATGCAGATCACAGATCTATATAGAATTTGAAACATATAAGAGGACGCAGAATGTTCGAGAGAATTGAAAAATAGGTATTTGTAAAATCTATTGCTGTCTTTAGCCAACCTCGAGCGCCCCGCAGAGTACGATAGAGACAAATGCATATCGGACCGAAATTACCTATCACAAATCGACGTTTTGCAGTCCCTTATATCCCTTTTCGAAAAATTTACCGATTTGGTTATACTTTTTTAATTAAAAATTAAAGAAGGACTGTGGCCGTGGTACTATGTTTTCCTTTTTTTTAAATAAACTAGTCAAATTAGTTTTCTGGATGTTTGAACACAGCGAAAAATCTGGCCATTTTTTCGATTTTTGCAAGTTTAATATCTCTTTTAGTAATTCATTTATTAATAAAAGTAAAACATAGGAACATGCAAATAGTGGCAATAGATTTTTTGGGTAAAAAATATTTCTCTGCTTGCAAAATCCAGGGAGGAAACAGGGGACTGTGTTTCTATGGGAAAACGGCGCTTCTGTATCTGTGTATGAGTGTACCTAACTTATATTTATTTATCCAAACTAATCTGTTTGTCAAAATTTGAAGCCGCCGAAAACCGCTGAAGTGAACTTTTTATTTATGAAAAAAAAAATGGAACTATGGTTTGGAAAAGACGTTGGCTACCCATTGTTGGGAAAATTGGTACAGCACAAGACAGTTGTGTGAAAACCTATCACCATGTCTCATGTTTTTGGCGGTTATCGTCACGCCATGAAAGCGTTTTAGTGATGATCGTAATCCGTCATCATTACTCAATCGATTTCAAATTAGAGTACGTCAACCATGAGTTGATACTTTAAATTTACGAAATGGAATTAAAAACGGTACCTTAATGCTATGGTTATCATGGTACTTACCGTTTTAAAGTTAATTTCGTCTCAAGAGAGGCGCTGTACGAAATCCTATTGCAAATATTTTACGCGAACTGGCAATTCATGATAGAAGTATAGATCACAGAAGGAGAAATTATTTGTAAAGTTGCCAAAACACTTGATCGTACCTATAATATAGGTACTCCATTCATTGTAGCATTAGACAAAAAAAAACGGTTTTTTTAGGGTACACTTTGTGGTAAAAGTAAAATAAACATTATTACTTTCACGATTTATGCCGAATTTATTAAAATCTACTTATATAGCAGCTGTCACACTTACATAATTGTTCTCCTTTAAAGTAAAGTAACTTCATAATTTATGAGGCTTTTGCATAAATAAATTATTTTGTCTTGCATCAAATTATATTGTCGATGTAAAAACCTAAAAGAAGCAGGGTTTTTATCCGAACACGTTTTTACTGTCACTATAACTCTACCAAATCTAAAATGTTACATAATATCTTCATACGTTGTGGCGGAAAGGGTTTTTAATTTTGCCAGGTTATGCTCAGGGATGTCATCGTCATGGCAACGTCAAATGCAAATTGTCATTCATTCTAGCACCCCTACGTCTTATTACTAATGTTATAATGAATAAAGTATAAATTAAACGGCGTCAAAAGAGGTGCACTGCACTCCTTATTGACAGGCAAATTGATATTTATGATAATATCTTTTGTTTTTATGGTCGAACCTTCTAAGACCCTAAAACCTAAACTCCACCCCCTTACTCACTAACCGTGAAGCAGCGACAGGCAACGGTTGCTCCTACAGGGTGTTACATAACAAGGGGCGGGCAAGTAGACCGGAACGCTGGCTCGCACAGGGTGATGCACTTTCTAAATTGTTTGGTAGTTCTGTTGGTGTAAGTCATTATTTCGTAGGCATAAAATTTCGAGTTTTGTCAAAAAATCTGTTTTAATTTTATTATTCAATAATTAAACTAAAATTGTTGAAAACAAATACATGATAGGTAGTTTTAGCTTTGGTACGTATAAAGTATTACATTTTTTGAAAGGATGAGTTTTGTTTTATTTGTTGTTTTTTTTTTATTAAATTAATTTTGTTGAATGTTTCGTATGTTTTTGATTTTGTTTTATGTTGCTAGTCATACCCCTAGTATGTCGTTTAGGTAAGACAAAATATAACAACAATACAATTTAACCGTCGGACGGTGCACGGGGTTGAAAATAGGGTGTACAATACTGTACGTACATCCTGTGACGTAATATATGTAAGTCTACTCCGTAAGTATAAAAAAAAATATCAAATAGATGTTAAGTGTTATAATATATGAAACAGGTCTATTTTAATGTTTTTTTCTAACAGTCTCTGACACCGAAAGTAATGTACAAGTTCTGCTCAGTTCGGGGTCAGATGATATTGGTGTGAGATGTCCCAGATATTTATAATTGTTTCATTAACATCAAGCAGCACCCTGTAGCTTTGCAATCTTTAAATTGCAACCAGTTTGACGCAACTGCCGCAAAATGAGAAGAATCAAAGCCATTGTAATAACTTCCTAGTGTGTTACGTCATTGGCACAAATTTCGAGTTTAAAAATGCCGTGCTCCGGCCATTTTGGGCGTATTAAACACGGTCAATGTTTCTAATGTAGTTTGCATCTATTGTTTGAATATGACCCGAACTTTTCACATGAATAGTTAAAAAAGCCAATGAGACATCTTACATCAAGATCATGTATTGTTACCGTCGACGTCGCGGACTGAAGCCGAAAGGCAATCTGACTTTACATGCTTCTGAAAACTCACCTATCGAAATGTAGGGGAACACTAAGGATACGTTTTTGGATAGTCCACCCCTGAGGGCTGCAGACTGGCCATTTGGTACAATGGCAGCGATCCTGCCTTCAGCACCGGAGGTCGTGGGTTCGATCTCCACCCATGACAAACATTTATATGACGAGCATTTCAAACTCAAACTCCAACTCAAATAACTTTATTCAACTAGACTTTCACAGTAAGTACTTTCGAATCGTCAAATTTAAAGCTAGTTGTACTAAATAATAGACATAATTACTACAATAATATATATATAAATACACAGTATACAGACATAATGCGACTCTACCAACGCGCCGGAGTTGTTTCTTGCTGAGAAGACCCGGCGAGAAACTCAGCAGTTGCTCTTTTAAACTTGTTTTGGGTTTACAACAGGCGTTAGTAAAGTACAATGTGTCATTTTGATACAAGCAAACCTACCGAGTGTCTAATCTTAAGAATATAAAACGCCATTTAAACAATTAAGAAATATTATTATTTGTTTTTGTTGTGTGCCTGGGTGTTATTTATTATTTATAATAATCTAAGTATGTATTCAGAAATATTTAAGTATGTTCATCAGTCTCTGACACCCGTAGTACAAGCTCTGCTTAATTTGGGGTAAGACGATCTTGGTGGATATCAAAAAAATGCTTTTAACTCACAGTCATCCTCGCAACATTTATTGGAAAAAGTTCGAACTCAAGATTGCACCACGATTACAGTTAATTCACAATACAAAATGTTAGTCATTCATAACTGATACACTATATTTATCGTCCAACCAACCAGGTAGTCGATCAGATATAAAAACAACGCATGTTAAATAAGTTTCATAGACCCTAGAAGGTTCAATGTGAATGCCTATACTATTCACACTAGCTATCTTTTCTTAGTTTGACTCTATAGGACATAAACCTTTTCTAGTTGACTCACTGTTTTGTTTCTCATAGTGTTTAGAAGTCATTCATGACACGGGGGGCTGACTCTGGTGCCAAAATTAAGTTTCTTGAAACTTTGAAGCTTGACAGTACTTACGGGAAAAATACCAAAACTTTTTAAATACACAACGTGTGACTGTACAATATAATGTATTTATTTATTTATTATTTCGTACACAAAGAGACAAATTACAGAGAACACAATAAGGAGTACAAAAGTACAGGTTAGCTTATCTCTAGAAAGAGATTTCTTCCAGCAGACCATGGCGACAGGAAAAACTCATTTATAATTGTTATGGATAGACAAACGTGTACAAATGGAAATGTAAATGACAGTTACATATTCAAAAATCGTAACAAACTAAATATCCCTAAGTACATGTTTTACTCGCAAACAAGTAAATTAATATTCTACAATAAGTACAAAAACATACAGATAAACATAATAATACATACAATAAATAAAATATAAATAAATATATGTATACATGTAAACATAATAATCCAATGTAATTTAAGTAAAACTCAAAAGATGTTCTTTTAGCAGTCTTTTGAAAGAACCTACAGTGCCGCATTCGCGAAGGGATACAGGCAACTTGTTCCGCAGTTGAACAGCATGAACAGTAAAAGATTTCAGATGTAGTTCTCAAATAAGTGACATGTGTGTCTTTTTCATGAGAATAACTGACTTACACACATGGTCGGCGTAGTGTGCTGTAGCACGGTTTCTCGCCTCAATTTCCGTAGTGTCCCGGGTTCGATACCCGGTCGGGTCAATTCAGGAAACGATCTTTTCTGAATTGACTCGGGTCTAGGTGTGCTGGGAGACGCCCCTAGTTTATTGCCTTGTGTGGTACCTCGTAACACAGAGATATTAATCCCTACTTCGAGACTATTACAAGAGGTGTGTTGTCTGGCGCATATTTATTTATTATTTATTATTTATTACACAAAAGTTGTATGATATTAATAGGTTTCTTCAGAATAAAACATGCTAACTTAATTCGTAACCTGGTTCATTACAATAATTATCTTAAAACTTGTGTATATCTTAAAAGTAATAAAAATTTTCATTTCCAGCCAGTCAGCGGTTACTTGGCACTCTCGCATCTTCAAGGCTGGATATTTACTGAAATAGCTCGCTACCCTCGGTTTGGGGAACTGGCTGGATTTAAGCGAATGTGATTAGACCTTTGTTATTTTTTGTGTTTTTTCTCTGTTATTAGTGAGTAAGGTAGCCAGAACTTATCAAAGAACTATCCGTACAGAAAGGGACACTACTGCTGAATTTACAAAAGTTTACCTAGTCTTACAAGGTCAGCAACTAACCTGAACTAACGGATGATACCTCTAATCATCAGCCTTTGGAAGCCCACTGCTTTACATAGACCTATCCCATTGAACGCCACAGCCAGCGGCCTAAGGTCGTACGCATCCAATGGCTTTCCGCAACCTCCACCTGAACGCCTACCTAGAGTTGCTTCTTTCAATTGACATTATCGTTCGCGTAAAAAAATTGTATTGGGATTTGACACTGTCATGTCATGTCATGTCAAATCCAAATACATTTTTTTAAATTTGAAGTGGCAACTCGTGGTAGACACACAGGTCATCGGTCCAGCACCAATTAGCAGGCCTGCCCACGCTGCGTCTTCCTGATCGTGGTCACCGCTCGAGAACCTTTACTTCCCAACAGTCATCAGCTCTGCGAGTTGTCTAACAAACAAGACAAATGTCTGGCCATGCCACCCCCGCCAGGTGCGGTAGAAGAGGTCGACCCAAGAAACGGTGGCTCGAATCGTTAAGGGTGACGTGCCAACAAACTCACCACTTAGGATGCACAAGACCACGCGAAGTGGGCCAAGAAAATAAGAAAGGCGGACCCTGGGACCTCACACACCGGTGTGGGTTCACAACCAGGATAGACCACACGGATGATAATGATGAGTCATCAGCTCTGCGAGTTATGTCGCCTGCCCATTGCCAATTCAGCTTGGAATACTACCTGTTCCTCATGTTAATTACATTTTTATAACTGGACTAATAATAAACTTAATCTACGTTCACTCACCCCTGATACCTACAGCATTTTTATCAGGCGTTGCAATTTTTATCGGACGACGATCTCACTGCGCAGTTTTATTTCTGAAAGTGCATAAAAAGTGCACTGTCTGATAACGTGTATTGATATTTGATAAGCAAATAAAACTGAGATTCCGGTGTCCATTATATTATGATACTGAAATACTTAAAAACGGTTAAAAATACCCTCACTCTTCAACCCTCGTACCACGCGTGCTGGTACGTAGTCATCTACACACGATCTAGTCTGTTGGCCCGCGCTAAGTTCGGTGACTCGTTTCTTTGTCGTACCATCCAGACGTGGAACGCTTTTCCAGCGCATGTGTTTCCTTCCTCTTTTATGGAACTTAAAAGTGGCCTCTTGGTGCAATAGCCGCGATCCTGCCTTTAGCACCGAAGGTCGTGGGTTCGATCCCCACCCATGACAAACATTTATGTGACGAACATTTGGCTTGTTGTGTGTCTGGGTGTTTATTATCTATTTGAGTATGTATTTGGATATATTTAAGTATGTTTATCAGTCTCTGACGCCCATATTAAAAGCTCAGCTTAGTTTGGGGTCAGATGATCTTGGTGTGAATTGTCCCAGATATTTATTTGTTATTTATTTATTTAAAAATGGCATTCAACTATAGTAGTTTACCTATATGAGACAGAAACTCATGGTGGACGTACTTTATGCAAATACCTACTCCACCTTACAAAAAATTAAATAAATAAATACACCCGAATGTGTTGGTACATCCTGTTTATTTATTCTGTAGCTTTGAATTTAAAATTTTTTTACAAACAAATAGTTTGGGGCGGGCGAAACAAACGTTTCGCCCGCGTTATCGTTACATTATAAGGCCAAATTACATAAAATCTTTATAAATTGTAGCCCATGTGTTATTCTAATGTATAAACTGTATCTATAGATTCAGCCAAATCGGTTTAGTAGTTTTTGTGTGAAACAGTAACAAACATACGAGTACATACATCCTTACAAACTTTCGCTTTTATAATATATTATCGTAAAATTACTTAAAATCTATATAAATTGTAGCTCATGTGTTATTCTGATGTATAAGCTTGTATTACTGTAAAGTTTCATTCTAATCCGTTCAGTACACATACATACATACATATCTACATCCTCACAAACTTTCGCATATAATATTAAGTAGGATTAGTAGGATTCATATTACTTTATTATACTTACTCAAAAATTTACTGTTTAGTTTTTCTTTTGTTTTGACAGTGCTTATGTACTTATAAGGCTTTTTGATAAAATATATTTTGAGTTTGAGTTTAAATAACATTGCTTAAGCAGTGTCGATTTTAGTCAGATGGCGGAAACTGCTTCTTTTTAGTGATGAAACAAGAGTTTCCGTAACCTAATTAATGTTATTTTCACTATCGGCAATCCAGAAAAGTCAGAGTACGCATAATTTTATTTATTCCAAAAGGTTTGTCTGAGATTTACAAGAAGTTTATTAGCCTACATGATTTTGAGGTTACTACCGCCATCTAGCATAGCAATTGAAGACTAACTGCTGTCTCTCCAAGCACAATATATTATAAACTTTTTATTGCAACGATGAAATTATAGTTTGAACATAGTGTTAGTATTACATAACTGAAATAAATATTGAGAAATATTGTGATATTGGGTATAAAAATAATAATTTATTTATTCAAGAACAGAAACAAACCAGATGAAATTTGACGGTTAGCGCCATCTATTGACGAACAGATACATTACGCAGCTTTTGTCTACAAAGGAAAGTTTATAAAGCATGCTAATCTTCATAGTGTTACTATTCGTCACTAGATGGCAGAAAGCAAAAATTTGTCCAAATAAACTTGTCTTCTCTAGATTATTATTTAACTGGTGAAAATAATAGTATGTATTACTATGTTATAAAATTTCTTCTTTTCCATTGTTTGATGAATGACTTTTGCAGAATTGTTTTCGACTAAGTTTTAAACGTTCCAGAATTATTAAATGAAGAAGATCTAGCCTAAATAGCTTGAAAAATATTCCCAAAACTAATAATATTCACAAATATGGGAAACCTAGAATTATGGAAATCAGAATAGACAAAAATATGTTTCCGCCCGGGATCGAACCGGGGGCCTTCTGCGTGTTAGGCAGATGTGATAACCGCTACACCACGGAAACTGATGAACAGAGTGACGAAATTATAAAACAAGTAGCTCTAAGGACTTAACCGTCTCTTTAGGTCAGGGTCAGGGTCAGCAAAATGATTGGTCAGACAGTTTATTAGACACTAGTATTTGGCCGCGGCTTTCCCTTTTTGTTCGTTCTTTCTTATTTACTCGTATAAATTCAAACTGTAAAGTATGATACCATAGCCCAGTCTAGTGTTTACTGTAAAATACTATTTAACAAGTCTCTTTTTATTTAGATCTTCTATAATCTTAATCTTATTACATAACCATTTAGAATACAAGTAATGATATTAAGACGTAAAGGCAGAGTTCGAATTACATATTTTTGTTGAGTTCAGTTGCTTATTCCGTCTAAGCATATCATTTCGGCAGTCTAAGAGATAATTTGGGGCCTTATTACAATCCTCTATAACTTGTCAAGTTCATTCCCTAAACTGAGCGAAGCGACCACTTTCGTAAATAAATAGATACATACATACATACCATATACATATACTTTTCACCAATGCTATTAGAACCCAACGTGGTAGGTGATGAGCCTTATCCGGGTTGATTTGGTTTTATATCGATGTTTTCCATCACCGGAGAGTTAGTCGGAAATTAAACAATGAACACAAACATTTTGGTTCTGGCCAGATTTGAACTCGGAACCACATAATCCGCGATCCGAGTTGGACACGACGCTCACTAACTCTCGTAAATGATCTTTGATCTTCAGCCAGTCGGCTGATCCTGTTTTGAACATTTGTGTTTGTTGTGTGTCTGGGTGTTATTATCTATTTCAGTATGTATTTAGAAATATTTAAGTATGTTTGTTTAACTGTCTCTGACATAGTGCAACCTCTACTCAGTTTAGGGTCAGATGATCTTGGTGTCCCAGATATGTATTTGTTTATAACTATGTACTTTATATACTTCCTAGCCACCCGCACCCAACAGTTTGCTGCGTCTTTTCTGGTCGGCACCGCTAAGGTGTGGAACGCTCTCCCTTCGTCTGTGTTTTCGAATACTTACAACCTTGGTGTCTTCAAGGCCAGAGTGAATAGGCCTTGACTGGGTAAGCGTGTACCGCCATCGGCCTCGTCATCGCTTACCACCAGGCGAGACTGAGGCCAAACGCAAACCCATTTTGAATATAAAATTAAACCATGTTAAAGAACTGAAATGCTTAATAGTTTATTTGCCTCAGTCTACCCGAATCGAAAAATCGAATTTCTAAAAACAGTGGTAAAAAATAGTACGAATACCTGTCTAATTTTCACCGTCTGCAGATATTAGAAAAACATTATTGGTCGTGCCAGGAAGTACAACACGCTTAATTGGCTTATTATCGTTTCTAGCGATAACTAGCAGCTGGAAACGGCTGCTTATGGCATGGCCGTAAACGTATATTATGTAAAAGAGCTATACCATATCCCGACTCGCTTCAGTACCCGGGCAGGCCTCTCGGGTGTGACGTGACGTCATGATTGACGCATGTGCAATTAATATTAAGGTCTCGGTATGTTGCTGTGCCTTGTGACGTCAGCACCGACGCATTTAACATAACATTACCATCATGACTTTATCCCAACCGGGGTAGACTGTTGCCGGCATGGTGAATGGAACACTCATAATAACCAATGGTATTAGAACCCAACGTGGTAGGTGATGAGCCTCCCACCGTTATCCGAGTTGATTTGGTTTAATGTTTTCCATCACCGGAGATTTAGACGGAAATATAACAATGAACAAAAGATGGTTCTGGTCAGATTAGAACTCGGGACCACACGATTCACAATCCAAGTTCGGTTGTCTAACCTCTGGGTCACGATACGACCCATTTAATGTGCCCTAAGAACTTTTTTAAAATGGCTTATCAAAGATAGACAAATACTCGTAGCAATTAAAACATCAATGAATGAGACCTATGACAACATAGCGTCTTGCGGTACATCGCAGTTTGACTTGTGTGGTGTCTCGGGTTCAATTACTGGTAGGTAGGGTCAATTCAGAAAATGGCATTTTCTCAACGGTCTCGGTTCAAAGTAGGCTGGGAGTCGCCCTTGGCTGAAATCCTTGTCTGCCTCCGTAACATCCTGGCTCCGAGACCGTGACAATTTAGTGTGTTGTCTCGGTATTCAATTAACAATTAACTATTTTAATAATATAACTAATTTTAATATGAAATACATTGCTTAAACGGACCAATTACCCGTTAAATAATGATCCATCTTCTCATTAACTACTAGGTAGTTGATGAGAAGATGGATCAGTTAGATATTAAAATATTTTTCGCAACAATCAATGGCGATGTTAATTCTAACAGTACTGAATACTCCGGTTTGCATAGCTGTCGCAAGTACTTACTACAATAGTATATATTAAGCAAAATCTTTAGATATTTGACAGACAGTTAACATAATAAGTACCTCAATCGATCAATCTGTGTCAAATTCTTGATCTTATCAATAAACCTGTGCGCACGCACTGTGAGGCCCCTTATACATTATAATAATCAACGGTTGGTATTATTTTTAGACTGAGTTGCTTACTAAAGATCAATACACCAAACAGTATGTACCTATTTGCACAGCGCAATGTTAAATTAGTGAGGGAAACAGATTATAATAATACACTAACTGTTACTTTTTGTTTATGAATAGAAAATCGGGTATATTGACTATCCACTGTCCCATTAATTATTTTTGTGACCGTTTAAACATAAACAAGAGGTGCCCGTGGCTAAGTGACGGCAGCGGATCGGCAACGATCCGATGTTAAGCAACGCTAGTAAGGTCGGGTTATGGATGGGTGACCATCCCGACCGAAATTAAGTGATGTGTTTTTCAGGCATCTCCGTGCTTCGGAAGGCACGTTAAACAGTTGGTCCCGGCTGACGTCGCAAGATATCAGTCGTAAAGCCTAGTCAGAGGCCTAAAAAGGCGGCTTGATAACATCGGACGGTAAGGTTTATCACTGGCCTTACATTCACCTCTCCAACAATCCACACTGAGCCCGCGTGTTGGGGTATGGCTCGTACCACCTCATAGTTGAGGTGAGGCCTGTGCTCAGCAGTGGGACGCATAAGGCTGTATTTGCTTTATTTGCATAAACATTGCTTTTGACAAGTATACCGGGTGATTATCAAAAGACGTACAAAAACGTTAGGGCAAACTCAGTAGGTACCTAAGTGATGCTCAGGAGCACATTTAACCGGCCACCTAAATTTTATCAATTCCTCGAAAATTCTGTCGTATTTTTTTTTTGTTACAATATTACATTAAGTAAAGCTATACGGAAACAAAAGTACATGTGTAACTTGTGAATTTGAACGACAAAAAATAAAAAAATAGGTAAAAGAGTTTTCTCCCAAAGACACAAAATGTTACAAAATGTTGTTTTAAAAGAAAACTTTCTCTCTAAATTTTTAGTGTAATGAGTATTTCTTCTCTAGGCCCTAATGACCTCTTCTTGCAACCGATTTCAAAGTCCGTCCTTGATGTTTTAGATGTCGCTTTGGGGAATGTTCTCCCACTCATCAACAGCTGCAGCGTCTAGCTCACTGATGGTCTAGACATCGGATCCATCTTATGAGGTTGTCCAACTCATGCTCTATTGGATAGGTAAGGACTCCCAGGTGGCCGTGGTTATCGCTGAATATCTGTGGTGTCCAAGTGTTCGGTAACGACTCTCACGGTGTGTGCAATGTGCAACAAGCATTAATGTGTATTAAAAAAAATTGTCTCCTATGGATGGCGTAAACGGAATCACACGTGGTTCTAAGCCTGCCTCTATCGTAGACTAACAACTCTGTATAGGCGTTGTATTCATCTAAGAAGAGAACCTCCTTTCATTATTCCGATTCCTATTTTCAGGTTCTTAAGCAAATCTAAGTCTCGCTCTTCTAAGACTTGCAGTCAATTCAGGGTCTCGATCAGGTCGAAAGATTATCAGGTACCTCTCTGATAATCTTCTTCTTGTTGTTCGTGGGCTCATACTCAAATTCAACCTCAAACAAACGGTAACGAGCCTCAGAAGCTGTTATGAAGCGATTTCACTGTGTCTGTGTGCGCCCGATAGCCCGCTTATAACAACACGCCATTGTTGACACGCGGACACAGAGACGTGAGTTTACAGGCGAAGTCAGTCAGTTTCAGTCTCGCGCACTCTCAAAAACATTGAAATATTATTTGTTCGTCAGATTTATAGTTAAACGTCAAAAATGGCTACGCGAAAATAATATTTTTGTTGCAGTGTATTTGGCTGTTTGAACACCACACAACATTGTAATTACACGTTTTTTTCGTTACCTAATGATGAAGAAAGGTAAGTAAAACTCAATTAACTTATAAAGTAGTTAGTATAAGTACATAGGTAGGTAAAACATTTACGTAGCTTATCTTATCATGCATTGGTAAAACACCAGTATTTAGACGACACGATTGGCGTAGTGACCTGTAGCACGGTTTCTCGCCTCGATTCCCGGTCAGGTCAATTGGTGTGAAGGTAGACGCCCCTAGCTTATTTCCTTGTGTGGTACCTCGTAACACAGGGATATAATAATCCCTACTTCGAGACCAGTACAAGAGGTGTGTTGTCTGGCGCATATTTATATTTTATATTTTATTTAAGGTATATTATTTTGTCGGGGCACGCGCGGCTGCTGCAGCCGAAGCGTCATGCTGTTACTTGCCTACTAGGTAGGTATAAGGACTGTATAATCAAGTCCAATAATATAGCAAATTGCACCAGGAGCCCGGTTTATTCAGCGGACGCCTTCTGTAGGTAAATGACTGCTCTGTAGGTAATGAATCTGGCGCAAAGGTTCATGATTTTTTAGGAACTTTAGGAATGTTCAGTCATAACATTATTCTTTGCCCGTTCTGTCAGATCGGGCTTATCGGGCAACCCTAGGCGATCAGGCAAGTTTAGGAAAAAAGACAAGAGCGGTCCTTCTGTAAACTCTTTATTTTGTGCAAGGACCGTAGCAAGTAGAAAGATGTGGTCGCTGCCTACCCCGTTGGGTAAAAGGTGTGATGGTATGTATTACATTGATATGTAGTGTTTTTAAAAATGGTACACTCAGGCTAATGATCAGTTTTCTAAAAACATTTCCATGTAATTGTAAAGTTCTTTCTTGGTTTTTGAAATCAAGTTGTAACAAAATGTTCGCAATGTAGTTCGAGTTTACCTAAGGAAAGGTCTTAACTATGGTGTAACACTTCGGAACGTATTTTTTGTAAGAAAATAAACAATCTCGAAATATTTTTTTTGGAGTCTAACACTTTTTGGACTCCCTGTGCATGCGAGGAAATGAATAACAAACATAAGTATATCTAATTTGGTATTCACTTCTCGAACCAAATTTGATTTGAATGGCATTCTTCTCTTTGTTGTTTGGGCTCCAGTCAAGAGATGCATTGTAATGATGAAGAAACATTATTTTTAAATTATCAGCAGTTGTTATCTCTATGACGTGCATAATGTACGACGACCGACTTGGTGTAATGGTTAAGAAGTTGGCTACTACACCAGAGGTCGCGGGTTCGATCCCCGCACAGTACAAACATTTGTGTGCATGAACATGTCTGTTTGTACTGGTCTGGGTGTCTCCTATATATAATAAGTATGTATTTACAAAAGAAAATGTATTTAAGTATGTTTATCCGTTGTCTAGTATCCCATAACACAAGCTTTAATTAGCTTACTTTGGGGCTAGATGGCGCTGTGTGGAATAATGTCCAGGGATATTTATTTATTTTATTTATTTTAATGCTTTCAGATTTCGTGCTAAGCAGCTACTGCATTCCGAATCAGCTCATGATATGGTTTTTGGACTACTGAATTCTGTAATTCAATTCAAAATTGAGAAGTCTTTGAATTGACGCGGAAACCAAAATGAAATAAGAGCTGGAATAGCAAAGAATTAAAGACCTTTGGGGCAGAAAACTCTGAAATGGACAAGTGCAAGCCAGCGAGGTTATGTTACAAAGAGGTATTTTATACAAAAACAAGAATGCGGACAGCCTGTATGTATACCATGAGTTGACATCAATGACAGACGCTAGTGTCCGCGTAAAATATGTTAACGTTTTTGTATGGGATTTCATGACAGCGCCCCTAGTGATATAAAGTAGAAACAAAAATGGCATTCACATTTCTGAACGCAACGATCGCCGCTTACGTGACGAAAACTCATGGCAGACATTTATTTATTTACTATCTTTCCGCCTGAAGCTTTGCTTGCGTTATCGTGTTAAATTAACCCCAAATTACATGAAATGTTTTACTGTGAAGTTTAATCTAAATCCGTTCAATAGTTTTTGCGTGAAAGAATAATAAACATACACACATCAATACTCACAAACTTTGGCATTAAAAATACTTGTAGCCCATGTGTTAATCTGATGTATAAACTGTATTACTGGCCTGTTGGCGCAATGGCAGCGATCCTGCCTTTAGCGCCAGAGGTCGTGGGTTCGATCCCCACCCATGACAAATATTTGTGTGACGAACATTTGTATTTGTTGTGTGTCTATGTTTTATTATCTATTTAGTATGTATTTAGAAATATTTAAGTATGTTTATCAGTCTCTGACGCCCATATTACAAGCTCAGCTTAGTTTGGGGTCAGATGATCTTGGTGTGAATTGTCCCAGATATTTATTTATATTTATTTATTTTATTACTGTAAAGTTTCATCCAAATCCGTTCAGTAGTTTTTGCGTGAAAAAGTAACAAACATTCTCACAAACTTTCGCATTTATAATATTAGTAAGGTTTAAGGACCACCATCGTAGCAAACGATATTCACAATCATAATAATACACTCATAGGTTTCAGTACAAATCGCTGTTATGCTTAAAGACTGCTACGACATGCACCAACTTGAGCCTAAAGAAAGTAAACTATTTTAAATTCAAAATGATACAGAATGCATACAATTCAAAAGAAACGAAACTAAAATTTTGAAACAAATATATCCAACAACATTGATTTAAACTTGCGTGGTGAATACGACATGTAAATTTTAAACGGGGCTGTTACAGACGACCTTGACAATAGACTATATTGTAATTGTACTCTGTTAATAGACATTCTGAATTACTGATGGTAAGCGTTTGAAGCAGCTCATGAATACCTACAATTGCTGAAAGTATCATTCGTGCCTTGCCGACCCTGCAAGACTTGACGTATTCTTGTATACTTGGCAAGATGAAGTCAAGTATCCCAGCTGACCAGCTGAGCTCTAGCTACTTTACCCTCCTAGCTGTGATTGCAGGACTTGGGACCATGCTGCTCACCAATTATTAGCTTTTCCTGAACACCATAATGTAAATTGTGTTAAAAAATGGATGTGAATGAAGGAAGAATAGCTTTGAAATTCGGTTTGGTTTATGGTTGCAATTATAAAAGTTCCACATATTCTGATTCTGATATTAGGAAGCAGGATTAGTTTTAAACCTCAGGCCGTGGGGCATAAACAATGCACAACAAGGCCCAATTACGAACCATTTAATGACCATTAACCAATCGATGCGCCGGCACCGGCGGCATACGTCTGTGACGTGTGCATGTACTCTGGTCTGCATCGATGCAAGATACTCCGTATCTCGTATGCCTTTTTCATCACAACCCACGAAAGTGCTAAGAATAAGAATATTCATCCCGCAAGAATGTAGTTCATTTTAGGTGGTACAACAAATATAGAGAAGCAAGACAGATTCCCCCATTATAGCATGCAAACACAACGTCAGTGCTACCAAAAATTAATGTCAACTTCCAAATAAGAATAAACAACAGATAATTAAAATTGAAACGAAATAAGTAAGATTATTTTGTAGTCAAAATATTTGGCCAGAACGTCTACAACGAGTTGCCACTTAAAATTTTCATTATCGTTTCCCGTAAAAAATTGTATTAGGATTTGTCGTTGTCATGTCATGTGTCATCCCAATAGGTACAATTTTTTTACGCGAACGATTACGTACATTTAAATTGGAAACTCGTGGTAGACTTACTGGTTATATAACCAATTTTAAATTAGTCAAATTTTGAATATACCTCGTATAGAGCATCACAAAGCCGATGGGGCAGAAAAGTGCTCGAGTGGAGACCACGTATCGGCAGGCGCAGCGTAGGACGCCCCCCGTGAGATGGACGGATGATCTGGTCAAGTTCGCGGGGAATCGCTGGATGCAGGCCGCTGCTAATAGGATAGGTGGAAATCATTCGGGGAGGCCTATGTTCAGCAGTGGACGTCCAATGGCTGTTAAGATGATGATAATGAGAGCATCACTGCGAGTGGTTTTGGTTTACATCCAACGACTTCCTGAAATCTGGACCTAATCACCAGTCCGTCTTTATGTCGAATTCTTAGACTACTAACCTGTCTATGTTGACGGGCAGGTCGGTAAAATATCTTAGACTTGTATTGACTTGAGAAGAGAGGAACTCTTCTCTTAGTCGTGGTTGTTAGAAATGAATGATAAATAATTAAACATCTAGGTTAACTGATGCTGTTGTTTAATGATCGGAACTCAACATAGGCGCCAAGTCTGTAGTTGTTTGTTAAATGTTAATTTTACCACCGTTGAATTGCCTTTTTGCTTTTTAGCTTTTTGTTCCAGCATCATTTTATCGATACATATATTCATAAATACAGAGCAACTAGCATAAAAGTGTTCGTGCCGTAATACTTTTTTCTACACGAGAAGGCAATAATATTGTTAAGCTTGCTACGTTCTGGTGCCAATTTATTTTTTAGTCCTTTTGTTTAAAACGTGAACATAAACGCCGTGAACATGTTTATGTTCACGTCTAAAATTTCGTAATCAGTGAAATGTCAAGATTATTACAAATATTGCTTGCCCCCAAGTTTAGCATAAGAATGCGTTCTTAAACTATACATTAGCAATATTGATAGTGCTCCTTAAATATTTATTCAATAAGTAAACGTAAACCAAACACTCAAGACTCAATTAAGAATGTTTACATAAGACGGGTTTGCCTAAATCTGCAATTTAAAACACATACTCGTACTAAGCAAAATATTCACGACTAGCTGTCCGTCAGCGTCTTCGACCGCGTAGACTGTTTTTCCCATTAAAATGTGGCCTAAATTAAAAAATATACAGCCTATGTCACTCCCTGATAATGCAGCTTTATATTGGTGAAAGAATTTTTAAATTCGGTCCAGTACTTTCGGAGCATATTCGATACAAACAAACAAATAAAAAAAAAAACAAACAAACTAATCTTTCCTCTTTATGATATTTACATAGATGTTCATCCTTTTGTAAATCATCGTTTAGATTTTGTATTGGAATATAATGAATGCCAGTTAGCTCTAAAACAAGTTACCAGTAAACGATAGTTACTGGGTATAATCGAATCGGTAATTTTAGATCGAAAATGTAAGCAATGGTAGTAATGTGTACGTTTACGCTGTGTTTTTGTTTATTGTTACTGCGCAAATCAACAACACAGCTCTGGTTTCTGTAAGAATGGTCGTTATCATCATAATTAGGTATTAGACACAATAATTGGATACTAATAATTATCAAATATTATGGAAAAATACATTATAACCATTTTTTAAAAGTGTGAAGGGATTGAAATATGTTTTCCATTTGATAACCTACACAATTACCGCAACTTTTGTCAAGAAACCTTTTTCATATTAACCATTCTCTTTATTGTGTACTGTATTATTTAATCCCATGTCACCAGTGTACCTCAAAGAGCGGTTCCATTTTCTGCAGCCGACTCGGGGACAACAAATGCGATTATCTCGAATACTCCGGCTTGAATTCCCTCCTCATTCCTACACAGTCTTTCACTGTACAATCTATCCGATTGTGGAATTTCTTACCCATCTCTATAAGGGAATCTCAGTCCCACCCTATCTTAAAGGCTAAAGTCAAATCGCATTATCTTGCGCTCTGATTATCCCTTTTTTATATTTTTTCCTTTTTTCTAGTTAACCTTTCGTGCATCCTACTTGTGATATCTGTCTGTTACTGGTTTTATTGTGGGGTATAATGTATGTATGTAAATATCTTCAAATATAAAGTAAGTTTATTTTAAATAAGTTTGTTATTTCTCCATCTAAATAGTTTATGTGGTATTTGTGCACATACTTGCCTCTCGTTTACCACTTTTCCCCTCTACCCGTAAGTTTCCTGGAAGAGATCGCTATTAGCGATAAGGCCACCTTAATTTTGCATTGTTTCAAATGCAAAATGTAATACTAAGCTTGTCTGTTTTTGTTTTAGTACCATAAAAAGTGAAATTCACTGCGGAACAAAATGTTTTGGCAGAACGTATAGTAATAGAAATGAAACTACGAGATGTGATGTGACGCACAACTTGCTTCCATTTGTAGGGAGTATTTTGGGCAAGTTCAAAAAATATGATTTTTGAAATTGCCAAATATCGGGGAGTCTCGGTGCTATGGAAATAATTTATAACAATGATTCTATTACACACTTTCGGGCTCTTTCGATGACACATAAAAAAAAATCAAATACCTAATTATGAAAACTAGTATTGTCCACAACATCGAGTGCATCACTGATTATTCATTATAAATATAAAATATGCGCCATCGAAGTAAGGATAAATATCCTTGTGTTACGACTACGGGTATGTACCAGACAAGGATTTAAGCCAGGGGCATCTCACCTGACCCAGACCCGAGGCAATTTAAAGAAGATCGTTTCCTGAAATTCACCCGAGCTGGAACCGAACCCGAGACACTACGGCAATCATGGCGAGAAACCGTGCTCCAGCGCACCACGCTAATCATGTCGTCAATTTTGCGATACGATTCCATTCGAAACGAAACGAGTCTATTATGCGGCAGATTTTACATAAACAACGAGTTATAGAAATTTGATTAACTCAAAAAGCCGATCATTTCTCTTTTTGTAAAGATTTGGCTTGGATATGTACGAGTAGCCGTGGGATTGTCTTATATTAGCATTCACCTTCTATGTTTACATTTTTTATCTTGAACTTGCAAGTATGTCTTTCAATAAACTTTTAAATATACGCTGACTGGATGATAAAATTATCAGATTATTCTCTCTACAAAACCTGCAGACGAAAAAAATATTTCACAAATTACAACACTGAAATCTTTAAGAATTTGCCTATCCAAAAGTGTCATTCATTCATTACTCGGTCCAATGGCCCAGCCACTTTTCCATTTATTTTGAATTGATGCAATGTTTTCTTGGATGGATCTTCTTGAAACTTGAAAAGTTAAATCGTAGCTTTCCCTGGCTTTTACTTAGATGATGGCATGTACATTTTCTTTATCCAAAACTTTGATTTCTTTCACCAAAGTAGGTCAGCTTAAATCTGATCGCCCTAGCACGTCAGAGATCTTGCAGGAGCAATAAATCGGCCAATAGACGCCGTCATAAGAACAATCCAGATGTTAAAAGGATAATTTAACTGAGCAATTGGCTCCCTCGTAGTGCCAAAGGTTATGCCAAGGTAGGTATGATAGTTCCATTGATGTGTTTTACAGCGCCAATGATTTTCTATACATTAGATAGAGCACGCTAAGGTGCTGATAGGTTTGAGAATTCGTCGTTTTAAATTTCCTCGAACCACATTGCGAACATGACGCTAGATCTAGATTTTAAAAACCAAACGAAAACGTTCCACTACATGGAAATGTTTTTATAAATCTGAACATTTTCCTGTATTGTACCATTCAATGTAATATAGCAGCAAATGCTGTAGTCTATACTCAACTTTAGCAGGCCCCTGTCACTTCACAAACTTGCGCGTGAAATTACCTACCAGCTGCCGGGACATGGAACTCCCATTTGGCAGTTGATTGTCGACAGCCGCGTAGAGTATGCGAATCTTGCGGTTCAAGTGACGCAATGACGTACTGTAGGTACTGACTACTGACATCTATATCGAAAGAAGTGGCCCTGGCAATATATGCCTGACACAAGACAGCACGCATTTAGAATTAAGAAAATTTACATTAATTTTCTATTGATGTGATTTATCTTTTACGTTAGTAACTATTGAGTAATCTGTGCCTTTAGTACTACAACGCCAATGATCTTCCATACACTGGATAAAGCATGTGGAAAGGTTTAAGGCCCGTATTCACTTCGATTAGTAGCAAGTGCAGGTAATTAGTGCAGGCCCTTAGTGATTATGAGAAAACTCGTGTGGGCAGCGATTGATTAGTGCGATTGAATAGAACACGCTTCTAATCACTTCACGACGCAGGATACTAATCACTCGCAATAATCCATCGCTGTCTACATTTAATTTCTCATAATCAATAAGCACCTGCACCAATCACCTGCACTCGCACTGATCAAAGTGAATACGGGCCTTAAAACAGTCATGGCACACGCGTGGCCCTGACACCTTGGCTTCTGTCTCTTTCTAACATGTGTGAGTGAAAGGAGTAGGAATACATTGTAACTAAGGGCAAAGAGTGCTTAAAATGACGTCAGGCATATTTTTTGTGGTCCCGTAGGTTTTTGTTTTCATCCTGCATGCATGACTTTAAAAAAACATGATTTTTTTTTTCAAGATGTAGGTATTTAGTTCCTAGTGATTCTACTACCGCGGACTAAAACCTTATTTGAAATCCCATATTTTTATATATATTTTTTAATAATGTACAAATGAATCGCAGTAGTCTATTTTCAGAAATTTTATTAATCATCCAGATGACTTGTTATGATCACAATGTATTCTAATTGTCGCCAATTTCGTTTAATCGTTGTTGATTAATGACACCACAAAAAGTTGCTTCATGATTGAAACTATCAAAGGGGATGGATGAATTGAAAGAATGGAATACATATATAGCTACACAAAGAATGAAACTAGAAAAATTCGACCTAATCCTAGGGACTAAAGCGGGATTCTTTGTATAGAAAATAGTGCATTGTTATACTTAATTCATTATAACATTAGAAATAAGAAGCAGGGGTTCTAAATTGAATGACAATTTGCATTTGACGTTGCCATGACGATGACACACATGAGTATAACCTGGCAAAATTGAAAACCCCATCCGCCACAACGTATGAAGGGATTATGTAACATTTTAGATTTGGTAAAGTTATACTGACTCAATCTTCAAAGTAATAATGTTTATTGTTCCTTTACCACAAAGTGTACCCTAAAAAGAACCTTTTTTACATCTGTCTAATGTCTAATGGAATATAAATGCTAAAAATATTCCGTCACACATCCAGCAAAGCAAACGAAAAACGCCTGTAGTGTCCCGGTCCATTTGAGAGCCGTGATTTTTTATGACCTCAATCGTAATTTATTGTAATATTATCTTTCTACGAGATTAAGTAGCTACACATCATATACCGTTTGAAACTACATGAAATTGTCTTTACATTGCACATATTGAAATTGAGTTTGTGAACTTGCATAGTGCCGAAAATAATTAATTTTCTTGTTTTCACTGACATAGTTTTATTTTGTTTCATCACTAACATTCTATGGTTATAAGCACTGATTGCCGATAGTATTACCAAATTTTCACTACACCATTCTGAAGAGTATATATTCACCAATATTTACCACAAAACACCTTTTTTTTAGCTAAACGTATGACTACATAATCAACAAATAATTACGCAGTGACATAACAGAAAAAAGTGGCGCATTTTTTTAGATAAAAAGTCTCTATAACTCTGTATGACATTTGTTTTCAATTGTTCAGAGGTGATATTTTGTGTAAAAGTAAGCCCATGATTGGCTGCATAAACTTACGTGATCAGCCAATCACAAAATATGAGTGAACTTGGTGCCAAAGATAACGGAGTCGCTTATGGACAGACGTGTGTCCGCAGGACGCATCGTGTCTTAGTCGCTTATAGACAGATTCACATACATAACTATACATCATCACTACTGGAGCCTTATTACAATCCCTTATATCTCGTCTAGTAAATTCCCGAAACTGAGTGTAGGGAACAATTTCGTCAGTAAATATCCAGCCTACAAGATGCATTAGTGCAAAGTAACCGCTGACCGGCTGGAAATTTATTATCATATTACAAAATTGCTTGCTACGCTCAGTTTAGGGAATGAACTTAAAATTTTCAAGCTATTGATTGCCCCTGAATCCCGAACGGGATAGTTAAGGCGAGGTAGTTCTGCACAACACGTCCCGAAAAACACTGGTGAGCGGGACGCGGACCGAAAATCACTAAAATAATCTATTCAAAAATGTATAGATGTAATAAAAAAACCGTCGGATGAGATCCCTCTACTTATGTTATCAAATCAATTATTTTAGGAATAAAGCCAAAAATAGAAGGCAAAAGGGCACGAAAAGAGGTAACTTTGTGAATTTATTCTATCGAGCCAACTTTATCAAATCATGTCTCCACCGGATGAATTCCCTGTATTATCCCTTCAACAATATCAGTCAATTTTATTAGATTTGAATTTCACTGTTTACTACTTCAAAAATTAATTCTAAAAACGTGTTTTGTGACTGTTGCCGTCATATTAAACGGAACACTCAGAAGCCCACTTTTCACCGAGCATTTAAAATGGAACGTGGTTAGTGCCTTTCGCCGTTATCCAGGTTGCTCAGGTTTTTTATGGGTGTATTTCCATCACCGGTGAACTAGTCGAAAATTTGGCAATGAACAGAAAGATGCCCAGATTTGAACCCTTTATTTGAGTTAAAGTAGGCCTTTGGCCATGACGCTCTCGTGGAATGAAACTTCATATACAACAAACAACAAATACAGCCCTTTATACGTCCCACTGCTGGGCACAGGCCTCACTTTATCTATGAGGTGGAACGAGCTATACTACAACACGCGTGCTCAGTGGCGGATTGTTGGAGAGGTGAATATAAGGCCAGTGATAAACCTTACCGTCAGATGTTATAAAGCCGCTTTTTAGGCCTCTGACTTAGGTTTTACGACTGATATCTTGCGACGTCAGCCGGGACCAACTGTTTAACGTGCCTTCCGAAGCACGGAGATGCCCGAAAAACGATTCACCCATCCATTACCCGACCAGACTGGCGTCGCTTGACATCGGATCGTTGCCGATCTACTGCCGTCATTTAGGCACGGGCCATCTCAACTTCATATGCTCATAACTTAATATAAGTACTAGCAAAAATGCCTATTCAATATGTACACGAGGTCTTCTTTCACAGTCTTATGTCGTATGGTCTTCAGTTGTGGGGTTCAGCAGCGGTTCTTACACCATCTCTTTTCTTCCAAAAAGAGCCACAACCTTAGACCACGTGATTCGCTTCGGGAAGTATTCAGAGAGATAGATATTTCAACTGTGTACTCTCATTTTTTAATGATAATGTAGTGTCATTAATGAATTTCATAATGATAATGTAGTGTCATTAATGAATTTCATAAAACCCGACTGCAAAAACTGACCACTCAAGAGGAAAAACCAGCTTGTTCGCAACGTTTTAGATCATTGCGGCGGGGCGGGGACCAACATTAACCGAACATAAAGATAACCTATTTGTAAAATAAAAAAATAAAAAAAAAGTGACAAGCAGACTCAGGTCACCTAAAATATTTATTTTTTTAAACAATTTATGTATCTGTCAGTGTTATTGCAAACCAATGAGAAGGTAAGAATTTATCATAATAATACTATTTCTACCAACTAAAAGTTTTCCAATCTTTTAATTGCCATCAATGTAGGTACAATAACTGTTGCATTCAGAACCTAAGGAATGTCATTTGTTATTAGCTCGTTACTAATCCTTTTTAAAATAACATTACTTAGCTCTATCAGATTGTAAAGTTAGAAACAGATAGTTGTGATATTCGAGGCTGGTGTGCACGCATGGCCACGTCTGTAGAGGCCGACACGCTTTGATGCGCCTGCGTCGATTTTGTGCGGTATCGTATTGATTTGTGATCTACCGATCGGTTAACGATAAATATATCTCCGGGTAAATCTCAGGCTCGATTTCCACTAGGGAGGAGAGGCGGGGAGAATCAGTTTAGTAGATAAAATGGTTTCATTATCCATCTTTTTCTATTGACATGACGTCATTGTGATTTAGCAAGATAAAGCGAAAACTGGAGAAATGACTGACTTACTAACAGTAAAGTTTAAAAATACTGACCTGAAAGACTTTAATCCATTGTGAAGTCTATCAGGATTTTATTAACGTCAGATGAAAATCAGTTTTCCATTTAAGACCTTTATTGACTATTGTTATTGTTGCTTACTTGTAATACTGGGTGTGGCACCACATAACATAACATAACATCACGACTATATCCCAAATGGGCTAGTCAGAGGTAAGTGATTGTGCCGTCATGGTGAACGGAACACCTAAAAGCCCACTTTTAGCCAATGGTATTTTAGAAGTCAACGTGGTAGGTGTAAAAGTAAAGTGAAAAATATCTTTATTCATATAGACTTATAAAAAGTACATATGACAAGTCAAATACAAATAAAAAATTAAAGCAAAAATATCCTTAATACAATGATAGTAAATATCATAATTAAACATAAAGTGACTCTACCACCGGTTCGGAGGTTGTTTCCGATCGAGAAGACTCCGGCAAGAAACTCGATGGTTGCTCTTTTCAATCTTGTTTTCATACAAAAATTGAATTGACAGAGTAAAGTCATAACAAAAAATGTGTAGAGGAGCAATATATACCTAAGATGACCACTAATTCTTATGATTGAAGAAATCCTCTACACTATAATAACCTCGCTTCATTAACTTAGCTTTAATTTGTGACTTAAACTTGTGAAGAGGCAGTTCAACAAGAGTTTACGGCATCTTATTAAACTATTTTGCACATTGACCAACAAATGATTTCCCTACCTTAAGCAGTCTTAGTCTGGGAGTCACGAGCTTATTTTATTTTTATTTCTAGTATTGAGTTTATGAACATCACTGTTTTTCTTGAACAGATGCAAGTTTTTACGGACATATACGGTGGTGAGCCTTTCGTCGTTATACGAGTAGGTAGTTAGTCTGAAACTAAGTATTTTGGTTGTGGCCAGATTTGATTTGATTTTTGGGTTTAGATTTATTGATAAGGACCAAAATGTTTATAAGTAGTGATGGTTTGCCAAATCTTACTAATATCATAAATGCGAAAGTTTGTGTGTATGTTTGTTACTCTTTCACGCAAAAACTACTGCACAGATTTAGATTAAACTTTACAGTAATACAGCTTATACATCAGAATAACACATAAGCTACAATTTATATAGATTTTATATATACATGTTATAGAAATTATTATTATTATTATTATTTGTTCATCAAAAACTTATTCTATCATTACAGGTATTGTACCTAATACAATAGAACAGCATCAACAGCAATAAAACAATTTAACATACTATATTCTGATACGATAAAATATAAAGGGCTATTCTTGTGAATTCACTCAGAGAACAGTAGAAAAGGTTTAAATCCTTAGCAATATGGTTGAGTGTGGCGAGAGCGCGCGTCAGCGGCGCCTTACTCGACAAGTTAGTTCTACCGCGCACCGGCGCAAGTAGCCGCGGCCTCCGCCGCCGCCGTACATACCTGTCCGGAACAAAAATACTTATTTGGCCCAGTAACACTGCGTTTTCGATTTTTCCTACAAGAACTTTAAATATGTAGGTACTGAGACCTAGATCTCTCCTTACCTCCAATTTGTTGTATCCAACCATACCTAAAATAAATAAAGTTGGATACATACAATTAAGTTCACGCGGGCGAAGCCGCGGGCAGAAAGCTAGTAAATAATAAATTAATAATCAGGTGGAAGCAGCACATTAGCATTAAAAATTAAATAGTAATAACCAGGCCTTAGATTTTAAGCTTAGAAAAAAAAGATAATCCTGATCTTAACATTATTTGAAAATATTAAAGATTAGATATGAAATCGTAAACCCTAAATATAGCATCATAATCAAACTGCTTAGGGAGCTAAGGTATCTTGATAATAATTCAATTGCGTCGAAGAAACAACAATCAACTGCGCAGTATGCAAATAATATTAGGGAAAATGTTATAAATTGCGACTCATATTTCGGGTCTATCACATAAGTGCAATGTAAATAATACGATCTTCAATTATTTTGTGGCATAGTGTAACTACATAATTATAAACTCAAACTCAAACTCAAATATCTTTATTTAAATATACTTAATCAGTACTTTTAAATAGTCAAAAAATATACTAAATAATAGACATAAATACTATAATAATATGGATTTATATAAATAAACAGTATACAATTATACACTAAACGCTAGGGAGTGAACGCTCTCCCTGCGTCTGTGTTTCCGGATACTTACAACCTTGGTGTCTTCAAGGCCAGAGTGAATAGGCATTTTCTGGGTAAGCGTGTACCACCATTGGCCTCGTCATCGCTTACCACCAGGCGAGATTGAGGCCAAACGGAAACCCATTTTAAATAATAAAAAAAACAAACATAATGCGACTCTGCCACCGCGTCGGAGAAGTAGTAGTTACTCTTTCATAACTTCACTTTTAATAATTGCATGTACTTTAGTGATATAAGTGAGTAAAAAACGATATCTATGGCGTAACATCTCTTTTCATCTGTCACTCTCAGTCACATTACACGACTACATTTAATTTTCATTATTGATTTTTAATCAAAATGTTCAACGACAAAGTTCAATGAAATTCTTAAAAAAAAAAAAAATGCCTATTACAAGTACACACCACAAGCTATTCTGAACAACCCTGAGTTCAAAATGTACTGGGACAGGACCATTATAACAGATAAAACTATACACCACAATAGACCTGACATAACACTTCATGATAAAATTAATAAAAAAATAAACTCCAAAAACTAACAAATAATATTTTAAATTCACATGTATAAGGTAAGTTCAACTATTTTTTTTTTCCAAGCGTCGCGTCGCGTCTGGGGACCGCTCAAGTTTATGGAGTATTTTTCCAACAACAGCTAATTAATTATTACGAATTAGGTACATAGTCTTCTTCGTAATGCCGCGTGCTGCGAGCTCGGTGTGCGGTATGCGGCGCAGGGGTGGGTGTTACCAAGTGCGGCGACCCGAACGAATGTGTCGATTTTGCGAATTTTCGGAGTAAATTCTTTTCTTGCAATCTGCGACTACAACTATTTTTCTGACTTAGCGGTCCCCCGACGGGACGCGACGCTTGGAAAATAAAAATAGTTGAACTTACCTTATAGATGTGAATTTAAAATATTATTTGTTAGTTTTTGGAGTTTATTTTTTGTGTAGGGGGTTTTTAAAATTTTTAATTTTACTTTTATTTTGTCCTTTTTAAAGTAGGTAAAATATTAGGAAGGTATTTAAAGTGATTAAATAGTTGAGTTTGAAGTAACACAGTAACAAATTTTAAATCATTAGGACATATGAAAAGTAGTCAGATCCCCTCATCAACTATTAATGACCTGATGATCTTCAAACGGCTGATCAGGTCATGGTTATCTTACCATATACTTTCAATATCATTGAAGTAATACGGTACCAAATTTCGGATTGATCGGGCTTATGGAAGTTGGTCATATCCCCTCATCAACTAGAAAAGAACTGATGATCTACAAACGGTTGAACAGATTTTCATGAAACATGGCTAAGAACACTCGGGATAAAATTATCTATGACACAAAAAAAACTAAATGAAAATCGGTTTATCCGTTTGGAAGCTACGATACCACAGACAGATACACAGATACACAGATACACCGATACACAGATACACAGACACGTTAAACTTATAACACCCCTCTTTTTGCGTCGGGGGTTAAAAAAAACAGTTTACCTCATTGATATTGCCGTCCCCAACACACATAACCTGACATCCACCCATACTGAGAAACTCAGTAAATACACAGACCTCGCCATAGAGTTCAAAACGCAATGGCGAGTAAACAGTGTCAAAACTGTACCAATTATCATTTCTTCAACAGGTATCATCCCTAAGTCATTGCACAATGGCCTAAAAACTCTGCAAATCCACCCTCTCACCTTTCTTCTTCTACAAAAAGCCGCAATCCTTAACACCTGCCGAATTGTACGAAAATTTTAAAATAAAAAGGATTTTCCGTTTTGGCCACAAGCCCGCGGAAATAGTAAACCCTCAGAAATGAGAGAATTTTAAATAAAAATGAATATAAATAATAATAATAATAATGAAAATTTATTTACCAAAAAGTAACAATTACAGCCATAAATTATTATCAGTGGTTTCTGCACTAAGCTCGAGGCTTGTGTCGCAGTAAACCAAATTGTTTACTTAAAAAATCTGTTACTGAGACACCGGTTCACCGTCAATAACGCAGGTAAAAAAGACAAAAAAAAACAAAATAAAATGAAATTTAAATTAAAAAAAAAACTAAATAAAAAATATGCATTATGTAGGTGTGTGAGTTTGGGTGTTGTGTGTGTGCATGTGTGTGTTTGTTTGTTTGTGATTGTGTGTGTGTGTGTGTTGGAGTTTGAATTGAGGTCAACGCAAGGTACTCGTAGTTATTAGTTTTTCAGAGTCTTCGTAAATATACAGCATCTGCTAATTAAATAACAGCTCCCTTACTATATCTGTTGTTCTTGCTGTTGGTAAGTCAGCTAAGTGACCTTATTTCTTTTGCTGACTAAGCAAAAGTCCACCTTAGCATGTCTCAGGCTGCTTTTCCACCAAAAATGTCTCCTGCAGCGAGGATGTTCAAGCAAAGCTACGAAACTATTAGACCGTTCCCACTGATGCTATGCTATCGGAGCGAGTGAAATGTGCTACAAAGATGCGCTGCCGCGAGGTAGCTGTGCGAGGAAGATGCGTAGCTCGAGCTATGCGATGTATTGTCAGTAGAGAAGGCAGGCATAGCACGCATCCATGTGTCATACTCGTATCATTCTTCTTGTAGCAGTTTATAGCCTCAACGCTTGTTTATTTATTTATTAAGTAAGTTGCTTTTTATAATTTCAATACTTATGTTTTCTTTTTCTACTCAAAATGTGAAATGTGAGCGTGTGTGGTAGTATTAAAAACTCTTTTATTATTAATCAAAGTAAACACTATTGTTATTGTTGCACATGTGCACATTAAATGTCTTCTGTGTATGCACGTTTATAAGTTACAGTCTAGCACTACTTATAGTTAATTACAATAATATTTGGACTATTTACGATTGTAACATGTCATATGGATATATTATATAGTTATGTAATATTTTGTATTTATTATACATATATAAAATTATGTTATTTATTTATTAGTTAAAATTATTTTTCAATCCTTTTTATATCTCTGCACTTCGTAGTAGGTTGTCTGGAAGAGATTGCTTTTAGCAATAAGACCGTCTAAATTGTACACCAACTTTCGTTGTGATCCTTGTTCTTTTTCCTCTGTTTTTGTGCAATAAAGAGTATCTTATCTTATCTTAAGTGTACCTAATGAATAAAATAAAGAAATTCATTCAATTTTAATTTTTTGTACATTAAAAACAGTGCTTAGTAAATCTATATCCACCAGTGCTATTCTATGTGGCCAATAAATGTAATTAATGGATATCAAACGCAATCACAGCGACCTGGCATGCTCATATACGGTGGAAAAGCAGCCTCGCCGTACAGAGTCCACAACACGCGAGTAATACCATGGGCCTGACTCTTGAACAGAATTTCATTGGACAAGCATGGCAGAAATGTCAAACAAGAAATGTATGAACCTTATTCCACAGCGTTAAGGTGCAAAAATGTTTTTGGTGACAGTAATGTAATGCCAAGCCGGCGAAAGGTTCCGGAGTCAGGGGCCAGGCCGTTGTCACTGCGCGAGATAATTACCCACCAGCCGCCGGGTCTCCCAAGACCTGTTTGAAATGTAGCTTTAAAAATGTTTGCATACCAAATCAAGGTAAATTAAGCTGATCTTATTAATTATGTGACATCTTGTAAACCATATTTTAATGCAAATAAATGATTATGGAACATAATTTACAGCTAAAGAAGGACGGCGAACTTCCATGTAATTTCAGACCTCTACTTACGGGCCACGTACATAAAAGAAGTCGGTAGATGTTTTTAGAACTACGCTAGACTAACAAAAAAGTTAATTGTTTTAACTCTTTTAAAGCTGGGGTTAAAAAGATATTAAAGCTATTGAAGGTAGTGAGGTTATATTTTAAATCGCTGGTTTTTAATCATTTTTTTATTAAAATGACACTGATGCTTACACATCAGTCAGAATGGATACATGTTCCACTACAATGCAACGTACAATATCTGCATTTTGTCTGTCTAGGCACGGTTCCATGCAAAGTGTTCCGTTCCGGAGAATTGCGCGGATGACCGTCGTGGGAAGGCGGACTCCGCGCCCTCGCAGACGGGCCCACGTCTTTGCGACGGGTCCCGTCGCGGGTGTACGAACGGGCTTGTTCAGTCAACAGCGCTACATGATACGTGCAATGAGAACCCTAGATGGGCCTCATCCACCACATCCTCATCCCATGCAAGGCGCACTGCGAGTTTGTTAGTACGGCCGCGTGCTTTTTCTACTACGCGTATAGCTCGTGCCGCATCAGTGCGCGGCACGAGCGATCTGTCACCCGTTGCCCTTACCACATCATCACAAAACTATAGAACAAGACAAAGAACAAAAGAAGTACATTTCTGGTGTACTTATATTAAGTTCGTTGAGCTCAGTATGAGGCTTATTTAAGTTTTACTGCTATGTAAGCTTTGAAATGAAAATCATATTAACTTATTTATGTACATTTATTTAAATAATTTACAAGTGGTTCAAGAATGCAGCAGGAGCTCCGAAATGATCCTGATGACAAGCGTACCCCATGTACCATAAAATGGGCATAATGTGCGAGCAACACCCAACTGTATGATTTCCAGCAGCACAATAACAATAATATCCTAAAACGGCTTCACTCCCTTGTACTACTTAAAGTCTACTAAGTAGGACCCTTCTGCGTATAGACTCAGGTACATGAAGTTTTTCCCGATCATCACACTCTGGAAACAAGCAACGGCCAGCAGTGGAGCTGCTCTTCTTGTTGTTGGAAGACCTATTTGAGTGTTTGCTTTCTTATTTGCTTGCTGGGTTTCAATTTGGTTATGTTTTTCTGCAACAGGTGGTGCAGATAATTCTGGAGGGCTACTTTCTCTTACAGTTTGATTATTTGATGAAAGCGAAAAAAAACTGTTATAAACATTATAATAATAAAAATTAAACGTAACGTAATGTGAGTGATTTGTTTGACATTGACAATATTGACATTGATGACAACAATGGGAAGGCAAAGAAGTATATTACCATACAGCCTCTTTATCAGTTTGTTTTTTCACTTTGAACTTGAATACATTCAAAATACAAGTATGTGGCTTCAAAATGTTTATTATAGTGTATTTATTTAATTAAAATAGGTCAAAACAGTTAAAATATAACTTACCTTAACACAAATTGAAAATAAAATTAATTCCATGATTGAAAACTTCTGCGTAGATTGGAATACTCTTACACGAAATAAAACCGTTTAGTTTTTGCACTTTTTGTTGCACTACAGAAAAGTTTTATTTCATTGAAATCGGGAATAATTTATCTTTGACCTGCCTTCTTTAAAAATCCTGATTATATGGTAATAAATACAACAAATTTAACTCTATTTATTTAACATGTTTCCGTTTGGTAACGTTTTTGTAAAATATGGAGGCGAGTTTCGCCGCCCTTCTTTCAACAAAACAAAGCTAATGCAATTCCACCCTAGACAAAAGCAACCTTTAAAAATAAACTACGTTCACGATGACTGCAAGCTAGATTCCGTGAGTACATGTACATTGTTGGGCCTAGAAGTAGAGTCTAACATGAACTGGAAAAGCCACATGGATAAGTTAGCAAGTAAACTGTCAGGATTTACGTATGCACTCTACCACCTAAAGAGGGTTACGGATTTAGAAACAGCAACTAGTGCTTATTTCGCCTTTGCCCATGCTTGGCTTAGATATGCTGTGATTCTCTGGGGAAATGGTACGGAAAGTGATCGTATATTTATCCTACAAAAGCGATGTATTCGAATATTAGCTAATATAACGCAGAGAAAAACATGTAGACCTTATTTCATTAAATTTAACATTTTAACTTTGACCTCCTTATACATATTGGAAATGTGCATTTTCGTTAAAAAATATCCCCACCTTTACACACAAGCTGATAGCTATTATGCTCAGTCCCGTAATCTCCGTCGCAAACACAGACTGGTAGTCCCTCTCACGAAGCTACATATTGTTAGTTCGGGACCATACCACATGTCGGTAAAGATATTTAATAAATTACCTCTTTTAATAACGGGTATAAATAGTTTGTCCTTATTTAGTTCTAGTGTCAAAAGATTTTTGCTATCAAACTGTTTTTATTCTGTGCAGGAGTATTTTGAAAGTGTTTAAATTGATCACAAATGTTAAAATGTGCATGAAAAAATAAGTTTGTAAATAACTTACCTAATTATTCCAAAAATATCTTGCAGTGCCCTAGCAGGGTTCATGTGTATGTACTATATTTTTATTTAGGACCTGTAACTTACCACATGAAGCATCGAATAAATGAATTATGAATTATATTCTATTCTATTCTCATTTTGGCAGTTGACTGTCAACATCCACGTAGAGCATTTGTACGCGAATCTTGCGGTTGAACTGACTGACGTGATGATATACCTACTGGTAGGTTCTGACTGCTGACATCTGTATCGAAAGTGGTAGCCCTGTCACATGACAGCACGCATTTAGTGATTAATCTGTTACGTTAGTTACAATTAAGTTATCTGTGGTAATATCTACATATCTACCTCTAGTGTAGCACTTGTTCATAGTCTGCGATATTGGCTTACCATCAGGCTGGCCCAATGGGTGTTTGCCACGGACTTAGATAAAAAAGATCTAGCTGCAACATCTTTAAATAACAACAAAACTTCGGAACACACTATTTCCGTAAATGGTTCCCGTTTTATCTCAGGGATAACTCAACATTCTAGAAATAAACTCTTTAAAGTAATCTTCAACAAATATGTCCTCAAGCCAGTGGTTATCATGTGATTGGCAGATAGAGAAGGTACTTAAAATATTTATCGATATCTTATCAAACGTAAATAATACCCATGGTTTGATTTATATTGATTCCGAAACTAACTATCTTAACTCAAACTTAGACCTGTGACTTAAGACACACTATCTATAAAAACTTGTTGCATATTCATATATCATGTATTGTATATTAAAAAAAAACACATTTAGTTTACTTAGGACCGATTTTTAAATTCTTAGTTTAGTCCCTAGATAGCTAACTAAAGTATAAAATTAACTGGCTGTTTATCAAGCGAATAGATAATTTAAACTTTTCAATCGTAATTTATCCAACGAATAGCTATTTATCGGTTGTTTTTGTACTTACATCGCGAATTTCACACTGATTATGCACAAGCGAGATGCACTTATACAATAATTGCAATGTTAGAATGAAACAAGACAAAAGTTGATGTTTGACAAATTGACACTGACGTATAAGAAAAACAACCTCAGCTTTTTTTCTTGTCTAAAGTTGTGGTAATAAGGTTGTGATTATAATAACACTTCAAAACTCCTTTTCATCCCATGAACTAAAATGATTAGGTCTCTCTTTTACAACTCGATTTTTTCTATTCTTCTTCTTGTCGTGTCGACAGCAGCACTATATTTCATCCGACCAGTATTCCGCCACCTTGACAGCTCCTCACCACCTTGCACGCACCAGGTCGTCGCGTGTGCAGCTGTAAGGGCATGAGGGGCATTTAAGAAGGTGGCTCAGGCACCACATTTGCACACGTTGTTCGCGCCAACAGTGTAACCCCATCTGCATAGGTTATCTTTGCAGCGCCCAACCTTTTCTATTGGGCTCAGCGTTCATAGTTAAGTATCTGCGTTTCCTCCTCAATCTTTGCGTCGTCGATTTGGTCAAAAATATCCTTATGAATGTGTGTGCGTGAGAATAACAATGATGGCACCAAACAAAATGAAAATAATCTTAAATGACACACCACAAAACCTCAAAATGGTAAAGAAAACGCTTAAATGAATCTTATTCAGCCCCTCAAGAAGCAGATAACTTTATTCCTCAGTTAGCGGCTTTATTTAACAGATAACATCTATCTGACCATTGAATAATTAAAAATCTTGTTAACCTTCGAATTTTTTTTTGACTTTATTCTACAGATAAATTTCATTATCTGAGAATTTGAAAATCGGCCCTTACTTATGTAAGTTTAATTTCATACCTTACTAGCTTTCCGCCCGCGGCTTCGCCTGCGTGAACTTCATTTTTCTTTCCCGCTTTTCTGTTGAAATTTTTCCTGAATTTTCTTTGCTATAAACCTTACGGAGCCCGAGACCTTTCCAACGAATGCAAAACCCTGGAAATCGGTTCGTGCGTTCTGGAGTTATAGCGTCAGAAAGGAAAACCCGACTTATTTTTATATAATAGATGAAACATTTCACACGTCCAGTACAATGGAAATGTATGAATGATGCCGATAAAGTACCTATCTCATTCGAATGAACATGATGAGTATAGTTAAGTTTAAAAAAAAGATTTGAATGATAAACCTTGTTTAATTTTTTTTAGTGGCCTTTAAAACTAAGGGAGAAACACAATTTCTCACTTTTTCAGTTCTATATTGTTTTTCTAGAGTTTGGCTCAGTGCTATGGATTGAAATGCTTCTGAAGCAGGTAGGCTTAACGTTCATACTATTCGCGCTACAGTAACCAAAAATTAACCAGGAATTTACGAAAATTCGTAAAAACACTCATAACTCGAAAACTACCAAAAATCGCGGAACATACCACTGGGGCTTCCGCTTATCATATCTTTTTGGGACATCCTGTATAAGTTGACTGATTATGAAATAAACTGATTCAAGCACAGATTGGAAACACCACGGTGGAGAAATGAGTCAAGCGATAAAAAAATACAATTTGAATATTCTCTGTTATTTATATATGCTATAAGATACGATATCTATTGTTAGTATTTTGATAAAAAATGTACTAAGTAATATGACTAATTGCGCGTGAAATTCGATGACTTCAAAACTTTATAAGTTAGGTAATAGGTAGAAATTTTGAAAGAACATCTGTATTACTTTTTAAAACACCAAGATAGAGAAATGAAAAACAATGTGTTAAAGTACTTTTTTAAGTTTTTCTGAAACAACTAGTGCTCTTAGCAAAAAACAATCTTCTAATCAAGTAATCTACATAACATTTTCAACACAAAAGGTTTCGCTCGCTTTTTCTCTGGGATCAATATTTAGTGACTTAAGAAGGAATGAGGATGGACAATAACAAAATAAACTTTTGTATTAAAACAATTCTAACTATCTTCTGAATCTAAAATATCATCATCAACATCATCGTCGATGGTGTTTTACAGATGAGGGCTGGGAGGCTGAGTGCAGGAGCTGGTTCATACTACGTATACACTGGAGCAGGCGATGCCTGGTTTCCGGCAGCCGCATTGCACCCTACACCCCAAATGTATGGACTTTTTTGGGTCAATTCTGGTTTAGCCGTGAACGGTTTAGCAATTCCCACTTTGCTTTTTCCGTAGACCGTAGAGGTGGTAGAGGAGTCGCATCCGGAGAAGCTGTGGAAGAGGAGAATCGTCTTGGCAAATGGAAGCTGTTGAAGTTGTCGCACTGAAAACCATTTGGTTTCCACCTTTCCACGACCTGTTTTTATAAAGAACACGTTGATATTTGGTATAGACAATCCCAAAAAAATAATAATAATAATAAATCTTGACCCTAGCTAAAAAGTGTACATAACCTTTTTTGTCGGAAATTTGATGTAGATTACTTGAGTAAGATTTCTTTTTTGCTATCAGTCACCGTTTACGAGTTGTTCAAGAAAAACGTAAAAATACACCTTTATACACCCCCCCCCCCCCTACCAGTTAGCTCCACCCTCATCCATCAGTACTTTTAGTATGTTGCTTCAGACACCATTCCGTAAATTGGTGGCAAAATTCGCTTTTACAGGAATTATTAATTATATTCGTAATATTATGCCTGTTACATGACAGCACGCGTTATGAATTGACAGAAAGGTAATTTTTCTGTGATTAAGTAGCACGGAAAACATCGAAAACAAACCAAATCAAGCCGGATAACGGCGGAAGGATCTCCACCTACCACGTTGGGTTCTAATACCATTGGTGAAAGTGGGCTTCTGAGTGTTTCGTTCACCATGACGGCACAGTCACTTGCCTCTGTATACCCCGCTTGGGATAAAGTCGTGATGGTATGTATGTATGTAGTAACTATCAAATAATCTGTACTTATACGCGCGTAGGCATAGTTTGGTGGTCTAGCATCGCCTATAGTCTGTAGTATATTAATTTAGTGGCATATTGTAAGTCATTGTCCTCAAGTGTTATCTGATCTCAAATACGCAAGTATGAATGGGGCGTAACTGACCCGTAAATTATAAATAAGTTAGTAATAAACATTATTGTAATTTATTGCAATAAAACACTCAACAGTGAGGGCTTGAAGATAATGAAATTTACATATACAAACAAGCAATGAGCACTTAGGATTATTATATTGAAGTGTTTATTATAGTAATGAAATCAAGGAATGACAACGTTTTTTGTATTATTGTTAAAAACGACACTAAAGCACTTGAATTTTTGTATTCCCCAGACAACACGCCACTTGTCGTGGTCTCGTGGCTAAATAATATCCTTGTGTTACGAGGTAACACAACAAGACAAGGAATAAAGCCAGAAGCGTCTCCCAGCACACCTAGACCCAGCTCAATTTAGAACTAACCGTTTCCTGAATTGACCCGACCAGGAATCGAACCACGGACATCAAGACCAGTGTTATTTTGCTGCGGTTTTCGGTAAGGGATTGCGAAAATAAGGTCCCAATAAGGGTTTCTAAGCTCAAGTTCCCATGCATTTAAAAAGGCTTTGCTTGCGCACTTTAAAAAATTGATGACGCCCCAAGAACTGCAGTTTTGTCATTCTCTTGGACCCACCTGTTATCTGTCTGTTATTTTTTTAAATTTTTTGTCCATATAATGTGTAATTGCTATTATTATGTATATATGTTTTTGTAATCTCTTTGAAATCTTCTTATTTTGATGTAAACCATTTCACCTTCTTTACACCTAATTTAAAACTATTATCTCTAGCACTGCCTGTAATATCTCTGTCTGACTGTGTGGTTGACTGGTAGAGAATGCCTCTAGCTAGGTGTTAAATCCGCCCTTTGTAACATAGACTATGTGCAATAAAGAATAAATAAATAAATATATAAGTAGCAGAAAAAAAAATTGTTAAGTACTTCAATTAAACTTATCGTCGACCTTTGGTTATTTTTACCAAATACCGCAAAATAGTACAACGATAAAACTAATTAGGCAGAGTAATGACGTACTTAGAGTAAGATTAGCTTAGTGCGTAAAATAACAGAAAGTTTCTGGTCACATATAGTTATCCAGTGAAAAATAAAATAGTGAGTGAAATGTATATCTACAGTCAATCAGCTAGACAAAGGCCTCCATCAGCGAAGGTAGAATTGACTTATTTTTTAACGAATAAGTATACAAATATTACATGCTTAATTTTGTAGAATTTAATATTGATTTAATTTAAAATGTAATGTAATAAGTGAAAAACCCGAAATTAATATATTTAATTAAGTAATTTGATAACTTAAACAGCATAAATGTTTTATTCTCTGTTGACATTAGGGTCAATTCACACCGAGACGCGACGCGTCGCGACGCTGCACGCACTTTTTCATAGAGAGACTCAAAATAAAACTTTATTTACGGGATGCCTCGCGACGTAGTGCTGCGTGGTGCAACGTATTCTGAATGTTCATATATCTTTTTGTGTGGTAAATAAGTTAAATTTTGAGTAGCTCGGCTCGTCGCGTCTCGGTGTGAATTGACCCTTAGACGTAAGTACATTTTTATTTATTAGAATTATACTAACCTTACTTTTAAGAATATTGTTCCTAACACTCGTATGGGCAATGCCTGAAATGAATGAATTGAATTGAATATATATATTTTAAACCCACCACTTGCCATGGTCTCAAATTAAGGATGGATCTCTGTGTTACGAGGTACCAGACAAGGGACCTAAGCCAGAGGAGCCTCCCAGCACACTCAGAACCGAGCCAATCTAGAAAAGATCGTTTCCTAAATTGAGTCGACTGGGAATCGCACCCGGGACACTACATTAATGAAGACGCGAAACCGTGCTTCAGCGCACAACGCCAATCGTGTCGTCAATTAATCAATCAATCAGATAAATGTATTAAAAACTTTAGAGTATAAATGCTAATGACTGTTGAAACACTGTTTTCTAGCTAGATCATAAACACTTTTGGAAAAAGTTATGTGAATACCTAATACCTAGTTATGTAATTTATGATCATCCTGCCTGATTTCTTCAATGTCATCTTCTTCTTCTTCGTGTCGATGATCTATAAAACTACAGCCCAATGCTCTGCCACCGCTATTCCGAGGGAGGAGGCCTGACAAAGGTCCTGAAGTGAGCAGCTGACGGGGCACTGAGGCCAGGACAGCAAGTGCTGCATGCTGTTCTGGCGCGCCACACTCGCATTGTATTCTGTCTGGGGTGATGTATCCACACTTACTCAGGTTACTTCTGCAGCGGCCCATTTGAGTCCGGGGTCGGTTGAGCGATTCCCATGTAGGCCACGGCAGGTCGCAACCCGGAGGTGCTCAGTAGTTGCTAGGTATTCTGGTGGTGGAGCATGAGCATCCTGCCATAGGTTACAACGCCCCGTCAATGTCATAATCAAATAGCATATTTTATCTTATCAGAAAGTTTAAACATTAATTTTGTCGAGATATTTTTTTCACATATTGAAGGTATAATTGCTGGGGGTGGATCGAAAACGTTGCATTTTTGTAATATTATCGTAATTTAATAATTGAATTGAAATAAAACTTAAATTTACCTACATAAAAACACATTGAATCGTCCAAACCTAGTTAGTCGCCAATTATTTGCTAAAATAAATAAAAAATCGCTATTTTTAAATAATATTTAAGAAACGTACAAATTCACTGTAAAAGGTTAAAGTTATAATTAGAACAGTGAAAAGTGCAGACAATAATAGAGAGATAATTTAAATTGAATAACTTAAATTTTAATTCAGCTAAATAAATAAATAAATATCTGGGACAATTCACACCAAGATCATCTGACCCCAAACTAAGCAGGGCTTGTAATATGGGCGTCAGAGACTGATAAACATACTTAAATATTTCTAAATACATACTTAAATAGATAATAACACCCAGACACACAACAAATACAAATGTTCGTCACACAAATATTTGTCATGGGTGGGGATCGAACCCACGACCTCCGGCGCTAAAGGCAGGATCGCTGCCATTGCGCCAACAGGCCAGTCAAATAAATAAATAATTACGGAAATCTTCAAAAAATGCAACCCCCAGGTTAGAGCAGTCACCCGGATTGTGAAAGACTTGGGTTCGCATCCGGCCTGATGTCTTCAAGGTCCGAAATTCGTTTTTTTCTAGTATTCTATCTTTTAATGTTAAATTATGCTGCATAAAGATTTTTTTTCAATATTTGCAATGCAGGTTTTTCTTCTAGACACAGCGTTGTATGTTACTTTTTGTTGTATGCAAGGCGTAAGATCGAATATTTTTTTGCCTAACTAAAAAAAAAATTGTAATTAGGTATCGTCGTAGGTATTGTATTTAGCTTCCTTAAAAAAGTGAAATAGTTTTTAGTTTAAAAGTAGGCAAGACAAAATGAAAAATGGCAAGTCATTAATAACCTGTAGTGGTCGTTTGGCTATTCAGATATAGGACCCCAAAAATAATAAGTCTATTTATTAACAAATACAAATAAATTAAAAGTTGTATTTAGTCTTTTTTTTAAATAACAAATTTGCAAGCGCATAAAATAAGACTAAAATATGATGGCCTACTTATTATCTACCATAACCAACAACAAATCTCGCACAATCCATCATTTTCCTAACAAGATGCCTCAATAAATCTTGACCAGTCGATATATCAAGTTAATTCAAAAATTATGCAGCTACACTTAAAATCAGCGGCCTTCCTATAAAGGCATGTCTGAGACCTGTCACTCGAGTGATATTAATGTGAGTTGACCCAAAAGAGTATCCTTGAGGGCATTGATGATGTACCTACTGTCATTATAATCCGGAGAAATTAGGAATGATCATAAATAAGTTGTTAAGGCGTAAACACACGTCATTATAGAGCATTCATGGGTCTTGGGGTCTACTACCTAAGTAATCTTTTGTAGTTTTAAGAAAATAATATGTTAAAAAACCCTCTACAATGATGCTTGAAGTTGTTAGTATCATATTTGATGCTACAAAATACATGGTGGTTGTTAAAATCTACTGCGTTTTAGTACCAATTAGGAACATGTCAGTTTTCCTGAAACTGCAGAAGTTTTGTTGGGGAATGGGCCTTAAGGGCGCAAAGCGTGTGAACTTCAGGGCCAGTCATAAATGTTTAATTTAAGGGTAATACCAGGGGTTAAATAGCAGCCTTAATATAATTATTTTCTATTTATTTTATTATGAATAGGAAGGAACGGACAAGCTCAGGTCTCAGAATTAGCTGAGAGAAGACAGAATGATTGTGAAAGTGAGTTGTTATATTTGGGACAGAAGATGAGGAGAGATGAAAGATGATAAAATATGTTCTATGCGTGTTCCTGAGTTTTTGCCAACAGAGGCAGTAAGAAAATCGCTCCCATATGCGCACTACTTTCACACCAGAAAAGTACAAATGACACGTGTTTAACATCCTAAACGCGCTTCGGTAGAAAAGGCCTCCGCATTTCGTCTGGTTATCTCTACGTCACACTAACACACATCCAGTTTTCATCGGCGCGTGCGACGAACGAACGCATCGACATCGTGATTTTCGTATTCGTATTTATAGTTCGGAACAATTAGTGCGGCAGTGCTAAATAGGATTACAGTGGTTATGGAAGCAATTTGTTTAAATCGTGATTTTTAGATTTATCTACAATTGAAAGGAAAACATTGTTCAAACTTTAATTATTATATTAAAAACAGTAATGTGTGAAGAAATATAAAAATAAACATAAACTTGTGAACTAAAAATTACCAATATATACCTAAATAACGTAGTTCTAAAGACTATTCTGGAAATATTCGCAAACTTTAAAGTGGTAAACAAAATCGAACTAAACTAAGCAAGTTGTTAGAAGAATCGAAATTACTATTCCAAAATTCGCAAAAAAGTGTACCTCATGTTTTTCAATTGAGTGAGAAGAACTTCGTTATAATAAGTGCCTTCAAAGAATACAATGGAAAATATCAAACTAATCTAAAAGCCAACAATATATCGCAATGCGCCCAAAACATCCCCTTAAAACATCAGGAAATTATCTTAAAAAGTTCCAAAAACTAAATCGAAGGTGACCATGACGTGGACTCGGGAGCTGGATGAGGCAGCAGACCTGGCCACGAAGGCGGGGAACTGGCATGTGGTGCTGTTCTACTTGCTGTGTGGACTGGCTGCTATTCCTACTTCGTTCTTAGTCTTTTCCCAGGTAATATAAAGATTTTGTCCTAATGAAAGCTTCTAGGCTTAGACGGTGAGCATTCTAGCTAAGAATCCGTGTGATGACTTCAACCCAGGCCAGAACCATCTTTAAATATAATAAATATGCGCCAGACAACACACGACTTATCATGGACTCGAAGTAAGGAAAAATATCCCTGTGTTACGAGGCACCAGACACGACATTAAACCAGGCCAGGAGCGTTTCCCAGCTCACTCAGACCCGAGCCAATTTGAAAAAGTTCGTTTCCTGAAATTACCTGACCGGGAATCGAACCCAGAACACCACGCAAGTCAAGGAGAGAAACCGTGCGCAAGCGCATTATGCTAAAGCTGGGTAATGAACAACGTTACGCGGCGTAATGTAACATGTGAAGCTGAGTAGGTACTGACTAACTTTACGCGGCGTAATGTAACATGTTACACAGCGAGCATTCTTCAAGTCAGTATGGGGAATCAAGCAAATAACCTGTACTGACTTGATGCATGTTACATTACACCGCGTAACGTTGGTCAGTCAGTACACAGCATTTGTCGTGACGTCAACTATGGTATATTTTTCGTCCGTTGGGACAATGGGTAGAGGTCCCCTCTCAAGCATCTATGGTCGTGAGTCTCATCCGCCCTGGGTGCACCCAAATCAAATTTCGATGTCTGACGAACGAATCGTTTTATTTGTGCCGTGTCTAATTATTAACTATTAGCTGTTCGTCAGTGGTTTGCTGCCCGTGTAGACTGTCTTTGCTGTCAGAATATAGATTTAGAGAAATTTAAAAAAAATACCTATATCTATCACTGATAATGTAGCTTTATGTTTTAGTAAGAATTTTTAAAATTGGTCCAGTAGTTTTGGAGCTATTCAATTCAAACAAAAGACGTTTTTAAAGAAGTATGTTGAACAGACGCTGACATCTTTTTAAGAAATTTTTAGAAGCAGGTCAAAAGATCTTGCTGTATAATGTTCAAGATATTCCGTTACTATAAAGAAAAGGTCTCCAAATGAGTTATCAGAACCACTAAGTAATGAATACTAATAGCCAGCATCCCAGATCAAACATAATTACTTATTTGTTTCATCAACAGACAAAAAGGCAATCAAGCCAGCAACCACTTTTATTACATCCTTCAAAGAAGAGTTTTTTTTAATTGACGACACGATTAGCGTAGTGCGCTGGAGCACGGTTTCTCGCCTCGATTTTCGTAGTGTCCTGGGTTCGATCCCAGGTCGGGTCAATTCAGGAAACGGTCTTTTCTAAATTGACTCGGGTCTGGGTGTGCTGGGAGACGCCCCTGGCTTATTTCCTTGTATGGTACCTCGTAACACAGGGATGTTAATTCCTACTTCGAGACCATTGCAAGAGGTGTGTTGTCTGGCGCATATTTATAATTTATTTATTTATTAAATTCAACAAAAAAAACTTTACAGATTTTATGCGTGGTTCATTTTTGTAAAAGAATCAAAACCATTATTGGTTTTGATTCTTTTACGATTTCTATTGCTGTCAAATATTCGAAAGTGCCGGTAAAAAATAGCGCTGCCCTAATACAACCTACACTTTATATATTCTCAAAGTCAAAGTCAAAGTCAAAGTCAAATATATTTATTGCAACCGTAGGTATTCATACAAAGATTGGTCTTAAGTTTAGGTTGTCCTGCTACAGTTAGCCAAATAGGTGGCGTGCAATAGTAAAGTACCTAAAAACAGAGTTAATCATTTAGTTTACATTAATGTTCATAACACCGATTTTTACATTATTCAATTTCTTGTTAGTACCTGTAGGTAATTTGTCCAGAAGGAATTCGTCAATACAATCTCAAACAATAGCTATAATATTGATGGTCTTAAGAAAACTATCAGCAGCATTACTTTTTATTTTTTATTTATATTTGTTTTAATGATGTTATACGATTGTCAAGTTAGCAAAAAAAATATTATTAATAAATTTGTTTTTTTAATAATTATTTTTGCTTTTTTTAATAATTATTTTTGCAGACCCGACTTCAAAAAATGACCACTCAAATGAAAAAAACGAGCTCGTTCGTAACGTTTTAAATCATTGCAGGTGTTAACAAAGCATGAAATAATTTTGTTTATATTCGATTCTTACCTAAAAACTAAAAAGTCTGAAATAAATATAAATAGTTTTCATTTCAAACTTTTTAGTTGAACAATCAGTATTTATGGAATCGCTATTTCAAGGCCTTCATTTTGATACACCAAACTCAAGGGGTTGGTTTTGATATACCCAGTGTCACTCTCACAGTAAATACAAATGTAACGACACCTCTCAAGCTGAAATCCTTCGAGCCGTTCAGGCTGCAGAGCTTGCATACATAAATCAGATGTGGAGCAATAGTAGTACTCCTATTACTGTTAATGAAAACCAACCAGTAGTGTGACATGATATAGAAATGCGCGATAATTAGTTAAATTGCGGTGTTTGAAGTTAACGACTAACTATCGAATTTATATAAACCATAGCCGGGCGTGGACTGACGACCTGACATCAAGGAGGTCTAAAAAAATTACTGCACCCACTTCCAAACGGCTCAGCTTGCCGAAACTGAGAATTAGCTGAGAATTGGCGCCAACCGCCAAGCACTCATGATTTAGAAACAGCAGAACACATTTATGGTTCGTGTAGATTTCTATCAATAATTAATTTCATAGTCCGGTTATCAGACGTAGCAAGAAATATTATAAAAAACTACGTTCGAATGTTTAACAGCGCAAAATAACAACTTTTTTATTGGCAAATTAAAAGGCGTTTGCTTTTTTTTTGCAAGTTGTATAGCCTAGTTACTTGTCTTGTTTTTTGCCTGGTCTAACAAATTATTCGGCCTGCTGTAATAGGGGTTGTTTGTTTGCTCGGTTTTCACCTGAGGCTAATATTTCTGTGGTAGCCCCTGTTCTGATAAACTCACTTCAATCCCCGCCCAGTGAATCCGCTGTGAGATTCAAATTTCTGATCATGTAAAATTGTAAAGCGACGAAATGTTTACTGACAAACGCTAATATGAAATAAACTACGTAAAATGCGATTTTAACATTATAAGTTAACATAAAATGCATGTACAAAAGTAAAAGTGTGATCGATTTCGATTACCTGAGTGATTTCAGGTTCGAATTTTGCAAAATCACTCTACTGAGTAGAAATTTTGTGTTTGCCTGCCTGAACGTCACAATTTAAGCATTATCGAAGCGTGTTGCCCCTGTCTGACACAGAAAAAAGCTTGGATTAGTTTAGTTTAGAGACAAATGAGATTACCGAATATTTATTTGATCCAAAAAATTACAAATGAAACCATGAGGTCCTGGGGAAAATGTCTTGTCAGAGTTTTCAGAGCATCGCAATCCCGCAATGCCGTATACGGAGGGCGCTAAACATGTTACTGGTCGCTAACCCTGAATTGATGTTTTAATTGACAGTCCTTAATGACTAATAAACCAAACTGAAAGATGTATCTGGGTCTATCCCGATTTGTGTTAAATAGCCCAATGGTCAAGCAAATGTTGATTAATTTTAGCGACTTACTATATTACTCGTACAAAAATAAACGTTTTAAACCGTGTCATGACATGGTTGGTAATAAATTGTATATCAATTGCGCAGATGTTTCTTTTTTGTGCCTTCAGTTAGCTTCAACATTCTACATTGCAAAACCCGTACGTTCTAAAGCTTTTGTTATGTAAATTTCCTATAGTCACGTTATTATTCAACGAGAACACGAAGATTTCTATAGGTCGTTACGTAGCTATTAGTCGTAAAACCAATACGTAACCATTATAGGGATGAATGTCAGACATGAATAATCTTTGTGCCTCTTCCATTTCGACTACTTTCTGGCATATATTATTTACTAGCGACTCCCACGTTTTCAGCAAGGGAATCCATCTTCTTTGAAATCTTTAATTGACCAATTTGTAAAAAAAAGTATTATTAGTTAGGCATATTCCATTCATCGTGAATAGACACCCAAAGAGCCCAACCCCTTTACAAATGTATTTCAGCCAAACACGGTAGATGGTAACCTATCATCGCAATCGGGGTTGCTTGCAATACAAATTGTATGATGACCAGATATTTGAACACAGCCAGAATGCTTGGCTTGGCTATTTTTTGGCCGAGAAAACTATGTGGAGTCAGAGTGTTACAGAAATCAGGTAAGGACTTGTTGTGGATTGCAAGCCTTGTGTTCTGGTTCAATTTAACTTGATTAGCTTATTTTTTTAACACATCAGTGCCTCTGCAAATTCTCAAAATATTTGGCTAATCTTTGCCAAAACTGGCCTTAGCTAAGTTTCTCCGAAAAATGCCAACTATATTTTCTGGTCTTAAATCACCCTTTTCTTCACAGGTGTTTACAAATGCAACTCCTGAGCATTGGTGCGCTCCGATCCCAGAGCTCGAGGACTTGGACCTGCCCGAGGGTCTGGTGCGGAACCTGACGGTGCCACCTGAGGAGGGTTGCCTTGCGTATGGACTGGATCTGAAAGTGCTGTACGATGAACTCAGAGAATACGTCGAGGAAAGGTGGGTAAAAATTAAAGTGATCTGTATTTTGTCTGAGTTTATGTCACGTAAACTACTATAATAAGCTACAACAGCTTGTATGTAATTTTTAGTTACATTTCTAGTTACTAAAGATGGTAAACCAAAATCACATAGAAATACAGATGCTAGCAACTATTGCCGGCGTTAACGGTGGAGCTATTTCAGATTTGACCACGACGTTTAATAATACCAGTACTAAGAGTTGCTACTTTAAATTTACGTTATCGTTCGCGTAATAAAATTGTATTGGGATTTGACGTTGTCATGTCATGTCAAATCCCAATAAAAAAAATACGCGAACGATAACGTAAATTTGAAGTGGCAACTCGTGGTAGACGTACAGTTGTGCCATGAAACGTTTTTGTTTTGACATAATTATGTTTAACTATAGCGGCCCTCAAAATTGGAAGAAAGGGAATATTTAGTAGAACGGACGAAAAGACCTCAATCATTGAATGACTCCTCCGGATACCTCTCAAATTCTACGTTAGAAATAGTCCAAAACACAATTTTCGAGTTATCAAACTGAGTAAAAGGCCGCTCTTTGTTAGACAAATTTGTGGGCCTCTACATCGTATAGCACGAAGAGCTGATGGCCGTTGGGGCAGAAAGGTTCTGGACAGGAGACCGTTTCAAAGTAGGCCTACAAAGTAGACGGACGACCAGTACGTCTACCACGAGTTGCCGCTTTAAATTTACGGTATTGTTCGCGTAAAAAATTGTACTGGGATTTGACATGACATGACATGACAATTTCAAATCCCAATACATTTAGTAGAGTACTGGTAAAGGTGGCAGGATTCCGGTGTATGCAGACCGCCTGCAGCCGGTCGCTTTGTAAATCGATTCAGCAGTATAAATATAAATCTATAAATATGCGCCAGACAACACACCTCTTGTAATGGTCTCGAAGTAGGGATAAATATCCCTGTGTTACGAGGTACCACACAAGGAAATAAGCCAGGGGCGTCTCCCAGCACACCCAGACCCGAGTCAACTCAGAAAAGATCGTTTCCTGAATTGACCCGACCGGGAATCGAACCCGGGACACTACGGAAATCGGGGCGAGAAACCGTGCTACAGCGCACTGCGCCAATCGTGTCGTCAAAGAAAGCAGTGAGTGTTTTGTGGTTGCGAATGATGATTAACTTAATCCTATTTTTTTCAGGTCAGTCCTTGTCCGCGATGGACGAGCGTTGAGAGTGGTGACAGTTCCACAACTCGTCCAAGTCAAGGGAGATTCAGACAGAGAAAAACAGGTTGGCATCTAACACAGAATACGCTCATGACTGTATCTCGAATGGAGATAACTCCTTTCAGGTTTTAGTTCGCAAATACAACTATGTGCAATTGGCTGCCCTGTTGGTGCAATGGCAGAGATCCTGCCTTTAACACCGGGGGTCGTGGGTTCGATGACTAACATTTGCGTTTGTTGTGCGGCTGACGTCGCAAGATATCGATGGGTCCTATGTATAAGGGCCAAACTAACAATTTGGGCATTTTGAGGTTTTTGTGGGAAATGCATCTTATTAGTACAATTAATATGGCGAACTAAAATACAACCGTAATTTCTGCACGAAAACACATTTTTTATTGGAGTAAAACGGCCATTGTAACATAAATTTTAACGTACAAGGTCCAGAAGGCAGTTTGAGACTTATACACGGGGATTTCCCGCGCGTCAATCACGAAGATCATATACATACATTTATCATTTGCCTGTAAACCAAAATAATCAAACTACAAAACTAGTTGTTTGTAAGAGCAGGTTTTTAAACACCATCAGCTGTGGCCCAAAAATGATAAGAACTGCTATGAAAAAATCTGCCGATACAAGTAGTTTTGCTTTCGTTGATAACAGAGGCCGACATAACCACCACAAAACATCGATTAATGAAAAAATGATCAAAAGTGTATTAGATCACGTCAACTCGTTTGAACCGGTAGATTCACATTACTGTCGTAAAGATAGTAATAAGGTGTACTTGGACGGCTCTCTAAATTTTTCCCGGATGTATAATTTATACAAAGAATGGTATGATCCAACAAAATATGACACTAAATGCGAGTCGTTAAGGCAGTACAGAGATATAGTAAATAAACATATAAATTTAGCATTTCATCATCCTTAAAAAGACCAGTGCGCTGTTTGTCATTCCTTTAAAAACGGCCCTGTAACTGAAGAAAGTAAAATAACTTTTGAAAACCATATGAAGAACAAAAACTTAACTAGATCTTTGAAAGAAAAGGACAAACGTGATTCACAAAATGACGCAAAAATCTTTTGTGCTACATTTGATTTGCAAAAAGTGTTGTTGTCCCCCAGTGGTGCGGTGAGCCTTTTTTATTACTGTAAAAGATTAAAAGTACATAATTTATCGGTTTTTGATATGGGGAATTTGGCTGGTACCTGTTATTTATGGAATGAACAAATTGCTATGAAGGGTTCGAACGAAGTAGCTGTGTTTATGACACAATGAAATTAAAAAAGAGCGAAGGGTGTGATGACTTTAGATTTTGGTCCGATAACTGCACTGGCCAAAACAGAAATAGAATAATGTTTTTTATGTACCTTTTTGCGGCCAAAGAGCTAAATATAAATATAAAACATACTTTTCTTGAGAAAGGTCATATACAAAATGAGGGGGATTCCATACACGCTACCATCGAAAAAGCTGCAAAATATAAAAGTATTTACACTCCATCTGAATGGAGCTCATTGATTAGATGGGCGAAAACAAAAGGAACGCCTTATATTGTCATAGATGTCACTCAGAACATGATATTTGACTTTAAGAAGATGATGACAAATGCCTGCTTTAACTGGACTAAAAACTCAGCTGGGGAAAAAATAATGTAGTCCAAAATAAAACAAATTCGTGTGAGCAGTCACGAATCATACGTTTTGTATTATAAATGTGATTTGTCTGAAGATGCGGTTGAATATCACATTAAAATCTTAAATCCACCGGTAAGAACTAGAAGGCAAATGACGGATAGATCATCTGAAATTCCTTTACAAGTGTGTTATGATCAATTGTTACCAATACAACCTTCTAAAAAGAAGGACTTACTTGATTTATGCCGAAAAAATATCATCCCCCCATTATACCATGGTTACAATGAAAGTTTAGTGGCATCTAATGATGTCATATCAATGAATGAAAGTGATAATGAAAATTAATATTTTTTCTATCTGATTCTTGAACTCTAATCTTATTGTTAATGATGGCAAACAATAGATTTATTCTAATAACATTTAAAGTGCATTTTTAGTGAGTGTGTGAGATGACCAGTCATACAATAACGTTTACGCTATGTTAAGACAAATAATTTTACTTTTGTTAAACTTTTCATGATTTTATTTACGATTAATAGGAGATACTATTTTTTTACTAGATTTGAATTGATCAAAAGTAATCTTAAATAAAGCAATTTTGATTTTTGAAGGAAAGCAATAACTTTTTGTTTACGGATTTACAATTAATAAATATGCCTACAGGCCGTTTTTATTCTTTTTTTTCATATCATCTTTTTGTTGTATAACATAAGTAATTGAAGATCTATGAATGTACGAAAGCTGTATTGAAAGGTAACGCTTATTATTTTCAGTTTAAAATATTATTTTATAAAGTACAACAGGGTTTTGAGTACAAATTTTAAATGCATAGTTTTTGAAGACTGAATACCTATGTTACAATAAATAAATGATTGCTGATTAAATTATTTGTTTCTTTTTTTTACTATTCTAACTGACAACTCTGTTACTATTCCATCAAATCTGTTAACGTATAAGTACCAATGTGACATAATTTTCGCAACATGTAAATAATTTGTTTATATATCACTGAATTATAAAAGTTTTTTTAATTAACCATCAATTTTATAAGTAATAATATTAAAACGTTTGTAATTCTTAGAATAAACGTTATACGAGTATAACGACCAATGTGACACATTGGCCTTTTTAAGAAGTTTTTTTTTTAAATCATAACGGAAGCGAATCAGAACTAGCGTTTAAGGGCCAATGTGCAGTTTAAAGAAAACTAAAATATATACAAATCAAGTAATGTAATGTAAATGACCAATGTAATTGTCTTAGCAACCATGCGAAGTTTCGTAAACTTTGGTGTTCCCATCTTAAAATTATTCCAATTTTAAACTTTGGGAGTCGTTCCTGTCAAATTGCGATTTTGCACATTGGCCCTTATACATAGGACCCATCGATATCAGTCGTGAAGCCTAGTCAAGAGGCCTAAAAAGGCGGCTTAATAACATCTGACGGTAAGGTTTATCACTGGCCTTACATTCACCTCTCTAATAATCCGCACTGAGCCCGCTCGTACCACCTCATAGTTAAGGTGAGGCCTGTGCCCAGCAGTGGGACGTATAAGGTTGTATTTGTGTGTCTGGGTGGTCTTATCTATTTAAGTATGTGTGGATACATAATATGTTTATCAGTATCTGACACTACAAGTTCTGCTTAGTTTGGGGTCAGATGATCTTGTTGTAATTTTTCCCAAATATTTATTTATTTATTATATTTAATGCACACACTTTGCAGGTTATATTTTAATCATTGATAGAGTACTACACCGTACTTTTCACGTATTTGCTATTTAGTAATTATACTTTGAATGTATTTTGTATAATGTAGCATTATTTTGTATCAACTATCAATTATACCCAACTATGTTCATTTTTATATTGTGTTGGTTTCAACGAATTTAAGTACTAGCTGTCCGTCAGCGGTTCCCCCGCGTAGACTATTTTTCGCTTAAAATCATGGAAGTAATAAGTACTTATGTTCGTAAGTACTTAATTACTTCCATACTTAAAATATAGCTTAAGGCTGGGATTTAGCGCGCCGTCCGATAGAGCCTTCGGTGGGCCACTGATTAGTTCTGCGCGAACGGAATAACGCCGCGGCTTCCTTCTGTTTTCGTGTAATTGATTTATTATGAACTAACATTAGACAAATTAAAAAGTTTTGAAAGTTGTCGACCTAGAATATACAAAGATCTATCTTTATATATATATATATATATATATATATATATATATATATATATATATATATATATATATATATATATATTAAAGTGCAAAATGTTAATAATGAATAATTGAGAGTAAAACAAGAAAATCGTCGACGTACTTCTTTGTGTTTTTTTTTTATCGAAGAAATTATGCAATACAGTGTTTTGGAAAAGTTGTCGCCTAAGTTGAAAATACTGACCTACTCATACAATTTTTTATTTGCTAAAATATTTTTTGATCTAGTCGATCAAACATTGACAATCTTGGGAAAGCATAGCCTTAAATAAAATAAAAATATAGCCTACGTAAGTCACGCGCTGGTAATAAAAGGTTTCGGAGCCTGTTCATTGCAAACAAACATTATAATCTTTTCTCTATAAAATGTTAGTATCGATAAATGTTTTATTAAAAAAAATGCATAGTGCCTGCCATTGAATATAAAAGTAACTTATTTAATATTATTTCAATTGCATCTATTCTATTCTGTTGCAGATAGCAAAGGTCGTGGATGCCATATTGATAGCGAGGAAAGACGAGCCAACTCCTTGTACGAACGGCTGGCAGTTCAGCACTGAGCATTACTACAGGACGCTCACGACCGAAGTACGTGCTTAGATCATATACAAATACCCAAGATATCCCATGAACGCCAAAAAAGTAAAATTTGCTTGCATTGAAAAAGAAATAGTACCTCAGGGTGAGTCTAAAACACTCACACATTTGAACCGGTTGGGCGCATAATGTCCAATTCTCAAATGTCCAGTGGCCTCTGAATAAATACTTATTACGATTATTACTATTTTAAATAAATTTACTGTAACTAAATGCCGTCTAATTTTCTATAACTAAACGCAGGCATTTTACATTTTATTTGAACATTTTGAGGCCACTGGACATTTTGAGAATTGGACAATAAGCGCCCAACCGATTTGAACAATTAATCATCGGAAACTTTTTGGAGTTGATTTTGTTCGTAATGGTGCATCTAAGGTATTTACGAGTATGATTGAAGATTGAAAGGGAGCGTATATCGCTATATACGCTCCCTTTCAATCTTCAATCATAGTCGTAAATACCTTAGACATGCATATTACATCGCACTGCCAGCGGGCAGTGCGATGTAATATGCTAGCCAAAAGGTTTGCTCGATGTACGAATGCAGTAAAGATCTCACTTTTTAAAGCCTACTGCCAATCTTTCTATACGTGAAGCCTTTGGGCTAGCTATACGCAGCAGGCATACAGTAACCTACGTGTTCAATATAACAACGCACTCAGGATACTTTTGGGACTGTGCCGTGACGTTGCAGCGCGTCAGGAATGTTCCTAGATGAGCAGCTCAATTTCAAATGGAGGAATTCGCTGCGTAGAGGGAACCTACATAGCAAATTCCTCTCAAAATCTCACTAAGAACTGCGCTCATGGGTACTGTTTTTTTATTTTAACATGGGTTTGTGTTTGGACTCACACAAGCCTGGCGGTAAGCGATGACAAGGCCGATGGTGGAACACGGCCACCCAAAAAATGCCTATTCAATCTAGCCTTGAAGACACCAAGGTTGTAAGCATGAGTAAACACAGGCGCAGGAGGAGCGTTCCACTCTCTACCGGTGTTGACTAGAGAAGACGCAGCAATGTGCACCAGCACCTGGGAGTTGATCGTAGCTACAAAAATCATGTCGAGGAGTTTATCATAGCTGGTTCCTAGTAGTTCCACAATCGGTACTAAGACCGTAAAAAGCCGGTTAAGTGCTCGTAGGGCAGCGGTTTTGTTTTAATCTATGCTCACTCTATAATTAACCTGAAGGTACTATGATAATCCGTATCAAAACAGATCATCAGCGTACTGATTATAAGCAGAAAGCTGAGATTGTAGTACCCTCAAAGATAAATGTATTGTTTCAAATATCTTTTTAGGATATTGTAATTACATTATTGTTTTAATTCCTCTTATCATCTTTCCTGAGGCCCGTGATAAATGAGGAACCACTGTCTCCCATTATAAATTGTAAAATTCTAGCAACATTTTATATCTGGAATTCCGACATAGAAGTAAAGTTAAATCTTTTCTAATTGTCGTTTAAATATTGTATCATCGAAAATGTTTCCACTTTCTACATGAGCATCACAATTTAGGATTTTTAATAATTCAAGATTTTAAATATTTTTTTTATTGTATCCACATTGCAGTTCTCGCTGGTTTGCGACAAAGACTGGCTTCCGCGCACAGCAAACACACTCTTCTGGGTAGGATCCATATTTGGTAACCTCGTTTTCGGATGGATGTCTGACAGGTTCGCATGTTTTTTTGTAACAAATATCATAAAAGGGACAAGCTTTTAAAATATCTAAGAATGTGACACTCAAAAGGTTAATATATATTATATTTATGTTATTATTTCAGGTACGGTCGCCGGCCGACGATCCTTCTGATGATACTTCTGGAAGTTCCTCTGGCAATAGCTGCTTCTTTCCCTAATAACTACTGGACGTACATAGCTCTGAGGATCGCTGGTGGTCTATTCTTCCCGGCGTTGTACCAGCAGCCTTTTATCTTGGCCTTGGAACTCATGCCACCTAGAAGTAGAACTTATACGGGTACCAACCAATTTCTGTTAATTTTAAAGTTAATAGATTATTTAGCGTTGAACACACATAAATAACAAATATGCGCCAGAACACACCACTTGTCATGGTCTGGAATTAGGGATAAACGTCTCTGTGTTACGAGGTACTAGACAAGGAAATTAAGCCAGGGGCGTCTCCTAACACGTCCATACCCTAGTCAATTTAAAAAGATCGTTTCCTGAATTGACTGGAACGGGAAAACAACGCAAGACAATGTGAAAAAGTGTGTCCCAGCGCACTACGACAATTGTGTCGTCAATTGCACTAGTTTTTTGGATATTTTTGGACATCTACATGGTTGATGAAATAAAAGATTGTTGACCGTTGAAGCAATAGTAGTTAGCAGGACGAAGAGTAGCATGCCTTATGTCCCCGGACTACCTACTGGTAGGAATGAAATCATACGTGCCTTAAGGTTTTTTTCCAGATATTTACGTCTAGACGAATTGTGTTAAAATCCAAAGTATTCTAATTATAACCATCTCAACTCAATCTCCCTTAACCAAAATTTTCCTTAGAAAAAATGTCTATCTTTTTACCAATAGGTACATCTTGTGTCTTTTACCTTTTTTGGATTATTGGGTATAAAAAACTAATCAACTTTGTACTTTTTCAGGTATTGTGGTCGGAATGCTGTTTGCCAGTGGGATGTGCTTGCTAGCTTTATTGGCATACGCCCTGAAAGACTGGTTCACTTTATCTTTAGCTACTAGTATCCCCTTCATATTATTGTACAGGTACGTAGAAGTTTTTATACGTGATTGATATTGAGCAGTCTATAAGCCAATGTTGTTTATTCGTGGTCCTAAAGTTCACAATTTTGAGAAGTTTCCTGGTAGCATCATTATCAGGATAAGCGAAAAACGAGGAATTTACAATCGGGCCGGAAATTCACGCGCAGACATGAAACAGGACGGGCAGCCCGTGGCGGGCGGCCCGTTAGTGAATTCCGCGTCGAAGACGTTCACTGCTGAACATTGCCCTCTCCAGAGATTTCCAGGGTGACCAGTGTGACCACCACAGACAGACAAACGTGCATCCGTTTGTGGCACCAAACCTAACGCTCTGATTACGCCCTCATCATGTGGTACATTTTAACTAGCACTACTTGGATGACTTCATTTGTTTCGATCTTAGCAAAATTTCAATCCTAGCTCTTTACGCAGCAAATTGAGCAATAACTTCTATGTCAAATATCAAATGCTAATTTACAATGCTGTAACACTGTTTTTTCATTACAGTTACTATTGGTTTTTACCAGAATCTCCCAGATGGTTGGTTAGTAGAGGACGTATCGCCGAAGCTGAAAAAGTATTTAGAAATATCGCAAAGAGAAACAAAATAGATCTACCCCGTGGATTTCTTTTGGAATTGCATGTATGTTTTATTTGTAATAACTATACAGAAATTCAAAACCACATACAAACGTATTTAACCAGTCGTGTGTCACAATACAACCGGTTTTACATAGCGTACCGAAGTAGTAGGCCTACGAATCGAATAATACCGCTCTTGGCTGATAGCTAATTAGTTTTAAGTATAAATTGAACTAGGAGTTCTTTTGCACGATAGCAGTAGCACCGCATTTTTAGTTCAAAAAGCTCAAAGAGCTTTTCACAAAAAATATGGTACTTTTATTATACGTTTGAGTTTGATTTCGAATAGTACTAAAGAAAATATGATTTTATAAAAAAAAAAAAATTAATTGTAATAAAATAACACAAGCAATGTTTTTTGTCACTAGAAAAAAATAAAAGAAGAAGACACTGAAGTTGAGGTCACCATGCTCTCAAATGTCAATGGGCATATAACTAACTTTGAGGAATTACCACCAAAAGACGACTACGTAGACAGAAGAATAAGCAACATGCTCACATTCAAACCTGATTTCACCAAAATAAACGAAAATGATCAAAACAACGGGGAACATCTCGAAAGAATCATAGCTTTAGAAGTTGCCGAGATAGTAAATAAAAAAGCCCGTTTAAAGAAAGAAAGAGAAAGTATAAGAGACGTAGAGGGGTTAAAAGAAGAGGAAGGAGTCAATGAAGAATCTCATTTGAATGCAGATGCAAAGCAAAAAGCAACTCAAACTGAACCATACGCGAAATCTCCTGCTAGCACTTTAAGAAGAAAATCAATAAAACTAGTTACTAGAATATTTATCAAAGACGACGTAGAAGAAGATATAATGGAAAACAAAAGGATGGATGAACAGAATTCAGAAGGAGATTGCAAGGCTTCTCCACTAGATGTATTTAGATACCCTAATATTAGAAGGAAGTTCTTTCTTCTAACCTTCAATTGGGTAGCTTTAGGAGTAGTATATAATAGTTTAAGTTATAATACTTCTAATTTTGGAGTGGACGATTACATAGCATTTTTTATAGGTTAGTGTCATTATTTTAACCGTAGATTATAGCTGAATTATGGATTGCGACGTTGAAAGACTGCCAGGTTTACTTGTTAATTGTTTGTTTATTTTTAGGTGGAATAGTTGAGATACCATCCTATTTCGTTGCGTGGCGTTGTATGGATCGATATGGAAGAAGATGGGTGCTTTGTGTGTTTGGAAACATCGGAGGACTGGCCTGTCTCAGTTGCGTTTTAGTTCCAGAAGGTAAAAAAGCACTAACATGTTTTACGTCTAATCAAGAATAGAAAAAAACTTCATAAAAACACAATCAGTCTTAAAACTGTATAAAATATAAAAAGTCCGTTTTTTTTTGGAGAATTTCAAACTTTTCCAGAAATATCATAGCAATTTTCTTCACGTGTACCCATTATCATGTCACAAGCTCTGTTTAGTTTGTGTTCAAATGATCTTGATCTTGAGTGCAAGTCACAGATATGTATTTATATATCAAATATTTTACATTTTCAGCTTGGCCCTGGGTCACAGTATCTCTAGCAATGCTCGGTAGATTGTTCATCGCAGCATCATTTGCAGTATTCTACGTACAGATCGGTGAACTGTTGCCAACCGTGCTGAGAGCTCAAGCTATGGGAGCTGCGTCTTTCATAGCTGGATTGGGGCTGCTGGCTTGCCCTTACATTGTGCACTTGGTGGGTGATCTTTCATTTATCTTTTACAATCCACTGATGAACATGGCCTGCCATTTCTTTCCACAGTGACCGATTGTATGCTACCTGAATCCACCGGAATACCGCATTATGAAACGTCTTATTTTTTTTAAATTGCCTTTAAAGACACACTTGACAATACGATCAGCAGTTCATCCGATCGGGAATTGAACTCGGGAAACCACTTTCAAATCAAGATTAGAAATAAACTTCAACCTATAGCCAAATCAACGACAGGCTACTGATTGCTATTTTTATTCATCAGGCGACGTACGCGCGATCGCTACCTCTCATCGTGATGGGTATTCTTGGCGTGATGGCTGGCATCACCTCGCTGTTCCTACCGGAGACCCTGAACCAGCCACTGCCGCAGACCCTGGACGATGGGGAGATGTTCGGCCGTGATGTCCAGGTGTTCAATTGCGTGCGAACATCGAAGAGCAACTCTTTGAAGGACTTGGATTGAAATAGTTCTAGCATAGATATGAATCTAAGAGTGTTTTTCACCAGAGATTTGCCATGCTACGTTGCTGTGGATGCGTTTGATATCCATCAATCATATTTGGTCCACCGAGCATAGCACTGGTGAAAACAGGTTTTACTAAACCTTTCTAAACTATGTTCTTTTTATGATGCGCGCTATGGATGCGCAATTTGTGTCCCTTCCCTACGGTCGATACATCGCATAGCTCGAGCAGCGCTTTTTACCCGAATGCGCCAAAAACAAAAAACCAAAAACCCGACTGCAAAAAATGACCACTCAAAAGAAAAAAAACAAGCATATTCGCAACGTCTCAAATCCTTGCAGGCGGGGACAAAGCAGGGAATAACTTAGTAGTTACTTATACTTTTACAAAAACGTTTTGTTCATGTTCGATTAATGTTGGTGCCTGTAATGATTTAAAACGTTGCGAACGAGCTTGTTTTTTCCTTTTGGGTGGTCATTTTTTGCTGTCGGCTTTTTTGTTTTATTTATTAATTAGTTCCTCGCACATTTAACTCGCTCCGTTACGGTGTAGCTTAGCATAGTAACATCTCTGGTGGAAAAACAGCCAAAAGCGTTTCTATTGTATGAAACTCAAGCGTGCCAATCATGACGTCATTATAGCGTTTTAGTGATGAAATCCGCTATTTCTCAAACGATTATTATTTAGTTCATAGAAAGAAGTTACTCTACTTGATTTTGACATTTATGTTACCATAACGGTTGAGCGTCAAAAAATGAAAGTGCTCCCTTTTTTAGACACGTGAAGTACGTGCACTTGCGTCATCAAATTAAATTTATATCTGTGTGATCTGCCCTACCCCCTACCATGAGTTTACACCGATGACAGTGGCTAGCGTCAGTATTGAGGTATTTGTATGGGAATCCAGTACAGCGCCTCTAGTGAATTGTTTTTTTTTTCTTCAGCTCTTGTAATTGTCTCGAAGTAGGGATTAATATCCCTGTGTTACGAGGTACCACACAAGGAAAATAAGCCAGGGGCGTCTCCCGGACCCGAGACAATTTAGAAAAGATCGTTTCCTGAATTGACCCGACCGAGAATCGAACCCGGGACACTACGGAAATCGAGGCGATAAACCGTGCTAGAGCGCACTACGCCAATCTTGTCGTCGATATGAAACTAAAAATGGCATACTAAAATCTCTAGTCGACCATCGTAGATTACGTGACGGAAACTCATGGTAGACAGGCTTATATCACCGTCAATAGATTTTGTAACATGGGGCCTTTTTACAATCCTTTATAACTTGTCAAGATCATTCTCTACACTGAGTGAGCGAGCAATTCCGTAATGATAGTCGTATTTCATTTCCAGCAAGTTAGCGATTATCTGGCACTCACGCAAGATGCTGGATATTTACTGACGGAACTGCTTGCTACCCTCAATTCAGGAAATTAACTTTACTGTATATAAGCGATTGTAATAGGCCCCTGGGTATTCATCGAGCCCGCTGTCCCCGGCAATAGTATTACCTTCACCCATTTCACCAACAGTACGTTAACGTTAATATCAGGAATTATCCAAGATTTTCAACGAGGGCACAAATACGTTACCCCACGTACTTGAAGTTATGATCACCCTCAAAAAACCTTGGCCTGTACGTCTACCACAAGTTGCCACTAAAAAAATTGTACTGGAATTTGACATGACATGACATGTTAAGTCCCAATACATTTTTTTACGCTAACGTTAACGTACATTTCTCTCAACTCTTGGTAGACGTACAGGCCAAGGTTTTTTGAGGGTGATCACAGACTTCAAGTACGTGGGTTAACCATTTTGTGCCCTCGTTGAAAGCCTTGGATAGTTCCTGATTTAAACGTTAATATTGAGAACGGTACTTAAACTTGAGAATAATTTACTCTAAGGGGACACATTGAGGCGTGGTAAGGAAATTGGGAGAAACTATCACAAAACAATGGTAGACAATAGAAGAATACACTAGACAAATACGACAAAGTGCCTAGTTCGAGTTGCAGTGAGAGATGCGAATGACTTTACCATCGCGTTTTGCGAGCACGTAAATGTCAAATAGTATGTAATCGAGTCAGCGCCATCTTGCGGCAAATTGGGGCAACATTTGCCGCAACAAGGCCGCTAGATGGCGCTGACTCGGTGCCATAAAAAATCGCGTTGTAGCTCGCTAAACGCGATGGCGAAGTCATTCGCATTTCTCACTGAAACTCGCGCTCGGCACTCAGGGGCCGTATTACCATCTCTTATAGCCAGTCAAGTTAATTTCCTAAACTGAGGTTAGCGAGCAAATTCGTCAGTTTTTTTATTTTTTTCTACGTGGCATGCATTGTTAGCCGCTGATGGCTTTCACAATTTCACCAGAAAAGTAGGTGAGCGGAAGGCTCTCAACCCTAATATTTAAGTAACATGCCTAAGGGCCACCCAAGGGGGGACACGAACCTCGGCTTAGGGTGTTACTGGGAGATGGCAAACGGACGTAGGCACGTGCCGGTTACGCGAATTTAAATATGACTGGGGTCGCGGCGCGCGTCCACGCCGGCGTGGACCATAGATCGGTCTGGTGGAGTGTTGGTTCTGCGCGAGTTCTCTGGCGGTGGCATTGGGTAGCATGATAACATCGTCCGGTTGTGTTGGGGTCGGGCGTGTAGTTACCTGAATTTCGTCAGTAAATATCTGGCCTAGAGGATGGCATTATTGACAGGTAACCGCTCTGGCTGAAAATGAAAGATCATATTAGGAAATCACTCGCTGCGCTCAGTTTAGGAAACTAACGTGGCTGGCTGTAAGAGATTGTAACATGACCCCTGAGTGCCGTGTGCGAGTTGCAGTGAGAAATGCGATTGACTTCAGCGTTTAGTTTGGCGTTTAGCGAGCAAAAAATATCTGGTCTGTTTATGGCCTCTATAGCTCAGGCGGAAGAGCCCTTCCGCAATCACCCTGATTCTGGAAGGATGCGCGTTCGATTCCTGCTCTTTTTCTATTTTCTATCTTTAGATGGAAAATATTGCATTTTTATTATACTACAAATAAAAATTCACTTGTCACAAAAAGTTAAGGGTGTTGTACAATGTACATATCACACATTTAATTAAGTAAGTAAATAAGACGAATGTATTTACATGTATGATTGAATTAAATCTTACTATAAAAATGTAATTAGTAATAAAATAAGTGCCTTATTATTTAGTTGTTGATGTCTCATTTTTGTATATTAAACGCATTTTACGAATAACTATGTACAATTTTTACATTTTCGTTTTTGAATCTATCTACTTAATCAGATCCAAGTGGATATAACGTTGACAACATTAATATGTGTCATGAAAAATATGAAGTAGCTAAAAACAGTCCAATTTACAACAATCCAAATCGAAATACCTTAGCTTTTAGTATTTTTGTTTTACGGCTGCAAAAGTCAATAATTTTTATCCTTCACCATTCAAGCAAAGTAAACTGTACTTTTCTTTTTGCCTTATACAATATATACTCCCTAGCCGGTTTCGGCTACGGTGACTTCTATAAGTTCCCATAGTCCGCAATATGAGGGCTACATTGGGCTGCCCTATCATGTGCCCTTAAATGACTACAGTAGCCAATTTTGTTTGAAAACGTGCGAGAACATTGCCGACACGTTAGGACACCATTGACATACTTATAAGAAATAGCCGTTGGAGGTCTGGCGTTAAGAGCATCGCGCTTAGAATCCAAATCGGGTTTACGTTGCTCTTCGAAATCGAAAACTTTTTTCTGCACCAGGCTCCTCCACTCCAAACGGTGGCTAGCTGATTCTTCCCACTTTAGTGGATCATTGTCGCATCACTTCATATGTCTTTTCTGAACATCCTTAAACCGTAAGAACTGGCCGCCTTGTTTCCGCTTGCCGTTTTGTAGTTCAGAAAAGAATATGCTCTTTGCGACGCCATGCGCGAGACGTGACCGCACTAGCGAAGCTGCCACCGCATCAAGTATGCCTCAATGCCGCAGACATTTGCCCGTCGAAGTACCTGAGTATTACGTACTCGATCTGACCATTTGATGTTCAAAATGTCACGCAAGCATTTGAGGTGAAACTAGTCTAGCGTGCGGATATGCTACCGGTATAAAACCCAGGTCTCCGAAGAGTACAAAAAGTTTGGGAGTACTACAGCCATGTATACGGAAACTTTAGTAGATAGCTTCAGATCATGTGAACGCAACACCTTAGACCGAAGTTTACCGAACGCAGCCGCCGCAGAACTTATGCGGTGGTTTATTTCGCCTTCTAGGTCACACTTGGATGTGATAGCGCTGCCTAAATACTTGAATTTCTCGACCTGTTTTAGCTCACAGTCGTCAATGCTAATTTTTAGCCGTTCTGTATCGCCAGTGAAGTCCATTGCCATAACTTCGGTTTTAGACACACTGATTATGAGACCGTAACGACAACAGACTTCATGGAGGCTCGAAATTAACAGCTGAAGTTCTTGAGGAGAGGCGGCAACAAAACACAGATCGTCAGCGTACATAATTTCCGTTATAACCGCGTGGGAGACCCTAGTGTGGGCTTTTAGTCTAGCAAGGTTAAATATTCCACCATCTGTTCGAAATCGTATCTTGATGCCAGATGAATTGTGTTTTAAAACTTCACCGACTGCCATAGCGAAATAGAGCGCAAACAATGTCGGGGCTAACACACACCCTTGTTTGACTCCACAACTCACTGTAAACGATTCTGACTCTTCCCCGTTGTAGGTTACACAGCAGGTCATGTCGTCGTGCAACAGTCGGATCAAACGAACAAATTTCTCTGAGCATCCCAGTTTCGCCAGTACAGTCCATAGTGCTTCTCGTGGCACACAGTCGAAGGCTTTTTCCAGGTCAACGAAGCACAAATAAAGTGACTGACCTTTCTCGCGACTTTTCTCTTGTAGTTAGCGGATAGAGAATATAGCCTCGCAAGTGCCCCTGTCTGGACGAAACCCGAACTGGGTCTCTGGCAACAACTTTTCCGAGATCGGTAACAGTCGGTCGAGAAGTACTCTGGCGAATATCTTCCCAGGAACAGAAAGCAGGGATATACCTCTGTAGGAGTTACAGTCAGAACGGTCCCCTTTGTTCTTATAAAGTGTCTGTATGCGAGACATCTTAAACTCAGGTGGTACTTTTTCTTCGTCCCAAAAGCGTTGAAATAGTTGCCAGATTACATGATGCACCTGCTCTCCTCCGTACTTAAGCAATTCACCAGCAATATTATCTATGCCAACTGCTTTCTTATTCTTTTGCTCTATGATGGTTTTTTTGACTTCATTTAGCGACAGCGGTTCGTCAAGGCTGATATCTTCCGGCAAGAGGTCTAATGTGGTCGAGATCTGCTCCTCGATCAACATTGAGCAAGTCATTAAAATGCTCTGCCCAACGTTTAAGTATGTCCTGCTTAGCAGAAAATTTTTGTATGCCGTCGCGTGATTTTAATGGCACACTACTCCGCACGGAAGTTCCTATTAGTTTACGTACTTCCTCATAGAAAGCACCCAGCTGGTGTGTATCCGCGAGCCACTGAATTTTTTTCGTCTTTTCAAGCCACCAGCTATCTTTGTATCCCCGGGTGATGCGTCTTACTTCCGTTCCACTTTTTTTGATCGCCTCGGATAAGCTGTTGTTACCATTAGATCTTAACAGCAAGTTACGGTGCCTTTCTAATGCCGCAGTTAAAACCCTATCATTTTGATCATCCAATCCTCGTTTATACGTTTTTTATGGCCTAGTACTTCGGTAGCAACAGTTTGTATAGATAGAGGAAGATAGATACTGCCATTGCGATAATATTCCATTTTCACCGTTAAGAGTATCGGACTTTGTTAATAGATCTGACAGGTTCTTTTGAAATTAAGAGCCTATGGTCAGTCCAACAATTAGCTCCACGCATTACGCGGGTAATATGCACCATAAAATTGTGCCACACAACACACCGCCCCTCATGGTCTCGAAGTAAAGATAAGTATCGTAGTCAATAGTGTTACGAGGTACCAGACAAGTAATTAAACTTTATTTCAAAAATTCAAAGCGAATATAGTAGCAACCCTATGCGGACAGGCAAGTGTAGGTAATTATACTGGAAGAAGTCGAGAGCGGACTTCCTGTAAAGTCGTTATTTTGTGAATACGTGCTGTCATTATCAAACAGCTTGCTTCACTCTTCTGTAGGACGCAGACTATCTTAGGCCCAGAAAGAAATATTTGATTTGTCTGATTAAAAAAAGATTTAAAAATTATTTCATTTTTTTTCATTTTGACTTCATCATGCTGACAAGTGACGCTCTGGTATCAGCAGTCACTGCAGATGAGCCGATATCTTGTGTGTGTAGACTGAATGATCATCTGTCCAGAGGTTTTAGTAACCGAAACCTTTCGTTTTGAAGTTGTCAATAAGTTTGTAAAACTAATTAGTATTCGAAATAATTATTAGAATTTGTAAACGGAGTAGGTATTCGTCTATCTTTCACAGTAGGTCTGCAAAACACAGGTACAGAGGTTAGCAACAAGACATTTGCCTGTATTTCTAATATGGTTCTCTTTATATTTTATGATTTAGAATAACTTTTGAATGTAGAATGTACATGAAATTCATATACAGGGTGAAATTTCTACACAACTATCAAATATGCAGACTCTCTGTATAAATGAACACATACTACCCAGTGGTAATCAAGTAATGTGCCTTCTTTTGAGTAATTGCCTTAATATATTAATGTCGGTACTTTTCAGCCATCGTTTTTATATCAATACAATACACTAACATCATTACCTTATAGCTAGTTTTCTCAAGATGTCGAACCAATATTTTGTACATCGTAAATATTTACTTGCAAACTCTGTTGATAAAAAAATTGAGAAAATAATAATTCCTTTAAACTTTTTGCAACAATTTTTCATGACCCCGAAATATAAAATAGAAAACAATTTGATAAAGCCTAATAGTACTTTTGTTAATATTTTAAGTTGTGTTGCCAATATGATTTTTATTACTTTAGATTTGAGCATGATAGTGAAACTTCCAAATATTGGAATACCATTGAGTGATAATGCCTTCCTAGTATCACTTATTATCCTGGAACAATTTGTGAGGACTGTTGGTTTTGCAATAAACGTTTTTGTTAACATTACACAGTGCATGAATAACATAGATCTTTTCTTAAAAATTCAATATATCAGCAGACACATTCAAAATACAGAATTCAAATGTGTTGTTTCTACGATGTGGACAAGAATTATCATTCTGTGTTCATATTTTTTGGTCCAGACAACTATGTCTTGCTACACTTTTGGTTTTCATGAACGGAATCTTCCAAACATTGCTCCACTAACATTTGAAGTTAATATTATTTACGCCTGTCAACTTTTAAAAATTATTACGAAAAATCTTAAGTTGTGGATTCATACGAATTTCTCGAAAAAAATACTGATTAATAGTCGAGTAATAACAGAAAGAGAGGAATTAAAAACATATATGGATATACTTAAATGTTTTCAAATATGGCAAACAGTTTCACAACTGTTGGTTAGTGATATGATTGATTTAAATACGTAGGTCACACTATAAGTTTTTCATAACTTAAAAAAACAACATGATATAACCAAAATGTTATGTTTATTGCTTTTCAAAATACTCTCCTCCACATTTTAAACATTTTTTCATGCGATCGAACCATTTTTGAAAACAGGAGGACCACAGATCTGAAGACATGTTTTCAACGTGTTGATTGAACGCTATCACTGCCTCTTCGGAGTTGGTAAAAGTGAAACCTCTCATCAAATCTTTGATTTTAGGTAAAACACAGAAATCACAGTGTGCTAGGTCGGGGCTATGCGCAGGATGGGTGACGAGTTGTACTTTTTCGGAAGCTAAAAATGACTTTGTTTTGTTGGCCGTGTGTGAAGAAGCGTTGTCATGATGTAGAACGCGGCTTTTTTTTGTACAGATGGGACCCGTAGCTGAGAAAAAACGGGGTCGTTATTTTACCAACGTTTCTCGCCTGCCTCACTTTTAAATAAAATAAATAAATATCTGGGACAATTCACACCAAGATCATCTGACCCCAAACTAATCAGAGCTTGTAATATGGGCGTCAGAGACTGATAAACATACTTAAATATTTCTAAATACATACTTAAATAGATAATACCACCCAGACACACAACAAATACAAATGTTCGTCACACAAATATTTGTCATGGGTGGGGATCGAACCCACGACCTCCAGCGCTAAGGGCAGGATCGCTGCCATTGCGCCAACATACCATTTCGTTTATTTTGTTGGTCTGTTCTCATTTTCAAACACCCATTCACAAGATTGCTGTTTTTTTTCGGGTTCAAAACATTAAATCCACGGTTCGTCTCCTGTGACAATGTCATAAACAGCATTAAAATGTCCGTGGTCGTACTTCTGTAGCATCTGTGAGCACCATTCCACGCGAGCCCGCTTCTGCTCTGCTATAAGTTCATGAGGGATCCAACGACAACAAAGTTTCCGAACTTTCAATTCTTCGTGTAAAATTTTCTGAATTTGGCTCATACCAATCCCCAATAGTCCTCGAATTGTCTTATAGGTAATCCGCGGGTTTTCTTCAATTAGCCGCTTAACAGTAGCCACATTATTTTCGTTGACGGCAGTTGAAGGCCGCCCTTCACGGAATTCGTCTTGTAAAGAAACTCGACCTCTCTCAAATTCAGCAAACCATCGCCTCACGGTGCTCAAACAAGGTGCTTCTCTCCCAAAATGCATTTTGAAGACGAGTGGCGCAGTCTTGCGGGGAGAGACAACTTTTAAAATCATAAAAAACCATCGCCCTAAAATCTTGAATCTCGACTTGATTCCATTTTCGTTGCGTAAGTAGAACTTCGATGTGTGATGAAACACAATTGACAAATGATGTCTCGCCAGTTGTTTTTTCTATTACTAAGAAGGTTGCAACGTTTAAAAAAATATAACATTCAAAATTCAAATAGTTTCGATTAGCTAGAAGTGCAAAACTTTTAGTGTGCCCCATGTATTACTTATTGCTATATAAATTCAGTTATTTGTCAGTACTATGTTTAGTGCTATTTATTCACAGAGAAACTAAAATAAATATTTTTTACAGATACTATACTACATCGTGTCATCATTTATTTGTACATTGTTAAAAACAACTCAGCTTACTTACCTGAGTACAAAATACGTAAGTATTTATTTAAATGATAATGGAGGGTTTTCCAGCTGAGCCATTGTTAAATTACTAAAAATGTGGCTAGTCACTTAGCCACGGGCACCTCGATATATATATAAATTACAATTATAAAACCTAAGCTTAAATTAAAGTTATAAAAGCAATGATTTATAAAAATATTACAAAAACCTTAACCTAGGGTGCCGCCGGCAGCAGGGCAGGCAAGGCCCAGACTAACGGTGGTTAGGGCTGCAGAGAGAGGAACCTCCTGACAATGCGAGCCGTGTCCAGGAGCACCGCCTTCTGCATCTGAGCCTTGACCCAACCGCTGAACGAGAGCCTCTCGAGGTGTTGGTCGAGGCTCTGCGCTATTAAGCCGTTTGTCGATACGACTATCGGGACAATGATCGTCGAATCAACATTCCACATGGCGGTCACCTCGTGAGCCAAGTCAAGGTACTTGCTGAGTTTGTCCTTCTCAGCTTTTACAAGTTATCCTCATGTGGAATGGTGATGATGATGAGCACTGCCTGGCGTTGGGATCGGTCTACCAGCACGATATCAGGCTTATTGGCTACAATAGTCCTGTCCGTGATGATAGAGCGATCCCAATAGAGCAATGCAAGACTATTTTCGAGAAATGGTACCGGTGCGTACTTATAGTACGGTACCTCCGTCTCGGCAAGGCCATATTAATAATATTACGTTTATTATTATTATTTTAATATACTTTTTTTATGACATATGTTTTGTAAGTCTTTTGATATAAACCCGGTTTATTAAAGTCACATGGAGATAAAAACGCAAAAGATATTTCTTCGTTTCAGACACAATTAAAGATCTTTTTGCGACTTATTTATAACCTCAAAAATTCCAACCAAACAATTGATGCCAAAACTAAAATACTTAATATCACTCAATTATACAAATATTATACCTGTATTCTTACTAAGAATATCACTACAAATAGTATTCAATCAAATATGAAATTCCATAAAAAAGTAAACGCATAATTTGAAAAATAATGATAAAATAATGCTTCCTAAATGCTTCTGTAGGAAGCATTATTTTATCCGAACTAATTACGTAAAGAGCTGTACAATAACTTACCAAACTATATTAAAAACTGTGATAGTTTAATAATGTTCAAGACTAAACTCAAAGAATATATTGTAAGCACATTGTGGTTTTTCAACTAGAGGCATATCATAATTTATAACTTAAATTATAACTTTGTATCTCATTTTGAGTAAACTGTATGTTTTTATGAGAAATAAATTCTTTAAACCTAACCTAAAATTCAGCCCTAGCGACAATGAAAAAAGATGCTTCCTTTTTTATTTAAAATAAAAATGAATTTGTCACCACCACAAAGTTGCATTGTAAAAAATATCCTTCATTGCATTAAGAACAAAACATTTTAAAACTGAGTACGTTTAACAGTCTGTGATCATGTGGATTTTGGTGTTATGCGTCCCAAATATTAACTAATTTGTTTTTTTACAGAATCCATTCATGACATCCTTCGTGCTACTGGTAGCATTTCTTGAGATAATAAAATACCTTTATTTCTTGGGCAATTTGAGCATGGAATGTGAGGAATTTTATCTGAATATAGAATTTGTCAACATTTTATGTCTCGCAAACATTTCCACACCCGTTAAAGATTACTCAGGTACGCATTGTCTTATTATGGCTAAGTCATCATCATCATCATCATCATCCGTGCGCTCGACCATGTCAACGCCTATGCAGACGGACTAGGTATTTGTGGTGTTGCAGGCTATGTACTCCATCTTCGCTACATTCAATTTCAGACCACTGTTTTCAAGTGAATTCTTCCACTTATTCACTCGTTTTACCAGCCGTCCCTTGTTCGAATCTGCTAGCGCAATATCATCACCATAAATAAGCAACTAGGGTGGCTCGTGGTGGTCTCGGATGCTGTTTGACAGGACGACTAATATTACGCTGAACAGAAACGGGTTAAGCACGGAACCTTGGTGTACTCCAACGGTGATAGTGAAGAGAAGCGTGTCACCAACCGCAGTCTTAACTATGGAACTGGAATCGTGGCACATATCCCGGATGATGTTAATAAAGACCTCGGGAACGGCCCTGGACCGCAGCGCCCAGCCCATCATCTCACGAGGGTCACAGTCGAAGGCCTTCTGCATGTCTAAAAAATGAGATGCAGGGGTATATTCTTCAGTCTGTACCCTTCCATGAGCCTTCTCAAGGCAAATAAGCTGAGAGCGGTCCAATTTATTTCACGGACGTCGCGACACCGCTATCTGTTATTGTATTTTCTTCTAATTTGTTTTGTTGTGTTTTTTTTCATGTAAAATTGTTGTACTATGTAATGCGATGTCCTTAAAAATAATAAATATTTTCTTTCTTTCTTTCTTTCAAATACGGGGTACATGGTCCCGCAACCCGGTCGAAACTTATACTGACACTCCGAGATCGTACATTCCTGTCGAATCCGAGAGTCCACAATGAGCTCGAGGAGCTTCATGGTGTGGGACATCTCTTTTATGCCGCGATAATTTCTGCACTCTTGCCGACCCTTGCCTTTAAAGGCTGGCCTGATTATGCTTAGTCTCCATTAGTCAGGTATCTTCCCGGTGAGGAGAATGCGGTTAAAATGGAAGGTAAGTATGCCCATACTACGAGAGTCCATCGATTTCCACGCTTCGATAGGTACTCCATCGGGTCCGACAGCTTTGCGGTTCTTCATGCGGCGAAGAGCCGACTGGACTTCATCAGGCGTTACCGAGGGCACTAGTCCCTGATTCGGAGGGAGTACAGGTAGCTGCACCTGTTTGTGCAGCTCGTGGAAATACGAGCGCTATCTCGTCTTAACCGCGCGGTCCTCGCATAGCAGGTTGCAGGAGAGTGTCATTTGCACAGCGGCACATGGAAATATCCTGGGCCGCTTCTACTCTCGAACGTGCCAACTTATAGATGAGCTTTTGCCTTTCAGACGACTCCAACTTATCGTACAAAGGACGTAAGTGGTCACGTCTGGCTCTGGCTACAGCTCGTTTAGAGGCACGTTTGGCTCTGTACGCGGCGCGATCTTCAGGAGATGTAGACGCTTGCCACGCTTTGAAGAGGGCTTTCTTTACCCTGATCTCTTTCTGGACTGCTTCATTCCACCGGGTGGTGGACGTCTACCACAAAACACACCCTACACAACTCTCGCCGCCTTGATGATAGCTGCCTGACACCTATTCCAGACCTGTTGCCCGGACTTACTATCCGCTGCGATGCACAGGGTTCTGACAGCAGCAGCAAAGTCACGGGATCTGGCTCTTTTTTTTAGCAGCCACCACCTGGTTCGGGGTGAACAGCGCTACTGCTATTTCCCTCGAGGCTTCACTCGCAGGTCCATTACAAGTAGACGGTGTTGAGCAGTGAGACTCTCTCTGGGTATGACTTAACAGGTAGCTACCTTGCCGATCAGGGCTCTCCTGGTGAAGAAGTAGTCGATCTGGGTTGCGCTTCAACCACTCTTGTAGGTGAACAGATACTCAGGATTATTTTTAACCTACTTCAAAAAAGGAGGAGGTTATCAATTCGACTGCATGTTTTTTTATGTTTGTTACCTCATAACTTTCGACTGAGTGAACCGATTTTGATCATTATTTTTTTATTTGAAAGCTGATGCTGCCCGTGTGGTCCCATTTTAATTTGGTCTAGTTCTGACTGTGGCATCCATGGGAAATCCATATAAGTCTTAAATCTAGATGAACCATATGCGCGACAAATGGACGAATAACTCAATTACACGCCAATTGATATCGATGCTTCTTTTTTTATTGGGAAGGATATACTTCAAGGGTAGTTTGGTTAGGTTCTGATTATGGGATCCATGACAATGAAACGGAACACTTCAATTCTTAGGAGCAATTGGACGATACTTTTTCAACCGACTTAAAAAAAAGGAGGAGGTTCTCAATTCGACTGTATGTTTTTTTTTTTTTTTTTTTATGTTTGTTACCTCATAACATTCGACTGGGTTAACCGATTTTGATCATTTTTTTTATTTGAAAGCTGGTGCTTCTCGAATGGTCCTATTTTAATTTGGTCTAGTTCTGACAGTGGCATCCATGGGAAATCCATATACTCGTAAGTCTCAAATCTAGATAGGCAAAATGCGCGACAAATGGACGGGTAACTCAATATTACGCCAGCCGATTTTAATAATTATTTGTTTATTTGAAAGCTGATGCTGCCCGTGTGGTCCCATTTTAATTTGGTCCAGTTCTGATAGTGGTATCCATGGGAAATCCATATAAGCCTTAAATCTAGATAAACCATATGCGCGACAAATGGACGAATAACTCATTATCACGCCAACCGATTTCGATGCTTCTTTTTTTATTGGAAAGGATATACTTCGAGGGCAGTTTGATGAGTGTTAGGTTCTGATAATGGGATCCATGACAAAGTAACGGAACTCTTCAATTCTTAGGAGCAATTGGACGATACTTTTTCCATGTATAAATTAAATAAGAACTATTTACTGAAAATCAAGAAATAAACAAAAATTTAAACAAAAAAAAAAACCAACTTCAAAAAAAACTATTCCAAAACAAAAAAAACACTAAAAAATAAAGAAATAATTGCGTATTCTTCTTAAACTTATCCGTTATTATAATGTAGGTACAATTATTGTTATTGTTGGAGTCGGTGTCAGCCTAGGAAACACTACAATATACCTAGCAATATATCTATTTCTTACATATCACGTTTACGTATGTATGTAGGTAGTTACAAACCTACATTGGCTGACACCGACTCCAACAATAACAATAATTGTACCTACATTATATTAACGTATAAGTTTTAGAAGAATACGCAATTATTTCTTTACTTTTTGGTGCTTTGTTTTGGAATAGTTTTTTTAAGTTGTTTTTTTTTTTTAAATGTTATCGATGTATAAAATAAATAAGAACTATTCACTGAAAATCAAGAAATAAACAAAAAAAACCAACTTCAAAAAAAACTATTCCAAAACAAAGCACTAAAAAGTAAAGAAATAATTGCTGAATCGTCGGCTGACACCGACTCCAACAATAAAAATAATTCTTCCTACATTATATTATCGTATAAGTTTTAGAAGAATACGCAATTATTTCTTTACTTCTTAGTGCTTTGTTTTGGAATAGTTTTTCTTGAATTTGTTTTTGTTTTGGTTTTTTTGATAAAGAATTTATGACAGAAGATAAAATGTAAATAACTTGTAATATCATTAGGAAAAGTACAGTTGGTGTTAAAACACTGTAAGTGTCACATATTGTGATATGTAGATAATACAGTAGTAATAGAAAAAGTATACCTTAAGATTTTAATGGAAAAATAATTTTAATTTGTTATAGTTTTTTAAGTACGTTAGGATTTTTTATTTTGTTGATTCTAATATTTCATACTAAACAATATTCCCTATGTTACAGCATACGATAGCTTTGTATAACATACGATTGCTACACCCTTTCAGGGTACATGTATCGCTATAAGTTACGACTAAGTATACTCTGTTATGTGTTCATGTGCAATGTCAAATAAATAAATAAAATAAATAAAGTGTCTGGCAGCAGCTAGTAACTTATATCATTCAATATTGCCGCTTAAGAGTATACAGAAGCGCCGTTTTCGGCCAAGGAAACACTACAATATACCTTGCAAATTAATTACGGGAAGAAATATTTTTTTACATAGTAATATGTTTAAGAATGTGTGTAGTTAAAAACCAACCTTGGCTGACACCGACTTGTAACAATAAAAATAATTGTACCTACATTATATTATTATCTTATAAGTTTAAGAAGAATTTGCAATTCTAGTGCAAATAATTTGATTTAGAATAGTTTTTAATGAAGTTGTTTTTTTTTGGTAATATTTTTGTTTATTTCTTGCTTTTTAGTGAATCGGTCCTTATTTCTTTTATACATCGACAAAGTATCGTTCATTCGCTCCTAAGAATTGGAGAGTTCCGTTACTTTGTCTTGGATCCCATTATCACTGAACCCTTTTTTTATTTTATTTAAACTTCACGTTGCCCGGGGGAGTACCGTGTGAGTCTCGGACTTTCCTCATACTACACGTAGGCATACCGAGTAAAAATCTTCACTGGGGGTACCCTCATTTCGCATTAAGTGGGAAAACGTGGGATAGCCGATCCATTCACCGCGCACCCCCTGCAAATGGCCGTTTCCGGCTCCCTCACTGAAGGTAGGCGTAGAATACCCAATACGCCTCCCTGACAGGCAGAGCCATGTTTATTTATGTGTAAGTAGCAGGTTACCCCGACCTGCTACCCGCTGGCTCCGCTAAGGCGGTGTGCGGCTGCCAACGTTCGACGACAGGCGTTTTCCAGTTCGTAGTGGAAAACGCCTGTCGTCGAACCACACAAATGCGAACCATTATATCGACAAAACGTCCATAGGTGAAACATTCTGACAATGAATGTCTCAAAAACGAAACGTCCTATTGGTGATCAGTCCATTGAAGAAACGACTGTCGGTGAACGCTAGCAGAATACGATTTTTTTTGTTCTTTGCTAAGTAATGTTTTTTTTTTTATCTACAGAAGGAAGGAAGCAGACCTATAAGAACATACTAAGGTTCAACAGAAGCGAGTTCCAGAAGCTGACTACATTCAGACTATTTAAAGTGAACGCATCTTTACCCTCCAACATAGTGTCCCATACACTAACGTACCTCATAGTTATGCTAGAATCTTTTTATCTTAAGCAAACATCACAATGATCATCATACACAAGCACATATACAAAGATTGAAAAAACTGCTTTAAGCTATTGAAATAATTATATTTTAAGTTTGAGTTTGAGCTATAGCAGTTTCAATAGATAAGATCTTGTTAGGCTCATATGCTGTCAAGATGTATGATAACTTCAAACAAGATCTTTATAATAGTAAAAAAAAAAACAGTGCAGGCTTCTGGTACTACATGTACTTGCGCGCTATAATTACCTACCAGCCGCTGGGACTTCCAAGGCTAATTTTGCAGTTGGTTGTCAACAGCCGCGTAAAGCATTCGTACGCGAATCTTGCGGTTGAACTGACGTATATAGGTAATTCTCTATGATATGGCGGATTATATTGGTAAACTTTGTGCAGTTTAGGGATCGATTATTCAAATTCTCATAGCTCATGCACCTTGCAATTATTTTGGGAAATCTTGCAAATAAATTATAATACCCATTGGATAGGTACAAACCATATCCCTAGCAGTGAAGCAGTTTGTAAGGTAATATAGGAACATGATAAAACGTTTATTTTACAAAATTTTTGAAAGCTTTTATTTTTACTAATATTATAAAGCGTCTGTGAGTTTGTATATTGGTCTTTCACCAATATAAAGCTCCATAATCAGGTAATCAGGTAGTGACATAGGCTACATTTTATTAGTTTACGCTAGATTTTGACAGAAAAGACAGTATACGCGGGCGAAGCCGCTGACGGACAGCTAATAATAAAAAAAATTACTTCCTCTTAACAACGGTACCGGCTAGGAAGAAGTCATAGTTTTTTTTATGAGCATAGAGGACAGGGCCAACCCTCGGGTACTTCAGGTACCGGCAAACGATTACCCACCAAGAATGACTTCTACTCTACGCCTCCTTTTTCTACAGAAAGACAAAAATCTAAAAAAATAAAATATGTATCAGCTGTTTTACCAATGTTGAGATTCACTAAGAAGATATCTAAAAATTAAAGCTTCTGATCCGATCATAGTTTTTTCTGTTAAATAGGTGTCAATGTGCAGTTCTACAAAAGTAAGCTAAGGAACACTCTGACTTTAATAAATGAACAAACTGAATGGCAATCAATCGAAACATTCCATTGCGTTATTAGAATAATAACTTCTAAATAGTAATCACTTTTCCACTGTCAATTTTTGTTCCCACAAAACATTCATTATAGAACCAACTTTACTAAGATGTCAAGTAAAACTGTCGTTAATCGAAAAATTGACAATTTAGTTGATGAAAAGTTTGAAAAGTTATTAGCTCCATTAAATTTTTTCCAACAATTTTTCGTCACCCCCAAATATTTGTTAAGAAACAATCTGATTGTACCCAACACTACTATCGTTAATCTTTTCAGTTGTTGTGCCACTGTGTTTTTAACTTGTATTGATTTCACCATAGTGGTGATAATTCCATTTATTGCTGACAATGGTTTATTGTTTGGTTCGGATCTTTTTTTGTTATGTCTCGTGATCCTGGAATGTTGTTTGAGGACTGTTGGTTATGCAATTAATGTTTTTGTTAATCTTACCCAGTGCATGAATAACATAGAACTCTTCTTGAGAATTCAAGATATCAGCAGACACATTCAAAAATCCGAATGGAAGTGTATTGTATCTACGATGTGGATAAGAATTGTCATTGCTTGTTCATTTTTTTTGGTGAAACCAACCATGGATTGCTACAATTTTGGTTTTGATGCACATAATATGAACCTTCATAGCTTTCCCGCACTTTCATTTGATATTAACATAATATACATTTGTCAACTTCTCAAAATCATTACTAAAAATCTCACGAAATGGATAAATATGAATTTCTCAGAAGAAAAACGTATCAACAATCAAGTTTTGGCAGAAAGAGATAAATTAAAAATGTATATGGAAATACTCAAATGTTTTCAAATTTGGAAAACAGTTTCTCAACTATTGGTTAGCGTTACGATTAATTTAAAATATTATAATATAATATATTTCTGATCTGGATTTCTGGATGTATTCAAAATGTTATTTTATGACTAAGTTTATATCTGTAGTTTTTTTCTTTTTTTTCATTTACTTCAATATAAACAAACTATTATTTGTTCTTGTGCTGCAGAAATAAAAAAAACACTTTTTTACAGATACTATACTACATCATATCATCATTTATTTACACTTTGATAATAACTACCCTGATTACTTATCTAACTACAGCATACGAAAGCAAGCATAAAATTATTTTTATATTGCAATGAAAAAGCTTTGACTTTTTCCCAAAACTTACATAGCATCGGTTTTTTTTAAAGAAAATGACCTCACACACCACAATTTTTTGAAAGGTTAAACAAAACTCAGATAGAACATTTATTTTACCTAAATTCGAAAAAATATTGCAATTCTAATGTTTTTGACTGACCTATAATCATAATCTTATGGCAAAAAAAATTTTTGGACCACTTTTTCCAAAACATCTTGCACAATAGAAATATTTCTGAAACATAAAAAAATATCAAGACATTAAATCTTAGTAAATCACCAAAGTCTGGAATTAAGGGTTTTTTTTTGCTTTTGGCATGTACGACGTACGTACACCTAACATGCTTCTATTTATCGAATTGATTCATAATTTAAGACATTTATTGTCTCAAAAGATTACAAATAATCACTTACTGAGAAAATACAAAATTTGCTTTAGGGTGCAAAATCGAAATTCGTTCCTGTTATCCTTACATCCTTCAATAACATAGCATACCATCACTGATGATGTTATCAACTTGTATATTAGGGACTTCATAGTTATCTTTGTCAACAAAATGCTTGAAATGATATGCATTTTAAAATTTTAGTTTTTCTCATTAAAGTCTTTCAATGGATTTTCTGGATCAAATCATATTGGGAATTTAAGATTTTAAGTCAAACCCAAAGAGCCCTTTAATTGGATAACCGTGCCAAAGTACGCTCCCTATTATAGCCCACTCATCGAAGGAAAATTGATGGACAGGGGTAAAGCTAACAGGTAGGGGGGGGATGTGAAAGTATTTTTTTTAAAGTTTACTTAAAAACTCTTAAACGGTGGATCTTAGCAAAAAAAATCTACATCATTTTTTTTACAAAAAAGGTTCTATTCACTTTTTCTCTGGGATAAATATTGAGTGAGTTAAGAAGGAATGAAGATGGAAAACAATAAAATAAACTTATGTATTGAAACAATTCTAACTATCTTCTAAATCTAAAATATCATCATCAACATCATCGTCGATGCTGTTGTGATGGGGGCCCCGTTAGTGCATAAGCTGGAGCAGACACTGAAGCAGGCAATTTTCGGCAGCCGCATCGCACCCCACCACCCCAAATGTCTGAGATTTTTTGGGACAATTCTGGTTTAGCCGTGAACAATTAGCAATTCCCACTTTGCTTTTTCCGTAGATCGCAGAGGTGGTGGTGGAGCCATATCCTGAGAAGCTGTGGAGGAGAAGAATTGTTTCAGCAAATAGAAGCTGTTGAAGTTGTCGCACGAAAAACCATTTGGTCTCCACCTTTCCACGACCTGGTTTCACAAAGAACACGTTGATATGTGGTGAAGACAATCTCTTAAGGAGGACTATCAAGTCAACATCCTCTCCAACTTTTCTGCTTCAATATGTCGTTAAATCTTGATCCCAGCGATAAAGTGTAAAGAACCTTTTTTGTAGGAAATTTTATGTTAGTTACTTGAGTTAATTTTTTTTTACTATGAGCCACCGTTTACCAGTTGTTTAGAAAAGCTTAAAAAGGTACCTTTGTACCCCCTACCCGTTAGCTCCACCCCCATCCAGCAGTTCTTTGATTATGTAGCTTCAGAAACCATTCCCTACATTTGTGCCAAAATTCGCTTTAACACGAATTATTTCCCCTATTCGGCAGTTTTTCGTCTTCGTTGAGTGGGCTTCACTAGCTTTGTTTAGTTTGGGATCACATAATATTAAGAGCTTAGCGTTAGCTGTCCCATATAATCATTATTTTATTTATTTTATTTGTAGGCATCACCTCTCTCATCCTATTTCCTAGGGATTTCATTATTCATCATATCAAAAGACGTTTACTACTTGGGCATTTTGAGCATGGAATGTGAAGAATTTTATACGAATATAAAACTAGTCAACGTTTTATGTCTCGCAAACATTTCCAAACACGTGAAAGGCTCTTCTGGTACGTATTGTCTTGCACTCGCTGTTTCGTTCGGCAACTAAATAAATAGTGGCTGTTTCAAAACATAGCTCTTACATGTGTTTTTTATTCCTCTTATCACGATGGGTTTCAAAACCTCAACTATTCTGATGATTTTTTTCTTGTTTGTTGTTTAATTTTTTTTTCATGTTTGTAGAAGCAAGAACGCAGATATATAAAAACATACTGAGGTTCAACCGCAGCGAGATTCAGAAGTTGACTACATTTAGACTATTCAAAGTGAACGCGTCCTTACCCTACAATGTTATATCCCATACACTGAAGTATCTAATAATCATGCTGGAATCTTTTTATTTGAAGAAAACTACACAATGATCATTCAACAATACTTTTACTTTAACAAAATGTGTGTAACCTCTTAATTTCTCAAAAAAAATGTACAGAAAACGAAACGATTGCTTTAAGTGTTAATATTTTTATAGTTTAGTCTACATATTGTATGTATGCTAACCCTCTGCTAAAGTATTAGTGCTCATGTTTGTTACACGTTGTATACATATGGCGGAATGTTTTATATTAGAACTATTTTTTTTTGTTTGCAAATTATTTTAATTTACAGCATTAAACTGTTAAAGTTTGGCTACATTCAATTCAGGCCTTATTAATGGAAATAAAATAAATTAACACAAAATGATCACATTAAGTGTTTCAACTTAACAACCATTCGTCAAATTAGAAAAATAAAAGCAATTATTTTATAGGCGCCAGGAATTTAATAATAATAAAAAATAACAAAAAATAACTACAAAAAAATAAACACAGGCAAACAAAGGTACAAAGGCGTTCCTACTCGTATCAACCTTTACAAAAGCCATTGCAAAATGGGTTTTATGTCAGCAGAATAAGGTTGTAAAGGTTGAAAAGATGTGAACGCGTCTGTACTTACTGTCATTATCAAATTATTTTTCACACTCGGACTCAATTTAGGATCCACATAGAAATGTGGAACATTGACCTAACCCGGAAGTAATTTATTTCTGGTGTATCGAAACATATATAAATAAGAGAAGGACACGAAATACATTCTTGAAAACAATAAAAGTAAAGTCAGCTTGAAGGTAATTTCTAGCAACAACGAGTTTTAGAGAAGGAATCGAACCCATGATGCATCGCACAACATTGCGCTGACTACCAGGCCTATCTCCTTGAGCCATTAAATAAAAGAGTTCACGTGTTCAACTCATAAATGATAAAACTTGACGATAAAATGCTTATCCATTAGTTTTCGATTACAATCATTTACAAATATAGCCAATACAATTGTAATGTTAATTCACCTTATTCTTTATCAAACTGGAGTGCTTAAATAAAAACCTGTGTTTTTATTTAAGCACTCCAGTTTGATAAAGTGTTAGTTATTCTTCGCGAATCCACTTAAAATGGAGATGACATTTACGTAAAAATAACCAGCATAATTCTGCCATTCAAATGATTTGTTACTTTAAATTAATGAGTTTCGTGGAGGGTACCTATAAATACTACATGTCAAAACTAAACTTACTAAAAATGTAATAAAAAGTATTGTTGTTACTTGTAATGCCTTTTATTAATATCTCTAAATGTTTACGCAATGAATAGAATCCAAACCCTTGACGTCCCCATACATTTATTTCTCACAATACTTTTTCGAATATTTTAAACAAGTATTGTGAGAAATAAATGTATGGGGACGCCCATACATTTATTTCTCACAATACTTGTTTACAATATGCACACCCAAGATTATAAACACTTCGCGACCAAGGTCATCCACCCTAGGTCTCGTGTTTCTTGTTATTAAATAGTGATTGCACAGCTTTATTGGCTATGATTTTATGTAAACAGTAACTTGAGGACGTTTACTACTCAAATAAAACACAGGGACAATGTCCCATGATGTGTACATCCATAAATATTGACTCGAAATTATAAAAATATGATACTTTTTTCCAAGGTTACGAATGGCGGCAGTCGTAAATTAAAAACGCTAGATTTCTCAAACACCAAAAGAACACGTTTACTACTCAAATAAAACACAGGGACAATGTCCCATGATGCGTACATGCGTACCAAAAGCACACGTTAGATAAAGTTAGAAAATGCACTAGTACTTACGTTTCCATTGTTAAAACTAACGGGAAGGTCACAACATGCTGGTAAAACCACAAAATCACACTTCACAAAACGAACGTAAACAAACGAAAATTGCCAACCTCTAACGCAATTTTCAATGTTTTTTTCTAAATTATTTTTGTACCTAGGAGTGTGCAACGGAATTAATACGCATACAGCCTGGTTTGTCAAGAAACTGTCAAATGCGTTCCAAAGCAGATGCGAGCGTCGCTTCAATTGCTAAAATTAAAAAGTTTAAACGTCATAGAACGTCATAGTGACTTACCGCCAGGCGGTGCCGCGACACACAGGGGTTATTTTGACGTACCGCCAGGCGGTCGCGCGACATCCGAGGGGTACTTTTTGCCATTAAACATCATTGGTTTGTTTGTAATCTTCCGCGCTAACAGAAAGAGCGAACAGAATGTGGACCTTATTCTCAAAATACAGAAAATTTACTTTGCCAATAATATAAATTCTTTGAAAAGTGTAACCATTGCAAACTGGATTTTGTGTATTTTTATACTTTCCATGCATATTGCATAAGTCATGCATATTGCTTATTTGGTGTAAGGAGAATATTTAAATTGTGTTTCAATCTTTCAGGTTCTATGTTACCACTTTCCCGTTATATACGCTTTTTAAATTGAAGACAGAAAACGCTACAAAAAGATTTTGCAAGAATAGAAACAATAAAAGTTGCGCACAACAAATTCAAACTTTATTCAAAATGTTTGAAGACATAATGCAAACTTTTGATCTGAACAACAAATTTTTCGGGAGTTTGGTACGTTGAAATAAATTGAACTTAATATATTTACTATTTACATGAAATAAAGCTTTCAGCATGCTTAAGAAACAGAAAAACTCATTACTTATATGGTTTTATTTTCCTTCTCCGTTTGCTGATCTGCTAAATCATTCAGAATTTGATTCAATTATAAAATGTGTCTAAACTCTTTCGGGCGCTGTTCTGTTTTATAGATTATTATGTCTGCGGTTTATTTTGTATGTTTGTATCAGTTGGGGCAGTCAAACATTTATTTGGAACCAAGAAAGTAAGATGGTAAATGTTAAAAAAAACAAATATAGTTTTGGTGAAATTTAGACTAAACCTGACATTGCAAGGACACATTTCATACCTGGACTTGGTGGATGAAAAGTTTGTTTTTAATCAGTATGCTGAGTCTTGAGAGTTAAATGATTTACTTCACTATAAATAATGTTCACTTTCTGCTTGCTAGTTACAGACGACAGATGTACCGGTAAGTTATGGAGCTGATATTTTATTTTATTTTAAATATTTTACTCGATTGCGAATAAATACAAAAAGTAAAATGTACTAATTTATCTTCATGTCAGCAGGAATCTGCCACATCATTCTAAGTTTTAGTTCGTAGACATATTTCGTTACAAAAAAAATAATTTATCTTTATCAAATAGTTTATACTTACTAAAAACTTATTTCATCGAATTTATTTCCTTTTTTTATCAAAGTAGTGTTTTATCGATAATCAATTAGGTTCTTTTTTACAAAATCTTTCAGTTAGGTTACAAAAAATTTTTTTTTGTAAAACAGATTTTCTAAAGAAAGCAAAGTTATTGTACCTTTATACACGAAAAACATTGCAATAGTTTACTGTGAATATTACTATAAAATACATGTTTTGACTAATTTAACTACCAAGACCAAAACATAAGCGTAAAATTCTTGCAGGTTTTTTTGCCAGCATTTATTAATGTTATTGTTCATACTTTGCAACGCAAACAAAAAGCAAATTTTATTGGGGTGGGGGTCAAAATAAACGCTGTGTAAATACAATTTAGTTTTTGTATACCCAAAAATGAAATTGAAATATAAAAAAGAGATAATCAAGTCACAGTCATTCAAAACATTTTAATAAAGAACTACAAAATTCAAAATATATCATATAATACTATAGTACCGTCATGAATCAAAAAATAAAAACTTCAGCAGCGTTATCTTTGAAATTATTTGTAAACACATAATAAATTAACAAATAACGGATTGGAAAATCCGCTTCCCAGGAAATGCCCACCCACTCTGGCCTTGAAGATACAGCTTGTTGATATCCGGAAACCTAGACGCAGGGAGAGCCTCCACTCCCTAGCGGTGCGGACCAGAAAGCTCGTAGTCTGATGTTAGAAGGTATAGGGTGGTATTGAGTTGTGTAGTTCGTGCGCACACTCTCCGAAATGCACCTTTTAAAATACCGATGTACAGATTTTGTACATATATGTATGAAGAGAAACTTTATGCTTTGTTTATTGATTTATTGCATGTCCCATGGTACTTAAAGAACTTACATTAAATTAACAGGACATAACTTATGGCACCCTGTAAGGGCACTGCAAATATACGTATAGATGACATCACTATGTTAAAACTAAAAAAGAGATACACAAAATAAGCTATATTTTGTCTGTGAAAAATTCGGCCAGCCCGTAATATGCCTTCTGCAGAAGATAGGCATTTGATCTATTGATGAAAGTTATAGGCTTATCTATATCCTTGATGTAATACTAAAACAATGCACAACTGAGGCGGCCTTATCACTAATAGCTCTATCTAATATCTCTACCAGGCAACCTACAGGTAGAGGTTAATAAGTATAGCAAGTACGTGCATAAACGTTGAATATTCATCATATGACTATAGTATATTATTAGGTTTATTTTATTTATGTTATTAAGTTTACGTATTTGTGCTACCTGTATTTTCCTCTACCTGTTGGTTGCCTGGTAGAAATCGCTTTTAGCGATATGGCCGCCTAAATTGTGCATTTTTTTCAATGTAATACTTAGAATTAGGTCCCTTTTGTCAAATGTACAATAAAGAATATTATCTATCTATCTATCTATATAAAGTCACAAAGCTCTCGCACCTTGCAAGTATTTTGTGTGAAAAAAGTGATTTTTATAACTTTAAACGAATACATAACTTCACTTAGGGCCGATTTTCAATCCTCATATAGTGAAATTTATCTGTAGAATAAAGTTCATTCGAAGGTTACAAGATTTTTAATATTTCAATGGTCAGATCTATGTTATCTGTTGAATAAAGCCGCTAACTAAGGAATTAAGTTATCTGCTTCTTCATTGGCTGGATAAGATTTATTTGTGTTTTCTTTGCCATTTTGAGGTTAAGTGGTTTGTCATTTGAGGTTTTTTTCATTTTGTTAAAGAGTATTGAAGTATTATTATAATCACAAAATTTTTACCACAACTTAAGACAGCAAAAAAAGCTTAGGTTGTTTTTTTATACGTCAGTGTAAATTTTTCAAACATCAACTTTTGTCTTGTTTCATTCTAACATTAGATAAAGACGATTGAAAAATTTAAAATATCTATTCGCTAGATAAACAGCCAGTTAATTTTATACTTCAGTTAGCTATCTAGAAAATAAACTAAAAATTCAAAAGTCAGGCCTTGAACAAAGGTTCCAGGCAGGGTAAGTCTTTTATGAGTATGGAGTAGGGCCAAATACTGCTTTACTTTGGTTTCTGTCAGGTAACGGCAGATGAGTAACCATTAACTGCTTTTTAGTACCTTATACCCCTTCCTACGATTGTTCTTTCCTTTAAGAATTCAAAAATCAGAAAGAAGAAATCTATCAGCATTGGTATTACGAGTAATAACTCTATGAATCAACTATGGAGAGATCCGCAAGTTATATAGCTCAAGGAATCTAAAGTTCATAATTTATTCTGTATAAATTTGAGGTAATGAATGTGGCGATAAACGAAACAAATTTACAAGGCGAGGGTGGATAGATCTGTTGGAAGGAAAAGGTCTTTATTCGAGACCTTCCCACAGACTCTAGGCTTTTTTCTAGGCCCTAGACGGACGTACTATGGAAAAGTCCAAGACGTTCTTAGAAAAGGTCAAGTCAAGAGAACCCATCATAGATAGCATGCACGAAAGGATTAATGAGATCAGAAGAAGCGCAAGATGTGAGTCAGGACCGTACCAAAAGGAAAGATGTGGTCTCTGCGTACCCTGTTGGGAAAAACGCGTGATGGTATGTTGTATGTATGTGAATGTTATTATGTGAAGTTTTATAAAACATTGAAACACAAACATTAACTTAAAGACTTGATTAAATAAACATACTTAATGGCATTCAATCGCAATGTGCCATTGCGTTAGAATAATTGCTTTTGAATATTAAAAACTTTTTTCGTCCACACAATATCATAATTATATACCATAGAACTAGTTTTCTCAAGATGTCGAGTGAAAATGTCGTTTATCAAAAATTTGACAATTTTGTTGATGACAAATTTGTAAAGTTATTAGCTCCATTAAATTATTTCCAACAATTATTTTTCACCCCCAAATATTCATTTAGAAACAATCTAATTACGCCAAACAGTATTTTCGTGAATATTTTATGTTTTTGTGCCAATATGTTCTTTGTTTGTATAGATTTTGCCATTCTGGTGGTAATTCCATGTATTCAAAATGTTTACAATGTTATTTTGGGTTCGGATATTTTATTGTTATCTCTTGTGATCATGGAATGTTCTTTGAGGACTATTGGTTTTGGAATTAATGTTTTTGTTAATCTTACCCAGTGCATTAACAACATAGAACTCTTCTTAAGAATTCAAGATATCAGCAGACACATTCAAAAATCCGAATGGAAGTGTATTGTCTCTACGATGTGGAAAAGAATTGTATTTGCGTGTTCATTTTTTTTAGTGGGGACAACTATGTCTTGCTACACTTTTGGTTTTGATTTATTTCATTTAAATCTTCAAAGCATTCCTTCTCTCTCATTTGAAATTAATATAATTTACACATGTCAACTTTTAAAAATCTTACAAAAAATCTAACGGAATGGATTCGTACAAACTTAACGAAAAGAATACGGATTAACAATGAAATTATAAGAGAAAGAGATGAATTTGAAATATATATGGAAATACTCAAATGTTTCCACATATGGAAAACAGTTTCACAACTATTGGTTAGCATTACGATTGTTATGTTTAAATATTCTGTTTCATTTGAATTTAATTCTTTTTAAGTACAAGCGTATCATTGATTTCTGGTCTTTAAAATGTTATTATGTGACTAAAGTTGAAAATGTGATATTTTTATCTAATATTCAATTTATCTGAGTGAAACATCGTATTGTTTTCTATTTTTTATTTAAACAACTTAAAAAAAACTTTTTTTATCGATACTATACTACATCATGTCATCGTTTATTTATACTTTAATAATGGCTACTCTGCTAATTTATCTGACTACAGTATACGTAAGCATATCTTTCTTTTAAAACTATTAGTACGTACTTAAGTTCTTGGACCGATCCCTAAATTGCATTGCAATGGAAATTCCCATCAACTGATTCACAAAACTAAAATCGTTTCGACAGAGCAAGGGCAGCACACTTTTTGTACATGATAAATCTAAGGACTGGTACAGACTTTATTTTATAATTTTGGGTTGGTTTTATTCAAAATCGATTGGCTGATTAAATCTGTGTGAATAGCGTCTCATGGGCCAGAAGCATAATGGCCGAGCGCCAGAAGCAAAATGGCCGTGGTTATTATAATTATTTTTGGCAACCACTGTAATTAAAAAAAAACAGAGGGGTCTGTTTTTTTGTGTAAACAAGGTATTGAAGAGTTTTGTATGAAATGAAATCATTTCATAAAAACTATTTGATGAAATGCAATTCACATGCAAAACACGCTTGTTTGTACTAAATAAATTCCTCATGGACATTGTGCCTGTTGAGAAATATAGCGAACAACATTATTCCTCTGACATATATTCATAATTTTTCTCTGAGATACCTTTTATTACTACCAGTAAACTAAATTCTAGTTCACAGCTAGCTAGTTCTCTCCTCACATCAAGTGTTGATGAGTGCACCACTAGTTTTTCTTTGATCATAATATCTCCTCATACTATCCTTCTGTCTCTGTAATATATCCCAATAAGTCTATTTGAATAAATGTTTTTTTTTCTTTCACTTTACTGTCACTATAATTATACTAATAAAGTATGCGAAATGACTATTTTGGCAATGAACATTACGCTTTACCAGTTTTTGCCCAAAAACATAACGCGTTTTTTTGGGTTACCATGCCAGTACACGCTCGTTTTCCTATCGTTTTTCCTTTCAAAAATGAAAATGAGTTTGTCGCCATTTCTTGGTTGTATTTGATATGTATTCATTTATTTTTATGAATTTGTTTAGATTTAGAACTCGTGAACGTCACAGAAACAAATTATATTTGATAGCCAGTAAAACAACTTCACTTCATCAAAGCATATTTTGCAATGCATCGCGCATTTAGAACAAAATTTAGACAATATTAATATGTTTAAAAGTAAGCTGCATGATCTACTAAGCTAAAAATGTTATTAAACTGTTGAAAAATTCCTAAGCGAAAAATGAATTATTGAGAATGTTTGTATTATGTATGTATGTCTCAATGAGTAATTTTAGCATTAAGAAACTTATTGTATGCAGCAGATCTATTGTACCTTCGAACACCTATATTTTGTTAACCTGTGCTTCACAATAAATGATATTCTGATTCTGATTCTGATTGTATTGCAGGAATTACCTCTCACGTCTTACTTCATAATGGTTTCATTACTCTTCATGTCAAAAGACCTGTACTACTTGGGCATTTTGAGCATAGAATGTGAAGAATTTTACGTGAATATTGAAATGGTCAACGTTTTATGTCTAGCAAACATTTCCACACCCGAAAAAGACTCCTCTGGTACGTATATTGCAACAGCCGGCTTGACATGGCGGCTTTTTGGCATGTTTGTTGTTTAACGTTTTTTTTCTGTACAGAAGCAAGAAAACAGATGTTCAAGAACATACTGAGGTTTAACCGAAGCGAATTCCAGAAGTTGACTACATTCAGACTATTCAAAGTGAACGCATCTTTACCCTTTGTTATAGTGTCCCATACACTGAATTACGTTATAATTATACTGGAATCTTTTTATCTTAAGCAAACATCACAATAATCATAGACACTGACATAGCTACAGATTGATCGACACTTTTGCTATAAAATGCAACGGAGTAAAGTTAAAGTTCGAACTGTTGGTTTTTCAATCTCGTTGAATTTTATTGGTCAGCATTTACACATTGTGGCCAGGTCTCAAAATTCACTGTACGTGATTAAGCCTCAGTATATTTTTTTACCATTAAACAATGTCGTACATACAGTTTTATTAATATAAAAAAAGATGACTTTAAATTTACATAATTTTTTTTGTGGTTGAAGTTCATCTGTTTTAAGATTAAACTAATATTATTTAACTTGAAACAAATATTTTTGTTATTTCTTCCCTATATACTCGTATCAGGCTTTTTAATGTAATACCACATTGGTCGTGAGAAGATCATTTTATTTTAGGACATATTTCATAAACAGTTTAAATAAAATGAGTACTGGAAAGAAGAAAAAATCCATGTCGCATGCTCGTTCAAACCGACGTTACATAAAATAAATTATTATTAATAAAATCTCATTAGGGTGTCCCAAAAAATAGTGATAAGCGGAAGCCCAGTGATAGAGCATCACTAGGGCTACCCGAATCACCCGGCTGTATGTTCATTGAGTTTTGATTGGTTTCGAGTTATGTTTTTTATTACATTTTTGGGATTTTCTAGGTAGAGTCACTTTTCTGGTCACTGTGGAACGAATTTTTGAGACATGCTTCATTTTCTTTCATTGTAAGCTGAATACTAGTCCTACTTAATTTGGAAGCATTTGCATTATTACACTGATTAATAATTTAGAAAAAAATATGAAACTGAAAACGTGGAAATACAGTATTTGCCTAAAGTTTTGAAGGCCATTTAAAAAAAAGTAACATAAACTTTGATATTTTTTTGTCAATAACTTGCCTATTATTTTTAGAAGTCCCGCTTCCTGTACCCCGCTAGTAATTCTAAAAAGTCATCCTAAGACCTAATAATCTTATAAATCCTTATTATTGCTATTATAAATAATAATAGTAGCAATAATAGTAATTCTTGCCTAAATGATTTCATTTATAAGTTAACTTCCGGTGTATAAAATATTATGCCATGATAATATTTTATATCTTCATAATTACTGTGAATTTGATGCGTAAATCTGATAAATAATTTACAATAATAATTAGGATGCTCAGATGGTGTTCAATATGTATAATGTTAACAACAAAGCATTGAGTTGTATTGAAAAGTATAAAAGTTGGCGTCGTCCATCTTTGATTACATTATTAAATCGATCGTCAAGCTTGAAACGTCGTTATTATTTTTCCACTCTGAACTACGCCTTTACAGTTCAGAAGTGGGATGAAGCAACTCCACGGCCCATATTATCTCGGTCTGGGGAAGAGGCGGCCTAGCAACGCATCAACTGATGCCGATGGGGATAATGAAGAAGAAAACAATAACTTTTTCTTCACACGCCGGAAGAAAACTAACCGCAGCTTGCTAAAAAACGAAAAATTTCTTACTTGGATGCTGAAATAATACCCAAATTCGATCCCGGGAGAAAATCAACAGACGTGAAGGGATGGCTGCACAAAATTGACCAGTTGCGACCAGGGCGACCTGTACGATTGGGAAGAACGAGAGAAGATTTTTGCCATGCGAACTCGACTCCGTGGTGCAGCACGCGACTGGTACGATGACCTCGATGATTACGAAGCGACATGGATTTTGTGGAAAGACAAGTTGACGAAAGCATTCCCTCGCTCAACTGACTTCGTAGATCGACTTGAAGAAATAATGTCCCGTGTAAAAAGTAACAGTGAAACTATGACCAGTTACTATCACGATAAGATATCGCTTATGAAGAAATGCGGTATAGAAGCTCGTGCAAACGCACAGGTCTGCTGCTCCAAAAGCCTGTCGAATTATAGTATGGGTTTTTATCTTCGCTTGAGAACTATAAGAAGGTAGAAACCGGACTAACAGAGGCGAAGTCGACGTGGCAACGTGGATCAACAGGCAACATGCCGTAAGACAAGACACGCTGCCCGAGACTGCCGAGCTTCGCGCTGCCAGGTCAGCCAGCGTCTGGGACATACCGCTAACACCTGCTGGTATGCGGCCGGGACTTCTCGAGACCAACAGCCACGAAGAAATCAGCAGGTACGTGATATTCATTTTGTATCAACGGAGGTTATTTCCGATTTATAAAAAAAAAATGTTACCATAAATAGACACACAGCTCTTGCATCCATTGACACTGGTAGTAAAGTCAACTTATCACTTTAAATGTAGTCCGAATGTTAGGTATATATATGACTCATTCAAATGTAATCATGAGAGGTTTCAGTGGATTTTTGATTAATTCGTTGGGAAAAACTAATTTCCAGCTCATTATTGATGATTTATGCTTAGATAGGTACTAGCGCTGAAGTTACAGACGCTAATCTGTATGGCACAGATTTAATTATTGGTCAACCTACCATCAATCAAAAGGATATGAATTTGTTAGTCACCACAAATTCTGTCAGGCTATTAAAGAATACTGAGCTTCCACTTTCTATTATGTCGTTAGTTTGTGAGGATAGTATAACAAAAGTCTCCCTACTTTTGTCTGATAATGTCAATATTGAAACAGGGACAAATAATAGCGTAAAAGTACATAGTACTATGGAGTTATTACCATGTCACATCCTTGTCTCGCGGCCTGTTTTGTACTCGTTGGGTCAGGAATCGTATTTTATACCACAAGCTATTTTGACTCCTGATAACCTTCAGTTGCATGTAATAAGCCTAGGGGATTCGAGTATACAATGGAGGGCTAATAAACTACTAGTTCGCGCGGAAGTATACCGTAAAGCAGATATATCGATAGTGACCGATGCATCTCATTCGACTAATCTAAACTGCCAGCGCAGCGATGAAAATACCATACTTTTATCTGATTTAGACATAGGTGATTTGAATTCTAAAGAAACTAATTTATTAATGACATTACTTAATAACTACAAACATTGTTTTGCTGAATGCAGTAGCTAATTAGGATGTACTGACTTAGTCGTAATGCAAATAACTACTACCACCGATAAACCTGTTTATTGCAATAACCTAGGTTACCTTATAAGGAGGGGGAGGCCCCATGAGTGTTTTGTAAGTGCTAGATACGTCCACGTCGTCTCCCCTGGCTCTCCCAGTCCTGTGCACGGTAACGCAGTGCCAGGCTGGTGACTAAACTCTAGCACTTGGGGCAATCCTTGCGGTTTTTGTGTATTAGTGTTCCCAGCTCCCTGGCCGTCGAGGTGTCTCCGGTTTCAGGTCGAGCGGGGCCTAATATAGCGTTCGAGAGATTCTAGTGAGGTTGGCAATTTCTGGTGGTGTGATGGAGTCACGCGATGTGTCGCCGAAAGGCATTGATGGTTTAGAAAGCGGCTCTCCTTCTGAGGAGGTCATTGCAGACTTCATTGCAGGACTTCAGTGTTCAAGGAGCCCGTGGTCCGCCTGTCAACCTGTCGGGCAACGTCAATACAGGACGCAAGGGGTGCCCAACCCAAGCGCCGAGCCGCGACGGCTGTCTTCAACTCTGATGAGGTCCTCCTCAGACGATGACATGGACGATGTTTTTCCGGAGGCTGACGATGCCGTACCTTCTAGGGTCACGGCCTCGAAAAGAGGCAAGGTAAAAAACCCTGGCCACTCCTCAGGTCTGGCCAGAGCCAGAGGGGTCCTGCGACAGAGGAAAGAGGACGCAGCGGAAGAGGCCTTTAATAAGGCTCTTTCGCTGAGAATTTATAAAAAAGATTCGCCACGGGTTGTGGAGGAGCCGGTTAACACGCGTAAACAGGACGCGGCGGAGGCTGACTTCAACCGCAAACGGTCACTTTGCTGTCACGCGAAAGAGCTACCGAGGGTGACTGAGGAGGCTACAAAGGTGGTCGACTTGACCAACCATGATCCGGATGACCTCGATTTTGAAGAAATGCGGGCGGCTGCCGAAAAGGGGACTGCCCGCATATGCGAACCAGCGGTGAAGTCGGGCCACCTTAAAGGGACCCTCCTGAAGGAGTTCAAGGAGAACACCCGGCTTCTTGGCAGGATCATCAACACTGTGATTGATAGATCGGCATCGGAGGAGTGTTGCCGGCTTCGCGTCGAACGAAATAACCTTCGGCGCAAACTGGATGACCTGAAGACCGAGGTCAAAGCCGTCCGGCGGGACTACTCCACCCGTAAGGGGACAGAGTCAGCGGTGGAACTGACTGTTCCGCCGCAGTTTGATCAAGAGGCCTTCAAGAAGGACCTCTTGGTGACCTTGGGGGATATGATCAGTGCCCGCGTTGATGGGGCCCTTACCCTGGTCACCCGTCCACACCTTGCGGCGGACATAAGGAAGGCGGCGGCTGCTTCTTCATCATCTCAAGCGCCACCCCCAGCCGATTACACCGTAGCCGCTTCTGCGGCCCCGAAACGAGGAAACGGCCCGAAAAAAATGGGTCCTTCGTCCGTCCCCGTGACGGTCACTCCCATGGCCAGCACATCTGCTTTGGAACAACCGAAGCAACATGTAGCCGGTGGAGCCATCGTGCAGACATGGCAGGTGGTGGTAGGAGGCAAAAAAAGAAAGGGGAAGGGTAAGAAACCTTCCCCAGCCCTATCCACCCCCACTTCTAAGCCGAAGCAGCCACAGCAAGCTGCAGCTGTTAAGAAGGCGCAGCTAGCTATTGCCGCCATGAAGGCGCAGCCCACGGCACCCATAGTGCTAAAGCCCAAGGCCAAGCTGTCCCCCCCACGTTCTTCGGCTGTAGTGTTAACGCTGCAGCCCGAGGCCGCCGAGAGGGGGGTGTCATATAAAACGGCGCTGCTCAAAGCCAAGGAGGCCATCTCCCTCCCTGAGCTGGGCATGCCTTACAACGAAGCAAACGGCAACCGGCGCTAAGATGCTCCAGCTGCCAGGAGCCAAGAGCGCAGAGGCCGCCGATCGCTTGGCGGCCAAGTTGACAGAGGTGCTTGCGGGTATAGCTGTCGTCACCAGGCCCACAAAGTGCGCAGATCTGCGCATGACGGGCCTTGATGACACCATAACCCGTGAGGATGTGGTGGCAGCCGTCGCCGCCAAGGGAGGCTGTGACCCGTCCCTTGTGAAAGCGGGAGAAATCCGCTTCGGTCCCGCCGAGACCGGGGTGGTTAATTTAAAGTGCCCAGTTGCAGCGGCAAGGGTCCTTTTAAGTGGAGGCCGCCTGCTTGTGAGATGGAGCTCGGTACAAGTCCGGGCCCTGGAAGCGCTCCCCATGCGCTGTTTTAAGTGCATGGGGATAGGGCACACGCGCCAGCTCTGTCCCTCGAGCAAAGAACGAGACGACCTGTGCTTCCGGTGTGGGCAACCGGGGCACAAGGCAGCCGGGTGTATGGCGGCGGCACACTGCGTCGTCTGCGCTGAAGCAGGTCGGCCTTCGGGCCATACCATGGGTGGTAGGAATTGTAACCCTCCCCCCACCAAAGCGAGAGCGGCCTTCTGGACCCAGGCCGCCACGAGTGGTAGGCGCATACCTGCGCCAGAGGAAATTGAAATGCAAGAATGAGCTTCACCCAGCATTTCAATTTCCTACAGGCGAACCTCAACCACTGCGCCGGGGCACAGGATCTCATGATCCAGTCCATGGCGCAGTGGGAGATAGACGTGGCGGTGGCCGCAGAGCCATATTTTGTGGTTCCCCAGACCCAATGGGCAGGGGACACCAATGACTCAGTGGCCATAGTTGTGGCGGCGGGTAGTACCCACTCACGGCCGCTGACAATAAAGGCGAGGGGGCAAGGATACGTGGCTGCCACATGGGGAGACATCGCCATCGTCGGCGTATATGTCTCCCCGAACGTAAGTCTTGCCACACTAGAGGCTTTTTTGCAGGGCCTGACTCCAGTGATGTTACGGATGGCTCCTCTCCCAGTTCTCGTCATGGGCAACCTTAACGCTTGGTCGTCCCTCTGGGGGAGTGTGTCGACCAATTTGAGGGACCGGGCCGTTGAGGACTGGGCAGTCAGCTCCGGGTTATCCCTACTTAATGTGGGGACATCATTTACGTGTGTGCGCAGGAATGGGGGGTCCGTGGTGGACCTCTCGTTTGCCACCCCTGCCCTCGCACATCGCGTTCGGAACTGGCGGGTGCTGAGCGAGGTGGACACAATTTCGGACCATAAATATATACGGTTCGAAGTGTCCACCTCCAGTGGCTCGGTAGCGCTGCCCAGACGTGAAGGTCACTCTGCATTCCCGCGCTGGGCTATCGCCAAATTGGACAGAGAGCGGGCAGAAGAGGCGGCCATAGTGGCGGCATGGGGCGCGACCCTCTCATCATCAGGGGGCGAGCAGGTTTCGGGACCGAATAGCGGGAGTTTGCAACGCTGCCATGCCTCAGATCAGAGGTCCTCCTCCACGGCGCCACCAGGTTTACTGGTGGAGCGAGGAGATTGCTCTTTTGAGGGAGCAGTGCTCGATGTCGCGAAGAGCCTTTACCCAAGCGCGACGTCGCAGAAACCGCGACATTGAGAGAGAGGGCCAACTGTATGCCGTCTATAACGCCGACAAGAAGGCATTGCAGCTGGCCATAAGACAGGCGAAAGCCAGAGCTCGGGAGGAGATGCTGGAGGCTCTCGATCGTGACCCATGGGGGAGGCCGTATCGCGCTGCGCGAGACAAGCTGCGCTTTCAAGGTCCCCCCGTCATAAAGACCCTCCAGCCGGAGGTGTTAGAGAGGATAGTAAGGGAGCTGTTTCCGGAGCCCCCAGTGCACATTCCTCCAACGATGTCTCCTCCCGGTCCCGCGAGGGGAACTGAGGATGAGCCGATTCCACCCGTCACCGACGAGGAGATGGAGACGGTGATCGATCGGTTCAAGGCCAAGAAAAAGGCCCCAGGGCCTGATGGAGTGCCAGGCAAGGTGCTCGCCCTTGCCCTTGGACATCTCGGAGGGCAGCTTTGGGGAATTTACGACGCAGCGGTCACATCGGCAAAGTTCCCCAAGCTGTGGAAGGAGGGGCGGTTATGCCTCCTGAAAAAGAATGGGAGACCTCTAGGGGAAGCTGGAGCGTACCGGCCCATTGTCTTACTGGATGAGGCCGGGAAAGGGTTAGAGCGAATTATTGCTTCCCGCCTCATCCAGCATATAAGTGAGGTAGGCCCGAACCTTTCAAAGACACAGTTCGGGTTTAGGGCCAGCCGCTCTACGGTAGACGCCTTGGCACTTCTGAGGCAAGAAACGGAGGCTTTGTCTGCCCGTGGAGAGAGGGCGTTGGCGATAAGCCTTGACATAGCCAACGCCTTTAACAGCCTGCCGTTTGGCGTGATAAGAGAGGCAATCCAGTATTTCGGAGTGCCCTCTTATCTCAGCAGGCTACTCGAGGACTACCTCCGGGGAAGGGAGGTGTTATACGAAGGGGGCGACGGTGTGCTGCTTCGTCGCTCGATGCGGTGTGGAGTTCCTCAGGGGTCCGTCTTAGGGCCCCTACTTTGGAACCTTGGCTACGACTGGGTGCTCCGCGGCCCGCTCCTTCCGAGGATGCGCGTCATCTGCTATGCAGATGACACCCTTGTCGTAGCAAGAGGAAACGGCTTCCCAGAGGCACAGAGGCTAGCGGAAGTTGGCGCCAGCCTCGTCATCAGCCGCATCGAGGCGTTGGGTCTCAGGGTGGCCCTAAACAAGACCGAGGCCTTACTTTTTCATGGACCTCGTCAGGGGCCGTCTCCTGGCGCCTCAGTACGATTTAATGGCGTGAATGTGCGGGTTGGGGCCCAGATGAAATATCTGGGTCTCACATTGGATGGACGGTGGCGGTTTGAGGCACACTTCACCTGCCTCGCCCCCCGTCTTATCCGTGCAGCGGGTGCTCTGGGTCGGCTCCTACCAAATATGCGCGGCCCAAACCAGTCATGCCGGCGACTTTACGCCGGCATTATACGTAGTATGGCGCTCTACGGGGCGCCAATCTGGGCAGAAGCTCTCACCGCCCACAACATCACCCTCCTGCGGGCCCCGCAAAGGGTTATGGCGGTGAGAGCCATCCGAGGATACCGGACGATTTCAACGGGGGCTGCATGCGTCTTAGCAGGCATGCCCCCGTGGGAACTAGAGGCACGAGTGCTCGCTGCTGTCTACCAGAACAGGGCAGCAGCGAGAGCGCAAAGCGAGCGCCCCTCACTGGACACGGTTGAGGGCATAAGAAGGAGGGCGCAGGAAGCGCTTTTGCGGAGGTGGGCGGAGGACCTAGCCGACCCGCTCTACGGTCGCGACACCATAGAGGCAATACGGCCGGTCCTCAGCCAGTGGGTAGGTCAAAGAAAGGGGCCTTTGACGTATCGGCTGGTACAGGTACTTTCTGGACACGGGTGTTTTGGGAAGTACCTGTTCAAAATCGCCCGGCGGGAGCCCACCCCACGGTGCCACGAGTTCGGTGCAGGCGAAGACACTGCCCAGCACACACTTCAAGAGTGCGCAACATGGGCGGGTCAGCGTCGCGCTCTGGTTGCCATCATCGGAGGCGACCTCTCGCTTCCGGCCGTTATTCAGGCCATGTTAGGAAGCGAGCAAGCAAGCAAGCTCCCAGCAATGGTCTCCTTCTGCGAGGAGGTGATGACGCAGAAGGAGACCGCAGAGAGGGCCCGAGAAGATGACCCTCTCGCAGCCCCTCTCCAACGTAGACGGCCGGGGGCAAGAAGACGGTGGTTCGCCCGCCCTCCTCCTGCTCCCTGAAAGCAGCACCGGGGTGTTAGCCGGGGGGCTTTCACCCCATTGCACGGTGCGCCCGTCTGGGGGTGTGCCTAGTATACCGTATACCGGTACGCCCCGCAGCGTGAGGAGGCTCGGCACGTAGGCCGGGCCTACCGATGGGGCAACATGGTAATCCGCAAGGCTCCATGTCGCCCTATTCCAAAGCGGTGAGGGTATACCCGGGTGTTTTTAGTGGGTATGCCACCGGCTCCACCGGCGGAGAGTCCCACACTCCCCCACTGCCCCACCCAGGCAGTGGGATAGTGCGTAAGGCATTTCTCACCCGGAAATCAAAAAAAAAAAAAAAGGTTACCTTATAAGGAAAATGAAATTGTACAACAAAAAGTAAACGAACTTGTATCTGCCGGTATTGTTAGAGAGTCAAATTCGAATTATGCAAGTCTTGTAATCTTGGTTAAAAAAAGGAGGTGATTACCGACTTTGCATTGACTACCGTGCTTTAAATGCATGTACAGTAAAAAACCGCTTCCCGCTGCCACATATTGACGACTAAATTTGTCGATTAGCCGGTAAGGTGTACTTCACAGTTTTAGATATGGCTCAAAGTTATTATCAGGTGAGGGTAGCTGAAGACTCTATACATGAAACTGCATTCAAAACATCGTCCGGGCAATTGGAATTCATGAAAATGCCATTTGGCTTAGCCAATGCTCCAGCTGTTTTCTCTCGGTTAATACGCAAAGCACTAGGATCCCTAAATAACAGAATTGCCACTTACCTCGATGATAATATTATTGGATGCTACGCCTAGTATAGACGACGATAGCGAGTGACGTCAGCCCCGCAAGCCACATAAATAGCGACGCAGGAGCGCGCTCTGGCCACTTTTGCTCGAGCCAGCGCGCAGTGCGGACCTCTCTACTTCCTTAGTGCCCATTTTTCCCATCTTATGTACTAAATAAGCCTTATTCCTAATTACATATCTGCAGTGTTAAAGTTTTGTTTAATAATTAATAATAGAAGTAAATGATCTACGTTTTATGTAGTTTTTTTTAAGCAAAACCGCTCCTGATTCCTAAAATCAGAAGTGGGATAAAGATATTTCACTCCCACCGTCATTTTGATTAATTTTCCATTTCTGCATTACTTTGCTATACCTTAACTGTTTTTTCGTTTGAGTTAAGTTAAAATGGGTAGGTCTCGTTCTCGTAATCGAACGTTACGTAGCCCTCTCAATAAACGATCTCGTAGAGTAGACATTCCCGTGATAGGCCCCCGCGTAGCGAGTCTCGAGAGCGAAGCCACCGTCGCGCCGGACACAAGCGCGACCGCCGCAGCCACCGCTACAGCCGCAGACGGAACGACCGCAGCCGTTCCAGTTCAGAGCGAGGGAGACTCCGGTGCCACGCAGTTTTCGCGAGTCATGGGATACCCTCGTGTCTCGCTTGAACGCGCTGGAAGGCCGATCATCGCTGACCGGGGTGACGGCAGCCGCAGCGCCCTGTACTGCTACAAGTCAAGCTGCAGACGAGTCTACGGTAAAGATTGTCGAGGCTATCCAATCTTTAAAGTCAGTAAGCAATCCTAATTATTTTGTTTCAAACTTTGACCCAAGTTTTCATGATGTTGATGCATGGTTTAGTGAAGTTGATAGGGCTCAGGCTATGAACCGATGGAGTGATTATGAGTGTTTGTCTCGTGTTGGAAACTGTCTAAAGGGTGACGCTAAAGTGTGGTTAAATGAATGGGTTTCTGATGATCGATTCATAAAGTAGACGTGGCCAGTATACTCTACGATGTGATCAATCGATTCGGACAATTACCCTACCTATGCTGAGTACGCTCGTAGGTCTCTACTGCGTATGCGTATAGTAAAGGGCCTTAGCGACGACCTTATCACTGCAATAGTTATTCGAAGTATAAAGGACCCTCAAGTTAAGGCATCCGCCTCTAACGCAAACCTTATGCCCAATGATTTAGTCAATTACCTGTCCGCGTTTATAAAACCGACTAAGAAAAGTACTTTAGATACCTGACCTACCCGTCCGTTTTTACCGTCGGCATCTTTTTCACGTCACAGTGGCAATAACAAACCTGCGTCCAAGCATTCCTCACGCCAAATAACTTCGTGTAGGTGTCATATTTGTGGAGAAATAGGTCACACACAAGCTGGTTGTCCTAAACGACATGTACCTAGTGCTAGTAGTTCACAGCCCATCCCAGTTGATAAAAAGTCTGACATGAGTTTACCTAAAAGTACATGTGTCTATTGTAAGAAACCTGGCCATGATATAAGTCAATGTTTTGCGAAACAGCGCTCAGAATCACGCAATAAAAATAATATTAATTTCTGTTCTACCCCTGTTTTTAAAACAAGTAAGGATATCATAGTAGGCATAATTCAGGGTATTCCTGTGGACATTTTAATAGATAGCGGTGCATTGGAGGTCTCACTTGTATCTTCTTCGATTGTAAATCATTTTAGCTGTGCCAAGAAACCTATTCAGCGTCAACTTAAGGGGGTAAGAAATTCAATTACCCCAGTAAATTCTTATGTTACCCTCACTGTTGAACTTGAGGGCTTATCTATGGAAGTGGATCTTTTAGTTGTGCCTAGTGAGTGCATGAATGCTACAATAATAATAGGAACGGACGTATTAAACCGGGATGGCGTGACTTATATCCGTACTAAAGATCATCAGCGACTGATACGAGATCCTGCCTTTTGCAAAGTTTCAACTGTGGAGTCGAATATGCAAACTGATATTAAGACGTCACTGTCAGGGGAGGATTTGAAGGAACTTCATTCCATTCTTAATGAATATGCTGACTTTAAGATTTCGGGTACAGCCACCTCCACTGTCACTACGGGAAGTATGCATATACGACTAAACAGCGACACTCCAGTTAGTTATCGCCCGTACAAGATGTCATATGATGAGAAGTTGAGAGTTCGTGAAATTATCACCGATTTGCTATCCAAAGGCATTACTCAAGCCCCATACTTCTTGTAAAAAAGAAAGATGGCTCCGACCGCATGTGCGTGGACTATCGCGCTCTAAATAGAATAACAGTCAAAGATAGGTACCCATTACCCCTAATTGATGATCACATAGACCGTTTAGGAAAAAGTGCGTTCTTCACCACATTAGACACGGCAACAGGATTCCATCAGATACAACTTGATGAGGACTCCATACCCCACAGGCTTCGTAACACTCAAGGGGCACTTCGAATATTTAAAGATGCCATATGGTTTAGCCAATGCCCCGATTGTTTACCAGCGCATAATCAGTAAGACACTAAAAGAACTCATTTCCACGGGGAAGGTGCTGGTCTACATAGATGACTGTCTCATCCTCAGTTCATCGGCTCAGGAAGGTTTACAGACCCTCAAGGCGGTTCTTTCCACTTTGACAAAATCAGGATTTTTCTATAAATATTCGGAAATGCTCGGAAGTACGCCCTAGTCCGGTTAAAATTCAGGCCTTTGTTAACTCTCCAGTGCCCTAAAATGTCAAGCAAGTTAGGCAATTTTTAGGGTTAGCGGGGTATTTTCGAAAGTACATACCTGGATATTCCACTAAAACTGAGTGCATTGCGAGTCTTACAAAAAAAGGTGTAGAGTTCTGTTGGGCTCCTGAACAAGAAAAAGTTTATTTATTTATTTAATCTTTATTGCACAAAGAAAAGTACAATTGGCGGACTTAATGCCTAAAGGCATTTTCTACCAGTCAACCACTAGGTGAAGCAGAAATCTTTACGGCGGGGTTTTGTAAAACTAAGTTTCAGTAAGATAAAAGTAAACAATTTACTCATATAAAATATATACCTACTTATCTAAATTACAATATATATATATATATATATATTTATATATGTGTACCTACTTACATATAAAAATAGCAAATATATACATATAAATTCATAAATACAATGATATATAAATACATATTATGTACTCAAATGGAAGACGAAACATTAACTCGGAATGATATGATTGACGATCTGACTAATCTGACCAATGATTAAATAGCACTAATTGAAACTGGTTAGGGTGTCTGTAAAAAAAGCTTGTGGATAGATTTTTTGAAGGAGAACCTATTGGGGGACATTTTGATTCTGTTCGGAAGCGAGTTCCATAACCTTATAGCAGCTAAGGTAAAGGAGTTAGACACATGCGTGGATAGATGAGGGGGAGTGGAAAGTTTTAAAAGAGTATTTGAGCGTTGGTTACGTGAGCTGCACTCACCCCTATATTTAAAATTACGCTTGAGATATTTAGGAGCATCGGGATTTTTAAGTACGTTGAACAGTAAACATAGCGTTCGAGAATTTCTTCGTTGGCGGATTTTAAGCCATTTCAATTTAGAGCGGAACGGAGAAATATGGTCAAATATTCTTACACCGAAAATGAAACGAATGCAACTATTGACTAGGCGTTCGAGCCTATCGAGAAGCGCCTGGGACAGGTTGGAACAGCAAACGTCCGCATAGTCAATATGAGGCATCAGAAGGGCTTGGACCAGTAAAATTTTGGTGCTGAGTGGGAGAAAGTTTTTAAATCTATACAGAGAGCGTAAGGTAGCGACAACTTTTCTGCTTGTTTCCTTGATTTGTTTGTCCCAGCTAAGGTTATTATCTACGTATAGGCCAAGGTTCTTAACATGGGGGCTGAACGGGATGTTAGTGCCGTTATAGGTTAACGTAGGACCGTCGGTACTGAGGTGACTCAGCTGTCGCGGAGTACCTATCACAATTGCCTGACATTTAGCTGGATTTACTGAAATACCGTAACTGTCAGACCATTCGAGCAAACGTTGGAGATCGTTATTCAGTAGGCAAACAGCATCCTCGAAGCCATTGGCGTCAGTCTGTACATACAGTTGAAGGTCATCAGCATACAGATGGTAGGAGCTGCAGATATTAAGAGTGACAAAGTTGATGAATACAGAAAATAGAAGTGGGGATAATATACCTCCTTGTGGAACTCCGGAATCCAGATTACACCACTGAGAAATCGTATGACCAATACGCACAGCCTGTTGCCGTCCACGAAGATAAGACGAAAACCAGTTTAATTCATGTGGGGTGATGCGTAAATGAGAGAGCATTGCTAAGAGGATGTCATGGTCCACGACGTTGAAAGCGTTGGAGAAGTCCACTAGAACCAGAAGAGTCAATTTGGAAACGTCAAGACCAGTTCTAATGTCTTCAGTCACCTTGAGAAGTGCAGTGGTGGTACTGTGGCCAGGACGAAAGCCCGATTGGAATTCACTGACAAGATTAAAAGAAAATAAATACCGGGAAAGTTGTTTATGCACATAGCTTTGCGCCAAAGTGAAGGGAATGTTCCAGAGGTTAGAGAAAAGTTGATGATGTGCGTTATGATCGTCAGAACAAAATCAAGAATGGGCAGCAACAGGCTTCTACTAATCCCATCACAGCCAACAGCTTTAGTCTTGATAGAAGAAATTATTTTACGAACCTCTTCGCAAGAGACGGCAGAAAAACTAAAGCAAGTGCTATGAGGTGGTGGAGACATTGAAGACAAGGCACTTATAGTTTGCGTTTCTAGATCATCGCGAAGTTTAGGAGTGGTGGAAAAGTGATTGTTTAGGTCATTTGGAGAGTGTGTGCATTCGATATTTGCAGAATCGGATTTGCCAATGCCTATAGAATTCAAAAACTTCCACGTGTCAGAAAAGGACGAGTTTACAAGATTGTCGTGAAAGTATCGTCGTTTTGCAGCCCTTACCACTTGATTACAGCGATTCCTGGCTTTTTTAAACAGTTCTCGGTTGACATCGCTTCGGTTTCGCTTGTAGACCCTGAAAGCTCGGTCTCTCCTGCTCATAGCGACCCTGACTATCTCAGTCATCCACGGAGCTGGAGGACGCCTTAACCTTACTGTCCGGAGCGGAGCATGGACATCGTACAGCTTCAATATAGTGCTATTGAACTGAGATAATTTTTCGTCCACTGACGATGCCAAGAGAACCGGTTCCAAGTCAAAAGAGGAAGCATCCTGTTGCAATTTAGCAACGTTAAGCTTTGAAAAATTCCGTAGGGTAGCCATTTGGGGTTGTCGTTTCAGAGGTTTTATTTTATAAGACAGATAGATGAGATCATGGTGCGAAAAACCAGGAGCGGAAACTTGGCCATGTTTAAGGACACGCTCAGGCGAAGAAGCGATAATGAGATCGAGCCACGTATCATCAGTGTTATCATTAAAATGAGTTGGGTCAAGAGGAAGTATTGAAAGGTTTGTTGACTCGACAATAGTGCGTAACTTAGATGACCGGGGCCCCACCTTCATTAGATCAGCATTAAAATCACCCATGATAATAATGTTTTGAAAGTCTGTGACATAATTGCCCAATACAGACTCCAGGTCTGCAAAGAAGTCAACAGTAGGTGGAGAGTAAACAACTCCCAACAGAGCTTTATTTCCCAACAGCTTGACCTCGAGAAAGAGATATTCCATTGACCGTGAATATTGCGGAGCAGAAGCAGCCAAAATATTATATTTTATACAGCTATTAAGATAAACGGCTACCCCCCCATATCCCTTGCCTATGCGGTCGTTACGCAGAAGAATATATCCCGGCAGGCCATAACTGGTAGAGGCCAGGTTGGGTTTGAGGAAAGTTTCAGAAACCAACACTGCGTGAACGTTACTGTCTGAGAATATGTCAAGCAGATCTCCGTAATGGCTGGGTATACTCTGGGCATTGATATGGCAGACATTAAAATTCTTACTATCGGGAAAATTTAATTTAATCTGGTCCCGGAGGGTGTCTACCTGAGCTTGTGAGTCATCAAGGGAAAGATAAGATGTGCTAGATTCATTGGCAGAAAAAAATAAATCGTCATCTGACATTCAAAACCGTGTTAAGTTTAAATAGTTTCAAAGGTAAAAGAATATAATAAATAAAATAAGGATATCTAACAATATATATGTACACTACTTATAATAAACAAGTAAATCTGCTAAGCAAAAGGATAACAACAAGATTTACTGTTCAAATTACTGCTCCTCCTGCTGGCCAACTGTTCACAATAACACACTAAATATTACAACAAGTACAGTACAGTAGTACCACTTACATGAGCATTGCAATTTTAAAATATATTTAGAGGAAGACAAACAAACATAAAAAGTACAAGGCTCCGTGCCGAGTGCCGAGGCCATAATCAAAAATTAAAAAAAAAAAAGTTCAAGCAAATCGGCATTCGGCTATAATGTCAATCTGACAGTAACACAGTACTTGTGATCATTTATTAATTTTTGTGGGTAATGGAGCAAAACAACATGAAAACACTAATTAAGTTAGATAAAAATGAAGAAAAATTAGCTAAGAGATATTCTGCGAACACTACTTGCGGGTCGATCTTTTCTCTTTGGGAGGTTGGGCAGCCTTTACTGCAGCCGGAGGCAGCGATTTCGGCGCGGATGAAGCTGGCTTGTTTTTGCTGCTGTTGGATCCGCCAGGGGAACCTTCAACTGGAATGCCATGGGCGCTGACAAGCACATCGAGCTCAGCCTGGGTGTTGATTCGACTCTGGGTCCCATTTGGCAATTTTATGGAGATGTTTCCGTCGAGCGTCCAGACGTTCCTCATCCCGAAATGTTTACGGGCAGCAATGAATAACGCCTGACGATGGCGTGTCAGAAACTCGCTTAGCACATATGTAGTACCCTTGAGTTGAGCCTTGCTCTTCCAAGTGGCAGACTTCAGATCAACATTTGAGAACTTGATCAATATTGGCCGCGGGTGATCGTCACTAGCAGTGCCAAGCCTGTAGCAGGCCTTTATGCCGGACTTTGAAGCATCTGGAATATGTAGCTTACCCTGCAAGATGTCCAATACAGTGGCTATGACGTCCTCACCTGCAGACTCAGGAGCACCACTAAGGAGTAAAAACTTTCTGCGATGGCGCATCTCTGTGACATCCATGTAATTATCCATCTCAGCCATCTGTTGCCGCAGTAGCTTGATCACGCTCCACACTACGCCATTAAAGATTTGAAACTCTGTGTGCAGCTGTGAGACATCCTTGGGCTCAACAGCTTTAGCGGGATTCATCTGGGCCTCAAACTCCTCCATGCGCCTTATAAGATTTGACTCCAATGTCTCCGCGATCTCCTCCAAGCTGCGTTTGGGTGTATTGACCATAGTGTAACTTACTGGTGTCTTAATAGTGACAGTGAAGTGTTGTGAAACTGTAGCCAGCAGGTAGGTGCTTACAAATAAACTATATCAGCATTGGGCACTGCTACTTTTAATAATCCTTAATGGATACACTGTTTAATAAGAGACTTGACTATTTTTGTTTTGAAATTTGAGTAAAATATTAAATAAATTGAAATTAACTACAAGAGCTCTGTGTTACCTTTTTTAGCACCTACCGCCAAAAAAAAAACCGCCAGGAATTAATTACTTGTCTCACAAGTGAACCTGTTCTCGCCATATTTGACCCGACGCTGTTGACTGAGATTCATACGGATGCTAGTAGCCCGGATACGGAGCAGTGTTGTTGCAAGTTCACATGATTGGTAGTCGACGCGTGGTGGCGTATTACAGCCAAGTCACAAAAGGAGCTGAAGGACGCTACCATCCATATGAGCTTGAGACTCTTGCAGTCGTGCGAGCCTTGCGCCACTTTAGACATTACTTAATAGGTATGCATTTCACAGTTGTAACTGACTGTAAAACTCTCAAAGTTTTACTTCCTCGGGTAGCCAGATGGTGGATATATCTACAGGATTTTAATTTCTCTATTGCTTATAGAAAAGGAGTTATGCTTCCACATGCAGATTATCTTAGTCGCAATCCTATTTCAGTCAATCAAATTCAAAGGCCACGTAACTGGGCACAGATTGCACAGTCAGGTTATGAGGAAACCCAAAATCTGATACGATCACTGGATGAAGGACATTTGGACCCTAATCGAAATGTAAAGCGTAACGACCTCCTCTACTATCGGTATACACCTATAGGAGAGGAGCCGAGATTGCTCTGCTATATCCCTAAGGGCCACCGTCTAAGTCTACTCAGTATCTTCCATGACGAACACGGTCATTTAATGCTGAAAAGACATTAGATCTTATTTTGAGACACTTTTGGTTCCCGAGTTTGCGTGCATTTGTTTCTAAATACGTATCTCATTGCTTAACGTGCATTGCTCACAAACGAGTTCCTCGTGCACCTCTCCAACCAATCACTTCGTGGTCTAAGCCTGATACCCCTTTCAACACACTCCATGTCGATGTCTTGGGTCCGTTACCAGAGTCAAAAATAAAAATACAAAAAAAAAAAAAAAACAAACATATAATGTTGATCGTAGATGCTTTTTCTAAATATTGCCTACTAGCGCCTATATACCGGCCAGATCTAGATCAACTGTTGAAAGTTTTTCAAAATGTGATTACTTTGTTTGGTACACCGCAGTTAGTAATATTTGATAAAGGCCGTATGTTTGAGTCATCAGGGTTCACTACTTCGATGCATGATTTAGGCGTCCAATTACACCACATAACGCCCGATATGCATCATTCGAACGGGCAGGTGGAACGGTACGTTCGAACTGTACTGAACATGCTGAGAATAAAAGCAAATCACCGTAAAAGTGAATAGGCAGATGAGCTTTGGCGTCTCCAACTTATACTTAACACCACAAAGCAGAAAACTACTCAGACATCTGCTTTGAACCTCCTGACTGGTTGTGAAGGCACAACACCGGCGATACAAGCTCTGATAAGAGACACAGCACTAAGGGCCCCGGCGGAGAACCGTGAATCCACAAGGGAGCTCACTGCGAAATCAAAAGAAGCAGGATGCCTACGCTAATGAGGACAGGTGTCCTCCTCGTATGTTTCAGGTTGATGATTTTGTCTTCGTCATCAAATATGCGCAGTCCAAGGGGAAGCCGGGTGGTAAGCATATTGCCGAACGCTCGCTACGAATTAAAGCTGCTTGCTGGCAGTTATGGCAAAACAACATATGCAGCAGCACAGTACATGGTGCCGTGGCGGGGTGAGTGGACCCCTGAAACCTGCGCTACCTTTTTGAAGGTTAGTTTCAAGTCTGGGCGGTAAGCTAACATTGGGCCTATGCCGACAGCCACCGGGAGGTATGCAAACTGGGTGCCTATGCCTACGGTGTGATAAGATAAGTCTGGGCGGTAAGCAAATATTGAGCCTATGCCGACAGCCACCGGGAGGTATGTGAACTGTGTGCCTATGCCTACGGTGCGCAAATACAAAGGCCTGGTAATGCCTTATTTGCGTGTTACGTATGTTAAGGGTCGACCCGATATGTGTCTTATCTGTTCTTTTGCGATTTATTAAAATCTCAAACAAACAGACCTTGTGCTAGTATGTTTGAACTGTGCTTATAACGTGTTGATAGCATGACTGATATACTAACTTGACCTGTCACTAGTCATGTATCTTAAAACGATCTGTGTGTATTTCAGATTCTTATGACACAAATGATGGCGGTGACGATGCATCGCTATCTCATCAACCTGGGCCATCACCAAGACCCGATGGTGATGCTCACGCTCAACTTGAGGACCCATCAGCTAATATTCCTACCGAGGACGACAGGATGTCAGAAGAAGCCGTATTGGATGCTACGCCTAGTATAGACGACAATAGCGAGTGACGTCAGCCCCCCTGCCCCGCCAGCCACATAAATAGCGACGCAGGAGCTCGTTCTGGCCACTTTTGCTCGAGCCAGCGCGCAGTGCGGACTTCTCTACTTCCTTAGAGCCCATTTTTCCCATCTTATGTACTAAATAAGCCTTATTCCTAATTACATATCTGCAGTGTTAAAGTTTTGTTTAATAATTAATAATAGAAGTAAATGATCTACGTTTTATGTTGTTTTTTTTTTAAGCAAAACCGCTTCTGATTCCTAAAAATATATTCATTTCTTTTCTCTCACAAAGTTGTTACATGGAGTATACTAAAACTAGTCTTATCTTACGACAACTTCTGTGTGAGAGACTGTTGCCTGAGATAGGTTTTTTAGAAAACCCGTATTACAGGTCACCAGTGCTCCACTCCCCAAGAGGGTGTTGTAAAAAACATTGGGTAGAACTCCGCTGAGGTGCACTGCGGGAGAGAAACTACTTATTTGATAACATTAAAAGGGAACAATTTGAGGAATTACATAATATTATCGTTGAAAATAATAAATGAGGTTTAATTATTGAATTACTGTGTAAAAAATTATAACTAACTAACTAGTTGAACGTGTTATGTGTGTAATTGTAGGTATAATAATATATTAACCTTGAGTAACATTAATTTGTTTAAATATATGTATAGGTAAGTAAGGTAGGTTAAATTGAATTATTTGATTTTTTTGTTAATAATTAGATTAGGTTATGGGGTGCAATAGAGATTCGGTATTGTCATAGTCCAGTGTTTTCAATCATTCGGTAATGATTCTCTTGCAGCTGGATCTAGGTAGGGAATATGAGGACAGCAATTCATTCAGTTTATTATTATTATTATTATTTAATTTGTGTACAAAAGGTATTACAAACATATCACAACGTTAACAACTACATTAGTCGGAGACTGTGTCGCAGTTATTAGCGCCCACCTTGAACTTTACAATACAACAATAACAGTTTAAACACAAAAATACAAAATACATAATACATTGTATGTGTGCGTGTGTGTGCGTGTGTGTGTGTGTGTGTGTGTGTGCGTATGTGTGTGTGTGTGTCTGTGAGTGTTTAATGTAAATGTTACCGATTCAATGAACCTTTTTTAATTGACTGTTATTCCTTTTCTACGAGACTGACTTGACAGTTATATGACAAGAGAAAATAAGGGAAAAGACAAGTAAATTTATTGGAGAAAATGTGTAAAATTTAGATTAAAAACGCTTGTTAAAATATAATATTAAAAGTATAACGCGTTTTCTTGAAACAGTACTACATTTTACTTATAATGAGAGACTCCACATCATCATATTTTAAGCTGAGTATAGATGTAGGGGCCAAAGAAACAGAAGAACTGTTGTGCGTGGTGAGATTGTAGTGCTGGAGAATGACACACTTTGCCCCGTCTGCGCTTCCCTTTGTTTAGACTCGGGTCACGGCCCATGAGTGAATGTTGCTTAAGGGCTGTATGGAGGTGGAAAGACTGTCTGACGTGACCCTCTTTTTTTTTTCTTCCTGGGTGTTAAAATACGTTACGTATTATCCCACTGCCCTGGGGTATGACAGTGGGGGAGTGTGGGACTCTCCGCCGGTGAAGCCGGCGGCATACCCACTAATGTTGCTTAAGGGCTGTATGGAGGAGGAAAGACTGTCTGACGTGACCCTACCTACAATAACAATAGAACATGGTATTCAGCTGTTAGAAGAAGTATTGCAACTCCTTTCTCAGGCTAATCTGAAACTTAAACTAAAGAAATGCTCTTTTCTGAAAACTGGTGTGAATTATTTAAGCCACGAAATTACGGAGGGTTCCGTGCGACCAGGGTGTACAAAAATTGACAGTGTTACACAATTCAGGCAGCCACGAAATGTACACGAGTTGCGTCAGTTTATCGGATTAGCGTCATATTTTCGTAAATTTTGACGATTTTGAACCTTTGACGTATTTAACAAAAAAGGAAGTAGAATGGATTTGGGGTTCTGAACAAGATGATGCATATAATCGATTGAAATCAATTTTAACTGATCGGCCAGTCTTGGCCATCTACGACTCCCACACAGTCACAGAAGTTCACACCGCTGCCAGCAAAATAGGTTTAGGAGGTATTTTGCTGCAATATCAAAAAGATAAATCTCTTAAGCCAGTAGCCTACTTCAGCCGCGTAACTAATTTCGAAGAAATGCACTACCATAGTTACGAATTGGAAACACTGGCGGTTGTGGAATCACTAAAGCATTTTCGCATATATGTCACAGGTATTCCAGTAAAAATTGTAACTGATTGCGCCGCGTTAAGAACAACCCTCAGTAAAAGAGATTTGTTACCCCGCATTGCGCGATGGTGGCTCACTATACAAGATTTTGACTTGAAAATCGAATACCGCCCGGGTGATCGCATGAAGCATGTGGATGCACTAAGTCGGAATCCAGTTCCAGTGCTCCATATTGACGAAACTGACTGGTGGCTTACTTTACAGGGTCAAGATGATGGTATTCAGGGGATTATTAGGCAACTTAATGAACGTACTTCTAACCCTGACCTTATTAATAATTACAAAATAGTTGACGGGTATTTATTCAGAAAAACTTTTCACGGGGATAGGTTTGTCATTCCAAAACTGTCTAAATGGTTACTGCTACAAAAATATCACGATGAAATAGGGCATCTAGGGTTCAATAAATGTGAAAAGGTTATAAAGACACATTTTTGGTTTCCCAAAATGACAAAGTTTATTCGTAAATATATAAACGCATGCCTACATTGTGCTTATGGTAAAGGTAATTACGGCAGAACTGAAGGCGAGTCACATCCTATTGAAAAAGCTGCGATACCTATGCACACCTTGCACGAAGATCATTTAGGTCCGTTTTTAAAATCACGTAATGGTAATTGCTACATTTTAGTTGTTATAGATTCATTTACAAAATTTGTTTTTGCTGAGGCTGTTAGAGCAGTAAGTTCCGTAGAAACAATCAAAAACTTCGAAGAAATAATCTTATTTGGTAACCCTCGCAGAATAATCACCGATAGAGGAGTTGCCTTCATTAGCAGGTATTTTAAAGAATTTGCCACACAAAAACAGTTCAAACATGTATTGAATGCTGTTGCTTGTCCACGTACGAACAGCCAGTTAGAACGTTTATAAGGTACATTTCGGAGAGTGTGCGCACGAACTACACAACTGAATACCACCCTATACCTTCTAACATCAGACTACGAGACGCCGGGAAGGTACGAGTGGTTCATTTCTTCTTGCTACGAACTTTCTGGTCCGCACCGCTAGGGAGTGGAGGCTCTCGCTGCGTCTAGGTTTCCGGATATCAACAAGCTGTATCTTCAAGGCCAGAGTGGATGGGCATTTCCTGCGAAGCGTGTATCACCATCGGCCTTGTCATAGCTTACCACCAGGCGAGGCTAAGGCCAAACGCAAACCCATTTATGATTGAAAAAAGTCGCAGTGGTTGATTTTTATCACAATTTATCGTCCTTGCCTTGCCTTTTGTTTTCACACTTACCATTCTAAAGTATTCATTCAAAATTAAATATTTTTCAGAAATATCGAATAACGGATTGGAAAATCTTTTAATTAATTTATTATGTGTTTACAAATAATTTCAAAGATTATTTTTTTGATTCATAACGGTACTATATTCTAATATGATATATTTTGAATTTTGTAGTTCTTTATTAAAATGTTTTGAGTAACTATGACTTGATTATCTCTTTTTTATACTCGTATTTCAATTTCGTTTTTGGGTATACAAAAACTAAATTGTATTTACACAGCGTTTATATTGACCCCCACCCCAATAAAATTTGCTTTTCTGACGTTGCAAAGTATGAACAATAACATTAATAAATGCTGGCAAAAAAACCTAGTTAAATTAGTCAAAACATGTATTTTAGAAAAGTATTCACAGTAAACTATTGCAATGTTTTTAGTGTAAAAACGTCCAATAACTTTGCTTTCTTTAGAAAATCTGTTCTAAAAAAAACTTATTTTTGTAACCTAACCGAAAGATTTTGTAAAAAAGAACCTAATTGATTATCGATATAACACTACTTTGATAAAAAAAAGAAAATAAATTCGATGAAATAAGTTTTTAGTATAAACTATTTGATAAAGATAAATTATTTTTTTGTAACGATATATGTCTACGAACTAAAACTTAGGATGATGTGGCAGATTCCTGCTGACATGAAGATAAATTAATACATTTTACTTTTTGTGTTTATTCGCAATCGAGTAAAATATTTAAAATAAAATCAAATATCAGCTCCATTACTTACCGGTACATCTGTCGTCTGTAACTAGCAAGCAGAAAGTGAACATTATTTATAGTGAAGTAAATTATTTAGCTCTCAAGACTCAGCATACTGATTAAAAACAAACTTTTCACCCACCAAGTCCAGGTATGAAATGTGTCCCTGCAATGTTTGTTAGGTTTAGTCTAAATTTCACCAAAACTATATTTGTTTTTTGTAACATTTAACATCGTACTTTCTTGGTTCCAAATAAATGTTTGACTGCCCCAACTGCTACAAACATACAAAATAAACCGCAAACATAATAATCTACAATACAGAACAGCGCCTTAAAGAGTTTAGACACATTTTATAATTGAATCAAATTCTGAATAATTTAGCAGATCAGCAAACGGAGAAGGAAAATGAAACCATATAAGTAATGAGATTTTTTGTTTCTTAAGCATGCTGAAAGCTTTATTTCATGTAAATAGTAAATATATTAAGTTCAATTTATTTCAACGTACCAAACTCCCGAAAAATTTGTTGTTCAGATCAAAAGTTTGCATTATGTCTTCAAACATTTTGAATAAAGTTTGAATTTATTGTGCGCAACTTTTATTGTTTGTATTCTTGCAAAATCTTTTTGTAGCGTTTTCTGTATTTAATATCCAAGCTTCTAAGCTGCATCTTATAGGTCATATCATTTAAAAAGCGTTTAACGGGAAAGTTGAAACATAGAATCAGAAAGATTGAAACACAATTTGAATTTTATCCTTACACCAAATAAACACTATGCATGACCCAAGCAATATGCATGAAAAGTATGAAATTACACAAAATCCAGTTTGAAATGGTTACACTTTTTAAAGAATTTATATTATTGGCAAAGTAAATTTTCTGTAGAATCAGGTCTGAGAATAAGGTCCACATTATGTTCGCTCTTTCTGTTAGCGCGGAACATTACCAACAAACCAATGATATTTAATAGCAAAAAGCACCCCTCGGTTGTCGCGCGACCGCCTGGAGGTACGTCAAAATAACCTCTGTGTCTCGCGGCACCGCCTGGCATTAAGTCACTATGACGTTCTATGACGTTCAAACTTTTTAATTTTAGCAAGTGAAGTGACGCTCGTATCTGCTTTGGAACGCATTTGACAGTTTCTTGACAAACCAGGCTGTATTTTCAAGAAACTGTCGTATTGATTCCGTTGCACACTCCTAGTACAAAAATAATTTAGAATAAAATATTGAAAATCGTCAGAGGTCGGCCATTTTCGTTTGTTTACGTTCGTTTTGTGAAGTTTGATTTTGTGGTTTTACCAGCTTGTTGTGACCATCCCGCTAGTTTTAACAATGGAAACGTAAGTACTAGTGCATTTTCTAACTTTATCTGACGTGTTCTTTTGGTAATTTAATACATCTAGCGTTTTTAATTTACGACTGCCGCCATTCGTAACTTTGGAAAAAAGTAACATATTTTTATAATTTCGATGTACTAATATTTATGGATGTACACATCATGGGACATTGTCCCTGTGTTTTATTTGAGTAGTAAACGACTTCAAGTTACTGTTTACATAAAATCATAGCCACTAAAGCTGTGCAATCACTATTTAATAACAAGAAACATGAGACCTTGGGTCGATGACCTTGGTCGCGAAGTGTTTATAATCTTGGGTGTCAATAATGGTTGGTTCTATTCATTGCGTAAACATTTAGAGATATTAATAAAAGGCATTACAAGTAACAACGATACTTTTTAATACATTTTTAGTGCAGTTTAGTTTTGACATGTAGTATTTATAGGTACCCTCCACGAAACTCATTATTTTAAAGTAACAAATCATTTGAATCGCAGAATGAAGCTGGTTATTTTTTCCGTAAATGTCATCTCTATTTCTATTATTACATTAGTGTCTCTTATTTTAAGTTGTTTCGCGAAGAATACAACACAGGTTTTTATTTAAGCACTCCAGTTTGATAAAGAATAAGGTGAATTAACATTGCAATTGTATTGGCTATATTTGTAAGTGATTGTAATCGAAAACTAATGGATAAGCATTTTATCGTCAAGTTTTATCTTTCATGAGTTGAACACGTGAACTCTATTATTTAATAGCTCAAGAAAATAGGCCTAGTAGTTAGCGCAATGTTGTGCGATGCATCACGATTCCTTCTCTAAAACTCGTTGTTGCTAGAAATTTCCGTCAAGCTGACTTTGCTTTTATTGTTTTCAAGAATGTATTTCGTGTCCTTCTCTTATTTATATTTGTTTCGATACACCAGAACTAAATTATTTCCGGGTTAGGTCAATGTTCCACATTTCTATGTGGATCACAAATTGAGTCCGAGTGTGAAAAATAATTTGATAATGACAGTAGGTACAGACGTGTTCACATCCTTTCAACCTTTACATAGGGGGGACCTTATTCTGATGACAAAAGACCCATTTTGCAATGGCTTTTGTAAAGGTTGATAGGAACGCCTCTGTACCTTTGTTTGCCTGTGTTTATTTTTTTGTAGTTATTTTTTTGTTGTTTATTTTATTCTTAAATTCCTGGCGCCTATAAAATAATTGCTTTTATTTTTCCAATTTGACGAATGGTTGTTAAATTGAAATACTTAAAGTGATCATTTTGTGTTAATTTATTTTATTTCCATTAATAAGGCCTGAATTGAATGTAGACAAACTTTAAGTTTAATGCTGTGAATTAAATTAAGAAAAAATAGTTCTAATATAAATCGTTCCGCCATATGTATACAACGTGTAACAAACATGAGCACTAATACTTTAGGGTTAGCATACATACAATATGTGGACTAAACTGTAAAACTATTAACACTTAAAGCAATCGTTTCGTTTTCTTTACAATTTTTTTGAGAAATTGAGAGGTTACATACATTTTGTTAAAGTAAAAGTATTGATAAATGATCATTGTGTAGTTTTCTTCAAATAAAAAGATTCCAGCATGATTATTAGATACTTCAGTGTATGGGATATAACATTGTAGGGTAAGGATGCGTTCACTTTGAATAGTCTGAATGTAGTCAACTTCTGAATCTCGCTGCGGTTGAACCTCAGTATGTTTTTATATATCTGCGTTCTTGCTTCTACAAACATGAAAATAAAATTAAACAACAAACAAGAAAAAAATCATCAGAATAGTTGAGGTTTTGAAACCCATCGTGATAAGAGGAATAAAAATCACATGTAAGAGCTATGTTTTGAAACAGCCACTATTTATTTAGTTGCCGAACGAAACAGCGAGTGCAAGACAATACGTACCAGAAGAGCCTTTCACGTGTTTGGAAATGTTTGCGAGACATAAAACGTTGACTAGTTTTATATTCGTATAAAATTCTTCACATTCCATGCTCAGAATGCCCAAGTAGTAAACGTCTTTTGATATGATGAATAATGAAATCCCTAGGAAATAGGATGAGAGAGGTGATGCCTATAATAAAATAAATAAAATAATGATTATATGGTGTCGCTAAGCTCTTAATATTATGTGATACCAAACTGAACAAAGCTAGTAGCCCACTCAACGAAGACGAAAAACTGCCGAATAGGGGAAATAATTCGTGTTATAGCGAATTTTGGCACAAATGTAGGGAATGGTCTCTGAAGCTACATACTCAAAGAACTGCTAGATGGGGGTGGAGCTAACGGCTAGGGGTGTAAAGGTTCCTTTTTAAGCTTTTCTTAAACAATTGGTAAACGGTGGCTCATAGTAAAAAAAAATTGACTCAAGTAACTAACATAAAATTTCCTACAAAAAAGGTTCTTTACACTTTTTCGCTGGGATCAAGATTTAACGACATATTGAAGCAAAAAGTTGGAGAGGATGTTGACTTGATAGTCCTCTTTAAGGGATTGTCTTCACCAAATATCAACGTTTTCTTTGTGAAACCAGGTCGTGGAAAGGTGGAGACCAAATAGTTTTTCGTGCGACAACTTCAACAGCTTCTATTCGCTAAGACAATTTTTCTCCTCCACAGCTTTTCAAGATATGGCTCCACCACCACCTCTGCGATCTACGGAAAAAGCAAAGTAGGAATTGCTAATTGTTCACGGCTAAACCAGAATTGACCCGAAAAATCTCGGACATTTGGGGTGGTGGGGTGCGATGCGGCTGCCGGAAATTGCCTGCTCCAGTGTCTGCTCCAGCTTATGCACTAACGGGGCCACCATCACAACAGCATCGACTATAATGTTGATGATGATATTTTAGATTTAGAAGATAGTTAGAATTGTTTCAATACATAAGTTTATTTTATTGTTTTCCATCTTCATTCCTTCTTAACTCACTTAATATTGATCCCAGAGAGAAAGTGAATAAAACCTTTTTTGTAAAAAAAAAAATGTAGTTTTTTTTTGCTAAGAGCCACCGTTTAAGAGTTATTTAAGTAAACTTTAAAAAAAATACCTTCACATCCCTCCCCTACCTGTTAGCTTTACCCCTGTCCATCAATTTTCCTTCGATGAGTGGGCTATAATAGTGAGCGTACTTTGGCACGGTTATCCAATTAAAGGGCTCTTTGGGTTTGACTTAAAATTTTAAATTCCCAACATGATTTGAAATAATCCAGAAAATCCATTGAAAGACTATAATGAGAAAAACTAAAATTTTAAAATGCATATCATTTCAAGCATTTTGTTGACAACGATAACAATGAAGTCCCTAATATACAAGTTGATAACATCATCAGTGATGGTATGCTATGCTATTGAAGGATGTAAGGATAACAGGAACTAATTTCAATTTTGCATCTTAAAGCAAATTTTGTATTTTCTCAGTAAGCGATTATTTGTAATCTTTTGAGACAATAAATGTCTTAAATTATGAATCAATTCAATAAATAGAAGCATGTTAGGTGTACGTACGTCGTACATGTCAAAAGCAAAAAAAAACCCTTAATTCCAGACTTTGGTGATTTACTTAGATTAACTGTCTTGATATTTTTTTATGTTTCAGAAATATTTTTATTGTGCAAAATGTTTTAGAAAAAGTGGTCCAAAAATTTTTTTAGCCATAAGATTATCATTAAAGGTCAGTCAAAAACATTAGAATTGCAATATTTTTTCGAATTTAGGTAAAATAAATGTTCTATCTGAGTTTTGTTTAACCTTTCAAAAACTTGTGGTGTGTGAGGTCATTTTCTTTAAAAAACCGATGCTATTTAAGTTTTGGGAAAAAACCAAAGTTCAGCTTTTTCATTGCAATATAAAAATAATTTTATGCTTGCTTACGTATGCTGTAGTTAGATAAGTAATCAGGGTAGTTATTATAAAAGTGTAAATAAATGATGATATGATGTAGTATAGTATCTGTAAAACAGTGTTTTTTTATTTCTGCAGCACAAGAACAAATAATAGTTTGTTTGTTGGTTTATATTGAAGTAAATGAAAAAAATAGAAAAAAACTACAGATATAAACTTAGTCATAAAATAACATTTTGAATACATCCAGAAATCCAGATCAGAAATATATTATATTATAATATTTTAAATCAATCGTAACGCTAACCAATAGTTTAGAAACTGTTTTCCAAATTTGAAAACATTTGAGTATTTCCATATACATTTTTAATTTATCTCTTTCTGCCAAAACTTGATTGTTGATACGTTTTTCTTCTGAGAAATTCATATTTATCCATTTCGTGAGATTTTTAGTAATGATTTTGAGAAGTTGACAAATGTATATTATGTTAATATCAAATGAAAGTGCGGGAAAGCTATGAAGGTTCATATTATGTGCATCAAAACCAAAATTGCAGCAATCCATGGTTGGTTTCACCAAAAAAAAATGAACAAGCAATCACAATTCTTATCCACATCGTAGATACAATACACTTCCATTCGGATTTTTGAATGTGTCTGCTGATATCTTGAATTCTTAAGAAGAGTTCTATGTTATTCATGCACTGGGTAAGATTAACAAAAACATTAATTGCATAACCAACAGTCCTCAAAGAACATTCCAGAATCAAGAGATATAACAAAAAAAGATCCGAACCAAACAATAAACCATTGTCAGCAATAAATGGAATTATCACCACTATGGCGAAATCAATACAAGTTAATAACACAGTGGCCCAACAACTGAAAAGATTAACGATAGTAGTGTTGGGTACAATCAGATTGTTTCTTAACAAATATTTGGGGGTGACGAAAAATTGTTGGGAAAAATTTAATGGAGCTAATAACTTTTCAAACTTTTCATCAACTAAATTGACAATTTTTCGATTAACGACAGTTTTACTTGACATCTTAGTAAAACTGGTTTTTTAATGTATGTATTGTGGGACAGAAATTGACAGTGTAAAAGTGATTACTATTTAGAAGTTATTATTCTAATAACGCAATGGAATGTTTCGATTGATTGCCATTCAGTTTGTTCATTTAATAAAGTCAGAGTTTTGCTTAGCTTACTATTGTAGAACTGCACATTGACACCTATTTAACAGAAAAAACTATGATCGGATCAGAAGCTTTAATTTTTAGATATCTTCTTAGTGAATCTTAACATTGGTAAAACAGCTGATACATATTTTATTTTTTTAGATTTTTGTCTTTCTGTAGAAGAAGGAGGTGTAGAGTAGAAGTCATTCTTGATGGGTAATCGTTTGCCGGTACCTGAAGTAACCGAGGGGTTGGCCCTGTCCTCTATGCTCATACAAAAACTATGACTTCTTCCTAGCCGGTACCGTTGTTAAGAGGAAGTATTTTTTTTTATTATTAGATGTCCGTAAGCGGCTTCGCCCGCAGATACTGTCTTTCTTGTCAAAATCTAGCGTAAACTAATAAAATGTAGCCTATATCACTTCCTGATCATGGAGCTATATATTGGTGAAAGACCAATATACAAACTCACAGACGCTTACCTCTTTTTAATATTAGTAAAAATAAAAGCTTTCAATTTTTTTTTGAAAATAACAACAAAAATAAACGTTTTATCATGTTCCTATATTACCCTACAAACTGCTTCACTGCTAGGGATAAGGTTTGTACCTATCCAATGGGTATTATAATTTATTTGCAAGATCTCCCAAAATAATTGCAAGGTGCATGAGCTTTGAGAATTTGAATAATCGATCCCTAAACTGCACAAAGTTTACCAATATAATCCGCCATATCATAAAAAAATATATACGTCAATTCAACCGCAAGATTCGCCTACGAATGCTTTACGCGGCTGTTGACAACCAACTGCAAAATTAGCCTTGGAAGGCCCAGCGGCTGGTAGGTAATTATAGCGCGCAAGTACATGTAGTACCAGAAGCCTGCACTGATTTTTTTTTACTATTATAAAGATCTTGTTTGAAGTTATCATACATCTTGACAGCATATGAGCCTAACAAGATCTTATCTATTGAAACTGCTTAGCTCAATCTCAAACTTAAAATATAAATATTTAAATAGCTTTAAGCAGTACTTTCAATCTTTGTATGTGCATGTGTATGATGATCATTGTGATGTTTGCTTAAGATAAAAAGATTCTAGCATAACTATGAGGTACGTTAGTGTATGGGACACTATGTTGGAGGGTAAAGATGCGTTCACTTTAAATAGTCTGAATGTAGTCAGCTTCTGGAACTCGCTTCTGTTGAACCTTAGTATGTTCTTATAGGTCTGCTTCCTTCCTTCTGTAGATAAATAAAGAAAAAAACATTACTTAGCAAAGAACAAAAAAAATCGGATTCTGCTAGCGTCACCGACAGTCGTTTCTCCAATGGACTGATCACCAATAGGACGTTTCGTTTTTGAGAGATTCATTGTCAGAATGTTTCACCTATGGACGTTTTGTCGATATAATGGTTCGCATTTGTGTGGTTCGACGACAGGCGTTTTCCACTACGAACTGGAAAACACCTGTCGTCGAACGTTGGCAGCCGCACACCGCCTTAGCGGAGCCAGCGGGTAGCAGGTCGGGGTAACCTGCTACTTACACATAAATAAACATGGCTCTGCCTGTCGGGGAGGCGTATTGGGTATTCTACGCCTACCTTCAGTGAGGGAGCCGGAAACGGCCATTTGCAGGGGGTGCGCGGTGAATGGATCGGCTATCCCGCGTTTTCCCACTTAATGCGAAATGAGGGTACCCCCAGTGAAGATTTTTACTCGGTATGCCTACGTGAAGTATGAGGAGAGTCCGAGACTCACACGGTACTCCCCCGGGCAATGTGAAGTTCATAAAAGATTTCTTATACACTGGCTAATAAAAATAAAAAAAGGGTTCTGTGAAAGGGATCCAAGACAAAGTAACGGAACTCTCCAATTCTTAGGAGCGAATGAACGATACTTTGTCGATGTATAAAATAAACAAGGACCGATTCACTAAAAATCAAGAAATAAACAAAAATATTACCAAAAAAAAAACAACTTCATTAAAAACTATTCTAAATCAAATTATTTGCACTAGAATTGCAAATTCTTCTTAAACTTATAAGATAATAATATAATGTAGGTACAATTATTTTTATTGTTACAAGTCGGTGTCAGCCAAGGTAGGTTTGTAACTGCACACATTCTTAAACATATTACTATGTAAAAAAATATTTCTTACAGTATTCCCGTAATTAATTTACAAGGTATATTGTAGTGTTTCCTTGGCCGAAAACGGCGCTTCTGTATACTCTTAAGCGGCAATATTGAATGATATAAGTTACTAGCTGCTGCCAGACACTTTATTTATTTTATTTATTTATTTAACATTGCACATGAACACATAACAGAGTATACTTAGTCGTAACTTATAGCGATACATGTACCCTGAAAGGGTGTAGCAATCGTATGTTATACAAAGCTATCGTATGCTGTAACATAGGGAATATTGTTTAGTATGAAATATTAAAATCAACAAAATAAAAAATCCTAACGTACTTAAAAAACTATAACAAATTAAAATTATTTTTCCATTCAAATCTTAAGTTAAACTTTTTCTATTACTACTGTATTATCTACATATCACAATATGTACAATAACAGTGTTTTAACACCAACTGTACTCTTCCTAATGATAATACAAGTTATTTACATTTTATCTTCTGTCATAAATTCTTTAACTGAGTAATAACATTTTTGGATTAAGTGCGCTTTTCATTAATTTTTTAAGATTTTTTCTGAGGGTTCATTCTTTAGGGAGTTAGGGATTTTATTGTTAACTAAAATTGATCTGTAATATGGGCCTTGCCTATAAATTTCTAATTTGGGTTCGGGTAGTGCTGATTGGTTTTTGCGTCTAATGTTTTTGGTAATCTCAAAGTATGTGGGATGTTTACGTACAAAGATGGCTATTTCTAATATGTACATCGATGTTAGAGTTAGTATTTTTTATTTAATAAAATAGGGTCTGCAACTATCCATATGGTCAATGTTAGCTATCATACGAATACACTTCTTTTGCATGATGAAAAGGTCATGCGCATCTGTGCTATCACCCCAAAGAAGGATGCCGTAGCGGAGCCACGAGTACGCATACGCTTAATAAGCTGTCAGAGCACACTGTGTATGGGTATTTCTTTTTAAAAGGTTTTTTACTTTGCCCGAGTAAACATAGTTTAAAACTTTACCTGTATCTGAAGTACCCCGTTTTGCAATCAAGCTTTTGTACCTACAGTATGTTATGGTTCGTACAGAATAATTAATTAAGATTGCTTACTTAGCCATGTTAAGAGGTCAGTTATCAAAGAGTACCCGACTTGGATAGGTAATCGCCGAAAAACGACTCGCAGGGGGATCGCCCTACTACTGTGTTAAGTGGGTTAGGGCTACCGGGCCATGGGCGGGCCCGGTTAAAGACATTAGTCCAAAGGAAGGTCCGCTTCGCATCGTGAAACGTAGGCACGCTGATGGAGCACTCGCTATCTCCCTATCTACTTCACCCGGGTAGGTAGGGTTTACGCACCCGGAACTACGGGTCTGGCTGTTAGAATCAGGGTACCACGAGTGTTGGGGGGTCCCAGCACTACCTGTCTTAAGGCAGGCCTAACTTAGAGTTGGATTCGTGGTGGCATGTGGTTAGTTGCATAGGTGGGGCATGTTCGTCTGCTCGGTAGTGTGTACCGAGCGTCCCTCCTCGCGCGCAACGAGCATCTAAATTCACTGGTCTAGGGCGTTGGGCCGCTAAGTGTTTAGATGCAGGGTTAGTGAGGAACCCTAATAGCTGCTTGCCGCTCCTTCGGTACTTGCCTGAATAGCAAGGAGATGGGTATCCGCTAGATTGCCTATCCGGCCACCCTGCTGTAGCTAATGGTAGATGTACGGCAGTGCATTGAGATGTGAGCGTGCTATACAGCTCCGGCACCATTCTGGAGAAATGGAAGTTGGCTTCTCTGACGTCCCCAGCGGGGATTGAAGCCGCTAGCGTTCTTTGGATGCTCGTGGTGAGCGACTATAACTGCTCCGGTACCATTCTGAATAAATGGGAGTGGGTAATGCCACGGGCTACTCGCCTATGAGTACCATAATGTGTAATGCATTGTGCATTGTGCTTTGTGGCGGCAGGACCTACCGCAGATGGTCCCTGGTACACTTCACGGTGTGCTAGGAATAGTGTGCCTTTCTGCATATCCGGGAGGTTGGTCGGGGGGGCCACTTAAATAAATCTCAGTAGTTGGGAAAGGGTCATGATGGGGCACTCGCAAACTGGCCGATGTGCTCGCCAAGCGGAGGGTGGCCGTGGCGTTCCTGCAGGAGACTCGCTTGAGAGGGAACAGGTTCCGGAACATCGGGCACGGCTACCAGCTGATGTACGCGAGTTCTTCTGGTGGGGCCAATGGAGTGGGAGTGGTGCTGTTCGAGGAGTTCCAAAATAGTGTGTTGGAAGTAAATCAAGTTAGCGACCGCCTTGTGGTCATAAAGGTGCTCATCAAAGGGGTCACAATCAATTTGATAAGAGCCTACGCACCGCAGGTCGGTTGTAGCGACACGGATAAGGCACTGCTTTGGGAGCAAATCGACCTGCTCCTATGCACTATTCCAGTGTCCCAAGGCGTCGTTCTGGGTGGCGATCTGAACGGTCATGTTGGTGAACAGTGTGAGGAATACGGGCGTGTTCACGGTGGTTTGGGTTTTGGCAGTCGTAACGCTGAAGGCGAAGAGAATATCCGGACGTGTGTGGCTGCCGACTTGACCGTCGTGAACACGTTCTTCAATAAACATAAATTTTAACCAAAAAACCAACTGATGATGATGATAATGATAATGCACCACACCCAGCCAGGTTGTAAGCCTGATCCGGTCAAACCGGCAAACCAGGGGACGCGATTTTGTTAGGAGGGACACGCTCTGGGATGGGAAAGGAAGGCCGACTAGCCGCAAACGGCCGACCACAACCTGCCGAGTATGCACCCTGTGAACCAGTATTGGAAAGTAGGAACATAGGTTAGTTTTTAAGGATGAGCATTGATGAGTTGGTGGGCAGTCTTGCCTTCGTGGTTAGTCTGCGTGTTTTTGATTTCTTGCTATACTATTATAGTTATGGCTCCAGAGGAGATGTTGGTTTGCTTTCCCAGCTAGAGATTCTATGGCCGCTGGTTTCTGTTTATGATGAGGCGACTGCATGTCCGTTGAAGTTTTTTATTTCTCCTGTTTAACTATTTTTAGCCGCTAGTTATTGAAGATGATGAGGCGACTGCATGTGGGTTGAAGGTTTTAATTGCTTCTGTCTCAGTTTTCTTAGCCGCTGGTTATTTAAGATGATGAGACGACTGCATGTCCGTTGAAGGTTATTATTACTCCTGTCTCAGTCTTCTTGGCCGCTGGTTATTAATAATAATTTCTTTATTGATACAGTTAACAGATTTCACAGAAACAATTATAGCGTTAACAACTGCATTAGTCAAAGACTGTGTCGCAATTGTTAGCGCCCACCTTAAACAGGTCGGCATTTCAGATGGGTTGACATAAACAGATTGTTCAAAAGAAACATGCAAAAATACAAATAGTCATGGGAGAAAAACATCACTCATGATTTGAAGATACAAGTGAGCGCGCGCGCGCGCGCGTGTGTGTGTGTGTGTGTGTGTGTGTGTGTGTGTGTGTGTGTGTGTGTTAGGGGGAGTGATGTGAGGGAAAAGAAAACCTACTGTTTTGATGCGTAGGTTGGGATAAAAATGAATGAGTTACAAGATAGTAATAATTTAACACTTAATTATTTCATCAATGATTCAACAGCATCATAATCAAGACTAAGAAGCCATTCAATCAAGACAGCCTTGCACTTAAATTTAGAAAGAGGATAGATGTTTATTAATCTATTAACCTTATTGTAAAGCATGGGACCTATATAATCAAAATGGTGTTTCACCAGTACAAGTCTACAACTCACGGTTCTGCAAACAATATCTTTTCGACGTTTTTTAGCCCAATCTTCATGGTCGTAAGGAATTCGCATATGCATACGGAGCAGAGCATTCAAAACAAAGAGTTTACGGACAGAGAGCACCTCCCAGAAATCATAAATCTCTTTAGTTGGGTATCTGGTGGGTTTGAACGCCATTACTTTAAGAACTGCTCTCTGGGCTCTTTCAAGCTGCAAAAACCTCGTCTTACCAGATGAACCCCACACTGTTATGCAGTATGCTATGATTGACTGTGCCAAGGCAAAGTAGGCAGTTCGGAGAATCATTGGATCAGCCCCGTGTCTCAACTTGCTAAACACAAATATTAACTTTATGACTCTAGCCGCAGTAGATTTAATGTGTTCGTTCCAGGATATTACACTGTCTACAATAACACCGAGGTATTTAATACTATGCGTCCGAGATATTGCAATACAGTCACATGATTTATTTTTGTTTGCATCTCCGCCACACCTATGAGCCGTAATGGTAAAAGATGGATCAGGTTGCGATGACAGCAAAGGAGCAAAGGTTACAAATTTAGTTTTACCTAAATTGAGTGTAAGAAGATTACGGGATAGCCACAGCATGATTGATTTTAATGCATATTCTGCGTAAAAGTGAGCCTCTTTCCAACTCTGTCCATTGGCGATAATTGTAGTGTCATCAGCGTAAGTGACAATCTTACAATTTGGCAGCTGTAATTGGCACATGTCATTTATATAGATGAGGAAAAGAGTTGGTCCAAGTACACTGCCCTGGGGTACACCATATCTCACAGATTCGTACTGACTCCTCATATTACCAATAGATACACACTGAGAGCGATCAGTAAGGTAGCTCCTAAACATATCCAGCACAATACCCCGTACACCAATATGATGAAGTTTTCCAAGCAGAATGGGTATCGAAACGGTGTCAAAGGCCTTCGATAGATCAACAAAAATGCCCACGGAATGTAGTTTATGATTAAGATTATGAGCCACGGTACTGGTGAGTTCCAGAACAGCGTCCTCGGTAGACCTGCCTGCTCTGAAACCGAATTGGTTTGGCGCAATTAGTTTTTTGGAGTCTAAGTACTTTAAAAGATTTTTATTTAGAACTTTCTCCAGTACTTTAGACAAGACAGGTAACACCGAAATTGGCCTGTAATTTCCGACAGCACTCCTATCTCCAGTCTTATGTATAGGATGGATCAATGCCCTCTTGAAAACTCCTAGAAAAGTTCCACTCGACAGGCAGAGGTTAAAAACATGTTTCAAAACTGGGACCAGTATATGCCTCGTCTCTTTAATTAGGGCAGTAGGGATGCCATCCCATCCAGCCGCGCTGCCATGCCTCAGTTGCCAAGATGATATTTTCCAATTCTGCATCATTAGTATCGAGCAGGACCATTGATTCTCGCAAAAATACATCTGGTACCACACTGGAACACAAAGGAGAGGTATCCGGAGTAACAGACACGATCTCAGAAGCCAAAACCCTGCCCACGTCAGCAAAAAACATATTTACAGAGTTAACAGAATCTTGCTGATCGTTACACATAGATAAGAGTTTGTCTGCCGAAGGAGCCTTCTGTTTCAAGTTAGAAACAGACTTAATCAACTTCCACAATTGCTTTGGGTTGGTTTTATGCTTCTCAAACTCAGAACGCTCAAACTCTCTTTTTATTTTTTTCAAAAGGTTATTGCAATAGTTTCTGTATCGCTTAAATGAAACAATCACGATTTCATTATCCGGTTGCTGTTTAGTCTTGCGATAAAGTTTATCTCTGTGTCGTATGCATCTGAGTAAACCTGGTGTTATCCAAGGTTTGGCAATGCGATTTTTGCTAGGAATGCTCACATTTAAAGTATTGGCTTGAACGACGGAGGACAGCTTTTGGATCAAAACTTCAGCTGCATACTCTGCATTAAGGCTATCCAAGACCTCAGAAAAATCCAGGCTCTCGACATCTCTCACACAACCAGGCAAATTAACACGTGCCGTTCTATAAGCAGCTCTGGAATCACTAGCTTTACAATCCAAATCACAAGACAACAGCACGGTGGAGTGATCTGTAAACAAAGTATCAAATACAAGTGTGACGGCAGGTGTATCACTTCTGAGGATCACATGATCCAGACAGTTGATACCCCGCGTTGGAAAGACGTGAGCCGGCAACATCGCATGGGACGAAACAAGGTTCAAGTATGGATCACAGTTCAGATCACCACTGTCCGGAGCAATATTTATGTTGAGGTCACCAATTATGGTTACAGTCTTGAAAGCTCGCAGAGGAAGAAGAAGAGCGTCCAGAGAGTGCAAGAAGCTATCAATCTTTTTATAACATGGGGAACGATATATGGCAAGAACAATCGTGCTGTTTGAAACCTCCACAGTTAAACAATTTGCCTCCAACAAAGGCGGTTCCTTTATCGTAGCAACGATATTATCCTTGACATAAACAACTACCCCATCATTTTGGTTGTAGTGTTTACTCTTGTGGGCAAGGTAGCCCGGCAAGTTTGGGAGAAAGGGGCATTTGCTTAACCAGCACTCTGTCAGGACAATTATATCCAGATCAAACTTAACTCTATTAAGAAGAAGACCAAGGTTTTCAAAATTAGCAGAATTGCCAATACTTCTAATATTAACATGTAAGACTTTAAGCTTTCGTTCCGTGTTTGTAACATATAGGGAGGCATTTTCAGGAGAACAACAGTATGAGCTACTAACAGATACCTGGTCCAGTTCAGAAATAAATTGTTAGCAACGTTCCATTAAGAGTAACCTAGGTAAGTACAAGTTAAACACGAGCGAGTGGATCCAAGAATTAAAATAGTAGGGCCCTTAGTATATATTTTGCGAGAAAATACTGATACTTTAGTTCGTAATACTGCAATATCCCATAAATAGAGAAAAGTTATTTTTAAGTTACTAGAAGAGTTATTTACTTTTATTAGTGTAGGCTTGATGAGTGCATGATGAAGTAGTGTGTGAATAAGGTGAGTACTAATTCTAGCTAAACATGACAGGTAAACTTTTATACAATGATTAAAAATTACAAGCAAAGTTATTATGCAACGTACTAGTCATTAAAATTTGACTAATTTTTGTAAATCGGATTCATCCTTAATCAAGAAGAAAGGAGATCCTTCCCTCTCTCGAATGAAAATCCTGCCGTTAGAAGACCAACAATATTTGTAATCATTGCTACTTGCAAAAACACGAGCAGTGTAGAACAATCTTTTCATTTTTGAGGTGAGGTTTTCTGCAATGAAGATTGGTTTAGGGGGGCCAATTATTTTTATATTTTCTGTACTGAGTTTTCCATGCCCTTGGTTGAATTTTTTATATCTGTAAGAATGTTGTCTTTGGTAATGACGCTAGTCAGATCCACTATAAGAGTTTTGTTGTCCGGGTTTCTGGTGTTAATTCGAAAAATGTCCTTGACATCTCTAGCCTGTATGTCCACATTCAAGGCTTTGCCGATTTCATTAACAGTTTCAACCAGACTGGATTTGTCTTCTGTTTTAGTAATCGGCAAATTTCTAATTTCAAGACAAGTGGCCCGAGAGCTCCGTTCAGAAAGGTCTAATTTGAGTTCCAGGTTCTGGATGTGTTTCTGATTTTGCACGTTTGTTTCCCTCAACTCGTTTACTTGCTCCATAACAGAGTCACATTTGGCTGAAAGAAAATCAACAGATGATCTAAATTCTGCGTTTTGGATTTTGATTTCCCCAATCACTGTATATAATCTTTCCATTTTATTGTTATGATCCTCCTTGAACTCAGAAAACATGCCTCGCATTTGAGTCATAAAATTTGCCAACTGCATTTCGGTCGTATTAGTCCTTTTCCTTTTGTGGCGGCGTGAAACATTGGAGTTGGGGTTTGACTCGCTGTCGGATAAAACTTGCATATCGTATTCCGACGAACTATGTTTTAAATTTAGTTGCGGCGCTGTCAGTTCCGTGCACTGTGGCTTCACTAACTGTGCAGGCGCTTCTTCATGACCCGAAGGGGTAGATGAGGCGGGGGGAGAGTGACGAAGCGGCATGCTTACAGCGGGGACGATAGCCAGGTACTAGGCTATAAGACTTTAAGGAGCAGCGACGGCGATAAGAAGGTGTGGAGCTCAGCTTAGGTTTGCCGGACGCTTGGATTTAGTACAAAGCTGCTTACCGTCAAACGTAACTAGACTCCCGGTCGTACATGTAGCCGTGATGAATGAAAACGGGCACTCACGTGGTAGGTTGAATACTACGATGATAGCTGTGTGGATGACTCCGTCGTGTTCGTGCGCTCCTAATATTTGTTTATGATTAAAGTGACTTTTGTTTAAAAAAAATTGATTTCACGAACTGCGTGGGTTCAGTAGACACACGTCTGATCGCCTCAGATGTCTGAAGGGAAGGGGGATTGATGATGATGAGGTACCTTAGCCGCTGGTTATTAAAGATGATGAGGCATCTTAGCCGCTGGTTATTGAAGATGATGAGGCGACTGCATGTCCGTTGAAGGTTTTTATTGTTCCTGTCTAATTCTTCTGTCTGGTATCTGTCTAATATCTGGTAGGTGTAGTCGACGGTAGCTTGCTTCTTTTGTTTGAAATTCGTACTTAATAACTGTCTAAAATAAAATAAAAAACTCTTTTTTGCGGTTAATTCTTGACTTTGTGTTACTTTATTCAAGCACTTAAGACTCAAACATATTACACTTTCACTAAAACCGCACACTACACTTGTAATGATGTTATTCACATTTTTTTTATTTAAATTCGATTTAAATAAAAAAAAATAGTGCCACACAGTTTTATTATTCATACACACAAACCGTATCACTATTTCACAACTAATTTTCTAATAGATACTCTTGAACAGATGAGCATTTTCTCTGCCTTTGGTTGGTCCTCTGATCGGCCCATTAATCGTTTTCTTGAAAACGAGTGTTACTATCTTGTCTGATTGCATGTTGTGCTTACCAGCGAAGGTAAATAAGCTTGTCAGTTGTTTGGTGCACTATTTTCCTACATAATATGAAGTTACTATCTTCAGGTTTCTTCTAGACTGGCTGAAGGCATCTTGAAGCTGTAACCGGCAGCTTAATATTAAGTCGTTAGAAATGCTCTTTGTAGGTTCTATGATTCAGAATGTTCAGTGTAGGTAGGATTATGAAGTTGCAGATTTTGTGAGAAACAGTGTTACATATACAAAAAAAAATACATTTTCCCTTTTGCTTAAACTAAGTACTTAAAGACCGTGCTTTAGTAGCTGTATGTTGACCAGATGTTAGGGTCTCCTAAAGACCGTAAGTACATAATGGGCAGTTTAGTTTTGGGTTGCATTCTGGCTATTGTTTCTGTTACAATAAGCAATGACTGACAGATAGTAGCAGAAAAAAATTGTAACGAAGCGCACAGCGGGTTTATCTTTTGTGTTTATATGCCAGATGAAGGTTTCCTTGAATGCGTTGCGTTAAGTTGAAAGGCCATAAATGTGAATGCAAGCATTTTTAATGTTTTAGGCCGGTTGGACGCCTTTAACAATGTCTCTATTGAATGTTTCCGAGAGATGTGATATGAAAGAAATTTCTCACGAGGAAACAATCTGTTCTACGGTGATATTAAATGTGACTTCTAACGACAAAATATTTACAAATCCATCGCCTCACTATTCGTAGTTTCATTAATTAATCTTACTAAAAACAGGCCTTTGTCTGTCTGAACTGTTTTTTTATTATTTGTATAAGGGTGTTATATGCTGATATAATATACCTACCAGCAGGGCAAGACCTTTAATTTGTGTTGTATGATATTGTGCGCGATACGAATTCACTGTTGTGAGATTCGTTCTCTACATTTGGTAGCCACTATCTAATTCTAAAGGAATATAAAAATGGTGTTGCTATGGTGTTGCTGAGAAGAATTGTTACCTACTACGAGCCTTTTTCCTAGTCTATTTAGAAACACACACACTGTAAACATTCACAGTTTGTTAAGTATCGTGACTCGATAAGATGGGAAATCAAGCCCAGAAAGCTGGTTAGTCGTTGTAGGCTTTTTTGCTGTATTTTATATTACACGTTACCTTTTTTGTTTGACTTTGATTGCAATGACAGAGTTCAAAGGCATGAAAGACTTGATGCTATGAATAATTGAGGATTCTAAAATGACTGTTATGCATTATCCAACCAAACAAATATTATGTTAGACTTCAATCTCATTGCCACTGTAAAATTACAGTACTTTTTGCTACTAAGAATTATTTTCCAAAATAGATATAGACTCTGGAGTACACAGGTGTATTAGGTACCTTAAAAGTTGATTAACATGCCGTCGATAACGAGTGTAAGTATAGGATTTGAAAGTATTTTATAGTCTTTAAAAATTGGTCTTGCTCGGTCACTCCTCACGAGTATGCACAATAAAACACAGGAGTGCGATGGACATTGGCCTGTAGAAGAGTGCTGATTGTCTGCCTAATCATTCTTCATCCATGTTGTTTATCACCTAGCGCAGCAGATGTCGTGGTGATTATAGCCCCATGGTGCTTTTCATTAAGTATCGAGATACTCAGACAATACATCAGTTCCTAGATATTAAAAATAGAACGGGCTCACCGGGCGTCGATTCAGCTTTAGCAAGTCGATTGCTACGTTGAAGGTAACATTCGGCGAGGAATGGTTGAGGTGCAGATGCTAAACAACATAAAACTTTTGTACGCACTTTTTCTAGATCACTTATGCTATCAAGTTTTATGAATTGTCAACACTGCACTTTCCGGAAATTTCAGAGGACTACCTTTTTATAGATTATTTACTCTTGTCATAAATTCAATCGCGGTTTCTTATCTTCAATTATAACAAAGTTAACCTCAAGACACTTCTGGGGGTGCCGATGCGACGGCGCGGGTTGCGCTAGCGCCGGCTGGTCTAGCCGATGGGCAAGTTTTTGGGTCAAAACAATAGGCGAACGAGGGGTGGCAGGCGCACGGGTGCGACGTCTGCCCGCTACAAAGTTCCGACCCGAACTCCTTATACGATAATATAATGTAGTAACAATAATTTTTATTGTTGGAGTCGGTGTCAGCCGACGATTCAGCAATTATTTCTTTACTTTTTAGTGCTTTGTTTTGGAATAGTTTTTTTTGAAGTTGCTTTTATTTGTTTATTTCTTAATTTTCAGTGAATAGTTCTTATTCATTTTATACATCGAAAAAATTTTAACAAAAAAAAACAACTTAAAAAAACTATTCCAAAACAAAGCACCAAAAAGTAAAGAAATAATTGCGTATTCTTCCAAAACTTAAACGTTAATATAATGTAGGTACAATTACTGTTATTGTTGAAGTCTGTGTCAGCCGACGAGTCAACAATTATTTCTTTACTTTTTAGTGCTTTGTTTTGGAATAGTTTTTTTTGAAGTTGGTTTTTTTGTTCAAATTTTTGTTTATTTCTTGATTTTCAGTGAATAGTTCTTATTTATTTTAATCATCGAAAAAGTATCGTCCAATTGCTCCTAAGAATTGAAGAGTTCCGTTGCATTGTCATGGATCCCATAATTAGAACCTAACCAAACTCTCATCAAACTACCCTTAAAGTATATCCTTTCCAATAAAAAAAGAAGCATCGATATCAATTGGCGTGTAATTGAGTTATTCGTCCATTTGTCGCGCATATGGTTCATCTAGATCTAAGACTTATATGGATTTCCCATGGATGCCACTGTCAGAACTAGACCAAATTAAAATAGGACAACACGGGCAGCATCAGCTTTCAAATAAAAAAATAATTATCAAAATTGGTTCACCCAGTAGAAAGTTATGAGGTAAGAAACATAAAAAAAAATACAGTGGAATTGATAACCCCCTCCTTTTTTTGAAGTCGGTTAAAAATAATCTTGAGCATCTGTTCACCTGCAAGAGTGGTAGAAGCGCAACCCAGATCGACTACTTTTTCACCAGGAGAGCCCTGATCGGCAAGGTAGAAGAAGGCCCGGAGAGAGTATCACTGCTCAACACCGTCTACTTGTATTGGACCTGCGAGTGACGCCTCGAGGCAAATAGCGGAAGCGCTGCCGGCCCCGAACCAGGTGGTGGCTGCTTGAAAGAGATAGATCTCATGACTTTGCTGCTGCTCTCAGAACCCTGTGCATCGCAGCGGATAGTAAGTCCGGGCAACAGGTCTGGAATAGGTGTCAGGCAGCTATCATCAAGGCGGCGAGAGTTGTGTAGGGTGTGTTTTGTGGTAGACGTCCACCACCCGGTGGAATGAAGCAGTCCAGAAAGAGATCAGGGTAAAGAAAGCCCTCTTCAAAGCGTGGCAGGCGTCCACATCTCCTGAAGATCGCGCCGCGTACAGGGATGCCAAACGTGCCTCTAAACGAGCTGTAGCCAGAGCCAGACGTGACCACTTACGTCCTTTGTACTATAAGTTGGAGTTGTTTGAAAGGCAAAAGCTCGTCTACAAGTTGGCACGTTCGAGAGTAGAAGCGGCCCAGGATATTCCCATGTGCCGCTGTGCAAATGACACTCTCCTGCAACCTGCTATGCGAGGACCACGCGGTGAAGGAGAGATAGCGCTCGTATTTCCACGAGCTGCTCAACAAGCAGCATAAACAGGTGCAGCCACCTGTACTCCCTCCGAATTAGGGACTAGTGCTCTCGGTAACGCCTGATAAAGTCCAGTCGGCTCTTCGCCGCATGAAGAACCGCAAATCTGTCGATCCCGATGGTGTACCTATCGAAGCGTGGAAATCGATGGACTCTCGTGGTATGGGCATACTTACCTTCCTTTATAACCGCATTCTCCTCACAGGGAAGATACCTGACTAATGGAGACTGAACATTATCAGGCCGGTCTTTAAAGGCAAGGGTCGGCAAGAGTGCAGCAATTATCGCGGCATAAAAGAGATGTCCCACACCATGAGGCTGTATGAATGAATGTACGATCTCGGAGTATAAGTATAAGTTTCGACCGGGTTTCGGGACCATGTACCCCGTATTTGAAAGAAAGAAAGAGAGAAAATATTTATTATTTTTAAGGACATCGTATTACATAGTACAACAATTTTACATGAAAAAAACATAACAAAACAAATTAAAAGATAATACAATAACAGATAGCGGTGTCGCGACTTCCGTGAAATAAATTGGACCGCGCTCAGCTTATTTGCCTTGAGAAGGCTCATGGAAGGGTAGACTTATAAAAAGTACTTATGACAAGTCATATAGTTACGAAAAAAAATTATAGCAAAAATATACTAAAATAAACTTCAAAAAATAATACTACGATAGTAAATATCATAATTAAACATAATGTGATTCTACCACCGGACTGAAGAATACACCCCTGCATCTCCTTTTTTTAGACATGCAGAAGGCCTTCGACTGTGACCCTCGTGAGATGATGGGCTGAGCGCTGCGGTCCAGGGCCGTTCCCGAGGTCTTTATTGATATCATCCGGGACATGTACCACGATTCCAGTTCCATAGTTAACACTGCGGTGGGTGACACGCTTCTCTTCCCTATCACCGTTGGAGTACACCAAGGTTCTGTGCTCAGCCCGTTTCTGTTTAGCGTAATATTAGACGCCCTGTCAAACAGCATCCGAGACCACCACGAGCAACCACCCTGGTTGCTCATTTATGCTGATGATATTGCGCTAGCAGATTCGAACTAAGGACGGCTGGTAAAACGAGTGAATAAGTGGAAGAATTCACTAGAAAACAGTGGTCTGAAATTGAATGTAGCGAAGATGGAGTACATGGCCTGCAACACCACAAATACCTAGTCCGTCTGCATAGGCGTTGACGTGATCGAGCGCACGGATGATGATGATGATGATGATGACTAAGCCATAATAAGACCATGCGTACCTGAGTAATCTTTAACGGGTGTGGAAATGTTTGCGAGACATAAAACGTTGACAAATTCAATATTCAGATAAAATTCCTCACATTCCATGCTCAAATTGCCCAAGAAATAAAGGTATTTTGTTATGTCAAGAAATGCTACCAGTAGCACGAAGGATGTCTTGGATGAATCCTGTAAAAAAACAAATTAGTTAATATCTGGGACGCTTAACACCAAAATCCACATGATCACAGACTGTTAAACGTACTCAGTTTTAAAATGTTTTGTTCTTAATGCAGTTAAGCATATTTTTTACACTGCAACATTGTGGTGGTGACAAATTCTTTTTTATTTAAATAAAAAAAGGAAGCATCTTTTTAGTAATTTAACAATGGCTTAACTGGAAAACCCTCCATTATCATTAAAATAAATACTTACGTATTTTGTACTCAGGTAAGTAAACTGAGTTGTTTTTAACAATGTACAAATAAATGATGACATGATGTAGTATAGTATCTGTAAAAAATATTTATTTTAGTTTCTCTGTGAATAAATAGCACTAAACATAGTACTGACAAATAACTGAATTAATATAGCAATAAGTAATAAATACATGGGGCACACTAAAAGTTTTTCACTTCTAGCTAATCGGAATTATTTGAATTTCGAATGTTATATTTTTTTAAACGTTACAAATTCTTTAAAAAAAAACAATTGGCGAGAAATCATTTGTAAATTGTTTTTTATCACACATCAAAGTTCTACGTACGCAACGAAAATGGAATCAAGTCGAAAAAATTTTAGGGCGATGATTTTTTATGATTTTAAAAGTTGTCTCTCCCCGCAAGACTGCGCCACTCGTCTTCAAAATGATTTTGGGAGAGAAGCACCTTGTTTGAGCACCGTGAGCCGATGGTTTGCTGAATTTGAGAGAGGTCGAGTTTCTTTACAAGACGAATTTCGTGAAGGGCGGCCCTCAACTGCCGTCAACGAAAATAATGTGGCTACTGTTAAGCGGCTAATTGAAGAAAACCCGCGGATTACCTATGAGATAATTCGAGGACTATTGGGGATTGGTATGAGCCAAATTCAGAAAATTTTACACGAAGAATTGAAAGTTCGGAAACTTTGTTGTCGTTGGATCCCTCATGAACTGTTAGCGGAGCAGAAGTGGGCTCGCGTGGAATGGTGCTCACAGATGCTACAGAAGTACGACCACGGACATTTTAATGCTGTTTATGACATTGTCACAGGAGACGAAACGTGGATTTATTGTTTTGAACCCGAAAAAAAGCAGCAATCTTGTGAATGGGTGTTTGAAAATGAGAACAGACCAACAAGAGTGAGGCAGGCGAGAAACGTTGGTAAAATAATGACCGCGTTTTTTTCTCAGCTACGGGTCCCATCTGTACCATTCCACTTGAAGATCAAAAGAGTGTTAATGCCGAGTGGTATTCTACCATTTGTTTACCCAGGGTGTAAGAAAAAAATCGCGAAAGACGACCCAAAAGCCGCGTTCTCCTACATCATGACAACGCTTCTTCACACACGGCCAACAAAACAAAGTCATTTTTAGCTTCCGAAAAAGTACAACTCGTCACCCATCCTGCGCATAGCCCCGACCTAGCGCACTGTGATTTCTGTATTTTCCCTTAAATCAAAGATTTGATGAGAGGTTTCACTTTTACCAACTCCGAAGAGGCAGTGATAGCGTTCAATCAACACGTTGAAAACATGTCTTCAGATCTGTGGTCCTCCTGTTTTCAAAAATGGTTCGATCGCATGAAAAAATGTTTAAAATGTGGAGGAGAGTATTTTGAAAAGCAATGAACATAACATTTTGGTTATATCATGTTGTTTTATCAAGTTACGAAAAACTTATAGTGTGACCTACGTATTTAAATCAATCATATCACTAACCAACAGTTGTGAAACTGTTTGCCATATTTGAAAACATTTAAGTATATCCATATATGTTTTTAATTTGTCTCTTTCTGTTATTACTCGACTATTAATCAGTATTTTTTTCGAGAAATTCGTATGAATCCACAATTTAAGATTTTTCGTAATAATTTTTAAAAGTTGACATGCGTAAATAATATCAACTTCAAATGCTAGTGGAGCAATGTTTTGAAGATTCCGTTCATGAAAACCAAAAGCGTAGCAAAACATCGTTGTCTCGACCAAAAAATATGAACACAGAATGATTATTCTTAACCACATCGTAGAAACAACACATTTGAATTCTGTATTTTGAATGTGTCTGCTGATATATTGAATTTTTAAGAAAAGATCCATGTTATTCATGCACTGTGTAATGTTAACAAAAACATTTATTGCAAAACCAACAGTCCTCACAAATTCTTCCAGGATAATAAGTGATACTAGGAAGGCATTATCACTCAATGATATTCCAATATTTGGAAGTTTCACTATCATGGTCAAATTTAAAGAAATAACAATCATATTGGCAACACAATTTAAAATATTAACAAAAGTACTATTAGGCTTTATCAGATTGTTTTCTATTTTATATTTCGGGGTCATGAAAAATTGTTGCAAAAAGTTTAAAGGACATATTATTTTTTCAAATTTTTTATCAACAAAGTTTGCAAGTAAATTTTTCCGATGTACAAAATTCTGGCTCGACATCTTGAGAAAACTAGCTATAAGGTAATGATGTTAGTGTATTGTATTGATATAAAAACGATGGTTGAAAAGTACGGACATTAATATTTAAGGCAATTACTCAAAAGAAGGCACATTACTTGATTACCACTGGGTAGTATGTGTTCATTTATAATAATAAATAAATAAATAATAAATAAATATGCGCCAGACAACACACCTCTTGTAATGGTCTCGAAGTAGGGATTATTAAATCCCTGTGTTACGAGGTACCACACAAGGAAATAAGCCCTAGCTTATTTCCTTGTGTGTTCCTTGTGTTGTCCTTCGCCCCTAGGCGTCTCCCAGCACACCCAGACCCGAGTCAATTCAGAAAAGATCGTTTCCTGAATTGACCCGCCCGGGAATCGAACCCGGGACACTACGGAAATCGAGGCGAGAAACCGTGCTACAGCACACTGTGCCAATCGTGTCGTGTGTCGTGTTATAAAGTCACACTGTGAAGCTTTAACTACACTAACGAAAATAAAAAATTGCATTGAAAATAAGAAAGAAGAAAATAATTTAATTTTAGAATAGTTAAAACTAACAGAACAAATAAAGGCGAGCACAAACAAAAATCGGAGACGGGTGAAACCTGAGATACTTATTAACTATAATAATAAACTTGGGAATTTATTGTCCAAGAAGAATTTCGTCCGAGTTAGTTACCCTGCCTGCCACATTCTGTACAATATGTTTCGGTACGTAAATAATCAAATATCGGTTGCCGATAATTCCGAAGTTTATAATATGCAAAACGCTAAAGAAATCATCGAATAGAATATTTTAAAATTAAGTTGCATCTAGACTTTTAGACTATAAATTAATAATAATTTTCTAGCAGTAAGATAGGAAGATGTTAGGTAAGAAAAAGTAGTGATAGGTGAAACTGGTGAATTAGAACGCAGATGGTCGGTGGGTACTTTCCGGAGGAAGTCACGCCGATTTCTCTGGAATTTACTTCACTCCTGGCTCGATGACCGGCGACTTTCCCTTATCTCCTTGTCAAAGAAAGAGTAGGAATATTTGATATCGGCCCTGTGCCTCAGCGCACTATATGGGTGTCGGGTTTTCCCTTTAAATAATTTAAAGAAATATTTAAAACCTATTGAAACAATTTGCCCATGGGTTCCAATGCACAAAGAAAAGAGAAAACAAGAATAAAAATTATGAAACACGAATCGAAATAACACAGTAAACTTACCAAAACGGGAACTAAATGGAGTCAGAGCACCCTTTGGCTGCTCATGGGCTCACGAACGATTATTACATCAGGTAATATACTTGTACACAATCACCATGGGTCTTGAAATTGTTTTATAATACAAGGTTTATATCCACACAGTTGCTGTTTTATAGGATCCTTGCTTTGTAAAATATCTCAGGCTTTCTTTCTTTACAACCCAAAACCAAAAATTCTTGATAAAATCATCCTTCAAATTCAAAAGTCAAATAGGTATGTAGTGTTCGACGACATTGGCCAGCAATCATAATATGAGTAAAACGAAAAAGTTTTGCTATGCAGCGTTATGCTGCAACACCTGCGTTTTCTTGGCATTGAACTCGACAAGATTGCATGCACCCTATTCTGAAATGCGGTCCAACACTTCGTCAAGCTCAACAACAAGACTTTGCTTCTTCTCTTCGATGTCAGTCTGCTTTGCCCCAGGGCGTTCGAAATAACGCGCGTGGACCGTGCTATCATCCGCTTAGCAATGAATATTACCAAGAGATAACATGTCATTGATATGCAGAAGAAACAACGTCGGCGACAAGACGGAGCCCTGCGGCACTCCGGCATTAATCTGGAGAAAGCGTGATTTTCGACCATCGCAAAGGACACGAATTCTACGTCCCTCCAGAAATCCGGCGACCCAGTTGCATATGCGAGGTGGCAGACTATATGCCGAAAGCTTGGAAAGAAGCGAACGATGCTACACGGTCGAAAGCTTTGGCAATGTCAAGGCTGACGGCCAAAGATTCTCCATGCTTTGTCCATAGCCGCCCCCCAGATGTGTGTTACGTACGCTAGATCACCCGTAAATCGTTTTGGTCGGAAGCCGTACTGACGGTCCTGAATAAGAGAGTGATCCTCTAGGTAGCGGATGAGCTGCGTGTTTATGATCCGCTCAAACAATTTAGCTAAAACTGAGGTTACGGCTTTTAGACGGTAATTGGCAGGGTCAGACCAGGTCCCTTTTTTAGGAACTGGTTAAACGTTCACCTCGCTCCAAGACAGTGGCACAAGACCTGAATTGTAGGAGAGGCGATACAGGCTAGTGAACACTGGAGACAACTCCGCTGCACATTTCTTCAGCACCACAGCTGGAATTCCATCAGGGCCACTGGCTTTCCAGATATCGAGTGACTGCAGATCGGCACGAACATCACACTGCCTGATACGAATATCAGGCATTGTGGAGCCGCAATGTGGTATTTCAGGCGGCGCAGCACCGCAGTCATCGATGCAAGAGTTTGCCGCAAAGAGGTTAGCCAGTAAATCGGCTATCTCTTGCGGCTGATGAGCCAACGATCCATCAGGGAATCTCAGTGGGGACAGCGAAGGCACGCAGAAGTCAGATTGCACGTGTTTAGCCAGTCGCCAGTAGGAGCGGTTACCCGTAGGGTGCGTGATGAGTTCTTGGCCAACACGCACGTGAGGAGGGCTTACATAAGAGCAGACGCCCAGCAAATTGCACAATTCGCTGGGCGTCTGCTCTAATGTAAGCCCTCTTCGAGGCCTTGGTGGCTTTGTTAAAGGCTGCTTTCAGGGAGGCCAGGTTTGAATGATTATTAAGTGCCTGGGCCCTAGACTAAGCACTGTACGCCGCCTGTTTTTGTTCAACAGCTGCGGCACACTCGTGATTGAACCAGGGACCAGTTTTGCTAGCACTGATGACATCAGTAAAAGGAATGTAGTATTCCATTCCGGTACTGATCTTATCAGCGATAGCAGATGCACTATCTGATGCATCCCTTTCTCCAAAGCAGCACTGCCGCCAAGGGACGAAGGCAAAATACTCTCACAAGACGTCCCAATCTGCCGACGAGTAGTGTCATAACCGCCGCGTCACCTCCACAGGTTGTGGGGGAGCTGCACAAGGCACTGTAGCGCCAACCAGATAGTGATCGGAGGAGCCCAATGTAGCACCAACCGACACTTTATACCCGGCTGGGTGACTCGTCAGCAGAAGGTCCAATAGGGAGGGTGTATGACCGACAATATCTGGTACCTGGGTGGGCTGGTGTACCAGTGGCGTCAGGTCTTGCGTGAGAGCAAACGCATGGGCGGTTCGGCCTGCATGGTCTGTTTGTGATGAGCCTAACCAGGACTCATGGTGGGCATTGAAGTCTCCCGAAAACACCATTTCGGCATTTAGGAACTGCGCCTGAGCGTTGCCTGCGGCCTGACTCAGATGTTCGAAGAGCCGAGTTGCCTCGGCCTCGTCTTTGTTGGAGCGGTATATGCACGCATAGACCCGGCTCGTGGAGCCCAGGTCAACGTGCAGCCAGAGGGTGGAGAAGGATGGGTCTTCTAGGCAGCGGAGACGGCTACAGTAGACGTCCGCCCTGACGAACAGACATACACCGGCTTTTGGTTGGAAGGACTCTTCCAGCACATAGTGATAGTATCTATATCCGGGATAGTGCAGGTATGACGTATCGGCAGGGCGGCCTATCTGTGTTACCGTCAAAAAGAGCATCGCAGGCCTCGCCGCCTCAAGGTGTTGATGGATGGCGTTGAGGTTTGCATGGATCCGCGGTTGTTAGCGAACTCCACCTCAAACAGCGTGTTGGTGGGGGATGGGGATGCCACTGTTTGCCATTTTTTCATGCTTCTGACTGCTATAGAGGTTGGAGGATGGGAGGGGCGTGAAAGGACGACTGTGATCGAGGCAATGAAAGACAAAGCGTGGTGCCCTGCATTGGTATTAATCGCGTGGAATAGTGTAGGCCGGTCCGCCGGACGGAAGGGCCCACTTACCGCCTTGGGTGTGGTCGCCGGGCCGACGGTCGCCGGCACCACTCGGCACGACGAGCCACCCCGAGATTATGCGCGACCTGGTGGGGCAGCCAAAAGAGTGATGTTCATAAACTCAATACTGGAAATAAAAATAAGCTCGTAATTACCAGTCTAGGACTGTATAAGGTATGGAAATCATTTGTTGGTCAATGTGTAAAATGTTTTATTAAGATTCTCTTATTGAACTGCCTCTTCACAAGTCTTTCCGTTTAAGTCACAAATTGAAGCTAAGTTAATGAAGCGAGGTTATTATAGTGTAGAGGATTTCTTAAATGATTAGAATTTGTGGTCATCTTAGGTATAATCTGCTCCTCTGCACATTTTTCGTTATGACGTTACTCTGTTAATTCAATTTTTGTGTGAAAACAAGATAGAAAAGAGTAACCATCGAGTTTGTTGGCGGAGTCTTCTCGATCGGTAACAGCCTTCAAACCGGCAGTAGAATCACATTATGTTTAATTATTTTTTTATGTATCAGAATATTTTTGCAATTTTTTTTTATTTGACTTGTCAGAAGTACTTTTCATAACTATCATTTAACTTAAAAGCCATGCTTTTAAGTTAAATGAGAGTTATAAAAAGGCAACCGCCAGTCTTCCCTTTTCACCTCTCTATACGACATGACGTTTACTATCTCTTTTACTTGTTCCATGTAGTTTCGTCTTGGTCTTCCTCTACCTCTACTCCCTTCTACTTTTCCTTCTATAATTGTTGATAAAAGTTCGTCATGTTGTATAATGTGGCCTAGCACTCACGTCTATTATCTATGGTCCCTTATATACTTCTGCTCTCCCCAACCATCTCCAACACTACCACATTTGTTTTCCTTTCTTTCCATTTAATTCCTTTCATTCGCCTCCAGCACCACATTTCAAATAATAATAATATAATAATAATAATAAATCATTTATTTCAGATTAAATCCATATTAAAACAATTGCATTGATTAAAATTAAAATTAAAATGTCCAGCTAAGAGAGAATTACATTAATTTATATTTATATTTGACCTGTGACAACACTCACCCAGTGCTGTTGGATAGGACAGTCGAGGCGGGACGCAATCATTTTCAGAATAAAGTAAAGTAAAGTAAAAGTAAAAAATCATTTATTCATTTAAGCTTGTATAAAGCACTTATGACATGTCAAAAAAAGTATACAGAAATAATAATAATAAACGTAAATAAAATAGTACAATATTAGTACACATCGTGAATATACATAATGTGAATCTACCACCGGTTCGGACGTTGCTTCTTATCGAGAAGACTCCGGCAAGAAACTCGATAGTTACTCTTTTCAACTTTGTTTGTTTTACAAAAAATAAATTCAGAGTACAGTCAATGCGAGTAGAAAAAAGAACACAATATTGAGCAGAGGAGCAGATTATTCCTACTATGACCACAAACTTTTGTCGTTCAAGTAATCCTCTACATTATAATAACCTTGTTTCATTAACTTTGCTTTAATTGCAGACTTAAACTTGTGAAGAGGTAGATCAACAAGACTTTGAGGTATTTTGTTAAAGTATTTTACAGATTGACCCACAAATGAGTTTCCCACCTTGTGTAGCCTAAGACTGGGAGTTTTCAATTTGTTTTTATTTCTGGTATTATGTTTATGAGTGTCACTGTTTTTTTTGAACAGATGCAAGTTTTTGCGCACATACATTATGTTATCTAAAATATACTGAGCATGCACAGTTAAAATATCGATCTTCTTAAATACTTCCCTAAGCGAGTCGCGTGGTCTAAGTTTGTAAATGGAGCGGATGGCTCTTTTTTGAAGTACAAAAATGGTGTTCAAGTCTGCAGCTGAACCCCACAACAGTAGACCATACGACATAACACTATGAAAGTAGCTAAAATATACTAGTCTTGCTGTTTCAATATCAGTCAAGAGTCGTATTTTTCTAACAGCACAAGCAGCGGAACTGAGTCTCCCTGCCAGGGCCGTTATATGCGGACCCCATTGCAACTTAGAATCTAAAGTTATTCCTAAAAATACAGTAGAATTTGTTAATTATAATGGCTCGTCATTCATAGTTACAATAGTATCAACCTGTCTCACATTGGGCATAGAGAATTTGATGCACTTTGTTTTTTTTGCATTAAGTAATAAATTATTACTAGTGAACCAACATAGTACTTTTGAGAGAGTATTATTTACATCGTCAAATGCTTGCTTACCTCTGTCGACTTTAAAAATCAACGAGGTATCGTCAGCAAATAATACTATCTCACAAATATCTTTGACATAGGTAGGAAGATCATTTATATAAATAAGAAAAAGCAAAGGTCCTAATATAGATCCCTGGGGCACTCCCATACGTATGGTGGCACCGGAAGATGCAGTTCCGTTGATACTAACTTTTTGAGTTCTATCTGTAAGATAAGATTGTATTAATTGAGATGAGATACCTGAAACACCGTAATGTCTTAGCTTAATCAGTAATATTTCATAATCCACGCAATCAAATGCTTTTGAAAGGTCACAAAATATTCCTACTGCATCTTGCTTGTTTTCCCAAGCATCAAATATGTGTTTGATAAGTGCTACACCTGCATCAGTTGTGCTCTTGTGTTTAGTAAAACCAAATTGTTTCTCATGTAGTAAGTTATTTAAATCAAAGTGTGAAAGCAGCTGGTTCAATATAATTTTTTCAAAGATTTTACTGAGAGCTGGTAGTATAGAAATGGGTCTATAATTAGATGGGTCACTTTTGCTACCAGATTTAAAAAGCGGGATGACCTTACTAAATTTCATCAAGTTGGGAAACTGACCTTGGTCTATGCAATTATTAAAAAGTTTAGCTAAGTGGGGTGATAACGTATTAATGATTGATTTGAGTAGATTAATCGAAATACCCCACAAATCTTCTGTATTTTTCATATTAAGTTCCTTAAATACCTTGAGGATGTCATGAGAATCAACATGATCAAAGCAGAACTGATTTGTGCACCCATCAATCCTATTGGGACTGCTTCGGAGCCGATGAAACATTGACGCGGCTTTTTTTCGTATAATGGCATTAAAACCATCGACGCGGGCGTCTGCGAACATGCCAGAGGCACTGCAATACCTCGGCAGTCCCAACAGTGCCCTAAACGCGTTATTATATTGCACCTTTAGGGCGCTGAAGGCTCGTTGCGTATACTTAACCCACAGGCTGCTAGAGTAAAAAGATTGACAGTAAGCTCTAAAAAGAGTAATTTTAACTTCTATTGTGCTTCTAGCAAACCTGCGAGCCAGCATGTTGCTTCTCACCGCTCAAATGCTTTCAGCTTTTCTCTATCCTTTTGTGTCATTGTCCACGTCTCACACCCGTACAAAGCCATGCTTTAAACATATAATAGTATTAACCGTTTCCTTAGTTTAATTGCGATTTGTGATCTTAATAACTACTTTTTCCAATTGTAAGCAGCTTTTGCCATCGCTATTCTGACTTTTATATCTGGAGTGCATCTTGAGTCTTCTGTAATAATGCTTCTTGGAGTTTATATTTGAAACTTGCCACCTGTTCTATTTGTTTGCCCCCTATTGTTATATGGCTGCATATTGGTTTAGTTTTGGATGTAATGAGTGTTTTTGTTTGGTTTGTGTTAATTTTTGTCCAAATTTTCTGATTTTCAACTAGTTCCTTTATTGCACCTTCCATAAACATATTGAATATTAGGGGTGAGAGTTGACAGCCTTGTCACACACAGTGTCTTATTTTTGCGTTACCCCTATCCTCTCCGATTTTAATGATCGTTTCCTGTTCCTTGTAAGGTGAGTATATTATCCTTCTGTCTCTGTAATATATCCCAATAAGTCTATTTGAATGAATGTTTTTTTTTCTTTTACTTTACTGTCACTATAATTATACCAATAAAGTATGCGAAACGACTATTTTGGGAATGAACATTACGCTTTACCAGTTTTTGGCAAAAAACATAATGCGTTTTTTTAGGTTACCATGCCAGTACACGCTCGTTTTCCTATCGTTTTTCCTTTCAAAAATGAAAATGAGTTTGTCGCCATTTCTTGGTTGTATTTGATATGTATTCATTTATTTTTATGAATTTGTTTAGATTTAGGACTCGTGAACGTCACAGAAACAAATTATATTTGATAGCCAGTAAAACAACTTCACTTCATCAAAGCATATTTTTCAATGCATCGCGCATTTAGAACAAAATTCCCGAGGCGTTGCGCAAGTTAGACAATATTTATATATTTAAAAGTAAGCTGCATGATCTACTAAGCCAAAAATGTTATTAAACTGTTGAAAAATTTCATAAGATATCGCTTATGAAGAAATGCGGTATAGAAGGCGAAGATGCAATCTCGTGTCTTATTTGCGGGCTACCAACTGAGTTACGTGCAAACGCAAAGGTCTGCTGCTCCAAAACGCCTAACGAACTATGTTATGGGTTTTTATCTTCGCTTGAGAACTATAAGAAGGTAGAAACCAGACTAACAGAGGCGAAGTCGACGTGGCAACGTGGATCAACAGGCAACATGCCGAAAATTTGTTTCAACTGCCGTAGGACAGGACACGCTGCGCGAGACTGCCGAAGTTCGCGCTGCCAGGTCTGCCAGCGTCTGGGATATACTGCTTACACCTGCTGGTATGCGGCCGGGACTTCTCGAAACTAACAGCCACAAAGAAATCAATAGGTACGTGTTATTCATTTTGTATCAAAGGAGGTTATTTCCGATTAATAGAAAAAAATTTTTACCATAAATGGACACACAGCTCTTGCATACATTGACACTGGTAGTAAAGTCAACCTTATCACTTTAAATGTAGTCCGAATGTTAGGTATATATATGACTCATTCAAATGTAATCATGAGAGGTTTCGGTGGATTTTTGATTAATTCGTTGGGAAAAACTAATTTACAGCTCATTATTGATGATTTATGCTTAGATACTAGCGCTGAAGTTACAGACGCTAATCTGTATGGCACAGATTTAATTATTGGTCAACCTACCATCAATCAAAAGGATATGAATTTGTTAGATGCCACAAATTCTGTCAGGCTATTAAATAATACTGAGCTTCCATTTTCTACTATGTCCTTAGTTTGTGAGGATAGTATAACAAAGGTCTCCCTACTTTTGTCTGATAGTGTCAATATTAAAACAGGGACAAATAATAGCGTAAAAGTACATAGTACTATGGAATTATTACCATGTCACATCCTTGTCTCGCGGCCTGTTTTGTACTCGTTGGGTCAGGAATCGTATTTTATACCACAAGCTATTTTGACTCCTGATAACCTTCAGTTGCATGTAATAAGCCTAGGGGATTCGAGTATACAATGGAGGGCTAATAAACTACTAGTTCGCGCGGAAGTATACCGTAAAGCAGATATATCGATAGTGACCGATGCATCTCATTCGACTAATCTAAACTGCCAGCGCAGCGATGAAAATACGATACTTTTATCTGATTTAGACATAGGTGATTTGAATCCTAAAGAAACTAATTTATTAATGACATTACTTAATAACTACAAACATTGTTTTGCTAAATGCAGTAGCTAATTAGGATGTACTGACTTAGTCGAAATGCAAATAACTACTACCGCCGATAAACCTGTTTATTGCAATAACCTAGGTTACCTTATAAGCCTGACTTAATTTGATTGCGCGCACTTGACTTGGCGTTTTTATTTGGATTTTGACTCTTCGTATGGACAACATGTCAATAAGAAGAGGCTTGTTTCTGCACGAGAACGACCTTGCGCCGGAGGAGGTTTTCACCGAAGCGAGGGGTGTCCAGCCGAAGCGACGTGCGGCGACGGCTGTTTTTGACTCCGGTGAGGAGCTAGAAATGGACGACGCCCAGCAAGAGAGAGAAACCGTGCCAACTAGGGCGGCTTCCTCTAAGAGGGGCAAGGTGAAGAACCCGAGGTATGCCTCAGGCCTGGCCCGGGCGAAGGAAACCCTCCGCCAGCGTGCGGAGGAGGCAGCAGAGGAGGCTTTTAATAAGAAGCTGTCCCTCCGGTTATACCGGAAGGACCTGCCAGTGGTGGAGGAGGAGGCAACCAATACGGTCGACCTCACCGAGCGAGATCCGGAGAATCTCGACCTCGAGGAATTGCGAGCAGCTGCCGAGAAAGGCACTACTCGCATCTGTGAGTTGGCCGTGAAATCGGGTAACCTTAAAGGAAATTCTATAAGGGAATTTAAGGAGAACGCCCGACTTCTCGGCAAAATTTGTAATGTGGCGCTAGACCGCTCCACTTCGGAGGAGTGCCGTCGACTTCGCGTTGAAAAGAATAACCTTCGGCGCGAAGTCGATGACCTAAAGGTAGAGGTGAAGGCCCTCCGGAGGGACTATTCCACCCGGAAGGAGAGCGAACAGGCGGTGGCACAGCCAGTTTCACCGCCATTCGACCCGGAGGCCTTCAAGAAGGACCTCCTAGTGACACTGGGCGAGATGGTCAGCGCTCGTATCGCTGGGGCGCTGATACCAGACACCCGCCCGCCTTTGGCGGCGGACAGAAAGAGGGCAGTGGCTGCCGCTCCAGTGCAAATGCCGTCCCTAGCTGAAACTGCCCCAGCTGCCGCTGCGGCGAAAAATAGAAGGAAGGGCCCAAAATCATCGGGAACCTCGCATGCTACAACGGCAGCTCCACCTGTTGCCGGCACTTCTGCCTCGGCTCATCCGAGACAGAACGTCGTCGGCGGTGGTGTCGAGGAGGCATGGTTAACTGTGTCGAAAAAAGGGAAAGGGAAGGGGAAGAAATCCACCCTAACCCCAACCACCTCCCGGACGAAACTGGCGCAACCCGCTGCTACCCCGAAATGGACACAGCCCATTGCTGCCCCAAAAAAGGCGCAGCCCGTTGCTGCACCGAAAGGCACGCAGCCAGCCGCGCCTCAGGAGTTGAAGCCCAAGCTCAGGGCTAAGCTAACCCCTCCTCGCTCCTCAGCAGTGGTTTTTACCCTGCGACCCGAGGCAATTGAGAGAGGGGTATCTTACAAGACGGCCCTTCTAAAAGCGAAGGAGGCCATCTCCCTCGCTGAACTAGGCATAGAGGGAGTGACGACCCGGCAGACCGCGACTGGAGCGAGAATGCTCCAACTGCCGGGCGTAAAGAGTGCCGATGCTGCCGACCGCCTGGCAGCTAAATTAGCAGAGGCACTAGAGGGAATGGCGATCGTTACGAGGCCCACTAAGTGCGCGGACCTGCGCATTTCGGGCCTTGACGACTCAGCTACGCGCGAAGAAGTGGTGGCTGCAATAGCGGCAAAGGGCGGGTGTGACCCTGCCCAAATCAAGGCAGGAGATATCCGCGTTGGGCCTTACGGGACTGGGTCGGTCACGCTGAAATGCCCAATCGCGGCAGCGCGGATCTTGCTGGACGGAAGCCGGCTCTTGGTGGGTTGGAGTTCCGTCCAAGTCCGGGCTCTAGAGCCGCTACCCATGCGCTGTTTTAAGTGCATGGGGATAGGCCACACGCGCCTTCTTTGTCCCTCTGAAAAGGAGAGGGACGGGCTATGCTTCCGGTGTGGGCAACCGGGGCACAAGGCTGCGGGCTGCATGGCCGCAGCCCACTGCGTGGTATGCGCAGAGGCGGGGCGGCCTTCCGGCCACACAATGGGGGGGCGAAACTGCAACCCCCCCCCACCAAGAGGATGGCCAATAGGACCCAGGTCACTGGAAGTAGGCGCCCTACTGCGCCGGAGGAAGTTGCAATGCAGGAATGAGTCAGGTCTCTCATAGCAACTTCCTTCAGACGAACCTGAACCACTGCGCCGGGGCACAGGACTTGCTGATGCAGTCCATGGCGCAGTGGGGAATCGACTTGGCGGTGGCCGCAGAACCATATTTCGTGTCTCCCCAGCCTCATTGGGCTGGGGCCACCGATGACTCTGTGGCCATCATAGCGGCCGTGGGTTCCAACTCGCGGCCACTTCAAGTGAGGGATAGGGGGCCCGGCATTGTGTCCGCTATTTGGGGAGACATCGCTGTTGTAGGCGTATATGTCTCCCCTAACACAGGCCTTCCCAACTTGGAGGTGTTCCTCCGCGATCTCGGTCCGGTGGTCCAAAGGTTGGCACCTCTCCCAGTGTTGGTAATGGGTGACCTCAATTCGTGGTCGACCCTCTGGGGGAGTGTGTCAACGAACGTGAGGGGTCGGGCCGTGGAGGCCTGGGCGGCCAGCTCCGGGATGTCCCTACTTAACCAGGGGACGTCATTGACGTGCGTACGCTGGGCAGGGGGGTCCGTGGTGGACCTGTCGTTTGCCACCCCTGCCCTCGCACGAAATATCCGGAACTGGCGGGTGCTAAGTGAGGTGGAAACAATCTCCGACCATAAATATATAAGGTTCGAGATTTCCACCTCTAATGACTCAGCACCCCCCGTTAGACGACAAGGCCATTCCGCCTTTCCCCGGTGGGCCCTCACCAGGCTGGACCAGGAGCTTGCGGAAGAGGCAGCCATAGTAGCTGCCTGGGGCGCGACCCCCATAACATCGGGAGTCGTTGAGGCAGCAAGCAAATTTCGTAACAACATCACGAACATTTGCAATGCTGCCATGCCCAAAATTCGAGGGCCCCCTGCTAGGCGCCACCAAGTTTATTGGTGGTGTGACGAGATTGCCCTCCTTCGGGAGCAATGCTCTCAATCCAGGAGGGCATATACGAGGGCCACACGTCGCCGGAATCGTGACGCGCAGACGGAGGGCCAGCTGTATGCCACTTATAACGCCGGTAAGAAAGCATTACAGCTGGCCATAAGGCAGGCAAAAGCAAGGGCCCGAGAGGAAATGCTGGACGACCTAAACCGGGATCCATGGGGTAGGCCATATCGCGCAGCCCGCGATAAGCTCCGCTACCAAGGCCCCCCCGTAATGGAAGTTCTTCAGCCGGAAGTTCGGGAACTGTTCCCTGAGCCCCAAATGCACACCCCCCCGTCAATGTCTCCTCCTTCGAGGCCGCCTGACGATGAGCCGATCCCACCCGTCACTGACGAGGAAATGGAGACGGTGGTTGATCGGCTCAAGACAAAGAAAAAGGCCCCAGGCCCGGATGGGGTGCCGGGCAAAGTGCTCGCTTTAGCACTTAAACACCTGGGGGGACAGCTTCGGGACATTTTTAACGCTGCTTTTACATTTGCACGTTTCCCGAAGCTGTGGAAGGAGGGCCGCCTATGCCTCCTTCAGAAGGCGAGCAGACCCCCGGGGGAAGCCGGCACCTACCGGCCGATTGTGCTGTTGGACGAGGCGGGTAAGCTATTCGAGCGGATAATCGCTTTCCGCCTCGTCCAGCACCTTAATGAGGTGGGGCCGAACTTGTCCTCAGTACAGTTCGGCTTCCGAGCAGGACGCTCAACGCTGGATGCGCTGGCGCTTTTAAAAGCGGAGACGGAGGCGGCGTCCGCCCAGGGTGAGCGGTCGTTGGCGGTGAGCCTGGACATCGCCAACGCCTTCAACAGCCTGCCATTCGGCGTCATAAGAGAGGCAATCTGGTACTTCAGGGTGCCCTCTTACCTAGGCAGGCTGTTGGAGGACTACCTCCGCGGCCGGGAAGTTCAGTACGAGGGTAACGACGGAATCTTAGTTCGTCACCCAATGAGGTGCGGGGTTCCCCAGGGGTCCGTTTTAGGACCCTTGCTGTGGAACCTAGGTTTTGACTGGGTGCTCCGCGGCACGCTCCTTACGAGGATGCGTGTAATATGCTACGCGGATGACACCCTTGTCGTGGCCCGAGGAAAGGACTTCCCAGAGGTGCAGAGGCTGGCGGAAGTCGGCGCCAGCCTCGTCATCAGCCGCATCGAGGCGCTGGGATTGAAGGTGGCCACCAATAAGACCGAGGCTCTACTATTTCACGGACCTCGGCAGGGACCACCCCCCGGCGCTTCGATACGCCTCAATGGGGCAGTTGTGAGGGTGGAGGCCCAGATGAAATATCTGGGCCTCACTTTGGATGGGCGGTGGCGGTTTGAGGGACATTTTTCCCGCCTCGCCCCCCGCCTAATCCGCGCTGCAGGCGCTTTGGGCCGCCTGCTCCCTAATGAGCGCGGCCCAGACCAAACGTGCCGGCGTCTCTACGCCGGCATTATAAAAAGTATGGCGCTCTACGGGGCGCCAATCTGGGCAGAGGCTCTCACTGCTCATAATAGAACCCTATTGCGGGCTCCGCAGAGGGTCATGGCAGTGAGAGCCATCAGAGGGTACCGCACAATATCCGCGGGGGCTGCCTGCGTCCTAGCGGGTATGCCCCCATGGGAACTAGAGGCGGAAGTTCTCGCTGCTGTCTACCAGTACCGTACAGCAGCGAGAGCAAGGGACGCGCGCCTCTATCAAGATCAAATAGAGGGCGTCTTTGGCGGTGGGCGGAGGACCTGGCTGATGCGGTTTATGGCCGGCAGACCATAGACGCCATAAGGCCAGTCCTCCAACAGTGGGTGCGTAGGGAAAGGCGGCCTCTTACGTACCGACTGGTGCAGGTCCTCTCGGGGCACGGATGCTTTGGGCGGTACCTGCACAAAGTCGCCCAGCGTGAGCCAACGCCAAGGTGTCACGAGTGCGGCGCCGACGAGGATACCGCCCAGCACACGCTTGAGGTGTGCGTTGCGTGGGCGGATCAACGCCGCACTCTGATGGATACCGTCGGTAGGGACCTCTCGCTCCCGGCCCTAATACAGGCCATGCTCAGGAGCGAGCAGGCATGGACGGCAATGGTCTCCTTCTGTGAGGAGGTGATGACGCGGAAGGAGACCGCGGAGAGGGCCCGGGAGGATGATCCTCTGGCGGCCCCTCTCCGACGCAAAAGGCCGGGGGCAAGAAGACGGCGGTTCGCCCGTCCTCCTCCTGCTCCCTAAAAATAGCACCGGGGTGTAAGCCGGGGGGTTTACACCCTATTCCATGGTGCTCCCGTCTGGGGGTGTCCAGTATACCGGGACGCTCTCGTAGCATGAGGAGGCCCGGCGCGTAGGCTGGGCCGACCGCTGGGGCGACGTGGTAATCCGTAAGGCGCCATGTTGCCCTATTCCATAGCGGTGAGGGTATACCCGGGTGTTTTTTAGTGGGTATGCAGCTGGTCTTACTGGCGGAGAGCCCCACACTCCCCCACTGCCCCACCCAAGCAGTGGGATAGTGCGTAAAGCATTTTCACACCCGGAGAATAAAAAAAAAAAAAAAAAGTTACCTTATAAGGAAAATGCAATTGTACAACAAATAGTAGACGAACTTGTATCTGCCGGTATTGTTAGAGAGTCAAATTCGAATTATGCTAGTCCTGTAATCTTGGATAAAAAAAAAGGAGGTGAAAACCGACTTTGCATTGACTACCGTGCTTTAAATGCATGTACAGTAAAAGACGACTAAATTAGTCGATTAGCCGGTAAGGTGTACTTCACAGTTTTAGATATGGCTTAAAGTCATTATCAGGTGAGGGTAGCTGAAGACTCTATACATAAAACTGCATTCATAACATCGTCCGGGCAATTTGAATTCATGAAAATGCCATTTGGCTTAGCCAATGCTCCAGCTGTTTTCTCTCGGTTAATACGCAAAGCACTAGATCCCTAAACAACAGAATTGCCACTTACCTCGATAATAATATAATAATATATTCATTTATTTTGTCTCACAAAGTTGTTACATGGAGTATACTAAAACTAGTCTTATCTTACGACAACTTGTGTGTGAGAGACTGGTGCCTGAGATAGGTTTTTTAGAAAACCCGTATTACAGGTCGCCAGTGCTCCACTCCCCAAGAGGGTGTTGTGAAAAACATTGGGTAGAACTCCGCTGAAGTGCACTGCGTGAGCGAAACTACTTAATTAAATAACTAAAAAATAAATAACATTAAAAGGGAACAATTTGAGGAATTACATAATATTATCGTTGAAAATAATAAATGAGGTTGAATTATTAAATTACTGTGTAATAAATTATATATATTATAACTAACTAACTAGTTGAACGTGTAATGTGTGTAATTGTAGGTATAATAATATAATAATCTTGAGTATGTAACATTAATTTGTTTAAATATATGTATAGGTAAGTAAGGTAGGTTAAATTAAATTATTTGAATTTTTTGTTAATAATTAGATTAGGTTATGGGGCGCAATAGAGATTCGGTATTGTCATAGTCCAGTGTTTTCAACCATTCGGTAATGATTCTCTTGCATTTGAATCTAGGTAGGGAATATAAGGACAGCAATTCATTCAGTTTATCATAGATGTCCCCTACATCTACTCCACGGTACCCTACTCCAAGGTAACAGAAGAACTGTTGTGCGTGGTGAGATTGTAGTGCTGGAGTATGACACACTTTGCCCCGTCTGCGCTTCCCTTTGTTTAGACTCGGGTGATAGCCCATGAGTGAATGTTGCTTAAGGGCTGTATGGAGGAGGAAAGACTGTCTGACGTGACCCTACCTACAATAACAATAGAACAGGGTGTTCTGCTGTTAGAAGAAGTATTGCAACTCCTTTCTCAGGCTAATCTGAAAGTTAACCTAAATAAATGCTCTTTTTCCGGTTCCGTGCGACCAGGGCGTACAAAAATTTACAGTATTACACAATTCAGGCAGCCGCGAAATGTACACGAGTTTCGTCAGTTTATCGGATTAGCGTCATATTTTCGTAAATTTGTTAGAGGGTTTGCCGAAATTGCAAGACCTTTGACGTATTTAACAAAAAAGGAAGTAGAATGGATTCGGGGTTCTGAACAAGATGATCTATTATCAATTTTAACTGATCGGCCAGTCTTGGCCATCTACGACCCCCACGCAGTCACAGAATTCACACCGATGCCAGCAAAATAGGTTTAGGAGGTATTTTGCTGCAATATCAAAAAGATAAATCTCTTAAGCCAGTAGCCTACTTCAGCCGCGTTACTAGTTCCGAAAAAATGCACTACCATAGTTACGAATTGGAAACACTGGCGGTTGTGGAATCACTAAAGCGTTTTCGCATATATGTCACAGGTATTCCAGTAAAAATCCAGTTCCAGTGCTCCATATTGAGGAAACTGACTGGCGGCTTACTTTACAGGCTCAAGATGATGGTATTCAGGGGATTATTAAGCCACTTAATGAACGTACTTCTAACCCTGACCTTATTAATAATTACAAAATAGTTGACGGGTATTTCTTCAGGAAAACTTTTCATGGGGATAGGTTTGTCATTCCAAAACTGTCTAAATGGTCACTGCTACAAAAATATCACGATGAAATAGGGCATCTAGGGTTCGATAAATGTGAAAAGGTTATAAAGACACATTTTTGGTTTCCCAAAATGACAAAGTTTATTCGTAAATATATAAACGCATGCCTACATTGTGCTTACGGTAAAGGTAATTACGGCAGAACTGAAGGTGAGTTACATCCTATTGAAAAAGCTGCGATACCTATGCACACCTTGCACGTAGATCATTTAGGTCCGTTTTTAAAATCACTTAATGGTAATTGCTACATTTTAGTTGTTATAGATTCATTTACAAAATTTGTTTCTGCTTAGGCTGTTAGAGGAGTAAGTTCCGTAGAAACGATCAAAAACTTGAAAGAAATAATCCTGTTATTTGGTAACCCTCGCAGAATAATCACCGATAGAGGAGTTGCCTTCACTAGCAGGTATTTTAAAGAATTTGCCACACAAAAACAGTTCAAACATGTATTGAATGCTGTGGCTTGTCCACGTTCGAACGGCCAGGTAGAACGCGTTAATAGAACGATCATAAATGGCCTAAATACTACTTCAGAAAGTGAGTGCACCTGGGATGGAAAACTTTCAGATGGGATATGGGGTATAAATAATTCTCCTCACGCGGTTACAGGAGTTTCACCGTTTAATTTAATGTTTTCTCATGATAATGCTCATTTACCTGCTCACCCTACTACGGCTTCCACGGATACTAATCCCAGGGACCAAGTAGATTAACGTAGACGTAAAGCCAGCGGCTGCAAAGTGAAAAAAATCTGTTCATCGGTATTTTATAAGGTGCATTTCGGAGAGAGTGCGCACGAACAACACAACTGAATACCACCCTATACCTTCTAACATCAGACTACGAGACGCCGGGAAGGCTTCGTGTGGTTCATTTCTTCTTGCTACGAACTTTCTGGTCTGCACCGCTAGGGAGTGGAGGCTCTCCCTGCGTCTAGGTTTCCGGATATCAACAAGCTGTATCTTCAAGGCCACAGTGGATGGGCATTTCCTGGAGAGCGTGTATCACCATCGGCCTCGTCATAGCTTACCACCAGGCGAGGCTAAGGCCAAATGCAAACCCATTTATGATTTACTCAAGTAACTAACATAAAATTTCCTACAAAAAAGGTTCTTTACACTTTTTCGCTGGGATCAAGATTTAACGACATATTGAAGCGAAAAGTTGGAGAGGATGTTGACTTGATAGTCCTCCTTAAGGGATTGTCTTCACCAAATATCAACGTGTTCTTTGTGAAACCAGGTCGTGGAAAGGTAGAGACCAAATGGTTTTTCGTGCGACAACTTCAACAGCTTCTATTCGCTAAGACAATTCTTCTCCTCCACAGCTTCTCAGGATATGGCTCCACCACCACCTCTGCGATCTACGGAAAAAGCAAAGTGGGAATTACTAATTGTTCACGGCTAAACCAGAATTGACCCGAAAAATCTCGGACATTTGGGGTGGTGGGGTGCGATGCGGCTGCCGGAAATTGCCTGCATAAGGTTATCATTAAAGGTCAGTCAAAAACATTAGAATTGCAATATTTTTTCGAATTTAGGTAAAATAAATGTTCTATCTGAGTTTTGTTTAACCTTTCAAAAACTTGTGGTGTGTGAGGTCATTTTCTTTAAAAAAACCGATGCTATTTAAGTTTTGGGAAAAAGCCAAAGTTGAGCTTTTTCATTGCAATATAAAAATAATTTTATGCTTGCTTACGTATGCTGTAGTTAGATAAGTAATCAGGGTAGTTATTATCAAAGTGTAAATAAATGATGATATGATGTAGTATAGTATCTGTAAAAAAGTGTTTTTTTTTTATTTCTGCAGCACAAGAACAAATAATAGTTTGTTTATATTGAAGTAAATGAAAAAATAGAAAAAAACTACAGATATAAACTTAGTCATAAAATAACATTTTGAATACATCCAGAAATCCAGATCAGAAATATATTATATTATAATATTTTAAATTAATCGTAACGCTAACCAATAGTTGAGAAACTGTTTTCCAAATTTGAATATTTGAGTATTTCCATATACATTTTTAATTTATCTCTTTCTGCCAAAACTTGATTGTTGATACGTTTTTCTTCTGAGAAATTTATATTTATCCATTTCGTGAGATTTTTAGTAATGATTTTGAGAAGTTGACAAATAAATATTATGTTAATATCAAATGAAAGTGCGGGAAAGCTATGAAGGTTCATATTATGTGCATCAAAACCAAAATTGTAGCAATCCATGGTTGGTTTCACCAAAACAAATGAACAAGCAAGCAAGCAATGATGATATCTTGAATTCTCAAGAAGAGTTCTATGTTATTCATGCACTGGGTAAGATTAACAAAAACATTAATTGCATAACCAACAGTCCTCAAAGAACATTCCAGGATCACGAGACATAACAAAAAAAGATCCGAACCAAACAATAAACCATTGTCAGCAATAAATGGAATTATCACCACTATGGTGAAATCAATACAAGTTAAAAACACAGTGGCGCAACAACTGAAAAGATTAACGATAGTAGTGTTGGGTACAATCAGATTGTTTCTTAACAAATATTTGGGGGTGACAAAAATTGTTGGAAAAAATTTAATGGAGCTAATAACTTTTCAAACTTTTCATCAACTAAATTGTCAATTTTTCGATTAACGACAGTTTTTACTTGACATCTTAGTAAATCTGGTTTTATAATGTATTTATTGTGGGAACAAAAATAGACAGTGGGAAAGTGATTACTATTTAGAAGTTATTATTCTAATAACGCAATGAAATGTTGCGATTGATTGCCATTCAGTTTGTTGATTTAATAAAGTCAGAGTGTTGCTTAGCTTACTTTTGTAGAACTGCACATTGGCACTTATTTAACAGAAAAAACTATGATCGGATCAGAAGCTTTAACTTTTAGATATCTTCTTAGTAAATCTCAAAATTGGTAAAACAGCTGATACATATTTTATTGTTTTAGATTTTTGTCTTTCTGTAGAAAAAGGAGGCGTAAAGTAGAAGTCATTCTTGGTGGGTAATCGTTTGCCGGTACCTGAAGTACCCGAGGGTTGGCCCTGTCCTCTATGCTCATACAAAAACTATGACTTCTTCCTAGCCTTTTTTTTATTATTAGCTGTCCGTCAGCGGCTTCGCCCGCGTATACTGTCTTTTCTGTCAAAATCTAGCGTAAACTAATAAAATGTAGCCTATGTCACTACCTGATTACCTGATTATGGAGCTTTATATTGGTGAAAGAGCAATATACAAACTCACAGACGCTTTATTATATTAGTAAAAATAAAAGCTTTCAAAAATTTTGTGAAAATAACAACAAAAATAAACGTTTTATCATGTTCCTATATTACCCTACAAACTGCTTCACTGCTAGGGATATGGTTTGTACCTATCCAATGGGTATTATAATTTATTTGCAAGATTTCCCAAAATAATTGCAAGGTGCATGAGCTTTGAGAATTTGAATAATCGATCCCTAAACTGCACAAAGTTTACCAATATAATCCGCCATATCATAGAGAATTATATACGTCAGTTCAACCGCAAGATTCGCGTACGAATGCTTTACGCGGCTGTTGACAACCAACTGCAAAATTAGCTGGTAGGTAATTATAGCGCGCAAGTACATGTAGTACCAGAAGCCTGCACTGTTTTTTTTTTTACTATCTTATAGATCTTGTTTAAAGTTATCATACATCTTGACAGCATATGAGCCTATTAGGATCTTATCTATTGAAACTGCTATAGCTCAAACTCAAACATAAAATATAATTATTTAAATAGCTTTAAGCAGTACTTTCAATCTTTGTATATGTGCTTGTGTATGATGATCATTGTGATGTTTGCTAAAGATAAAAAGATTCTAGCATAACTATGAGGTCCGTTAGTGTATGGGACACTATGTTGGAGGGTAAAGATGCGTTCACTTTAAATAGTCTGAATGTAGTCAGCTTCTGGAACTCGCTTCTGTTGAACCTTAGTATGTTCTTAAAGGTCTGCTTCCTTCCTTCTGTAGATAAATAAAGAAAAAAACATTACTTAGCAAAGAACAAAAAAAATCGGATTCTGCTAGCGTTCACCGACAGTCGTTTCTACAATGGACTGATCACCAATAGGACGTTTCGTTTTTAAGAGATTCATTGTCAGAATGTTTCACCTATGGACGTTTTGTCGACAGAATGGTTCGCATTTGTGTGGTTCGACGACAGGCGTTTTCCACTACGGACTGGAAAACGCCTGTCGTCGAACGTTGGCAGCCGCGCACCGCCTTAGCGGAGCCAGCGGGTAGCAGGTCGGGGTGGCCTGCTACTTGCACATAAATAAACATGGCTCTGCCTGTCGGGGAGGCGTATTGGGTATTCTACGCCTTCCTTCAGTGAGGGAGCCGGAAACGGCCATTTGCAGGTGGTGCGCGGTGAATGGATCGGCTATCCCGCGTTTTCCCACCTAATTTGAAATGAGGGTACCCCCAGTGAAGATTTTTACTCGGTATGCCTACGTGAAGTAGTAGGTGAGTCCGAGACTCACACGGTACTCCCCCGGGCAACGTGAAGTTCATAAAAGATTTCGTATACACTGGTTAATAAAAAAAAAGGGTTTTGTGATAAAGGGATCCAAGACAAAGTAACGGAACTCTCCAATTCTTAGGAGCGAATGAACGGTACTTTGTCGATGTATAAAATAAACAAGGACCGATTCACTGAAAATCAAGAAATAAACAAAAAATTTAACAAAAAAAACAACTTCATTATAAACTATTCTAAATCAAATTATTTGCACTAGAATTGCAAATTCTTCTTACACTTATAAGATAATAATTTAATGTAGATACAATTATTTTTATTGTTACAAGTCGGTGTCAGCCAAAGTAGGTTTGTAACTACACACATTCTTAAACATATTACTATGTAAAAAAGTATTTCTTACAGTATTCCCGTAATTAATTTGCAAGGTATATTGTAGTGTTTCCTTGGCCGAAAACGGCGCTTCTGTATACTCTTAAGCGGCAATATTGAATGATTTAAGTTACTAGCTGCTGCCAGACACTTTGCCCGAGTAAACATAGTTTAAAACTTTACCTGTATCTGAAGTACCCCGTTTTGCAATCAAGCTTTTGTACCTACAGTATGTTATGGTTCGTACAGAATAATTAATTAAGATTTCTTACTTAGCCATGTTAAGAGGTCAGTTATCAAAGAGTACCCGACTTGGATAGGTAATCGCCGAAAAACGACTCGCAGGGGGATTGCCCTACTCCTGTGTTAAGTGGGTTAGGGCTACCGGGCCATGAACGGGCCCGGTTAAAGACATTAGTCCAAAGGAAGGTCCGCTTCGCATCGTGAAACGTAGGCACGCTGATGGAGCACTCGCTATCTCCCTATCTACTTCACCCGGGTAGGTAGGGTTTACGCACCCGGAACTACGGGTCTGGCTGTTAGAATGAGGGTACCACGAGTGTTGGGGGGTCCCAGCACTGCCTGTCTTAAGGCAAGCCCCAACATGGAGTTGGATTCGTGGTGGCATGTGGTTAGTTGCATAGGTGGGGCATGTTCGTCTAGTGTGCTAGGAATAGTGTGCCTTTCTGCATATCCGGGAGGTCGGTCGGGGGGGCCACTTAAATAAATCTCAGTAGTTGGGAAAGGGTCATGATGGGGCACTCGCAAACTGGCCGATGTGCTCGCCAAGCGGAGGGTGGCCGTGGCGTTCCTGCAGGAGCCTCGCTTGAGAGGCAACAGGTTCCGGAACATCGGGCACGGCTACCAGCTGATCTACGCGAGTTCTTCTGGTGGGGCCAATGGAGTGGGAGTGGTGCTGTTCGAGGAGTTCCAAAATAGTGTGTTGGAAGTAAATCACGTTAGCGACCACCTTGTGGTCATGAAGGTGCTCATCGAAGGGGTCACAATCAATTTGATAAGAGCCTACGCACCGCAGGTCGGTTGAAGCGACACGGATAAGGCACTGCTTTGGGATCAAATCGACCTGCTCCTATGCACTATTCCAGTGTCCCAAGGCGTCGTTCTGGGTGGCGATCTGAACGGTCATGTTGGTGAACAGTGTGAGGAATACGGGCGTGTTCACGGTGGTTTGGGATTTGGCAGTCGTAACGCTGAAGGCGAAGAGAATATCCCTACGTGTGTGGCTGCCGACTTGACCGTCGTGAACACGTTCTTCAATAAACATAAATTTTAACCAAAAAACCAACTGATGATGATGATAATGATAATGCACCACACCCAGCCAGGTTGTAAGCCTGATCCGGTCAAACCGGCAAACCAGGGGACGCGATTTTGTTAGGAGGGACACGCTCTGGGATGGGAAAGGAAGGCCGACTAGCCGCAAACGGCCGACCACAACCAGCCGAGTATGCACCCTGTGAACCACTATTGGAAAGTAGGAACATAGGTTAGTTTTTAAGGATGAGCGTTGATGAGTTGGTGGGCAGTCTTGCCTTCGTGGTTAGTCTGCGTGTTTTTGATTTCTTGCTATACTATTATAGTTATGGCTCCAGAGGAGATGTTGGTTTGCTTTCTCAGCTAGAGATTCTATGGCCGCTGGTTTCTGTTTATGATGAGGCGACTGCATGTCCGTTGAAGTTTTTTATTTCTCCTGTTTAACTATTTTTAGCCGCTAGTTATTGAAGATGATGAGGCGACTGCATGTCGGTTGAAGGTTTTAATTGCTTCTGTCTCAGTTTTCTTAGCCGCTGGTTATTTAAGATGATGAGGCGACTGCATGTCCGTTGAAGGTTATTATTACTCCTGTCTCAGTCTTCTTGGCCGCTGGTTATTGATGATGATGAGGTACCTTAGCCGCTGGTTATTAAAGATGATGAGGCATCTTAGCCGCTGGTTATTTAAGATGATGAGGCGACTGCATGTCCGTTGAAGGTTTTTATTGTTCCTGTCTAATTCTTCTTAGCCGCTGGTTGTTGAAGATGATGAGGCGACTGCTTGTCCGTTGAAGGATTTTATTATTCATGTCTGACTCTTTTTAGCCGCTGGTTGTTGAAGATGATGAGGCGACTGCATGTCCGTTGAAGGTTATTATCACTTTTGTCTTAGTCTTCTTGGCCTCTGGTCATTGAAGATGATGATGCATCTTAGCTGCTGGTTATTGAAGATGATGAGACGACTGCATGTCCGTTGAAGATTTCTGGTACTCCTCTCTGACCCTTCTTCGCCGCTAGTTATTGATTAACATGATGAGGAGACTGTATTCCCTATGATTGTTATTGTTGAGACAGTAGCATGTGCGGCAATGGTAGTTAGTACTCTTGACTTCGAATTTGTAGTCGCTGGGGACCAATGATAATGAGATATCTGGTAGGCGTAGTCGACGGTAACTTGCTTCTTTTGTTTGATATTCGTACTTAATAACTGTCTAAAATAAAATAAAAAACTCTTTTTTGCGGTTAATTCTTGACTTTGTGTTACTTTATTCAAGCACTTAAGACTCAAACATATTACACTTTCACTAAAACCGCACACTACACTTGTGATGATGTTATTCACATTTTTTTTTAATTTAAATTCGATTTAAATAAAAAAAATTAGTGCCACACAGTTTTATTATTCACACACACAAACCGTATCACTATTTCACAACTAATTTTCTAATTAGTTGTGAAATAGTGATACGGTTACGATACTCTTGAACAGATGAGCATTTTCTCTGCCTTTGGTTGGTCCTCTGATCGGCCCATTAATCGTTTCCTGAAAACGAGTGTTACTATCAGACAAGAGTCTGATTGCATGTTGTGGTTACCAGCGAAGGCAAATAAGCTTGTCAGTTGTTTGGTGCACTATTTTCCTGCATAATATGAAGTTACTATCTTCAGGTTTTTTCTAGACTGGCTGAAGGCATCTTGAAGTTGTAACCGGCAGCTTAATATTAAGTCGTTAGAAATGCTGTTTGTAGGTTCTATGATTCAGAATGTTCAGTGTAGGTGGATTATGAAGTTGTAGATTTTGTTAGAAACAGTGTTACATTTACAAAAAAATAGTACATTTTCCCTTTTAATAATAATAAATAAATATCTGGGACAATTCACACCAAGATCATCACCATCACTTTGGCTTGAACTAAGTGCTTAAAGACCGTGCTTTAGTAGCTGTATGTTGACCAGATGTTAGGGTCTCCTAAAGACCGTAAGTACATAATGGGCAGGTCAGTTTTGGGTTGCATTCTGGCTATTGTTTCTGTTACATCATGCAATGACTGACAGATAGTAGCAGAAAAAAATTAATGCTTGTTTTAACGAAGCGCACAGCGGGATTATTTTTTGTGTTTAAATGCCAGATGAAGGTTTCCTTGAATGCGTTGCGTTAAGTTGAAAGGCCATAAATGTGAATGCAAGCATTTTTAATGTTTTAGGCCGGTTGGACGCCTTTAATAATGTCTCTATTGAATGTTTCCGAGAGACGTGATATGAAAGAAATTTCTCACGAGGAAACAATCTGTTCTACGGTAATATCAAATGTGACTTCTAACGACAAAATATTTACAAATCCATCGCCTCACTATTTGTAGTTTCATTAAGCTAATCTTACTAAAAACAGACCTTTGTCTGTCTGAACTGTTTTTTTATTATTTGTATGGGTGTTATGATGCTGATATAATATACCTACCAGCAGGGCAAGACCTTTAATTTGTGTTGTATGATATCGTGCGTGATCATACGAATTCAATGTTGTGAGATTCGCTACATTTGGTAGCCACTATTTAATTCTAAAAGAACATACAAATGTTGTTGCTATGGTGTTGCTGAGAAGAATTGGTACCTACTACGAGTCTTTTTCCTAGTCTATTTAGAAACACACACACTGTAAACATTCACAGTTTGTTAAGTATCGTGACTCGATAAGATGGGAAATCAAGCCCAGAAAGCTGGTTAGTCGTTGTAGGCTTTTTTGCTGTATTTTATATTACACGATAACTTTTTTGTTTGACTTTGATTGCAATGACAGAGTTTGATTGCAATGACAGAGTTCAAAGGCATGATAGATTTGATGCAATAAATAATTGAGGATTCTAAAATGACTGTTATGCATTATCCAACCAAACAAATATTATGTTAGACTTCAATCTTATTGCCTCTGTAAAATTACAGTACTTTTTGCTACTAAGAATTAGTTTCCAAAATAGGTCTAGACTCTGGAGTACACAGGTGTATTAGGTACCTTAAAATTTGATTAACATGCCGTCGATAACGAGTGTAAGTATTGGATTTGAAAGTATTTTATAGTCTTTAAAAATTGGTCTTGCTCGGTCACTCTTCACAAGTATGCACAATAAAACACAGGAGTGCGATGGACATTGGCCTGTAGAAGAGTGCTGATTGTCTGCCTAATCATTCTTCATCCATGTCTTCTATCACCTAGCGCAGCAGATGTCGTGGTGATTATAGCCCCATGGTGCTTTTCATTAAGTATCGAGATACTAGGCAATACATCAGTTTCTAGATATTAAAAATAGAACGGGCTCACCGGGCGTCGATTCAGCTTTAGCAAGTCGATTGCTACGTTGAAGGTAACATTCGGCGAGGAATGGTTGAGGTGCAGATGCTAAACAACATAAAACTTTTGTACGCACTTTTTCTAGATCACTTATGCTATCAAGTTTTATGAATTGTCAACACTGCACTTTTCGGAAATTTCAGAGGACTACCTTTTTATAGTTTATTTACTCTTGTTATGAATTCAATCGCGGTTTCTAATCTTTAATTATAACAAAGTTAACCTCAAGAGACTTCTCGGGGTGCCGTTGCGACGGCGAGGGTTGCGCTTGCGCCGGCTGGCCTAGCCGATGGGCAAGTTTTTGGGTCAAAAACAATAGGCGAACGAGGGGTGGCAGGCGCACGTGTGCGACGTCTGCCCTCTTCAATGTTCGGGACCGAACTCCTTTAACCAAAAAACCAATACAAAACCAACTTAAAAAAAAACTATTCCAAAACGAAGCACTAAGAAGTAAAGAAATAATTGCGTATTCTTCTAAAACTTATACGATAATATAATGTAGGAACAATTATTGTTATTGTTGGAGTCGGTGTCAGCCGACGAGTTAGCAATTGTTTCTTCTTTTAGTGCTTTGTTTTGGAATAGTTTTTTTTTGTCAAAATTTTTGTTTATTTCTTGATTTTCAGTAAATAGTTCTTATTTATTTTATACATCGAAAAGTATCGTCCAATTGCCCCTGAGAATTGAAGAGTTCCGTTTCATTGTCATGGATCCCATAATCATAACTTAACCAAACTTTCTTTAAACTACCCTTGAAGTATGTCCTTTCCAATAAAAAAAGAAGCATCGATATCAATTGGCGTGTAATTGAGTTATTCCTCCATTTGTCGCGCATATGGTTTATCTAGATTTAAGACTTATATGGATTTCCCATGGATGCCACAATCAGAACTAGACCAAATTAAAATGAGACCACACGGGCAGCATCAGCTTTCAAATAAAAAAAATATGATGAAAATCGGTTCACCCAGTCGAAAGTTATGAGGTAACAAACATAAAAAAAACATACAGTCGAATTGATAACCCCCTCCTTTTTTTGAAGTCGGTTAAAAATAATCCCGAGCATCTGTTCACCTACAAGAGTGGTAGAAGCGCAACCCAGATCGACTACTTCTTCACCAGGAGAGCCCTGATCGGCAAAGTAGCTATCTGTTAGGTTATATAAAGAATTAGAAGTAGGATTATTCTTAGACTGTATGGACATACATGTCTTATGTATAACCGAACACTAGTTGAAAGAAAATGATTGTATGATTAACATTGATAATTATAGTGTCATTAGTTCGTTCTTAAGAAGTTCTGCTATTCGCGGTGGGTCACTGATATTACTTCATAATAAGTTTAAATGTAGAGAGCGAAAAGACATAGTAGCACTTTCAATTGAGCGAACCATTGAACTTTCATGTGCAGAGTTAGAGCAGATTATTATTGTTTGTGTGTATAGACCCCCTTCGGCCGATTATTGTCGGTTTGAAGAGACGATGGAAGAAGTGCTGAATTTGTGAAAATATCTCAATTGAAAAATTGTTTGAAATCAGATCACTGTGGTCTATTGACTAAATTTGAGCACCGTCATGTCTCTCAATCAGTGCATATTAGTTATAGACTGGTTACTAAGAATCGAGTAGAAAAGTTCAAGAGTAATGTGAATAAAAACCTTTCAAATCTACTACCCCAATGCCACAACATAGATGATCAGTATCTGCATCTTTTTGAGATAATTAAACAGGAACTTAATTTTATTTTTCCTAAGAAGAAATTAAAGGTCGATAATTTTAAGTTTAAGTTTAGTGATTGGGCTACGCCAGGCATCCATAAAAGTAGAAATAAATTATACGAATTATATGGTTTAAAAGCTAATTCTAAGTGTCAAAAACTAGTAGATTATGTCAAATTATACTCAAAAATCTTTAAGAAATCATGCCATATGGTAATTTTAGCCATATGGCTGAGTCTATCTTTTTGCGTGACAAAATAAAACAAGCAAAAAAAAAAATTAAAACTACTTGGAACATAATTAATAAGGAAACATGTAAATCAAAACCTCGAGATCACTCATTGGCTCTTAAAATTCAAGATAATTTAATTGAGTCTTAGATTGACATAGCTAATACATTTGAAACATTATTTTCTTATATACTAATTACTCTAGAAAGGTCACCGGGCACCATACTATGGAAACTATACCAAAGCTGTCTCTAGTTTGGTGCACGGCCACCTGCCTTGTCCTTAATCCTCAACGGAAACAATGAATGAAATTCTGGAACTGATTAATTTTCAGTTTGTTTGAAATGAAAGCAAAAAACACTAATTCGCTTCGAGTAGCATTGAAGGCTTTCTGATTATTGTAACTACAAGTACCTTAAATTCTAGTGCACCGCTAGCTAGGTCCCTGCTCACATCTAGTGTTGATGAGTGCTCATTTCAGTTCAACTTTGTTCAAATAAATTCTCATGACATAATCAAGGTGTTTAAGGAACTTAATATAAAAAACACCGAAGATCTGTGGGGTATTTCGATAAGTCTACTTGAATCAATCATAAATATCATCTCACCCCACTTAGCAGTACTTTTTAATATTTGCATTTACGAAGGTCAGTTTCCCAACTTAATTAAATTTAGTAAAGTCATTCCGCTTTTTAAATCTGGTAGCAAAAGTGACCCATCTAATTATATACCCATTTCTATACTACCAGCTCATAGTAAAATCTTTGAAAAATTTATATTAAATCAGCTGCTTTCACACTTTACTTTAAATCAATTACTACATGAGAAACAATTTGGTTTTACTAAACATAGAAGCACTACTGATGCAGGTGTAGCACTTATCAAACACATATTTGATGCTTGGGAAGGCAAGCAGGATGCAATAGGAATATTTTGTGATCTTTCGAAAGCGTTTGATTGTCTGGATTATGAAATCCTACTGATTAAGCTGAGACATTACGGTGTTTCAGATATTTCGTCTAAACTTATACAATCTTATCTCACAGACAGAACACAAAAAGTGAGTATAAACGGAACCACCTCTTCCGGTGCCACCATTAGCATGGGAGTACCCCAGGGATCGATATTGGGCCCACTGCTTTTTCTTATTTTTATAAATGACCTTCCTTACTTTGCCAAAGACATTTGTGAAATAGTATTATTTGCTGATGATACCTCGTTGATTTTTAAAACTAACAGAGGTAAGCAAGCATTTGACGATGTAAATAATACTCTTTCAAAAGTACTATGTTGGTTCACAAGCAACAATTTATTACTTAAAGCAAAGAAAACGAAGTGTATTAAATTCACTATGCCTAATGTTAAACAGGTTGATACTATTATCAACATGAATGATGAGACATTAGAAATTACGAACTCTACGGTATTTTTAGGAATTACTCTAGATTCTAAGGTGATGTCCCACACCATGAAGCTACTCGAGCGCATTGTAGACTCTCGGAACCGACAGGAGTGTACAATCTCGGGGTGTCAGTATGGGTTTCGACCAGGTTGCGGGACCATGGACCCCATATTTTCCTTGAGAACGCTCATGGAGGGGTACAGACTGAAGAATACACCTCTACTTTTCTTAGACATGCAGAAGGCCTTCGTCTGTGTCCCTCGTGAGATGATCGGCTGGGCGCTGCGGCTCAGGGCCGTTCCCGAAGTCTTTATTGACATTATCCGGGACATGTACCACGATTCCAGTTCCATAGTTAGGACTGCGGTTGGTGACACGCTTCCCTTCCCTATTACCGTTGGAGTACACCAAGGCTCCGTGCTTAGCCCGTTTCTGTTCAGCGTAATATTAGACGTTCTGTCAAACAGCATCCTAGACCACCATGAGCAACCACCTTGGTTGCTTATGTATGCTGATGATATAGCGCTAGCAGATTCGGACAGGGGACGGCTGGTACAACGGGTGAATAAGTGGAAAAATTCACTTGAAAACGGCCGTCTGAAACTTAATGTGGCGAAGACGGAGTACATGGCCTGCAACACCACAGATACCCAGTCCGTCCGCATAGGCGTTGACGTGGTCGAGCGCACGGACCGTGTTAAATACCTGGGATCTGTGTTAAACGCGTCCGGGGACATCGACCGCGACGTCAGAGCCCGAATTTCCGCGGCTTGGGCTAAATGGCGTGAGGTGGCTGGTGTCATTTGTGACCCCAAAATGCCGATCAAGCTGAAGGGGCGGATCTATAAAACCATCATTAGGCCTGTCCTTTTATATGGCAGTGAAACATGGCCGTTACTAGAGCGACACAAGCAGGAACTGCGCGTCACGGAAATTAAGATGCTGCGGTGGATGTGTGGAGTCTCACGCGAAGATCGTGTGCGTAACACCCACAGCCGCGGCAGCCTTCGTGTTCGTGACTTCGCAGACAAGCTGCAGGAGTGCCGCCTTCGTTGGTATGGTCATGTCTCACGGAGATCGGCAAACTACGTGGGCAACAAATGCCCCTGCCAGGTACCGGTAGAAGAGGTCGACCCAAGAAGCGGTGGCTCGACGTCGTTAAGGGTGACATGCGTGACAACAGACTCACCACTGAGGATGCACAAGACCGCGCGAAGTGGGCCAAGAAAATAAGAAAGGCGGACCTTGGGACCCCACACACCAGTGTGGGTTCACAACCGGGATAGACAGCACGGATGATGATGACTCTAGATTCTAAGTTACAGTGGGTCCACATATAACGGCTCTGGCAGGGAGACTTAGTTCGGCCGCAGAAAAATTAGACTCCTAACTGATATTGAAACAGCAAGACTAGTGTATTTTAGTTACTTTCATAGCGTTATGTCGTATGGTCTACTGTTGTGGGGCTCAGCTGCAGACCTTAACACCATTTTTGTACTCCAAAAAAGAGCTATTCGGTCGATACACAACTTAAGGCCACGCGACTCGCTCAGAGAAATATTTAAGAAAATTGATATTTCAACTGTGCACGCTCAGTATATTTTCGATAAAATAATGTATGTGCGCAAAAACTTGCATATGTTCAAAAAAAAACAGTGATACTCATACACACAATACTAGAAATAAAAACAAACTTATTACTCCAAGTCTTAGGCTACATAAGGTAGGAAATTCTTTTGTGTGTCAATCTGTAAAATACTTTAACAAAATACCTCAAAGTCTTGTTGATCTACCTCTTCACAAGTTCAAGTCTAAAATTAAAACAAAGTTGATAAAACAAGGTTATTATAACGTGGAGGATTACTTGAACGACAAGAATTTGTGGTCATAGTAGGAATAATCTGCTCCTCTGCACAAATAATGTATTTTTATTGTTCTTTTGACTGTACTCTGAATTTATTTGTTGTAAAACAAAACAAAGTTCAGAAGAGTAACTATCGAGTTTCTTGCCGGAGTCTTCTCGATAAGAAGCAACTTCCGAACCGGTGGTAGATTCGCATTATGTTTATTTAGAATATGTACTATTATTGTATTATTTTATTTACGTCTATTATCGTATATATTTTTTTTGTGAATTTTGACATTTCTTAAGTGCTTCTTTGTAAAAGCTTAAGTGAATAAATGATTTTTTACTTTTACTTACTTACTTAATGGACCTGCGAGTGAAGCCTCGAGGCAAATAGCGGGAGCGCTGCCCGCCCCAAACCAGGTGGTGGCTGCTTAAAAGATCCAGATCCCATGACTTTGCTGCTGCTGTCAGAACCCTGTGCATCGCAGTGGATAGTAAGTCCGGGCAACAGGTATGTGATAGGTGTCAGGTAGCTATCAACAAGGCGGCGAGAGTTGTGTAGGGTGTGTTTTGGGATGGACGTAGGCTTGACAAGGAGATCTGGTGGTGGAACGAAGCAGTCCAGAAAGAGATCAGGGTAAAGAAAGCCCTCTTCAAAGCGTGGCAAGCGTCAACATCTCCTGAAAATCGCGCCGCGTACAGGGATGCCAAACGTGCCTCTAAACGAGCTGTAGCCAGAGCCAGACGTGACCACTTACGTCCTTTGTACTATAAGTTGGAGTCGTCTGAAAGGCAAAAGCTCGTCTACAAGTTGGCGCGTTCGAGAGTAGAAGCGGTCCAGGATATTCCCATGTGCCGCTGTGCAAATGACACTCTCCTGCAACCTGCTATGCGAGGACCGCGCGGTGAAGGAGAGATAGCGCTCGTATTTCCACTAGCTGCTTAACAAGCAGCACAAACAGGTGCAGCCACCTGTACTCCCTCCGAATCAGGGACTAGTGCCCTCGATAACGCCTGATGAAGTCCAGTCGGCTTTTTGCCGCATGAAGAACCGCACAGCTGACGGACCCGATGGAGTACCTATCGGAGCGTGGAAATCGATGGACTCTCGTGGTATGGACATACTTACCTTCCTTTATAACCGCATTCTCCTCACCGGAAAGATACCTGACTAATGGAGACTGAGCATTATCAGGCCGGTCTTTAAAGGCGAGGGTCGGCAAGAGTGCAGCAATTATCGCGGCATAAAAGAGATGTCCCACACCATGAAGCTCCTCGAGCGCATTGTGGACTCTCGGATTCGACAGGAATGTACGATCTCGGAGTGTCAGTATAAGGTTCGACCGGGTTGCGGGAGCATGTACCCCGTATTCGAAAGAAAGAAAGAAAGAAAATATTTATTATTTTTAAGGACATCGCATTACATAGTACAACAATTTTACATGAAAAAAAAACACAACAAAACAAATTAAAAGAAAATACAATAACAGATAGCGGTGTCGCGACGTCCGTGAAATAAATTGGACCACGCTCAGCTTATTTGCCTTGAGAACGCTCATGGAAGGGTACAGACTGAAGAATACACCCCTGCATCTAATTTTTTTAGACATGCAGAAGGCCTTCGACTGTGACCCTCGTGAGATGATAGGCTGGGCCGTTCCCGAGGTCTTTATTGACATCATCCGGGATATGTACCACGATTCCAGTTCTATAGTTAAGACTGCGATTGGTGACACGTTTCTCTTCACTATCACCGAAGAAGTACAACAAGGTTCCGTGCTTAGCCCGTTTCTGTTCAGCGTAATATTAGTCGTCCTGTCAAACAGCATCCGAGACCACCACGAGCAACCACCCTGGTTGCTCATTTATGCTGATGATATTGCGCTAGCAGATTCGAATAAGGGACGGCTGGTAAAACGAGTGAATAAGTGGAAGAATTCACTTGAAAACAGTCGTCTGAAATTGAATGTAGCGAAGATGGAGTACATGGCCTGCAACACCACAAATACCTAGTCCATCTGCATAGGCGTTGACGTGGTCGAGCGCACGGATGATGATGATGATGATGATGACTTAGCCATAATAAGACAATGCGTACCTGAGTAGTTCGTGCGCACACTCTCCGAAATGCACTTTATAAAATACCGATGAACAGTTTTTTTTTTACTTTGCAGCCGCTGAAAGAATATGGTAGAGTTCAAGCAATTCCTCCCGGGCAGGTGGATACATGTGGACGCAACTCTACCTGGTCCGCTTATGGTTTTGATGTCTACTTATACTGTGGTTATATTACAATTTTATTTTATCAGCAATTAAGAAAATATCTACGAGGATGTAGTTTTATAACTGCCTCAATGCAGCTCATGAAGATTTCATGTTATGTAATCTGCATTTGAGATGTTAACCGACGGGTTAAACACGACACGTCGTGTTTCTGTTTTTATGGTTTTTGCATTGTGCGCTATTGTTTGCCATTTTTTTTTTAGGACAGAACACACGGGGTGTTCCGCTGACGCTCAAGGGGTACTACTATTTTTGCAATTTCCGTTTTATTAACTCCTATTATTTATTCTTATAAATTAGTAAACAAAAATTTTTCGACTCCAAAGAAACTTAGTTTTTGGTCTATGGTCACGTGGGACTCTATTCTGCAGGAGTACCACCGTATTTGGAGTCGATTTTGGTTTCCGCCGTAATAGGAGGTTTTCAAAGCCAGAGTTGATGGCGTTTATGCGTGTACCACCATCGGCCTCGTCGTTGCTTACCACCAAGCGAGACTTTAGCCAAACGCGAACTTACCTATTCCGAACACAAAAAAAGCCTTGCGTTTTCGCACCAAAAATAAAAAAGATTTTTTCAGAATTAACGAGAAACGGATTTTTCACTTGTCGTGAATTGTTTTATATTGTGTTAGCAACTCATTTCAGAAATGCCGCTGATGAAGTTTTTCACATTTTTTTAGTTATGATCTCATAGTCCCAAACAATGTTTCAAAATGAAATATTTTTAGTTCTGTAGTTCATTATAAATTATTAAAATATTTTGAGGTGCTATGACTTGATCATCTCTATTTATACTTTAATTTCGTTTTTGGGGAAACAGCAATTCTTTTAATTGTTCTCGGTATCATACTTACGTTTACCTTGACTCCCTGTAATATTTACGATACTAGGTTTCGAATGTTGAAAAGTATCAACAAAAACATCATTAAATGATGCTGGCAAAAAACCTGGAAGAATGTAACGCGTATGTTAAGATCTTAGTAGTTCAATTGGTCAAACATGTTTTTGGAATAATACCGGGTATAAAAAGACCCATAACGAAGCCGGCGTCTACGCACTCAGACCATTAAATCAAGCTACAGAAAAAAAAATGATGGGAAACGATTTTTTTTAAGGTGGCGGTTTTAAACCTGAAAACGGACTACGCGATGTAACGCGTGCAACAGATCGCTCCTGCGCTTTTGCGCGTGGCTGTTAGTGCTGTTACCTGTGCTCTAAGGCTGTTACGCATAATCAAGAGGTACGCACGATGTACATTGTGAGTTGAATGTTTTGAAGCAATTTTTGTTACGAAATACTTTAAATTTTGATGCTGTTTCTCAGGACAAAAATTAAGTAATAATAATTAGAGTTTGTTTTCATAAAAATCTTAAGATTTTTTTTGACTCTGATCTTCAATAACTCGGTAACTATTGAGTTCCCAGGTATGGTCTAGCAAGAAAAAATGGTCCTGATGATGTATAGAATACGTAGGTCCCGGCTTCGTTAAGGGCCTCTTTACACCCTATATCCTAAGCATAAAAATAAACAATATAAAACCCACAAAAAAACTATTGCATCGTTTTTTAATGCATTAAGTTACTACTCATATAAATTCAACATTAATAAAGTTAGTTTTGTTATTTTTTTCTTAAAGGAACTTTTTTTAACCTGACTACATAGCATCGATATTAACACTACTTCGATGAAAAAAAGGAAAACAAATTCGATGAAATTAGTTTTTAGTATTGCAACCATTCGATAACGAATTTTGACCGAATTGAAAAAAAAAGCTGCGTAAAAAAACTCGAAATAAGGTGACATATTTTGTAGGCAAATAAAGAAAAAAATATTAAAGAAAACAGATTTCCTTTGTCTTGAAGATTAATAAAAACATTTTACTTTTCATAGTTTTTCGCGGTCGGGTAGGTCTTGGAAATATTTAAAAATCCTGAAATATCATTTCAACTCACCGGTACGTCTGTAAACTGTTACTAATCGAGCAAGCATAAAGTGAACATCATTTATAGTGAGGTACATCTTTTCACACTCAAAACTTAGCACACCGATTAAAAACAAACTTTTCATCAACCATGTGACTGTACTCTGAGTGATAGGTCCAGGTATGAAATTTGTCCCTGAAAAGTTAGGTTTAATAAATATACTTATCACATTACAGATAACACGTTAGTTAAAACATCTAACATCTTACTTTCTTGCTCCCAAACACTTTTTTTGATGCTCCAACTGACATAAATATATAAAACAAACCGTGAACGTATGAATTTATGATATAGAACAGAATCTGAAAGAATTTCAACAAATTTTATAATTTGATTAAATTGTTAATAATTTGCCGTTTGCTGATCTGCTCATCAGCTAACAGAGAAGAAAAATGAAACAATATAAGTAAAAGTTTGTTTTTTCTTAATCGTAACTTACTATACTCCCGAAACATTTGTTGTTGAGATTGAAAGTTTTCATTATGTCTTCAAACTTTTTGAATAATGTTTGTACGCAACTTTTATTCGTTGTATTCTTGCAACATTCTTTAATAGTGTTTTCTGTGTTCAATATCCAAGCTTCTAAGCTGCATCTTCTAAGTTGTATAATTTGAAAAGCATATATAACGGGAAAGTTTAAACATTGAACCAGAAAAAATGAAACACAAGATAAAATTTCTCCTGTCATCAAATAATAATGAAAAGGATAAGCGATTTGCATGAAAAGAATGAAAAGACATAAAATACAATTGAAAATAGTTACACTTCTCAAACAATTTATATTACACACATCAAAAGTGTCTAGGGATCAAGCATTTTTCTGCGGATTTCTTGAGATTGAGATGTGGATTTGTAATAAATTTATGATTTTATAAATTTATATGGATCCTTTTTGGTGCATTTCATAATTTGAAACAGGAACTGTCAATCAAATTCGAGTAAAAGATGAAAATCAGCTGTCAATATTTTCCCTATAAAAACATACAACGCATTGAAGACATTATTAGTGCTACTGTTTCCCTACTACTGATTAAAACCAACGTTATTATGGAGAGGCGACGTCATTTAAGCAGGGAAGAAATGCTCAGAGCCGTGGGAATGATAGAAGCTGGTTCCCGGCAACGTACTGTGGCTTTAGCTCTGAATACAAGTCAGAGTGTTATCAGTCGACTTTGGACACGTTACCGAAGCACTGGTACCGTGGCTGAGGTATCGCTGCACCACACGGAGACAAGACCGATACATTCAAATCACAACTCGAAGAGCTCCAACAATAACCGCCATGATGTTAGCCGTGAGGCTTCATCACTCTTCAGGGAACTTAATTAGCGACCAAACAGTCCGAAACCGCTTGCATGAAGTGAACCTTCATTCTCGAAGACCGCTAAGGGTACCACCTATAGCAATGCACAATCGTAGGATTCGATATCAATGGGCTCTTGAACACAGAAATTGGGCAGAAGAACAATGGCGTTTCGTGTGCTTTTCTGATGAGTCTCGTTTTGGTATGAGACCGGATACAAGACGTATACGACACTGGAGAACCCCTGGACGCCAACAGCGATTAAAATCCTGCCAGGAAGTCCATCCTTATAGTGGTGGAACCATCATGGTATGGGCGGGTATTTGGATCGGCGGAAGAACTGAGTTGATTTGGATCAGAGGCAACCTCAACGCTCAAATTTATGCTGAGACGATTGTATCAGACGTCATCGTTCCTCTACAAGTGCAAATCGGTCCCTTATTTGAGTTAATGCATGATAATGCACGACCGCACACCGCAAGAGTTGTAAGACAGACTCTCGCCGCAGCTAACATCAATGTCCTGCCCTGGCCTGCTCAGTCGCCAGACTTGAACCCGATTGAGCATGCATGGGATATGCTACAGAGAAGAGCTCTGCCGAATATGGAGGGTATCCAGTCGCAAGAAGACCTTTTTTTGTTGTTGCAACGAACATGGGCGGCCATTCCACAGCGTGATTTGGATGAACTCATTTTGAGTATGCCAAACCGATGTTCTTGTGTTGTTAGTGTTCGCGGTAGAAACACGGATTATTAATTGTTTAAGTTACTCAATAAAATTTTAAAGGAAACTGTTATTTCAGTCTTTTTTTCGAACTTTAATGTTAGTGGTTCAAATGTCAAAAATCCCTTTATTAGGAAAATGGCAAATTTCTTTATTAATGCAAAGGTGACTTGGTTTATCGTTACTGTAGACAAACGAAAACACTTTATTTGATGAATCCTTAAAGAAAATTTTAATTAATATCAATCAGGAGAAAAGTTATTGCAAAAATATATGTTGATCCCTAGACACTTTTGATGTGTGTATTTGCAAAGCAAATCTCCTGAATTCTTAGTATCAAGTCCACTACCTGTTCACTCTTCATGTTAGCCCGGAAAACTACATACAAACCGATGGTATTGTAGAAAGCTACTACAACCATAACTGTACTATAGTTGAATCCAACAGGAGCTTGGCCCAGGCTTCTGAATACGGCTTCTATAATGATGAAACCAGTAAATAACAAAAAAGCAACAGTGCTGACTGCTTTATTTAAAAGATTATTTGAAGCAATATTATGGTTTTTCAATTGGAATTTCGGCGATAAAAACAGGCATTGAATGGTTGAATAGCATGATATAGAATGGTTGAAGCATTGCTTGAAAGTCCTTGTCGATGTAGTCAGTAATTACTGTGTTTCGCATGTGAATCATTTTTGTTTTTGTAGGTGTGTCGAAACCAATGTTGGTGTCTCTTATTTTTGTTGGTTTCTCCGAAGAACACAAAACAGGTTCAACGCTTTAGTTTCTTTGGAGTTCAATGAAGAAGATAATGCTACCGTCTTTAATTCCAGTTTCATTAACAATACAATTTTAGTAACTTCACATAACCATTAGTTAAATTCTGAGTGCTACTATCAATTAATCAACGATAATGAACCTAGTACTGTGGTTAGATAATAATAATTTAAAAGTTAACATTCAGAAAAGTAAATTAGTACAGTTCTCTACTCGTCAAGCAAGATAAATTGATGTAACTGTTTCGTATTTCAGTAATCCTGTTGAAGTGGATAGTGAGACAAATTTTCTGGGTTTTACTTTGGATAAACACTGTACTTGGAAAGCGAATGTAGAGAACGTATGTAAAAAAGTTGACCGTTTTGTCTATGCACTACGTCGACTTAGCAACATTTCATCGACTGAAACAGCGCTCAGTGCATATCACGGTTACGTATCGTGTGTGCTCGGCTACGGTACATTGTTATGGGGAAACTCGGTAGATGTACAAAGGGCCTTTGTAGCCCAGAAGAAGTGCATTAGGGCTATCTGTAAAGCGCATTTTATGGAATTATGCAGACCTCTTTTTAAAAAATTACAAGTACTACCTTTGCCCTGTTTGTACATTAAGCAGCTATGTATATTTGTAAAACAGTACCTAAATTATTTTGTTAAACGGGGCGATCTTAGAAGTAAGCCAAGTAGACATCACAACAGACTTGTATTGCCAATTATCAGACTACAACTTTACAAAAGCATTCCTTATTGTATGGCGATAAAGGTTTTTAATCTGCCAGAAATCTATAAAGATCTTGCCGTTGCAGATCTTTAGGAAGAAAATACACGCCTTATTAGTTAAAAACTGCTTTTATTCGATTCAGGAATACTTTGACTTTAGATTCTTTGACCTAACCTTATAAATTGTAATGATCGGAATATTGTGAATATGTAAACTGTTGCATGCTTGGTGGAAAGGCAAAATATGGCTGGATGTTTATAATTTTAAGATCATTTGTACCTGTATTTATGCAATAAAGATTATGATTTATGATTTATAAATGAATGTATATGAATAATGATTGTAATTGAAAACGAATGGATGAAAATTCCATTGTCAAGTTTATTCATTAATAACCTAACATGGGTCGCGAGCTTTAGTACTTACTTAAGCAAGTTCTAATAAAATAATAATGAGCCCTAGTTGCGCAATGCTTGTTAATTGACGTCTCGTAGGTTAGATTACTTTTTGAACTCAAAGGTGTCAAAAATTGAGTTTGTTTTTCTTTGAAGAACGTTTATTAGTAATGCCACATAATTTACCATGTCAAGGTTTCACGTGTCAACCAAAAGTTGAAATACTATTTTGTTAATGACTCATAATTCATTTGTATTTAGTAATTTATCGTTCCAGTAGCCTGAAAATATACATATAATTTGTTTTTATTTCCAATTTGATGGATCAATTACTAGAATGAACTAATGAGGTCAATCAGTAGACAAATTTTATGTAAGATTACATTAGTTTCATTATCATTTATGAAGCGTTGTAGACTTGAATGGGCAGTAGATAGACATTGAAATTTTTATACTGAAAATAAAAAAAGATTTTATTACAAAAAAATAATTAGTATGGTTCTAGGATAGACACCATTCGAAGGCAAGCGGTGACGCCTCCACGGGGACGCAGCTGTAATTTCAGCAAATTGCTGAATTTATATAATGCTTCTTCTTCTTCGTCGTGTCGATGATCATATTCGATAAAAATATTATATAATGCTGGTTTAATATAATGCTTTTATACCTATGCCCACAGACAGCACCAGCGCCGCCTATAAGTAAACTTTTTCGAATAAATACTTTTCGCGTGTACCATCGAGGAGGACGTGAATGAAAGGGACAAACTCAAACTCAAACTCAAATAACTTTATTCAAATAGACTGTATCAGTACTTTCAAATCGTCAAATTTACAGCAAAATATACTAAATATTAGACATAAATACCATAATAATATGGAGTTTTGATGTGATTTTTGAATCTATGTAAAGGTAACTCACAAATGGTTTTTGGAATTTTGTTGTAATAATGTATACCTTGCCCCATTAAGGATCCTAAAACTTTTTGTAACCCAAAGAGTGGAAGTGCAATTTTATTCTTATTCCTAGTATTTCTGCAATGTATGTCACTGTGTTTAGCATAGAGACCAATATTTTTGAACACAGTGACATACATTGCAGAAATACTAGAAATAAGGATAAAATTGCACTTCCACTCTTTAGGTCGATAGTGACAAAGGATTCGAAATATAACCGAGATCAAGCCAACACGGAATTTTTCTTTGCTCTATATTTTCCCATAACCTATTAATATTCTAGAAACAGAAGTTATTCATGGTGACCCCGTAAACAGTAACGCGTGCTAAGTATTTCGGGTACATGACCGTTTCAGATTTTTGTATCCAAAGATACTTGGAAAATCTGCAAACTTCAGATGACGGGCACGGCTACTACGCAACCGAAGCTTCCAGAAGGCAAAAGAAAATCGACTATACCTAGGAATAAGGAGTGGAAGGAACCGAGCGAGTACTACACCGAAGATTATCGATTTAAAAAAAAAAACGATAATTTATTAAGCAGGAAGGTCAATCAGGTATTCGGCTTAAGTTACTATCTGCAAGTAAGTGGTTGGCATTTTATTTCTTCAGATTTATCGTTCAGTTTCCTTTAGCCTAAAACTTGTTTTCTTCTTATTTTTTTCTCAACATTTTAAAATGGCTTCCGACGATGACAGTAGCAATACTGTTATCGATACCGATTACCTAAAAGATTATATAAAAAACGAGGAATCGAAAAGGGCAAGCTTACCTTGTTTAGGAAATTTTTAGCTAAATTAGACCCCAAATCTTTAACTGCTGAGCAAAATCTCGGTCTTGAATTACGGACTAACAACATAAGTACAGTACTTTCCAAATTTGAGGATATCCAGGGTAAGATTGAAACAATTAGTAATAATTTAGAAAGAGAGTTAGAAGAGAGAGAAGGTTTTGAGAATACCTATTACGAATCTGTTGCTAGGGCGAAGAGTTATTTAAACCTACGATCTGCTCTTTCGTCTAATCCAACCCAAGCCAATAATATTACCCAAGCTATTGTCCCAGAATATAAATGATTGAATAAAATACCCCGAAATATCTCTACCATCTTTTAACGGCGACTTAACTCAGTGGATAGAGTTTAGGGACACCTTTGATGCGCTTTTGAACCAAACAAACTTAAAGTTTATTCAAAAATTTACATACCTACGTAGTTGCTTGAGATATAGTGCATTAGAGGTTATAAGTTCTCTGGAGTTCTCCGAAGAAGGGTATTCGCCATCGCATGGCTACTCTTATGCGAACGCTACAATAACCCTAGAGTGCTGGTGTACAAACACTTGCGAGCGCTATTCAATATCCCTGTTGTCGCAACCAAAACATGTGCCTTGCGGAAATTAGACGACAATATTTTCAAGCATTTACGAACGCTGAAGTCACTTAAGATTTCTACCGAAGGCTGGGATCTCTTAGTAATTTTCTTCTTATCTTCCAAGCTCGAAACAAATATGCAACGGAAATGGGAAGAAAAAATTCACTGTCGCGAACTTCCTACCTTGCAGGAATTCCAGTCATTTCTACGTATTCAAACTGACCTGATTGAGACGTTGGACCAAGTCGAAGCCCACTCAAATGAATCGCTTGCCACTACATCGCGAAAGGCTATGGTATCGACGCCCTCTCCAAATCCATCAGGTAAGGCAACCACCAATAGTACCTATCGTAATCAGTGCCCGAATTGTAAGGAAATACATTATACTCGTATCGACCAGTGTCCTAAGTTTTTAGCTCTGAATGTAGAGTCACGCATTCGGTTAGTTAAGAAACTGAGCATATGCTTAAACTGCCTAAGTTCCAATCACATCCTACCTAACTGTATAGCAACACTGTCGTACATGCGAAGGTAAACACCATACTCTTTTACATATTGCACAGTTGTCAACGATGCACAACCCAGAGCATACTAACACTTAAGTCAATTTAATTACCAACCAACAAGTTTTGAAAACAACTCTAGGCACTGCTGACAAAACCTTACCAATGCAGAACAAAGCTGTTATCTTATCTACAGCACAGATCAATGTGCTTGATATTAAAAGCCGATTGCATACGATGCGAGCCATTTTAGACTCAGGCTCACAATCAAATTACATTACCAAAAGTGCATTTACCAAGTTAAATTTACCAACGTAAAAATTGAACATGGAGGTCATTGGCTTTAACGAAAACATAACCAAAATCAATTAATTGACCAACCTATCGATACAGTCTCGAGACGATACTTTCTCTACCAATTTAGGTATCCTGTTTCATTGTTCCCAATATTTGCAATTTGCCTTCATACTTACCAAGCGCTCAGCATCTCAATATTCCGAAACGATTTAACCTAGCAGACATCTTATTCTACGATGGCGGTGAAATAGATATTGTTATCGGTGCTGAACTTTTTTACCAACTGCTTTGCATTGGTCAACACCGTTTGGAAGACGGGTTGCCGATTTTACAAAGAACCAGATTAGGCTGGGTGATCTCAGGCTGCGTGCCAGTGGTAAATAAACCTCTTCATGTGAAATGTAATTTTACTTTGAATTCTAATAATATTTTTAATGATAGTGACTGTTACCAGACAACAAAGTTTCCAAATGATGAAATCATTCAATGTGAAAAATCCTTCGCTACACATACAAGGAAATCTGATGGTAGCTTTGTTGTTACGATTCCTTTACAAGAACCAGTCACGTCTCTTGGTCTATCGCGTCCACTTGTTTACAAGCGATTTAAAACTCTAGAGTCAAAATTTGATAAAAATCCTTCCTATAAACAAAAACATGTCGAATACATGACTGAATTTCAGAATGCAGGGCACATGGTTGTCAAAGATACTTCTGACTACTGCAATTATTTACCACATCACGCAGTTTTGACCCCTCAAAAAACCACTGCACCCCCAAGAGTAGTAATAGACGCGTCATTTAAAACCAATACTGGCAAGTCACTCAACGACCTACAGTACAAGGGTGCAATCAACCAAGATAAGTTAGAGAACATCCTATTACGTTTTCGAAAGTATACGTCCATCTTTAACGCCGACATTGAAAAAATGATTCGGAAATTGACCCTTCACAACAAAACTTACAGTGCATTTTATGGCGAAAAAATTCTACCGAACCATTGCTTACGTACGAATTGAGCACCTCAAGTTTTGGATTGAAGTGCGCACCTTACATGGCCACGCGATGTTTGCAACCGCTGGCGGAGGAAGACTCGTTTCCGGCTGCAGCTGCTGTAATTTCATCAGATTTCTTTATGGACGATATGATTTACGGCGGAAATGATGAGTTTGCAGTGGCAAAAACTGCCATTCAAGTCGACAAAATTTTATGAGGCGCTTACTTCCACTTGCGGAAGTGGAAATCCAATTCAAACACGATATTGACCAATGATCAAGGCATGACAAGTACAACACACCAAACTTCGAGTGGTCTTCATACAGTCAAATACACTGCAACAGAAATATCTGCGCGAAACCATTTTTGACCATTGACCTAATAACTAAATAACTAAATCTGACGTACGATCAAATAATATCTCAATATGTTTGACAGTGCGGCTGACCGACTCACTGAAACTCACTGGTATCGCTTGTAAACGCCTGTGCCTGCGTGCGTGATCAAAAATGGCGGGTTATTCTAAGCGGGCTATCTGTCAGAGCGCCGCGCGCCGTACGCCTAATTTGTGGTAACACGATGATGGCAATGACAGACAGATAAGTGACGTGGCATAGATTGAAATAGGGTACGTGCCACGTGGCAATGCGTGCACTTCCGCCTAAGCTGCAAATCTTAACCTATTCAGGAGTGCAACTCAGTTGTTTTGGTTTCTTTTTCATTTTCTTTTATATTGTTTGTTAGATGTTTTTTCTTGCCTTAATTTATTCCTTTCAACCACTTGTAGTATCTATTATATCCTATTATATTGCGTGCACACAAGGTTGGACAACACTTTCCTGCAAGGCCTCGTCGGAATACCAGCGGTGTTGCAGCTTCACAGCTGCTGCGGCACATGCTAAAACAGGTACCTGGCTGGCCCCACACTAAGGGTTTTTTGTGTTTTCCTTTCATTGCATTTGTTTTTTATTGTATAAGCCTCTTTTAGTGTGTACGTATAAAGTTAAATGTTTCAATGCACTATGTAGTGACCAAAAAAGTATATAGAGATATCAATAGTTCAAAAAACTTTTAGTTGAACTTAATATCACTTAGACATTGCTTAGTAAAAACATATTTTTATTATGGCAACCAAATGTAATCTGCCATCGCGTTATTAGAGTAATTGCTTTTACATAGTAATAAAAATGTCTATTACTTTTCCACAATCGGTTTTCATATTCAAATACTTTTCACCATAAAACTAGGTTTCTCAAAATGTCGAGCAAAAATGTTGTTTATCAAAAATATTCACTTCCCAACTCAGTTGATAAAAACTTCGAAAAATTAATAACTCCCTTAAATTTTATTTATCTATGTTTTTGCATTCCCAAATATAAATTAAAAAACAATTCGATAACGCCTAACAGTACTTTAGTTAATATTTCAAGTTGTTGTGTCAATATTATTTTTACTTGTATAGATTTTACCATAAGGGTGTTAATTCCACATATTGAAATTAATTTCAGCACGAATGCTTTCATATTATCACTTATGATCCTGGAATGTTTTTCGAGGACTGTCGGTTTTGCAATTAACGTTTTTGTTAATCTTACCCAGTGCATGAATAATATAGATCTCTTCTTGAGAATTAAAGGCATAAGCAGACATATTCAAAAATCCGAAATGAAGTTTATTGTTTGTACGATGTGGATGAGAATGGTTATGGCGTTTTCAACTTTCGTGGTGGGAGTGACCATGTCTTGTTACACTTTTGGTTTCAATGCACGAAGTTTATGCCTTCAAGCCATTCCCGCACTTTCATTTGATATTAATATAATATACGCTAGTCAACTTTTGAAAATAATTACAAAAAATCTAACGGAATGGATTCACAGGAATTTCTTAACATTTCAAGGGGTTGACCGTGAAGATATGACAGAAAGAGATGAATTAAAAATATATATGGATATACATAAATGTTTTCATACATGGAAAACAGTTTCACAACTATTGGTTCGTATAAAGATTGATTTAAATATTATTTGTTGAAACAAGCTATTTAAAATTAGTTTCTGTTGGCTTTCAAAATATTATTTGTCGCTATTTTCCCGCAGAGATTTTTTTTAACAAGCCTTTTTTTTTTTACAGATACTATACTACATCATGTCATCATTTGCATATACTTTGATTCTGACAACCATGCTAACTTACATAATTACATCATACGTAAGCATAATAAATAATATACTTATAATAAATAAAATGTAGGTTGTTGCCAATATTTTTCCTACAATTACTAGAATTACTAACACTGACTGATAATTCTGGGTTGTTTTATTTAGTTTCTTAGCATATGTAATAAATGTAAATAAATGCTTCTTGTGCATCACATGTTCCGAAAATTATGGCAAATGAACATTATGCCTAGTGATATTATACTTATTGCAATTTTAAAGATTGTGCTATAATAATCTGCCATAATAATATTTGCGTCATGAAGTTACGCTTTAAAGGCGAAACATAATAGTCTTTTTTATAATCTAAGCGTGTTTGTCACCTGTTCTAAGGTGTAGGTTCATTGTATAAAATATATTCAAGTCACATGATCTTGTTAGCTGTATGATTATATTACCGGACACCATGATGCGTGGCACGTCGCCGATAGACCTTACGCGTGTTAGTAAATAAGTTCATTATATTATGTAATATGTATGTTAGTTTTTAAGGTATTTATCTATGGGCCGAGTATGTTTAGTTAAGATCTTTAAATGTAATTTGTTGCCTTAAATAAATGGTATTCTATTTTATTCTATTCTATTCTATATTTGTTTTTTTGTTTTATTACAGGCATCATCTCTCACATACTTTTTGTTGTCGACTGCATTACTCATCATATTAAAAGACCTTTATTTCTTGGGCATTTTGAGCATGGAATGTGAAGAATTTTATCTGAATATCGAATTCGTTAACGTTTTATGTCTTGCAAATATTCCCTCGATCGTGAAAGACTCCTCCGGTACGTATTGCGCTTTATTTATAAATTTATCTATTTAAATTTTTCTTAACTATTTTTTTAAGTACTTACTTAACCTTCTTGTTATATGTTTTTTCTGTAATATTTTAGCATTTGTGTAATAAAGAATACCCAATTACTTACTTACTTCCTTTTATCTTCTTTTGCATAAGTACTATTTGTAGAGTAATAACCCATTTAAAATATTTAAATAAAACTCAATTAAATTTTTACACGACAAAATTCTTACCCCTGTATCCACAAACGCTAATCAAAAGTTGAGCACACCTCAAATGATGCTGCCCTGTCACATGTAAACAGGTTTTTAAAAAATTTAAAACGGGTTTACGTTTGGCTTCAACGTCGCGCCTGGTGGTAAGCGATGACGAGGCCGATGGTGGTACACGCTTTCCCAGATAATGCCTATTAACTCTGGCCTTGAAGACAAGGTTGTAAGTATCCGGAAACACAGACGCAGGGAAAGCGTTCCACGCCTTAGCGGTGCGGACCAGAAACGACGCATCAAACCGTTGGGTGCGGATAACTGGGAAGTCAACCATATGGGGGTGGAAGCCCTCTCGGGGTCTAGTGGTCCGGTGGTAGAAAGTAGAGGGCGGTATCAGGTTCTGTAGTTCTTGAGCACACTCTCCGAAATACAACTTATAAAAAACCGATAGAAAGGCGACTTTACACCGATGCTCCAAACTCTGAATTTAAGGGATTGCTTTGCATGTAAGGACTGCTCAGTTTTGATTGACGTTTTTGGATCCGGGCGTTATTCATTCGCCAGTAAAGTTTTGTTGTTTCAAACATAGCTTTTACATGTGTGACTTTTTTGTATGTTTGTTGTTTAATATGTTTTTTCATTTTCTTTACAGAAACAAAAATGCACATATATAAAAACATACTAAGGTTCAACCGGAACGAGTTTCAGAAGTTGACTACATTTAGACTATTCAAAGTGAACGCATCCTTACCCTACAATATTGTGTCCCATACACTGATGTACCTTATAATTATGCTGGAATCTTTTTATCTTAAGCAAACATCACAATGATCATTCACATGATAACAGATTTATTCATACTTTTTGCTTAAAACAAGGAGTATTGCACTTGTAACAAAAGCTTTTGTAGTTACTTACGATGCGCGATTTTAGAGCTTGAAAGCGAATCTCTACTAAAAAAAATAATAAGAAAAGCATAAAAAAATCATCATAATAAAATTGGTAGAAATTCCGTTCACGCCTTCATGTCCCATTGCTATGACAAACAAACACTTGCTATCTGTGGTTTAGGACAAAGAACATATAGTAAGAGACGGGACTCCCATTTAGTGTTGCCCAAATGCAAGAACAAGACGAGACTTAGCCAGTCTTGGTCTTGGTATTGCGCTCCCAGTCTTGGTCTTGGTCTTGGTCTTGCAGCAAGAGTCTCGCTAGTCTCGCAATTACCTTTATGCCTATTGCTATTTATTAAACGTTCATTTATATCTTATAACAACGTAACAGAGTAGGTACATTTGAGCTTGGATTAACATAACCATAGTAAAGACCAACCAAATTAATAAATGTCTAAACATTTATTTTGTTTATTTATTTATTCTTTATTGCACAAAGAAAAAGTACAATTGGCGGACTTAATGCCTAATGGCATTCTCTACCAGATAACCACTGGGCGAAGCAGAAATCGTGTTGGCGGTGTCTCATAAAACCGGAAATCAAATAAACTATTAATACAAAAAACATACTTATACAAAAATTATACATATTACACATACACAATCATAATACATAAATTTGAAGATACATACACTAAATATCGTACCTAAATCTTAAAATATTGTCTTGAAAGGAGAGAGGTTTGGTTAAATGAGTTAAGGTTTATCTAAGAAGAAGTTATGGATTGCTCTTTTGAAGGAAAACCTACTGGTCGACAATTTAATTTTATTAGGCAGCGAGTTCCATAGCCTAATGGCAGCTAATGTGAAAGGATTCGACTTAAGGGAAGACGAATGAAGAGGAGTATGAAGCAGCAAAAGGCTATGCGAGCGCTGGTTGCGCGTGCTGCACTCGCCCCTATACTTAAAATTACATTTCAGATATCTGGGGGAATTGAGATTACTAAGAATATTAAAAAGTAAACAGAGCGTTCGAAAATTCCTACGGTGACGAATTTTAAGCCATTTTAATTGAGAACGAAAGGGAGAAATGTGGTCGTATTTTCGTACCTAATGCAACTGTTTACCAGACGTTCAAGTTTATCAAGGAGACCTTGGGACAGATAAGAAGTGCAAACGTCTGCATAGTCAATGAGGGGCATAAGGAGTGCTTGTACTAAGATAATTTTGGTGCCGAGAGGAAGAAAGTTTTTGAATTTATATAAGTAGCGTAAGGAAGCAATGACTTTTCTGCTCGTTTCAATAATGTGCTTATCCCAACTCAGAGTATTGTCCACTTGACTTGAAGTGAGGACTGTAAGGTAAAACAGTGCCGTTACAGGTTAACACCACCAATCAGTCCCAAGGCTACCCAGCTGCCGCCGGGTGCCTACCACAATTGCCTGACACTGAGTTGGATTTACCGATATCCCGAAGCTGATAGACCAGTCAAGTAAGCGTTTGAGATCATCATTCAACTGGAAAATAGCCCCATCAAACCCCTTCACGTCAGTCTGTACGTACAGCTGAAGATCATCAGCATAAATATTGTAGGCCTTTAACTATTGGGAGAAGTACATATAATTGGAGATTCGATCCGAAACACACGTAGAAACGAAAAACTGCACCAAATGCTGCAATTGAAAGTGCACCACTATCAACATAACCAAAAGGGAAAGTACATCACTTTTTTACGCGTTTAGGCCTGCTACTGGCCGCCTTTTTCTGACTTGGGCCTTTCCGGGCCGTAACTCCATCGCCGACTGGGTCACCAGCGCTCGAAGTGGGGTCACAGATGCTGTTCAGCTCCTGAAGCGTCGTTAATCTGTGTTGTTTACCATCCTGTGCCATCACAACGATTACCCCGTTCATGGTCCAACACTTAGTGACTCCAAGTCGTGTCCGGGCTTCCATAAACCTGGAGTGCCGCGCCTTGGTCAGGAACTCTGAGATGGCTACACCAGAACCCTTAAATGCAGACTTACCGAACCAAGCCTTATCCCGGTCCACAGCTTGGCAAAACTTCACCAAAACCGGCCTTGGCTTTGCCTGGGAGGGCTGGCCCATATGCTGACAGCAGATGAAGGACTCTTGCGTTAGCGGCAACTGCAAGCGCCCCGATACAGCTCTGAGCACGGTGTCACATGCGTCCTCATTGTCAATCTCAGGGACTCCGTGCACCAGCAAGATATCCCTGCGGCCCTGCATCTCCAGTCTGTCGCAGTTCCGCTCTAGAAGCTCAATCTGTTGCTGTATACTTGTTATGGCTGTCATTATGAAGCTCCGGAATACATTGAATTCACCAGCCAGAGTCGCCAGGGTACATGAAGGTGCTCCAGCAGGTACAGCCTTGTCCAGGTTCAGTTGGAATTCTGCAATTCTCGACGTGCACAGAGCTTTCACTTCTTCAAGGGACTTTTGTAGTGACTGCATGGTGTGTCAAGTGTAGTGATGAAAGTGATAAAGGATTTATTTAAGAAATGTGCTGGCAGGTATATTCTTTAGTTTTTAAACATTGAAAATGTAAATAAAAACTTCAAAATAAAATAAAATAATTTTAAATTTACAGAGCAAAAATTTAGCTGTCTTTTGTTATGCACCAAAAAAAAAAAGCAGTTCCTGTTATTCCCGACTCAAACATTTTTTTTTAGCAAATTTCATGACTAACTATCATTGTACAAGCGGTAGAACACGCATAGGGAGGCGAACTCTCTCCTCAGACATAACGGGCCTAAACCGCTTGTCAGTTTGGGATCGTCGACAATCCGGGTCGCACGCCTCTGGACTGAGTCAACTGGACTGAGTTGATATCCAGGCGCTCCTGCCCAAAGGTGACAACAGTACTCCACGTGGCCTGACTTGCGCTTTATACAGCAGCAGTCTTTTCCTAGAAGTGAAGTACTGCTTCGCCCTGTTTAGCATACCGAGCTTTTTGGATGCCAACTTCGCCTTTTGTTCCAAATGACTCCAAAACTATACGTCACTAGATGTGTCAACACCCAGGAACCCAATACTATCTGTAAAGGTAAAGGTAGTGTTCTGGAACTGAGTAGCTACAGTGAATGGAGTTTTCTTAACGGTAACCGCACAAACTTGTGTCTTAGTGGGGTTAAACTGGACTAAATTGTTCCGACCCCAATCGGAGACCCAAGCTAGGGTATTCTCGATTTCAGACACAAGTTTAGTTCGACTCTCCTCCACAAAGGTACGAGGGGTATTGTCTCGGCCAGTGTATAAGGCATCGCCCGTGCTATCATCCGCATAGCAATGAATACCATCATTAGAGAGCATATCATTGATAGGCAAGAGGAATAGCGTAGGAGATAGCACAGAGATTTGTGGGATGCCAGAATTGATGTCCAAGCTGTCGGAACAACAATCGTCTACAACGGCTTTATTGCGTCTGTAAGATGGAAGCTTTGATAGAAGACCTAGCCAGACCTATACCAGACCCGGTCGAAGGCCTTAGCTATATCTAGGCTAACAAGCAAAACCTCACCTTGACTTTCAATGGCCTGGGCCTGGCGGTGTGTGAGATGCACCAGAAGATCGCCAGTCGACCGACCATTACGGAAGCCGTATTGGTAGTCGCTCATCAAATCAAGATCCTCTAGGTACCTCAGGAGCTTATCATTTAACACACGCTCCAAAACCTTTGAAAGAAGGGAGGTAATAGCAATAGGTCTATAATTCGCCGGGTCCGACCTGTCACCCTTTTTAGGCACCGGGTGCACGTGGGCGGTCTTCCACAAAGACGGACATTGCCTTTTCGCGTAGGAAAGTGCGAAAAGGCGCGTTCATACCGGGCACAAATCGGGAGCACACACTTTGAGCACCAATGCTGGGATGTTATCCGGCCCACTCGACCTGTGGACGTCCAGAGTTGCATTCTCGCCGGACTTCTTTGCGTGTTATGCGGATCTCCGGTATAATGTATTGTAGGTGGCACGGTGCTCCCAGCGTCCAAAGTCGAGTTTGAGGCAAAGAGGTTGCCCAAGAGATCGGCTTTCTCTTTAGCACTGTGGGCCAGATTTCCATCTGGTTTTTGGAGTGGTGGCAAAGACGAGCGGCAAAAGGTTCCTTCGGCTGCCTTGGCAAGCGACCAAAAGGCACGACTCCTCGAGGCGTGGCCCACGAGCCGCTCCCCAATGCGGCTGACGAAGTCGAATTTTGCCCTGGCGATGGCTTTTTTACTGGATCTCGAGGCAGCATTCAGTTTGCGCTTTGCATCTGGTATTGAGTGGTCCCTTTTAGCACAGGCCAGGGTCCAAGCCTTGAATGCAGATTGTTTGAGGCGAAAGGCCTATCTGCAGTGGTTGTCAAACCACGGCTGGCTCCTACCCGCAACAGCCACTAGTTGATGAGGAATATAGCATTCCATACCCGCCAAGATCGTCTCAGTGACCGCAGCTGCGCAGATATCAGGATCACCAGACAAAAAGCAGAGCTGCCTCCAGGGAAACGACGCGAAAAACTCACGCAAACCATCCCAATCCGCTGACTTATGACTGTTTTCATCAATTTTGCTTTAATTGTAGGTTTAAACTTGTAGAGAGGTAATCAATAGGACTGACTAATACGAGTATACTGAGCATGAACATATTGGCAAAATTGTTAGCACATCGCATATTGTATGACGTGCACTATCAATTACTGGAAAATCCAGCCAGACGAAGTTTTTGCTAAAGTTTTCAATAATATTGATGTATCAATAAAAAAAATAAAAATACTGAATGGCTATAAAATATACCCTTTTCTAAATTAATGTCAGCCACTGGCAGCTAGCGAAGAAAACTTTTTATATTAAAATTTTCTTGTAAGAATAATAATTTAATTGAAACAGTGTTTAAAACAGGGACACAATAAATAAAAAATAAGAAAAATTAAAAAATTACTTGAGCAAAAAGTCGTATGTGAGTGGGATTCGAACCGTAAAACCGTATCTTAAGATATACTGGACCTTAAAAGTAAGTCGAAGTCCACTGTTCCAAAATGCAATTTGACTGAAGTGCAAAATTTAACATCTTATTCTGCGCAGCTATTCAAACAAACTTCAATCTTCAGCTTCTTCTTCCTAATTATATTTTAATCAGTGAGCTGGCAGGCACCTTCAAAGTACTCAAATAAATGCTATTGACTACAGTATCACAAATTAGAAATGCGCGGCGCCATTTTTGACACACGCACACAGAGACGTGAATTTATAGGCGAAGTCAGTGAGTTTCAGTGTCGCGGTCAGTCGCACTGTCAAAAACATTGAGATACTATTTGGACGTCATCAGATACTTACATTATAGTTCAATGGTCAAAAATGGTTTCGCGCAGATACGATTTCTGTTGCAGTGTCTTTGTCTGTATGAACCCCACACGAAATTGTGATTTTAGGGTTTTTTGGTTACCAATTGATGTTGAAAGGTAAGTATAAATATGAACCATTATATTTCGTAACACATTCAAATCCAGTACAAATGGGCTTTTACTTTTTGCGTAACTTATCTTAACATGCATTGGTAAAACACCAGTATTTTTGGTAAATTATTTTATTGGCCAGCGCGGCTGCTGCATCCGCGCCGAGCGCCGCGACGCCGACAGGTGACCGCCGAAGCGGTGGCTACTAGCAAGGTAGGTATTTTTGAATTGATGTATTTTATTTTTGGCGGTATCTGTCAAATCGCGCTTATCTGGCGAAAGTAGCGAGTAGCAACCTGAGGCGATCAGGCAAGTTGATAGAAAAAGGCGTGAGCGGTCCTTCTGTAAACTCTTTATTTTGTGACAGTATGTTCAAAACATAGTTTGAAGTCATAAGTAGAGAATGTTTATAATTTTATATAGATTATTATTACGATTTTAAACAAAAGAATGGTAGAGATAATCCTGACTGTGTGAAGTAAAATTTTATTAGGTGAAAATATAAAAAAAAATCTAAAAGGATAAGGTTGAATGGGTGAATGTGGGTTTAAACATAGAATAATAATTAATAACACAGAAACCGAATCCGACCATCCGGTGATGCCATGGATATTTAGGCTTTCCGGCTACCTACGCTCGAAGTACCATAGGTGCTAAGTGTCAAGTTATCGTAGTAAGAGCTCAAGCAAAATGACAATTTGTGCGGTAAACGCGGTAGAAAAAGATCAGCAATATAATACGTTACATCTAAAAAATACTGCTGTTTTAAAATACTATTATCTCGACATTACCATTTTTGAGCCTTTTTGTATGGAACTATCCTATCCTTATGTTTTGCCAGGTGCTTTAATTAGCTTTACTTTATTCCTTACATGAAATTAAAATATTCACAATAATGTTTTCAAAAAAACACCCCCTGTATGTCGTCTCTGCATTTGTCTCTGACAGTGACAAGTTAAAGAATGCGCCACATCCTTTTGTCACTTTATGATAAACATAAATGCGTTTAACATACTTTCAAACACATCGGCATAAGGATCATATTTCATCAAAATTAAAGTTGGTATGACTTTGACAACACATTTGTTTGCTTTTTGGCTATTAGATGGCAGACGCATAGCGTAACTTTAAAATTCATTTGTAAAATAACTAAACCATTAATAAATAATGTGTCTCCTGCAATTTTTAATAAAATGAAGAACTAATATTATTCTAATTCAAATGATAAGTGTTGAAAGTCGAAAAAAACACATTTTCGTGGAGAAAATTTGACGTAAGTCCGACGATGGCAAGCGCCTGAGCGCGATGCGCGGGGGGGATAACGGGCGGCGGGACGTATCGTCATACGCTGGGCAACGATAATGTTTCGGGATAAATATCATTTTAATTGATTAAATGACGTCTGTTGAAGATAAAAAATTAGCACAGTCACTAAAAAGTTTAAAGACGAATATTTCTCTATAAAAATTATGTGCTTTTTTCACATTTTACCCACTAATAATTCGTTAAAAAATTACATTAATTACTGGTTTCGGATTTTTTTAAGATCGAGTAAAGAACATCCTCTCATGTAACAAATTAACACAGGTTCTAGATAATATAAATAAATAAATAAATAAATATAAATATGCGCCAGACAACACACCTCTTGTAATGGTCTCGAAATAGGGATTAATATACCTGTGTTACGAGGTACCACACAAGGAAATAAGCTAGGGGCGTCTCCCAGCACACCCAGACCCGAGTCAATTCAGAAAAGGTCGTTTCCTGAATTGACCCGACCGGGAATCGAACCCGGACACTGCGGTAATCGAGGCGAGAAACCGTGCTATAGCGCACTACGCCAATCGTGTCGTTAATATCCATAAGCGTATCATATATTTTTTGCAAGACCACTATAAAAAAATAAACACCTAAACCATTGAATAGAAAAAAAGGAAGTTCCGAGCAATCTGCAATAACGCCGCCTTAATAGAAAATCAAAAGTGTTCCACATACTTAAGTTGCTTCTTCTTTGCTGCCTCGAGTCGACCGTTTCTTGTTTGTTTAATCAGTTAAATTTTTTATTGTTCTATTTGACTTGTATGAGTTATTGTTACAGTGAGTTTAATCAATAGATATAATAATATTTGGTAACTTTCTTTCTTTTTCTGTAATGATCATAAAAAAATTGGCTGTAAAAATAATTGATTGTTTATTCTTTCGAAAAACCATCTAATCAACAAATGCATTACATCATCATTAAATTTGAGCAGTTTCATTTTTATTCATCAGGCTTTGTTAGATTGGAGTAGGCCACCATTATTATTTTCATTCGGATGATTAAAATGATTACAAGACGTAAAAAAATAACTGAAAACTATTTCCACCCAGAATTCAAAACAATGTTATGGCCTCTTCAGTGTATGTTCCAGTTATATTTTGCTCCCAAATTCGTAATAAAAGGAAAAAATATATTTGAAAACGGAACGCCAACCAAATTATTCAATGGGTGTGTGTTGATGTTAGTCATCGGTGCGTATATAGCCCGGGTGATTGACGCCTGGAACACTAATATTGAATTGCTTGCTTGTTTTGATTTAATATATTACAATTTAGGATACTTAATAAGTTACAGAGGCAATGTCTTAGAGAGCAAGAAAAATATGAAATTTATTATGAAATTACAAAAAATTACGTGCTCCAACTACACAAATGATAAAATTCTAAAGCGTATTGCATTGTCAAATTGGATTGGTGGTAGTTTAATTGTTTTTCTTTGCATGGTATTAAACGTCATTATTTATTTTATGGGCCATAACATCCCGACACTTATTTCCACCTTTATGTCGCAGTGTTTTGATGTTCATGTATTTTTTGTATCGCAAGTGACCAAATTAATTCAAATGAACATGGAATTATTGATAGCACAGGCAAAAGAAATTGAGGTTGATTTAGAAAACAATAAAAAATACAAAAAAATGTTTCAAAATTATTTAAGTTTATTAAAAATTTTGGAAGAAAACAGAAAAAATAATGAAAGTATGGTAAGTTAAAGATAAAATCCTATGTATTTTTTAAATTTTCGTTAGTAATTATTTAACCTTATTACCGTCCCGCTTCTGCGCGAAGGCCACCATCATCACCACGCTATCCAAATATGGGTTGATGGTGGCAGGGCTTGAAACCGGTTTAAAAAAATACGTTTTGAAACATTCCGAACGGTTCCTTGCATAGCATTTTGTTCAGAACGCGCACAAAATGAAAACATTTTATGAGAATGGAAGGAACTGGTTTATTTAAACAAGGAACAGAGGCTAGTAGCGACAAAAATTCATACAAAGCGACACTTTTTATTTATTTGAGAATTTAGGTATATTTCGTGAGGATAGAACTATGCGTTTGATGATACAATTTGATAACGAAATATAAACGTTGGTGGCAAAAAAACTAATCAAACTAAATAAACTATCAATGTTCAATGTATCAATGTTCTTTAGTTCAAACTTTAACGACACGACCCGTGACTAGGCTGTGAATTATTTTTCCCAGTTTCGTATTGAACCTAATAAATAGAAAAAACCGGTCTAAAATGGTTAAAAACGTTATATTGAGCGAGAACGATTTATGTTTCGTTCCTCCTCTTAATCCTTTTTATTACGTGCCCGTTCGTACGGAAACAAAAAAAACGTTCTTAGGCATTTTGGACAAAAAATAACCGGTTTCCAAGTTTTGGATGATAGATAAAGATAAGATAAAGATAAAATTTATTTATTTACCAATTGTTGATCACAATATTATAAATTTATACATTAACTCCCACACTAGGCTAAGCCTGTCTCGTGGGAATCAAATCTGTTTCAATTTTGGATGTACAAGATGAATAGCTTAAAAAAATATTTAGATAAACAAAAATACAACATAATAAGCAATTCTGCTGTGTCTGGGTATGTGTGTGTGCGTGTTGGGGTGTGTGCGGTTGGGTGAGTGTGTAAGTGTTCGTTCATGCGCGAGGGTGGGACTCTGGTGTGTGTGTGTGTGATCATATGTATACTAGTCAACTGTGCTAAGGGTATGTAAATTTATTATTATAGCACACACATGTCCGTCTACCATGAGTTTTCGTCTGGTCAACTACGATACAGTTGGCAAAAGCACATTGTATGTAATGTTTAGTTCCATTTCTTTTCACAAGAGGCGCTTGTTATGAAATGAGCAGCGAAGGAACTTTAAAAAAATACTTTATTCCAAAAATAGGATTATATTTAAAGATACAGAGTTCTTGATTATGTGAGGTCTAGATAGTAACTAACTAATTCTAAGGGATACAGTGATTATATAGGGATTTTGTGGGAATAGTAAATACTTATGAATAATGAGACTATTTTCTAATGAGGTGTTTGAAGACTTCATTATAACAAAAGGATATTGATTTTAAGATTACTAATGATATACTGATAAAAGAGTTTAAGGAGACAATACATGATTACTAATGGTTATTAGGGTAATTGTACTTGAGTGTGAGAATAACAAATAGGAGATATGATAACTAATTAATATGATAATAGATATAGGTATACTAGGTAGGTAGTTGAAGGGTTAAGGGTTATGTAACACGCTGTACCTAAATCAAATACAATAACGTCAACACTGACGCTAGCGACTCTCATTGGTGTAAACTTATGGTAGGGGTACTTGACTACGTTCTGTGTTCTACACTTTTCCCGACCAGGGGCCTTATTACAACCCCTATAACTTGTCAAGTTCATTCTCTAACCTGAGCGTAGCGAGCAATTTCCTAATATGATCCTTTATTTATTTATTTATTTATTTATTCTTTATTGCACATTTATAAAAATAGGTACAATTGGCGGACTTAATGCCTAGAGGCATTCTCTACCAGTCAACCGCAAGGTTTAACAGAGAATATACAAATTTTGGGCTGTGCAACGTATGCAATTTGGTGCAAGAAAATACAAACAACAAATTTGTTACTTAACTAAAACTTTAAAACCTACTAATACTCAAACTAACAAATACCTAATACCATTCGTTAACTTAAATAAATCATATATAGATCATAGTATACTACATAAATATAAACTATATATACTTATCATGCCAACAAATATACTACATTGAAAATAAATATACTAATATAATATTAAATAATAATATATAATATGAAATTAAATTAAATTGCCATTTAAGAGAGTTAAACGTAGATGCCTGAATCTGAACTCAATGAAATGGTTTACTGAATCTGAACTGAAAAATGGTGAACTTTATTTCTACTACTAACTCATCTTCCAAGCTGGATATTTCCTGACGAAAGTGCTCACTACCCTCAGTTTAGGAAATTAAATTTACTGGATAAAAGCCCTATTTGTTACTACTTTGCCACGGAGGCGTTAAAATTTATGTGGACTAGCAAAAAAATTATCTGCCAAAATAAATTTAACTGACACAATATCGGACTCTATCGTATCTAATTGTTCAGGGTGGTCTGCAATTGATGGGTGCGTTAAAATCTGTAAGGTGATCATCGGAATCTTTTGATGGCCACCTTCCACAAGATTCAACAATGTGTTAAGTAAAGAATTGCCTTTTTTCAGGTTTTATTCCACAACTTCGACGTATTTATTCATACCTTGTTATATGTTTGTCAAAACGTCTCTGCATACAGCATGATAGTTCAAGAAAATCAAAAGGTAAGAAGTTCAAGGATACTGTACCTACCAAAGCTAAATCAGCTAGTTTCATGGCCGTTAGTATAATGATATTGACCTTAAATGTTGAGTAATTTTAAGTGCTACTTTTTTTTTAAGAACGAAGCATTCATCATGAAGAAGTTGATTGCCTCTTGTTTTTTCTAAGAGGAATTCTAAAACAAAAAGATAGGTGCACTTAGTATTAAAAAAGGGTAAACAAAAGTCAGTATTATCGACAGAAACAATATTAAATATGCTGCTTAACAATTGTGCGACTACGCGTAAGGGTCTTTTTTAGGCGCTGCACTGATTTAAAATGTTGTAATTGGGTTACGAGTAATGTAGGTACATAACTTCCTAGAAAGCTAATATAATGTTGATTTGCTTAAAATAAAAAAATAAGTTACGAGTAAGTTATCAATCATTTGTAAATTTTATAATTAAATATTGAAAAAAAACTACGAAAAAAGTGTCGAATTTCTGCAAAAAGTTTATGAGCGTAGCCTGTTATTGGTTATCATCGGTAACTCTGTTTTATTGTGTTAATGCATTTAGTTTAAAAGTTATTACACTGATTTGCAATGAGTTCCCTACTACAAGTTCTTTTAAAATGTTCATTAACAATGAAAAAAAGGCATTTCGACAATGAATTGTTTAATCAAATTTTCATTTGATACTTACAATAATTGTGTGTTGCAGAAAAAATTAAAAGCTCGTATAATGAGGTTATATAAGACTAAGTCGCTTTTAACTATAATGGACTGTATTTTTAATTTTATAATTAATAGGCGCTACTTATGGTAGAACATTTGTTTTCACACTGACATAAAAAAACAATAAACTTCAAAGTATCAAAAATATAAAGAAATTATCAAAAAACATTATTAAAAGGTGCGTTATGCACATGCTCCCCTTTTCAAAGTAAAGGGACCACCTTTTTAACTGGTCTACGAAATACACCACCCTGTGTGGCAACGTCTACGACCCGTGTCACTCCGTCCCTACCGGGGTATAAAGCCGTTACTCGACCCTTGGGCCACGATCCTCGCGGTAATGTGCCATCCGCAATCATGACGACATCGCCCACAGCAATAGAAGGTGCCTCCCCAATGCTTCTTCTTGGTGCTAAAATGGGAAGGTACTCTTTCACCCACCGGTTCCAGAAGTGATCGGCCATGCGTAAAGCTCTTCTCCACCCCGCTATGCTGCAGTTGTCACTATCTGTCAGTTCAGCTGGAATAGGTCGTCCAGAGGAGTATCCCAGCAAAAAATGATTTGGGGTGAGTGCTTCCGGATGTTGGGGGTCACAAGCAACATGTGTAAGGGGTCGTGAATTTACCAAAGCTTCAGCTTCGCAAAGGAGAGTGATAAAAACTTCATCAGTCGGGGTTCTTGAGTGTGACCCCAACGTCACTTTCAAAGCTGTCTTCACGGATCTAACAAGTCTTTCCCATGATCCTCCCATGAAAGGTGCTGAAGGTGGGATGAATTTCCATTTAATCATTTCTCCAGCGGCAAAATTGGGAACAGCTTCTCTGTATAAAACCTTCAGTTCTCTGTTTGCACCCACAAATGAAGTTCCGTTGTCAGAATGGATTTCTGTCGGGGTTCCACGGCGAGATACAAACCGCCTAAGGGCCATAATCGCGGCGTCTGAGGAAAGCGAGTAGACGACCTCTAAATGTATGGCACGGGTGGTTAAGCAGGTGAACAATCCCACATATCTTTTCTCCTTTCTCCTTCCAACCGTTACTGTTACGGGTCCAAAATAATCTAATCCGACAAAGGAGAAGGGTCTACAGTGATGGGCGAGTCTGGCTGTAGGAAGATTGCCCATCGGTGGTTGTAAGGTTCTGCACCGTCGAACTTTGCAGAATTGGCAATTGTATGCTGCTGACCTCACGGTGCTTCTGAGATTTAAAATCCAATACTGCTGACGGAGTTCGTTGACTACCATCTCGGTGTTAGCGTGGGCCGCCTTTCGATGATAATGTAGTACAAGAAGCCGAATAGCAGGGTGTTTCCCGTCCAGTAGAATTGGAGACTTAATCTCTTCTTGCACATTAGTAACCGCCACGATACGCGAGGAAAGCCTCAAAACGTTTTCAATATCTAGGGTAGCAGGCAATTTACTTAATCTACTGCGGCGTGACACGGGTAAACGGTTTGTAATACATCTTATCTCTTCAGAGAATTAATCAAACTGGCTTGTTCGTAAGACATGAATCGTTGCTAAGCGTAACTCTTCCGATGTCAGCGTAGCGGACAGTATGCCACAACCACGGTTAACGTTTGGGGTTGGTGGTGTATTAAAAGTGAAGATGAGGTTTTCTACTTTATGACTGAAGTTGACATGTATACCTTTTTTTCGTAATGCATGAATTCGTAGCAAAGATAAATAACGATTGGCATATGCTGACGCTCTTATCAGACGGGTCCACGAACTCAAACGTCGTCCATCCGCTGAAAGGGAAACAACATGATAAGAAGCCACTTCGTTGATGAGATGAGTATGAGTGTCTTTTGAGATAGGTGAGATGGTAACAGGCTCTTCGGGTCAATCTGTTGTTAATAAAAAATCTGGACCTTTAAACCAGCGTGAGTCTGAAGTAACTGGGCCTCGACTCAAACGAGTTGTGTCTTCAGCGACGTTGAGACCGCTTGGAACCCAACGCCACTCGCTGACTTCGGTTAGCTCTATAATCTCACCCACTCGATGAGCTATAAAAGGTTTATACAAGCGTGCGTCATTACGAAGCCAACCCAAAACGTTCATAGAATCGCACCAAAATGTGCGTCTCTGAGGTTTAATTCTAACTGCATCTAAAATTGAAGTGGCTAATCGTGCCGAAATTAGTGCAGCCTGTAATTCTAGTCTAGGAATACTAGATGGTTTCAAAGGTGTTACACGTGATTTACTACATACTAGCGCGAGCTGTACGTCTCCGTTCGAATACAGAAAACGCCAATACGCTACAGCTGAATATGCTTGCGCACTCGCGTCGGCGAAGACGTGCAGCTCCACTTGGCTTGGTTCCAGTCTCCTTAAATTGTAACAACGCGGAATTTTTAATTTGGATGTCAAAATCAGATCGTGGTACCAATCGTTCCACGCCTTTGTTTCGGCGTGTGGGAGTTCTGTATCCCAGTCTAAACCCAAACGCCATATATTCTGAAATAAAATCCGACCGCGTATGACAACAGGAGCAAGGATACCTAGCGGATCGAAAACTTTCATAATGAGGGAAAGTATAATACGTTTTGTAAGTGGATTAGGCAAAACTTCGGCTCCATCTTTAACAGGAGTATTGAAAGCTATTTGATCCGTAGATGGATGCCAATATAATCCTAATGCGCGAATACAAGGAATAGGGGTTTGAAAGTTTGCAAGGCTAATGTTTAGGTCACAAATTGAGTCCAATAAAAGGTGCTTTGGCAAAAGTCTAAGTGCTGAAAGATCATTTGACACCCATCCGCGCATTTCAAGGCCCGCACGGGCGTGAACGTGTACTATGTCAGCAGCCAAATGAGCAGCTAGATCACTGGAGCTTACTGAGCCTATATAGTCATCCATATATGTGTCAGTTATAATAGCATTGGCAGCCTGAGGAAATTTATCTCTGACTTCCAGTGCATTTTTATTTTTCATATATATGGCCGTAAAAGGGCTTGATACAGCCCCAAAAATCATAGAGGACATCCTGTATATACCGATGGGGTCGCTAGGGCTGTCCCGCCATAAAAACCTTTGTGCGTCTCTATCACGGTCATTAATTTTAAACCTAGGGAACATTTCTTTGATATCAGCCGTCATCGCTATCTTGCCTTCTCTAAATCGAAGTAAAATATTGAAAAGAGACTGCAATAAATCTGGCCCTGTTAATAAAAGTGAGTTAAGGGACACTCCTCTAATTCGAGCGGCGGCATCGTGTACGACGCGCAGTTTAGCTGGTTTGTTTGGGTTAACAACTCCAAAGTGAGGTAAATACCAACACACTGAAGTGGAGGGGGGCTCAGTTTCACATTTTTCAGCATAATCTTTGGTAATCATATCATGAATATTAAGTCTGTAGCGTTCAGCATATGCTGGATCACTAATCATTTTCTTTTCAAGGGTCAAAAAACGAGATAATGCGAGTGGATAACTATTGGGGACTACAGGATTGTCAGATTTCCACAAGAGTCCAACTTCAAATCTGCCACAAGGGAGCCGATTTGCAGTTTTCTCTAAAATATTAATCGCACGTTTATTATCATTACTACATGGTTCCTCTTTTGAAATACCTATGACATCTAATTTATAATGTTCTTTAATGAGATTCTCTAAAGAAGGACTGTCAAATTGAACATTATTTACTAATACGACTAGCTTAGTCTTGTGTATTTCGTAGACCAGTTAAAAAGGTGGTCCCTTTACTTTGAAAAGGGGAGCATGTGCATAACGCACCTTTTTATAATGTTTTTTGATAATTTCTTTATATTTTTGATACTTTGAAGTTTATTGTTTTTTTATGTCAGTGTGAAAATAAATGTTCTACCATAAGTAGCGCCTATTAATTATAAAATTGTAAATACAGTCCATTATAGTTAAAAGCGACTTAGTCTTACATATTTTTGTCAAGCGTGGACGAGTTACTAGCATGAGCCACAAAGTCTGCCGTTTGATCACTAGTGGAAGGTTCGATATCTGGAACTTCAAGTTCTTGAGAACGAGGAGATAATTCTACCTGGTCATCCTCGTTTACGATTGCATACGCAATATGTAATAAATTATGATGTGAAAAATTACATTTTTTATTAATACAGATATTCGTCTTATTTTTACAATTTTTGTAACTATGCAAACCTTTTTTTAAACACTTGTGGCATAGCTTATGGTTTCTGACAAATTGCCATCTGTCATTGATAGTCAATGTTTTGAAGTTGTCACATTTACATAATTCATGATTTTCGTTGCAAAAATAACATTTTTGATTATTTAAATTACTAACTGAATTTTCATGATTTTTAGCTGTGGATGGAAGTGAGTTTGAGAAAGAAAGGTCACCGTTAGCCTGCACTACATGAACTTTGTCGGTTTTCCTAAACAAATTTTGTGATTCAGTGAGCAGACCAAACTTGAGCTGCAAGTCCACTTCCCGTACTAGAAAGCGGGCCAAAATCTCCAGCTTGGTGCTGTCTCGCTGCTGCAAGAAATGAACTGAGGCATAATCTGCCCATCGTGATCGTAATAGAGGTGTGAGTTTACTCAGAACAGACTGAAAGATTTCTGGTGATTCTAAATAAGGTTTTTGATCTAAAAGTCTCATTACCTCTGCAGAGTTACGAACACGGCAGGCAAATTTATGGAGATCGCTGCCATCAGCAATTATTTTTGACAGTGCACGAATTTTAGCAACTTCTTGCAACACGATTAGTTCAGGCCTACCGAATCTAACTGCCAAAGCTTCCATCACTTCCGTAGGATCTTTTGCTAATACTAACAGCATCGCAACGGCTTCACGGGCCTCTCCTTTCAATGCCATGCCTATGCGCGATAAATTGTCTGAAGCAGAATACACTACCTTAGAGTCTTCATACATTCGTTTAAATGTCAACCAATCCATGGCTTTACCATCAAACGTAGGTAGTCGTCCATCTCCGAATCTGGGTCTGGATTGGTTTCCATTGGATAAAGCAGTGATTGCTTGGGCTAGCTGTGCTATTTCTGAGGACAGTTTAATATTAGTGGACAGGCCGGGGTTTGCGACCACGTTATTTATTGGGGAACGAGTAATGTTGTTAAAATTCGAAACATTTATTCTAGGTGGGTAATGACGAGCTAAATTTGTGTTTGATGTAAATGGGACACCATAAAAAGGTTCTTTGTCTAAAACGTTCGCTACTGAATCACCGCAATTATTATTTAAAACCTCTTGGGTTAAAAGAGTAGCCACAGGGCGATTTCTATTAAGAGGGATACACCTGTATTTGGACATATCCATATTGACGTTCTGTGACTCCTTTATTTCATCTACGGTGGTAGGAATAGCTTGATCTACACAATCATCTAACCATTTTTGTACTTCCCTTTTAGAAAGACGGCTTGATTGTCTGCTTCTGCTCCGCGTACTTCCTCTCTCTTTCAAAACAGCGATTTCAGCTTGTTTGCGAAGTTGTAAGGCTGTGCGCTCATATTCCACGACAGCGCGCTCGCGTTCCATCGATGCGCGTTCCATCATTGCCATTTTATGCGCGTAGTTTGCTTCGATGGTTAGAATACGGCTCCTTACGGTTACCGATGACCCTGAAACAAAACTAGCGGTGCCGCTGGGCTGTCCAGCGGTTTCGGCGACTGCAGCTGGTGTAGTGACAGGAGGGTTGCCGTTCCCAACATTTGGAGACTGCTCCTGCACCGCACCCACAGCTTTTGCTTTTGCGAGTGATCTTGTTTCTACCATGGTTCTCGTGAGGTGAGAGGACCAAAATATATAAGACTAAGTCGCTTTTAACTATAATGGACTGTATTTTTAATTTTATAATTAATAGGCGCCACTTATGGTAGAACATTTATTTTCACACTGACATAAAAAAACAATAAACTTCAAAGTATCAAAAATATAAAGAAATTATCAAAAAACATTATAAAAAGGTGCGTTATGCACAGAGGTCATTTCGCTGTTTACGTTTGAGAATAATTTGTATTTATAAATATTATTTTTTAATAGTTTGTCCGTCTGCCGGAATGATAGAACTTTTTTTTTTATTACAGGTACCCGATGCGCTTTTTTGGGCGTTTGTAGGCACTGCGCTGTTATTTGTAAAAAACTTATTTATTATAGCTATTATCAGTATTGAATGCGAAAAAATTCACTTAACTATCGGAGACGCCGAGTTCATCAGAGACTGTAGTTCAGGTAAAAAAAGGGATTTCGGCGTGCTCGCCATACCGGTAGTTTTCAGTCAGCATCTAAATGGATTATACGAGCTTATGAACGCGGCAGCGCTGCACATAAGGCGCACCTGTACGTCTACTACTATTTATGTACGAAAACGCCAAAAATTGTTACTTAGCGATACATTCAGAGAAATTACATAAAAAGTTAAGGCAAAAATGATTGTCTTTTTCTTACAGATTCAGGAAGAAAATTTTGCAAAAATATTCAAAGAGCCAACAAAACGCACGTTAAAAAATTTGGGCCATACGGCATTTTTGTCACCGATGGTACTTTACCTCAACGGATGTGTTACTATGTTTCTTCTTATGTCGTGGCAATTTTGCAGTTTTATCACATATAAATAATAATTTATAATTTTTGAAATATGCCTACTTACTTAAATAAATTATTTAATTCCATTTGACTATGTAATTTTGACCCTTTTCAGGGCTTTTTGTCAATCCTTTTACTCGAGCGGTCTGTGGGTGACGTATACGCGACGAGCCTACAATGCACTTCGCATGCCATACAACAACTCTTTCAGGGCCCTGTTGCGGCTGCCCAGGTACTCTAGAACTTCGGGAATGTTTGCGGAAGTGCATGTTGATGGCTTTCATGCTATCATCCGCAAAAAGCCGCCTCTTTAATGCAGCGCCTGAGGAGCAGCGGAAACAGGATTCTGAAAGTGATTGCTGCGCGCCCTGACTGTTTATTCAAACGCACTGGATGGGACTTGTGACTAGGCAAATTAAGTAATAATCACTCTTGCACCTACTAACACTACTATTATAGGATAAGTATTCAATTGTTACTAACAACTATTAACCAATCTATGGATAATTATGTCTGAAAATAAATGATTTTATTATTATTATTATTTATAAAAAGACATTTGCTTGCACTGATTTCTATTCATTATTCTATTTTTGACGACACGATTGGCGTAGTGCGCTGTAGCACGGTTTTTCGCCTCGATTTCCGTAGTGTCCCGGGTTCGATTCCCGGTCGGGTCAAATCAGGAAACGATCTTGTCTGAATTGACTCGGGTCTGGGTGTGCTGGGAGACGCCCCTGGCTTATTTCCTTGTGTGGTACCTCGTAACACAGGGATATTAATCCCTACTTCGAGACCATTACAAGAGGTGTGTTGTCTGGCGCATATTTATATATTTATTTATATTTTATATATATATTATTTGTTTTATCTCTCGCTATCACGAATCCAGCTTGTTCAGGGTGCAATTTGCCGCGACAAGTTAGCTTGTAATCTTGCGTTGATAATGTAAAGAAATACCTCACTTGCATGCGATATTTATAAAAGAGATGAGTCTTTAGTACTGTACATTTCTTGGTGGAGCCTTTTTTGTGCATGGATTTTTTTAATTTCCTAAAAACTATGGATTGTGCGTGTTTGCCGTTCTATCAACAAATATCAACTATTTTGTATCGTTCATCCGTATGTTTTGCATTTTAACATGATGATGTGACCTCAAGTGATAAGATGATAGAAGAGATAAAGTACGATGATTCTGACTCCGAATCAGTGTCTGTGGCCATCAGCAAAAACAAATCGGTGACGATGATGGAATCAGCGATTTTTAAGAGTCGCCACCACACGATTCAGATAACTGCTGGGTCCTAGGTCACAAAATAAAGAGTTTACAGAAGGACCGCTCCCGCCTTTTTCTATCAACTTGCCTGATCGCCTAGGGTTGCTACTGGCTACTATAATCGCCAAATGAGCGCGATTTGACAGATACCGCGTAAAATAAAATACATCAAGTGAAAAATTGCACCTAGTTTAACAAAAACAAAAATATACAAAAGGGTTCCAGTTAGATTAAAAGGAGTTGAGATGGGTGAATACGTATAAAAGTATTATACTATAAGAAGTCATTTACCGGGGTCCAGGTGTAACCTGCTAGCCTAATGGCTTGATCATACAGTCCTACCTACCTACCTAGTAGGCTGGAGATAACATGGCTATCTATCAGAGCGCTGCGCATATCTAATTTGTGTAGAGAATTACTCTTAAAACTTCTCTAAAATTTTACATATTATATAACGTTAGTTGAAGTGTATTCCAGTTGATTGCTAATGAATAAAAGTAATGGTTTTAGCTAATCATCAAATCTGCAATTGGTAGTCACACACTGATTTCCAATTATTCATTTCCGAAGCTTTGTTGACGGAAATTGTAACATGAACCTGTTTTTAAATCATAAATTAGTAAGCGAGCAATATTTACAACCAGAATTGAAAAAAATATATGGCCTCAACATTGTTTGCAAAGTGTTTATTTTATTATTAATGTTCTTGTAGATTATATGCAACGCAACATGACGGTAGTTATTTGCTACTACATGGCACAGACTTATGATATTCATGTATATTTTGTATCGCAAATTCGCAAGTAATCAAAATGATCAGACTGAACATGAAAACATGGATACTATAGAAATATAATATAATATACTATAGAATACTGAAAAGACAGTTAATAATTCAAGAAACAACGATGAACACAAATTGTTTCGCTGTAAAGAGTTGTTTCAGAAATATTTAAATCTATTAAAAACATTCAAAGACAACAGGAAAAAATACGAGAGTATGGTATTTTAGTTTATCAACGAAATTAAGAACCAACCAAATTAAAATCATTTTCTTGTAAATTCACATATCTCTGCAATCTAAATTAAGTAGTTTTAGAAACAAAAGATCATCACGATCATAATTTTTTGCTGCCCTTAGACGTTCACTAATGAACCCAGTCCTACACTAAAACTTCATAGCTAGCTGTCACAGTGGCCCTATTTTTTCGATGATAGAAATATTTATAACCAGAACCTCTTCTGTTTTTTTCTGGGTCTGGATTTTCTGGCTCCTGGCTTCACTCCTTGTCTTGTACCTGCCAATACAAGGATATTTATACCTACTTCGAGACAATGACTAGGCTAGACGACAAAAAAAACTATTTAGTCCGTCAGTTAGATTATCAAAAATTCTAAACACGTATTTTTTTTTTCTCGTAAACGAAAAATGACGACGATACAGTGCGTTAAAGTTTTGCGTGATGTCACGCCTAGGTAAAAATTTTACTGAGAAGTGGCGTTATAAGCCCCCACTCCGGAACTAAAATGCTCTTTAACTTTGTATTTTTTTATTAATTTGATAAAGCGAAAAATACATGTCCAGAATTTTTGGACGGTCTAACGAACAGACTAAACAGACTGTCATTTTTTTAATGGTGTCGACATCATATTGGTGTGTTGTGTTGTCCGGCGCATTTAATTTCGGTTTTAATGTTTTAGGTTCTATTTCACAATTTTGATGTATTTCTTCGTACCCTGATAAAAGTTTATCATAAGAGCTCTTTATTTGTGAAAGCAAAAAAGTTAGTGTTTTTACAAGCATCTGCGTCAAGAACTGTATGTTTGTTTGTAAATATAGCTTCAAATTTAAATTTCACCCACTTTCCGATGATGCGAAAAATTCAAACGCCTATCAGAGATGCTCAGTGTATAAAGTGATAGCATTTAAGGTAATTATTCTGTTTAAAAAAATGGTATGAATAACCAATGATTCAGTTTATTGGGTATCCTTTCCTCTGGCAAAAATATTTTTCGCAAAATTTCACTTCCCAAAAAAACTTTTCGCCAAAGTTTCATTTCCCAAATGAATCTTCAGCAAATGTACGTTCCGCACTTTATTCATTTGGTCAAAATATCATTTCGCAAAATTTTACTTTGTCAAGTTTTATGCGAATATATATAAAAAATGTTTCATTTTGGCAAATATTGTATTCCAGAAAAATAAATATTTGGCCTAATTGTCACTTCACTTATGTACTCAAATTATAGCGTATGCAAATAATTATTTTTGCTGGTACAGGAACAGAGTCGCCGCAGCGGCCGGCGAGTGCCAGAATAGAACCAAGTGTTGATATTAGACCACATCGCACGAGCCAAGCGAGCGTAGCGAACGTGCCGCGGCAGCGGTCGGCAAGTGCCAGACCCGAATTGTCAGCGAATTGAACTTAAGTGGCAAAAAAGTGTTGATTTATCGAAAATTAAATTGTCGTTTTTGGTATCATTCAAAATCGTATGCCATACAACATTTTGGGAAGAGTAAGAGCAAATTATTGAACAATAATTTTCCAAAACAGTGGTTTGCTAACTAGAAATTTGCGAAAAGTTATTTTGGGACATGTTTTTTTGTCAAAGGCTTATAATAGTTTGCGATGTGAAATTTTGGGAAAGGTTTTTTCGACCGACATTAGTACTTATATAAAAACATTCTATTTTTTAAATGACCTCATTATTTATATCCTGAACGTGAAACGATAAACCATTAATCAAATATCCTTCTTACCTATATCTAAACATTAAATTGGAGAGTAGAAAGATAACTTTATAGACTTTTGAAGCAATATTCGAATTTTCCTGAAAATAATACCTAATAATAACAAACTGAAATAACCGTAAACAGTAAACATAAAAACAATAAAAAGAAGAAAGCGACTGATATCCGATCATGAAAACATCGATTTCTATTCTAGTTAATCCGAAATCATTAGTAAAGCTCACTTGTTCAGTAATGAGTAATTAAACTTAGTGACAAAATGCTAATGCATTAGTCTTTGATAACAATCTTTTGATAATTTCTAAAATTGTTAATGACTCCGGTAATAAAGATGGTAGCATCATTTTCTTCATTGAACTTCAAGGAGTGTTTGATAGCAAACCTGCTTTGTATTTCTTGTAGAAACTGATTAAAATAAGGGATACTAGAAAATATTCAAAAATAAAAATTAAATTCATGAAAAAAAAAACCCAGAATAAAAATGCTTACCATAAGTAGTACCAACTATGAACAAGGAGTTTCAAGCAATGCTGCAACCCCTTAATATCATGCAATATGTATTTTTATCCCGCAAATTTCAATTGAAACACAATTATATTTCTATATTTTTTTCAATAAATCTATAAACGCTGTTTCATAACATTCGTTGGTTTTTAAATCGTAAAAACAATATGAAGTAGCATAAGACAAGCACCTAGTGGCCGAAACTATGTAGAAACTGTTTACCATACCATTGGCTATTATGTAAACTTCTGCGCTACTATGAAAAGTGACAGGAATGTAGACCTTATTGTCAGAATTCAGAAGATTTGTAATAACAACAATATGAATAATTTCAAACAGTTTTACTACTAACAACTGGATTTTGTGTATTTTAATTTTTCCATGCATTTTGTTTATGCCCTACATTTGCATTTGATGACAGGAAAATATTGGCTTTGCGTTACGATCTTTGTAGTTCAGTATTTTAACTATCCTTTTATCTATGGTTTTTAAATGATAAAACTTATGAGATACAGCTTAGATGCTTGGATATTGAAGACAAAAACTGTAACAAAAAAATGTTGCAAGAATACAACGAAAAAAAGTTGTCCTCATATACTCGTACAAACGTTGTTCAAAATGTTTAAAGATATAACAAACACTTTTAATCTGAACAACGAATGTTTCGGGTGTGTGTATGTGGTATGTTTTTCCTAAAGTTATACGTATTAACTTGGGGTCCTGTTTTTTTTGCATAAAATCAACATTATTGTTATATTTTCAATCTCTGTTTTATTTTTACTTTTTGTTTAAATGTTTCAAAACGTTTTCAGGTGCTGTTCTATCTTATAGATTCATTGCTCCACGCTTAATTCTATATGTTCTTATCATTTCAAAAAATATTCATACTTGGATTTATTTCCTTACAAGTGCAGTCGAGTGTGGTTGAAAAGTGTGTTTTTGGTCGGTATGCTAAGTCTTGAGTGTAAACAGATATAACTCACTATTAAAAATGTTCACATAAAACTTGCTCACTCAGTAACTGGCAACTGACGTGCTGGTAAGTTAAGATGATCAGTATTTCCACTATGAGTTTACACCAATAACAGCTGCTGTATATTGTCAAAGCTCCTGGTAACCCTAGTTTTGATAACCATTTTTTTCAATTTGCAGCTGCAGTGAATGAAATGCTTAAAAATGCGAGAAGAATCAGCGAGGTAGAGTTCGAGAAGCTCAGCCCGGGCGAGATACATGTCGATGCAACTCTTCCTCGACGACTTATATTTTTAATGTCCATTTATACTGAGGTTATATTACAATTTTACTTTATCAGCAACTAGAAATATGTAGACTAACAACTGCATTTTTCCATGACATATTGTGATTTAAAACAGATGTTTTGCAGGCAGCAATTTATGTTTTTGGCGTTAATAATTCCTTTGCCTTTTTTTTAGTCTAACTTTTTATTTTTAAGGAAATTGAAAACATAAAGAAGGACGGCGAACTTTCATGTAATTTCAGACCTCTACTTACGGGCCTTGTACATAAAAGAAATCGGTAGATGTTTTTAGAACTACGCTAGACTAACAAAATTTATTTTAATTAACAAATGGTCCAAGAATGCAGCATGAGCTCCAAAATAATCCTGCTGACAAGCGTACCCCATGTACCATAAAATGGGCATTATGTGCGAGCTGCACCCAACTGTGTGATTTCCAGCAGCACAATAACAATAATATCCTAAAATGGCTTCACTCCCTTGTACTACTTATAGTCTACTAGGACCCTTCTGCGTATAGACTCAGGTACATGAAGTTTTTCCCGATCATCACACTCAGGAAACAAGCAACGGCCAGCAGTGGCAGTTGCTCTTCTTATTGTTGGAAGAGCCATTTGAGTGTTGGCTTTATTATTTATTTGCTGGGTTTCAATTTGCTTATGTTTTTCTGCAACAGGTGGTGCAGGTAATTCTGGAGGGCTACTTTCCCTTACAGTTTGATTATTTGATGAAAATGAAAAAAATATGTTATAAATATTATATTAATAAAAATCAAACGTAACGTAATGTGAGTAATTTGACATTGACATTGATGACAACAATGGGAAGGCAAAGAAGTATGCCCAATTGCCCATACAGCCTCGTTATCAGTTTGTTTTTTTACTTTGCACTAGAATACATTCCAAATACAAGTATATGGTTTTAAAATGTTCATGAAAGTGTATTGATTTAATTAGGTCAAAACAGTTAAAATATAACTTACCAGGACACAAATTGAAAATAGAATTGATTGCAGTAATTGAAAACGGTAACGGCAACGGTACCATGTGATGTATTTGCTGATGAGCCTCACGTTATTGTCAATGTATGCCTCAAATTTTGCGAGGGCCGTTATAAATTATAACTATTGCTGTGTATTTTTTTTTTATTATTTCATAACTGTTTTTATTTAAATTGTACAATGCCCTGGTATTGCTGTTATGTTGTGCATTTTTTTTACTTTAATAAATATATAAATAATTCATAGTAATTTAGATTATAACTTTAAACTACATTTAACTATATATTTACATGACTAGTATACTTTCAAAAAGTTTGCTTGGTAATCTCAAGCTTATGACTTTTGGAGCAGTGGAGGACGTCTGGAATATTATTGGTCCTCGTGCTAATATTTCAAAGGAAAAGAACGTTCAAAAACTGTAGAATTCTGTCAGTAAAGCAGTAAGTAGGACCATGAATCGGAAGACGCAGCGTAGGTAGGCCACCCACCCGGTGGATCGAAGACTTGGTGCAAATTGCAGGAAGCCACTGGATGCAATTAGCCCAAAGCCGCTCGCTGTGGCGTTCTATGGGAGAGGCCTATGTCCAGCAGTGGACTTCTAAAGGCTATTGATGATGATGACGATGAAGCAGTAGGTTGCACTGACTAAAAAAAGCTTATTCTGTAGTTTTACATGTTTTTAATTTGTTTTACAATAGCAATAAAACAATCGACATTCTTCCTTATTTTTTATTCACAATAAAAAAAAACTGAAGTATTACTACAACATACGTCGAAATTAGAGACACGAGTTTCCTAGGAAGTGAACCATCTACTTGAAACAATCCATAAGCAAACAGTTTCTGGAATTCATTCCTGTTAATTCGCAATACGTTCTTACACGCGTTCTTATTCGTTTCTGAAGAAGGAAAATAATATTGTTTATTACAATAATTGATGATTCATATAAAGATTAGTAATATAAAAAATAATTATCAATGAAATATATTTTTTAACAATTTCTGTTTTTGAGAGGTCTTTCGATAACCTCAACAAAATAATACCCTATTGGTAAATTTTATTGATAATGCTGTAGAAGTCCTCAGTGAGAATTATGCCACAGGTAACTTGAAAAGGCAAGACAGGATTCATCATGACCAGTGAGCACAGTCTTTTTACTCAAAATAAACAACGCCCAAACGAATACGCCCATTGGTTTAATATTTATTTTAAATTTTAAAACCATAATATCATTCTGCTTACAAGGAAAGGATGCCCCAATGGTTTTATATAAATATAAATATGCGCCAGACAACACGCCACTTGTCATGGTCTCGAAGTAAGGATAAATATCCTTGTGTTACGAGGTACCCGACTAAGAATTAAGCCAGGGGCGTCTCCCAGCACACCCAGACCCGAGTCAATTCAGAAAAGATCATTTCCTGAATTGACTTGACCAGGAATCGAACCCGGGACACCACACAAATCAAGATGTAAAACCGTGCCACAGCGCACTGCGCCAACCGTGTCGTCAAAATATACAAGAGTTTTGTTATCATACCTGAGTAACCTTTTTCGAAAAGGGTGTGAATGCAGAAAATGTTGACTATTTCTAAGTTTATGTAAAGTTCTTCACATTCCAAGCTGAGCATGCTTATAAAAAATATCTCCTAAGAAAGAAATATTGCTGATGACAAAAACTAATATAAGGTGGCAACCTGAAATAAATTTTAAATAATTCATTGGATTTTTACAATAAATATTATACTACTAACGAAAAACAACAATAAAAATATTATATTGTTTAAAAGATTTTATTAAGCGTTCTTGTTGTGAGGCTAAAGTGCATGTGTAAATATTTCCCAGTAACAAAAAAGCCTTCAGCTGTACAGTTTCCAGCGTCATATCGAATGCTCAAATAAAAAATTATCGAACACGACGATTAATATAAAATGTAATGACATCGGACATTCATAAGATCAAATAAATGTAAATCGAACTTCCATTATGATCGAATTGTTATTGTATTGAATGATCAATTTGATCTAAAATATATTTAAAAAGAACAAATGAAATATAACAAATCCCTTATTAGTGTATGATGAACTGATAGAGGAACCGATATCATTGGCTAGCCGTTTACCTCACCTTAATAATCAGTAATTTTAACATATTCCTCTGAACATAGATTCAGATTCAGATTCATTTAACTTAAATTCATTCAACAGAAACATTACAAAACGGTACGTCAATTACAGAAGAATACATAAAACATTTGTGATAAGTTACATAGCATTCTAATGACTTAAATTATAAAACAATAAACAATAATTTTCGATAACTTATTTAATGAAAATTCACAAATTATTTTAATAGTCAAATCATTACATTAATAACCATAATAAAAAAAATTTTTTTTTACCATATTTGTGACCTCTCAGTTGTTCTTTTAACCGTAGGAACAAGTAAAAATCACTAGGCGCAAGGTCAGGTGAGTATGAAGGATGTTCCATCAATTCAAATCCATCATCTTGAATAGTAGGCATCGCAACTCGGGACTTGGCGTTATCTTGGTGAAACAACTTTAGAAAGTTTGCCACGGCGATTTTTGCGTGTTTCCTGACGCAGTTTTTTTATTTGTTCTGCGTATAAGGGCCCCGTAGTAGTGGCTCCATAATTGAGGTATTCAATCATTATCACCCTCTGGCTGTCCCAGAAAAGAGAGCCCATAATCTTAGCGGCGGATGGAACTGCCATAAACAACTTAGGCGTTCCAACGCCCAACGCTCATCTCCAGATGACGGCCTCTTTCAAGTCATGGATTGTTGTTTCGTTTCAGGATCATAATGTTAAAACAATTTTCATCCATTGTTACGAAGCGAGCCAAAAATCCGTCAGGATCTTGTTGTAACCATTCCAAATCGATTTGAGAAATCCGCAGTCTTGATTGATTATGCTCGTCTGTAAGCAATCTAGGCACTCAGCGCGCTGATACTTTGTTCATGCCCAAATGTTCATGTATAATACTATGAATACTTCCTATCGAAATCTTTAGTTCTTCAGCTATAAAACGAACAATAACACGCAGATCTTCCAAAACAACTTTTTAATTTTTTATCATTTGTTCGGTAACTGCCATCGTAGGGCGTCCCGAGCTCGGGTCGTCTTTAGTTAAACTTCTTCCTCTCTTTAAACTCGGCACACCACCGCGCAATCGTAGAATAAAGAGGAGTATTAACCCCTAATGTTTATTAATAGGTATACCAATGCTCCTTTCAAGTCTAGATTTACTTGCTCAGAAGTATTTGTTTTCGTACCACGCTCTGACACGACGAAAACAAAGGACTTCTTTTTTTAAATTAAAAAAAAACTATTTTTTTTATTTTTTTATTTTATCAAATGTATGGACTTTACTGGTTTGGACTTTTTTGGTTGTTCATGGAGATTATATGCCATTATTACTTTTTATTGAACACCCCTCGTATTGCGTTTGATTGTCAGTATTGGGTCACCCGAAATTTATACATACAATTTGAGTAATGTGATCCATTTGTAATTTATCAAATTCAAAGATTAAAAACTAGGACTAGAACTAAATTTATCGGTAAAAAAGATAATATCTCGCAATCTTTTATGTATTATAAATTTAACTTTTGAAAATTCTTCTCTTTATTTGTTTTTAATTCTTCTCTTAATTACTTGTAACTTTGCAATCCTAAGTTAAAACTTTTAAGCTATTTAAATATATGTTTTTTATTTAATTATCTGAATTAGTAAACTTTGATTTAAAATAAAGTAGCTCTTTGAAGTATGTAAAAACCTTACTCAGCAAATCACTTTATATCTGCGTCATTCACCTGCGCAATCGTAACGTTTGGCCGAATAAGCATTTTACTTGTAAGCAAATAATTGAACTTTTGAGGACATTCAATAAATCACCACCAAACTGTTAACATGTGTTTGACTTATTAAGACTATCATCGCCTACTGCAGCATAACGCTGCATAGCAAAACCTTTTCGTTTTACTCATATTATGATTGCTGGCCAATGTCGTCGAACACTACATACCTATTTGACATTTGAACTTGAAGGATGATTTTATCAAGAATTTTTGGTTTTGGGTTGTAAAGAAAGAAAGCCTGAGGTATTTTACAAAGCAAGGATCCTTTATAACAGCAACTGTGTGGATATAAACCTTGTATTATAAAACAATTTCAAGACCCATGGTGATTGTGTACAAGTATAGTACCTAATGTAGTAATCGTTCGTGAGCCCATGAGCAGCCAAAGGGTGCTCTGACTCCATTTAGTTCCCGTTTTGGTGAGTTCACTTTGTTATTTCGATTCGTGTTTCATAATTTTTATTCTTGTCTTCTCTTTTCTTTGTGCGGGTTCCAATGGGCAAATTGTTTCAATAGGTTTTAAATATTTCTATAAATTATTTATAGGGAAAACCCGACACCTATATAGTGCGCTGAGGCACAGGGCCGATATCAAATATCCCTACTCTTTCTTTGACAAGGAGATAAGGGAAAGTCGCCGGTCATCGAGCCAGGAGTGAAGAAAATTCCAGAGAAATCGGCGTGACTTCCTCCGGAAAGTACCCACCGATCATTACTTTTTCTTACCTAACATCTTCCTATCTTACTGCTAGAAAATTATTATTAATTTATAGTCTAAAAGTCTAGATGCAACTTAATTTAAAAATATTTTATTCGAGGATTTCTTCAGCGTTTTGCATATAAACTTCGGAATTATCGGCAACCGATATTTGATTATTTACGTACCGAAACATACTGTACAGAATGTGGCAGGTAGGGTAACTAACTCGGACGAAATTCTTCTTGGGCAATAAATTCCCAAGTTTATTATTATAGTTAATAAGTATCTCAGGTTTCACCCGTCTCCGATTTTTGTTTGTGCTCGCCTTTATTTGTTCTGTTAATTTTAACTATTCTTAAATTAAATTATTTTCTTCTTTCTTATTTTCAATGCGATCTTTCATTTTCGTTAGTGTAGTTAAAGCTTCACAGTGTGACTTTATTAATGAACACATACTACCCAGTGGTAATCAAGTAATGTGCCTTCTTTTGAGTAATTGCCTTAAATATTAATGTCCGTACTTTTCAACCATCGTTTTTATATCAATACAATACCATAACATCATTACCTTATAGCTAGTTTTCTGAAGATGTCGGGCCAATATTTTGAAAATCGTAAATATTTACTTGCAAACTTTGTTGATAAAAAATTTGAAAAAATAATATGTCCTTTAAACTTTTTGCAACAATTTTTCATGACCCCGAAATATAAAATAGAAAACAATTTGATAAAGCCTAATAGTACTTTTGTTAATATTTTAAGTTGTGTTGCCAATATGATTGTTATTTCTTTAAATTTGACCATGATAGTGAAACTTCCAAATATTGGAATATCAATGAGTGATAATGCCTTCCTAGTATCACTTATAATCCTGGAAGAATTTGTGAGGACTGTTGGTTTTGCAATAAATGTTTTTGTTAACATTACACAGTGCATGAATAACATAGATCTTTTCTTAAAAATTCAATATATCAGCAGACACATTCAAAATACAGAATTCAAATGTGTTGTTTCTACGATGTGGTTAAGAATTATCATTCTGTGTTCATATTTTTTGGTCAAGACAACGATGTTTTGCTACGCTGTTGGTTTTCCTGAACGGAATCTTCAAAATATTGCTCCACTATCATTTGAAGTTAATATTATTTACGCCTGTCAACTTTTAAAAATGATTACGAAAAATCTTAAGTTGTGGATTCATACGAATTTCTCGAAGAAAATACTGATTAATAGTCGAGTAATAACAGAAAGAGACGAATTAAAAACATATATGGATATACTTAAATGTTTTCAAATATGGCAAACAGTTTCACAACTGTTGGTTAGTGATATGATTGATTTAAATACGTAGGTCACACTATAAGTTTTTCGTAACTTAAAAAAACAACATGATAAAACCAAAATGTTATGTTCATTGCTTTTCAAAATACTCTCCTCCACATTTTAAACATTTTTTCATGCGATCGAACCATTTTTGAAAACAGGAGGACCACAGATCTGAAGACATGTTTTCAACGTGTTGATTGAACGCTATCACTGCCTCTTCGGAGTTGGTAAAAGTGAAACCTCACATCAAATCTTTGATTTTAGGGAAAATACAGAAATCACAGTGTGCTAGGTCGGGGCTATGCGCAGGATGGGTGACGAGTTGTACTTTTCCGGAAGCTAAAAATGACTTTGTTTTGTTGGCCGTGTGTGAATAAGTGTTGTCATGGGTTCTCTATTTTGTCTCATAATATTTTTATCCATAATCTGACATGCCATAATGTTTTGTGACCTAATCATCATTTGTCCGAAGGATAATTAGCCCTAACTCAATGTCCCATAATATCACTTGCCCTAAAATCGAAATCCCTAAATATATTTTGTCGTAAAATTTTTTGCTATAAATATTACAATCTATAATGTTTAAAATAAATAAAAGGCTTTTCTATAACATTAATAAGTCCTAACGTAATGTGTCATAATTAAACAGCCCCTAATCTAAATATTGACACCCGACTGACACCTGAAGTATTTCCGGGTGGTCATAAAAAAAATAACCCTCAGCTACTGACACTCGCAGGATTTCCGGGTAGTCATAAAAAAAATAACCCTAACCTACTGACACTCGTAGGATTTCCGGGTGGTCATAAAAAAATAACTCTAACCTACTGACACTTGCAGGATTTCCGGTTGGTCATAAAAAAATAACCCTTACTTACTGACATTCGGACTAACATACATTATACAATTTAACACTTAGGACATACTTTATAGCTAGAAAAATTAAGATATCTTATTATTATAGCACCCGATATTATGCCACAAAAGCATTAGAATTAAAAACAATTAGGCATGATAAAATTTCGTATGTTCGAACATAATGGATAGTGATGATTATAGCAAACGCGTTAGGGATTTTGAATTTCGGACTAACAATTTTCAAAGAAGAAAGGGACTACCGTTGTCATGATGTAGGAGAACGCGGCTTTTGGGTCATCTTTCGCGATTTTTTTCTTACACCCTGGTTAAACAAATGGTAGAATACCACTCGGCATTAACACTCTTTTGATCTTCAAGTGGAATTGTACAGATGGGACCTGTAGCTGAGAAAAAAACGCGGTCATTATTTTACCAACGTTTCTCGCCTGCCTCACTTTTGTTGGTCTGTTCTCATTTTCAAACACCCATTCACAAGATTGCTGCTTTTTTTCGGGTTCAAAACAATAAATCCACGTTTCGTCTCCTGTGACAATGTCATAAACAGCATTAAAATGTCCGTGGTCGTACTTCAGTAGCATCTGTGAGCACCTTTCCACGCGAGCCCGTTTCTGCTCTGCTGTCAGTTCATGAGGGATCCAACGACAACAAAGTTTCCGAACTTTCAATTCTTCGTGTAAAATTTTCTGAATTTGGCTCATACCAATCCCCAATAGTCTTCGAATTGTCTCATAGGTAATCCGCGGGTTTTCTTCAATTAGCCGCTTAACAGTAGCCACATTATTTTCGTTGACGGCAGTTGAAGGCCGCCCTTCACGAAATTCGTCTTGTAAAGAAACTCGACCTCTCTCAAATTCAGCAAACCATCGCATCACGGTGCTCAAACAAGGTGCTTCTCTCCCAAAAGCATTTTGAAGACGAGTGGCGCCGTCTTGCGGGGAGAAACAACTTTTAAAATCATAAAAAATCATCGCCCTAAAATCTTTTCGACTTGATTCCATTTTCCTTGCGTACGTAGAACTTTGATGTGTGATAAAAAACAATTGACAAATGATTTCTCGCCAATTGTTTTTTTTTATTACCTAGAAGGTTGTAACGTTTAAAAAAATATAATATTCGTAATTAAAATAATTCCGATTAGCTAGAAGTGCAAAACTTTTAGTGTGCCCCATGTATTACTTATTGCTATATTAATTCAGTTATTTGTCAGTACTATTTTTAGTGCTATTTATTCACAGAGAAACTAAAATAAATATTTTTTACAGATACTATACTACATCATGTCATCATTTATTTGTACATTGTTAAAAACAACTCAGCTTACTTACCTGAGTACAAAATACGTAAGTATTTATTTTTATGATAATGAAGGGTTTTCCAGCTAAGCCGTTGTTAAAGTACTAAAAAGTACAAACACCAATAGTAGTCAACAGTACTTGCACAGACTCAGTTTTCAAATAATTTTGAGTTGATTTGATTTAAAAAGACCTATTTATATCTAGCAAAATCTTAGCAAATCATATCGGTGGCTAATACATTGTAGGATCGAGTAACTGTTATTGGTTAAGAATACATTGAGTGAACTGTACATCAATGAATGATTTTATAGACCAACCTTAAGAACTGTAAAACCATTCAAGAGTAATTTGTCGATTAACATAACTAAACAGAACGTAGATTAATACAATCGGATAGTTTTATTACGAGCCGTCGAGCGTCCTACGGACATATTACGTCTGTCCATAAGCGACTCCGTTGTCTTTGGCGCCAAGTTAACTCATATTTCGTGATTAGCTGATCACGTAAGTTTATGCAGCCAATCAGGGCTTTCATTTCAAACAAAATATCAATTCTGTAGTGAAAATGTGACAGTAATACCTGCAATAAGTTCTTAGAACCTTGGAACGTTAGTGATGAAACCAAAAAAAAACTGTGTCAGTGAAAACAAGAAAAACAATTATATTCGCTACGATGTAAGTTTACAGGTAGTCCCTTTCTTCTTCGAAAATTGTTAGTCCGAAACTCAAAATCCCTTACGCGTTTGCTTTAATCATCACTATCCATAATGTTCGAATATACGACATTTTATTATGCCTAATTGGCTTTTGTGTCATAATATCGGGTGCTATAATAATTAGATATCTTAATTTTTCTAGCTATAAAGTCACATGTCCTAAGTGTTAAATTGTATAATGTATGTTAGTCCGAATGTCAGTACTGTAGGTTAGGGTTATTTTTTTTTATGACCAACGGGAAATCCTGCGAGAATCAGTAGGTTAGGGTTTTTTTTTTTATGACCACCCGGAAATCCTGCAGGTGTAAGTCGGGTGTCAGTATTTAGATTTTAGGGTTACTGTAGATTTAGTACACATTACGTTAGGACTTATTAATGTTATAGAAAAGCCTTTTATTTCTTTTGAACATTATAAGATTGTAATATTATGGCATGTCCCTATTTTGGATAAAATTTTTATGAGAAAAAATAGAAAACCGCTATTTAACCTTGTTCTAATTATAATATTTCAATAAATTACGATGGTGGTAAATAAAAAATTTATTTATTTAGTGTCCGGACACTAAACACATATTTCATTTGCTTGGCTGGACGTGAGGCGGGTTAAAAAAAACCTACTTTTGCTACCCGAACAAACTGCTCATCTAATACGTAGTATTCCATATAGTTTTTATATAACGATGAAACCTCCATCGAAACACCGGTAACCGTACATATTTTGACCGAATAACCCCATTTTATACGGTGATTCACAAAAGAAAAAAGAAATAGCATAGGTACTCAGTGAGTGATGTAGTAACAATATACATTAAAACTTAGTTTTTCTTTGATTTTTCATACAACAAAACTGACTGTTCAACTGAATTGCCGGAGTCTTCTCGATAAGAAGCAACGCCCGAACCGGAGGTAGATTCGCATTATGTTTATTTAACGTATGGTCTATTATTGTGTTATTTTATTTACGTTTATTCTCTTTATTCATTGTATAACTTAAGTAAAATTTGTACAGTATTTCTATAAAACAAAGATTTACAACAATAAAACAACTTATAAATTATAATAATAAAAACAAAATACATAATACAATTATAAAACCTAAGCTTAAATTAAAGTTATAAAAGCAATGATTTATAAAAATACTAAAAAAACCTTAACCTAGGGTTCCGCCGGCAGCAGGGCAGGCAAGGCCCAGACTACCGGTGGTTAGGGCTGCAGAGACAGGAACCTCCTGACAATGCGAGCCGTGTCCAGGAGCACCGCCTTCTGCATCTGAGCCTTGACCCAACCGCTGAGCGAGAGCCTCTCGAGGTGTTGGTCGAGGCTTTTCGCTATTAAGCCGTTTGCCGATACGACTATCGGGACAATGATCGTCGAATCAACATTCCACATGGCGGTCACCTCGTGAGCCAAGTCAAGGTACTTGCTGAGTTTGTCCTTCTCAGCTTTTACAAGTTATCGTCATGTGGAATGGTGATGTTGACGAGTACTGCCTGGCGTTGGGATCGGTCTACCAGCACGATATCAGGCTTATTGGCTGCTAATAGTCCTGTCCGTGATGATAGAGCGATCCCAATATAGAGCAATGCAAGACTATTTTCGAGAAACGGTACCGGTGCGTACTTATAGTACGGTACCTCCGTCTCGACAAGGCCATATTTATAATATTACGTTTATTATTATTATTTTAATATACTTTTTTATGACATGTTTTTTGTAAGTCTTTTGATAATAACCCGGTATATTAAAGTCACATGGAGATAAAAACGCAAAAGATATTTCTTCGTTTCAGACACAATTAAAGATCTTTTTGCGACTTATTTATAACCTCAAAAATTCCAACGAAACAATTGTATGCCAAAACTAAAATACTTAATATCACTCAATTATACAAATAATATACCTGTATTCTTATTAAGAATATCACTACAAATAGTATTCAATCAAATATAAAATTCCATAAAAAAGTAAACACTTAATCATCAAATAAAATCAAAACATCGCTACGGTTGTTATTTAAATCAGCATGCTTTCCAATCCAAGGTATTTGAGAAATAATGATAAAATAATGCTTCCTACAGTCCGAACGAATTACGGATAGAGAACGATATTGTTCGAAGGAGCATAGATGTACAATAACTTACCAAACTATATTAAAAACTGTGATAGTTTCATAATGTTTAAGGCTAAACTCAAAGAATATATCGTAAACACATTGTGATTTTTCAACTAGCGCCCTAGAGGCACATCATAATTTATAACTTTGTATCTCATTTTAAGTAAACTGTATGTTTTTATGAGAAATAAATTCTTTTAAACTAACCTAAAATTCAGCCCTAGCGACAATGAAAAAAGATGCTTCCTTTTTTATTTAAAATAAAAATGAATTTGTCACCACCACAAAGTTGCATTGTAAAAAATATCCTTCATTGCATTAAGAACTAAACATTTTAAAACTGAGTACGTTTAACAGTCTGTGATCATGTGTATTTTGGTGTTAAGCGTCCCAGATATTAACTAATTTGTTTTTTTACAGGATTCATCCATGACATCCTTCGTGCTACTGGTAGCATTTCTTGACATAATAAAATACTTTTATTTCATGGGCAATTTGAGCATGGAATGTGAGGAATTTTATCTGAATATAGAATTTGTCAACGTTTTATGTCTCGCAAACATTTCCACACCCGTTAAAGATTACTCAGGTACGCATGGTCTTATTATGGCTAAGTCATCATCATCATCATCATCATCCGTGCGCTCGACCACGTCAACGCCTATGCAGACGGACTAGGTATTTGTGGTGTTGCAGGCCATGTACTCCATCTTCGCTACATTCAATTTCAGACCACTATTTTCAAGTGAATTCTTCCACTTATTCACTCGTTTTACCAGCCGTCCCTTGTTCGAATCTGCCAGCGCAATATCATCAGCATAAATGAGCAACCAGGGTGGTTGCTCGTGGTGGTCTCGGATGCTGTTTGACAGGACGACTAATATTACGCTGAACAGAAACGGGCTAAGCACGGAACCTTGGTGTACTCCAACGGTGATAGTGAAGGGAAGCGTGTCACCAACCGCAGTCTTAACTATGGAACTGGAATCTTGGTACATATCCCGGATGATGTCAATAAAGACCTCGGGAACGGCCCTGGATTGCAGCGCCCAGCCGATCATCTCACGAGGGTCACAGTCGGAGGCCTTCTGCATGTCTAAAAAAAGGAGATGCAGGGATGTATTCTTCAGTCTGTACCCTTCCATGAGCGTTCTCAAGGCAAATAAGCTGAGCGCGGTCCAATTTGTTTCACGGACGTCGCGACACCGCTATCTGTTATTGTATTTTCTTTTAATTTGTTTTGTTGTGTTTTTTTTCATGTAAAATTGTTGTACTATGTAATGCGATGTCCTTAAAAATAATAAATATTTTCTTTCTTCCTTTCTTTCAAATACGGGGTACATGGTCCCGCAACCCGTTCGAAACTTATACTGACACTCCGAGATCGTACATTCCTGTCGAATCTGAGAGTCCACAATGCGCCCGAGGAGCTTCATGGTGTAGGACATCTCTTTTATGCCGCGATAATTGCTGCACTCTTGCCGACCCTTGCCTTTAAAGACCGGCCTGATAATGCTCAGTCTCCATTAGTCAGGTATCTTCCCGGTGAGGAGAATGCGGTTATAAAGGAAGGTAAGTATGCCCATACCACGAGAGTCCATCGATTTCCACGCTTCGATAGGTACTCCATCGGGTCCGACAGCTTTGCGGTTCTTCATGCGGCGAAGAGCCGACTGGACTTCATCAGGCGTTACCGAGGGCACTAGTCCCTGATTCGGAGGGAGTACAGGTAGCTGCACCTGTTTGTGCTGCTTGTTGAGCAGCTCGTGGAAATACGAGCGCTATCTCGCCTTCACCGCGCGGTCCTCGCATAGCAGGTTGCAGGAGAGTGTCATTTGCACAGCGGCACATGGAAATATCCTGGGCCGCTTCTACTCTCGAACGCGCCAACTTGTAGACGAGCTTTTGCCTTTCAGTCGACTCCAACTTATCGTACAAAGGACGTAAGTGGTCACGTCTGGCTCTGGCTACAGCTCGTTTAGAGGCACGTTTGGCATCACCGTACGCGGCGCGATCTTCAGGAGATGTGGACGCTTGCCACGCTTCGAAGAGGGCTTTCTTTACCCTGATCTCTTTCTGGACTGCTTTGTTCCACCACCAGGTCTCCTTGTCAAGCCTACGTCCATCCCAAAACACACCCTACACAACTCTCGCCGCCTTGTTGATAGCTGCCTGACACCTATTCCAGACCTGTTGCCCGGACATACTATCCGCTGCGATGCACAGGGTTCTGACAGCAGCAGCAAAGTTATGGGGTTTGGCTCTTGGCTCTTTCAAACAGCCACCACCTGGTTCGGGGCGAGCAGCGCTACCGCAATGTGCCTCGAGGCTTCACTCGCAGGTCCATTACAAGTAGACGGTGTTGAGCAGTGAGACTCTCTCCGGGTATGACCTAACAGGTAGCTACCTTGCCGATCAGGGCTCTCCTGGTAAAAAAGTAGTCGATCTGGGTTGCGCTTCTACCACTCTTGTAGGTGAACAGATGCTCGGGATTATTTTTAACCGACTTCAAAAAAAGGAGAAGGTTATCAATTCGACTGCATGTTTTTTTATGTTTGTTACCTCATAACTTTCGACTGGGTTAACCGATTTTGATCATTATTTTTTTATTTGAAAGCTGATGCTGCCCGTGTTGTCCCATTCTAATTTGGTCTTGTTCTGACTGTGGCATCCATGGGAAATCCATATAAGTCTTAAATCTAGATAAACCATAAGCGCGACAAATGGACGAATAACTCAATTACACGCCAATTGATATCGATGCTTCTTTTTTTATTGGAGAAGATATACTTAAAGGGTAGTTTGGTCAGGTTCTGATTATGCGATCCATGACAGTGAAACGGATTTCTTCAATTTTCAGGAGCAATTGGACGATACTTTTTCGACGTATAAAATAAATAAGAACTATTCACTGAAAATCAAGAAATAAACAAGAATTTGAAGAAAAAAAAACCAACTTCAAAAAAAACTATTCCAAAAAAAGCACTAAAAAGTTGAGAATTAATTGCTGAATCGTCGGCTGACACCGACTTCAACAATAACAATAATTGTTCCTACATTATATTATCGTATAAGTTTTAGAAGAATACGCAATCATTTCTTTACTTCTTAGTGCTTTGTTTTGGAATAGTTTTTCTTGAAGTTGGTTTTGTTTTGGTTTTTTGGTTAAAAGAGTTCGGTCACGAACTTTTTAGAGAGCAGATGTCGCACATGTGCGCCTGCCACCCCTCGTTCGCTTATTGTTTTTGACCCAAAAACTTGCTCATCGGCTAGGCGAGCCGGCGCAAGCGCAACCCGCGCCGTCGCAACGGCACCCCGAGAAGTCTCTTGAGGTTAACTTTGTTATAATTAAAGATTAGAAACCGCGATTGAATTCATAACAAGAGTAAATAAACTATAAAAAGGTAGTCCTCTGAAATTTCCGGAAAGTGCAGTGCTGACAATTCATAAAACTTGATAGCATAAGTGATCTAAAAAAAGTGCGTACAAAAGTGTTATGTTGTTTAGCATCTGCACCTCAACAATTCCTCGCCGAATGTTACCTTCAACGTAGCAATCGACTTGCTAAAGCTGAATCGACGCCCGGTGAGCCCGTTCTATTTTTAATATCTAGGAACTGATGTATTGTCTAAGTATCTCGATACTTAATGAAAAGCACCATGGGGCTATAATCACCACGTCATCTGCTGCGCTAGGTGATAGACGACATGGATGAAGAATGATTAGGCAGACAATCAGCACTCTTCTACAGGCCAATGTCCATCGCACTCTCAGATCATAGAAGGGATTTTAGACCTTCTATGATCTGAGATCGCACTCCTGTGTTTTATTGTGCATACTCGTGAGGAGTGACCGAGCAAGACCAATTTTTAAAGACTATAAAATACTTTCAAATCCTATACATACACTCGTTTTGGACGGCATGTTAATCAAATTTTAAGGTACCTAATACACCTATGTACTCCAGAGTCTCGTTCTATTTTGGAAAATAATTCTTAGTAGCAAAAAGTACTGTAATTTTACAGTGGCAATGAGATTGAAGTCTAACATAATATTTGTTTGGTTGAATAATGCATAACAGTCATTTTAGAATCCTTAATTATTTATTGCATCAAATCTATCATGCCTTTGAACTCTGTCATTGCAATCAAACTCTGTCATTGCAATCAAAGTCAAACAAAAAAGGTAACGTGTAATATAAAATACAGCAAAAATGCCTACAACGACTAACCAGGGTTCTGGGCTTAATTCCCCATCTTATCGAGTCACGATACTTAACAAACTGTGAATGTTTACAGTGTGTGTGTTTCTAAATAGACTAGGAAAAAGACTCGTAGTAGGTACCAATTCTTCTCAGCAACACCATAGCAATACCATTTTTATATTCCTTTAGAATTAGATAGTGGCTACCAAATGTAGAGAACGAATCTCACAACAGTGAATTCGTATCGCGCACAATATCATACAACACAAATTAAAGGTCTTGCCCTGCTGGTAGGTATATTATATCAGCATATAACACCCTTATACAAATAATAAAAAAACAGTTCAGACAGACAAAGGCCTGTTTTTAGTAAGATTAATTAATGAAACTACGAATAGTGAGGCGATGGATTTGTAAATATTTTGTCGTTAGAAGTCACATTTAATATCACCGTAGAACAGATGGTTTCCTCGTGAGAAATTTCTTTCATATCACATCTCTCGGAAACATTCAATAGAGACATTGTTAAAGGCGTCCAACCGGCCTAAAACATTAAAAATGCTTGCATTCACATTTATGACCTTTCAACTTAACGCAACGCATTCAAGGAAACCTTCATCTGGCATATAAACACAAAAGATAAACCCGCTGTGCGCTTCGTTACAATTTTTTTCTGCTACTATCTGTCAGTCATTGCTTATTGTAACAGAAACAATAGCCAGAATGCAACCCAAAACTAAACTGCCCATTATGTACTTACGGTCTTTAGGAGACCCTAACATCTGGTCAACATACAGCTACTAAAGCACGGTCTTTAAGTACTTAGTTTAAGCAAAAGGGAAAATGAATTATTTTTTTTGTATATGTAACACTGTTTCTCACAAAATCTGCAACTTCATAATCCTACCTACACCGAACATTCTGAATCATAGAACCTACAAACAGCATTTCTAACGACTTAATATTAAGCTGCCGGTTACAACTTCAAGATGCCTTCAGCCAGTCTAGAAAAAACCTGAAGATAGTAACTTCATAATAAGCAGGAAAATAGTGCACCAAACAACTGACAAGCTTATTTGCCTTCGCTGGTAAGCACAACATGCAATCAGACTCTTGTCTGATAGTAACACTCGTTTTCAGGAAACGATTAATGGGCCGATCAGAGGACCAACCAAAGGCAGAGAAAATGCTCATCTGTTCAAGAGTATCTATTAGAAAATTAGTTGTGAAATAGTGATACGGTTTGTGTGTATGAAAATTAAACCTGTGTGGCACTATTTTTTTTTATTTAAATCGAATTTAAATAAAAAAAATGTGAATAACATCATTACAAGTGTAGTGTGCGGTTTTAGTGAAAGTGTAATATGTTTGAGTCTTAAGTGCTTGAATAAAGTAACACAAAGTCAAGAATTAACCGCAAAAAAGAGTTTTATTTTTATTTTAGACAGTTATTAAGTACGAATATCAAACAAAAGAAGCAAGCTACCGTCGACTACACCTACCAGATATCTCATTATCATTGGTCCCCAGCGACTACAAATTCAAAGACAAGAGTACTAACTACCATTGCCGCACATGCTACTGTCTCAACAATAACAATCAAAGGAAATACAGTCTCCTCATCATGTTTATCAATAACTAGCGGCGACGAAGGGTCAGAGAGGAGTACCAAAAATCTTCAACGGACATGCAGTCGTCTCATCATCTTCAATAACCAGCAGCTAAGATGCATCATCATCTTCAATAACCAGAGGCCAAGAAGACTGAGACGGAAGTAATAATAACCTTCAACGGACATGCAGTCGCCTCATTATCTTCAACAACCAGCGGCTAAGAAGAGTCAGACAGGAATAATAAAATCCTTCAACGGACAAGCAGTCGCCTCATCATCTTCAACAACCAGCGGCTAAGAAGAATTAGACAGGAACAATAAAAACCTTCAACGGACACACAGTCGCCTCATCAACTTCAATAACCAGCGGCTAAGATGCCTCATCATCTTTAATAACCAGCGGCTAAGGTGCCTCATCATCATCAATAACCAGCGGCCAAGAAGACTGAGACAGGAGTAATAATAACCTTCAACGGACATGCAGTCGGCTCATCATCTTAAATAACCAGCGGCTAAGATGCCTCATCATCTTTAATTACCAGCGGCTAAGGTGCCTCATCATCATCAATAACCAGCGGCCAAGAAGACTGAGACAGGAGTAATAAAAACCTTCAACCGACATGCAGTCGCCTCATCATCTTCAATAACCAGCGGCTATAAATAGTTAAACAGGAGAAATAAAAAACTTCAACGGACATGCAGTCGCCTCATCATAAACAGAAACCAGCGGCCATAGAATCTCTAGCTGGGAAAGCAAACCAACATTTCCTCTGGAGCCATAACTATAATAGTATAGCAGGAAATCAAAAACACGCAGACTAACCACGAAGGCAAAACTGCCCACCAACTCATCAACGCTCATCCTTAAAAACTAACCTCTGTGCTTACTTTCCAATACTGGTTCACAGGATGCATACTCGGCTGGTTGTGGTCGGCCGGTTGCGGCTAGTCGGCCTTCCTTTCCCATCCCAGAGCGTGTCCCTCCTAACAAAATCGCGTCCCCTGGTTTGCCGGTTTGACCGGATCAGGCTTACAACCTGGCTGGGTGTGGTGCACAATCATCATCATCATCATCAGTTGGTTTTTTTTGGTTAAAGTTTATGTTTATTGAAGAACGTGTTCACGACGGCCAAGTCGGCAGCCACACACGTCCGGATATTCTCGTCGCCTTCAGCGTTATGACTGCCAAAACCCAAACCACCGTGAACACGCCCGTATACCTCACACTGTTCACCAACATGACTGTTCAGATCGCCACCCAGAACGACGCCTTGGGACACTGGAATAGTGCATAGGAGCAGGTCAATTTGCTCCCAAAGCAGTGCCTTATCCGTGTCGCTACAACCGACCTGCGGTGCGTAGGCTCTTATCAAATTGATTGTGACCCCTTCGATGAGCTCCTTCATGACCACAAGGCGGTCGCTAACGTGATTTACTTCCAACACACTATTTTGGAACTCCTCCATTGGCCCCACTAGAAGAACTCGCGTAGATCAGCTGGTAGCCGTGCCCGATGTTGTCGCTGGTAGCGAGTCTCCTGCAGGAACGCCACGGCCACCCTCCGCTTGGCGAGCACATCAGCCAGTTTGCGAGTGCCCCATCGTGACCCTTTCCCAACTACTGAAATTTATTTTAGTGGCCCCCCGACAACCTCCCGGTTATGCAGAAAGGCACACTATTCCTAGCACCCCGTGAAGTGTACCAGGGACCATCTGCGGTAGGTCCTGCCGCCACAAAGCACATTGCACAATGCATTACACATTATGGTACTCATAGGCGAGTAGCCCGTGGCATTACCCGCTCCCATTTATCCAGAATGGTACCGGAGCAGTTATAGTCGCTCACCACGCGCATCCAAAGAACGCTAGCGGCTTCAATCCCCGCTGGGGACGTCAGAGAAGCCAACTTCCATTTCTCCAGAATGGTGCCGGAGCTGTATAGCACGCTCACATCTCAATGCACTGCCGTACATCTACGCTTAGCTACAGCAGGGTGGCCGGATAAGCAATCTAGCGGATACCCATCTCCTTGCTATCCAGGCAAGTACCGGAGGAGCAGCAAGCCGCTATAAGGGTTCCTCACTAACCCCGCATCTAAACACTTAGCGGCCCAACGCCCTAGACCAGTGAATTTAGATGCTCGTTGCGCGCGAGGAGGGACGCTCGGTACACACTACCGAGCAGACGAACATGCCCCACCTATGCAACTAACCACGAATCCAACTCCAAGTTAGGGCCTGCCTTAAGACAGGCAGTGCTGGGACCCCCCAACACTCGTGGTACCCTGATTCTAACAGCCAGACCCGTAGTTCCGGCTGCGAAAACCCTACCTACCCGGGTGAAGTAGATAGGCAGATAGCGAGTGCCCCATCAGCGTGCCTACGTTTCACGATGCGAAGCGGACTAATGTCTTTAACCGGGCCCGCCCATGGCCCGGTAGCCCTAAACCACTTAACACAGGGGTAGGGCGATCCCCCTGCGAGTCGTTTTTCGGCGATTACCTATCCAAGTCGGGTACTCTTTGATAACTGACCTCTTAACATGGCTAAGTAAGAAATCTTAATTAATTATTCTGTACGAACCATAACATACTGTAGGTACGAAAGCTTGATTGCAAAACGGGGTACTTCAGATACAGGTAAAGTTTTAAACTATGTTTACGCGGCCAAAGTGTCTGGCAGCAGCTACTAACTTATATAATTCAATATGGCCGCTTAACAGTATACAGAAGCGCCGTTTTCGGCCAAGGAAACACTACAATATACCTTGCAAATAAATTACGGGAATACTGTAAGAAATATTTTTTTACATAGTAATATGTTTAAGAATGTGTGTAGTTACAAACCTACCTTGGCCGACACCGACTTGTAACAATAAAAATAATTGTACCTACATTATATTATTATCTTATAGGTTTAAGAAGAATTTGCAATTCTAGTGCAAATAATTCGATTTAGAATAGTTTTTAATGAAGTTGTTTTTTTTGTTAAATTTTTTGTTTATTTCTTGATTTTTAGTGAATCGATCTTGGATCCCTTTATCACAGAACCCTTTTTTTATTTTATTTTTTATTAGCCAGTGTATACGAAATCTTTTATGAACTTCACGTGGCCCGGGGGAGTACCGTGTGAGTCTCGGACTCTCCTACTACTTCACGTAGGCATACCGAGTAAAAATCTTCACAGGGGGACCCCTCATTTTGCATTAAGTGGGAAAACGCGGGATAGCCGATCCATTCACTGCGCACCCCCTGCAAATGGCCGTTTCCGGCTCCCACACTGAAGGTAGGCGTAGAATACCCAATACGTCTCCCCGACAGGCAGAGCCATATTTATTTATGTGCAAGTAGCAGGCCACCCCGACCTGCTACCCGCTGGCTCCGCTAAGGCGGTGCGCGGCTGCCAACGTTCGAAGACAGGCGTTTTCCAGTCCGTAGGGGAAAACGCCTGTCGTCGAACCACACAAATGCGAACCATTCTGTCGACAAAACGTCCATAGGTGAAACATTCTGACCATGAATCTCTCAAAAACGAAACGTCCTATTGGTGATCAGTCCATTGTAGAAACGACTGTCGCTGAACGCTAGCAGAATCCGTTTTTTTTTGTTTTTTGCTAAGTAATGTTTTTTCTTTATTTATCTACAGAAGGAAGGAAGCAGACCTATAAGAACATACTAAGGTTCAACAGAAGCGAGTTCCAGAAGCTGACTACATTCAGACTATTTAAAGTGAACGCATTTTTACCCTCCAACATAGTGTCCCATACACTAACGTACCTCATAGTTATGCTAGAATCTTTTTATCTTAAGCAAACATCACAATGATCTTCATACACAAGCACATATGCAAAGATTGAAAGTACTCCTTTAAGCTATTGAAATAATTATATTTTAAGTTTGAGTTTGAGCTATAGCAGTTTCAATAGATATCAAATCAAATCAAATCAAATACTTTATTTGCTATAAATAGGGTTACATATCACAATTTGTGGGTGTTATTATAATAATATTGGCTCTTATGCCTACTTAGCTATATTTTCATAGCATGCAAATTTTTTATTAAACTATGAGGTCGGTACTATTTCAATATTAATTCTTATTATTCCACTTATTCTATAAAATACATCAACCTTATTATTTATATTATTTGTAATGCGCTCTTTATTAGTTTAGTTTTTTAAAGAAATCGTCAATGGAGTAAAAGCATTTTTCCATAAGCCATTAGATAAGATCTTAATAGGCTCATATGCTGTCAAGATGTATGATAACTTTAAACAAGATCTTTATAATAGTAAAAAATAAAATTCAGTGCAGGCTTCTGGTACTACATGTACTTGCGCGCTATAATTACCTACCAGCCGCTGGGACTTCCAAGGCTAATTTTGCAGTTGGTTGTCAACAGCCGCGTAAAGCATTCGTACGCGAATCTTGCGGTTGAACTGACGTATATAATTCTCTATGATATGGCGGATTATATTGGTAAATTTTGTGAAGTTTAGGAATCGATTATTCAAATTCTCAAAGCTCATGCACCTTGCAATTATTTTGGGAAATCTTGCAAATAAATTATAATACCCATTGGATAGGTACAAACCATATCCCTAGCAGTGAAGCAGTTTGTAGGGTAATATAGGAACATGTTAAAACGTTTATTTTTGTTGTTATTTTCACAAAATTTTTTAAAGCTTTTATTTTTACTAATATAATAAAGCGTCTGTGAGTTTGTATATTGGTCTTTCACCAATATAAAGCTCCATAATCAGGTAATCAGGTAGTGACATAGGCTACATTTTATTAGTTTACACTAGATTTTGACAGGAAAGACAATATACGCGGGCGAAGCCGCTGACGGACAGCTAATAATAAAACAAATTACTTCCTCTTAACAACGGTACCGGCTAGGAAGAAGTCATAGTTTTTGTATGAGCATAGAGGACAGGGCCAACCCTCGGGTACTTCAGGTACCGGCAAACTATTACCCACCAAGAATGACTTCTACTCTACGCCTCCTTTTTCTACAGAAAGACAAAAATCTAAAAAAATAAAATATGTATCAGCTGTTTTACCAATGTTGAGATTCACTAAGAAGATATCTAAAAATTAAAGCTTCTGATCAGATCATAGTTTTTTCTGTTAAATAGGTGCCAATGTGCAGTTCTACAAAAGTAAGCTAAGCAACACTCTGACTTTATTAAATCAACAAACTGAATGGCAATCAATCGAAACGTTCCATTGCGTTATTAGAATAATAACTTCTAAATAGCAATCACTTTCCCACTGTCAATTTTTTTCCCACAATACATACATTATAAAACCAGTTTTACTAAGATGTCAAGTAAAACTGTCGTTAATCGAAAAATTGACAATTTAGTTGATGAAAAGTTTGAAAAGTTATTAGCTCCATTAAATTTTTTCCAACAATTTTTCGTCATCCCCAAATATTTGTTAAGAAAAAATTTGATTGTACCCAACACTACTATCGTTAATCTTTTCAGTTGTTGCGCCACTGTGTTTTTTACTTGTATTGATTTCACCATAGTGGTGATAATTCCATTTATTGCTGACAATGGTTTATTGTTTGGTTCGGATCTTTTTTTGTTATGTCTCGTGATCCTGGAATGTTGTTTAAGGACTGTTGGTTATGCAATTAATGTTTTTGTTAATCTTACCCAGTGCATGAATAACATAGAACTCTTCTTAAGAATTCAAGATATCAGCAGACACATTCAAAAATCCGAATGGAAGTGTATTGTGTCTACGATGTGGATAAGAATTGTCATTGCTTGTTAATTTTTTTTGGTGAAACCAACCATGGATTGCTACAATTTTGGTTTTGATGCACATAATATGAACTTTCATAGCTTTCCCGCACTTTCATTTGATATTAACATAATATACATTTGTCAACTTCTCAAAATCATTACTAAAAATCTCACGAAATGGATAAATATGAATTTCTCAGAAGAAAAACGTATCAACAATCAAGTTTTGGCAGAAAGAGATAAATTAAAAATGTATATGGAAATACTCAAATGTTTTCAAATTTGGAAAACAGTTTCTCAACTATTGGTTAGCGTTACGATTAATTTAAAATATTATAATATATTAAATTTCTGATCTGGATTTCTGGATGTATTCAAAATGTTATTTTATGACTAAGTTTATATCTGTAGTTTTTTTCTATTTTTTCATGTACTTCAATATAAACAAACTATTATTTGTTCTTGTGCTGCAGAAATAAAAAAAACACTTTTTTACAGATACTATACTACATCATATCATCATTTATTTACACTTTGATAATAACTACCCTGATTACTTATCTAACTACAGCATACGTAAGCAAGCATAAAATTATTTTTATATTGCAATGAAAAAGCTTTGGCTTTTTCCCAAAACTTACATAGCATCGGTTTTTAAAGAAAATGACCTCACACACCACAATTTTTTGAAAGGTTAAACAAAACTCAGATAGAACATTTATTTTACCTAAATTCGAAAAAATATTGCAATTCTAATGTTTTTGACTGACCTTTAATGATAATCTTCTGGCTAAATAATTTTTGGACCACTTTTTCTTAAACATTTTGCACAATAAAAATATTTCTGAAACATAAAAAAATATCAAGACATTTATATTTTTTTATGTTTCAGAAATATATATCTAAGTAAATCACCAAAGTCTGGAATTAAGGGTTTTTTTTTGCTTTTGACATGTACTACGTACGTACACCTAACATGCTTCTATTTATCGAATTGATTCATAATTTAAGACATTTATTGTCTCAAGAGATTACAAATAATCACTTACTGAGAAAATACAAAATTTGCTTTAAGGTGCAAAATCGAAATTCGTTCCTGTTATCCTTACATCCTCCAATAGCATAGCATACCATCACTGGTGATGTTATCAACTTGTATATTAGGGACTTCATTGTTATCGTTGTCAATAAAATACTTGAAATGATATGCATTTTAAAATTTTAGTTTTTCTCATTAGTCTTTCAATGGATTTTATGGATTATTTCAAATCATGTTGGGAATTTGAAATTTTAAGTCAAACCCAAAGAGCCCTTTAATTGGATAACCGTGCCAAAGTACGCTCACTATTATAGCCCACTCATCGAAGGAAACTGATGGACAGGGGTAAAGCTAACAGGTAGGGGAAGGATGAGAAGGTATTTTTTTTAAGGTTTACTTAAATAACTCTTAAACAGTGGCTCTTAGCAAAGAAATCTACATATTTTTTTTACAAAAAAGGTTCTATTCACTTTCTCTCTGGGATCAATATTGAGTGAGTTAAGAAGGAATGAAGATGGAAAACAATAAAATAAACTTATGTCTTGAAACAATTCTGATTATCTTCTAAATCTAAAATATAATTATCAACATCATCGTCGATGCTGTTGTGATGGGGGCCCCGTTAGTGCATAAGCTGGAGCAGACACTGGAGCAGGCAATTTCCGGCAGCCGCATCGCACCCCACCACCCCAAATATCTGAGATTTTCCGGGTCAATTCTGGTTTAGCCGTGAACAATTACCAATTCCCACTTTGCTTTTTCCGTAGATCGCAGAGGTGGTGGCGGAGCCATATCCTGAGAAGCTGTGGAGGAGAAGAATTGTCTTAGCGAATAGAAGCTGTTGCAGTTGTCGCACGAAAAACCATTTGGTCTCCACCTTTCCACGACCTGGTTTCACAAAGAACACGTTGATATTTGGTGAAGACAATCCCTTAAGGAGGACTATCAAGTCAATATCCTCTCCAACTTTTCGCTTCAATATGTCGTTAAATCTTGATCCCGGCGAAAAAGTGTAAAGAACCTTTTTTGTAGGAAATTTCATGTTAGTTACTTAAGTTAATTTTTTTAACTATGAGCCACCGTTTACCAATTGTTTAAGAAAAGCTTAAAAAGGACCTTTACACCCCCTACCCGTTAGCTCCACCCCCATCCAGCAGTTCTTTGAGTATGTAGCTTCAGAGACCATTCCCTACATTTGTTTAAGAAAAGCTTAAAAAGGACCTTTACACCCCCTACCCGTTAGCTCCACCCCCATCCAGCAGTTCTTTGAGTATGTAGCTTCAGAGACCATTCCCTACATTTGTGCCAAAATTCGCTGTAACGCGAATTATTTCCCCTATTCGGCAGTTTTTCGTCTTCGTTGAGTGGGCTACACTAGTTTTGTTTAGTTTGGGATCACATAATATTAGGAGCTTAGCGTTATCTGTCCCATATAATCATTAATTTATTCATTTTATTATAGGCATCACCTCTCTCATCCTATTTCCTAGGGATTTCATTATTCATCATATCAAAAGACGTTTACTTCTTGGGCATTCTGAGCATGGAATGTGAAGAATTTTATACGAATATAAAACTAGTCAACGTTTTATGTCTCGCAAACATTTACAAACACGTGAAAGGCTCTTCTGGTACGTATTGTCTTGCACTCGCTGTTTCGTTCGGCAACTAAATAAATAGTGGCTGTTTCAAAACATAGCTCTTACATGTGATTTTTATTCCTCTTATCACGATGGGTTTCAAAACCTCAACTATTCTTATGTTTTTTTTCTTGTTTGTTGTTTAATTTTTTTTCCATGTTCGTAGAAGCAAGAACGCAGATATATAAAAACATACTGAGGTTCAACCGCAGCGAGATTCAGAAGTTGACTACATTTAGACTATTCAAAGTGAACGCATCCTTACCCTACAATGTTATATCCCATACACTGAAGTATCTAATAATCATGCTGGAATCTTTTTATTTGAAGAAAACTACACAATGATCATTTAACAATACTTTTACTTTAACAAAATGTGTGTAACCTCTTAATTTCTCAAAAAAATTGTACAGAAAACGAAACGATTGCTTTAAGTGTTAATATTTTTACAGTTTAGTCTACATATTGTATGTATGCTAACCCTCTGCTAAAGTATTAGTGCTCATGTTTGTTACACGTTGTATACATATGGCGGAATGTTTTATATTAGAACTATTTTTTTTTGTTTGCAAATTATTTTAATTTACAGCATTAAACTGTTAAAGTTTAGCTACATTCAATTCAGGCCTTATTAATGGAAATAAAATAAATTAACACAACATGATCACATTAAGTGTTTCAACTTAACCATTCGTCAAATTAAGCAATTATTTTATAGGCGTATTATTATTTCCTAAAATTATATACATATATTATTAATTCCTAGAATTTAAGAATAAAAAAAAACAACAAAAAAATAACTACATAAAAATAAACACAGGCAAACAAAGGTACAGATGAGAGGCGTTCCTATCAACCTTTACAAAAGCCATTGCAAAATGGGGTCTTATGTCAGCAGAATAAGGTAGTAAAGGTTCGTCGTCTGTACTTACTGTCATTATCAAATTATTTTTTACATTTGGATTCAATTTGTGATCCACATAGAAATGTGGAACATTGACCTAACCCGGAAATAATTTAGTTCTGGTGTATCGAATCAAATATTAATAATAGATGGACACGAAATACATTCTTGAAAACATTAAAAGCAAAGTCAGCTTGAAGGAAATTTCTAGCAACAACGAGTTTTAGAGAAGGAATCGAACCCATGATGCATCGCACAACATTGCGCTTACTACTAGGCCTATCTTCTTGAGCCATTAAATAAAAGAGTTCACGTGTTCAACTCATGAATGATAAAACTTGACGATAAAATGCTTATCCATTAGTTTTCGATTACAATCACTTACAAATATAGCCAATACAATTGTAATGTTAATTCACCTTATTCTTTATCAAACTAGAGTGCTTATATAAAAACCTGTGTTGTATTCTTCGCGAAACCACTTAAAATGAAGATGAAATTTACGGAAAAATAACCAGCATAATTCTGCCATTCAAATGATTTGTTACTTTAAAATAATGAGTTTCGTGGAGGGATAAATACTACATGTCAAAACTAAACTTAACTAAAAATTTAATAAAAAGTATTGTTGTTACTTGTAATGCATTTTATTAATATCTCTAAATGTTTACGCAATGAATATAATCCAAACCCTTGACGTCCCCATACATTTATTTCTCACAATACTTGTTTAAAATATTCACACCTAAGATTATAAACACTTCGCGACCAAGGTCATCGACCCTAGGTCTCATGTTTCTTGTTATTAAATAGTGATTGCACAGCTTTATTGGCTATGATTTTATGTAAACAGTAACTTGAGGACGTTTACTACTCAAATAAAACACAGGGACAATGCCCCATGATGTGTACATCCATAAATATTGACTCGAAATTAAAAAAATATGTTACTTTTTTCCAAGGTTACGGTAATGGCGGCAGTCGTAAATTAAAAACGCTAGATTTCTCGAATTACCAAAAGAACACGTTTACTACTCAAATAAAACACAGGGACAATGTCCCATGATGCGTACATGCATACCAAAAGCACACGTTAGATAAAGTTAGAAAATGCACTAGTACTTACGTTTCCATTGTTAAAACTAACGGGAAGGTCACAACAAGCTGGTAAAACCACAAAATCACACTTCACAAAACGAACGTAAACAAACGAAAATGGCCGACCTCTGACGCAATTTTCAATGTTTTTTTCTAAATTATTTTTGTACCTAGGAGTGTGCAACGGAATCAATACGCATACAGCCTGGTTTGTCAAGAAACTGTCAAATGCGTTCCAAAGAAGATGCGAGCGTCGCTTCACTTGCTAAAATTAAAAAGTTTGAACGTCATAGAACGTCATAGTGACTTACCGCCAGGCGGTGCCGCGACACACAGGGGTTATTTTGACGTACCGCCAGACGGTCGCACGACATCCGAGGGGTGCTTTTTGCCATTAAACATCATTGGTTTGTTTGTAATCTTCCGCGCTAACAGAAAGAGCGAACAGAATGTGGACCTTATTCTCAAAATACAGAAAATTTACTTTGCCAATAATATAAATTCTTTGAAAAGTGTAATCATTGCAAACTGGATTTTGTGTATTTTCATACTTTCCATGCATATTGCATAAGTCATGCATATTGCTTATTTGGTGTGAGGAGAATATTTAAATTGTGTTTCAATCTTTCAGGTTCTATGTTACCACTTTCCCGTTATATACGCTTTTTAAATTGAAGACAGAAAACGCTACAAAAAGATTTTGCAAGAATAAAAACAATAAAAGTTGCGCACAACAAATTCAAACTTTATTCAAAATGTTTGAAGACGTAATGCAAACTTTTGATCTGAACAACAAATTTTTCGGGAGTTTGGTACGTTGAATTAAATTGAACTTAATATATTTACTATTTACATGAAATAAAGCTTTCGGCATGCTTAAGAAACAGAAAAACTCATATGGTACTTATATGGTTTCATTTGCCTTCTCCGTTTGCTGATCTGCTAAATTATTCAGAATTTGATTCAATTATAAAATGTGTCTAAACTCTTTAAGGCGCTGTTCTGTATTATAGATTATTATGTTTGCGGTTTATTTTGTATGTTTGTATCAGTTGGGGCAGTCAAACATTTATTTGGAACCAAGAAAGTTAAATGGTAAATGTTACAAAAAACAAATATAGTTTTGGTGAAATTTTGACTAAACCTAACATTGCAAGGACACATTTCATACCTGGATTTGGTGGATGAAAAGTTTGTTTTTAATCAGTATGCTGAGTCTTGAGGGTTAAATAATTTACTTCACTATAAATAATGTTCACATTCTGCTTGCTAGTTACAGACGACAGATGTACCGGTAAGTTATGGAGCTGATATTTGATTTTATTTCAAATATTTTACTCGATTGCGAACAAATACAAAAAGTAAAATGTATTATTTTTCTTCATGTCAGCAGGAATCTGCCACATTATTCTAAGTTTTAGTTCGTAGACATATTTCGTTACAAAAAAATAATTTATCTTTATTAAATAGTTTATACTTAACATTGTCTTTATTATAATTTAGTTTCAACAATTTCTTAATAATAATAATGAAATTTAAAAAATAATTTATATACAATTAAAAATATACAATTTTACAAACTTAAAGAGAACTGTCCACCGCCTCGATCTCAGGGGTGCCCAGAATGCTGGCAGCGTTACCTCTTTGGATGGCCAGGCTAATACGCTGACCGAGATAGCTGCCAGCTCTCTGGTCACCGGAGACTTCTATCAGGCGAGTGGACAACTCCCTAAATATTTTATGAGCTTCTGGGCCCCATGGACCTAGAGTTTCTACCGCAAACGGTACGATGCGGTAGCAGCTGCCAAGTGACGAGTATTTTTTTTTTTCAACTCTACAGCTGCTGCTACATTCTGTGCTGTGGCATGGACATGGGAAGGGGCAAGGGTATCCACACACGTGGCATCCCACACCAACGCTTTGCCACAGCTCCAAGGGATGAGCGTCATCCCGTCGGGCCTTTTACCGTCATTTCGGCAAATTCCTACGGGCTCTAAGACTGCCGGAATGCGGGTTGCTACAAAGGCCCTTCGGAGCGTGTCATTAATGCTGGCGTGGCGTGGTATACGTCCGGCGCTTAGGGCACAGGAAAGGCCATGGTGGCCCAGATGCCCAGCAAAATCACCACAACGACATCGAAGTGGATGGGTGATCCTGGCGCCAAGTCTGAGGGAGACTGTAATGGATAAAGAAATATTATCCAAAACAGTCCCCACGTTAGCAGACGGAAGCGCTTGTAGCCAAAAACCAGACTCCCTTTCGGCGGTGGCAATGAGACGAGCACTCTCTGTATCAGTCGTCGAAGACGATAAAAGACCCTGGCAGACCGACTTACAGACCGACACACACGAAGCCTTCCCGGCGTCTCGTAGTCTGATGTTAGAAGGTATAGGGTGGTATTCAGTTGTGTTGTTCGTGCGCACTCTCTCCGAAATGCACCTTATAAAATACCGATGAACAGATTTTTTTTACTTTGCAGCCGCTGGCTTTACGTCTACGTTCATCTAGTTGGTCCCTGGGATTAGTATTCGTGGAAGCCGTAGTAGGGTGAGCAGGTAAATGAGCATTATCATGAGAAAACATTAAATTAAACGGTAAAACTCCTGTAACCGCGTGAGGAGAATTATTTATACCCCATATCCCATCTGAAAGTTTTCCATCCCAGGTGCACTCACTTTCTGAAGTAGTATTTAGGCCATTTATGATCGTTCTATTAACGCGTTCTACCTGGCCGTTCGAACGTGGACAAGCCACAGCATTCAATACATGTTCGAACTGTTTTTGTGTGGCAAATTCTTCAAAATACCTGCTAGGGAAGGCAACTCCTCTATCGGTGATTATTCTGCGAGGGTTACCAAATAACAAGATTATTTCTTTCAAGTTTTTGATCGTTTCTACGGCACTTACTCCTCTAACAGCCTAACAAATTTTGTAAATGAATCTATAACAACTAAAATGTAGCAATTACCATTATGTGATTTTAAAAACGGACCTAAATGATCTACGTGCAAGGTGAGCATAGGTATCGCAGCTTTTTCAAGAGGATGTAACTCGCCTTCAGTTCTGCCGTAATTACCTTTACCGTAAGCACAATGTAGGCATGCGTTTATATATTTACGTATAAACTTTGTCATTTTGGGAACCCAAAACCTTAGATGCTAGGGCATCTAGGGTAAGTGGTCACTGCTACAAAAATATCACGATGAAATAGGTTTCATCGTGATATTTTTGTAGCAGTGACCATTTAGACAGTTTTGGAATGACAAACCTATCCCCGTGAAAAGTTTTTCTGAATAAATACCCGTCAACTATTTTATAATTAAATAAATAAATATCCCTGGACATTATTCCACACAGCGCCATATAGCCCCAAAGTAAGCTAATTAAAGCTGGTGTTATGGGATACTAGACAACGGATAAACATACTTAAATACATTTTCTTTTGTAAATACATACTTATTATACATAGGAGACACCCAGACCAGTACAAACAGACATGTTCATGCACACAAATGTTTGTACTGTGCGGGGATCGAAGGCGCGACCTCTGGTGTAGTAGCCAACTTCTTATTCATTACACCAAGTCGGTCGTAATTATTAATAAGGTCAGTCAGTTTGGTCAATATGGAGCACTAAAACTGGATTCCGACTTAGTGCATCCACATGCTTCATGCGATCACCCGGGCGGTATTCGATTTCCAAGTCAAAATCTTGTATAGTGAGCCACCATCGGGAAATGCGGGGTATCAAATCTCTTTTACTGAGGGTTTTTCTTAACGCGGCGCAATCAGTTACAATTTTTACTGGAATACCTGTGACATATATGCGAAAACGCTTTAGTGATTCCACAACCGCCAGTGTTTCCAATTCGTAACTATGATAGTGCATTTCTTCGGAACTAGTAACGCGACAGGCCGATCAGTTAAAATTGATATCAATCGATTAAATGCATCATCTTGTTCAGAACCCCAAATCCATTCTACTTCCTTTTTTGTTAAATACGTCAAAGGTCTTGCAATTTCGGCAAACTCTCTAATAAATTTACGAAAATATGACGCTAATCCGATAAACTGACGCAACTCGTGTACATTTCGCGGCTGCCTGAATTGTGTAATACTGTAAATTTGTACACCCTGGTCGCACGGAACCGGAAAAAGAGCATTTCTTTAGGTTAAGTTTCAGATTAGCCTGATAAAGGAGTTGCAATACTTCTTCTAACAGCGCAATACCCTGTTCTATTGTTATTGTAGGTAGGGTCACGTCAGACAGTCTTTCCTCCTCCATACAGCCCTTAAGCAACATTCACTCATGGGCTATCACCCGAGTCTAAACAAAGGGAAGCGCAGACGGGGCAAAGTGTGTCATACTCCAGCACTACAATCTCACCACGCACAACAGTTCTTCTGTTTCCTTGGCCCCTACATTTATAATAAACTGAATGAATTGCTGTCCTTATATTCCCTACCTAGATTCAGCTGCAAGAGAATCATTACCGAATGGTTGAAAACACTGACTATGACAATACCGAATCTCTATTGCGCCCCATAACCTAGTCTAATTATTAACAAAAAATTCAAATAATTTAATTTAACCTACCTTACTTACCTATACATATATTTAAACAAATTAATGTTACATACTCAAGATTAATATATTATTATACCTACAATTACAAACATTACACGTTCAACTAGTTAGTTAGTTATAATATATCTAATTTATTACACAGTAATTCAATAATTCAACCTCGTTTATTATTTTCAACGATAATATTATGTAATTCCTCAAATTGTTCCCTTTTAATGTTATTTATTTTTTAGTTATTTAATTAAGTAGTTTCGCTCCCGCAGTGCACCTCAGCGGAGTTCTACCCAATGTTTTTTACAACACCCTCTTGGGGAGTGGAGCACTGGTGACCTGTAATACGGGTTTTCTAAAAAACCTATCTCAGGCAACAGTCTCTCACACAGAAGTTGTCGTAAGATAAGACTAGTTTTAGTATACTCTATGTAACAACTTTGTGAGAGAAAAGAAATGAATATATTTTTAGGAATCAGAAGCGGTTTTGCTTAAAAAAAAAACATAAAACGTAGATCATTTACTTCTATTATTAATTATTAAACAAAACTTTAACACTGCAGATATGTAATTAGGAATAAGGCTTATTTAGTACATAAGATGGGAAAAATGGGCACTGAGGAAGTAGAGAGGTCCGCACTGCGCGCTGGCTCGAGCAAAAGTGGCCAGAGCGCGCTCCTGCGTCGCTATTCATGTGGCTTGCGGGGCAGGGGGGCTGACGTCACTCGCTATCGTCGTCTATACTAGGCGTAGCATCCAATACGGCTTCTCCTGACATCCTGTCGTCCTCGGCAGGAATATTAGCTGATGGGTCCTCAAGTTGAGCGTGAGCATCACCATCGGGTCTTGGTGATGGCCCAGGTTGATCAGATAGCGATGCATCGTCACCGCCATCATTTGTGTCATTAGAATTTGGAATACACACAGCTCGTTTTAAGATACATGACTAGTGACAGGTCAAGTTAGTATATCAGTCATGCTATCAACACGTTATAAGCACAGTTCAAACATACTAGCACAAGGTCTGTTTGTTTGAGATTTTAATAAATCGCAAAAGAACAGATAAGACACATATCGGGTCGACCCTTAACATACGTAACACGCAAATAAGGCATTACCAGGCCTTTGTATTTGCGCACCGTAGGCAAAGGCACACAGTTCACATACCTCCCGGTGGCTGTCGGCATAGGCTCAATGTTTGCTTACCGCCCAGACTTATCTTATCACACCGTAGGCATAGGCACCCAGTTTGCATACCTCCCGGTGGCTGTCGGCATAGGCTCAATGTTTGCTTACCGCCCAGACTTATCTTATCACACCGTAGGCATAGGCACCCAGTTTGCATACCTCCCGGTGGCTGTCGGCATAGGCCCAATGTTAGCTTACCGCCCAGACTTGAAACTAACCTTCAAAAAAGGTAGCGCAGGTTTCAGGGGTCCACTCACCCCGCCACGGCACCATGTACTGTGCTGCTGCATATGTTGTTTTGCCATAACTGCCAGCAAGCAGCTTTAATTCGTAGCGAGCGTTCGGCAATATGCTCACCACCCGGTAGGGGCCACGCATGCCTGGGTCGAGCTTCCTCTTGGACTGCGCATATTTGATGACGAAGACAAAATCATCAACCTGAAACATACGAGGAGGACACCTGTCCTCATTAGCGTAGGCATCCTACTTCTTTTGATTTCGCAGTGAGCTCCCTTGTGGATTCACGGTTCTCCGCCGGGGCCCTTAGTGCTGTGTCTCTTATCAGAGCTTGTATCGCCGGTGTTGTGCCTTCACAACCAGTCAGGAGGTTCAAAGCAGATGTCTGAGTAGTTTTCTGCTTTGTGGTGTTAAGTATACGTTGGAGACGCCAAAGCTTATCTGCCCATTCACTTTTACGGTGATTTCCTTCTATTCTCAGCATGTTCAGTACAGTTCGAACGTACCGTTCCACCTGCCCGTTCGAATAATGCATCTCGGGCGTTATGTGGTGTAATTGGACGCCTAAATCATGCATCCAAGTAGTGAACCCTGATGACTAAAACATACGGCCTTTATCAGATATTACTAAGCTAAGCTGCAAATCTTAACCTATTCAGGAGTGCAACTCAGTTGTTTTGGTTTCTTTTTCATTTTCTTTTATATTGTTTGTTATATGTTTCAAGTATGTCATAATTTATACATCTACCTTTTTCCTTGCCTTAATTTATTCCTTTCAACCACTTGTAGTATTTATTAGATCCTATTATATTGCGTGCACACAAGGTTGGACAACACTTTCCTGCAAGGCCTCGTCAGAATACCAGCAGTGTTGCAGCTTCACAGCTGCTGCGGCACATGCTAAAACAGGTACCTGGCTGGCCCAACACTAAGGGTTTTTTTGTGTTTTCCTTTCATTGCTTTTGTTTTTATTGTATAAGCCTCTTTTAGTGTGTACGTATAAAGTTAAATGTTTCAATGCACTATGTAGTGACCAAAAAAGTATATAGAGATATAAATAGTTCAAAAAACTTTTAGTTGAACTTAATATCACTTATACATTGCTTAGTAAAACCATATTTTTATTATGGCAACCAAATGTAATCTGCCATCGCGTTATTAGAGTAATTGCTTTTACATATTAATAAAAATGTCTATTACTTTTCCACAATCGGTTTTCATATTCAAATACTTTTCACCATAAAACTAGGTTTCTCAAAATGTCGAGCAAAAATGTTGTTTATCAAAAATATTCACTTCCCAACTCAGTTGATAAAAACTTCGAAAATTTAATAACTCCCTTAAATTTTATTTATCTATGTTTTTGCATTCCCAAATATAAATTAAAAAACAATTCGATAACGCCTAACAGTACTTTAGTTAATATTTCAAGTTGTTGTGTCAATATTATTTTTACTTGTATAGATTTTACCATAAGGGTGATAATTCCACATATTGAAATTAATTTCAGCACGAATGCTTTCATATTATCACTTATGATCCTGGAATGTTTTTCGAGGACTGTCGGTTTTGCAATTAACGTTTTTGTTAATCTTACCCAGTGCATGAATAATATAGATCTCTTCTTGAGAATTAAAGGCATAAGCAGACATATTCAAAAATCCGAAATGAAGTTTATGGTTTGTACGATGTGGATGAGAATGGTTATGGCGTTTTCAACTTTCGTGGTGGGAGTGACCATGTCTTGTTACACTTTTGGTTTCAATGCACGAAGTTTATGCCTTCAAGCCATTCCCGCACTTTCATTTGATATTAATATAATATACGCTAGTCAACTTTTGAAAATAATTACAAAAAATCTAACGGAATGGATTCACAGGAATTTCTTAACATTTAAACGGGTTGACCGTGAAGATATGACAGAAAGAGATGAATTAAAAATATATATGGATATACATAAATGTTTTCATACATGGAAAACAGTTTCCCAACTATTGGTTCGTATGACGATTGATTTAAATATTATTTGTTGGAACAAGCTATTTAAAATTTGTTTCTGTTGGCTTTCAAAATATTATTTGTCGCTATTTTCCCGCAGAGATTTTTTTTAACAAGCCTTTTTTTTTACAGATACTATACTACATCATGTCATCATTTGCATATACTTTGATTCTGACAACCATGCTAACTTACATAATTACATCATACGTAAGCATAATAAATAATATACTTATAATCAATAAAATGTAGGTTGTTGCCAATATTTTTCCTTCAATTACTAGAATTACTAACACTGACTGATAATTCTGGGTTGTTTTATTTAGTTTCTTAGCATATGTAATAAATGTAAATAAATGCTTCTTGTGCATCACATGTTTCGGAAATTATGGCAAATGAACATTATGCCTAGTGATATTATACTTATTGCAATTTTAAAGATTGTGCTATAATAATCTGCCATAATAATATTTGCGTCATGAAGTTACGCTTTAAAGGCGAAACATAATAGTCTTTTTTATAATCTAAGCGTGTTTGTCACCTGTTCTAAGGTGTAGGTTCATTGTATAAAATATATTCAAGTCACATGATCTTGTTAGCTGTATGATTATATTACCGGACACCATGATGCGTGGCACGTCGCCGATAGACCTTACGCGTGTTAGTAAATAAGTTAATTATATTATGTAATATGTATGTTAGTTTTTAAGGTATTTATCTATGGGCCGAGTATGTTTAGTTAAGATCTTCAAATGTAATTTGTTGCCTGAAATAAATGGTATTCTATTTTATTCTATTCTATATTTGTTTTTTTGTTTTATTACAGGCATCATCTCTCACATACTTTTTGTTGTCGACTGCATTACTCATCATATTAAAAAGACCTGTATTTCTTGGGCATTTTGAGCATGGAATGTGAAGAATTTTATCTGAATATAGAATTCGTTAACGTTTTATGTCTTGCAAATATTCCCACGATCGTGAAAGACTCCTCCGGTACGTATTGCGCTTTATTTATAAATGTATCTATTTAAATTATTCTTAACAATTTTTTTGAGTACTTACTTAACCTTCTTGATAATTTTCATTTGCCTGTGGGTCGCTTGGAAGAGATCGCTTTTTAGCGATAAAGCCACCCAAAATGTATTGTTGGATGTTTTTTCTGTAATATTTTAGCATTTGTGTAATAAAGAATACCCAATTACTTACTTACTTCCTTTTATCTTCTTTTGCATAAGTACTATTTGTAGAGTAATAACCCATTTAAAATATTTAAATAAAACTCAATTAAATTTTTACACGACAAAATTCTTACCCCCGTATCCACAAACGCTAATCAAAAGTTGAGCACACCTCAAATGATGCTGCCCTGTCACATGTAAACAGGTTTTTTTAAAATTTAAAATGGGTTTACGTTTGGCTTCAACGTCTCGCCTGGTGGTAAGCGATGACGAGGCCGATGGTGGTACACGCTTACCCAGATAATGGTACACGCTTACCCTGTCCTTGAAGACAAGGTTGTAAGTATCCGGAAACACAGACGCAGGGAAAGCGTTCCACACCTTAGCGGTGCGGACCAGAAACGACGCATGAAACCGTTGGGTGCGGATAACTGGGAAGTCAACCATATGGGGGTGGAAGCCCTCTCGGGGTCTAGTGGTCCGGTGGTAGAAAGTAGAGGGCGGTATCAGGTTCTGTAGTTCTTGAGCACACTCTCCGAAATACAACTTAAAAAAAACCGATAGAAAGGCGACTTTACGCCGATGCTCCAAACTCTAAGAGAAACTCTGAATTTAAGGGACTGCTTTGCATGTAAGGACTGCTCAGTTTTGATTGACATTTTTGGATCCGGGCGTTATTCATTCGCCAGTAAAGTTTTGTTGTTTCAAACATAGCTTTTACATGTGTGACTTTTTTGTATGTTTGTTGTTTAATATGTTTTTTTATTTTCTTTACAGAAACAAAAATGCACATATATAAAAACATACTAAGGTTCAACCGGAACGAGTTTCAGAAGTTGACTACATTCAGACTATTCAAAGTGAACGCATCCTTACCCTACAATATTGTGTCCCATACACTGACGTACCTTATAATTATGCTGGAATCTTTTTATCTTAAGCACACATCACAATGATCATTCACATGATAACAGATTTATTCATACTTTTTGCTTAAAACAAGGAGTATTGCTCTTGTAACAAAAGCTTTTGTAGTTACTTACGATGCGCGATTTTAGAGCTTGAAAACGAATCTCTACTAAAAAAAACAATAAGAAAAGCATAAAAAAATCATCATAATAAAATTGGTAGAAATTCCGTTCACGCCTTCATGTCCCATTGCTATGACAAACAAACACTTGCTATCTGTGGTTTAGGACAAAGAACATATAGTAAGAGACGGGACTCCCATTTAGTGTTGCCCAAATGCAAGAACAAGACGAGACTTAGCCAGTCTTGGTCTTGGTATTGCGCTCCCAGTCTTGGTCTTGGTCTTGGTCTTGCAGCAAGAGTCTCGCTAGTCTCGCAATTACCTTTATTTCTATAGCTATTTATTAAACGTTCATTTATATCTTATAACAACGTAACAGAGTAGGTACATTTGAGCTGGAATTAACATAACCATAGTAAAGACCAACCAAATTAATAAATGTCTAAACATTTATTATATTTATTCATTTATTTATTTATTTATTCTTTATTGCACAAAGAAAAAGTACAATTGGCGGACTTAATGCCTAATGGCATTCTCTACCAGACAACCACGGGGCGAAGCAGAAATCGTGTTGGCGGTGTCTCATAAAACCGGAAATCAAATAAACTATTAATACAAAAAACATACTTATACCAAAATTATACATATTACACATACATAATCATAGTACATAAATTTAAAGATACATACATTAAATATCGTACCTAAATCTTAAAATATTGTCTTGAAAGGAGAGAGGTTTGGTTAAATGAGTTAAGGTTTATCTAAGAAGAAGTTATGGATTGCGCTTTTGAAGGAAAACCTACTGGTTGACAATTTAATTTTATTAGGCAGCGAGTTCCATAGCCTAATGGCAGCTAATGTCAAAGAATTCGACTTAAGGGAAGACGAATGAAGAGGAGTATGAAGCAGCAAAAGGCTATGCGAGCGCTGGTTGCGCGTGCTGCACTCGCCCCTATACTTAAAATTACATTTCAGATATCTGGGGGAATTGAGATTACTAAGAATATTAAAAATTAAACAGAGCGTTCGAGAATTCCTACGGTGACGAATTTTAAGCCATTTTAATTGAGAACGAAAGGGAGAAATGTGGTCGTATTTTCGTACCTAATGCAACTGTTTACCAGACGTTCAAGTTTATCAAAGAGACCTTGGGACAGATTAGAAGTGCAAACGTCTGCATAGTCAATGAGGGGCATAAGGAGTGCTTGTACTAAGATAATTTTAGTGCCGAGAGGAAGAAAGTTTTTGAATTTATATAAGGAGCGTAAGGAAGCAATGACTTTACTGCTCGTTTCAATAATGTGCTTATCCCAACTCAGAGTATTGTCCATAAACAGGCCAAGGTTCTTGACGTGAGGACTGTAAGGTAAAACAGTGCCGTTATAGGTTAACACCGGCCAATCAGTCCCAAGGCTACCCAGCTGCCGCCGGGTGCCTACCACAATTGCCTGACACTCAGTTGGATTTACCGAAATCCCGAAGCTGATAGACCAGTCAAGTAAGCGTTTGAGATCATCATTCAACTGGAAAATAGCCCCATCAAACCCCTTCACGTCAGTCTGCACGTACAGCTGAAGATCATCAGCATAAATATTGTAGGCCTTCAACTATTGGGAGAAGTACACATAATTGGAGATTCGATCCGAAACACACGTAGAAACGAAAAACAGTCGCATAATAATAATATGAGTAATTGAAAGTGCACCACTAACAACATAACCAAAAGGGAAAGTACATCACTTTTTTACGCGTTTAGGCCTGCTACTGGCCGCCTTTTCCTGACTTGGGCCTTTCCGGGCCGTAACTCCATCGCCGACTGGGTCACCAGCGCTCGAAGTGGGGTCACAGATGCTGTTCAGCTCCTGAAGCGTCGTTAATCTGTGTTGTTCACCATCCTGCGCCATCACAACGATTACCCCGTTCATGGTCCAACACTTAGTGACTCCAAGTCGTGTCCGGGCTTCCATAAACCTGGAGTGCCGCGCCTTGGTCAGGAACTCCGAGACGGCTACACCAGAACCCTTAAATGCAGACTTACTGACCAAGCCTTATCCCGGTCCACAACTTGGCAAAACTTCACCAAAACCGGCCTTGGCTTTGCCTGGGAGGGCTGGCCCATATGCTGACAGCAGATGAAGGACTCTTGCGTTAGCGGCAACTGCAAGCGCTCCGATACAGCTCTGAGCACGGTGTCACATGCGTCCTCATTGTCAATCTCAGGGACTCCGTGCACCAGCAAGATATCCCTGCGGCCCTGCATCTCCAGTCTGTCGCAGTTCCGCTCTAGAAGCTCAATCTGTTGCTGTATACTTGTTATGGCTGTCATTATGAAGCTCCTGATTACATTGAATTCACCAGCAAGAGTCGCCAGGGTACATGAAGGTGCTCCAGCAGGTACAGCCTTGTCCAGGTTCAGTTGGAATTCTGCAATTCTCGACGTGCACAGAGCTTTCACTTCTTCAAAGGACTTTTGTAGTGACTGCATGGTGTGTCAAGTGTAGTGATGAAAGTGATAAAGGATTTATTTAAGAAATGTGCTGGCAGGTATATTCTTTAGTTTTTAAACATTGAAAATGTAAATAAAAACCTCAAATTATTTTATTTTATTTTAAATTTACAGAGCAAAAATTTAGCTGTCTTCTCTTATGCATCAAAAAAAAAAAGCAGTTCTTGTTATTCCCGACTCAAACATTTTTTTTTAGCAAATTTTCATGACTTACTATCGTTGACCCATTGTACAAGCGGTAGAACACGCATAGGGAGGCAAACTCTCTCCTCAGACATAACGGGCCTAAACCGCTTGTCCGTTTGGGATCGTCGACAATCCGGGTCGCACGCCTCTGGACTGAGTCAACTGGACTGAGTTGATATCCAGGCGCTCCTGCCCAAAGGTGACAACAGTACTCCACGTGTGGCCTGACTTGCGCTTTATACAGCAGCAGTCTTTGCCTAGAAGTGAAGTACTGCTTCGCCCTGTTTAGCATACCGAGCTTTTTGGATGCCAACTTCGCCTTTTGTTCCAAATGACTGCAAAACTATACGTCACTAGATGTGTCAACACCCAGGAACCCAATACTATCTGTAAAGGTAAAGGTAGTGTTCTGGAACTGAGTAGCTACAGTGAATGGAGTTTTCTTAACGGTAACCGCACAAACTTGTGTCTTAGTGGGGTTATACTGGACTAAATTGTTCCGACCCCAATCGGAGACCCAAGCTAGGGTATTCTCGATTTCAGACACAAGTTTAGTTCGACTCTCCTCCACAAAGGTACGAGGGGTATTGTCTCGGCCAGTATAAAAGGCATCTCCAGTGCTATCATCCGCATAGCAATGAATACCATCATTAGAGAGCATATCATTGATAGGCAAGAGGAATAGCGTACGAGATAGCACAGAGCCTTGTGGGATGCCAGAATTGATGTCCAAGCTGTCGGAACAACAATCGTCTACAACGGCTTTATTGCGTCTGTAAGATGAAAGCTTTGATAGAAGACCTAGCCAGACCTATACCAGACCCGGTCGAAGGCCTTAGCTATATCTAGGCTAACAAGCAAAACCTCACCTTGACTTTCAATGGCCTGAGCCTGGCGGTGTGTGAGATACACCAGAAGATCGCCAGTCGACCGACCATTACGGAAGCCGTATTGGTAGTCGCTCATCCAATCGTGATCCTCTAGGTACCTCAGGAGCTTATCATTTAACACACGCTCCAAAACCTTTGAAAGAAGGGAGGTAATAGCAATAGGTCTATAATTCGCCGGGTCCGACCGGTCACCCTTTTTAGGCACCGGGTGCACGTGGGCGGTCTTCCACAAAGACGGACATTGCCTTTTCGCGTAGGAAAGTGCGAAAAGGCGCGTTCATACCGGGCACAAATCGGGAACACACACTTTGAGCACCAATGCTGGGATGTTATCCGGCCCACTCGACCTGTGGACGTCCAGAGTTGCATTCTCGCCGGACTTCTTTGCGTTTTATGCGGATCTCCGGTATAATGTGACCGCACCAAGGTATTGTAGGTGGCACGGTGCTCCCAGCGTCCAAAGTCGAGTTTGAGGCAAAGAGGTTGCCAAAGAGATCGGCTTTCTCTTTAGCACTGTGGGCCAGATTTCCATCTGGATTTTGGAGTGGTGGCAAAGACGAGCGGCAAAAGGTTCCCTCGGCTGCCTTGGCAAGCGACCAAAAGGCACGACTCCTCGAGGCGTGGCCCACGAGCCGCTCCCCAATGCGGCTGATGAAGTCGAATTTAGCCCTGGCGATGGCTTTTTTACTGGATCGCGAGGCAGCATTCAGTTTGCGCTTTGCATCTGGTATTGAGTGGTCCCTTTTAGCACAGGCCAGGGTCCAAGCCTTGAATGCAGATTGTTTGAGGCGCAAGGCCTCTCTGCAGTGCTTGTCAAACCACGGCTGGCTCCTACCCCCAACAGCCACTAGTGGATGAGGAATATAGCATTCCATACCCGCCAAGATCGTCTCAGTGACCGCAGCTGCGCAGATATCAGGATCACCAGACGCAAAGCAGAGCTGCCTCCATGGAAACGACGCGAAAAACTCACGCAAACCATCCCAATCCGCTGACTTATGACTGATTTCATCAATTTTGCTTTAATTGTAGGTTTAAACTTGTAGAGAGGTAATCAATAGGACTGACTAATACGAGTATACTGAGCATGAACATATTGGCAAAATTGTTAGCACATCGCATATTGTATGACGTGCACTATCAATTACTGGAAAATCCAGCCAGACGAAGTTTTTGCTAAAGTTTTCAATAATATTGATGTATCAATAAAAAAAATAAAAATACTGAATGGCTATAAAATATACCCTTTTCTAAATAATGTCAGCCACTGGCAGCTAGCGAAGAAAACTTTTTATATTAAAATTTTCTTGTAAAAATAATAATTTAATTGAAACAGTGTTTAAAAACACAATAAATAAAAAATGAGAAAAATTAAAATATCACTCGAGCAAAAAGTCGTATGTGAGTGGGCTTCGAACAGTAAAACCGTATCTTAGGATATACTGGACCTTAAAAGTAAGTCGAAGTCCACTGTTCCAAAATGCAATTTGACTGAAGTGCAAAATTTAACATCTTATTCTGCGCAGCTATTCAAACAAACTTCAATCTTCAGCTTCTTCTTCCTAATTATATTTTAATCAGTGAGCTGGCAGGCACCTTCAAAGTACTCAAATAAATGCTGTTGACTACAGTATCACAAATTAGACATGCGCGGCGCCATTTTTGACACACGCACACAGAGACGTGAATTTATAGGCGAAGTCAGTGAGTTTCAGTGTCGCGGTCAGTCGCACTGTCAAACACATTGAGATACTATTTGGACGTCATCAGATACTTACATTATAGTTCAATGGTCAAAAATGGTTTCGCGCAGATACGATTTCTGTTGCAGTGTATTTGGCTGCATGAACCCCACACGAAATTGTGATTTTAGGGTTTTTTGGTTACCAATTGATGTTGAAAGGTAAGTAAAAGTCAGATAACGTTTGCAAGTTAGTAGTACTATGTTCGAGTATTAAAAGTATAGGTATAAGTATGAACCATTATATTTCGTAACACATTCAAATCCAGTACAAATGGGCTTTTACTTTTTGCGTAACTTATCTTAACATGCATTGGTAAAACACCAGTATTTTTGGTATATTATTTTATTGGCCAGCGCGGCTGCTGCATCCGCGCCGAGCGCCGCGACGCCGACAGGTGACCGCCGAAGCGGTGGCTCATGGTGTTATCTACAGCCTACTAGCAAGGTAGGTATTTTTGAATTGATGTATTTTATTTTTGGCGGTATCTGTCAAATCGCGCTTATCTGGCGAAAGTAGCGAGTAGCAACCTTAGGCGATCAGGCAAGTTGATAGAAAAAGGCGTGAGCGGTCCTTCTGTAAACTCTTTATTTTGTGACAGTATGTTTAAAACATAGTTTGAAGTCATATGAAGAGAATGTTTATAATTTTATATAGATTATTATTACGATTTTAGTCAAATGAATGGTAGAGATAATCCTGACTGTGTGAAGTAAAATTTTATTAAGTGAAAATATAAAAAAAATCTAAAAGGATAAGGTTGAATGGGTGAATGTGGGTTTAAACATAGAATAATAATTAAAAAAACAGAAACCGAATCCGACCATCCGGTGATGCCATGAATATTTAGGCTTTCCGGCTACCTACGCTCGAAGTACCATAGGTGCTAAGTGTCAAGTTATCGTAGTAAGAGCTCAGGCAAAATGACAATTTGTGCGGTAAACGCGGTAGAAAAAGATCAGCAATATAATACGTTACATCTAAAAAATACTGCTGTTTTAAAGTACTATTATCTCGACATTACCATTTTTGAGCCTTTTTGTATGGAACTATCCTATCCTTATGTTTTGCCAGGTGCTTTAATTAGCTTTACTTTATTCCTTACATGAAATTAAAATATTCACAACAATGTTTTCAAAAAAAACATCCCCTGTATGTCGTCTCTGCATTTGTCTCTGACAGTGACAAGTTAAAGAATGCGTCACATCCTTTTGTCACTTTATGATAAACATAAATGCGTTTAACATACTTTCAAACACATCGGCATAAGGATCATATTTCATCAAAATTAAAGTTGGTATGACTTTGACAACACATTTGTTTGCTTTTTGGCTATTAGATGGCAGACGCATAGCGTAACTTTAAAATTCATTTGTAAAATAACTAAACCATTAATGAATAATGTGTCTCCTGCAATTTTTAATAAAATGAAGAACTAATATTATATTCTAATTCAAATGATAAGTGTTGAAAGTCGAAAAAAACACATTTTCGTGGAGAAAATTTGACGTAAGTCCGACGATGGCAAGCGCCTGAGCGCGATGCGCGGGGGGGATAACGGGCGGCGGGACGTATCGTCATACGCTGGGCAACGATAATGTTTCGGGATAAATATCATTTTAATTGATTAAATGACGTCTGTTGAAGATAAAAAATTAGCACAGTCACTAAAAAGTTTAAAGACGAATATTTCTCTATAAAAATTATGTGCTTTTTTCACATTTTACCCACTAATAATTCGTTAAAAAATTACATTAATTACTGGTTTCGGATTTTTTTAAGATCGAGTAAAGAACATCCTCTCATGTAACAAATTAACACAGGTTCTAGATAATATAAATAAATAAATATAAATATGCGCCAGACAACACACCTCTTGTAATGGTCTCGAAATAGGGATTAATATACCTGTGTTACGAGGTACCACACAAGGAAATAAGCTAGGGGCGTCTCCCAGCACACCCAGACCCGAGTCAATTCAGAAAAGGTCGTTTCCTGAATTGACCCGACCGGGAATCGAACCCGGGACACTGCGGTAATCGAGGCGAGAAACCGTGCTATAGCGCACTACGCCAATCGTGTCGTCAATATCCATTAGCGTATCATATATTTTTTGCAAGACCACTATAAAAAAATAAACACCTAAACCATTGAATAGAAAAAAAGGAAGTTCCGAGCAATCTGCAATAACGCCGCCTTAATAGAAAATCAAAAGTGTTCCACATACTTAAGTTGCTTCTTCTTTGTTGCCTCGAGTCGACCGTTTCTTGTTTGTTTAATCAGTTAAATTTTTTATTGTTCTATTTGACTTGTATGAGTTATTGTTACAGTGAGTTTAATCAATAGATATAATAATATTTGGTAACTTTCTTTCTTTTTCTGTAATGATCATAAAAAATTGGCTGTAAAAATAATTGATTGTTTATTCTTTCGAAAAACCATCTAATCAACAAATGCTTTACATCATCATTAAATTTGAGCAGTTTCATTTTTATTCATCAGGCTTTGTTAGATTGGAGTAGGCCACCATTATTATTTTCATTCGGATGATTAAAATGATTGCAAGACGTAAAAAAATAACTGAAAACTATTTCCACCCAGAATTCAAAACAATGTTATGGCCTCTTCAGTGTATGTTCCAGTTATATTTTGCTCCCAAATTCGTAATAAAAGGAAAAAATATATTTGAAAACGGAACGCCAACCAAATTATTCAATGGGTGTGTGTTGATGTTAGTCATCGGTGCGTATATAGCCCGGGTGATTGACGCCTGGAACACTAATATTGAATTGCTTGCTTGTTTTGATTTAATATATTACAATTTTGGATACTTAATAAGTTACAAAGGCAATGTCTTAGAGAGCAAGAAAAATATGAAATTTATTATGAAATTACAAAAAATTACGTGCTCCAACTACACAAATGAGAAAATTCTAAAGCGTATTGCATTGTCAAATTGGATTGGTGGTAGTTTAATTGTTTTTCTTTGCATGGTAGTAAACGTCATTATTTATTTTATGGGCCATAACATCCCGACACTTATTTCCACCTTTATGTCGCAGTGTTTTGATGTTCATGTATTTTTTGTATCGCAAGTGACCAAATTAATTCGAATGAACATGGAATTATTGATAGCACAGGCAAAAGAAATTGAGGTTGATTTAGAAAACAATAAAAAATACAAAAACTTGTTTCAAAATTATTTAAGTTTATTAGAAATTTTGGAAGAAAACAGAAAAAATAATGAAAGTATGGTAAGTTAAAGATAAAATCCTATATATTTCTAAAATTTTCGTTAGTAATTATTTAACCTTATTACCGTCCCGCTTCTGCGCGAAGGCCACCATCATCACCACGCTATCCAAATATGGGTTGATGGTAGCAGGGCTTGAAACCGGTTTAAAAAAATACGTTTTGAAACATTCCGAACGGTTCCTTGCATAGCATTTTGTTCGGAACGCGCACAAAATGAAAACATTTTATGAGAATGGAAGGAACTGGTTTATTTAAACAAGGAACAGAGGCTAGTGGCGACGAAAATTCATACAAAGCGACACTTTTTATTTATTTGAGAATTTAAGTATATTTCTTGAGGATAGAACTATCCGTTTGATGATACAAGTTGATGACGAAATATAAACGTTGGTGGCAAAAAATCGAATCCCTTACTATTGCATCAATGTTCTTTAGTTCAAACTTTAACGACACGACCCGTGACTAGGCTGTGAATTATTTTTCCCAGTTTCGTATTGAACCTATTAAATAGAAAAAACCGGTCTAAAATGGTTAAAAACGTTATATTGAGCGAGAACGATTTACGTTTCGTTCCTCTTCTTAATCCTTTTTATTACGTGCCCGTTCGTACGGAAACAAAAAAAAACGTTCTTAGGCATTTTGGACAAAAAATAACCGGTTTCCAAGTTTTGGATGATAGATAAAGATAAGATAAAGATAAAATTTATTTATTTACCAATTGTTAATCACAATATTATAAATTTAAACATTAACTCCCACACTAGGCTAAGCCTGTCTCGTGGGAATCAAATCAGTTTCAATTTTGGATGTACATGATGAATAGCTTAAAAAAATATTTAGATAAACAAAAATATAACATAATAAGCAATTCTGCTGTGTCTGGGTGTGTGTGTGTGCGTGTTGGGGTGTGTGCGGTTGGGTGAGTGTGTATGTGTTCGTTCATGCGCGAGGGTGGGACTCGGGTGTGTGTGTGTGTGTGTGTGTGATCATATGTATACTAGTCAACTGTGCTAAGGGTATGTAAGGTTATTTTTATAGCACACACATGTCCGTCTACCATGAGTTTTCGTCTGGCCAACTACGATACAGTTGGCAAAAGCACTTTGTATGTAATGTTTAGTTCCATTTCTTTTCACAAGAGGCGCTTGTTATGAAATGAGCAGCGAAGTAACTTTAAAAAAATACTTTATTCCAAAAATAGGATTATATTTAAAGATACAGAGTTCTTGATTATGTGAGGTCTAGATAGTAACTAACTAATTCTAAGTGATACAGTGATTATATAGGGAGTTTGTGGGAATAGTAAATACTTATGACTAATGAGACTATTTTGTAATGAGGTGTTTAAAGACTTCATTATAACAAAAGGATATTGATTTTAAGATTACTAATGATATACTGATAAAAGAGTTTAAGTAGACAATACATGATTACTAATGGTTATTAGGGTAATAAATTGTACTTGAGTGTGAGAATAACAAATAGAAGATATGATAACTAATTAATATGATAATAGATATAGGTATACTAGGTAGTTGAAGGGTTAAGGGTTATGTAACACGCTGTACCTAAATCAAATACAATAACGTCAACACTGACGCTAGCGACTCTCATTGGTGTAAACTTATGGTAGGGGTACTTGACTACGTTCTGTGTTCTACACTTTTCCCGACCAGGGGCCTTATTATAACCCCTATAACTTGTCAAGTTCATTCTCTAACCTAAACCTAAACCCGTAGCGAGCAATTTCCTAATATGATCCTTTATTTATTTATTTATTTATTCTTGATTGCACATTTATAAAAATAGGTACAATTGGCGGACTTAATGCCTAGAGGCATTCTCTACCAGTCAACCGCAAGGTTTAACAGAGAACATACAAATTTTGGGCTGTGCAACGTATGCAATTAGGTGCAAGAAAATACAAACAACAAATTTGTTACCTAACTAAAACTTTAAAACCTACTAATACTCAAACTAACAAATACCTAATACCATTCGTTAACTTAAATAAATCATATATAGATCATAGTATACTACATAAATACATATAAACTATATATACTTATCATGCCAACAAATATACCTATCTATATACATTGAAAATAAATATACTAACATAATATTAAATAATAATATATAATACGAAATTAAATTAAATTGCCATTTAAGAGAGTTAAACGTAGATGCCTGAATCTGAACTGAAAAATGGTGAACTTTATTTCTACTAAGTACTAACGCATCTTCCAAGCTGGATATTTCCTGACGAAAGTGCTCACTACCCTCAGTTTAGGAAATTAAATTTTCTGGATATAAGCCCTAGCTTTGTTACTACTTTGCCAGGGAGGCGTTAAAATTTATGTGGACTAGCAAAAAAACATCATTCTCTGCCAAAATAAATTTAACTGACACAATGTAGGACTCTATCGTATCTAATTGTTCAGGGTGGTCTGCAATTGATGGGTGCATTAAAATCTGTAAGGTGATCATCGGAATCTTTTGATGGCCACCTTCCACAAGATTCAACAATGTGTTAAGTAAAGAATTGCCTTTTTTCAGGTTTTATTCCACAACTTCGATGTATTTATTCATACCTTGTTATATGTTTGTCAAAACGTCTCTGCATACAGCATGATAGTTCAAGAAAATCAAAAGGTAAGAAATTCAAGGATACTGTACCTACCAAAGCTAAATCAGCTTTTCCCGTTAGTTTCATGGCCGTTAGTATAATGATATTGACCTTAAATGTTGAGTAATTTTAAGTGCTACTTTTTTTTTTAAGAACGAAGCATTCATCATGAAGAAGTTGATTGCCTCTTGTTTTTTCTAAGAGGAATTCTAAAACAAAAAGAAAGGTGCACTTAGTATTAAAAAAGGGTAAACAAAAGTCAGTATTATCGGCAGAAAAAATATTAAATATGCTGCTTAACAATTGTGCGACTACGCGAAAGGGTCTTTTTTAGGCGCTGCACTGATTTAAAATGTTGTAATTGGGTTACGAGTAATGTAGGTACATAACTTCCTAGAAAGCTAATATAATGTTGATTTGCTTAAAATAAAAAAATAAGTTAAGTTATCAATCATTTGTAAATTTTATAATTAAATATTGTAAAAAAACTACGAAAAAAGTGTCGAATTTCTGCAAAAAATTTATGAGCGTAGCCTGTTATTGGTTATCATCGGTAACTCTGTTTTATTGTGTTAATGCATTTAGTTTAAAAGTTATTACACTGATTTGCAATGAGTTCCCTACTACAAGTTATTTTAAAATGTTAATTAACAATGAAAAAAAGGCATTTCGACAATGAATTGTTTAATCAAATTTTCATTTTTTTATTTTTTTACAATATTTTTTTCAAATTTCAAAAAATAAAAGCTCGTATAATGAGGTCATTTCGCTGTTTACGTTTGAGAATAATTTGTATTTATAAATATTATTTTTTAATCGTTTGTCCGTCTGCCTGAATGAAAGAACTTTTTTTTTCATTACAGGTACCCGATGCGCTTTTTTGGGCGTTTGTAGGCACTGCGCTGTTATTTGTAAAAAACGTATTTATTATAGCTATTATCAGTATTGAATGCGAAAAAATTCACTTAACTATCGGAGACGCCGAGTTCATCAGAGACTGTAGTTCAGGTAAAAAAAGGAATTTCGGCGTGCTCGCCATACCGGTAGTTTTCAGTCAGCATCTAAATGGATTATACGAGCTTATGAACGCGGCAGCGCTGCACATAAGGCGCACCTGTACGCCTACATGCACATTTATGTACGAGAACGCCAAAAATTGTTACTTAGCGATACATTCCGAGAAATTACATTAAAAGTTAAGGCTAAAATGATTTCCTTTTCCTTACAGATTCAGGAAGAAAATTTTGCAAAAATATTCAAAGAGCTAACAAAACGCACTTCAAAAAATTTGGGCCATACGGCATTTTTGTCACCGATGGTACTTTACCTCAACGGATGTGTTGCTATGTTTCTTCTTATGTCGTGGCGATTTTGCAGTTTTATCACATATAAATAATAATTTATAATTTTTGAAATATGCCTACTTACTTAAATAAATTATTTAATTCCATTTGACTATGTAATTTTGACCCTATTCAGGGCTTTTTGTGAATCCTTTTACTCGAGCGGTCTGTGGGTGACGTATACGCGACGAGCCTACAATGCATTTCGCGTGCAATACAACAACGCTTTCAGGGCCCTGTTGCGGCTGCCCAGGTACTCTAGTGCTTCGGGAATGTTTGCGGAAACGCATGTTGATGGCTTTCATGCTATCATCCGCAAAAAGCCGCCTCTTTAATGCAGCGCCGGAGGGGCAGCGGCAACAGGATTCTGAAAGTGATTGCTGCGCGCCCTGACTGTTTATTCAAACGCACTGGATGGGACTTGTGACTGGGCAAATTAAGTAATAATCACTCTTGCACCCACTAACACTACTATTATAGGATAAGTATTCAATTGTTACTAACAACTATTAACCAATCTATGGATAATTATGTCTGAAAATAAATGATTTTATTATTATTATTATTTATAAAAATACATTTGCTTGCATTGATTTCTATTAATTATTCTATTTTTGACGACACGATTGGCGTAGTGCGCTGTAGCACGGTTTTTCGCCTCGATTTCCGTAGTGTCCCGGGTTCGATTCCCGGTCGGGTCAAATCAGGAAACGATCTTTTCTGAATTGACTCGGGTCTGGGTGTGCTGGGAGACGCCCCTGGCTTATTTCCTTGTGTGGTACCTCGTAACACAGGGATATTAATCCCTACTTCGAGACCATTACAAGAGGTGTGTTGTCTGGCGCATATTTATATATTTATTTATATTTTATATATATATTATTTGTTTTATCTCTCGCTATCACGAATCCAGCTTGTTCAGGGTGCAATTTGCCGCGACAAGTAAGCTTGTAATCTTGCGTTGATAATGTAAAGAAATACCTCACTTGCATGCGATATTTATAAAAGAGATGAGTCTATAGTTGTACATTTCTTGGTGGAGCCTTTTTTGTGCATGGATTTTTTTAATTTCCTTAAAACTATGGATTGTGCGTGTTTGCCGTTCTATCAACAAATATCAACTATTTTGTATCGTTCATTCGTATGTTTTGCATTTTGACATGATGATGTGACCTCAAGTGATAAGATGATAGAAGAGATAAAGTACGATGATTCTGACTCCGAATCAGTGTCTGTGGCCATCAGCATAAACAAATCGGTGACGATGATGGAATTAGCGATTTTTAAGAGTCGCCACCACACGATTCAGATAACTGCTGGGACCTAGGTAACAAAATAAAGAGTTTACAGAAGGACCGCTCTCGCCTTTTTCTATCAACTTGCCTGATCGCCTAGGGTTGCTACTGGCTACTATATTCGCCAAATGAGCGCGATTTGACAGATACCGCGTAAAATAAAATACATCAAGTGAAAATGAGAAGTGGCGCTGCCGTCACGAAAATGTTGTAGTCCGCAAGTTTTAATCTTTAAAAATACAAAAGTGTAAATTTTCCGTCTATATTTGAACAAAAAAGTGAGATCGTGGTACGATCTAGCAGTGATATCGTTATCTCGTCAAAAAACGATATCAACATAGTGAAATATGACAAAAACATTGTGAGCAAAAACATTACCTATTTTGAACAAAAACAGTGTAAACAACAACAAAAATCAAAGAATATGCGTCTCCCTGATGAAGCCATAAATTTATTGTGCTCAATTATTGCAATATCGGTGTAAAAGTTGATTTAAACTGTGTGAAGTGAATGACAACAGTGACTACAAATTCCATTGTAATGAGTCATTTTTAACCGATTCTGCTATTCAAACTAAATGTGTTAACTAGCGGAGGCCATTTTCACTACTTGCAGTAACAGCTCAGTGGCGCAAAAGCAACCTGTGCGGATTGCGCATACTAGGAACTCCGAAGTCACCTGGATCGAATCTGCGCGTTTTTGTTTTCATTATTGATATATTTAAAGGAGACTGTTGTATTCACATTCCCACGCTGAAGTGAAATAAAATAACCTGCCCATTAAAATTCTAAATAATTGACTGAAAGATACAAATATGGATTCAGAGAACATAACCCGACGTAAACCGTTTAGATCAAGTTCCTTGAACGATGTAAATATCATTGATGACAGTTCTACGAGTACCTTATTTGATACGACTATGCTGAGTCTACCAGACAGTACACTTGATCGCAGTCAGATGGTTCATGATTTACAAGAAAAGATCAAATTGCTGAATAATGAATTAAGCAGTGCTCATCAGGAAATTGAGAACCCCAACTGCGAAAACTTACGTTTGAAAGCTGACCTACAGAAATCACTTACAGTTATTGACACATATAAGAAAGTTAATATACCTGTGGGTAAAAAGGGTATGACTCCTTCATCTGGCCGTAAAGGTAAAACAAAACGCAATGTTCACTTAGTAACTCCAAACCGGGATACATAGTTAGATTCTATTGACCAGTATAATCAATACTCGCACGGACCTTCACATGTCGAATTAGAATCCCCTGAAGATTTACTACAGGAACAGGATATCCCAAATATCGTACCGGATGTGTCTCATATAATAACACCCTCTCCCTGTGAGCCCGTTGAACCAGGTGCTGCAAGAAAATCACGACCAATGTTGATTCTTGAAGATGCTATGTCAGACGTCAGAAAGAAAAAAGTCCTTATTTTAGCGGATGAACAAGGCTATAAAATGCAGCATATTCTTCAAAAATTGATTGGAGAAAAGTTCACTGTCTGCTGTTACTGGAAATCTGGAGCATCTCTACAAGAAGTCTTATGATCAGCAAGAACAGAAATAAGTGAAATGGACACTGATGACTTTGTTATTATCCTTGGTGGTATTAATGATAGAAATCCCAGTGAAATAGTCTTTTCTTTGAGGTGTTTTCTTGACAAAACAACTAACACTAATATTATGGTTTCCGAAGTTCCTCATAGTAAATTCCTTAATGAATCTAAACTCAATTATGAATTGAAATTTGTATGCTGTAAAAGTAAAGCTAACTTCGTTAATATGAACTATAGTACATTTTTGCCGTGGCGCATCTCTATTGCTCTTTACAGAAGTCAAATGCTATTGAGAGAAATTCTTCGTACTAATTATTACGCGAAGTATGAAGAGTACTGTAAAGTAAAAAATGACAATCCGGAACATATTATACCTACTCGTACTTTAATTGATAGAAGTACTCAGACTGATAAAATGCATTTTAATGATGTGACAAATTGTAGGAAGTCTGAAGAGTTTTTTCGTGTATAACAAAATTAGTATTCTTCACCAAAATATAAATGGCTTAGTCTCTAAATCTGATTTACTGTCTCTTTCTATTGAATCGCTTGAATGTAAGAGCGTGCTTATTGGTGTCCTATGTATAACAGAACATAATATGTCAAGTGTAGATAAAAAAATATTTAAAGTTCCAAATTACAGATTGGGTTCATGTTTTTGTCGAAAGAACCGCCATGGTGGTTCGTGTATATTGGTGCATAAGTCACTAAATTTTGTACCAATAGATGAAATAAGTAAATACAGTGTTGAGAATGTCAGAGAATGTTCAGGAATAGAGCTTATTGGTCATAAGATTAATGTCATCTGTATTTATAGACCACCGAAAGCAAACGCGGATTGTTTCGAAATATTTTTCACAAAGCTACACTCTCTACTGAGTCGGTTTTGTTATAAAAAAAAGAAAATAATCCTCTGTGGTGACTTTAATACCAATCTTCTCAACGACAGTAAGGAATCACAAGAATTCAAACAGATGTTATGGAGTTTTAACTTAAAAATCGGTATAAGTAAACCTACGAGGCTATGTAGTGGGACCTGCATTGACAACGTCATATTCAATGTTAGAGGCTGTACCACTGATGTTCTCGAGTTAGCCTTGTCTGACCATACAGCGCAGCTCCTTAGATGCCCAGTAAAAACCAGTTGCATCCTTAAATATTGGTACATCGAGAAACGTGATTATAGTGAAGAGAATATAGATAAATTCAGAGATTGCATGAACGCCCTTAGCTTTAGCGATGCATTTGATAGTGATGATCCTAACGTGGCTTACGATCGGTTTTGTGAAATGTTCTGTTTGCTTTATCGATTGTGTTTTCCTTTGATGCTGGTTAAAATCTATGCTAAAGCTCGACGTAAATGGGTAACAAAAGGAATAAGGCAATGTTGCAAGCGCAAGCGAGAACTTTTGTGGCATTACAGAAGAAAACGTACATAACAAAATAAAAGTAAATTTTTAGCCTTATCGTCTTACAGGCCAATAGCACTCGTGTCAGTTATTTCTAAGATATTTGAAAAGGTAATCCATAACTCTATAAATAGTTACTTTGAAAAAAATAACCTTTTTGCCACTGAACAAGCTGGTTTCAGAAAAAATAAATCCATAAATATGGCAATCTATAAGTTCCTTAATACAATCATGAGTATTGTTGATAAGAAAAATCTCACAGTCGCTCTATATATGGATCTTAGTAAAGCGTTTGACTATGTAAACCACAAAACATTGTTAAATAAATTATATGCATACGGTGTCAGAGGTAATGTGCTCGAACTTATTAAGTCTTATCTTAGTAACAGAAAACAGACAACGCAAATCTCTAGAATATGTTCAGCCACCAATAGAATAGTTAAATATTCGTCGGAAACTAGAGACGTCGTCTTTGGAGTACCACAGGGTAGTGTTTTGGGCCCACTTTTATTTATTATTTATATAAATGATCTGCCCAAAGTAACTAGTAATAAAATCATATTATTTGCAGATGATAGCACCGTTTTATTCACTGGCAATGATAAGAAACGCATTGAGCAGGACATTAATGACACTTTATCGAATATTATAGGCTGGTTGACATTAAATAACTCAAAAATAAATCTTTACAAAACAAACTTAATGACATTTAGAAATAGAATTGATAAAATAGGAAACATCGACATTCATTATTATAATTATACCATTAACACAGTGAACGAAACAAGATTTTTGGGATTAAATGTAGATAATAGTTTGAACTGGAAAGCGCATATTGAAATATTATGTTCAAAAATTAACCGATCTTCATATGCATTATATATGTTAGAAAAAACAGTCAGTACAGCAGCTGTCCTAATAGCATACCATGGATATGTCGCTCCACTTTTAAGGTATGGTATTATGTTCTGGGGAAATTCAACCAATAAAGAATCCATTTTCAGAGCACAAAAGAAGTACATACGTGCTATTTGTAATTTAAAACAGATTGACAGTTGTAGACCCTTTTTCATTAGGTTAAAGATTTTAACTCTTGCCAGTTTATATATTTTTGAAACTGTAATTTTTGTAAAAAATTATATCGAACAATTTGTAAGATTAAATAGACACCTTTTAAAAATTTGTATTCCGCCAAACAAAACAACTTTTTTAAATCATAGTATTTTTTGCATGGCACCTCGAATATACAACCATTTACCTGAATCGTTCTTAGAAATAATAGATATGAATATATTTAAGCATAAAGTGAAATTGTTTCTGTTACAGAAGGGCTACTACTCGGTTAATGAATATTTGTCTGACATTTTTTAGTCATTATTATTATTATTATTTTATTTTATCTGCTATCTGACATTTATATTATTTATAATTGATCCTAGATGTAATAATATTTTAATGGCTCGTGACTTGAAATGACTCTGTAAAATGAAATTTTGAAATTGTATTTATGCCTGTTTTGAGTGTAATTTACTGTTTTCAAATGTTTTTTGCATACCGAGAGGCCGAATATGGAGATACTTATCATATCCATAACATCAAATGTACCCATGATTCGCAAATAAAGAACTTTGACTTTGACTTTGAAAAATTGCACCTAGTTTAACAAAAACAAAAATATACAATAGGGTTCCAGTTAGAATAGAAAGGAGTTGAGATGGGTGAATACGTATAAAAGTATTATATTATAAGAAGTCATTTACCGGGGTCCAGGTGCAACCTGCTAGCCTAATGGCTTGATCATACAGTCCTACCTACCTACCTAGTAGGCTGTAGATAACACCATGAGCCACCGCTTCGGCGGTCACCTGTCGGCAGCGCGGCGTGAATGCAGCAGCTGCGCTTGCCAATAAAAGAATATACCAAAAATACTGTTGTTTTACCAATACATGATAAGATAAGTTACGCAAAAAGTAAAAGCCCATTTGTACTGGATTTGAATGTGTTACGCAATATATTGGTTTACCTACCTATATACTTATAATACTCGTGCAAAGTACTACTAACTTGCAAACGTTATCTGAGTTTTACTTATTTTTCAACATCATTTGCTAACTTAAAAAACGTAAAATCACAATTTCGTGTGGTGTTCATACAGCCAAATACACTGCAACAGAAATATCTGCGCGAAACCATTTTTGACTATTGAACTATAATGTCAGTATCTGACGACATACAAATAATATCTCAATGTTTTTGACAGTGCGACTGACCGCGACACTGAAACTCACTGACTTCGCCTGTAAACTCACGTCTCTGTGTGCGTGTGTCAAAAATGGTGAGTTTATCTAAGCGGGCTATCTATCAGAGCGCTGCGCATATCTAATTTGTGTAGATAATTACTCTTAAAACTTCTCTAAAATTTTACATATTATAACATTAGTTGAAGTTAGTTGAAGTGTATTCTAGTTGATTGCTAATGAATAAAAGTAATGGTTTTACCTAATCATCAAATCGGCATCAAAATTAAGAACCAACCAAATTAAAATCATTTTCCTGTAAATTCACATTTTATCTCTGCAATCTAAATTAAGTAGTTTAAGAAACAAAAGATCATCACGATCTTAATTTTTTGCTGCTCTTAGACGTTCACTAATGAACCCAGTCCTACACTGAAACTTCATAGCAAGCTGTCACAGTGGCCCTATTTTTTTGGTTGATAGAAATACTCGTATTTATAACCAGAACCCCTTCTGTTTTTTTCTGGGTCTGGATTTGCTGGCTCCTGGCTTCACTCTTTGTCTTGTACCTGCCAATACAAGGATATTTATACTTACTACGAGACAACGACTAGGCTAGACGACAAAAAAAACTATTTAGTCCGTCAGTTAGATTATCAAAAAATTCTAGACACGTATTTTTTTTTCTCGTAAACGAAAAATGACGACGATACAGTGCGTTAAAGTTTTGCGTGATGTCACGCCTAGGTAAAATTTTTACTGAGAAGTGGCGTTATAAGCCCCCACTCCGGAACTAAAATGCTCTTTAACTTTGTATTTTTTTATTAATTTGATAAAGCGAAAAATACATGTCCATAATTTTTGGACGGTCTAACGAACAGACTAAACAGACTGCCATTTTGTTAATGTTGTCGACATCATATTGGTGTGTTGTGTTGTCCGGCGCATTTAATTTCGGGTTTAATGTTTTAGGTTCTATATCACAATTTTGATGTATTTCTTCGTACCCTGATAAAAGTTTATCATAAGAGCTCTTTATTTGTGAAAGCAAAAAAGTTAGTGTTTTTACAAGCATCTGCGTCAAGAACTGTGTGTTTGTTTGTAACTATAGCTTCAAATTTAAATTTCACCCACTTTCCGATGATGCAAAAAAAATCCAAACGCCTATCAGAGATGCTCAGTGTATATAAGTGATAGCATTTATGGTAATTATTCTGTTTAAAAAAAGGCATGCATTTTTTCCTCGGGCAAAATTATTTTTCGCAAAATTTCACTTCCCAAAAAAACTTTTCGCCAAAGTTTCATTTCCCAAATGAATCTTCAGCAAATGTACGTTCCGCACTTTATTAATTTAGTCAAAATATCATTTCGCAAAATTTTACTTTGTCAAGTTTTATGCGAATATATATAAAAAATGTTTCATTTTGGCAAATATTGTATTCCAGAAAAATATTTGGCCAAATTGTCACTTCACTTATGTACTCAAATTATAGCGTATGCAAATAATTATTTTTGCTGGCACAGGAACAGAGTCGCCGCAGCGGCCGGCGAGTGCCAGAATAGAACCAAGTGTTGATATTAGACCACATCGCACGAGCCAAGCGAGCGTAGCGAACGTGCCGTGGCAGCGGTCGGCAAGTGCTAGACCCGAATTGTCAGCGAATTGAACTTAAGTGGCAAAAAAGTGTTGATTTATCGAAAACTAAATTGTCGTTTTTGGTATCATTCAAAATCGTATGCCATACAACATTTTGGGAAGAGTAAGAGCAAATTATTAAACAATAATTTTCCAAAACAGTGGTTTGCTAACTAAAAATTTGCGAAAAGTTATCTTGGGAAATGTGTTTTTGTCAAAGGCTTATAATAGTTTGCGATGTGAAATTTTGGGAAAGGTTTTTTCGACCGACATTAGTACTTATATAAAAACATTTTGTTTTTTAAATGACCTCATTATTTATATCCTGGACGTGAAACGATAAACCATTAATCAAATATCCTTCTTACCTATATCTAAACATTAAATTGGAGAGTAGAAAGATAGTAACTTTATAGACTTTTGGAGCAATATTCGAATTCTCCTGAAAATAATACCTAATAATAACAAACTGAAATAACCGTAAACAGTAAACATAAAAACAATAAAAAGAAGAAAGCGACTGATATCCGATCATGAAAACATCGATTTCTATTCTAGTCAATCCGAAATCATTCTACATACGAGTACGCAACCTATCTACAAACGTTAAGCTGACTTGTTCAGTAATGAGTAATTAAACTTAGTGACAAAATGCTAATGCATTAGTCTTTGATAACAATCTTTTGATAATTTCTAAAATTGTTAATGACTCCGGTAATAAAGATGGTAGCATCATTTTCTTCAATGAACTTCAAGGAGTGTTTGATAGCAAACCTGTTTTGTATTCCTTGTAGAAACTGATTAAAATAAGGGATACTAGTAAATATTCAAAAATAAAAATTAAATTCATGAAAAAAAAACCCAGAATAAAAATGATTACCATAAGTAGTACCAACTATGAACAAGGAGTTTCAAGCAATGCTGCAACCCCTTAATATCATGCAATATGTATTTTTATCCCGCAAATTTCAATTGAAACACAATTATGTTTCTATAATTTTTTCAATAAATCTATAAACGCTGTTTTATAACATTCGTTGGTTTTTAAATCGTAGAAACAATATTAAGTAGCATAAGACAAGCACCTAGTGGCCGAAACTATGTAGAAACTGTTTACCATACCATTGGCTATTATGTAAACTTCTGCGCTACTATGAAAAGTGACAGGAATGTAGACCTTATTGTCAGAATTCAGAAGATTTGTAATAACAACAATATGAATAATTTCAAACAGTTTTACTACTAACAACTGGATTTTGTGTATTTTAATTTTTCCATGCATTTTGTTTATGCCCTACATTTGCATTTGATGACAGGAAAATATTGGCTTTGCGTTACGATCTTTGTAGTTCAGTATTTTAACTATCCTTTTATCTATGGTTTTTAAATGATAAAACTTATGAGATACAGCTTAGATGCTTGGATATTGAAGACAAAAACTGTAACAAAAAAATGTTGCAAGAATACAACGAAAAAAAGTTGTCCTCATATACTCGTACAAACGTTGTTCAAAATGTTTAAAGATATAACAAAAACTTTTAATCTGAACAACGAATGTTTCGGGAGTGTGGTATGTTTTTCCTAAAGTTATACGTATTAACTTGGGGTCCTGTTTTTTTTGCATAAAATCAACATTATTGTTATATTTTCAATCTCTGTTTTATTTTTACTTTTTGTTTAAATGTTTCAAAACGTTTTCAGGTGCTGTTCTATCTTATAGATTCATTGCTCCACGCTTAATTCTATATGTTCTTATCATTTCAAAAAATATTCATACTTGGATTTATTTCCTTACAAGTGCAGTCGAGTGGTGGTTGAAAAGTGTGTTTTTGGTCAGTATGCTAAGTCTTGAGTGTAAACAGATGTAACTCACTATTAAAAATGTGCACATAAAACTTGCTCACTCAGTAACTGGCAACTGACGTGCTGGTAAGTTGAGATGATCAGTATTTCCACTATGAGTTTACACCAATAACAGCTGCTGTATATTGTCAAAGCTCCTGGTAACCCTAGTTTTGATAACCATTTTTTTCAATTTGCAGCTGCAGTGAATGAAATGCTTAAAAATGCGAGAAGAATCAGCGAGGTAGAGTTCGAGAAGCTCAGCCCGGGCGGGATACATATCGATGCAACTCTTCCTAGACGACTTATATTTTTAATGTCCATTTATACTGAGGTTATATTACAATTTTACTTTATCAGCTACTGGAAATATGTAGACTAACAACTGCGTTTGTCCATGACATATTGTGATTTAAAACAGATGTTTTGCAGGCAGCAATTTATGTTTTTGGCGTTAATAATTCCTTTGCGGTTTTTTTAGTCTAACTTTTATTTTTGAGGAAATTGAAAACATAAAGAAGGACGGCGAACTTCCATGTAATTTCAGACCTCTACTTACGGGCCGCGTACATAAAAGAAATCGGTAGAACTACGCTAGACTAACAAAAAAGTCATTGTTTTAACTGTTTTAAAACTGGGGTTAATAAAGCTATTGAAGGTAGTGAGGTCATAATTTAAATCGTTAGTTTTTAATAATTTTGAATTGATTAAATAAAAGGACACTGATGCTTACACATCAGTCAGATTTGGTCCGACGTAAGCGACATGTTCCACTTTCGCGTTTCAGAGGCTGTTTGGTTAGATATGCCTTATTGTAGTGATGCAATGCAACGTACAATACCCGCATTTTGTCTGACTGGGCACGGTTTCATGCAGTGTTCCGTTCCGGAGAATTGCGCGAATGACCGTCGTGGGAAGGTGGACTCCGCGCCCTTGCAGACGGGCCCACGTCCGTGCGACGGGTCTCGTCGCGGGTGTACAAACGGGCTTGTTCAGTCAACAGCGCTACATGATACGTGCAATGACAACCCTTAATGGGCCTCATCCACCACATCCTCATCCCATGCAAAGGCGCACTGCGAGTTTGTTGGTACGGCCGCGTGCTACTTTTTTTTTTTTTTATATTGCCCGTCAAGATGACCTCACTCCACCTGATGGAAAGCGGTCGTGAGGTCCAGATATGAGGTTGACAAGCCCAGTCATTCAAACGAATCACTGGGCTGGCCATCCTCACCTTGAAGGCCTGCAGAAATGCCTTTTCACGCCCCGCTTGAAGAACCCGGGACTATAAGAGGAAGGAAACACATGTGCTGGAAGAGCGTTCCACGAGCTATCTGTCAACCGTAGCCCTTATCACATCATCACAAAACTGTAGAACAAGACAAAGAAGTACATTTCTGGTGTACCTAAATTAAGTTTGTTAAGCTCAGTGTGAGGTTTTTCTGCTATATAAGCTATGAAATAAAAAACATATTAACTTATTTATGTACATTTATTTTAATTAACAAGTGGTCCAAGAATGCAGCATGAGCTCCAAAATAATCCTGCTGACAAGCGTACCCCATGTACCATAAAATGGGCATTATGTGCGAGCTGCACCCAACTGTGTGATTTCCAGCAGCACAATAACAATAATATCCTAAAATGGCTTCACTCCCTTGTACTACTTATAGTCTACTAGGACCCTTCTGCGTATAGACTCAGGTACATGAAGTTTTTCCCGATCATCACACTCAGGAAACAAGCAACGGCCAGCAGTGGCAGTTGCTCTTCTTATTGTTGGAAGAGCCATTTGAGTGTTGCCTTTATTATTTGTTTGCTGGGTTTCAATTTGCTTATGTTTTTCTGCAACAGGTGGTGCAGGTAATTCTGGAGGGCTACTTTCCCTTACAGTTTGATTATTTGATGAAAATGAAAAAAATATGTTATAAATATAATATTAACAAAATTTATTTTGGGATATTTGGGATATCACTCGTTGGAAGTAAGGCGTAAGTATACCATGCTTGTTATGGCCCCAAAAATTCTAAGAGGGAAGGTTGATGCCATGGATTTACATGAGGAGCTGTGCAAATTGTTTACCCCAAATAAATATTTAAGGAACAGGCGCCACAAGTTACTAGCTGTGCCGTCATGTCGGACAGTATCCCATGCGCAGTCGCCTATACCCTGGGTTCTCAGTTCTTTAAACTCTCTGCTGGATAAGAATCCTGAATGTGATTTGTTTAGATGATGACTGGAAAGATATATTGTCAGTGTGTTTGATGTTCTGTGAGAGATTTGCATGACTGTGTGTCCAAGAATAAATTGTAATCCTTAACTATTGTAATTGTTGTAATAACGTTATAACTAAAGTATAAAAATAAAAAATAAATAATAAATAAATTAATAAAAATCAAACGTAATGTGAGTAATTTGACATTGACATTGATGACAACAATGGGAAGGCAAAGAAGTATGCCCAATTGCCCATACAGCCTCGTTATCAGTTTGTTTTTTCACTTTGCACTAGAATACATTCCAAATACAAGTTTATGGTTTTAAAATGTTCATTAAAGTGTTTTGATTTATTTAGTTCAAAACAGTTAAAATATAACTTACCAACACAAATTGAAAATAGAATTGATTGCAGTAATTGAAAACGTCTGAGACCTGCGTAGATTGGAATACTCTTTCAGGAAATAAAACCGTTTAGTTTTTGCACCCTTAGTTGCACTACAGAAAATTTTTGTTTAATTGAAATCGGGAACAATTATCTTTGACTGGCATTCTTTACAAATCTCGATTTTATGGGAATAAATTCAACAAATTTAACTCTTTTTATTTAACATGTTTCCGTTTAGCAACCTTTTTGTAAATGAAGTCTGTTGAATATGCAGTCGAGTTTCGCCGCCTTTCTTCTGGTATTACCTTCTTTAAATTCACGGAAACTGTCTTTCTTATTAATTACAACTAAAAAAGTTTACCCCTCTCGCAGATTACATCAACCAATTAAATAGCTACGCTCCTTCTAGATAAAAAAAATGAACTTATTTTCAAAACATCAGAACAGTATTGGAATCGGCGTCCAGATTGGAATCCCTTAATCTTTTGACTGCGAGTATCCAGACACAATTTAATTTTTTTATTTGTAGGTCACTGGTGACCTACGCGGCAGTCCACATTTTTAAAACGTCGGTTTCACCATTCCAAAATAAACCCATTTTGACCAAACATTATATGGGCATTCGTTTCATGCTTGTCCGATCTGGCTACATTCTCTTAGTCATTCTTTCTAGATACAAGCGACTAATCTTATCATATTTGTAGGCATCGATATGAGAACAGTTTCGTGTGTATTCCTCCTTGCTTTCCTTTCTTTCATTCATTTTTTTATAAGAAAATCTACAGTTACTACCCTTTTCTTTACCCGACTAGTTTCCTTTTAGGTACACTGGGTTTCAACTCATTGCAGGTGCGACGTAACTGGCATCTGGTTGTTTATATTTGTCGTATCCTACGCGGTGAATCTGACTGTCACCAGTTGGTGACCCGTTTATGCAGATTTTTTGTGCCTAACAATTATACGCGTAGTCGTCGGCACAACTTACTGGCGGTGCCAACTACCAGAACTCAGGCTCGCCGTTTCTCACCTTTCATACGTGGGCTCAACGATCTGAACCTCCTTCTGGCAACTGTACCATGTGATGTATTTGCTAAATTATAACTATTGCTGTGTATTTTTTTATTTATTATTTCATAACTGTTTTTATTTAAATTGTACAATGCCCTGGTATTGCTGTTATGTTGTGCATTTTTTTTACTTCAATAAATAAATAAATAATTCATAGTAATTTAGATTATAACTTTAAACTACATTTAACTATACTATATATTTACATGACTAGTATACTTTCAAAAAGTTTACTTGGTAATCTCAAGCTTATGACTTTTGGAGCAGTGGAGGACGTCTGGAAAATTATTGGTCCTCGTGCTAATATTTCAAAGGAAAAGAACGTTCAAAAACTGTAGAATTCTGTCAGTAAAGCAGTAAGTAGGACCATGAATCGGAAGACGCAGCGTAGGTAGGCTACCCACCCGGTGGATCGAAGACTTGGTGCAAATTGCAGGAAGCCACTGGATGCAATTAGCCCAAAGCCGCTCGCTGTGGCGTTCTATGGGAGAGGCCTATGTCCAGCAGTGGACTTCTAAAGGCTATTGATGATGATGACGATGAAGCAGTAGGTTGCACTGACTAAAAAAAAGCTTATTTTGTAGTTTTACATGTTTTTAATTTGTTTTACAATAGCAATAAAACAATCGACATTCTTCCTTATTTTTTATTTACAGTAACAAACACTGAAGTATTACTACAACATACTTACGTCGAAATTAGAGACACGAGTTTCCTAGGAAGTGAACCATCTACTTGAAACAATCCATAAGCAAACAGTTTCTGGAATTCATTCCTGTTAATTCGCAATATGTTCTTACACGCGTTCTTATTCGTTTCTGAAGAAGGAAAATAATATTGTTTATTACAATAATTGATGATTCATATAAAGTTTAGTAATATAAAAAATAATTATCATTGAAATATATTTTTTAACAATTTCTATTTTTGAGAGGTCTTTCGATAACCTCAACAAAATAATATCCTATTGGTAAATTTTATTGATAATGCTGTAGAAGTCCTCAGTGAGAATTATGCCACTGGTAACTTGAAAAGGCAAGACAGGATTCATCATGACCAGTGAGCACAGTCTTTTTACTCAAAATAAACAACGTCCAAACGAGTACGCCCATTGGTTTAATATTTATTTTAAATTTTAAAACCATAATATCATTCTGCTTACAAGGAAAGGATGCCCCAATGGTTTTATATAAATATAAATATGCGCCAGACAACACACCACTTGCCATGGTCTCGAAGTAAGGATAAATATCCTTGTGTTACGAGATACCCGACTAAGAATTAAGCCAGGGGCGTCTCCCAGCACACACAGACCAGAGTCAATTCAAAAACGATCATTTACTGAATTGACCCGACTGAGAATTGAACCCGGGATACTATACAAATCAAGGTGTAAAACCGTGCCACAGCGCACTGCGCCAACCGTGTCGTCAAAATATACAAGAGTTTTGTTATCATACCTGAGGAACCTTTTTCGAAAAGGGTGTGAATGCAGAAAATGTTGACTTTTTCTAAGTTTATGTAAAATTCTTCACATTCCAAGCTGAGCATGCTTATAAAGAATATGTCCTTAGAAAGAAATATTGCTGATGACAAAAACGAATATGAGGTGGCAACCTGAAATAAATTGTAAATAGTTCATTGGATTTTTATAATAAATATTATACTACTAACGAAAAACAACAATAAAAATATTATATTATTTAAAAGATTTTATTAAGCGTTCTTGTTGTGAGGCGAAAGTGCATGTGTAAATATTTCCCAGTAACAAAAAAGCCTTCAGCTGTACAGTTTCCAGCGTCATATCGAATGCTAAAATAAAAAATGATCGAACACGACGATTAATATAAAATGTAATGACATCGGACATTCATAAGATCAAATAAATGTAAATCGAACATCCATTATGATCGAATTGTTATTGTATTGAATGATCAATATGATCTAAAATATATTTAAAAAGAACAAATTAAATATACCTAACAAATGAACTGATAGAGGAACCGATATCATTGGCTAGCCGGTTACCTCACCTTAATAATCAGTAATTTTAACATATTCCTTTGAACATAAATTCAGATTCAGATTCATTTAACTTAAATTCATTCAACAGAAACATTACAAAATGGTACGTCTATCACAGAAGAATACATAATGCATTTGTGATAAATTACATAGCATTCTAATGACTTAAATTATAAAACAATAAACAATAATTTCCGATAACTTATTAATGAAAATTCACAAATTATTTTAATAGTCAAATCAATACATTAATAACTATAATAATAAAAAAATTGTCAAAAATAAAAATAATCGTCAAAATAATCAATAATTCAATTTAGTGCAAATAATCACATAGTAATCCTACATGAAAGTTCTCTAGAACTATGATCGATTACTTACATTAATTGTATTCAACATGGAGACAAATAACATCGAATGGACAAAGGAAGCCGTAATGTAATATAATATCTGTAAAAATATTAAAATTCATCGATGTTGTAACAACTAGTCTCACTAAGATACTACTCATACCAAGTTACAATAAGCATCCATTGCACTCAAAGAAATATCTTAGCGAAGTCAAAAATACTTTGCTTGGTTTTTAACATCTTTATTACAATAGAGGTATATCGACTAGATTGGGAATTATATCCTGTTTTATTCAAGATATCATCTTATTGGTCTATCCATGAAAAAAAATGAAATATTACACTCACCAACGCTTGAGACACCCTTTTCCATAAAACAAAAGCTTTGAGTATGTCTGAATAAAGCTTTAAATCATCTCTTTTCTTTGTTACGTTTCTGTTACTTAAAATTTGGTTTTCCTTTGTTACCATCCAAAATGTAAGGTTCATTCTTATAATTTTCAGAACTTGACAAGTGTAAATTAAATTAACTTCAAACGAGATTGCAGGAATGAAGCAAAGGAAATAAGAAATAGCTCGAGTTCCAATATTTTGAGAGGATGTTATCATCACTATTGTATAAGCCAAAATATTTTCTATAATTTGTGTCCAGGAGAAAATTATAAAATATTTGAAATCAGTATTATCAAGGTTTTTAGCAATTTTTTGTACTCTTACAAAGAGTTCAACATTGTTCATGCCGTTGCTTTTATTAACTAAGAAGTTCAGAGTGTACCCAATTAGCTTAACTAAGCAATCCGCGATATGTAAAAATAACATTAAGCTGGAAACTTCACGACCTAAGTAAGTTCGTGTAACATTAATAACATATAAACAAGAACTGACAAAACTACTACAAAAACTCAGCACAATGTTAAACATCCCGTTGGGCGTAACAAAATTATCTTTTATCCTATATTTAGGTGTGAGAAGTAATTGTTGCATAAAATTTATCGGGCTAATAATTTTTGAAAATCTTCATCTATAGCATTGTCAAGTAAATATTCATTTTGTTCGAAGCGACTGGCCATTTTGAATAAATACTTCACTAATGAACTAGTACTAACAAAAAATTTGAAGAAGGAAACGTTTGCCTCGTGCTTAGAAACTTCGATTAAAATAGAACGAAAGAGTATTTAATTATAAGTAAAATTAATAATTTCAATACTAGCTAGGGGTGTTCAATAAAAAGTGATACTGAGTATGAAGCAGTTGTATATTATTTATTGTTATGTTATTTCACGACACAATCACCTTTGAGGTTTATACACTTGGTATATCGTTTTTTTAATCCTACGATTTCCCACCTCGAAAAAATCTTCATCTTGATCGCTTGAAAATTCATGTACGTCGGAAATCACTTCCTAATCTTTGCCACATTTGTGACCTCTCAGTTGTTCTTTTAACCGTAGGAACAGGTAAAAATCACTAGGCGCAAGGTCAGGTGAGTATGAAGGATGTTCCATCAATTCAAATCCATCATCTTGAATAGTAGGCATCGCAACTCGGGACTTGGCGTTATCTTGGTGAACAACTTTAGAAAGTTTGCCACGGCGATTTTTGCGTGTTTCCTGACGCAGTTTTTTTATTTGTTCTGCGTATAAGGGCCCCGTAATAGTGGCTCCATAATTGTTGTATTCAATCATTATCACCCTCTGGCTGTCCCAGAAAAGAGAGCCCATAATCTTAGCGGCGGATGGAACTGCCATAAACAACTTAGGCGTTGGAGATGACGGCCTTTATCAAGTCATGGACTGTTGTTTCGTTTCAGGATCATAATTTTAAAGCCATTTTTCATCTATTGTTACGAAGCGAGCCAAAAATCCGTCAGGATCTTGTTGTAACCATTCCAAATCGATTTGAGAAATCCGCAGTCTTGATTGATTATGCTCGTCTGTAAGCAATCTAGGCACTCAGCGCGCTGATACTTTGTTCATGCCCAAATGTTCATGTATAATACTATGAATACTTCCTATCGAAATCTTTAGTTCTTCAGCTATAAAACGAACAATAACACGCAGATCTTCCAAAACAACTTTTTAATTTTTTATCATTTGTTCGGTAACTGCCATCGTAGGGCGTCCCGAGCTCGGGTCGTCTTTAGTTAAACTTCTTCCTCTCTTTAAACTCGGCACACCACCGAGCAATCGTAGAATAAAGAGGAGTATTAACCCCTAATGTTTATTAATAGGTATACCAATGCTCCTTTCAAGTCTAGATTTACTTGCTCAGAACTATTTGTTTTCGTACCACGCTCTGACACGACGAAAACAAAGGACTTCTTTTTTTAAATTAAAAAAAAACTATTATTTTTATTTTTTTATTTTATCAAATGTATGGACTTTACTGGTTTGGACTTTTTTGGTTGTTCATGGAGATTATATGCCATTATTACTTTTTATTGAACACCCCTCGTATTGCGTTTGATTGTCAGTATTGGGTCACCCGAAATTTATACATACAATTTGAGTAATGTGATCCATTTGTAATTTATCAAATTCAAAGATTAAAAACTAGGACTAGAACTAAATTTATCGGTAAAAAAGATAATATCTCGCAATCTTTTATGTATTATAAATTTAACTTTTGAAAATTCTTCTCTTTATTTGTTTTTAATTCTTCTCTTAATTACTTGTAACTTTGCAATCCTAAGTTAAAACTTTTAAGCTATTTAAATATATGTTTTTTATTTAATTATCTGAATTAGTAAACTTTGATTTAAAATAAAGTAGCTCTTTGAAGTATGTAAAAACCTTACTCAGCAAGTCACTTTATATCTGCGTCATTCACCTGCGCAATCGTAACGTTTGGCCGAATAAGCATTTTACTTGTAAGCAAATAATTGAACTTTTGAGGACATTCAATAAATCACCACCAAACTGTTAACATGTGTTTGACTTATTAAGACTATCATCGCCTACTGCAGCATAACGCTGCATAGCAAAACCTTTTCGTTTTACTCATATTATGATTGCTGGCCAATGTCGTCGAACACTACATACCTATTTGACATTTGAACTTGAAGGATGATTTTATCAAGAATTTTTGGTTTTGGGTTGTAAAGAAAGAAAGCCTGAGGTATTTTACAAAGCAAGGATCCTTTATAACAGCAACTGTGTGGATATAAACCTTGTATTATAAAACAATTTCAAGACCCATGGTGATTGTGTACAAGTATAGTACCTAATGTAGTAATCGTTCGTGAGCCCATGAGCAGCCAAAGGGTGCTCTGACTCCATTTAGTTCCCGTTTTGGTGAGTTCACTTTGTTATTTTGATTCGTGTTTCATAATTTTTATTCTTGTCTTCTCTTTTCTTTGTGCGGGTTCTAATGGGCAAATTGTTTCAATAGGTTTTAAATATTTCTATAAATTATTTATAGGGAAAACCCGACACCTATATAGTGCGCTGAGGCACAGGGCCGATATCAAATATCCCTACTCTTTCTTTGACAAGGAGATAAGGGAAAGTCGCCGGTCATCGAGCCAGGAGTGAAGAAAATTCCAGAGAAATCGGCGTGACTTCCTCCGGAAAGTACCCACCGATCATTACTTTTTCTTACCTAATATCTTCCTATCTTACTGCTAGAAAATTATTATTAATTTATAGTCCAAAAGTCTAGATGCAACTTAATTTAAAAATATTTTATTCGAGGATTTCTTCAGCGTTTTGCATATAAACTTCGGAATTATCGGCAACCGATATTTGATTATTTACGTACCGAAACATACTGTACAGAATGTGGCAGGTAGGGTAACTAACTCGGACGAAATTCTTCTTGGGCATTAATTCCCAAGTTTATTATTATAGTTAATAAGTATCTCAGGTTTCACCCGTCTCCGATTTTTGTTTGTGCTCGCCTTTATTTGTTCTGTTAATTTTAACTATTCTTAAATTAAATTATTTTCTTCTTTCTTATTTTCAATGCGATCTTTCATTTTCGTTAGTGTAGTTAAAGCTTCACAGTGTGACTTTATTAATGAACACATACTACCCAGTGGTAATCAAGTAATGTGCCTTCTTTTGAGTAATTGCCTTAAATATTAATGTCCGTACTTTTCAACCATCGTTTTTATATCAATACAATACCATTACATCATTACCTTATAGCTAGTTTTCTGAAGATGTCGGGCCAATATTTTGAAAATCGTAAATATTTACTTGCAAACTTTGTTGATAAAAAATTTGAAAAAATAATATGTCCTTTAAACTTTTTGCAACAATTTTTCATGACCCCGAAATATAAAATAGAAAACAATTTGATAAAGCCTAATAGTACTTTTGTTAATATTTTAAGTTGTGTTGCCAATATGATTGTTATTTCTTTAAATTTGACCATGATAGTGAAACTTCCAAATATTGGAATATCAATGAGTGATAATGCCTTCCTAGTATCACTTATTATCCTGGAAGAATTTGTGAGGACTGTTGGTTTTGCAATAAATGTTTTTGTTAACATTACACAGTGCATGAATAACATAGATCTTTTCTTGAAAATTCAATATATCAGCAGACACATTCAAAATACAGAATTCAAATGTGTTGTTTCTACGATGTGGTTAAGAATTATCATTCTGTGTTCATATTTTTTGGTCAAGACAACGATGTTTTGCTACGCTGTTGGTTTTCCTGAACGGAATCTTCAAAACATTGCTCCACTATCATTTGAAGTTAATATTATTTACGCCTGTCAACTTTTAAAAATGATTACGAAAAATCTTAAGTTGTGGATTCATACGAATTTCTCGAAGAAAATACTGATTAATAGTCGAGTAATAACAGAAAGAGACGAATTAAAAACATATATGGATATACTTAAATGTTTTCAAATATGGCAAACAGTTTCACAACTGTTGGTTAGTGATATGATTGATTTAAATACGTAGGTCACACTATAAGTTTTTCGTAACTTAAAAAAACAACATGATAAAACCAAAATGTTATGTTCATTGCTTTTCAAAATACTCTCCTCCACATTTTAAACATTTTTTCATGCGATCGAACCATTTTTGAAAACAGGAGGACCACAGATCTAAAGACATGTTTTCAACGTGTTGATTGAACGCTATCACTGCCTCTTCGGAGTTGGTAAAAGTGAAACCTCACATCAAATCTTTGATTTTAGGGAAAATACAGAAATCACAGTGTGCTAGGTCGGGGCTATGCGCAGGATGGGTGACGAGTTGTACTTTTCCGGAAGCTAAAAATGACTTTGTTTTGTTGGCCGTGTGTGAATAAGTGTTGTCATGGGTTCTCTATTTTGTCTCATAATATTTTTATCCATAATCTGACATGCCATAATGTTTTGTGACCTAATCATCATTTGTCCGAAGGATAATTAGCCCTAACTCAATGTCCCATAATATCACTTGCCCTAAAATCGAAATCCCTAAATATATTTTGTCGTAAAATTTTTTGCTATAAATATTACAATCTATAATGTTTAAAATAAATAAAAGGCTTTTCTATAACATTAATAAGTCCTAACGTAATGTGTCATAATTAAACAGCCCCTAATCTAAATATTGACACCCGACTGACACCTGAAGTATTTCCGGGTGGTCATAAAAAAAATAACCCTCAGCTACTGACACTCGCAGGATTTCCGGGTAGTCATAAAAAAAATAACCCTAACCTACTGACACTCGTAGGATTTCCGGGTGGTCATAAAAAAATAACTCTAACCTACTGACACTCGCAGGATTTCCGGGTGGTCATAAAAAAAATAACCCTAACCTACTGACACTCGCAGGATTTCCGGGTGGTCATAAAAAAAAATAACCCTAACCTACTGACACTTGCAGGATTTCCGGTTGGTCATAAAAAAATAACCCTTACTTACTGACATTCGGACTAACATACATTATACAATTTAACACTTAGGACATACTTTATAGCTAGAAAAATTAAGATATCTTATTATTATAGCACCCGATATTATGCCACAAAAGCATTAGAATTAAAAACAATTAGGCATGATAAAATTTCGTATGTTCGAACATAATGGATAGTGATGATTATAGCAAACGCGTTAGGGATTTTGAATTTCGGACTAACAATTTTCAAAGAAGAAAGGGACTACCGTTGTCATGATGTAGGAGAACGCGGCTTTTGGGTCATCTTTCGCGATTTTTTTCTTACACCCTGGGTAAACAAATGGTAGAATACCACTCGGCATTAACACTCTTTTGATCTTCAAGTGGAATTGTACAGATGGGACCTGTAGCTGAGAAAAAAACGCGGTCATTATTTTACCAATGTTTCTCGCCTGCCTCACTTTTGTTGGTCTGTTCTCATTTTCAAACACCCATTCACAAGATTGCTGCTTTTTTTCGGGTTCAAAACAATAAATCCACGTTTCGTCTCCTGTGACAATGTCATAAACAGCATTAAAATGTCCGTGGTCGTACTTCAGTAGCATCTGTGAGCACCTTTCCACGCGAGCCCGTTTCTGCTCTGCTGTCAGTTCATGAGGGATCCAACGACAACAAAGTTTCCGAACTTTCAATTCTTCGTGTAAAATTTTCTGAATTTGGCTCATACCAATCCCCAATAGTCCTCGAATTGTCTCATAGGTAATCCGCGGGTTTTCTTCAATTAGCCGCTTAACAGTAGCCACATTATTTTCGTTGACGGCAGTTGAAGGCCGCCCTTCACGAAATTCGTCTTGTAAAGAAACTCGACCTCTCTCAAATTCAGCAAACCATCGCATCACGGTGCTCAAACAAGGTGCTTCTCTCCCAAAAGCATTTTGAAGACGAGTGGCGCCGTCTTGCGGGGAGAAACAACTTTTAAAATCATAAAAAATCATCGCCCTAAAATCTTTTCGACTTGATTCCATTTTCCTTGCGTACGTAGAACTTTGATGTGTGATAAAAAACAATTGACAAATGATTTCTCGCCAGTTGTTTTTTTTTATTACTAAGAAGGTTGTAACGTTTAAAAAAATATAATATTCGTAATTAAAATAATTCCGATTAGCTAGAAGTGCAAAACTTTTAGTGTGCCCCATGTATTACTTATTGCTATATTAATTCAGTTATTTGTCAGTACTATTTTTAGTGCTATTTATTCACAGAGAAACTAAAAAAATATTTTTTACAGATACTATACTACATCATGTCATCATTTATTTGTACATTGTTAAAAACAACTCAGCTTACTTACCTGAGTACAAAATACGTAAGTATTTATTTTTATGATAATGAAGGGTTTTCCAGCTAAGCCATTGTTAAAGTACTAAAAAGTACAAACACCAATCGTAGTCAACAGTACTGGCACAGACTCAGTTTTCAAATAATTTTGAGTTGATTTGATTTAAAATGACCTATTTATATCTAGCAAAATCTTAGCAAATCATATCGGTGGCTAATACATTGTAGGATCGAGTAACTGTTATTTGTTAAGAATACATTGAGTGAACTGTACATCAATGAATGATTTTATAGACAAACCTTATGAACTGTAAAACCATTCAAGAGTAATTTGTCGATTAACATAACTAAACAGAACGTAGATTAATACAATCGGATAGTTTTATTACGAGCCGTCGAGCGTCCTACGGACATATAACGTCTGTCCATAAGCGACTCCGTTGTGTTTGGCGCCAAGTTAACTCATATTTTGTGATTAGCTGATCACGTAAGTTTATGCTGCCAATCAGGGCTTTCATCTCAAACAAAATATCAATTCTGTAGTGAAAATGTGACAGTAATACCTGCAATAAGTTCTTAGAACCTTGGAACGTTAGTGATGAAACCAAAAAAAAAACTGTGTCAGTGAAAACAAGAAAAACAATTATTTTCGCTACTATGTAAGTTTACAGGTAGTCCCTTTCTTCTTCGAAAATTGTTAGTCCGAAACTCAAAATCCCCAACGCGTTTGCTTTAATCATCACTATCCATAGTGTTCGAATATACGAAATTTTATTATGCCTAATTGGCTTTTGTGTCATAATATCGGGTGCTATAATAATTAGATATCTTAATTTTTCTAGCTATAAAGTCACATGTCCTAAGTGTTAAATTGTATAATGTATGTTAGTCCGAATGACAGTACTGTAGGTTAGGGTTATTTTTTTTTATGACCAACCGGAAATCCTGCGAGAATCAGTAGGTTAGGGTTATTTTTTTTTATGACCACCCGGAAATCCTGCAGGTGTAAGTCGGGTGTAAGTATTTAGATTTTAGGGTTACTGTAGATTTTAGTACACATTACGTTAGGACTTATTAATGTTATAGAAAAGCCTTTTATTTCTTTTGAACATTATAAGATTGTAATATTATGGCATGTCCCTATTTTGGATAAAATTTTTATGAGAAAAAATAGAAAACCGCTATTTAACCTTGTTCTAATTATAATATTTCAATAAATTACGATGGTGGTAAATAAAAAATTTATTTATTTAGTGTCCGGACACTAAACACATATTTCATTTGCTTGGCTGGACGTGAGGCGGGTTAAAAAAAACCTACTTTTGCTACCCGAACAAACTGCTCATCTAATACGTAGTATTCCATATAGTTTTTATATAACGATGAAACCTCCATCGAAACACCGGTAACCGTACATATTTTGACCGAATAACCCCATTTTATACGGTGATTCACAAAAGAAAAAAGAAATAGCATAGGTACTCAGTGAGTGATGTAGTAACAATATACATTAAAACTTAGTTTTTCTTTGATTTTTCATACAACAAAACTGACTGTTCAACTGAATTGCCGGAGTCTTCTCGATAAGAAGCAACGCCCGAACCGGAGGTAGATTCGCATTATGTTTATTTAACGTATGGTCTATTATTGTGTTATTTTATTTACGTTTATTCTCTTTATTCATTGTATAACTTAAGTAAAATTTGTACAGTATTTCTATAAAACAAAGATTTACAACAATAAAACAACTTATAAATTATAATAATAAAAACAAAATACATAATTACAATTATAAAACCTAAGCTTAAATTAAAGTTATAAAAGCAATGATTTATAAAAATACTAAAAAAACCTTAACCTAGGGTGCCGCCGGCAGCAGGGCAGGCAAGGCCCAGACTACCGGTGGTTAGGGCTGCAGAGACAGGAACCTCCTGACAATGCGAGCCGTGTCCAGGAGCACCGCCTTCTGCATCTGAGCCTTGACCCAACCGCTGAGCGAGAGCCTCTCGAGGTGTTGGTCGAGGCTTTTCGCTATTAAGCCGTTTGCCGATACGACTATCGGGACAATGATCGTCGAATCAACATTCCACATGGCGGTCACCTCGTGAGCCAAGTCAAGGTACTTGCTGAGTTTGTCCTTCTCAGCTTTTACAAGTTATCGTCATGTGGAATGGTGATGTTGACGAGCACTGCCTGGCGTTGGGATCGGTCTACCAGCACGATATGAGGCTTATTGGCTGCTAATAGTCCTGTCCGTGATGATAGAGCGATCCCAATATAGAGCAATGCAAGACTATTTTCGAGAAATGGTACCGGTGCGTACTTATAGTACGGTACCTCCGTCTCGACAAGGCCATATTAATAATATTACGTTTATTATTATTATTTTAATATACTTTTTTATGACATGTTTTTTGTAAGTCTTTTGATAATAACCCGGTATATTAAAGTCACATGGAGATAAAAACGCAAAAGATATTTCTTCGTTTCAGACACAATTAAAGATCTTTTTGCGACTTATTTATTACCTCAAAAATTCCAACGAAACAATTGTATGCCAAAACTAAAATACTTAATATCACTCAATTATACAAATAATATACCTGTATTCTTATTAAGAATATCACTACAAATAGTATTCAATCAAATATAAAATTCCATAAAAAAGTAAACACTTAATCATCAAATAAAATCAAAACATCGCTACGGTTGTTATTTAAATCAGCATGCTTTCCAATCGGGTATTTGAGAAATAATGATAAAATAATGCTTCCTACAGTCCGAACGAATTACGGATAGAGAACGATATTGTTCGAAGGAGCATAGATGTACAATAACTTACCAAACTATATTAAAAACTGTGATAGTTTCATAATGTTTAAGGCTAAACTCAAAGAATATATCGTAAACACATTGTGATTTTTCAACTAGCGCCCTAGAGGCACATCATAATTTATAACTTTGTATCTCATTTTAAGTAAACTGTATGTTTTTATGAGAAATAAATTCTTTTAAACTAACCTAAAATTCAGCCCTAGCGACAATGAAAAAAGATGCTTCCTTTTTTATTTAAAATAAAAATGAATTTGTCACCACCACAAAGTTGCATTGTAAAAAATATCCTTCATTGCATTAAGAACTAAACATTTTAAAACTGAGTACGTTTAACAGTCTGTGATCATGTGTATTTTGGTGTTAAGCGTCCCAGATATTAACTAATTTGTTTTTTTACAGGATTCATCCATGACATCCTTCGTGCTACTGGTAGCATTTCTTGACATAATAAAATACTTTTATTTCATGGGCAATTTGAGCATGGAATGTGAGGAATTTTATCTGAATATAGAATTTGTCAACGTTTTATGTCTCGCAAACATTTCCACACCCGTTAAAGATTACTCAGGTACGCATGGTCTTATTATGGCTAAGTCATCATCATCCGTGCGCTCGACCACGTCAACGCCTATGCAGACGGACTAGGTATTTGTGGTGTTGCAGGCCATGTACTCCATCTTCGCTACATTCAATTTCAGACCACTATTTTCAAGTGAATTCTTCCACTTATTCACTCGTTTTACCAGCCGTCCCTTGTTCGAATCTGCCAGCGCAATATCATCAGCATAAATGAGCAACCAGGGTGGTTGCTCGTGGTGGTCTCGGATGCTGTTTGACAGGACGACTAATATTACGCTGAACAGAAACGGGCTAAGCACGGAACCTTGGTGTACTCCAACGGTGATAGTGAAGGGAAGCGTGTCACCAACCGCAGTCTTAACTATGGAACTGGAATCGTGGTACATATCCCGGATGATGTCAATAAAGACCTCGGGAACGGCCCTGGACCGCAGCGCCCAGCCGATCATCTCACGAGGGTCACAGTCGGAGGCCTTCTGCATGTCTAAAAAAAGGAGATGCAGGGATGTATTCTTCAGTCTGTACCCTTCCATGAGCGTTCTCAAGGCAAATAAGCTGAGCGCGGTCCAATTTGTTTCACGGACGTCGCGACACCGCTATCTGTTATTGTATTTTCTTTTAATTTGTTTTGTTGTGTTTTTTTTCATGTAAAATTGTTGTACTATGTAATGCGATGTCCTTAAAAATAATAAATATTTTCTTTTTTCCTTTCTTTCAAATACGGGGTACATGGTCCCGCAACCCGTTCGAAACTTATACTGACACTCCGAGATCGTACATTCCTGTCGAATCTGAGAGTCCACAATGCGCCCGAGGAGCTTCATGGTGTAGGACATCTCTTTTATGCCGCGATAATTGCTGCACTCTTGCCGACCCTTGCCTTTAAAGACCGGCCTGATAATGCTCAGTCTCCATTAGTCAGGTATCTTCCTGGTGAGGAGAATGCGGTTATAAAGGAAGGTAAGTATGCCCATACCACGAGAGTCCATCGATTTCCACGCTTCGATAGGTACTCCATCGGGTCCGACAGCTTTGCGGTTCTTCATGCGGCGAAGAGCCGACTGGACTTCATCAGGCGTTACCGAGGGCACTAGTCCCTGATTCGGAGGGAGTACAGGTAGCTGCACCTGTTTGTGCTGCTTGTTGAGCAGCTCGTGGAAATACGAGCGCTATCTCGCCTTCACCGCGCGGTCCTCGCATAGCAGGTTGCAGGAGAGTGTCATTTGCACAGCGGCACATGGAAATATCCTGGGCCGCTTCTACTCTCGAACGCGCCAACTTGTAGACGAGCTTTTGCCTTTCAGTCGACTCCAACTTATCGTACAAAGGACGTAAGTGGTCACGTCTGGCTCTGGCTACAGCTCGTTTTGAGGCACGTTTGGCATCACCGTACGCGGCGCGATCTTCAGGAGATGTGGACGCTTGCCACGCTTCGAAGAGGGCTTTCTTTACCCTGATCTCTTTCTGGACTGCTTTGTTCCACCACCAGGTCTCCTTGTCAAGCCTACGTCCATCCCAAAACACACCCTACACAACTCTCGCCGCCTTGTTGATAGCTGCCTGACACCTATTCCAGACCTGTTGCCCGGACATACTATCCGCTGCGATGCACAGGGTTCTGACAGCAGCAGCAAAGTTATGGGGTTTGGCTCTTGGCTCTTTCAAACAGCCACCACCTGGTTCGGGGCGAGCAGCGCTACCGCAATGTGCCTCGAGGCTTCACTCGCAGGTCCATTACAAGTAGACGGTGTTGAGCAGTGAGACTCTCTCCGGGTATGACCTAACAGGTAGCTACCTTGCCGATCAGGGCTCTCCTGGTAAAAAAGTAGTCGATCTGGGTTGCGCTTCTACCACTCTTGTAGGTGAACAGATGCTCGGGATTATTTTTAACCGACTTCAAAAAAGGAGAAGGTTATCAATTCGACTGCATGTTTTTTTATGTTTGTTACCTCATAACTTTCGACTGGGTTAACCGATTTTGATCATTATTTTTTTATTTGAAAGCTGATGCTGCCCGTGTTGTCCCATTTTAATTTGGTCTTGTTCTGACTGTGGCATCCATGGGAAATCCATATAAGTCTTAAATCTAGATAAACCATAAGCGCGACAAATGGACGAATAACTCAATTACACGCCAATTGATATCGATGCTTCTTTTTTTATTGGAGAAGATATACTTAAAGGGTAGTTTGGTCAGGTTCTGATTATGCGATCCATGACAATGAAACGGATTTCATCAATTTTCAGGAGCAATTGGACGATACTTTTTCGACGTATAAAATAAATAAGAACTATTCACTGAAAATCAAGAAATAAACAAGAATTTGAAGAAAAAAAAACCAACTTCAAAAAAAACTATTCCAAAAAAAGCACTAAAAAGTTGAGAATTAATTGCTGAATCGTCGGCTGACACCGACTTCAACAATAACAATAATTGTTCCTACATTATATTATCGTATAAGTTTTAGAAGAATACGCAATCATTTCTTTACTTCTTAGTGCTTTGTTTTGGAATAGTTTTTCTTGAAGTTGGTTTTGTTTTGGTTTTTTGGTTAAAAGAGTTCGGTCACGAACTTTTTAGAGAGCAGATGTCGCACATGTGCGCCTGCCACCCCTCGTTCGCTTATTGTTTTTGACCCAAAAACTTGCTCATCGGCTAGGCGAGCCGGCGCAAGCGCAACCCGCGCCGTCGCAACGGCACCCCGAGAAGTCTCTTGAGGTTAACTTTGTTATAATTAAAGATTAGAAACCGCGATTGAATTCATAACAAGAGTAAATAAACTATAAAAAGGTAGTCCTCTGAAATTTCCGGAAAGTGCAGTGCTGACAATTCATAAAACTTGATAGCATAAGTGATCTAAAAAAAGTGCGTACAAAAGTGTTATGTTGTTTAGCATCTGCACCTCAACAATTCCTCGCCGAATGTTACCTTCAACGTAGCAATCGACTTGCTAAAGCTGAATCGACGCCCGGTGAGCCCGTTCTATTTTTAATATCTAGGAACTGATGTATTGTCTAAGTATCTCGATACTTAATGAAAAGCACCATGGGGCTATAATCACCACGTCATCTGCTGCGCTAGGTGATAGACGACATGGATGAAGAATGATTAGGCAGACAATCAGCACTCTTCTACAGGCCAATGTCCATCGCACTCCTGTGTTTTATTGTGCATACTCGTGAGGAGTGACCGAGCAAGACCAATTTTTAAAGACTATAAAATACTTTCAAATCCTATACATGCACTCGTTTTGGACGGCATGTTAATCAAATTTTAAGGTACCTAATACACCTATGTACTCCAGAGTCTCGATCTATTTTGGAAAATAATTCTTAGTAGCAAAAAGTACTGTAATTTTACAGTGGCAATGAGATTGAAGTCTAACATAATATTTGTTTGGTTGAATAATGCATAACAGTCATTTTAGAATCCTTAATTATTTATTGCATCAAATCTATCATGCCTTTGAACTCTGTCATTGCAATCAAACTCTGTCATTGCAATCAAAGTCAAACAAAAAAGGTAACGTGTAATATAAAATACAGCAAAAATGCCTACAACGACTAACCAGGGTTCTGGGCTTAATTCCCCATCTTATCGAGTCACGATACTTAACAAACTGTGAATGTTTACAGTGTGTGTGTTTCTAAATAGACTAGGAAAAAGACTCGTAGTAGGTACCAATTCTTCTCAGCAACACCATAGCAATACCATTTTTATATTCCTTTAGAATTAGATAGTGGCTACCAAATGTAGAGAACGAATCTCACAACAGTGAATTCGTATCGCGCACAATATCATACAACACAAATTAAAGGTCTTGCCCTGCTGGTAGGTATATTATATCAGCATATAACACCCTTATACAAATAATAAAAAAACAGTTCAGACAGACAAAGGCCTGTTTTTAGTAAGATTAATTAATGAAACTACGAATAGTGAGGCGATGGATTTGTAAATATTTTGTCGTTAGAAGTCACATTTAATATCACCGTAGAACAGATGGTTTCCTCGTGAGAAATTTCTTTCATATCACATCTCTCGGAAACATTCAATAGAGACATTGTTAAAGGCGTCCAACCGGCCTAAAACATTAAAAATGCTTGCATTCACATTTATGGCCTTTCAACTTAACGCAACGCATTCAAGGAAACCTTCATCTGGCATATAAACACAAAAGATAAACCCGCTGTGCGCTTCGTTACAATTTTTTTCTGCTACTATCTGTCAGTCATTGCTTATTGTAACAGAAACAATAGCCAGAATGCAACCCAAAACTAAACTGCCCATTATGTACTTACGGTCTTTAGGAGACCCTAACATCTGGTCAACATACAGCTACTAAAGCACGGTCTTTAGGTACTTAGTTTAAGCAAAAGGGAAAATGAATAATTTTTTTTGTATATGTAACACTGTTTCTCACAAAATCTGCAACTTCATAATCCTACCTACACCGAACATTCTGAATCATAGAACCTACAAACAGCATTTCTAACGACTTAATATTAAGCTGCCGGTTACAACTTCAAGATGCCTTCAGCCAGTCTAGAAAAAACCTGAAGATAGTAACTTCATAATAAGCAGGAAAATAGTGCACCAAACAACTGACAAGCTTATTTGCCTTCGCTGGTAAGCACAACATGCAATCAGACTCTTGTCTGATAGTAACACTCGTTTTCAGGAAACGATTAATGGGCCGATCAGAGGACCAACCAAAGGCAGAGAAAATGCTCATCTGTTCAAGAGTATCTATTAGAAAATTAGTTGTGAAATAGTGATACGGTTTGTGTGTATGCATATTAAAACTGTGTGGCACTATTTTTTTTAATTTAAATCGAATTTAAATAAAAAAAATGTGAATAACATCATTACAAGTGTAGTGTGCGGTTTTAGTGAAAGTGTAATATGTTTGAGTCTTAAGTGCTTGAATAAAGTAACACAAAGTCAAGAATCAACCGCAAAAAAGAGTTTTATTTTTATTTTAGACAGTTATTAAGTACGAATATCAAACAAAAGAAGCAAGCTACCGTCGACTACACCTACCAGATATCTCATTATCATTGGTCCCCAGCGACTACAAATTCAAAGACAAGAGTACTAACTACCATTGCCGCACATGCTACTGTCTCAACAATAACAATCAAAGGAAATACAGTCGCCTCATCATGTTTATCAATAACTAGCGGCGACGAAGGGTCAGAGAGGAGTACCAAAAATCTTCAACGGACATGCAGTCGTCTCATCATCTTCAATAACCAGCAGCTAAGATGCATCATCATCTTCAATAACCAGAGGCCAAGAAGACTGAGACGGAAGTGATAATAACCTTCAACGGACATGCAGTCGCCTCATCATCTTCAACAACCAGCGGCTAAGAAGAGTCAGACAGGAATAATGAAATCCTTCAACGGACAAGCAGTCGCCTCATCATCTTCAACAACCAGCGGCTAAGAAGAATTAGACAGGAACAATAAAAACCTTCAACGGACATACAGTCGCCTCATCAACTTCAATAACCAGCGGCTAAGATGCCTCATCATCTTTAATAACCAGCGGCTAAGGTGCCTCATCATCATCAATAACCAGCGGCCAAGAAGACTGAGACAGGAGTAATAAAAACCTTCAACCGACATGCAGTCGCCTCATCATCTTCAATAACCAGCGGCTATAAATAGTTAAACAGGAGAAATAAAAAACTTCAACGGACATGCAGTCGCCTCATCATAAACAGAAACCAGCGGCCATAGAATCTCTAGCTGGGAAAGCAAACCAACATTTCCTCTGGAGCCATAACTATAATAGTATAGCAGAAAATCAAAAACACGCAGACTAACCACGAAGGCAAAACTGCCCACCAACTCATCAACGCTCATCCTTAAAAACTAACCTCTGTTCTTACTTTCCAATACTGGTTCACAGGATGCATACTCGGCTGGTTGTGGTCGGCCGGTTGCGGCTAGTCGGCCTTCCTTTCCCATCCCAGAGCGTCTCCCTCCTAACAAAATCGCGTCCCCTGGTTTGCCGGTTTGACCGGATCAGGCTTACAACCTGGCTGGGTGTGGTGCACAATCATCATCATCATCATCAGTTGGTTTTTTTTGGTTAAAATTTATGTTTATTGAAGAACGTGTTCACGACGGCCAAGTCGGCAGCCACACACGTCCGGATATTCTCGTCGCCTTCAGCGTTACGACTGCCAAAACCCAAACCACCGTGAACACGCCCGTATACCTCACACTGTTCACCAACATGATTGTTCAGATCGCCACCCAGAACGACGCCTTGGGACACTGGAATAGTGCATAGGAGCAGGTCAATTTGCTCCCAAAGCAGTGCCTTATCCGTGTCGCTACAACCGACCTGCGGTGCGTAGGCTCTTATCAAATTGATTGTGACCCCTTCGATGAGCTCCTTCATGACCACAAGGCGGTCGCTAACGTGATTTACTTCCAACACACTATTTTGGAACTCCTCCATTGGCCCCACCAGAAGAACTCGCGTAGATCAGCTGGTAGCCGTGCCCGATGTTGTCGCTGGTAGCGAGTCTCCTGCAGGAACGCCACGGCCACCCTCCGCTTGGCGAGCACATCAGCCAGTTTGCGAGTGCCCCATCATGACCCTTTCCCAACTACTGAGATTTATTTTAGTGGCCCCCCGACAACCTTTCGGTTATGCAGAAAGGCACACTATTCCTAGCACACCGTGAAGTGTACCAGGGACCATCTGCGGTAGGTCCTGCCGCCACGAAGCACATTGCACAATGCATTACACATTATGGTACTCATAGGCGAGTAGCCCGTGGCATTACCCGCTCCCATTTATCCAGAATGGTACCGGAGCAGTTATAGTCGCTCACCACGCGCATCCAAAGAACGCTAGCGGCTTCAATCCCCGCTGGAGACGTCAGAGAAGCCAACTACCATTTCTCCAGAATGGTGTCGGAGCTGTATAGCACGCTCACATCTCAATGCACTGCCGTACATCTACGCTTAGCTACAGCAGGGTGGCCGGATAAGCAATCTAGCGGATACCCATCTCCTTGCTATCCAGGCAAGTACCGGAGGAGCGGCAAGCCGCTATAAGGGTTCCTCACTAGCCCCGCATCTAAACACTTAGCGGCCCAACGCCCTAGACCAGTGAATTTAGATGCTCGTTGCGCGCGAGGAGGGACGCTCGGTACACACTACCGAGCAGACGAACATGCCCCACCTATGCAACTAACCACGAATCCAACTCCAAGTTGGGGCCTGCCTTAAGACAGGCAGAGCTGGGACCCCCCAACACTCGTGGTACCCTGATTCTAACAGCCAGACCCGTAGTTCCGGCTGCGAAAACCCTACCTACCCGGGTGAAGTAGATAGGCAGATAGCGAGTGCCCCATCAGCGTGCCTACGTTTCACGATGCGAAGCGGACTAATGTCTTTAACCGGGCCCGCCCATGGCCCGGTAGCCCTAAACCACTTAACACAGGGGTAGGGCGATCCCCCTGCGAGTCGTTTTTCGGCGATTACCTATCCAAGTCGGGTACTCTTTGATAACTGACCTCTTAACATGGCTAAGTAAGAAATCTTAATTAATTATTCTGTACGAACCATAACATACTGTAGGTACGAAAGCTTGATTGTTGTTGATCAAAGTGTCTGGCAGCAGCTACTAACTTATATAATTCAATATGGCCGCTTAACAGTATACAGAAGCGCCGTTTTCGGCCAAGGAAACACTACAATATACCTTGCAAATAAATTACGGGAATACTGTAAGAAATATTTTTTTACATAGTAATATGTTTAAGAATGTGTGTAGTTACAAACCTACCTTGGCCGACACCGACTTGTAACAATAAAAATAATTGCACCTACATTATATTATTATCTTATGGGTTTAAGAAGAATTTGCAATTCTAGTGCAAATAATTCGATTTAGAATAGTTTTTAATGAAGTTGTTTTTTTTTGTTAAATTTTTTGTTTATTTCTTGATTTTTAGTGAATCGATCTTGGATCCCTTTATCACAGAACCCTTTTTTTATTTTATTTTTTATTAGCCAGTGTATACGAAATCTTTTATGAACTTCACGTGGCCCGGGGGAGTACCGTGTGAGTAAAAATCTTCACAGGGGGACCCCTCATTTTGCATTAAGTGGGAAAACGCGGGATAGCCGATCCATTCACCGCGCACCCCCTGCAAATGGCCGTTTCCGGCTCCCACACTGAAGGTAGGCGTAGAATACCCAATACGTCTCCCCGACAGGCAGAGCCATATTTATTTATGTGCAAGTAGCAGGCCACCCCGACCTGCTACCCGCTGGCTCCGCTAAGGCGGTGCGCGGCTGCCAACGTTCGAAGACAGGCGTTTTCCAGTCCGTAGGGGAAAACGCCTGTCGTCGAACCACACAAATGCGAACCATTCTGTCGACAAAACGTCCATAGGTGAAACATTCTGACCATGAATCTCTCAAAAACGAAACGTCCTATTGGTGATCAATCCATTGTAGAAACGACTGTCGCTGAACGCTAGCAGAATCCGTTTTTTTTTGTTTTTTGCTAAGTAATGTTTTTTCTTTATTTATCTACAGAAGGAAGGAAGCAGACCTATAAGAACATACTAAGGTTCAACAGAAGCGAGTTCCAGAAGCTGACTACATTCAGACTATTTAAAGTGAACGCATCTTTACCCTCCAACATAGTGTCCCATACACTAACGTACCTCATAGTTATGCTAGAATCTTTTTATCTTAAGCAAACATCACAATGATCTTCATACACAAGCACATATGCAAAGATTGAAAGTACTCCTTTAAGCTATTGAAATAATTATATTTTAAGTTTGAGTTTGAGCTATAGCAGTTTCAATAGATATCAAATCAAATCAAATCAAATACTTTATTTGCTATAAATAGGGTTACATATCACAATTTGTGGGTGTTATTATAATAATATTGGCTCTTATGCCTACTTAGCTATATTTTCATAGCATGCAAATTTTTTATTAAACTATGAGGTCGGTACTATTTCAATATTAAATCTTATTATTCCACTTATTCTATAAAATACATCAACCTTATTATTTATATTATTTGTAATGCGCTCTTTATTAGTTTAGTTTTTTAAAGAAATCGTCAATGGAGTAAAAGCATTTTTCCATAAGCCATTAGATAAGATCTTAATAGGCTCATATGCTGTCAAGATGTATGATAACTTTAAACAAGGTCTTTATAATAGTAAAAAATAAAATTCAGTGCAGGCTTCTGGTACTACATGTACTTGCGCGCTATAATTACCTACCAGCCGCTGGGACTTCCAAGGCTAATTTTGCAGTTGGTTGTCAACAGCCGCGTAAAGCAGTCGTACGCGAATCTTGCGGTTGAACTGACGTATATAATTCTCTATGATATGGCGGATTATATTGGTAAACTTTGTGCAGTTTAGGGATCGATTATTCAAATTCTCAAAGCTCATGCACCTTGCAATTATTTTGGGAAATCTTGCAAATAAATTATAATACCCATTGGATAGGTACAAACCATATCCCTAGCAGTGAAGCAGTTTGTAGGGTAATATAGGAACATGTTAAAACGTTTATTTTTGTTGTTATTTTCACAAAATTTTTGAAAGCTTTTATTTTTACTAATATAATAAAGCGTCTGTGAGTTTGTATATTGGTCTTTCACCAATATAAAGCTCCATAATCAGGTAATCAGGTAGTGACATAGGCTACATTTTATTAGTTTACGCTAGATTTTGACAGGAAAGACAGTATACGCGGGCGAAGCCGCTGACGGACAACTAATAATAAAACAAATTACTTCCTCTTAACAACGGTACCGGCTAGGAAGAAGTCATAGTTTTTGTATGAGCATAGAGGACAGGGCCAACCCTCGGGTACTTCAGGTACCGGCAAACGATTACCCACCAAGAATGACTTCTACTCTACGACTCCTTTTACTACAGAAAGACAAAAATCTAAAAAAATAAAATATGTATCAGCTGTTTTACCAATGTTGAGATTCACTAAGAAGATATCTAAAAATTAAAGCTTCTGATCCGATCATAATTTTTTCTGTTAAATAGGTGCCAATGTGCAGTTCTACAAAAGTAAGCTAAGCAACACTCTGACTTTATTAAATCAACAAACTGAATGGCAATCAATCGAAACGTTCCATTGCGTTATTAGAATAATAACTTCTAAATAGCAATCACTTTCCCACTGTCAATTTTTTTCCTACAATACTTACATTATAAAACCAGTTTTACTAAGATGTCAAGTAAAACTGTCGTTAATCGAAAAATTGTCAATTTAGTTGATGAAAAGTTTGAAAAGTTATTAGCTCCATTAAATTTTTTCCAACAATTTTTCGTCATCCCCAAATATTTGTTAAGAAAAAATTTGATTGTACCCAAGACTACTATCGTTAATCTTTTCAGTTGTTGCGCCACTGTGTTTTTTACTTGTATTGATTTCACCATAGTGGTGATAATTCCATTTATTGCTGACAATGGTTTATTGTTTGGTTCGGATCTTTTTTTGTTATGTCTCGTGATCCTGGAATGTTGTTTGAGGACTGTTGGTTATGCAATTAATGTTTTTGTTAATCTTACCCAGTGCATGAATAACATAGAACTCTTCTTAAGAATTCAAGATATCAGCAGACACATTCAAAAATCCGAATGGAAGTGTATTGTGTCTACGATGTGGATAAGAATTGTCATTGCTTGTTAATTTTTTTTGGTGAAACCAACCATGGATTGCTACAATTTTGGTTTTGATGCACATAATATGAACCTTCATAGCTTTCCCGCACTTTCATTTGATATTAACATAATATACATTTGTCAACTTCTCAAAATCATTACTAAAAATCTCACGAAATGGATAAATATGAATTTCTCAGAAGAAAAACGTATCAACAATCAAGTTTTGGCAGAAAGAGATAAATTAAAAATGTATATGGAAATACTCAAATGTTTTCAAATTTGGAAAACAGTTTCTCAACTATTGGTTAGCGTTACGATTAATTTAAAATATTATAATATAATATATTTCTGATCTGGATTTCTGGATGTATTCAAAATGTTATTTTATGACTAAGTTTATATCTGTAGTTTTTTTCTTTTTTTTCATTTACTTCAATATAAACAAACTATTATTTGTTCTTGTGCTGCAGAAATAAAAAAAACACTTTTTTACAGATACTATACTACATCATATCATCATTTATTTACACTTTGATAATAACTACCCTGATTACTTATCTAACTACAGCATACGTAAGCAAGCATAAAATTATTTTTATATTGCAATGAAAAAGCTTTGACTTTTTCCCAAAACTTACATAGCATCGGTTTTTTTTAAAGAAAATGACCTCACACACCACAATTTTTTGAAAGGTTAAACAAAACTCAGATAGAACATTTATTTTACCTAAATTCGAAAAAATATTGCAATTCTAATGTTTTTGACTGACCTTTAATGATAATCTTCTGGCTAAAAAAATTTTTGGACCACTTTTTCTTAAACATTTTGCACAATAAAAATATTTCTGAAACATAAAAAAATATCAAGACATTAAATCTAAGTAAATCACCAAAGTCTGGAATTAAGGGTTTTTTTTTGCTTTTGACATGTACTACGTACGTACACCTAACATGCTTCTATTTATCGAATTGATTCATAATTTAAGACATTTATTGTCTCAAGAGATTACAAATAATCACTTACTGAGAAAATACAAAATTTGCTTTAAGGTGCAAAATCGAAATTCGTTCCTGTTATCCTTACATCCTCCAATAGCATAGCATACCATCACTGGTGATGTTACCAACTTGTATATTAGGGACTTCATTGTTATCGTTGTCAACAAAATACTTGAAATGATATGCATTTTAAAATTTTAGTTTTTCTCATTATAGTCTTTCAATGGATTTTATGGATTATTTCAAATCATGTTGGGAATTTGAAATTTTAAGTCAAACCCAAAGAGCCCTTTAATTGGATAACCGTGCCAAAGTACGCTCACTATTATAGCCCACTCATCGAAGGAAACTGATGGACAGGGGTAAAGCTAACAGGTAGGGGGGGGGATGAGAAGGTATTTTTTTTAAGGTTTACTTAAATAACTCTTAAACAGTGGCTCTTAGCAAAGAAATCTACATATTTTTTTTACAAAAAAGGTTCTATTCACTTTCTCTCTGGGATCAATATTGAGTGAGTTAAGAAGGAATGAAGATGGAAAACAATAAAATAAACTTATGTATTGAAACAATTCTAACTATCTTCTAAATCTAAAATATAATTATCAACATCATCGTCGATGCTGTTGTGATGGGGGCCCCGTTAGTGCATAAGCTGGAGCAGACACTGGAGCAGGCAATTTCCGGCAGCCGCATCGCACCCCACCACCCCAAATGTCTGAGATTTTTCGGGTCAATTCTGGTTTAGCCGTGAACAATTACCAATTCCCACTTTGCTTTTTCCGTAGATCGCAGAGGTGGTGGCGGAGCCATATCCTGAGAAGCTGTGGAGGAGAAGAATTGTCTTAGCGAATAGAAGCTGTTGAAGTTGTCGCACGAAAAACCATTTGGTCTCCACCTTTCCACGACCTGGTTTCACAAAGAACACGTTGATATTTGGTGAAGACAATCCCTTAAGGAGGACTATCAAGTCAATATCCTCTCCAACTTTTCGCTTCAATATGTCGTTAAATCTTGATCCCGGCGAAAAAGTGTAAAGAACCTTTTTTGTAGGAAATTTCATGTTAGTTACTTGAGTTAATTTTTTTAACTATGAGCCACCGTTTACCAATTGTTTAAGAAAAGCTTAAAAAGGACCTTTACACCCCCTACCCGTTAGCTCCACCCCCATCCAGCAGTTCTTTGAGTATGTAGCTTCAGAGACCATTCCCTACATTTGTTTAAGAAAAGCTTAAAAAGGACCTTTACACCCCCTACCCGTTAGCTCCACCCCCATCCAGCAGTTCTTTGAGTATGTAGCTTCAGAGACCATTCCCTACATTTGTGCCAAAATTCACTTTAACACGAATTATTTCCCCTATTCGGCAGTTTTTCGTCTTCGTTGAGTGGGCTACACTAGTTTTGTTTAGTTTGGGATCACATAATATTAGGAGCTTAGCGTTATCTGTCCCATATAATCATTAATTTATTTATTTTATTATAGGCATCACCTCTCTCATCCTATTTCCTAGGGATTTCATTATTCATCATATCAAAAGACGTTTATTACTTGGGCATTCTGAGCATGGAATGTGAAGAATTTTATACGAATATAAAACTAGTCAACGTTTTATGTCTCGCAAACATTTACAAACACGTGAAAGGCTCTTCTGGTACGTATTGTCTTGCACTCGCTGTTTCGTTCGGCAACTAAATAAATAGTGGCTGTTTCAAAACATAGCTCTTACATGTGATTTTTATTCCTCTTATCACGATGGGTTTCAAAACCTCAACTATTCTTATGTTTTTTTTCTTGTTTGTTGTTTAATTTTTTTTCCATGTTCGTAGAAGCAAGAACGCAGATATATAAAAACATACTGAGGTTCAACCGCAGCGAGATTCAGAAGTTGACTACATTTAGACTATTCAAAGTGAACGCATCCTTACCCTACAATGTTATATCCCATACACTGAAGTATCTAATAATCATGCTGGAATCTTTTTATTTGAAGAAAACTACACAATGATCATTTAACAATACTTTTACTTTAACAAAATGTGTGTAACCTCTTAATTTCTCAAAAAAATTGTACAGAAAACGAAACGATTGCTTTAAGTGTTAATATTTTTACAGTTTAGTCTACATATTGTATGTATGCTAACCCTCTGCTAAAGTATTAGTGCTCATGTTTGTTACACGTTGTATACATATGGCGGAATGTTTTATATTAGAACTATTTTTTTTTGTTTGCAAATTATTTTAATTTACAGCATTAAACTTTTAAAGTTTGGCTACATTCAATTCAGGCCTTATTAATGGAAATAAAAAAAATAACACAAAATGATCACATTAAGTTTTTCAACTTAACCATTCGTCAAATTAAGCAATTATTTTATAGGCGCCAGGAATTTAAGAATAAAAAAAAACAACAAAAAAATAAATACATAAAAATAAACACAGGCAAACAAAGGTACAGATGAGAGGCGTTCCTATCAACCTTTACAAAAGCCATTGCAAAATGGGGTCTTATGTCAGCAGAATAAGGTAGTAAAGGTTCGTCGTCTGTACTTACTGTCATTATCAAATTATTTTTCACATTTGGATTCAATTTGTGATCCACATAGAAATGTGGAACATTGACCTAACCCGGAAATAATTTAGTTCTGGTGTATCGAATCAAATATAAATAAGAGAAGGACACGAAATACATTCTTGAAAACATTAAAAGCAAAGTCAGCTTGAAGGAAATTTCTAGCAACAACGAGTTTTAGAGAAGGAATCGAACCCATGATGCATCGCACAACATTGCGCTTACTACTAGGCCTATCTTCTTGAGCCATTAAATAAAAGAGTTCACGTGTTCAACTCATGAATGATAAAACTTGACGATAAAATGCTTATCCATTAGTTTTCGATTACAATCACTTACAAATATAGCCAATACAATTGTAATGTTAATTCACCTTATTCTTTATCAAACTGGAGTGCTTAAATAAAAACCTGTGTTGTATTCTTCGCGAAACCACTTAAAATGAAGATGACATTTACGGAAAAATAACCAGCATAATTCTGCCATTCAAATGATTTGTTACTTTAAAATAATGAGTTTCGTGGAGGGATAAATACTACATGTCAAAACTAAACTTAACTAAAAATGTAATAAAAAGTATTGTTGTTACTTGTAATGCCTTTTATTAATATCTCTAAATGTTTACGCAATGAATAGAATCCAAACCCTTGACGTCCCCATACATTTATTTCTCACAATACTTGTTTAAAATATTCACACCTAAGATTATAAACACTTCGCGACCAAGGTCATCGACCCTAGGTCTCATGTTTCTTGTTATTAAATAGTGATTGCACAGCTTTATTGGCTATGATTTTATGTAAACAGTAACTTGAGGACGTTTACTACTCAAATAAAACACAGGGACAATGCCCCATGATGTGTACATCCATAAATATTGACTCGAAATTAAAAAAATATGTTACTTTTTTCCAAGGTTACGGTAATGGCGGCAGTCGTAAATTAAAAACGCTAGATTTCTCAAATTACCAAAAGAACACGTTTACTACTCAAATAAAACACAGGGACAATGTCCCATGATGCGTACATGCATACCAAAAGCACACGTTAGATAAAGTTAGAAAATGCACTAGTACTTACGTTTCCATTGTTAAAACTAACGGGAAGGTCACAACAAGCTGGTAAAACCACAAAATCACACTTCACAAAACGAACGTAAACAAACGAAAATGGCCGACCTCTGACGCAATTTTCAATGTTTTTTTCTAAATTATTTTTGTACCTAGGAGTGTGCAACGGAATCAATACGCATACAGCCTGGTTTGTCAAGAAACTGTCAAATGCGTTCCAAAGAAGATGCGAGCGTCGCTTCACTTGCTAAAATTAAAAAGTTTGAACGTCATAGAACGTCATAGTGACTTACCGCCAGGCGGTGCCGCGACACACAGGGGTTATTTTGACGTACCGCCAGGCGGTCGCACGACATCCGAGGGGTGCTTTTTGCCATTAAACATCATTGGTTTGTTTGTAATCTTCCGCGCTAACAGAAAGAGCGAACAGAATGTGGACCTTATTCTCAAAATACAGAAAATTTACTTTGCCAATAATATAAATTCTTTGAAAAGTGTAATCATTGCAAACTGGATTTTGTGTATTTTCATACTTTCCATGCATATTGCATAAGTCATGCATATTGCTTATTTGGTGTGAGGAGAATATTTAAATTGTGTTTCAATCTTTCAGGTTCTATGTTACCACTTTCCCGTTATATACGCTTTTTAAATTGAAGACAGAAAACGCTACAAAAAGATTTTGCAAGAATAAAAACAATAAAAGTTGCGCACAACAAATTCAAACTTTATTCAAAATGTTTGAAGACGTAATGCAAACTTTTGATCTGAACAACAAATTTTTCGGGAGTTTAGTACGTTGAATTAAATTGAACTTAATATATTTACTATTTACATGAAATAAAGCTTTCGGCATGCTTAAGAAACAGAAAAACTCATATGGTACTTATATGGTTTCATTTTCCTTCTCCGTTTGCTGATCTGCTAAATTATTCAGAATTTGATTCAATTATAAAATGTGTCTAAACTCTTTAAGGCGCTGTTCTGTATTGTAGATTATTATGTTTGCGGTTTATTTTGTATGTTTGTAGCAGTTGGGGCAGTCAAACATTTATTTGGAACCAAGAAAGTTAAATGGTAAATGTTACAAAAAACAAATATAGTTTTGGTGAAATTTTGACTAAACCTAACATTGCAAGGACACATTTCATACCTGGATTTGGTGGATGAAAAGTTTGTTTTTAATCAGTATGCTGAGTCTTGAGGGTTAAATAATTTACTTCACTATAAATAATGTTCACATTCTGCTTGCTAGTTACAGACGACAGATGTACCGGTAAGTTATGGAGCTGATATTTGATTTTATTTCAAATATTTTACTCGATTGCGAACAAATACAAAAAGTAAAATGTATTATTTTTCTTCATGTCAGCAGGAATCTGCCACATTATTCTAAGTTTTAGTTCGTAGACATATTTCGTTACAAAAAAATAATTTATCTTTATTAAATAGTTTATACTTAACATTGTCTTTATTATAATTTAGTTTCAACAATTTCTTAATAATAATAATGAAATTTAAAAAATAATTTATATACAATTAAAAATATACAATTTTACAAACTTAAAGAGAACTGTCCACCGCCTCGATCTCAGGGGTGCCCAGAATGCTGGCAGCGTTACCTCTTTGGATGGCCAGGCTAATACGCTGACCGAGATAGCTGCCAGCTCTCTGGTCACCGGAGACTTCTATCAGGCGAGTGGACAACTCCCTAAATATTTTATGAGCTTCTGGGCCCCATGGACCTAGAGTTTCTACCGCAAACGGTACGAAGCGGTAGCAGCTGCCAAGTGACGAGTATTTTTTTTTTTCAACTCTACAGCTGCTGCCGCCGCGCCCGCATTCTGTGCTGTGGCATGGACATGGGAAGGGGCAAGGGTATCCACACACGTGGCATCCCACACCAACGCTTTGCCACTGCTCCAAGGGATGAGCGTCATCCCGTCGGGCCTTTTACCGTCATTTCGGCAAATTCCTACGGGCTCTAAGACTGCCGGAATGCGGGTTGCTACAAAGGCCCTTCGGAGCGTGTCATTAATGCTGGCGTGGCGTGGTATACGTCCGGCGCTTAGGGCACAGGAAAGGCCATGGTGGCCCAGATGCCCAGCAAAATCACCACAACGACATCGATGTGGATAGGTGATCCTGGCGCCAAGTCTGAGGGAGACTGTAATGGATAAAGAAATATTATCCAAAACAGTCCCCACGTTAGCAGACGGAAGCGCTTGTAGCCAAAAACCAGACTCCCTTTCGGCGGTGGCAATGAGACGAGCACTCTCTGTATCAGTCGTCGAAGACGATAAAAGACCCTGGCAGACCGACTTACAGACCGACACACACGAAGCCTTCCCGGCGTCTCGTAGTCTGATGTTAGAAGGTATAGGGTGGTATTCAGTTGTGTTGTTCGTGCGCACTCTCTCCGAAATGCACCTTATAAAATACCGATGAACAGATTTTTTTTACTTTGCAGCCACTGGCTTTACGTCTACGTTCATCTAGTTGGTCCCTGGGATTAGTATTCGTGGAAGCCGTAATAGGGTGAGCAGGTAAATGAGCATTATCATGAGAAAACATTAAATTAAACGGTGAAACTCCTGTAACCGCGTGAGGAGAATTATTTATACCCCATATCCCATCTGAAAGTTTTCCATCCCAGGTGCACTCAATTTCTGAAGTAGTATTTAGGCCATTTATGATCGTTCTATTAACGCGTTCTACCTGGCCGTTCGAACGGGGACAAGCAACAGCATTCAATACATGTTCGAACTGTTTTTGTGTGGCAAATTCTTCAAAATACCTGCTAGCGAAGGCAACTCCTCTATCGGTGATTATTCTGCGAGGGTTACCAAATAACAAGATTATTTCTTTCAAGTTTTTGATCGTTTCTACGGCACTTACTCCTCTAACAGCCTAACAAATTTTGTAAATGAATCTATAACAACTAAAATGTAGCAATTACCATTATGTGATTTTAAAAACGGACCTAAATGATCTACGTGCAAGGTGAGCATAGGTATCGCAGCTTTTTCAAGAGGATGTAACTCGCCTTCAGTTCTGCCGTAATTACCTTTACCGTAAGCACAATGTAGGCATGCGTTTATATATTTACGTATAAACTTTGTCATTTTGGGAACCCAAAACCTTAGATGCTAGGGCATCTAGGGTAAGTGGTCACTGCTACAAAAATATCACGATGAAATAGGTTTCATCGTGATATTTTTGTAGCAGTGACCATTTAGACAGTTTTGGAATGACAAACCTATCCCCGTGAAAAGTTTTTCTGAATAAATACCCGTCAACTATTTTATAATTAAATAAATAAATATCCCTGGACATTATTCCACACAGCGCCATATAGCCCCAAAGTAAGCTAATTAAAGCTGGTGTTATGGGATACTAGACAACGGATAAACATACTTAAATACATTTTCTTTTGTAAATACATACTTATTATACATAGGAGACACCCAGACCAGTACAAACAGAAATGTTCATGCACACAAATGTCTGGTGTAGTAGCCAACTTCTTATTCATTACACCAAGTCGGTCGTAATTATTAATAAGGTCAGTCAGTTTCGTCAATATGGAGCACTAAAACTGGATTCCGACTTAGTGCATCCACATGCTTCATGCGATCACCCGGGCGGTATTCGATTTCCAAGTCAAAATCTTGTATAGTGAGCCACCATCGGGAAATGCGGGGTATCAAATCTCTTTTACTGAGGGTTTTTCTTAACGCGGCGCAATCAGTTACAATTTTTACTGGAATACCTGTGACATATATGCGAAAACGCTTTAGTGATTCCACAACCGCCAGTGTTTCCAATTCGTAACTATGATAGTGCATTTCTTCGGAACTAGTAACGCGACAGGCCGATCAGTTAAAATTGATATCAATCGATTAAGTGCATCATCTTGTTCAGAACCCCAAATCCATTCTACTTCCTTTTTTGTTAAATACGTCAAAGGTCTTGCAATTTCGGCAAACCCTCTAATAAATTTACGAAAATATGACGCTAATCCGATAAACTGACGCAACTCGTGTACATTTCGCGGCTGCCTGAATTGTATAATACTGTAAATTTGTACACCCTGGTCGCACGGAACCGGAAAAAGAGCATTTCTTTAGGTTAAGTTTCAGATTAGCCTGATAAAGGAGTTGCAATACTTCTTCTAACAGCGCAATACCCTGTTCTATTGTTATTGTAGGTAGGGTCACGTCAGACAGTCTTTCCTCCTCCATACAGCCCTTAAGCAACATTCACTCATGGGCTATCACCCGAGTCTAAACAAAGGGAAGCGCAGACGGGGCAAAGTGTGTCATACTCCAGCACTACAATCTCACCACGCACAACAGTTCTTCTGTTTCCTTGGCCCCTACATTTATAATAAACTGAATGAATTGCTGTCCTTATATTCCCTACCTAGATTCAGCTGCAAGAGAATCATTACCGAATGGTTGAAAACACTGACTATGACAATACCGAATCTCTATTGCGCCCCATAACCTAGTCTAATTATTAACAAAAAATTCAAATAATTTAATTTAACCTACCTTACTTACCTATACATATATTTAAACAAATTAATGTTACATACTCAAGATTAATATATTATTATACCTACAATTACAAACATTACACGTTCAACTAGTAAGTTAGTTATAATATATCTAATTTATTACACAGTAATTCAATAATTCAACCTCATTTATTATTTTCAACGATAATATTATGTAATTCCTCAAATTGTTCCCTTTTAATGTTATTTATTTTTTAGTTATTTAATTAAGTAGTTTCGCTCCCGCAGTGCACCTCAGCGGAGTTCTACCCAATGTTTTTTACAACACCCTCTTGGGGAGTGGAGCACTGGTGACCTGTAATACGGGTTTACTAAAAAACCTATCTCAGGCAACAGTCTCTCACACAGAAGTTGTCGTAAGATAAGACTAGTTTTAGTATACTCTATGTAACAACTTTGTGAGAGAAAAGAAATGAATATATTTTTAGGAATCAGAAGCGGTTTTGCTTAAAAAAAAAACATAAAACGTAGATCATTTACTTCTATTATTAATTATTAAACAAAACTTTAACACTGCAGATATGTAATTAGGAATAAGGCTTATTTAGTACATAAGATGGGAAAAATGGGCACTGAGGAAGTAGAGAGGTCCGCACTGCGCGCTGGCTCGAGCAAAAGTGGCCAGAGCGCGCTCCTGCGTCGCTATTCATGTGGCTTGCGGGGCAGGGGGGCTGACGTCACTCGCTATCGTCGTCTATACTAGGCGTAGCATCCAATACAGCTTCTCCTGACATCCTGTCGTCCTCGGCAGGAATATTAGCTGATGGGTCCTCAAGTTGAGCGTGAGCATCACCATCGGGTCTTGGTGATGGCCCAGGTTGATCAGATAGCGATGCATCGTCACCGCCATCATTTGTGTCATTAGAATCTGGAATACACACAGCTCGTTTTAAGATACATGACTAGTGACAGGTCAAGTTAGTATATCAGTCATGCTATCAACACGTTATAAGCACAGTTCAAACATACTAGCACAAGGTCTGTTTGTTTGAGATTTTAATAAATCGCAAAAGAACAGATAAGACACATATCGGGTCGACCCTTAACATACGTAACACGCAAATAAGGCATTACCAGGCCTTTGTATTTGCGCACCGTAGGCAAAGGCACACAGTTCACATACCTCCCGGTGGCTGTCGGCATAGGCTCAATGTTTGCTTACCGCCCAGACTTATCTTATCACACCGTAGGCATAGGCACCCAGTTTGCATACCTCCCGGTGGCTGTCGGCATAGGCTCAATGTTTGCTTACCGCCCAGACTTATCTTATCACACCGTAGGCATAGGCACCCAGTTTGCATACCTCCCGGTGGCTGTCGGCATAGGCCCAATGTTAGCTTACCGCCCAGACTTGAAACTAACCTTCAAAAAAGGTAGCGCAGGTTTCCACTCATCGCGCCACGGCACCATGTACTGTGCTGCTGCATATGTTGTTTTGCCATAACTGCCAGCAAGCAGCTTTAATTCGTAGCGAGCGTTCGGCAATATGCTCACCACCCGGTAGGGGCCACGCATGCCTGGGTCGAGCTTCCCCTTGGACTGCGCATATTTGATGACGAAGACAAAATCATCAACCTGAAACATACGAGGAGGACACCTGTCCTCATTAGCGTAGGCATCCTACTTCTTTTGATTTCGCAGTGAGCTCCCTTGTGGATTCACGGTTCTCCGCCGGGGCCCTTAGTGCTGTGTCTCTTATCAGAGCTTGTATCGCCGGTGTTGTGCCTTCACAACCAGTCAGGAGGTTCAAAGCAGATGTCTGAGTAGTTTTCTGCTTTGTGGTGTTAAGTATAAGTTGGAGACGCCAAAGCTCATCTGCCCATTCACTTTTACGGTGATTTCCTTCTATTCTCAGCATGTTCATACAGTTCGAACGTACCGTTCCACCTGCCCGTTCGAATGATGCATCTCGGGCGTTATGTGGTGTAATTGGACGCCTAAATCATGCATCCAAGTAGTGAACCCTGATGACTAAAACATACGGCCTTTATCAGATATTACTAAGCTAAGCTGCAAATCTTAACCTATTCAGGAGTGCAACTCAGTTGTTTTGGTTTCTTTTTCATTTTCTTTTATATTGTTTGTTATATGTTTCAAGTATGTCATAATTTATACATCTACCTTTTTCCTTGCCTTAATTTATTCCTTTCAACCACTTGTAGTATTTATTAGATCCTATTATATTGCGTGCACACAAGGTTGGACAACACTTTCCTGCAAGGCCTCGTCAGAATACCAGCAGTGTTGCAGCTTCACAGCTGCTGCGGCACATGCTAAAACAGGTACCTGGCTGGCCCAACACTAAGGGTTTTTTTGTGTTTTCCTTTCATTGCTTTTGTTTTTATTGCATAAGCCTCTTTTAGTGTGTACGTATAAAGTTAAATGTTTCAATGCACTATGTAGTGACCAAAAAAGTATATAGAGATATAAATAGTTCAAAAAACTTTTAGTTGAACTTAATATCACTTATACATTGCTTAGTAAAACCATATTTTTATTATGGCAACCAAATGTAATCTGCCATCGCGTTATTAGAGTAATTGCTTTTACATAGTAATAAAAATGTCTATTACTTTTCCACAATCGGTTTTCATATTCAAATACTTTTCACCATAAAACTAGGTTTCTCAAAATGTCGAGCAAAAATGTTGTTTATCAAAAATATTCACTTCCCAACTCAGTTGATAAAAACTTCGATAAATTAATAACTCCCTTAAATTTTATTTATCTATGTTTTTGCATTCCCAAATATAAATTAAAAAACAATTCGATAACGCCTAACAGTACTTTAGTTAATATTTCAAGTTGTTGTGTCAATATTATTTTTACTTGTATAGATTTTACCATAAGGGTGATAATTCCACATATTGAAATTAATTTCAGCACGAATGCTTTCATATTATCACTTATGATCCTGGAATGTTTTTCGAGGACTGTCGGTTTTGCAATTAACGTTTTTGTTAATCTTACCCAGTGCATGAATAATATAGATCTCTTCTTGAGAATTAAAGGCATAAGCAGACATATTCAAAAATCCGAAATGAAGTTTATTGTTTGTACGATGTGGATGAGAATGGTTATGGCGTTTTCAACTTTCGTGGTGGGAGTGACCATGTCTTGTTACACTTTTGGTTTCAATGCACGAAGTTTATGCCTTCAAGCCATTCCCGCACTTTCATTTGATATTAATATAATATACGCTAGTCAACTTTTGAAAATAATTACAAAAAATCTAACGGAATGGATTCACAGGAATTTCTTAACATTTCAAGGGGTTGACCGTGAAGATATGACAGAAAGAGATGAATTAAAAATATATATGGATATACATAAATGTTTTCATACATGGAAAACAGTTTCACAACTATTGGTTCGTATAAAGATTGATTTAAATATTATTTGTTGAAACAAGCTATTTAAAATTAGTTTCTGTTGGCTTTCAAAATATTATTTGTCGCTATTTTCCCGCAGAGATTTTTTTTAACAAGCCTTTTTTTTTTACAGATACTATACTACATCATGTCATCATTTGCATATACTTTGATTCTGACAACCATGCTAACTTACATAATTACATCATACGTAAGCATAATAAATAATATACTTATAATAAATAAAATGTAGGTTGTTGCCAATATTTTTCCTACAATTACTAGAATTACTAACACTGACTGATAATTCTGGGTTGGTTTATTTAGTTTCTTAGCATATGTAATAAATGTAAATAAATGCTTCTTGTGCATCACATGTTTCGAAAATTATGGCAAATGAACATTATGCCTAGTGATATTATACTTATTGCAATTTTAAAGATTGTGCTATAATAATCTGCCATAATAATATTTGCGTCATGAAGTTACGCTTTAAAGGCGAAACATAATAGTCTTTTTTATAATTTAAGCGTGTTTGTCACCTGTTCTAAGGTGTAGGTTCATTGTATAAAATATATTCAAGTCACATGATCTTGTTAGCTGTATGATTATATTACCGGACACCATGATGCGTGGCACGTCGCCGATAGACCTTACGCGTGTTAGTAAATAAGTTCATTATATTAGGTAATATGTATGTTAGTTTTTAAGGTATTTATCTATGGGCCGAGTATGTTTAGTTAAGATCTTTAAATGTAATTTGTTGCTGAAATAAATGGTATTCTATTTTATTCTGTTCTATTCTATATTTGTTTTTTTGTTTTATTACAGGCATCATCTCTCACATACTTTTTGCTGTCGACTGCATTACTCATCATATTAAAAGACCTGTATTTCTTGGGCATTTTGAGCATGGAATGTGAAGAATTTTATCTGAATATAGAATTCGTTAACGTTTTATGTCTTGCAAATATTCCCACGATCGTGAAAGACTCCTCCGGTACGTATTGCGCTTTATTTATAAATGTATCTATTTAAATTATTCTTAACAATTTTTTTGAGTACTTACTTAACCTTCTTGATAATTTTCATTTGCCTGTGGGTCGCTTGGAAGAGATCGCTTTTTAGCGATAAAGCCACCCAAATTGTATTGTTGGATGTTTTTTCTGTAATATTTTAGCATTTGTGTAATAAAGAATACCCAATTACTTACTTACTTCCTTTTATCTTCTTTTGCATAAGTACTATTTGTAGAGTAATAACCCATTTAAAATATTTAAATAAAACTCAATTAAATTTTTACACGACAAAATTCTTACCCCCGTATCCACAAACGCTAATCAAAAGTTGAGCACACCTCAAATGATGCTGCCCTGTCACATGTTAACAGGTTTTTTTAAAATTTAAAATGGGTTTACGTTTGGCTTCAACGTCTCGCCTGGTGGTACACGCTTACCCAGATAATGGTACACGCTTACCCTGTCCTTGAAGACAAGGTTGTAAGTATCCGGAAACACAAACACAGGGAAAGCGTTCCACACCTTAGCGGTGCGGACCAGAAACGACGCATCAAACCGTTGGGTGCGGATAACTGGGAAGTCAACCATATGGGGGTGGAAGCCCTCTCGGGGTCTAGTGGTCCGGTGGTAGAAAGTAGAGGGCGGTATCAGGTTCTGTAGTTCTTGAGCACACTCTCCGAAATACAACTTAAAAAAACCGATAGAAAGGCGACTTTACGCCGATGCTCCAAACTCTAAGAGAAACTCTGAATTTAAGGGATTGCTTTGCATGTAAGGACTGCTCAGTTTTGATTGACATTTTTGGATCCGGGCGTTATTCATTCGCCAGTAAAGTTTTGTTGTTTCAAACATAGCTTTTACATGTGTGACTTTTTTGTATGTTTGTTGTTTAATATGTTTTTTTATTTTCTTTACAGAAACAAAAAAGCACATATATAAAAACATACTAAGGTTCAACCGGAACGAGTTTCAGAAGTTGACTACATTCAGACTATTCAAAGTGAACGCATCCTTACCCTACAATATTGTGTCCCATACACTGACGTACCTTATAATTATGCTGGAATCTTTTTATCTTAAGCAAACATCACAATGATCATTCACATGATAACAGATTTATTCATACTTTTTGCTTAAAACAAGGAGTATTGCTCTTGTAACAAAAGCTTTTGTAGTTACTTACGATGCGCGATTTTAGAGCTTGAAAACGAATCTCTACTAAAAAAAACAATAAGAAAAGCATTAAAAAATCATCATAATAAAATTGGTAGAAATTCCGTTCACGCCTTCATGTCCCATTGCTATGACAAACAAACACTTGCTATCTGTGGTTTAGGGCAAAGAACATATAGTAAGAGACGGGACTCCCATTTAGTGTTGCCCAAATGCAAGAACAAGACGAGACTTAGCCAGTCTTGGTCTTGGTATTGCGCTCCCAGTCTTGGTCTTGGTCTTGGTCTTGCAGCAAGAGTCTCGTTAGTCTCGCAATTACCTTTATGGCTATTGCTATTTATTAAACGTTCATTTATATTTTATAACAACGTAACAGAGTAAGTACATTTGAGCTTGAATTAACATAACCATAGTAAAGACCAACCAAATTAATAAATGTCTAAACATTTATTTTGTTTATTTATTTATTCTTTATTGCACAAAGAAAAAGTACAATTGGCGGACTTAATGCCTAATGACATTCTCTACCAGACAACCACTGGGCGAAGCAGAAATCGTGTTAGCGGTGTCTCATAAAACCGGAAATCAAATATACTATTAATATTTGTATTAATAGTATATTTGATTATATTTGATATTTGAAAAACATACTTATACCAAAATTATACATATTACACATACACAATCATAATACATAAATTTGAAGATACATACACTAAATATCGTACCTAAATCTTAAAATATTGTCTTGAAAGGAGAGAGGTTTGGTTAAATGAGTTAAGGTTTATCTAAGAAGAAGTTATGGATTGCTCTTTTGAAGGAAAACCTACTGGTCGACAATTTAATTTTATTAGGCAGCGAGTTCCATAGCCTAATGGCAGCTAATGTGAAAGGATTCGACTTAAGGGAAGACGAATGAAGAGGAGTATGAAGCAGCAAAAGGCTATGCGAGCGCTGGTTGCGCGTGCTGCACTCTCCCCTATACTTAAAATTACATTTCAGATATCTGGGGTTATGGAGATTACTAAGAATATTAAAAAGTAAACAGAGCGTTCGAGAATTCCTACGGTGACGAATTTTAAGCCATTTTAATTGAGAACGAAAGGGAGAAATGTGGTCGTATTTTCGTACCTAATGCAACTGTTTACCAGACGTTCAAGTTTATCAAGGAGACCTTGGGACAGATTAGAAGTGCAAACGTCTGCATAGTCAATGAGGGGCATAAGGAGTGCTTGTACTAAGATAATTTTGGTGCCGAGAGGAAGAAAGTTTTTGAATTTATATAAGGAGCGTAAGGAAGCAATGACTTTTCTGCTCGTTTCAATAATGTGCTTATCCCAACTCAGAGTATTGTCCACTTGACTTGAAGTGAGGACTGTAAGGTAAAACAGTGCCGTTACAGGTTAACACCACCAATCAGTCCCAAGGCTACCCAGCTGCCGCCGGGTGCCTACCACAATTGCCTGACACTCAGTTGGATTTACCGATATCCCGAAGCTGATAGACCAGTCAAGTAAGCGTTTGAGATCATCATTCAACTGGAAAATAGCCCCATCAAACCCCTTCACGTCAGTCTGTACGTACAGCTGAAGATCATCAGCATAAATATTGTAGGCCTTTAACTATTGGTAGAAGTACACATAATTGGAGATTCGATCCGAAACACACGTAGAAACGAAAAACAGTCGCATAATAATAATATGAGTAATTGAAAGTGCACCACTAACAACATAACCAAAAGGGAAAGTACATCACTTTTTTACGCGTTTAGGCCTGCTACTGGCCGCCTTTTCCTGACTTGGGCCTTTCCGGGCCGTAACTCCATCGCCGACTGGGTCACCAGCGCTCGAAGTGGGGTCACAGATACTGTTCAGCTCCTTAAGCGTCGTTAATCTGTGTTGTTTACCATCCTGTGCCATCACAACGATTACCCCGTTCATGGTCCAACACTTAGTGACTCCAAGTCGTGTCCGGGCTTCCATAAACCTGGAGTGCCGCGCCTTGGTCAGGAACTCTGAGATGGCTACACCAGAACCCTTAAATGCAGACTTACCGAACCAAGCCTTATCCCGGTCCACAACTTGGCAAAACTTCACCAAAACCGGCCTTGGCTTTGCCTGGGAGGGCTGGCCCATATGCTGACAGCGGATGAAGGACTTTTGCGTTAGCGGCAACTGCAAGCGCCCCGATACAGCTCTGAGCACGGTGTCACATGTGTCCTCATTGTCGATCTCAGGGACTCCGTGCACCAGCAAGATATCCCTGCCGCCCTGCATCTCCAGTCTGTCGCAGTTCCGCTCTAAAAGATCAATCTGTTGCTGTATACTTGTTATGGCTGTCATTATGAAGCTCCGGAATACATTGAATTCACCAGCCAGAGTCGCCAGGGTACATGAAGGTGCTCCAGCAGGTACAGCCTTGTCCAGGTTCAGTTGGAATTCTGCAATTCTCGACGTGCACAGAGCTTTCACTTCTTCAAAGGACTTTTGTAGTGACTGCATGGTGTGTCAAGTGTAGTGATGAAAGTGATAAAGGATTTATTTAAGAAATGTGCTGGCAGGTATATTCTTTAGTTTTTAAACTTTGAAAATGTAAATAAAAACCTCAAATTATTTTATTTTATTTTAAATTTACAGAGCAAAAATTTAGCTGTCTTTTCTTATGCACCAAAAAAAAAAAGCAGTTCCTGTTATTCCCGACTCAAACATTTTTTTTTAGCAAATTTTCATGACTAACATCGTTGACCCATTGTACAAGTGGTAGAACACGCATAGGGAGGCGAACTCTCTCCTCAGACATAACGGGCCTAAACCGCTTGTCAGTTTGGGATCGTCGACAATCCGGGTCGCACGCCTCTGGACTGAGTCAACTGGACTGAGTTGATATCCAGGCGCTCCTGCCCAAAAGTGACAACAGTACTCCACGTGGCCTTACTTGCGCTTTATACAGCAGCAGTCTTTTCCTAGAAGTGAAGTACTGCTTCGCCCTGTTTAGCATACCGAGCTTTTTGGATGCCAACTTCGCCTTTTGTTCCAAATGACTCCAAAACTATACGTCACTAGATGTGTCAACACCCAGGAACCCAATACTATCTGTAAAGGTTAAGGTAGTGTTCTGGAACTGAGTAGCTACAGTGAATGGAGTTTTCTTAACGGTAACCGCACAAACTTGTGTCTTAGTGGGGTTAAACTGGACTAAATTGTTCCGACCCCAATCGGAGACCCAAGCTAGGGTATTCTCGATTTCAGACACAAGTTTAGTTCGACTCTCCTCCACAAAGGTACGAGGGGTATTGTCTCGGCCAGTATAAAAGGCATCGCCAGTGCTATCATCCGCATAGCAATGAATACCATCATTAGAGAGCATATCATTGATAGGCAAGAGGAATAGCGTAGGAGATAGCACAGAGCCTTGTGGGATGCCAGAATTGATGTCCAAGCTGTCGGAACAACAATCGTCTACAACGGCTTTATTGCGTCTGTAAGATGGAAGCTTTGATAGAAGACCTAGATACCAGACCCGGTCGAAGGCCTTAGCAATATCTAGGCTAACAAGCAAAACCTCACCTTGACTTTCAATGGCCTGAGCCTGGCGGTGTGTGAGATACACCAGAAGATCGCCAGTCGACCGAACATTACGGAAGCCGTATTGGTAGTCGCTCATCAAATCGTGATCCTCTAGGTACCTCAGGAGCTTATCATTTAACACACGCTCCAAAACCTTTGAAAGAAGGGAGGTAATAGCAATAGGTCTATAATTCGCCGGGTCCGACCGGTCACCCTTTTTAGGCACCGGGTGCACGTGGGCGGTCTTCCACAAAGACGGACATTGCCTTTTTGCGTAGGAAAGTGCGAAAAGGCGCGTTAATACCGGGCACAACTCGGGAGCACACACTTTGAGCACCTATGCTGGGATGTTATCCGGCCCACTCGACCTGTGGATGTCCAGAGTTGCATTCTCGCCGGACTTCTTTGCGTTTTATGCGGATCTCCGGTATAATGTGACCGCACCAAGGTATTGTAGGTGGCACGGTGCTCCCAGCGTCCAAAGTCGAGCTTGAGGCAAAGAGGTTGCCCAAGAGATCGGCTTTCTCTTTAGCACTGTGGGCCTGATTTCCATCTGGTTTTTGGAATGGTGGCAAAGACGAGCGGCAAAAGGTTCTCTCGGCTGCCTTGGCAAGCGACCAAAAGGCACGACTCCTCGAGGCGTGGCCCACGAGCCGCTCCCCAATGCGGCTGACGAAGTCGAATTTTGCCCTGGCGATGACTTTTTTACTGGATCTCGAGGCAGCATTCAGTTTGCGCTTTGCATCTGGTATTGAGTGGTCCCTTTTAGCACAGGCCAGGGTCCAAGCCTTGAATTGTTTGAGGCGCAAGGCCTCTCTGCAGTGCTTGTCAAACCACGGCTGGCTCCTACCCCCAACAGCCACTAGTGGATGAGGAATATAGCATTTTATACCCGCCAAGATCGTCTCAGTGACCGCAGCTGCGCAGATATCAGGATCACCAGACGCAAAGCAGAGCTGCCTCCAGGGAAACGACTCGAAAAACTCACGCAAACCATCCCAATCCGCTGACTTATGACTGATTTCATCAATTTTGCTTTAATTGTAGATTTAAACTTGTAGAGAAGTAATCAATAGGACTGGCTAATACGAGTATACTGAGCATGAACATATTGGCAAAATTGTTAGCACATCGCATATTGTATGACGTGCACTATCAATTTCTGGAAAATCCAGCCAGACGAAGTTTTTGCCAAAGTTTTCAATAATATTGATGTATCAATAAAAAAAATAAAAATACAGAATGGCTATAAAATATACCCTTTTCAAAATAATGTCAGCCACTGGCAGCTAGCGAAGAAAACTTTTTGTATTAAAAATTTCTTGTAAAATAATAATTTAATTAAACAGGGACACAATGAATAAAAAATAAGAAAAATAAAAAAAAATACTTGAGCAAAAAGTCGTATGTGAGTGGGATTCGAACCGTAAAACCGTATCTTAAGATATACTGGACCTTAAAAGTAAGTCGAAGTCCACTGTTCAAAAATGCAATTTGACTGAAGTGCAAAATTTAACATCTTATTCTGCGAAGCTATTCAAACAAACTTCAATCTTCAGCTTCTTCTTCCTAATTATATTTTAATCAGTGAGCTGGCAGGCACCTTCAAAGTACTCAAATAAATGCTATTGACAACAGTATCACAAATTAGACATGCGCGGCGCCATTTTTGACACACGCACACAGAGACGTGAATTTATAGGCGAAGTCAGTGAGTTTCAATGTCGCGGTCAGTCGCACTGTCAAATCATCAGATACTTACATTATAGTTCAATGTTCAAAAATGGTTTCGCGCAGATACGATTTCTGTTACAGTGTATTTGGCTGTATGAACCCCACACGAAATTGTGATTTTAGGGTTTTTTGGTTACCAATTGATGTTGAAAGGTAAGTAAAAGTCAGATAACGTTTGCAAGTTAGTAGTACTATGTTCGAGTATTATAAGTATAGGTATAAATATAAACCATTATATTTCGTAACACATTCAAATCCAGTACAAATGGGCTTTTACTTTTTGCGTAACTCATCTTAACATGCATTGGTAAAACACCAGTATTTTTGGTAAATTATTTTATTGGCCAGCGCGGCTGCTGCATCCGCGCCGAGCGCCGCGCCGCCGACAGGTGACCGCCGAAGCGGTGGCTCATGGTGTTATCTACAGCCTACTAGCAAGGTAGGTATTTTTGAATTGATGTATTTTATTTTTGGCGGTATCTGTCAACTCGCGCTTATCTGGCGAAAGTAGCGAGTAGCAACCTTAGGCGATCAGGCAAGTTGATAGAAAAAGGCGTGAGCGGTCCTTCTGTAAACTCTTTATTTTGTGACAGTATGTTTAAAACATAGTTTGAAGTCATATGTAGAGAATGTTTATAATTTTATATAGATTATTATTACGATTTTAGTCAAATGAATGGTAGAGATAATCCTGACTGTGTGAAGTAAAATTTTATTAGGTGAAAATATAAAAAAAATCTAAAAGGATAAGGTTGAATGGGTGAATGTGGGTTTAAACATAGAATAATAATTAATAACACAGAAACCGAATCCGACCATCCGTTGATGCCATGGATATTTAGGCTTTCCGGCTACCTACGCTCGAAGTACCATAGGTGCTAAGTGTGAAGTTATCGTAGTAAGAGCTCAGGCAAAATGACAATTTGTGCGGTAAACGCGGTAGAAAAAGATCAGCAATATAATACGTTACATCTAAAAAATACTGCTGTTTTAAAATACTATTATCTCGACATTACCATTTTTGAGCCTTTTTGTATGGAACTATCCTATCCTTATGTTTTGCCAGGTGCTTTAATTAGCTTTACTTTATTCCTTACATGAAATTAAAATATTCACAATAATGTTTTCAAAAAAACACCCCCTGTATGTCGTCTCTGCATTTGTCTCTGACAGTGACAAGTTAAAGAATGCGCCACATCCTTTTGTCACTTTATGATAAACATAAATGCGTTTAACATACTTTCAAACACATCGGCATAAGGATCATATTTCATCAAAATTAAAGTTGGTATGACTTTGACAACACATTTGTTTGCTTTTTGGCTATTAGATGGCAGACGCATAGCGTAACTTTAAAATTCATTTGTAAAATAACTAAACCATTAATAAATAATGTGTCTCCTGCAATTTTTAATAAAATGAAGAACTAATATTATTCTAATTCAAATGATAAGTGTTGAAAGTCGAAAAAAACACATTTTCGTGGAGAAAATTTGACGTAAGTCCGACGATGGCAAGCGCCTGAGCGCGATGCGCGGGGGGGATAACGGGCGGCGGGACGTATCGTCATACGCTGGGCAACGATAATGTTTCGGGATAAATATCATTTTAATTGATTAAATGACGTCTGTTGAAGATAAAAAATTAGCACAGTCACTAAAAAGTTTAAAGACGAATATTTCTCTATAAAAATTATGTGCTTTTTTCACATTTTACCCACTAATAATTCGTTAAAAAATTACATTAATTACTGGTTTCGGATTTTTTTAAGATCGAGTAAAGAACATCCTCTCATGTAACAAATTAACACAGGTTCTAGATAATATAAATAAATAAATAAATAAATATAAATATGCGCCAGACAACACACCTCTTGTAATGGTCTCGAAATAGGGATTAATATACCTGTGTTACGAGGTACCACACAAGGAAATAAGCTAGGGGCGTCTCCCAGCACACCCAGACCCGAGTCAATTCAGAAAAGGTCGTTTCCTGAATTGACCCGACCGGGAATCGAACCCGGACACTGCGGTAATCGAGGCGAGAAACCGTGCTATAGCGCACTACGCCAATCGTGTCGTTAATATCCATAAGCGTATCATATATTTTTTGCAAGACCACTATAAAAAAATAAACACCTAAACCATTGAATAGAAAAAAAGGAAGTTCCGAGCAATCTGCAATAACGCCGCCTTAATAGAAAATCAAAAGTGTTCCACATACTTAAGTTGCTTATTCTTTGTTGCCTCGAGTGGTCTACTAGTGGTTTCTTGTTTGTTTAATCTGTTAAATTTTTTATTGTTCTATTTGACTTGTATGAGTTATTGTTACAGTGAGTTTAATCAATAGATATAATAATATTTGGTAACTTTCTTTCTTCTTCTGTAATGATCATAAAAAATTGGCTGTACAAATAATTGATTGTTCATTCTTTCGAAAAACCATCTAATCAACAAATGCTTTACATCATCATTAAATTTGAGCAGTTTCATTTTTATTCATCAGGCTTTGTTAGATCGGAGTAGGCCACCATTATTATTTTCATTCGGATGATTAAAATGATTACAAGACGTAAAAAAATAACTGAAAACTATTTCCACCCAGAATTCAAAACAATGTTATGGCCTCTTCAGTGTATGTTCCAGTTATATTTTGCTCCCAAATTCGTAATAAAAGGAAAAAATATATTTGAAAACGGAACGCCAACCAAATTATTCAATGGGTGTGTGTTGATGTTAGTCATCGGTGCGTATATAGCCCGGGTGATTGACGCCTGGAACACTAATATTGAATTGCTTGCTTGTTTTGATTTAATATATTACAATTTAGGATACTTAATAAGTTACAGAGGCAATGTCTTAGAGAGCAAGAAAAATATGAAATTTATTATGAAATTACAAAAAATTACGTGCTCCAACTACACAAATGATAAAATTCTAAAGCGTATTGCATTGTCAAATTGGATTGGTGGTAGTTTAATTGTTTTTCTTTGCATGGTATTAAACGTCATTATTTATTTTATGGGCCATAACATCCCGACACTTATTTCCACCTTTATGTCGCAGTGTTTTGATGTTCATGTATTTTTTGTATCGCAAGTGACCAAATTAATTCGAATGAACATGGAATTATTGATAGCACAGGCAAAAGAAATTGAGGTTGATTTAGAAAACAATAAAAAATACAAAAAAATGTTTCAAAATTATTTAAGTTTATTAAAAATTTTGGAAGAAAACAGAAAAAATAATGAAAGTATGGTAAGTTAAAGATAAAATCCTATGTATTTTTTAAATTTTCGTTAGTAATTATTTAACCTTATTACCGTCCCGCTTCTGCGCGAAGGCCACCATCATCACCACGCTATCCAAATATGGGTTGATGGTGGCAGGGCTTGAAACCGGTTTAAAAAAATACGTTTTGAAACATTCCGAACGGTTCCTTGCATAGCATTTTGTTCAGAACGCGCACAAAATGAAAACATTTTATGAGAATGGAAGGAACTGGTTTATTTAAACAAGGAACAGAGGTTAGTAGCGACAAAAATTCATACAAAGCGACACTTTTTATTTATTTGAGAATTTAGGTATATTTCGTGAGGATAGAACTATGCGTTTGATGATACAATTTGATAACGAAATATAAACGTTGGTGGCAAAAAAACTAATCAAACTAAATAAACTATCAATGTTCAATGTATCAATGTTCTTTAGTTCAAACTTTAACGACACGACCCGTGACTAGGCTGTGAATTATTTTTCCCAGTTTCGTATTGAACCTAATAAATAGAAAAAACCGGTCTAAAATGGTTAAAAACGTTATATTGAGCGAGAACGATTTATGTTTCGTTCCTCCTCTTAATCCTTTTTATTACGTGCCCGTTCGTACGGAAACAAAAAAAACGTTCTTAGGCATTTTGGACAAAAAATAACCGGTTTCCAAGTTTTGGATGATAGATAAAGATAAGATAAAGATAAAATTTATTTATTTACCAATTGTTGATCACAATATTATAAATTTATACATTAACTCCCACACTAGGCTAAGCCTGTCTCGTGGGAATCAAATCTGTTTCAATTTTGGATGTACAAGATGAATAGCTTAAAAAAATATTTAGATAAACAAAAATACAACATAATAAGCAATTCTGCTGTGTCTGGGTATGTGTGTGTGCGTGTTGGGGTGTGTGCGGTTGGGTGAGTGTGTAAGTGTTCGTTCATGCGCGAGGGTGGGACTCTGGTGTGTGTGTGTGTGATCATATGTATACTAGTCAACTGTGCTAAGGGTATGTAAATTTATTATTATAGCACACACATGTCCGTCTACCATGAGTTTTCGTCTGGTCAACTACGATACAGTTGGCAAAAGCACATTGTATGTAATGTTTAGTTCCATTTCTTTTCACAAGAGGCGCTTGTTATGAAATGAGCAGCGAAGGAACTTTAAAAAAATACTTTATTCCAAAAATAGGATTATATTTAAAGATACAGAGTTCTTGATTATGTGAGGTCTAGATAGTAACTAACTAATTCTAAGGGATACAGTGATTATATAGGGATTTTGTGGGAATAGTAAATACTTATGAATAATGAGACTATTTTCTAATGAGGTGTTTGAAGACTTCATTATAACAAAAGGATATTGATTTTAAGATTACTAGTGATATACTGATAAAAGAGTTTAAGGAGACAATACATGATTACTAATGGTTATTAGGGTAATTGTACTTGAGTGTGAGAATAACAAATAGGAGATATGATAACTAATTAATATGATAATAGATATAGGTATACTAGGTAGGTAGTTGAAGGGTTAAGGGTTATGTAACACGCTGTACCTAAATCAAATACAATAACGTCAACACTGACGCTAGCGACTCTCATTGGTGTAAACTTATGGTAGGGGTACTTGACTACGTTCTGTGTTCTACACTTTTCCCGACCAGGGGCCTTATTACAACCCCTATAACTTGTCAAGTTCATTCTCTAACCTGAGCGTAGCGAGCAATTTCCTAATATGATCCTTTATTTATTTATTTATTTATTTATTTATTCTTTATTGCACATTTATAAAAATAGGTACAATTGGCGGACTTAATGCCCAGAGGCATTCTCTACCAGTCAACCGCAAGGTTTAACAGAGAATATACAAATTTTGGGCTGTGCAACGTATGCAATTTGGTGCAAGAAAATACAAACAACAAATTTGTTACTTAACTAAAACTTTAAAACCTACTAATACTCAAACTAACAAATACCTAATACCATTCGTTAACTTAAATAAATCATATATAGATCATAGTATACTACATAAATATAAACTATATATACTTATCATGCCAACAAATATACTACATTGAAAATAAATATACTAATATAATATTAAATAATAATATATAATATGAAATTAAATTAAATTGCCATTTAAGAGAGTTAAACGTAGATGCCTGAATCTGAACTCAATGAAATGGTTTACTGAATCTGAACTGAAAAATGGTGAACTTTATTTCTACTACTAACTCATCTTCCAAGCTGGATATTTCCTGACGAAAGTGCTCACTACCCTCAGTTTAGGAAATTAAATTTACTGGATATAAGCCCTATTTGTTACTACTTTGCCACGGAGGCGTTAAAATTTATGTGGACTAGCAAAAAAATTCTCTGCCAAAATAAATTTAACTGACACAATATAGGACTCTATCGTATCTAATTGTTCAGGGTGGTCTGCAATTGATGGGTGCGTTAAAATCTGTAAGGTGATCATCGGAATCTTTTGATGGCCACCTTCCACAAGATTCAACAATGTGTTAAGTAAAGATTGAGAAAATTGCCTTTTTTCAGGTTTTATTCCACAACTTCGATGTATTTATTCATACCTTGTTATATGTTTGTCAAAACGTCTCTGCATACAGCATGATAGTTCAAGAAAATCAAAAGGTAAGAAGTTCAAGGATACTGTACCTACCAAAGCTAAATCAGCTAGTTTCATGGCCGTTAGTATAATGATATTGACCTTAAATGTTGAGTAATTTTAAGTGCTACTTTTTTTTTAAGAACGAAGCATTCATCATGAAGAAGTTGATTGCCTCTTGTTTTTTCTAAGAGGAATTCTAAAATAAAAAGATAGGTGCACTTAGTATTAAAAAAGGGTAAACAAAAGTCAGTATTATCGACAGAAAAAATATTAAATATGCTGCTTAAGAATTGTGCGACTACGCGAAAGGGTCTTTTTTAGGCGCTGCACTGATTTAAAATGTTGTAATTGGGTTACGAGTAATGTAGGTACATAACTTCCTAGAAAGCTAATATAATGTTGATTTGCTTAAAATAAAAAAATAAGTTACGAGTAAGTTATCAATCATTTGTAAATTTTATAATTAAATATTGAAAAAAAACTACGAAAAAAGTGTCGAATTTCTGCAAAAAGTTTATGAGCGTAGCCTGTTATTGGTTATCATCGGTAACTCTGTTTTATTGTGTTAATGCATTTAGTTTAAAAGTTATTACACTGATTTGCAATGAGTTCCCTACTACAAGTTCTTTTAAAATGTTCATTAACAATGAAAAAAAGGCATTTCGACAATGAATTGTTTAATCAAATTTTCATTTGATACTTACAATAATTGTGTGTTGTAGAAAAAATTAAAAGCTCGTATAATGAGGTTATATAAGACTAAGTCGCTTTTAACTATAATGGACTGTATTTTTAATTTTATAATTAATAGGCGCTACTTATGGTAGAACATTTGTTTTCACACTGACATAAAAAAACAATAAACTTCAAAGTATCAAAAATATAAAGAAATTATCAAAAAACATTATTAAAAGGTGCGTTATGCACATGCTCCCCTTTTCAAAGTAAAGGGACCACCTTTTTAACTGGTCTACGAAATACACCACCCTGTGTGGCAACGTCTACGACCCGTGTCACTCCGTCCCTACCGGGGTATAAAGCCGTTACTCGACCCTTGGGCCACGATCCTCGCGGTAATGTGCCATCCGCAATCATGACGACATCGCCCACAGCAATAGAAGGTGCCTCCCCAATGCTTCTTCTTGGTGCTAAAATGGGAAGGAACTCTTTCACCCACCGGTTCCAGAAGTGATCGGCCATGCGTAAAGCTCTTCTCCACCCCGCTCTGCTGCAGTTGTCACTATCTGTCAGTTCAGCTGGAATAGGTCGTCCAGAGGAGTATCCCAGCAAAAAATGATTTGGGGTGAGTGCTTCCGGATGTTGGGGGTCACAAGCAACATGTGTAAGGGGTCGTGAATTTACCAAAGCTTCAGCTTCGCAAAGGAGAGTGATAAAAACTTCATCAGTCGGGGTTCTTGAGTGTGACCCCAACGTCACTTTCAAAGCTGTCTTCACGGATCTAACAAGTCTTTCCCATGATCCTCCCATGAAAGGTGCTGAAGGTGGGATGAATTTCCATTTAATCATTTCTCCAGCGGCAAAATTGGGAACAGCTTCTCTGTATAAAACCTTCAGTTCTCTGTTTGCACCCACAAATGAAGTTCCGTTGTCAGAATGGATTTCTGTCGGGGTTCCACGGCGAGATACAAACCGCCTAAGGGCCATAATCGCGGCGTCTGACGAAAGCGAGTAGACGACCTCTAAATGTATGGCACGGGTGGTTAAGCAGGTGAACAATCCCACATATCTTTTCTCCTTTCTCCTTCCAACCGTTACTGTTACGGGTCCAAAATAATCTAATCCGACAAAGGAGAAGGGTCTACAGTGATGGGCGAGTCTGGCTGTAGGAAGATTGCCCATCGGTGGTTGTAAGGCTCTGCACCGTCGAACTTTGCAGAATTGGCAATTGTATGCTGCTGACCTCACGGTGCTTCTGAGATTTAAAATCCAATACTGCTGACGGAGTTCGTTGACTACCATCTCGGTGTTAGCGTGGGCCGCCTTTCGATGATAATGTAGTACAAGAAGCCGAATAGCAGGGTGTTTCCCGTCCAGTAGAATTGGAGACTTAATCTCTTCTTGCACATTAGTAACCGCCACGATACGCGAGGAAAGCCTCAAAACGTTTTCAATATCTAGGGTAGCAGGCAATTTACTTAATCTACTGCGGCGTGACACGGGTAAACGGTTTGTAATACATCTTATCTCTTCAGAGAATTAATCAAACTGGCTTGTTCGTAAGACATGAATCGTTGCTAAGCGTAACTCTTCCGATGTCAGCGTAGCGGACAGTATGCCACAACCACGGTTAACGTTTGGGGTTGGTGGTGTATTAAAAGTGAAGATGAGGTTTTCTACTTTATGACTGAAGTTGACATGTATACCTTTTTTTCGTAATGCATGAATTCGTAGCAAAGATAAATAACGATTGGCATATGCTGACGCTCTTATCAGACGGGTCCACGAACTCAAACGTCGTCCATCCGCTGAAAGGGAAACAACATGATAAGAAGCCACTTCGTTGATGAGATGAGTATGAGTGTCTTTTGAGATAGGTGAGATGGTAACAGGCTCTTCGGGTCAATCTGTTGTTAATAAAAAATCTGGACCTTTAAACCAGCGTGAGTCTGAAGTAACTGGGCCTCGACTCAAACGAGTTGTGTCTTCAGCGACGTTGAGACCGCTTGGAACCCAACGCCACTCGCTGACTTCGGTTAGCTCTATAATCTCACCCACTCGATGAGCTATAAAAGGTTTATACAAGCGTGCGTCATTACGAAGCCAACCCAAAACGTTCATAGAATCGCACCAAAATGTGCGTCTCTGAGGTTTAATTCTAACTGCATCTAAAATTGAAGTGGCTAATCGTGCCGAAATTAGTGCAGCCTGTAATTCTAGTCTAGGAATACTAGATGGTTTCAAAGGTGTTACACGTGATTTACTACATACTAGCGCGAGCTGTACGTCTCCGTTCGAATACAGAAAACGCCAATACGCTACAGCTGAATATGCTTGCGCACTCGCGTCGGCGAAGACGTGCAGCTCCACTTGGCTTGGTTCCAGTCTCCTTAAATTGTAACAACGCGGAATTTTTAATTTGGATGTCAAAATCAGATCGTGGTACCAATCGTTCCACGCCTTTGTTTCGGCGTGTGGGAGTTCTGTATCCCAGTCTAAACCCAAACGCCATATATTCTGAAATAAAATCCGACCGCGTATGACAACAGGAGCAAGGATACCTAGCGGATCGAAAACTTTCATAATGAGGGAAAGTATAATACGTTTTGTAAGTGGATTAGGCAAAACTTCGGCTCCATCTTTAACAGGAGTATTGAAAGCTATTTGATCCGTAGATGGATGCCAATATAATCCTAATGCGCGAATACAAGGAATAGGGGTTTGAAAGTTTGCAAGGCTAATGTTTAGGTCACAAATTGAGTCCAATAAAAGGTGCTTTGGCAAAAGTCTAAGTGCTGAAAGATCATTTGACACCCATCCGCGCATTTCAAGGCCCGCACGGGCGTGAACGTGTACTATGTCAGCAGCCAAATGAGCAGCTAGATCACTGGAGCTTACTGAGCCTATATAGTCATCCATATATGTGTCAGTTATAATAGCATTGGCAGCCTGAGGAAATTTATCTCTGACTTCCAGTGCATTTTTATTTTTCATATATATGGCCGTAAAAGGGCTTGATACAGCCCCAAAAATCATAGAGGACATCCTGTATATACCGATGGGGTCGCTAGGGCTGTCCCGCCATAAAAACCTTTGTGCGTCTCTATCACGGTCATTAATTTTAAACCTAGGGAACATTTCTTTGATATCAGCCGTCATCGCTATCTTGCCTTCTCTAAATCGAAGTAAAATATTGAAAAGAGACTGCAATAAATCTGGCCCTGTTAATAAAAGTGAGTTAAGGGACACTCCTCTAATTCGAGCGGCGGCATCGTGTACGACGCGCAGTTTAGCTGGTTTGTTTGGGTTAACAACTCCAAAGTGAGGTAAATACCAACACACTGAAGTGGAGGGGGGCTCAGTTTCACATTTTTCAGCATAATCTTTGGTAATCATATCATGAATATTAAGTCTGTAGCGTTCAGCATATGCTGGATCACTAATCATTTTCTTTTCAAGGGTCAAAAAACGAGATAATGCGAGTGGATAACTATTGGGGACTACAGGATTGTCAGATTTCCACAAGAGTCCAACTTCAAATCTGCCACAAGGGAGCCGATTTGCAGTTTTCTCTAAAATATTAATCGCACGTTTATTATCATTACTACATGGTTCCTCTTTTGAAATACCTATGACATCTAATTTATAATGTTCTTTAATGAGATTCTCTAAAGAAGGACTGTCAAATTGAACATTATTTACTAATACGACTAGCTTAGTCTTGTGTATTTCGTAGACCAGTTAAAAAGGTGGTCCCTTTACTTTGAAAAGGGGAGCATGTGCATAACGCACCTTTTTATAATGTTTTTTGATAATTTCTTTATATTTTTGATACTTTGAAGTTTATTGTTTTTTTATGTCAGTGTGAAAATAAATGTTCTACCATAAGTAGCGCCTATTAATTATAAAATTATAAATACAGTCCATTATAGTTAAAAGCGACTTAGTCTTACATATTTTTGTCAAGCGTGGACGAGTTACTAGCATGAGCCACAAAGTCTGCCGTTTGATCACTAGTAGAAGGTTCGATATCTGGAACTTCAAGTTCTTGAGAACGAGGAGATAATTCTACCTGGTCATCCTCGTTTACGATTGCATACGCAATATGTAATAAATTATGATGTGAAAAATTACATTTTTTATTAATACAGATATTCGTCTTATTTTTACAATTTTTGTAACTATGCAAACCTTTTTTTAAACACATGTGGCATAGCTTATGGTTTCTGACAAATTGCCATCTGTCATTGATAGTCAATGTTTTGAAGTTGTCACATTTACATAATTCATGATTTTCGTTGCAAAAATAACATTTTTGATTATTTAAATTACTAACTGAATTTTCATGATTTTTAGCTGTGGATGGAAGTGAGTTTGAGAAAGAAAGGTCACCGTTAGCCTGCACTACATGAACTTTGTCGGTTTTCCTAAACAAATTTTGTGATTCAGTGAGCAGACCAAACTTGAGCTGCAAGTCCACTTCCCGCACTAGAAAGCGGGCCAAAATCTCCAGCTTGGTGCTGTCTCGCTGCTGCAAGAAATGAACTGAGGCATAATCTGCCCATCGTGATCGTAATAGAGGTGTGAGTTTACTCAGAACAGACTGAAAGATTTCTGGTGATTCTAAATAAGGTTTTTGATCTAAAAGTCTCATTACCTCTGCAGAGTCACGAACACGGCAGGCAAATTTATGGAGATCGCTGCCATCAGCAATTATTTTTGACAGTGCACGAATTTTAGCAACTTCTTGCAACACGATTAGTTCAGGCCTACCGAATCTAACTGCCAAAGCTTCCATCACTTCCGTAGGATCTTTTGCTAATACTAACAGCATCGCAACGGCTTCACGGGCCTCTCCTTTCAATGCCATGCCTATGCGCGATAAATTGTCTGAAGCAGAATACACTACCTTAGAGTCTTCATACATTCGTTTAAATGTCAACCAATCCATGGCTTTACCATCAAACGTAGGTAGTCGTCCATCTCCGAATCTGGGTCTGGATTGGTTTCCATTGGATAAAGCAGTGATTGCTTGGGCTAGCTGTGCTATTTCTGAGGACAGTTTAATATTAGTGGACAGGCCGGGGTTTGCGACCACGTTATTTATTGGGGAACGAGTAATGTTGTTAAAATTCGAAACATTTATTCTAGGTGGGTAATGACGAGCTAAATTTGTGTTTGATGTAAATGGGACACCATAAAAAGGTTCTTTGTCTAAAACGTTCGCTACTGAATCACCGCAATTATTATTTAAAACCTCTTGGGTTAAAAGAGTAGCCACAGGGCGATTTCTATTAAGAGGGATACACCTGTATTTGGACATATCCATATTGACGTTCTGTGACTCCTTTATTTCATCTACGGTGGTAGGAATAGCTTGATCTACACAATCATCTAACCATTTTTGTACTTCCCTTTTAGAAAGACGGCTTGATTGTCTGCTTCTGCTCCGCGTACTTCCTCTCTCTTTCAAAACAGCGATTTCAGCTTGTTTGCGAAGTTGTAAGGCTGTGCGCTCATATTCCACGACAGCGCGCTCGCGTTCCATCGATGCGCGTTCCATCATTGCCATTTTATGCGCGTAGTTTGCTTCGATGGTTAGAATACGGCTCCTTACGGTTACCGATGACCCTGAAACAAAACTAGCGGTGCCGCTGGGCTGTCCAGCGGTTTCGGCGACTGCAGCTGGTGTAGTGACAGGAGGGTTGCCGTTCCCAACATTTGGAGACTGCTCCTGCACCGCACCCACAGCTTTTGCTTTTGCGAGTGATCTTGTTTCTACCATGGTTCTCGTGAGGTGAGAGGACCAAAATATATAAGACTAAGTCGCTTTTAACTATAATGGACTGTATTTTTAATTTTATAATTAATAGGCGCCACTTATGGTAGAACATTTATTTTCACACTGACAAACAATAAACTTCAAAGTATCAAAAATATAAAGAAATTATCAAAAAACATTATAAAAAGGTGCGTTATGCACAGAGGTCATTTCGCTGTTTACGTTTGAGAATAATTTGTATTTATAAATATTATTTTTTAATAGTTTGTCCGTCTGCCGGAATGATAGAACTTTTTTTTTTATTACAGGTACCCGATGCGCTTTTTTGGGCGTTTGTAGGCACTGCGCTGTTATTTGTAAAAAACTTATTTATTATAGCTATTATCAGTATTGAATGCGAAAAAATTCACTTAACTATCGGAGACGCCGAGTTCATCAGAGACTGTAGTTCAGGTAAAAAAAGGGATTTCGGCGTGCTCGCCATACCGGTAGTTTTCAGTCAGCATCTAAATGGATTATACGAGCTTATGAACGCGGCAGCGCTGCACATAAGGCGCACCTGTACGTCTACTACTATTTATGTACGAAAACGCCAAAAATTGTTACTTAGCGATACATTCAGAGAAATTACATAAAAAGTTAAGGCAAAAATGATTGTCTTTTTCTTACAGATTCAGGAAGAAAATTTTGCAAAAATATTCAAAGAGCCAACAAAACGCACGTTAAAAAATTTGGGCCATACGGCATTTTTGTCACCGATGGTACTTTACCTCAACGGATGTGTTACTATGTTTCTTCTTATGTCGTGGCAATTTTGCAGTTTTATCACATATAAATAATAATTTATAATTTTTGAAATATGCCTACTTACTTAAATAAATTATTTAATTCCATTTGACTATGTAATTTTGACCCTTTTCAGGGCTTTTTGTCAATCCTTTTACTCGAGCGGTCTGTGGGTGACGTATACGCGACGAGCCTACAATGCACTTCGCGTGCCATACAACAACTCTTTCAGGGCCCTGTTGCGGCTGCCCAGGTACTCTAGAACTTCGGGAATGTTTGCGGAAGTGCATGTTGATGGCTTTCATGCTATCATCCGCAAAAAGCCGCCTCTTTAATGCAGCGCCTGAGGAGCAGCGGCAACAGGATTCTGAAAGTGATTGCTGCGCGCCCTGACTGTTTATTCAAACGCACTGGATGGGACTTGTGACTAGGCAAATTAAGTAATAATCACTCTTGCATCCACTAACACTACTATTATAGGATAAGTATTCAATTGTTACTAACAACTATTAACCAATCTATGGATAATTATGTCTGAAAATAAATGATTTTATTATTATTATTATTTATAAAAAGACATTTGCTTGCACTGATTTCTATTCATTATTCTATTTTTGACGACACGATTGGCGTAGTGCGCTGTAGCACGGTTTTTCGCCTCGATTTCCGTAGTGTCCCGGGTTCGATTCCCGGTCGGGTCAAATCAGGAAACGATCTTGTCTGAATTGACTCGGGTCTGGGTGTGCTGGGAGACGCCCCTGGCTTATTTCCTTGTGTGGTACCTCGTAACACAGGGATATTAATCCCTACTTCGAGACCATTACAAGAGGTGTGTTGTCTGGCGCATATTTATATATTTATTTATATTTTATATATATATTATTTGTTTTATCTCTCGCTATCACGAATCCAGCTTGTTCAGGGTGCAATTTGCCGCGACAAGTTAGCTTGTAATCTTGCGTTGATAATGTAAAGAAATACCTCACTTGCATGCGATATTTATAAAAGAGATGAGTCTTTAGTACTGTACATTTCTTGGTGGAGCCTTTTTTGTGCATGGATTTTTTTAATTTCCTAAAAACTATGGATTGTGCGTGTTTGCCGTTCTATCAACAAATATCAACTATTTTGTATCGTTCATCCGTATGTTTTGCATTTTAACATGATGATGTGACCTCAAGTGATAAGATGATAGAAGAGATAAAGTACGATGATTCTGACTCCGAATCAGTGTCTGTGGCCATCAGCAAAAACAAATCGGTGACGATGATGGAATCAGCGATTTTTAAGAGTCGCCACCACACGATTCAGATAACTGCTGGGTCCTAGGTCACAAAATAAAGAGTTTACAGAAGGACCGCTCCCGCCTTTTTCTATCAACTTGCCTGATCGCCTAGGGTTGCTACTGGCTACTATAATCGCCAAATGAGCGCGATTTGACAGATACCGCGTAAAATAAAATACATCAAGTGAAAAATTGCACCTAGTTTAACAAAAACAAAAATATACAAAAGGGTTCCAGTTAGATTAAAAGGAGTTGAGATGGGTGAATACGTATAAAAGTATTATACTATAAGAAGTCATTTACCGGGGTCCAGGTGTAACCTGCTAGCCTAATGGCTTGATCATACAGTCCTACCTACCTACCTAGTAGGCTGGAGATAACATGGCTATCTATCAGAGCGCTGCGCATATCTAATTTGTGTAGATAATTACTCTTAAAACTTCTCTAAAATTTTACATATTATATAACGTTAGTTGAAGTATATTCCAGTTGATTGCTAATGAATAAAAGTAATGGTTTTAGCTAATCATCAAATCTGCAATTGGTAGTCACACACTGATTTCCAATTATTCATTTCCGAAGCTTTGTTGACGGAAATTGTAACATGAACCTGTTTTTAAATCATAAATTAGTAAGCGAGCAATATTTACAACCAGAATTGAAAAAAATATATGGCCTCAACATTGTTTGCAAAGTGTTTATTTTATTATTAATGTTCTTGTAGATTATATGCAACGCAACATGACGGTAGTTATTTGCTACTACATGGCACAGACTTATGATATTCATGTATATTTTGTATCGCAAATTCGCAAGTAATCAAAATGATCAGACTGAACATGAAAACATGGATACTATAGAAATATAATATAATATACTATAGAATACTGAAAAGACAGTTAATAATTCAAGAAACAACGATGAACACAAATTGTTTCGCTGTAAAGAGTTGTTTCAGAAATATTTAAATCTATTAAAAACATTCAAAGACAACAGGAAAAAATACGAGAGTATGGTATTTTAGTTTATCAACGAAATTAAGAACCAACCAAATTAAAATCATTTTCTTGTAAATTCACATATCTCTGCAATCTAAATTAAGTAGTTTTAGAAACAAAAGATCATCACGATCATAATTTTTTGCTGCCCTTAGACGTTCACTAATGAACCCAGTCCTACACTAAAACTTCATAGCTAGCTGTCACAGTGGCCCTATTTTTTCGATGATAGAAATATTTATAACCAGAACCTCTTCTGTTTTTTTCTGGGTCTGGATTTTCTGGCTCCTGGCTTCACTCCTTGTCTTGTACCTGCCAATACAAGGATATTTATACCTACTTCGAGACAATGACTAGGCTAGACGACAAAAAAAACTATTTAGTCCGTCAGTTAGATTATCAAAAATTCTAAACACGTATTTTTTTTTTCTCGTAAACGAAAAATGACGACGATACAGTGCGTTAAAGTTTTGCGTGATGTCACGCCTAGGTAAAAATTTTACTGAGAAGTGGCGTTATAAGCCCCCACTCCGGAACTAAAATGCTCTTTAACTTTGTATTTTTTTATTAATTTGATAAAGCGAAAAATACATGTCCAGAATTTTTGGACGGTCTAACGAACAGACTAAACAGACTGTCATTTTTTTAATGGTGTCGACATCATATTGGTGTGTTGTGTTGTCCGGCGCATTTAATTTCGGTTTTAATGTTTTAGGTTCTATTTCACAATTTTGATGTATTTCTTCGTACCCTGATAAAAGTTTATCATAAGAGCTCTTTATTTGTGAAAGCAAAAAAGTTAGTGTTTTTACAAGCATCTGCGTCAAGAACTGTATGTTTGTTTGTAAATATAGCTTCAAATTTAAATTTCACCCACTTTCCGATGATGCGAAAAATTCAAACGCCTATCAGAGATGCTCAGTGTATAAAGTGATAGCATTTAAGGTAATTATTCTGTTTAAAAAAATGGTATGAATAACCAATGATTCAGTTTATTGGGTATCCTTTCCTCTGGCAAAAATATTTTTCGCAAAATTTCACTTCCCAAAAAAACTTTTCGCCAAAGTTTCATTTCCCAAATGAATCTTCAGCAAATGTACGTTCCGCACTTTATTCATTTGGTCAAAATATCATTTCGCAAAATTTTACTTTGTCAAGTTTTATGCGAATATATATAAAAAATGTTTCATTTTGGCAAATATTGTATTCCAGAAAAATAAATATTTGGCCTAATTGTCACTTCACTTATGTACTCAAATTATAGCGTATGCAAATAATTATTTTTGCTGGTACAGGAACAGAGTCGCCGCAGCGGCCGGCGAGTGCCAGAATAGAACCAAGTGTTGATATTAGACCACATCGCACGAGCCAAGCGAGCGTAGCGAACGTGCCGCGGCAGCGGTCGGCAAGTGCCAGACCCGAATTGTCAGCGAATTGAACTTAAGTGGCAAAAAAGTGTTGATTTATCGAAAATTAAATTGTCGTTTTTGGTATCATTCAAAATCGTATGCCATACAACATTTTGGGAAGAGTAAGAGCAAATTATTGAACAATAATTTTCCAAAACAGTGGTTTGCTAACTAGAAATTTGCGAAAAGTTATTTTGGGACATGTTTTTTTGTCAAAGGCTTATAATAGTTTGCGATGTGAAATTTTGGGAAAGGTTTTTTCGACCGACATTAGTACTTATATAAAAACATTCTATTTTTTAAATGACCTCATTATTTATATCCTGAACGTGAAACGATAAACCATTAATCAAATATCCTTCTTACCTATATCTAAACATTAAATTGGAGAGTAGAAAGATAACTTTATAGACTTTTGAAGCAATATTCGAATTTTCCTGAAAATAATACCTAATAATAACAAACTGAAATAACCGTAAACAGTAAACATAAAAACAATAAAAAGAAGAAAGCGACTGATATCCGATCATGAAAACATCGATTTCTATTCTAGTTAATCCGAAATCATTAGTAAAGCTCACTTGTTCAGTAATGAGTAATTAAACTTAGTGACAAAATGCTAATGCATTAGTCTTTGATAACAATCTTTTGATAATTTCTAAAATTGTTAATGACTCCGGTAATAAAGATGGTAGCATCATTTTCTTCATTGAACTTCAAGGAGTGTTTGATAGCAAACCTGCTTTGTATTTCTTGTAGAAACTGATTAAAATAAGGGATACTAGAAAATATTCAAAAATAAAAATTAAATTCATGAAAAAAAAAACCCAGAATAAAAATGCTTACCATAAGTAGTACCAACTATGAACAAGGAGTTTCAAGCAATGCTGCAACCCCTTAATATCATGCAATATGTATTTTTATCCCGCAAATTTCAATTGAAACACAATTATATTTCTATATTTTTTTCAATAAATCTATAAACGCTGTTTCATAACATTCGTTGGTTTTTAAATCGTAAAAACAATATGAAGTAGCATAAGACAAGCACCTAGTGGCCGAAACTATGTAGAAACTGTTTACCATACCATTGGCTATTATGTAAACTTCTGCGCTACTATGAAAAGTGACAGGAATGTAGACCTTATTGTCAGAATTCAGAAGATTTGTAATAACAACAATATGAATAATTTCAAACAGTTTTACTACTAACAACTGGATTTTGTGTATTTTAATTTTTCCATGCATTTTGTTTATGCCCTACATTTGCATTTGATGACAGGAAAATATTGGCTTTGCGTTACGATCTTTGTAGTTCAGTATTTTAACTATCCTTTTATCTATGGTTTTTAAATGATAAAACTTATGAGATACAGCTTAGATGCTTGGATATTGAAGACAAAAACTGTAACAAAAAAATGTTGCAAGAATACAACGAAAAAAAGTTGTCCTCATATACTCGTACAAACGTTGTTCAAAATGTTTAAAGATATAACAAACACTTTTAATCTGAACAACGAATGTTTCGGGTGTGTGTATGTGGTATGTTTTTCCTAAAGTTATACGTATTAACTTGGGGTCCTGTTTTTTTTGCATAAAATCAACATTATTGTTATATTTTCAATCTCTGTTTTATTTTTACTTTTTGTTTAAATGTTTCAAAACGTTTTCAGGTGCTGTTCTATCTTATAGATTCATTGCTCCACGCTTAATTCTATATGTTCTTATCATTTCAAAAAATATTCATACTTGGATTTATTTCCTTACAAGTGCAGTCGAGTGGTGGTTGAAAAGTGTGTTTTTGGTCGGTATGCTAAGTCTTGAGTGTAAACAGATATAACTCACTATTAAAAATGTTCACATAAAACTTGCTCACTCAGTAACTGGCAACTGACGTGCTGGTAAGTTAAGATGATCAGTATTTCCACTATGAGTTTACACCAATAACAGCTGCTGTATATTGTCAAAGCTCCTGGTAACCCTAGTTTTGATAACCATTTTTTTCAATTTGCAGCTGCAGTGAATGAAATGCTTAAAAATGCGAGAAGAATCAGCGAGGTAGAGTTCGAGAAGCTCAGCCCGGGCGAGATACATGTCGATGCAACTCTTCCTCGACGACTTATATTTTTAATGTCCATTTATACTGAGGTTATATTACAATTTTACTTTATCAGCAACTAGAAATATGTAGACTAACAACTGCATTTTTCCATGACATATTGTGATTTAAAACAGATGTTTTGCAGGCAGCAATTTATGTTTTTGGCGTTAATAATTCCTTTGCCTTTTTTTTAGTCTAACTTTTTATTTTTAAGGAAATTGAAAACATAAAGAAGGACGGCGAACTTTCATGTAATTTCAGACCTCTACTTACGGGCCTTGTACATAAAAGAAATCGGTAGATGTTTTTAGAACTACGCTAGACTAACAAAATTTATTTTAATTAACAAATGGTCCAAGAATGCAGCATGAGCTCCAAAATAATCCTGCTGACAAGCGTACCCCATGTACCATAAAATGGGCATTATGTGCGAGCTGCACCCAACTGTGTGATTTCCAGCAGCACAATAACAATAATATCCTAAAATGGCTTCACTCCCTTGTACTACTTATAGTCTACTAGGACCCTTCTGCGTATAGACTCAGGTACATGAAGTTTTTCCCGATCATCACACTCAGGAAACAAGCAACGGCCAGCAGTGGCAGTTGCTCTTCTTATTGTTGGAAGAGCCATTTGAGTGTTGGCTTTATTATTTATTTGCTGGGTTTCAATTTGCTTATGTTTTTCTGCAACAGGTGGTGCAGGTAATTCTGGAGGGCTACTTTCCCTTACAGTTTGATTATTTGATGAAAATGAAAAAAATATGTTATAAATATTATATTAATAAAAATCAAACGTAACGTAATGTGAGTAATTTGACATTGACATTGATGACAACAATGGGAAGGCAAAGAAGTATGCCCAATTGCCCATACAGCCTCGTTATCAGTTTGTTTTTTTACTTTGCACTAGAATACATTCCAAATACAAGTATATGGTTTTAAAATGTTCATGAAAGTGTATTGATTTAATTAGGTCAAAACAGTTAAAATATAACTTAACAGGACACAAATTGAAAATAGAATTGATTGCAGTAATTGAAAACGGTAACGGCAACGGTACCATGTGATGTATTTGCTGATGAGCCTCACGTTATTGTCAATGTATGCCTCAAATTTTGCGAGGGCCGTTATAAATTATAACTATTGCTGTGTATTTTTTTTTTATTATTTCATAACTGTTTTTATTTAAATTGTACAATGCCCTGGTATTGCTGTTATGTTGTGCATTTTTTTTACTTTAATAAATATATAAATAATTCATAGTAATTTAGATTATAACTTTAAACTACATTTAACTATATATTTACATGACTAGTATACTTTCAAAAAGTTTGCTTGGGAATCTCAAGCTTATGACTTTTGGAGCAGTGGAGGACGTCTGGAATATTATTGGTCCTCGTGCTAATATTTCAAAGGAAAAGAACGTTCAAAAACTGTAGAATTCTGTCAGTAAAGCAGTAAGTAGGACCATGAATCGGAAGACGCAGCGTAGGTAGGCCACCCACCCGGTGGATCGAAGACTTGGTGCAAATTGCAGGAAGCCACTGGATGCAATTAGCCCAAAGCCGCTCGCTGTGGCGTTCTATGGGAGAGGCCTATGTCCAGCAGTGGACTTCTAAAGGCTATTGATGATGATGACGATGAAGCAGTAGGTTGCACTGACTAAAAAAAGCTTATTCTGTAGTTTTACATGTTTTTAATTTGTTTTACAATAGCAATAAAACAATCGACATTCTTCCTTATTTTTTATTCACAGTAAAAAACACTGAAGTATTACTACAACATACGTCGAAATTAGAGACACGAGTTTCCTAGGAAGTGAACCATCTACTTGAAACAATCCATAAGCAAACAGTTTCTGGAATTCATTCCTGTTAATTCGCAATACGTTCTTACACGCGTTCTTATTCGTTTCTGAAGAAGGAAAATAATATTGTTTATTACAATAATTGATGATTCATATAAAGATTAGTAATATAAAAAATAATTATCAATGAAATATATTTTTTAACAATTTCTGTTTTTGAGAGGTCTTTCGATAACCTCAACAAAATAATACCCTATTGGTAAATTTTATTGATAATGCTGTAGAAGTCCTCAGTGAGAATTATGCCACAGGTAACTTGAAAAGGCAAGACAGGATTCATCATGACCAGTGAGCACAGTCTTTTTACTCAAAATAAACAACGCCCAAACGAATACGCCCATTGGTTTAATATTTATTTTAAATTTTAAAACCATAATATCATTCTGCTTACAAGGAAAGGATGCCCCAATGGTTTTATATAAATATAAATATGCGCCAGACAACACGCCACTTGTCATGGTCTCGAAGTAAGGATAAATATCCTTGTGTTACGAGGTACCCGACTAAGAATTAAGCCAGGGGCGTCTCCCAGCACACCCAGACCCGAGTCAATTCAGAAAAGATCATTTCCTGAATTGACTTGACCAGGAATCGAACCCGGGACACCACACAAATCAAGATGTAAAACCGTGCCACAGCGCACTGCGCCAACCGTGTCGTCAAAATATACAAGAGTTTTGTTATCATACCTGAGTAACCTTTTTCGAAAAGGGTGTGAATGCAGAAAATGTTGACTATTTCTAAGTTTATGTAAAGTTCTTCACATTCCAAGCTGAGCATGCTTATAAAAAATATCTCCTAAGAAAGAAATATTGCTGATGACAAAAACTAATATAAGGTGGCAACCTGAAATAAATTTTAAATAATTCATTGGATTTTTACAATAAATATTATACTACTAACGAAAAACAACAATAAAAATATTATATTGTTTAAAAGATTTTATTAAGCGTTCTTGTTGTGAGGCTAAAGTGCATGTGTAAATATTTCCCAGTAACAAAAAAGCCTTCAGCTGTACAGTTTCCAGCGTCATATCGAATGCTCAAATAAAAAATTATCGAACACGACGATTAATATAAAATGTAATGACATCGGACATTCATAAGATCAAATAAATGTAAATCGAACTTCCATTATGATCGAATTGTTATTGTATTGAATGATCAATTTGATCTAAAATATATTTAAAAAGAACAAATGAAATATAACAAATCCCTTATTAGTGTATGATGAACTGATAGAGGAACCGATATCATTGGCTAGCCGTTTACCTCACCTTAATAATCAGTAATTTTAACATATTCCTCTGAACATAGATTCAGATTCAGATTCATTTAACTTAAATTCATTCAACAGAAACATTACAAAACGGTACGTCAATTACAGAAGAATACATAAAACATTTGTGATAAGTTACATAGCATTCTAATGACTTAAATTATAAAACAATAAACAATAATTTTCGATAACTTATTTAATGAAAATTCACAAATTATTTTAATAGTCAAATCATTACATTAATAACCATAATAAAAAAAAAATTTTTTTACCATATTTGTGACCTCTCAGTTGTTCTTTTAACCGTAGGAACAAGTAAAAATCACTAGGCGCAAGGTCAGGTGAGTATGAAGGATGTTCCATCAATTCAAATCCATCATCTTGAATAGTAGGCATCGCAACTCGGGACTTGGCGTTATCTTGGTGAAACAACTTTAGAAAGTTTGCCACGGCGATTTTTGCGTGTTTCCTGACGCAGTTTTTTTATTTGTTCTGCGTATAAGGGCCCCGTAGTAGTGGCTCCATAATTGAGGTATTCAATCATTATCACCCTCTGGCTGTCCCAGAAAAGAGAGCCCATAATCTTAGCGGCGGATGGAACTGCCATAAACAACTTAGGCGTTGGAGATGACGGCCTCTTTCAAGTCATGGATTGTTGTTTCGTTTCAGGATCATAATGTTAAAACAATTTTCATCCATTGTTACGAAGCGAGCCAAAAATCCGTCAGGATCTTGTTGTAACCATTCCAAATCGATTTGAGAAATCCGCAGTCTTGATTGATTATGCTCGTCTGTAAGCAATCTAGGCACTCAGCGCGCTGATACTTTGTTCATGCCCAAATGTTCATGTATAATACTATGAATACTTCCTATCGAAATCTTTAGTTCTTCAGCTATAAAACGAACAATAACACGCAGATCTTCCAAAACAACTTTTTAATTTTTTATCATTTGTTCGGTAACTGCCATCGTAGGGCGTCCCGAGCTCGGGTCGTCTTTAGTTAAACTTCTTCCTCTCTTTAAACTCGGCACACCACCGCGCAATCGTAGAATAAAGAGGAGTATTAACCCCTAATGTTTATTAATAGGTATACCAATGCTCCTTTCAAGTCTAGATTTACTTGCTCAGAAGTATTTGTTTTCGTACCACGCTCTGACACGACGAAAACAAAGGACTTCTTTTTTTAAATTAAAAAAAAACTATTTTTTTTATTTTTTTATTTTATCAAATGTATGGACTTTACTGGTTTGGACTTTTTTGGTTGTTCATGGAGATTATATGCCATTATTAATTTTTATTGAACACCCCTCGTATTGCGTTTGATTGTCAGTATTGGGTCACCCGAAATTTATACATACAATTTGAGTAATGTGATCCATTTGTAATTTATCAAATTCAAAGATTAAAAACTAGGACTAGAACTAAATTTATCGGTAAAAAAGATAATATCTCGCAATCTTTTATGTATTATAAATTTAACTTTTGAAAATTCTTCTCTTTATTTGTTTTTAATTCTTCTCTTAATTACTTGTAACTTTGCAATCCTAAGTTAAAACTTTTAAGCTATTTAAATATATGTTTTTTATTTAATTATCTGAATTAGTAAACTTTGATTTAAAATAAAGTAGCTCTTTGAAGTATGTAAAAACCTTACTCAGCAAATCACTTTATATCTGCGTCATTCACCTGCGCAATCGTAACGTTTGGCCGAATAAGCATTTTACTTGTAAGCAAATAATTGAACTTTTGAGGACATTCAATAAATCACCACCAAACTGTTAACATGTGTTTGACTTATTAAGACTATCATCGCCTACTGCAGCATAACGCTGCATAGCAAAACCTTTTCGTTTTACTCATATTATGATTGCTGGCCAATGTCGTCGAACACTACATACCTATTTGACATTTGAACTTGAAGGATGATTTTATCAAGAATTTTTGGTTTTGGGTTGTAAAGAAAGAAAGCCTGAGGTATTTTACAAAGCAAGGATCCTTTATAACAGCAACTGTGTGGATATAAACCTTGTATTATAAAACAATTTCAAGACCCATGGTGATTGTGTACAAGTATAGTACCTAATGTAGTAATCGTTCGTGAGCCCATTAGCAGCCAAAGGGTGCTCTGACTCCATTTAGTTCCCGTTTTGGTGAGTTCACTTTGTTATTTCGATTCGTGTTTCATAATTTTTATTCTTGTCTTCTCTTTTCTTTGTGCGGGTTCCAATGGGCAAATTGTTTCAATAGGTTTTAAATATTTCTATAAATTATTTATAGGGAAAACCCGACACCTATATAGTGCGCTGAGGCACAGGGCCGATATCAAATATCCCTACTCTTTCTTTGACAAGGAGATAAGGGAAAGTCGCCGGTCATCGAGCCAGGAGTGAAGAAAATTCCAGAGAAATCGGCGTGACTTCCTCCGGAAAGTACCCACCGATCATTACTTTTTCTTACCTAACATCTTCCTATCTTACTGCTAGAAAATTATTATTAATTTATAGTCTAAAAGTCTAGATGCAACTTAATTTAAAAATATTTTATTCGAGGATTTCTTCAGCGTTTTGCATATAAACTTCGGAATTATCGGCAACCGATATTTGATTATTTACGTACCGAAACATACTGTACAGAATGTGGCAGGTAGGGTAACTAACTCGGACGAAATTCTTCTTGGGCAATAAATTCCCAAGTTTATTATTATAGTTAATAAGTATCTCAGGTTTCACCCGTCTCCGATTTTTGTTTGTGCTCGCCTTTATTTGTTCTGTTAATTTTAACTATTCTTAAATTAAATTATTTTCTTCTTTCTTATTTTCAATGCGATCTTTCATTTTCGTTAGTGTAGTTAAAGCTTCACAGTGTGACTTTATTAATGAACACATACTACCCAGTGGTAATCAAGTAATGTGCCTTCTTTTGAGTAATTGCCTTAAATATTAATGTCCGTACTTTTCAACCATCGTTTTTATATCAATACAATACCATAACATCATTACCTTATAGCTAGTTTTCTGAAGATGTCGGGCCAATATTTTGAAAATCGTAAATATTTACTTGCAAACTTTGTTGATAAAAAATTTGAAAAAATAATATGTCCTTTAAACTTTTTGCAACAATTTTTCATGACCCCGAAATATAAAATAGAAAACAATTTGATAAAGCCTAATAGTACTTTTGTTAATATTTTAAGTTGTGTTGCCAATATGATTGTTATTTCTTTAAATTTGACCATGATAGTGAAACTTCCAAATATTGGAATATCAATGAGTGATAATGCCTTCCTAGTATCACTTATAATCCTGGAAGAATTTGTGAGGACTGTTGGTTTTGCAATAAATGTTTTTGTTAACATTACACAGTGCATGAATAACATAGATCTTTTCTTAAAAATTCAATATATCAGCAGACACATTCAAAATACAGAATTCAAATGTGTTGTTTCTACGATGTGGTTAAGAATTATCATTCTGTGTTCATATTTTTTGGTCAAGACAACGATGTTTTGCTACGCTGTTGGTTTTCCTGAACGGAATCTTCAAAATATTGCTCCACTATCATTTGAAGTTAATATTATTTACGCCTGTCAACTTTTAAAAATGATTACGAAAAATCTTAAGTTGTGGATTCATACGAATTTCTCGAAGAAAATACTGATTAATAGTCGAGTAATAACAGAAAGAGACGAATTAAAAACATATATGGATATACTTAAATGTTTTCAAATATGGCAAACAGTTTCACAACTGTTGGTTAGTGATATGATTGATTTAAATACGTAGGTCACACTATAAGTTTTTCGTAACTTAAAAAAACAACATGATAAAACCAAAATGTTATGTTCATTGCTTTTCAAAATACTCTCCTCCACATTTTAAACATTTTTTCATGCGATCGAACCATTTTTGAAAACAGGAGGACCACAGATCTGAAGACATGTTTTCAACGTGTTGATTGAACGCTATCACTGCCTCTTCGGAGTTGGTAAAAGTGAAACCTCACATCAAATCTTTGATTTTAGGGAAAATACAGAAATCACAGTGTGCTAGGTCGGGGCTATGCGCAGGATGGGTGACGAGTTGTACTTTTCCGGAAGCTAAAAATGACTTTGTTTTGTTGGCCGTGTGTGAATAAGTGTTGTCATGGGTTCTCTATTTTGTCTCATAATATTTTTATCCATAATCTGACATGCCATAATGTTTTGTGACCTAATCATCATTTGTCCGAAGGATAATTAGCCCTAACTCAATGTCCCATAATATCACTTGCCCTAAAATCGAAATCCCTAAATATATTTTGTCGTAAAATTTTTTGCTATAAATATTACAATCTATAATGTTTAAAATAAATAAAAGGCTTTTCTATAACATTAATAAGTCCTAACGTAATGTGTCATAATTAAACAGCCCCTAATCTAAATATTGACACCCGACTGACACCTGAAGTATTTCCGGGTGGTCATAAAAAAAATAACCTTCAGCTACTGACACTCGCAGGATTTCCGGGTAGTCATAAAAAAATAACCCTAACCTACTGACACTCGTAGGATTTCCGGGTGGTCATAAAAAAATAACTCTAACCTACTGACACTCGCAGGATTTCCGGGTGGTCATAAAAAAATAACCCTAACCTACTGACACTCGCAGGATTTCCGGGTGGTCATAAAAAAAAATAACCCTAACCTACTGACACTTGCAGGATTTCCGGTTGGTCATAAAAAAATAACCCTTACTTACTGACATTCGGACTAACATACATTATACAATTTAACACTTAGGACATACTTTATAGCTAGAAAAATTAAGATATCTTATCATTATAGCACCCGATATTATGCCACAAAAGCATTAGAATTAAAAACAATTAGGCATGATAAAATTTCGTATGTTCGAACATAATGGATAGTGATGATTATAGCAAACGCGTTAGGGATTTTGAATTTCGGACTAACAATTTTCAAAGAAGAAAGGGACTACCGTTGTCATGATGTAGGAGAACGCGGCTTTTGGGTCATCTTTCGCGATTTTTTTCTTACACCCTGGTTAAACAAATGGTAGAATACCACTCGGCATTAACACTCTTTTGATCTTCAAGTGGAATTGTACAGATGGGACCTGTAGCTGAGAAAAAAACGCGGTCATTATTTTACCAACGTTTCTCGCCTGCCTCACTTTTGTTGGTCTGTTCTCATTTTCAAACACCCATTCACAAGATTGCTGCTTTTTTTCGGGTTCAAAACAATAAATCCACGTTTCGTCTCCTGTGACAATGTCATAAACAGCATTAAAATGTCCGTGGTCGTACTTCAGTAGCATCTGTGAGCACCTTTCCACGCGAGCCCGTTTCTGCTCTGCTGTCAGTTCATGAGGGATCCAACGACAACAAAGTTTCCGAACTTTCAATTCTTCGTGTAAAATTTTCTGAATTTGGCTCATACCAATCCCCAATAGTCCTCGAATTGTCTCATAGGTAATCCGCGGGTTTTCTTCAATTAGCCGCTTAACAGTAGCCACATTATTTTCGTTGACGGCAGTTGAAGGCCGCCCTTCACGAAATTCGTCTTGTAAAGAAACTCGACCTCTTTCAAATTCAGCAAACCATCGCATCACGGTGCTCAAACAAGGTGCTTCTCTCCCAAAAGCATTTTGAAGACGAGTGGCGCCGTCTTGCGGGGAGAAACAACTTTTAAAATCATAAAAAATCATCGCCCTAAAATCTTTTCGACTTGATTCCATTTTCCTTGCGTACGTAGAACTTTGATGTGTGATAAAAAACAATTGACAAATGATTTCTCGCCAGTTGTTTTTTTTTATTACTAAGAAGGTTGTAACGTTTAAAAAAATATAATATTCGTAATTAAAATAATTCCGATTAGCTAGAAGTGCAAAACTTTTAGTGTGCCCCATGTATTACTTATTGCTATATTAATTCAGTTATTTGTCAGTACTATTTTTAGTGCTATTTATTCACAGAGAAACTAAAAAAATATTTTTTACAGATACTATACTACATCATGTCATCATTTATTTGTACATTGTTAAAAACAACTCAGCTTACTTACCTGAGTACAAAATACGTAAGTATTTATTTTTATGATAATGAAGGGTTTTCCAGCTAAGCCATTGTTAAAGTACTAAAAAGTACAAACACCAATCGTAGTCAACAGTACTGGCACAGACTCAGTTTTCAAATAATTTTGAGTTGATTTGATTTAAAATGACCTATTTATATCTAGCAAAATCTTAGCAAATCATATCGGTGGCTAATACATTGTAGGATCGAGTAACTGTTATTTGTTAAGAATACATTGAGTGAACTGTACATCAATGAATGATTTTATAGACAAACCTTATGAACTGTAAAACCATTCAAGAGTAATTTGTCGATTAACATAACTAAACAGAACGTAGATTAATACAATCGGATAGTTTTATTACGAGCCGTCGAGCGTCCTACGGACATATAACGTCTGTCCATAAGCGACTCCGTTGTGTTTGGCGCCAAGTTAACTCATATTTTGTGATTAGCTGATCACGTAAGTTTATGCTGCCAATCAGGGCTTTCATCTCAAACAAAATATCAATTCTGTAGTGAAAATGTGACAGTAATACCTGCAATAAGTTCTTAGAACCTTGGAACGTTAGTGATGAAACCAAAAAAAAAACTGTGTCAGTGAAAACAAGAAAAACAATTATTTTCGCTACTATGTAAGTTTACAGGTAGTCCCTTTCTTCTTCGAAAATTGTTAGTCCGAAACTCAAAATCCCCAACGCGTTTGCTTTAATCATCACTATCCATAGTGTTCGAATATACGAAATTTTATTATGCCTAATTGGCTTTTGTGTCATAATATCGGGTGCTATAATAATTAGATATCTTAATTTTTCTAGCTATAAAGTCACATGTCCTAAGTGTTAAATTGTATAATGTATGTTAGTCCGAATGACAGTACTGTAGGTTAGGGTTATTTTTTTTTATGACCAACCGGAAATCCTGCGAGAATCAGTAGGTTAGGGTTATTTTTTTTTATGACCACCCGGAAATCCTGCAGGTGTAAGTCGGGTGTAAGTATTTAGATTTTAGGGTTACTGTAGATTTTAGTACACATTACGTTAGGACTTATTAATGTTATAGAAAAGCCTTTTATTTCTTTTGAACATTATAAGATTGTAATATTATGGCATGTCCCTATTTTGGATAAAATTTTTATGAGAAAAAATAGAAAACCGCTATTTAACCTTGTTCTAATTATAATATTTCAATAAATTACGATGGTGGTAAATAAAAAATTTATTTATTTAGTGTCCGGACACTAAACACATATTTCATTTGCTTGGCTGGACGTGAGGCGGGTTAAAAAAAACCTACTTTTGCTACCCGAACAAACTGCTCATCTAATACGTAGTATTCCATATAGTTTTTATATAACGATGAAACCTCCATCGAAACACCGGTAACCGTACATATTTTGACCGAATAACCCCATTTTATACGGTGATTCACAAAAGAAAAAAGAAATAGCATAGGTACTCAGTGAGTGATGTAGTAACAATATACATTAAAACTTAGTTTTTCTTTGATTTTTCATACAACAAAACTGACTGTTCAACTGAATTGCCGGAGTCTTCTCGATAAGAAGCAACGCCCGAACCGGAGGTAGATTCGCATTATGTTTATTTAACGTATGGTCTATTATTGTGTTATTTTATTTACGTTTATTCTCTTTATTCATTGTATAACTTAAGTAAAATTTGTACAGTATTTCTATAAAACAAAGATTTACAACAATAAAACAACTTATAAATTATAATAATAAAAACAAAATACATAATTACAATTATAAAACCTAAGCTTAAATTAAAGTTATAAAAGCAATGATTTATAAAAATACTAAAAAAACCTTAACCTAGGGTGCCGCCGGCAGCAGGGCAGGCAAGGCCCAGACTACCGGTGGTTAGGGCTGCAGAGACAGGAACCTCCTGACAATGCGAGCCGTGTCCAGGAGCACCGCCTTCTGCATCTGAGCCTTGACCCAACCGCTGAGCGAGAGCCTCTCGAGGTGTTGGTCGAGGCTTTTCGCTATTAAGCCGTTTGCCGATACGACTATCGGGACAATGATCGTCGAATCAACATTCCACATGGCGGTCACCTCGTGAGCCAAGTCAAGGTACTTGCTGAGTTTGCCCTTCTCAGCTTTTACAAGTTATCGTCATGTGGAATGGTGATGTTGACGAGCACTGCCTGGCGTTGGGATCGGTCTACCAGCACGATATCAGGCTTATTGGCTGCTAATAGTCCTGTCCGTGATGATAGAGCGATCCCAATATAGAGCAATGCAAGACTATTTTCGAGAAATGGTACCGGTGCGTACTTATAGTACGGTACCTCCGTCTCGACAAGGCCATATTTATAATATTACGTTTATTATTATTATTTTAATATACTTTTTTATGACATGTTTTTTGTAAGTCTTTTGATAATAACCCGGTATATTAAAGTCACATGGAGATAAAAACGCAAAAGATATTTCTTCGTTTCAGACACAATTAAAGATCTTTTTGCGACTTATTTATAACCTCAAAAATTCCAACGAAACAATTGTATGCCAAAACTAAAATACTTAATATCACTCAATTATACAAATAATATACCTGTATTCTTATTAAGAATATCACTACAAATAGTATTCAATCAAATATAAAATTCCATAAAAAAGTAAACACTTAATCATCAAATAAAATCAAAACATCGCTACGGTTGTTATTTAAATCAGCATGCTTTCCAATCCAAGGTATTTGAGAAATAATGATAAAATAATGCTTCCTACAGTCCGAACGAATTACGGATAGAGAACGATATTGTTCGAAGGAGCATAGATGTACAATAACTTACCAAACTATATTAAAAACTGTGATAGTTTCATAATGTTTAAGGCTAAACTCAAAGAATATATCGTAAACACATTGTGATTTTTCAACTAGCGCCCTAGAGGCACATCATAATTTATAACTTTGTATCTCATTTTAAGTAAACTGTATGTTTTTATGAGAAATAAATTCTTTTAAACTAACCTAAAATTCAGCCCTAGCGACAATGAAAAAAGATGCTTCCTTTTTTATTTAAAATAAAAATGAATTTGTCACCACCACAAAGTTGCATTGTAAAAAATATCCTTCATTGCATTAAGAACTAAAAATTTTAAAACTGAGTACGTTTAACAGTCTGTGATCATGTGTATTTTGGTGTTAAGCGTCCCAGATATTAACTAATTTGTTTTTTTACAGGATTCATCCATGACATCCTTCGTGCTACTGGTAGCATTTCTTGACATAATAAAATACTTTTATTTCATGGGCAATTTGAGCATGGAATGTGAGGAATTTTATCTGAATATAGAATTTGTCAACGTTTTATGTCTCGCAAACATTTCCACACCCGTTAAAGATTACTCAGGTACGCATGGTCTTATTATGGCTAAGTCATCATCATCATCATCATCATCCGTGCGCTCGACCACGTCAACGCCTATGAAGACGGACTAGGTATTTGTGGTGTTGCAGGCCATGTACTCCATCTTCGCTACATTCAATTTCAGACCACTATTTTCAAGTGAATTCTTCCACTTATTCACTCGTTTTACCAGCCGTCCCTTGTTCGAATCTGCCAGCGCAATATCATCAGCATAAATGAGCAACCAGGGTGGTTGCTCGTGGTGGTCTCGGATGCTGTTTGACAGGACGACTAATATTACGCTGAACAGAAACGGGCTAAGCACGGAACCTTGGTGTACTCCAACGGTGATAGTGAAGGGAAGCGTGTCACCAACCGCAGTCTTAACTATGGAACTGGAATCTTGGTACATATCCCGGATGATGTCAATAAAGACCTCGGGAACGGCCCTGGACCGCAGCGCCCAGCCGATCATCTCACGAGGGTCACAGTCGGAGGCCTTCTGCATGTCTAAAAAAAGGAGATGCAGGGATGTATTCTTCAGTCTGTACCCTTCCATGAGCGTTCTCAAGGCAAATAAGCTGAGCGCGGTCCAATTTGTTTCACGGACGTCGCGACACCGCTATCTGTTATTGTATTTTCTTTTAATTTGTTTTGTTGTGTTTTTTTTCATGTAAAATTGTTGTACTATGTAATGCGATGTCCTTAAAAATAATAAATATTTTCTTTCTTCCTTTCTTTCAAATACGGGGTACATGGTCCCGCAACCCGTTCGAAACTTATACTGACACTCCGAGATCGTACATTCCTGTCGAATCTGAGAGTCCACAATGCGCCCGAGGAGATTCATGGTGTAGGACATCTCTTTTATGCCGCGATAATTGCTGCACTCTTGCCGACCCTTGCCTTTAAAGACCGGCCTGATAATGCTCAGTCTCCATTAGTCAGGTATCTTCCCGGTGAGGAGAATGCGGTTATAAAGGAAGGTAAGTATGCCCATACCACGAGAGTCCATCGATTTCCACGCTTCGATAGGTACTCCATCGGGTCCGACAGCTTTGCGGTTCTTCATGCGGCGAAGAGCCGACTGGACTTCATCAGGCGTTACCGAGGGCACTAGTCCCTGATTCGGAGGGAGTACAGGTAGCTGCACCTGTTTGTGCTGCTTGTTGAGCAGCTCGTGGAAATACGAGCGCTATCTCGCCTTCACCGCGCGGTCCTCGCATAGCAGGTTGCAGGAGAGTGTCATTTGCACAGCGGCACATGGAAATATCCTGGGCCGCTTCTACTCTCGAACGCGCCAACTTGTAGACGAGCTTTTGCCTTTCAGTCGACTCCAACTTATCGTACAAAGGACCTAAGTGGTCACGTCTGGCTCTGGCTACAGCTCGTTTAGAGGCACGTTTGGCATCACCGTACGCGGCGCGATCTTCAGGAGATGTGGACGCTTGCCACGCTTCGAAGAGGGCTTTCTTTACCCTGATCTCTTTCTGGACTGCTTTGTTCCACCACCAGGTCTCCTTGTCAAGCCTACGTCCATCCCAAAACACACCCTACACAACTCTCGCCGCCTTGTTGATAGCTGCCTGACACCTATTCCAGACCTGTTGCCCGGACATACTATCCGCTGCGATGCACAGGGTTCTGACAGCAGCAGCAAAGTTATGGGGTTTGGCTCTTGGCTCTTTCAAACAGCCACCACCTGGTTCGGGGCGAGCAGCGCTACCGCAATGTGCCTCGAGGCTTCACTCGCAGGTCCATTACAAGTAGACGGTGTTGAGCAGTGAGACTCTCTCCGGGTATGACCTAACAGGTAGCTACCTTGCCGATCAGGGCTCTCCTGGTAAAAAAGTAGTCGATCTGGGTTGCGCTTCTACCACTCTTGTAGGTGAACAGATGCTCGGGATTATTTTTAACCGACTTCAAAAAAAGGAGAAGGTTATCAATTCGACTGCATGTTTTTTTATGTTTGTTACCTCATAACTTTCGACTGGGTTAACCGATTTTGATCATTATTTTTTTATTTGAAAGCTGATGCTGCCCGTGTTGTCCCATTTTAATTTGGTCTTGTTCTGACTGTGGCATCCATGGGAAATCCATATAAGTCTTAAATCTAGATAAACCATAAGCGCGACAAATGGACGAATAACTCAATTACACGCCAATTGATATCGATGCTTCTTTTTTTATTGGAGAAGATATACTTAAAGGGTAGTTTGGTCAGGTTCTGATTATGCGATCCATGACAGTGAAACGGATTTCTTCAATTTTCAGGAGCAATTGGACGATACTTTTTCGACGTATAAAATAAATAAGAACTATTCACTGAAAATCAAGAAATAAACAAGAATTTGAAGAAAAAAAAACCAACTTCAAAAAAAACTATTCCAAAAAAAAGCACTAAAAAGTTGAGAATTAATTGCTGAATCGTCGGCTGACACCGACTTCAACAATAACAATAATTGTTCCTACATTATATTATCGTATAAGTTTTAGAAGAATACGCAATCATTTCTTTACTTCTTAGTGCTTTGTTTTGGAATAGTTTTTCTTGAAGTTGGTTTTGTTTTGGTTTTTTGGTTAAAAGAGTTCGGTCACGAACTTTTTAGAGAGCAGATGTCGCACATGTGCGCCTGCCACCCCTCGTTCGCTTATTGTTTTTGACCCAAAAACTTGCTCATCGGCTAGGCGAGCCGGCGCAAGCGCAACCCGCGCCGTCGCAACGGCACCCCGAGAAGTCTCTTGAGGTTAACTTTGTTATAATTAAAGATTAGAAACCGCGATTGAATTCATAACAAGAGTAAATAAACTATAAAAAGGTAGTCCTCTGAAATTTCCGGAAAGTGCAGTGCTGACAATTCATAAAACTTGATAGCATAAGTGATCTAAAAAAAGTGCGTACAAAAGTGTTATGTTGTTTAGCATCTGCACCTCAACAATTCCTCGCCGAATGTTACCTTCAACGTAGCAATCGACTTGCTAAAGCTGAATCGACGCCCGGTGAGCCCGTTCTATTTTTAATATCTAGGAACTGATGTATTGTCTAAGTATCTCGATACTTAATGAAAAGCACCATGGGGCTATAATCACCACGTCATCTGCTGCGCTAGGTGATAGACGACATGGATGAAGAATGATTAGGCAGACAATCAGCACTCTTCTACAGGCCAATGTCCATCGCACTCTCAGATCATAGAAGGGATTTTAGACCTTCTATGATCTGAGATCGCACTCCTGTGTTTTATTGTGCATACTCGTGAGGAGTGACCGAGCAAGACCAATTTTTAAAGACTATAAAATACTTTCAAATCCTATACATACACTCGTTTTGGACGGCATGTTAATCAAATTTTAAGGTACCTAATACACCTATGTACTCCAGAGTCTCGTTCTATTTTGGAAAATAATTCTTAGTAGCAAAAAGTACTGTAATTTTACAGTGGCAATGAGATTGAAGTCTAACATAATATTTGTTTGGTTGAATAATGCATAACAGTCATTTTAGAATCCTTAATTATTTATTGCATCAAATCTATCATGCCTTTGAACTCTGTCATTGCAATCAAACTCTGTCATTGCAATCAAAGTCAAACAAAAAAGGTAACGTGTAATATAAAATACAGCAAAAATGCCTACAACGACTAACCAGGGTTCTGGGCTTAATTCCCCATCTTATCGAGTCACGATACTTAACAAACTGTGAATGTTTACAGTGTGTGTGTTTCTAAATAGACTAGGAAAAAGACTCGTAGTAGGTACCAATTCTTCTCAGCAACACCATAGCAATACCATTTTTATATTCCTTTAGAATTAGATAGTGGCTACCAAATGTAGAGAACGAATCTCACAACAGTGAATTCGTATCGCGCACAATATCATACAACACAAATTAAAGGTCTTGCCCTGCTGGTAGGTATATTATATCAGCATATAACACCCTTATACAAATAATAAAAAAACAGTTCAGACAGACAAAGGCCTGTTTTTAGTAAGATTAATTAATGAAACTACGAATAGTGAGTGGAAGAATGGATTTGTAAATATTTTGTCGTTAGAAGTCACATTTAATATCACCGTAGAACAGATGGTTTCCTCGTGAGAAATTTCTTTCATATCACATCTCTCGGAAACATTCAATAGAGACATTGTTAAAGGCGTCCAACCGGCCTAAAACATTAAAAATGCTTGCATTCACATTTATGGCCTTTCAACTTAACGCAACGCATTCAAGGAAACCTTCATCTGGCATATAAACACAAAAGATAAACCCGCTGTGCGCTTCGTTACAATTTTTTTCTGCTACTATCTGTCAGTCATTGCTTATTGTAACAGAAACAATAGCCAGAATGCAACCCAAAACTAAACTGCCCATTATGTACTTACGGTCTTTAGGAGACCCTAACATCTGGTCAACATACAGCTACTAAAGCACGGTCTTTAAGTACTTAGTTTAAGCAAAAGGGAAAATGAATTATTTTTTTTGTATATGTAACACTGTTTCTCACAAAATCTGCAACTTCATAATCCTACCTACACCGAACATTCTGAATCATAGAACCTACAAACAGCATTTCTAACGACTTAATATTAAGCTGCCGGTTACAACTTCAAGATGCCTTCAGCCAGTCTAGAAAAAACCTGAAGATAGTAACTTCATAATAAGCAGGAAAATAGTGCACCAAACAACTGACAAGCTTATTTGCCTTCGCTGGTAAGCACAACATGCAATCAGACTCTTGTCTGATAGTAACACTCGTTTTCAGGAAACGATTAATGGGCCGATCAGAGGACCAACCAAAGGCAGAGAAAATGCTCATCTGTTCAAGAGTATCTATTAGAAAATTAGTTGTGAAATAGTGATACGGTTTGTGTGTATGAAAATTAAACCTGTGTGGCACTATTTTTTTTTATTTAAATCGAATTTAAATAAAAAAAATGTGAATAACATCATTACAAGTGTAGTGTGCGGTTTTAGTGAAAGTGTAATATGTTTGAGTCTTAAGTGCTTGAATAAAGTAACACAAAGTCAAGAATTAACCGCAAAAAAGAGTTTTATTTTTATTTTAGACAGTTATTAAGTACGAATATCAAACAAAAGAAGCAAGCTACCGTCGACTACACCTACCAGATATCTCATTATCATTGGTCCCCAGCGACTACAAATTCAAAGACAAGAGTACTAACTACCATTGCCGCACATGCTACTGTCTCAACAATAACAATCAAAGGAAATACAGTCTCCTCATCATGTTTATCAATAACTAGCGGCGACGAAGGGTCAGAGAGGAGTACCAAAAATCTTCAACGGACATGCAGTCGTCTCATCATCTTCAATAACCAGCAGCTAAGATGCATCATCATCTTCAATAACCAGAGGCCAAGAAGACTGAGACGGAAGTAATAATAACCTTCAACGGACATGCAGTCGCCTCATCATCTTCAACAACCAGCGGCTAAGAAGAGTCAGACAGGAATAATAAAATCCTTCAACGGACAAGCAGTCGCCTCATCATCTTCAACAACCAGCGGCTAAGAAGAATTAGACAGGAACAATAAAAACCTTCAACGGACACACAGTCGCCTCATCAACTTCAATAACCAGCGGCTAAGATGCCTCATCATCTTTAATAACCAGCGGCTAAGGTGCCTCATCATCATCAATAACCAGCGGCCAAGAAGACTGAGACAGGAGTAATAATAACCTTCAACGGACATGCAGTCGGCTCATCATCTTAAATAACCAGCGGCTAAGATGCCTCATCATCTTTAATTACCAGCGGCTAAGGTGCCTCATCATCATCAATAACCAGCGGCCAAGAAGACTGAGACAGGAGTAATAAAAACCTTCAACCGACATGCAGTCGCCTCATCATCTTCAATAACCAGCGGCTATAAATAGTTAAACAGGAGAAATAAAAAACTTCAACGGACATGCAGTCGCCTCATCATAAACAGAAACCAGCGGCCATAGAATCTCTAGCTGGGAAAGCAAACCAACATTTCCTCTGGAGCCATAACTATAATAGTATAGCAGGAAATCAAAAACACGCAGACTAACCACGAAGGCAAAACTGCCCACCAACTCATCAACGCTCATCCTTAAAAACTAACCTCTGTGCTTACTTTCCAATACTGGTTCACAGGATGCATACTCGGCTGGTTGTGGTCGGCCGGTTGCGGCTAGTCGGCCTTCCTTTCCCATCCCAGAGCGTGTCCCTCCTAACAAAATCGCGTCCCCTGGTTTGCCGGTTTGACCGGATCAGGCTTACAACCTGGCTGGGTGTGGTGCACAATCATCATCATCATCATCAGTTGGTTTTTTTTGGTTAAAGTTTATGTTTATTGAAGAACGTGTTCACGACGGCCAAGTCGGCAGCCACACACGTCCGGATATTCTCGTCGCCTTCAGCGTTATGACTGCCAAAACCCAAACCACCGTGAACACGCCCGTATACCTCACACTGTTCACCAACATGACTGTTCAGATCGCCACCCAGAACGACGCCTTGGGACACTGGAATAGTGCATAGGAGCAGGTCAATTTGCTCCCAAAGCAGTGCCTTATCCGTGTCGCTACAACCGACCTGCGGTGCGTAGGCTCTTATCAAATTGATTGTGACCCCTTCGATGAGCTCCTTCATGACCACAAGGCGGTCGCTAACGTGATTTACTTCCAACACACTATTTTGGAACTCCTCCATTGGCCCCACCAGAAGAACTCGCGTAGATCAGCTGGTAGCCGTGCCCGATGTTGTCGCTGGTAGCGAGTCTCCTGCAGGAACGCCACGGCCACCCTCCGCTTGGCGAGCACATCAGCCAGTTTGCGAGTGCCCCATCATGACCCTTTCCCAACTACTGAAATTTATTTTAGTGGCCCCCCGACAACCTCCAGAATGCAGAAAGGCACACTATTCCTAGCACCCCGTGAAGTGTACCAGGGACCATCTGCGGTAGGTCCTGCCGCCACAAAGCACATTGCACAATGCATTACACATTATGGTACTCATAGGCGAGTAGCCCGTGGCATTACCCGCTCCCATTTATCCAGAATGGTACCGGAGCAGTTATAGTCGCTCACCACGCGCATCCAAAGAACGCTAGCGGCTTCAATCCCCGCTGGGGACGTCAGAGAAGCCAACTACCATTTCTCCAGAATGGTGCCGGAGCTGTATAGCACGCTCACATCTCAATGCACTGCCGTACATCTACGCTTAGCTACAGCAGGGTGGCCGGATAAGCAATCTAGCGGATACCCATCTCCTTGCTATCCAGGCAAGTACCGGAGGAGCAGCAAGCCGCTATAAGGGTTCCTCACTGACCCCGCATCTAAACACTTAGCGGCCCAACGCCCTAGACCAGTGAATTTAGATGCTCGTTGCGCGCGAGGAGGGACGCTCGGTACACACTACCGAGCAGACGAACATGCCCCACCTATGCAACTAACCACGAATCCAACTCCAAGTTAGGGCCTGCCTTAAGACAGGCAGTGCTGGGACCCCCCAACACTCGTGGTACCCTGATTCTAACAGACAGACCCGTAGTTCCGGCTGCGAAAACCCTACCTACCCGGGTGAAGTAGATAGGCAGATAGCGAGTGCCCCATCAGCGTGCCTACGTTTCACGATGCGAAGCGGACTAATGTCTTTAACCGGGCCCGCCCATGGCCCGGTAGCCCTAAACCACTTAACACAGGGGTAGGGCGATCCCCCTGCGAGTCGTTTTTCGGCGATTACCTATCCAAGTCGGGTACTCTTTGATAACTGACCTCTTAACATGGCTAAGTAAGAAATCTTAATTAATTATTCTGTACGAACCATAACATACTGTAGGTACGAAAGCTTGATTGCAAAACGGGGTACTTCAGATACAGGTAAAGTTTTAAACTATGTTTACGCGGCCAAAGTGTCTGGCAGCAGCTACTAACTTATATAATTCAATATGGCCGCTTAACAGTATACAGAAGCGCCGTTTTCGGCCAAGGAAACACTACAATATACCTTGCAAATAAATTACGGGAATACTGTAAGAAATATTTTTTTACATAGTAATATGTTTAAGAATGTGTGTAGTTACAAACCTACCTTGGCCGACACCGACTTGTAACAATAAAAATAATTGTACCTACATTATATTATTATCTTATAGGTTTAAGAAGAATTTGCAATTCTAGTGCAAATAATTCGATTTAGAATAGTTTTTAATGAAGTTGTTTTTTTTGTTAAATTTTTTGTTTATTTCTTGATTTTTAGTGAATCGATCTTGGATCCCTTTATCACAGAACCCTTTTTTTATTTTATTTTTTATTAGCCAGTGTATACGAAATCTTTTATGAACTTCACGTGGCCCGGGGGAGTACCGTGTGAGTCTCGGACTCTCCTACTACTTCACGTAGGCATACCGAGTAAAAATCTTCACAGGGGGACCCCTCATTTTGCATTAAGTGGGAAAACGCGGGATAGCCGATCCATTCACCGCGCACCCCCTGCAAATGGCCGTTTCCGGCTCCCACACTGAAGGTAGGCGTAGAATACCCAATACGTCTCCCCGACAGGCAGAGCCATATTTATTTATGTGCAAGTAGCAGGCCACCCCGACCTGCTACCCGCTGGCTCCGCTAAGGCGGTGCGCGGCTGCCAACGTTCGAAGACAGGCGTTTTCCAGTCCGTAGGGGAAAACGCCTGTCGTCGAACCACACAAATGCGAACCATTCTGTCGACAAAACGTCCATAGGTGAAACATTCTGACCATGAATCTCTCAAAAACGAAACGTCCTATTGGTGATCAGTCCATTGTAGAAACGACTGTCGCTGAACGCTAGCAGAATCCGTTTTTTTTTGTTTTTTGCTAAGTAATGTTTTTTCTTTATTTATCTGTGATCTTCCCCCCGGACCGCTAAAGCGATAAGTCGTGTGCTCCGTATTTCTTTTATTTTAAAATATAATTAAATTATTCAAAAAATTCTAATATTTAAATCGGCGGCTACCAGGCTCGCATAAAACACAAGAGGTATCGTGCGCGCGAGTTCAAGTGAGAAGAGGACAACAGCGGAAGGACAACTATAGCACTGTCAGCTACCGCTAACTGCGCTGCCCCTGAGTCACTCGTCGCTTGCCCCAATTTAAGAGCGGAAGCGATTAGCGTTTGAAGATAAGGTGCTGGTCCAAGTTGCTACGAAAAGAACAGGTACATTCCGTATTTTGCTATCTATATTCGAAATCGATCCTAATACACCATGAATAATAAGCCTAATGAAAATGCTTCTGACCCGGATATGTCGATTTGTCTTTCGGAGATAGAGGATATTAATCAATCTTCCCCTAACTACGTATCCCAACGTGCACATAGGCTCGAAAATGATCAAATGAAAGAATTTAAAGAGGAGATGAGAAAATTAATGACATATTTTTCGAACTCTCAGAAAGAAGAGCTCAGAGCACTTAACTCTGCTTTAAACGATATCCAAGAAACAAACCTTAATATTGAGAGTGCGATAACAGATCTGAGATTGCAAAATGAAGAATTCAAAAACAAATTAATTTCTCTAGAGAGTCAGGTTAAAGAAGACCGACAATACATTATTTACTTAGAAAGCAAGGTCGAGGATTTGCAGACTGGAAGCAGAAAGACTAATTTGGAGATTAAAAATGTACCCAAAAAGGACAGAGAAGAGAAACAAGACTTGATTGATATGACCATAAAACTAACGGAAACTATAGATTGTAAAATAACCAAGTCTGATATAAAAGACATTTACAGGGTGCGAGGAAAGAACGCACACCAAAAAAATACACCCATTGTACTGGAGCTAACATCAACCCTTGTAAAAAATGATATTTTGAGGATGACAAAATCATTTAACGTGAAGAACAGAGGGAAACTATGTGCAAAACATCTTGGAATTAAAACGAATGAAGACACCCCAATTTTCCTCTCGGAACATCTGACAGCAAGAGGAAATCGACTGCACTACTTGGCAAGAGATCTTAAAAAATCCAAAGGCTATAAATTTTGTTGGACCTCATATGGCAGAATCTATGTCAGAAAAACGGAACAATCGCAGATCATCCCGATAACAAGTGAAGAGCAAGTGCAGCATCTCCTACAAGAAGACTGACTAGTTTTAGTAAGTAACGATTTTCGTGTTATTATGTTAAATAAACTTGAAATTGTAATCTTTATAGAGTTATTTGGATTGTTAAATATCAGTATCGGATCAGCCTCAGAAGTTTGTCATATCGCTCATTGTAAAGTAGATGCACACATACACACAATTACTCTCACATTCAACTCACCTATACCCTACCCACAAAATACAAAACACAAATCATACATAAATACTCCACACATTACACAAGTGCGTCATCAAAGACGGCATACAAAACCCAGCTCATTAACAGTACATAAACTATCATACATTTGTGATACTAATTACATTATTATACTTGTTTATCAAAATAGTCAACCTTTAACATTAACTGTCCATTGTATATATCAGAGACAGAATCAAAAACATATCACCAGACAAGATACTACGTGTATAGGAGTAATTAAGATAGATAATGGGTGATATAATAAATACTCTAAAAGAAATAGATAATCTTGAAATAGCCCGCGTATTTGAATGTAACCCTAATGAACTCGATAGACATTTGCATGTGTCTAGGAATGATCTTACAATCATCTCACAAAATATTAGAAGTATTTATTGTAATTTCGATGATTTCCTCCTTACGTTAACTACTCTAAAAGTTGAAATGGATGTGATTATTCTGACTGAATGTAGATTAGACTCTAACAAACCGATACCTATACTCCCTAATTACAATTCCTATTCTACAAAATACCAACTTTGTTGTATTCGTAAAAAGCACACTACGACACAAAGTTCAAGAAATAAAAATAACCCACGCATCATGTATTCAACTGGATATACTGAACAACACAATCCTATGTATATATAGATCACCATCTAACTCAAACCCAGAGATGTTTCTGAGCTCTTTATGTACACAAATAGAAACTTTACAGTCAAAAAAAGGAATAATAATCGCAGGTGACATTAACATTAATATTGCAATAAAACAAATTGAGTCACATCAGGAGAAAAGAAACAGAACTCTGTATCTAGACACATTATCTTCATACGGAATATTAGCTGGTCATACTATTCCGACTAGGGGTATGAATTGCTTGGACCATTTTATGATAAAAATTGATAAACTCAAATTATTGGCAACTATAGCTGTTATGCACACATCCATTACCGATCACTTGACAACCCTGCTCACGGTATCTAAATTAAAAAAACAATTCACTGTAGATAAGACAAGAACCAAAATAAATTTTGAAGAAGCTTTAGAAAGTTTGAAAAATAAAAATCTTGCGGAATTACTATTCTGTAGGGATCCTACTACGTTAATGGATCTTTTGATTCTCAAACTTACCGAGTCAATCCAAGAAAATACTGTTATTTGCAAAGTACCAAAAAAACACCGTACTATAAAACCTTGGATAACAAGAGGCATTCTGCGCTGCATACAAAACCGCAATAAACTGCAAAAGCAAGCTCGAAATGAACCCCACAATAAAATACTTAAAATAACGTATCTAAGGTACAGAAACTTCTGCAATAAATTAATAAAAAAACTAAAACGTAATTATGAAAAGGAATTATTAGCAAAAACTATAAATAATAATAGACTTCTTTGGAAAAATGTTAAAAAAATCACCTACAGTGATAAAGTGCATGGTATACCAACAGAACTACTAAATATAAAAGCTACTCCCACAGAATCAGTGAACTTCGTTAATAATTACTTTGCAAATATTGGTAAAGATCTTGCTCAACAAATAATACCTAATCAAGCGGATGCCTAGCCCTCCTACCTTAATAACTTACCTACACAGGCAAACTCATTTGTTTTATTACCCACTGATAACGACGAAGTTAATAGGGTAGTGATGGATCTTAAATCAGATAGTGCCGCGGGTTGGGACAACATACATACTAGATTTTTAAAACTAGCTAAAAATGAGATTATTCCTATTATCACACATCTAGCAAACCTTAGCTTTGAAAAAGGAATCTTCCCCTTCCAGTTGAAACAATCTATTATTACCCCAGTTTACAAGGGGGGGGACAGGGATGATATCGGAAATTACAGACCTATTTCGGTACTTCCGGCTATATCGAAGATTCTGGAGCGACTTATCAATTTGAGGCTGCTTAGCTACTTGAATGAATTTGATATATTATCCTCCTCACAATACGGCTTCAGGCAAGGAAAATCAACGGAAGATGCGATGGTACATCTGAGTTCATTAGTGATCGAGCAGCTTGATAGTCACCGTAAGTGTGCCGCGGTGTTTCTGGATCTGAAAAAGGCATTCGATACCGTCTCTGTCCCGATCCTTGTTCAAAAGCTGGAAAAAGTTGGTATAAGAGGAATGGCTCTTTGCTTACTCAAAGACTATCTGTTACACAGAACTCAAAGAGTCAAAGTGGGAGACTTTATTAGTGAAATGTCTCAAGTGAACTACGGCGTACCACAGGGAAGTGTGCTTGGCCCCACGCTCTTCCTGATATATATTAATGACCTTTGTAACATGCTCATATCGAAGGGTAACATTATCTCTTATGCGGATGATACTGCCGTCATTTTTAAGGGAACTTCGTGGGAATCAGTTATGGCTAATGCTGAGCAGGGACTGCGTCTAATAAATAGATGGCTGCGAAATAATGTCCTGACGCTCAACACGAGTAAAACAAGTTACATCTGTTTCAGTATTTATAGCAACACACAACTGAATAATAACTTCGAACTGAAAATACATAACAATAACTGCACAAACGTAAATGACAGCAGCAAATGTAACTGCCCAAAATTACAAAGAGTTAGTCAAGTTAGATACCTAGGTGTTTATGTTGATGAGCGGTTGTCTTGGTATCCACATTTAGAACACGTAACTGCAAGAATTCGAAAACTAATCTGGATATTCAAAACTCTAAGACATGTGGTGCCAGCAACTACTACTGAAGCGAATATTTCTAAAAGAAACATATTAAGAGAAATATACATCTCACTTGTTCAATCAATCATAACTTATTGTGTGTCTGTCTGGGGGGGTGCGGCAAAGACACGTTTTCTCGAGGTTGAGCGAGCCCAACGTAGCCTTATTAAAGTCATGCATTTCAAGAAGAGAAGGTTTCCTACGGAAACTCTTTACAGCATGAGCAATATACTCTCAATTAGAAAATTATACATTCTCAACATATTAATGAAAACTCACAAAACTATTCCTTATGACCCAAAGAAAAACATTAATAAAAGATTAAAACATAAAGTGGGCCGTATGCATAGATGCAATACTGAATTTGCCAGCTCACAATTTAAACAACGATCTGTTAGTTTATATAATAAAATAAATAAGAAACTAAAACTTTACCACAAGTGTTCACGCGAATGTAAAAAGATTTTAACCAAGTGGTTACATGAAATTAATTATGAAGAAGCCGAAAATGTACTTGCTAGTTAAGCCACACTCACACACACACACACACACACAAACACACACACACACACACACACTGACACACACTCTCCCTCACACACACACACACTCACTCACACACTCGTGCGCACACACTTCTAAGAGCAAAAATAATGTTAAATTAATCATAGATAAATAGGTACTTACATTAAGATATTATCACTTAGTATAGTTAGTTGTTAGAGGCATACCTACATACAACTAAGCTTTCTTGTTTTCATACTTTATTGTAGTTTTAGGACTTTTATTTATTGTATATAAATCAATGTGGAAGAGCGGGGTCTCCTGGCACAGGCGATACAAGCTTAAAAGGAAATCCCAATCACGTTTGATGAAATTGTAAACTTGAGATCAATAAAGAATTTATTATTATTATTATTATTATATCTACAGAAGGAAGGAAGCAGACCTATAAGAACATACTAAGGTTCAACAGAAGCGAGTTCCAGAAGCTGACTACATTCAGACTATTTAAAGTGAACGCATCTTTACCCTCCAACATAGTGTCCCATACACTAACGTACCTCATAGTTATGCTAGAATCTTTTTATCTTAAGCAAACATCACAATGATCTTCATACACAAGCACATATGCAAAGATTGAAAGTACTCCTTTAAGCTATTGAAATAATTATATTTTAAGTTTGAGTTTGAGCTATAGCAGTTTCAATAGATATCAAATCAAATCAAATCAAATACTTTATTTGCTATAAATAGGGTTACATATCACAATTTGTGGGTGTTATTATAATAATATTGGCTCTTATGCCTACTTAGCTATATTTTCATAGCATGCAAATTTTTTATTAAACTATGAGGTCGGTACTATTTCAATATTAATTCTTATTATTCCACTTATTCTATAAAATACATCAACCTTATTATTTATATTATTTGTAATGCGCTCTTTATTAGTTTAGTTTTTTAAAGAAATCGTCAATGGAGTAAAAGCATTTTTCCATAAGCCATTAGATAAGATCTTAATAGGCTCATATGCTGTCAAGATGTATGATAACTTTAAACAAGATCTTTATAATAGTAAAAAATAAAATTCAGTGCAGGCTTCTGGTACTACATGTACTTGCGCGCTATAATTACCTACCAGCCGCTGGGACTTCCAAGGCTAATTTTGCAGTTGGTTGTCAACAGCCGCGTAAAGCATTCGTACGCGAATCTTGCGGTTGAACTGACGTATATAATTCTCTATGATATGGCGGATTATATTGGTAAATTTTGTGAAGTTTAGGAATCGATTATTCAAATTCTCAAAGCTCATGCACCTTGCAATTATTTTGGGAAATCTTGCAAATAAATTATAATACCCATTGGATAGGTACAAACCATATCCCTAGCAGTGAAGCAGTTTGTAGGGTAATATAGGAACATGTTAAAACGTTTATTTTTGTTGTTATTTTCACAAAATTTTTGAAAGCTTTTATTTTTACTAATATAATAAAGCGTCTGTGAGTTTGTATATTGGTCTTTCACCAATATAAAGCTCCATAATCAGGTAATCAGGTAGTGACATAGGCTACATTTTATTAGTTTACACTAGATTTTGACAGGAAAGACAGTATACGCGGGCGAAGCCGCTGACGGACAGCTAATAATAAAACAAATTACTTCCTCTTAACAACGGTACCGGCTAGGAAGAAGTCATAGTTTTTGTATGAGCATAGAGGACAGGGCCAACCCTCGGGTACTTCAGGTACCGGCAAACTATTACCCACCAAGAATGACTTCTACTCTACGCCTCCTTTTTCTACAGAAAGACAAAAATCTAAAAAAATAAAATATGTATCAGCTGTTTTACCAATGTTGAGATTCACTAAGAAGATATCTAAAAATTAAAGCTTCTGATCAGATCATAGTTTTTTCTGTTAAATAGGTGCCAATGTGCAGTTCTACAAAAGTAAGCTAAGCAACACTCTGACTTTATTAAATCAACAAACTGAATGGCAATCAATCGAAACGTTCCATTGCGTTATTAGAATAATAACTTCTAAATAGCAATCACTTTCCCACTGTCAATTTTTTTCCCACAATACATACATTATAAAACCAGTTTTACTAAGATGTCAAGTAAAACTGTCGTTAATCGAAAAATTGACAATTTAGTTGATGAAAAGTTTGAAAAGTTATTAGCTCCATTAAATTTTTTCCAACAATTTTTCGTCATCCCCAAATATTTGTTAAGAAAAAATTTGATTGTACCCAACACTACTATCGTTAATCTTTTCAGTTGTTGCGCCACTGTGTTTTTAACTTGTATTGATTTCACCATAGTGGTGATAATTCCATTTATTGCTGACAATGGTTTATTGTTTGGTTCGGATCTTTTTTTGTTATGTCTCGTGATCCTGGAATGTTGTTTAAGGACTGTTGGTTATGCAATTAATGTTTTTGTTAATCTTACCCAGTGCATGAATAACATAGAACTCTTCTTAAGAATTCAAGATATCAGCAGACACATTCAAAAATCCGAATGGAAGTGTATTGTGTCTACGATGTGGATAAGAATTGTCATTGCTTGTTAATTTTTTTTGGTGAAACCAACCATGGATTGCTACAATTTTGGTTTTGATGCACATAATATGAACTTTCATAGCTTTCCCGCACTTTCATTTGATATTAACATAATATACATTTGTCAACTTCTCAAAATCATTACTAAAAATCTCACGAAATGGATAAATATGAATTTCTCAGAAGAAAAACGTATCAACAATCAAGTTTTGGCAGAAAGAGATAAATTAAAAATGTATATGGAAATACTCAAATGTTTTCAAATTTGGAAAACAGTTTCTCAACTATTGGTTAGCGTTACGATTAATTTAAAATATTATAATATATTAAATTTCTGATCTGGATTTCTGGATGTATTCAAAATGTTATTTTATGACTAAGTTTATATCTGTAGTTTTTTTCTATTTTTTCATGTACTTCAATATAAACAAACTATTATTTGTTCTTGTGCTGCAGAAATAAAAAAAACACTTTTTTACAGATACTATACTACATCATATCATCATTTATTTACACTTTGATAATAACTACCCTGATTACTTATCTAACTACAGCATACGTAAGCAAGCATAAAATTATTTTTATATTGCAATGAAAAAGCTTTGGCTTTTTCCCAAAACTTACATAGCATCGGTTTTTAAAGAAATGACCTCACACACCACAATTTTTTGAAAGGTTAAACAAAACTCAGATAGAACATTTATTTTACCTAAATTCGAAAAAATATTGCAATTCTAATGTTTTTGACTGACCTTTAATGATAATCTTCTGGCTAAATAATTTTTGGACCACTTTTTCTTAAACATTTTGCACAATAAAAATATTTCTGAAACATAAAAAAATATCAAGACATTTATATTTTTTTATGTTTCAGAAATATATATCTAAGTAAATCACCAAAGTCTGGAATTAAGGGTTTTTTTTTGCTTTTGACATGTACTACGTACGTACACCTAACATGCTTCTATTTATCGAATTGATTCATAATTTAAGACATTTATTGTCTCAAGAGATTACAAATAATCACTTACTGAGAAAATACAAAATTTGCTTTAAGGTGCAAAATCGAAATTCGTTCCTGTTATCCTTACATCCTCCAATAGCATAGCATACCATCACTGGTGATGTTATCAACTTGTATATTAGGGACTTCATTGTTATCGTTGTCAATAAAATACTTGAAATGATATGCATTTTAAAATTTTAGTTTTTCTCATTAGTCTTTCAATGGATTTTATGGATTATTTCAAATCATGTTGGGAATTTGAAATTTTAAGTCAAACCCAAAGAGCCCTTTAATTGGATAACCGTGCCAAAGTACGCTCACTATTATAGCCCACTCATCGAAGGAAACTGATGGACAGGGGTAAAGCTAACAGGTAGGGGAAGGATGAGAAGGTATTTTTTTTAAGGTTTACTTAAATAACTCTTAAACAGTGGCTCTTAGCAAAGAAATCTACATATTTTTTTTACAAAAAAGGTTCTATTCACTTTCTCTCTGGGATCAATATTGAGTGAGTTAAGAAGGAATGAAGATGGAAAACAATAAAATAAACTTATGTCTTGAAACAATTCTGATTATCTTCTAAATCTAAAATATAATTATCAACATCATCGTCGATGCTGTTGTGATGGGGGCCCCGTTAGTGCATAAGCTGGAGCAGACACTGGAGCAGGCAATTTCCGGCAGCCGCATCGCACCCCACCACCCCAAATATCTGAGATTTTTCGGGTCAATTCTGGTTTAGCCGTGAACAATTACCAATTCCCACTTTGCTTTTTCCGTAGATCGCAGAGGTGGTGGCGGAGCCATATCCTGAGAAGCTGTGGAGGAGAAGAATTGTCTTAGCGAATAGAAGCTGTTGCAGTTGTCGCACGAAAAACCATTTGGTCTCCACCTTTCCACGACCTGGTTTCACAAAGAACACGTTGATATTTGGTGAAGACAATCCCTTAAGGAGGACTATCAAGTCAATATCCTCTCCAACTTTTCGCTTCAATATGTCGTTAAATCTTGATCCCGGCGAAAAAGTGTAAAGAACCTTTTTTGTAGGAAATTTCATGTTAGTTACTTAAGTTAATTTTTTTAACTATGAGCCACCGTTTACCAATTGTTTAAGAAAAGCTTAAAAAGGACCTTTACACCCCCTACCCGTTAGCTCCACCCCCATCCAGCAGTTCTTTGAGTATGTAGCTTCAGAGACCATTCCCTACATTTGTTTAAGAAAAGCTTAAAAAGGACCTTTACACCCCCTACCCGTTAGCTCCACCCCCATCCAGCAGTTCTTTGAGTATGTAGCTTCAGAGACCATTCCCTACATTTGTGCCAAAATTCGCTGTAACGCGAATTATTTCCCCTATTCGGCAGTTTTTCGTCTTCGTTGAGTGGGCTACACTAGTTTTGTTTAGTTTGGGATCACATAATATTAGGAGCTTAGCGTTATCTGTCCCATATAATCATTAATTTATTCATTTTATTATAGGCATCACCTCTCTCATCCTATTTCCTAGGGATTTCATTATTCATCATATCAAAAGACGTTTACTTCTTGGGCATTCTGAGCATGGAATGTGAAGAATTTTATACGAATATAAAACTAGTCAACGTTTTATGTCTCGCAAACATTTACAAACACGTGAAAGGCTCTTCTGGTACGTATTGTCTTGCACTCGCTGTTTCGTTCGGCAACTAAATAAATAGTGGCTGTTTCAAAACATAGCTCTTACATGTGATTTTTATTCCTCTTATCACGATGGGTTTCAAAACCTCAACTATTCTTATGTTTTTTTTCTTGTTTGTTGTTTAATTTTTTTTCCATGTTCGTAGAAGCAAGAACGCAGATATATAAAAACATACTGAGGTTCAACCGCAGCGAGATTCAGAAGTTGACTACATTTAGACTATTCAAAGTGAACGCATCCTTACCCTACAATGTTATATCCCATACACTGAAGTATCTAATAATCATGCTGGAATCTTTTTATTTGAAGAAAACTACACAATGATCATTTAACAATACTTTTACTTTAACAAAATGTGTGTAACCTCTTAATTTCTCAAAAAAATTGTACAGAAAACGAAACGATTGCTTTAAGTGTTAATATTTTTACAGTTTAGTCTACATATTGTATGTATGCTAACCCTCTGCTAAAGTATTAGTGCTCATGTTTGTTACACGTTGTATACATATGGCGGAATGTTTTATATTAGAACTATTTTTTTTTGTTTGCAAATTATTTTAATTTACAGCATTAAACTGTTAAAGTTTGGCTACATTCAAATTAAGCAATTATTTTATAGGCGCTAGGAATTTAAGAATAAAAAAAAACAACAAAAAAATAACTACATAAAAATAAACACAGGCAAACAAAGGTACAGATGAGAGGCGTTCCTATCAACCTTTACAAAAGCCATTGCAAAATGGGGTCTTATGTCAGCAGAATAAGGTAGTAAAGGTTCGTCGTCTGTACTTACTGTCATTATCAAATTATTTTTTACATTTGGATTCAATTTGTGATCCACATAGAAATGTGGAACATTGACCTAACCCGGAAATAATTCAGTTCTGGTGTATCGAATCAAATATTAATAATAGATGGACACGAAATACATTCTTGAAAACATTAAAAGCAAAGTCAGCTTGAAGGAAATTTCTAGCAACAACGAGTTTTAGAGAAGGAATCGAACCCATGATGCATCGCACAACATTGCGCTTACTACTAGGCCTATCTTCTTGAGCCATTAAATAAAAGAGTTCACGTGTTCAACTCATGAATGATAAAACTTGACGATAAAATGCTTATCCATTAGTTTTCGATTACAATCACTTACAAATATAGCCAATACAATTGTAATGTTAATTCACCTTATTCTTTATCAAACTGGAGTGCTTAAATAAAAACCTGTGTTGTATTCTTCGCGAAACCACTTAAAATGAAGATGACATTTACGGAAAAATAACCAGCATAATTCTGCCATTCAAATGATTTGTTACTTTAAAATAATGAGTTTCGTGGAGGGATAAATACTACATGTCAAAACTAAACTTAACTAAAAATGTAATAAAAAGTATTGTTGTTACTTGTAATGCCTTTTATTAATATCTCTAAATGTTTACGCAATGAATAGAATCCAAACCCTTGACGTCCCCATACATTTATTTCTCACAATACTTGTTTAAAATATTCACACCTAAGATTATAAACACTTCGCGACCAAGGTCATCGACCCTAGGTCTCATGTTTCTTGTTATTAAATAGTGATTGCACAGCTTTATTGGCTATGATTTTATGTAAACAGTAACTTGAGGACGTTTACTACTCAAATAAAACACAGGGACAATGCCCCATGATGTGTACATCCATAAATATTGACTCGAAATTAAAAAAATATGTTACTTTTTTCCAAGGTTACGGTAATGGCGGCAGTCGTAAATTAAAAACGCTAGATTTCTCAAATTACCAAAAGAACACGTTTACTACTCAAA